>CM077653.1:7500-1207500 GCA_039707465.1 Rhabdophis nuchalis | reverse complement strand
AGAAGGAGGAGGAGGATTTTCTTTTAGGAAGTATATTTGGAGGGTCCTTAGTTTACAATGTTCCTTCTGAGACAGCTTTCCTGCTTGAGGGGATCTCTCACTGGCCACAGAAGAGGAAGAAAGGAGGCAAGCAGGTGTGAGAGGAGGTGTGGATTGCAAGGTTGGTGAATGGATGATGCATTGGGAGGGCCGTGGGGTGTGCCTAATGATCCTTCCCCCAGCAAACACCTGGAGAGCGAACTCACCTTACAAGCAAGTTCACTGGAGAAGTTCCTCGTCTTCTCCACCTGCCATTCACTCCACTGCACACCATCCAAGCTGTCTTCCCAAGGTGGGCAGAAGGAGATGCCACGAAGTTACCTCTTTTGTGTATGTATTTGTTCAATTCATATCCTGGTTTTCCTCCTGGATCTCACAGCAACTTATAAGGAGTTTCCATTCATTTAATTCCCTCGCCCTCTACTACTGACTTGAGCTGAGAAAGAACATGACTGTTTGAGTTTCACGGGGCAAGGAGAGACTTACAAGTAAGTGCCCCCAATGCTAGTGACCCTCCATCCCACCAGAGAAGAGATGAAATACTCCTGTACCATCAAGGGGAGGCCACCTATTAACCAGCTGTGGAAGACAAGTTTTTATTCCAGCAGCCCTTTCTGGAGACCTCAACCTTGGCAAACACAATTCTGTGTTTGAATGGAATTCTCACTGGAACATTGAGAGGGCTGGGAGGTTCTCGTTCCACCTTCCACCCACCCATTCGACCAAAGTGCTTCCTTTGTTCGTGATTAGGAAATGCTGGAGACCAGCTAAGGGAGGAGAAAGGCAGTTGTGCAGCTGCAGAAGGCCGAGGAGGTGCCTGAGGATTGAGACTTCTGCAGAGATCGATATGGGCTTAGTAGTCCTTGTTGGTTCAAGTGAAAGGAATGGACAATTCATTCATTTTGAAAGCGACATTTGGGCGTAGACATCCATGTGTGTTCTGGTGTGTATACGACAATCTCCCAGCCCCCCACCACAAAAACCAACAAACAGAAGCCAAGAGAAGAAAGGTCTTTGAGCCAAAAGGAAGAGCCACTCCAAGGGGGTTCTGTGAACGACGTGGGCAGAAACTCTCAGACAGCCACTGGTGGCCCACACGTGATGCTCCAAAGAATGTTTGCTCCCAAACTCTCCCACATCTCCTCTCCATTTAATCAGAGAGAATGGTTTTGCTCTGCCTAATTCCTCCGGAGATGCAACTGGCGCCAAATTAAAGAACAGCAACACACACACACACACACACACACACACACACACAGAGGGAGGGGACAATATCACGAGAAAATAAGCCATGCAAGAATAATGCAGCTGCCCCAAGTCCAGGATGCCACTGGCCACAGCTTCCAGCTGCTGCCAACTCATCTGTCATGAAGACAAGGGAGGGGGCAGCTAATGTGAAGGCCACACGGACTCCAGAAGGGGAAGGGGAGGGGGCTCCAGGATGGGCCAGTGAGCTGCTTCACATCGCCAGATAAAACAGATCTGCACAGAATGGCTAAGGGGAGAGGATCCTTTGGACGTGTTGAGACTTCACAGCCAACGCAGAATGGCTTAAAGCAAAGAATCGCAGGGGGCAGTCAGCCTTTAGATGGCTGCATATATTGTCACCTCCATCTATGCTTTGGGGAGCAAAGATATTCCTCAAAATACTAACGAGGAAAGAACGTAGCTCTGACTGCAGCCCAAGCATGTCTCATCAGGGCTTGTTTCACCCCTGGTCCTCATAACTTTGTCTTCAGATCTTCTCCATTTCCAAAGTGAGGCAACCTCAGGTCATTCTTAGTCTGCCTCCCTTCTCCATAATCTTTGGGTTCCAATGTCTCCCCAGCTTGCTGGTTTCAGAATAGGTGCAGATTTTGGCCCAACACATTTCCCGTTCAGCTTGGTCCCAAATTTGTCTTCATCCCATCAACACAAGCCAAGTAGCCCACGAAGGTGGAGAAGACATCTACTTCATGTTCTCCTAGAATCTAAAAATCTCTCTGGGGACTTTTTGTGCTTCATGGATTTGTCTCTTTGGTTTTTAAGGCTCACGAGACCTGGAAAATAAAGAATAAATCCATTCTCCATTGGATTTAGAGATCCTTACCTCCATACGAGGTGGAGAATGAGGAAGTAGAGATACTGATCTTCAGTTTCCTGGGTAGGAATGTGCTGTACAATGCCCCTTGGCAGGAGCACCCCGAATAAATGTTCAAAGGCAGTGGAGATCAGATCTTAATCCTGCCTTACACAAATCTTCCCCAGGTATGTTGATTTTAGCCTAATCCTTTAATATTTAAAGCAATTCCATTCTTGTTTGAAGAGACTTCCTGGCCTCCGGAGAGGCAGCGAGAGAGAGAGAGAGTGGAGGGGGGAGCACGGCAGAGGAACTGACAGATGCCAAGCGGTAGGCGTCCTTTGGATCTCTGCTGGGGGGAGGAAGGAACAGCATCTCCCCTCCCTTGCATCCTTGAGGTGGGGGGCATGCCCCACCCACCCCCACCTTTCTTCCTTCAGTTACAAATCTGGAAACTCCAACTGAGAAGGGAGCACCAGCAAAAAATGAGGCAATGTGAGAGAGAGAGAGAGAGAGGGAGAGGGAGAGGGAGAGGGAGAGAGACTCTGACTGAATACTCCATCCAGTTTTGGTCACCACATTATAAAAAAGATGTTGAGACTTTGGGGGGGAAAGTGCAGAGAAGGGCAACTAAGATGAATGAAGCCCTGGAGACTAAAAGATATGAAGAATGGCTGCAGGAACTGGGCATGTCTAGCCTAGAGAAAAGAAGGTGACAAGATAGCAGTGTTGCAGTATTTGAGGGGCTGCCCCAAAGAAGAGGGAGTCAAGCTATTCTCCAAAGCACCTGGAGAATAGCACAAGAAGCAATGGGTGAAAACTAATCCAGGAGAGAAGCAACTTAGAACTGAGGAGAAATTTCCTGACAGTGAGAACAATTAATCAGTGGAACAGAAGTTGCCTCCAGAAGTTGTGAATGCCCCAACACTGCAAGTCTTTAAGAAGATGTTGGATAGCCATTTGTCTGAAATGGTATAAGGTCTCCTATTTCACCAGGAGACCTCCAAGGTCCCTGGCAGCTCTATCCTGAATTGAAATGGAAAAGTGAGACCAGCTGCCTTCCATCTGGATCAGGTCAAAACTCCCAGAAACCTCAGCGAGGCCCATTTTGACCATATACTAGACTGCATATATGAATGCATCCACCCATAAATGCAATGGAGGTTGGGCATGGGGATAGAAGCGAAGGACTCAACCTTTGGATTCCATTCCGTTTGTGGCTTCTGTCAGTCAAGAAGGCCGATCTCCAGAGTCCCTGCCTCAAGGAAACCGGAGTCTCTAGAAGAGCCTCGGGAAGATCCTGTCTGAGAAAGATGCAGTTCTATTGGGGGAGGGGGGAAGAGCCAAGCTTCCCCCCCCCCCACTGCTCAAAGGTCTGTGATCCATGGGGAAGGGCAGAGGTTGGGCCCCACTTGGTGGAAGGACTTGGGCAGTAGAGGAAACAGACTCAGAAGGTCTCCCTTCCCCAGGCTGGGGCTGACTTCCTTTGTCTGGGCTGTGATGATCAAGGCAAGATTTCCCTCCTCCGGAGGCTGTAAACAGTCTGGCAGACTCACACCTCATTACTTGGCAACAGGTGCAAAGCAATAAATCAAGCCGAGAAAATGTCACTCAGCAGGGACTCCTCATCTTGGGAGACTCAATATTTTCCTTGATTCCCGTGGCTGGATGGCGGAGAAGAAGCCAGCCGGAAGGTCCTGCTGCCCCCCGTCCAACGGGAGGCTGGGCTGCTCCCTCCTGGGATGCAGAGGTTGCCAGGAAGGGCTGGAGGTGGACACGGCCGGTCTGGGAAGAAGGAACCTCACTGCAGGACGGGGGTCTTGCTTGGGGAAAAGCCACGGGGGGAGGGGGGCAGCAGGGATGGGCCTTTCAAGATGGCACACTCCCTCGGGAAGCCCCACTCGGAGGGGGAGGGATGCCACCCAGGGGTGAAATGCTACTGGTTCTGACCGGTTTGCTAGAACCGGTAGCAGCAAATGCTAAGGTTCGTCTGAACCAATAGTAAAAAAAAAGCTTTCAAAAGCGGAAAAAAAGGTTCTGTGACACTCAGCTTTGTCGTGCGATCGTGGGAACCTTTTCCCCCCACTTTTTGAAGCATTTTTTACTACCCATTCCGGTGAATAGGTAGTAAAAAATAGCTTTAAAAAGTGGTGAAAAAAAGGTACTGACGATCACACAGCACAGCTGAGGGTCATGGAATTTTGTTTTTACTTTTTAAAGCAATTTTACTACCTATTCGCCGGAACTGGTAGTAAAAAAAAATGCCTTAAAAAGTGAAAAAAAGTTGGCCACGCCCACCCAAGCACATGACACCCCCACCAAACCACGCCCACAGAACCGGTGGCAAAAAAAAATTAGATTCCACCACTGATGCAACCCCTGCACAATGCAGGAGCAGCTCCGGTTTCCTCGTTCCGAAGAGCCCCAGCCGTAGCTCTGCCTTCCGCTGACAGTTCCCCAGCGTGGGATTGCGGATGGCAGCCGGAATGTGTTTGCTTGGGCGAGATGCGTCCTCCTTCCCTTTGCTCTGCTTTTCTCCTCGCCTCTTTTAACCCCCAGACTCGCAGTTGTGACTGAATGCCGATGCTCTTTGTTAGCAAGGCGGTTGCAAATTGTGTCGCGGCCAATTGCAAAGCCCCACACGGGAGGCACCATCTCGCTTTCATTTTTCATGTTGCTTCTGATGCAGAAATAGACAAGCCTACCTCCGGGTCATCAGGAGAGGATCTGCCACCGTGAAGGCACTGGCGTTAATTAGGGGGGACAGCAAGAGGGGAAACCTGCAGAGCCTCCTTCCAAGCCTGCCTCCTCGCAAGCCTGGGGAATATTTTGGGGTTCTTTCCAAACAAGAGCCGGTGGTTCTGCAGACACCTCAAAGGAGCCTCCCCTGCACGGTCTCCCTCCGGCTTCCTCCTCTGCGCTCCCCCTCCTCTCTCTCCACCGCCGAGACACGGATCCTTCGCTCAAAATGCAATAAATCTTTCACTTCCAAATCATAGTTTCATTAAAAGCAGCCCAGAAGGAAGGAATAATAAGGTGCCATTTTACAGCCCAAATAAAACATGGAAGGAGGCAGTCCGTAATATGAATTTCAGGCTCCGTCTGGAGATAATTCATGCATCATTTTCAGATAAGAAACAAAAAGGAAGCTGCGTCAGCACATTGGCTGAAAAATACCTTTCCTGCATTACTTTATGCCTTTCCGTAATGGGCCTGGCTTCGTATACATCACCTGCAGGCAGTTCAACCTTTCTGCCTCCCTCCCTCTCCTCCCCCCTCCCCCCCCGCTGTCACTGTAATATCCTTTGTGAACTGCTTCACCCCCAGCGAAGGGAGGGGGGACCTCTGGAAGAGAGGGGAGTCAGCGATGGAAGCCGAAATAAAGTTGCAATTTCCCAAAGCTTCACATAAAGGTCAAGATTCATCAGTTATAAATAAAGGAGGTGGAACTGGAGCCCTCCCCCCCTTGACGCCATGGGAATTTCAAAAGATCTTTTCTGTTTCCATATCACAGCTGTTTTCACGCTTACTTCCCCGGCTGCTTTCCTGCATGGCGTCCTGGCCGAGATCTTTGGCACTGGAGGGACTCTTGTGCACCAAGACGCTGCTGTTGGGGGCGCACACACCACCTGGGGGGACCTGGGGGGGTTGGCAGAGAGCGGGTGAGGGATCAGATGGTCCTTAGACAGGCTCTGCTTGGGCCAACCCAGGAGATGACCTCCTTCTCTTTGCTTTTCATCTCCCAAAGTCCTACTGAGCTCCTGAGAGTTCCCAGAGAGACTCGGTCAGATCTGCCATCACTTCGTTTCTTCGGCCCTGCTTTGCTTTGATGGAAAATGTGGGGAGGGGCAAAGGAAGGACACAGGGAGAGGGAGATGACAGGAACCAGAAGTGCCCACCAGAGGCAACGGCAGAATTATCCAAGGACACAGGCATGGGAACGAATGCGGACACCCACCAAAGAGGCACCAAACCTTAGAACGGTTACCAAAAACAACTAATTTGAACTTTATTGGACACTAGCAAGATGACCCAAGGGGAGGATCCAGGAGAAGAGAAAAATTACCAGGTTTATGTGGGAACTTTCAGATGTGTCTTTTCCTATGCTGTAACCACTTGGATTGAATACAAGTATCCCTTTTGTTACAAGTGGAGTTGAGAGTCTCTCTTTCCTAAACACCCAAGCTGAGACAGGTCTGACAGCCTCAAATTCCATGGAAAACCTTGGAGCTTTTTCTTACTTGACTTCACCAAGTCAAAGGCCACCAAGGCAGCAGAGCCTCTGAAGATACACTCTGCTTTGCTGTTCTTCTGAGGCCATTTAATATGTTTAAAGAAGTCTTTGAGGACTGGAGGTTGATGCCGTTTTATTGATGGGTTATTGTTGCTCCTGCTTTCATTTAGAAGACAAGGCATCTCCCTCCACTTCCACTGTAGAACAGTGGTGATACCTCACAGAAAGATCCAGAACTTGGAAACCTTGCAGAAGATCATCATTGAGGGAGACCACCCAGCCAGACCACCCAGAAAGAGCGAGAGTTAGCCCTCTATCTTTCTGAGGCAACAAGTATCTGGACTCAACAGAGGCAGGACAAGAAGCAACAGATGGGAACTCATCAAGGAAAGAAGAGATTAGAGAACCATTTGTCTGGAGTGGTCTCCTGCCTGAGCAAGGAGTTGGACTAGAAGACCTCTAAGGTCCCTTCCAACTCTGTCATTCTGTTGTTCAAGAAAATACGTTATGAATACCTTATGCCACCAGGTTTGAGATTTTGGGCTTGGACAACCTAGAACTAGGCCACCTATGGTCTAACCTAAGCGTAGTGCACAAAATTGTCTGCTACAACATCCTACCTGTCAATGACTACTTTGGCTTCAACTGCAATAATACACAGGCAAACAATCGATACAAACTGAAGGTCAACCGCTCCAAGCTTGATTGCAGAAAATACGACTTCAGCCACAGAGTGGCCAACGCCTGGAAGGCTCCACCTGACTCCGTTGTTACAGCCTCAAACCCCCACAAAGCTTCAACCTCAAACTGTCAACTGTGGACCTCACCCCATTCCTAAGAGGTCTGTAAAGGGGGCTCACCAACATGCCTACCGTCCCTGTCCTCCTCTCCCCATTTATTTGTCCTCATTTCCTTTGTTCGTGTCCATGTTTATATTTATACCTGTTATCTCATACATGTTTGACAAAGTAAATAAATAAATAAAATAAATAAACAAATAAAAGCTCCTTCTCGCTCCTTGTCAATCCTGCAGGGGTTGCTGGGCATTCCATGCCCCCAGGAAGATGGCATGACGGTCTTGCCGGATGGATAAGACAGGCTATTTTCCATCTCTCTTTAAAAAGAATTACGGTATCACATTTGCCCAGACTTCTCATAGAAGTGTAATTTTTGGAGGGGTGGGCGAAGCTATTTTGAGCCATCTTGAGCGTACCTATCTATTCGTCTTCCTTGTGTACTGGAGGATATGCTAATTAATGCATATCATAACACTAATTTATATGCAAACCAAAGTGGACAGAAAGGAGGCAAAGCTGTCTACACAGCCCTCAGTCAGAGAAATATTAATTCATTAAGGAAGGAATCTGTGCTGCGTGTGTAGAAGGAACAGAAACATTGTGTGTGTGTGTGTGTGTGTGTGTGCGCGCGAGGGGATGCAAGATGAAAAGAGATTGAGTTGTTGTTTTCTTCAACAGGTCACATTTACTAGCGAAAAAAAAACCTTTTTCTGGTGGGATTCCAAAACCCAGAAAAGACTCTTCTCCAACTTCAACCCCGTTCCCTCCCCTCCCCCCCCCCCAACTACCCCCGGCTGTTTGTGACAAACAGGGAGCTGCTTGTTTAAATTTTTTAAAAATGCAAATGTTTTAGGTGGGAGGCTTCATTATGTAGTGATGTATTAAGCGAGCTTGCCTCTAACAGCATTATTATTCTTAGCAGGAAGCTTGTAGTACGAAGTAGTGTGTGGCTAACCATATATAGACATACCAGCTGATGCCTCCTGTTGAGTCTCAACCAACTTCGCTTGAAATGGCTGCAAATCGGAATTCATGCCCTACTCTAAGGCTAAGGAGGTTTCCCAATGGTTTGTAGAAGAGAGAATCTCCATCGCCCGACAATAAAATGGATCAAAGCATCCAAGTTGGAATCTAAAGTCAGTCCAGTTAAAACTCAGTTCTCAGTACGAATTAATAACCGGTTGTGAATCCACATGCCAAGAAGGACCTTGCCAGCCAGTTGGGGTGGGGGTGTTTAGACCCAGGAAGATCCAAGACCAGGGATGTCCCTTGATGAGTTTGTGGCATCCTTTTTAAAGCCACAAAACTGAGTGCCCAATAGCATTAGACCCTGGTCTTCATAGGATGTAATTGCTGCTGGGTCATCCTTGTTAGCGTGTTGGCTTGTGTATTTAATGCTCGCCGGGGGTGATCTTTGAGCTCTTACATTACTTGGTTAGTTCAGCAGGTAGAAGATTGAAAATGGACACCTGGATACTTAAAAGCCTTGACCTCTCAGTAAGCCTCCCATTGATCTTTCAACTGCTTGGAGATTTGAAGGCCTTTCTTGAGAAGACCAAGGCCTCCTGTTTAGGATACTTATTGGTATGTTGCGACTGAAGTCTCTGGCATTTCTGTCCACACAACCCAGATTTACAGCAGAAGTATGCCACTTATTTTGGGCAAAGGGATACACCTGTCCTCGGAGCGGTGTCCAGAGGCTTCATCCAAAGAAACACAGGACAACAAGTGAATGTTTTCACTGAAATTAAAGGAACACAGTCCATGTGGCTCCTTCTCTTGTATTTAATGTCTACAACATTAAACGTTACAATTTGGGGTCAGTTTTGGGGG
Source organism: Rhabdophis nuchalis (assembly GCA_039707465.1). Taxonomy (NCBI): domain Eukaryota; kingdom Metazoa; phylum Chordata; class Lepidosauria; order Squamata; family Natricidae; genus Rhabdophis; species Rhabdophis nuchalis. Next base: position 1,198,538 of record CM077653.1, on the reverse strand, counting down.
GGTCCAAAGTCTTTCCAAAGTCAAAACCATAAGACTTCAGGCCATTCAGCTCTGCTCTGTGGCTTAGCTGGCTACTGAGAGGTCCAGGCTTCCTTTTGAGTAAACCTTGTCCTGAAGAAGCTTAAAGAAAGGGAAAACTGAGTCAAGTATAATGTGGCCATTGTGGATCTTCAAAAACAAAATATGGAAATGCAACATCGTCTAGCAGGCATTTGAGTCTAAGTCCCCTTCTGAGCTTAAGGACAGATCTTCCCACCAGCTCCACTCAGCCGGTCATGTTCTTAAGCCCCAAATCAGCATGTCTAGGTCTGTGATGGCAAACCTATGGCACGCGTGCCTGAAGTGGCACACAGGACCATGGTGCCTGGCACACGCAGCGTCACCCGTTCCTCTTTGGGGTTTCTGGTGTGCATGCGCAAGCAACAATCAGCTGGCCTTTGTGTGTACAGCAGTACTGGAAACCGAAAGAGCTGGTCTTCTGTTTTCCAACGTGAGCATGTGTGGCAGCCAGCTGATTGGTGTGTGTGTATGTGTGGCAGTAACCAGAATACTTGCTGACTGGCACGTATGTGTGTGCCACAAACCAGAACTTCATTTACTGGTGTGCTCATGTCCCCTGGGCAGCTCCTCTTCCTGGTTGTGGCTCAGATAAGCATGTGCATGTGAAATGCTCCTCTTTGGACACTCGGTGCCCAAAAGGTTCGCCATCACTGGTTTAGGTTCAAGGTTATGGCCACAGGGCCCTCCCATTGGGGAGAGCTGGAAGCCTTCCATCTTTACAGGCAGTTGGAGGCCTTTCCCTGCATGGTGGTGCCAGGATTGACTGGAGCCTTTGTGCTTTTTGGAGACAAGGTCCAAAGGGTCTCTTGGATGACCGCTCATCCCGAGGACATCCTGGCTGTCCCTGTTGAAATCCCACCGTCCTGTGTCTGGGTGGATGAAGCTTCTCTTTTTATACAGATTATATCAGGACGCCTAGAATTTACCTGCAAAAGGTACTTCTCATTTAATCTCCCCTTTGTTTGGATGTTATTTATTCCCTGGACGTCTTTTCTACCCTTAAAGTTTAACTGGGCTTTTGTGTTCCCTGTTTCTCCCTCACAGGCTGGCAGGAACGAAGCAAAGTTCTTGGGGTCAACAGCTCTTCATCTGGAAAGAGGAAAAGATTTATTCCTAGCTTTTAATCACATTAATTATGTCCATTATTCATTTGACCTGAGGGTGAACTGAGCCGCATCATTATCATGTGTTAGAGGGGGATGGAGTGCTGCAGCTAAGATATGCTCTGATCAGCCGTTTGGTGGGCAGGCATACCTTTGTGGGGAGGAGGGGTGGCAAGGCATTTTGGCCGAGCTGCCTCAGTGATGGTGGAGTAGAGGAAGTCCTTCCTGGTTTGAGACCATGACTGGAGGAATCGCAGCACGCTCCCCCTGGGCTTCCACATGGAATGATTGGGAACTGACAAGAAAACATGAGCATCATCTTTCGTGGAGCACACGATCTTAGCATCCATTTTATTCTGCATTGTTAATAGCAACTGTATGAATTGTTTGCATTTTATTAAGCATTTCAACATCTAGCCAACACATAGAATACTTAGGTCATTTTGTTTACTAAATAAGTGTCATTTACTAACACTTATTTCTTGGGTTCTCCCCAAGACCAACCTTGATGTATTTTCATTTAATGAGCACACAGTTAGCTTTCATTACTTTTTAAATCAGTTGGTTGGTTGGTTGGTTGGTTGGTTGGTTGGTTGGTTGGTTGGTTGGTTGGTTGGTTGGTTGGTTGGTTGGCTGGCTGGCTGGCTGGCTGGTTGATTAGTTGGTTGGTTGGTTAGTTGTCTTCTGCCTACTGCACTTTAATCAGACTCTCAGCTGCTTACAAATAAGATGAAAATACACAGAGAACAAAGCAACAAAGTCCAACCCAAAACATGAAACATGAGACCCCAAACCTTCTTACATCTCAACTCCAATGAGTGTGTTCAGCTTCTTCCAGTAGAGAACCAAGAAAAGAGCTAATTGGATCTTAAGCCATTCCTGAGCCAGGGCTGCCCTCCTCCCTCAAACAACACCCTTGAAGGTCATCCAGCCTGACTTCCAGAAACAGGGGAGCTGTTGGCTGCTCACCCCAATATGGCAGCAGAGGTTGGGGGGGGGGGGTTTCCAATGGGAAGATGCAGTCTTGTAGGCAATCTGGACCCAACCCACAGACACTCAACAGCATCCCTTAAAATGTATCCAGGAACGTCAAGAAAACCAACTCACAATACGGGCGCCACTTGTTTCCCTTTTCCTGCCATGGTTGTTGCGTGTTTGAGAGCCTCTACCATAACAGTCTTTTATTCTGCACATAAAAGGCACCTTTCATTCAATGGCAAATGTAAAAGACGGAATGATGAAGCCCGTGAATCAATTAAACCCATCGCAGCCCTCTTAAATGTACGCAGGCATGCAGGAAAAAAAAAAACCGAGGCAGGCTGGTGGGCTGACTTCAGAACAACACCTGGGGTTGATACTCGCATACTTTGAGCTAATCCAGCACTCCATTATTTATGTATAGGCTAATTAAAGTGGTGATCTGTGTTTACTTAAGTCTATTGCCGAAAAGTGCCAAGGCTAAATGAAATTATCTCCAGGAGGGAGCAGGGCCTGCCAGGGAGAGCCACTTGGGGAAGGCAGAGTGACGGGGGGGGGGGCGAGGTGGGGGGGGATGGTGCTCCTTTGGATGGCACTCACGGTTGCAGCCTTCCATCTCAGCCGCCCTCCCTCCCCAGCACCACACGGCCAATTCAAGCTTATCTAATCAAGATCCAGATCGAGCAGGCCAAATGAAAAAGGCACTGGAGTCTGAAAGCAACTAATCGAATTGGATTAGCTCTTTTCAACAGCTAATTTTATCTTTCACTTGTAAAAAGCCGTAGACTCCATTCTTGTCTGGGTCCTGAATTTGTTTGTCTAATGAAACACAGGGAGGGGAGGGGGTGAATTGCCCACCCCCCATCTCCTGAGAAATAGCCTTTGAAGCTACTTGAAAGACAGACCTCTTCTGCCGCCATGGGCCCACTCCCCTTCTGGGCATGGGGACCTGGTCAAGGAAGAATCACTGCACTGACCTCTGCGATATAATAGCCAGGACATCCATTCCAGGGAACTGTCAGCAGGAGGGGGAGGGGGAGGAGGTGGGGGAGGAAGAGGAGGAGGAGGAGAGGGGGCGGGGGTTAGGAAGAGGAGGAGGAGGAGGAAGGGGATGAGGGAGATGGGGAGGAAGAGGAGGAAGGGGAGGCGCGGGAGTGGGAGGGGAGGAGGAGGAAGAGGAGGAAGGGGGGAGGGAGAGGAAGATGAGGAAGAGGAGGAGGAGGAGGAGGAGGAGGAGGAGGAGGAGGAGGAGGAGGAGGAAGAGGAGGAGGAGGTAGGGTGCCGTCCACTAGACTTTGTCAGCGGGCGACGCCCAGGGGAAGGGCCTTCTCTGTGGCGGGCCCAGCCCTCTGGAACGACCTTCCCCCCGACATTAGAACAACCACGGACCTCCGCTCCTTCCGCCAAAAATTAAAAACACACTTTTTCTGCTTGGCCGGCTTAGGGTAGTCTCTTCCTTTAGGGTTTTTAGGGAACGACTAGTTTTAATGGGGATTTTAGTGCAGGGACGATTGGTTTAATTTATTTTTAGGTATTGTATTTATTCATGTATATATTTTATGTGTTTTAGTTTCCCTGTGCACCGCTCCGAGTCCCCTCGGGGAGAGGACGCGGTATATAAAATAAATATATTATTATATTATTATTAGGGAGGTGGGTTGTCAACTGCTGCATTGAACATCTGTTTTAAAAAGCCCTCCTAGATATGATAAAGGAACCATCCTCTTTCATCCATATTTCCTTCATGGCACCCCTTTGATGGAGGGAGGGGAGGTGCTGAAGAGCTCATCTCGAATTTGCAGAGGGAGGACAGCCTGGACATTACAGGGGTAATCAAACAGGCAGAGGGCACTTGTTTTTTTAAATATATATATTTTTTATTATTTTCCATTTTCAAAACATATAACCACATGTATACTGTTACATAGCCAACATCATATTATATTATTAAATGTTTACATCATTTCATTTTACCATCAACTCCCAAAAGACAATTATTGACTCTTCTGCTTTCCATACACCATATTTGTGCCTTATCCATCATTTTCTTCCCCCTCTCACCTCCTCCTCCCTACCTCCTTTCTTCCCTCTGTCACCCTTCCCTTCTCTACTTCCCCTTCCTCTCGCCTTCTCATCTCTCTCCTTTCCACTCCTCCTTTCTCTCCTCCTCTTCCCCCTCCTTCCCTCTCTCCTTTCTGGCAGAGGGCACTTGTTGAAGTGGCAAGGCATGCTGAAATTTGAATAAAGGAATAAAAACACAGCCAGAGTTTCACACACACGCACACACCCCACAGATTTCTCAACCCTTCTTCCAAGGCTGATAGTTCCTCCTCCATCCATTCCTTCTAACTTTATTCCTAGTTTAATTTTGATTTCCCAAACATCAGCTCAAAGGAGACTTTGGTTGTTCCTTCCGAAGTTTAAACTGGATTTGCTCTGAAATTACCTTGTGCCTTCCTAATTCTGTCTGTGTCCTCTTAGCAGTGGTGGGATTCAAACATTTTTACTACCAGTTATGTGGGCGTGGTTTGGTGGGCGTGGTTTGGTGCATGTGGCAGGGGAAGGATACTGCAAAATCCCCATTTCCTCCCAATCAGCAGAGAATAGATGGGGGCGGGGCCAGCCAGAGGTGATATTCACCGCTTCTCCAAACTACTCAAAATTCCCGCTACCGGTTCTCCAGAACTGGTCAGAACCGGCTGAATCCCATCTCTGCCTCTTAGCCTGCCCTCCCCTTCCCCAATCCAGGGATAAGGCTGCCTTGACAGAGTGTGTGTGTATGGGAGGAGGTGTCCTTTCACTGTCTCTCCCCGATGCGCATGGTCATTAGGAGGCTGGGGTTCTAGGAGTTATTTATTTATGAATTAAATAGATTTCTAGTACTTAGCACACCAAACACACACATGGTAACTCTTGGCGGTGTGCAATATTTAAAAAATGGGTGACTTACAGGCGTCCAATTGCGACCTATGACATATCAGCGTCCAATTGCAAGCAAGCCGTGAGAAATTTGGTCTCCTGGATTTCCAAACTGAAAGCAGGAAATAAGCCCCTGGGTGAGGCTTCCTGCCCACGAAGAGCCTCCCTTGGTCATCTCTGTCCTAAGGAGAAGGTGGCCCTGGTGAACGTCGGAAGGACAATTCTGCCAATTCTTCTCTAGCAATACTTCTTTTAAAAAAAAAGAAAAATCCCAGGATGTAAATCTTTTCCCTCTCTACGGTGACAACTTGGGACTGCGTCTCTTCGTCTTTGAAGAATCCTCTCTCGTCCTCTGAGTTAGAAGAAAAACCCCACAATTGGTTTGTGCACCTTTTAAATATAAATATTGCTACTGTGTAATTTGGTGTTGGTGGTTGTTTTTAAGGCGCGTATCTACGGTGGCACATTTCACAAAAGCCGTAATGAATTCAGGGGAGAGGAATCTGTGTTTTTCACGTGGGACGCTTGAAAGAAAAGCATTTATGAATAATAGATTCTTCTAATTTTGCCTTTTATTTCTTTTTCCCCCAATCCCTCCTTGCTTTTTTTTTTCTTTTTCTTTTTTCTTTTGGCAAATTATTCAGGGTGAAGACAAATATTTTATCAAAGAGTTATGGAAATAAACATGATTGTAGCTCAAGGGCATCAGTGGATTTCTGGAATATTTTAGAGTGTCCAATTAATACGGGATTCTGGGAGGAATTGCATCACACCATAGCTGGGAAATTTGGCTGCATTTTGTGAAACTACCCTGAGAATCCAAGAATTACATAAAGCAGCTTCAGGCAGGGAGCAGGCTGAGGAGATCAAGGAAGGAAGAAGTTGGTCAAGGAAGAATCAGTACCGATTCTTCCATAGTAGCCGAATTATGCATTCAAAGGAACTTGAAGAAGGAGGCCAGGAGACCATCAAACCAGCTCAGAAATGGAGGGTAAGAAGGCAACTTATGAGGTATGGTAGTAGACACCATGCAAAAGGTGGTTCCAAATTCATTACACCACCTGGCAAATACTTTGTGACATGGAAGAAGGGCCAACTGAAGTCTGCCATCAGCTCCAGGAGGTCTCCCTGCAAAACTGGAAGGCCTTGACCAACTTTGCTGGTCAACTGGCATCTTCTGCCATGCTGGGTGTGTTTAGCAGAAAAAGTCTAAATGTGGAACAAGTTAATTGGCGCCATACTCTTAAATCATTGGGCAGCTGGTAATTTAGCAACTTTCAAAACTTTCTGAACAGAAGGAAACATCTGGAGGAGTCCACTATTTGTTCTGGATGTTGCGTCTATGAATGATGCACTAAGACAATTTTCTGCCTTATCATAAATTGTGCAAGCTCATGAACTTTGCAATCTCCCAAGCTCGGCGATATCTGGGAACTACTTATCTTGTGCTGAAAGCAATATAAAAACAGATGGCAAAGATGGCACGGGGAGATAAATCAATGGCAGGCCTGCCCCACATTCTGCGGACACATTGAAGACTCTGAAGCTGAGACAAATGCCTCCGGTTGGCAAGAAGGTGGAATGGGTGGGGAAGGAAAAGAGGCAGCAGAACCTCTACAGCAGGGGTCCCCAACCTTTGCAACTTTAAGTCTGAAGGACTTCAGCTCCCAGACTTCTCCAGCCAGCTTTGCTGGCTGGAGAATTCTGGGAGCTGAAGTCCTTCAGACTTAAAGTTGCAAAGGTTGGGGACCCCTGCTCTACAGAACCAGACTATTAAGGTTTTACGGGGGCAATTCATATAAAAACGGGGGGTACAGAAGATGGTGCCCCAAAGGTGGCCTTGGCAGCAGAGGCCTACAGATGATGGATGCCAAAGAGAGAGAAGCTGCAGAGTGAGTCCTCAAACTCTTCGCTTTTATACTTGTGCATTGAAATCGGTTTCTGATGAGTTTCCTTATCATCGCTAGACTATGGTAATTTTAACGGGAAGATTTTAGCATAGGAGTTAGTTTAATATAGTTTTAAATATTTATGTAATTTATTGTGATATATTGTGTTTTTTATATTTCCTGTGCACCGCCCCGAGTCCCTTCGGGGAGAGGGGGCGATTAATAAGTCGAATTAAAGTAAAGTAAAGTAAAGTATGGAACGTAGATCATAGAATCACAGAGTTAGGAGGTGCCTTGGAGACCTTCTAGTCAAGTGGAGAGGAACAAATTTCTCCCTGAAACCCTCCTGCAGCTGAAGGTTCAAATGTAAGAATGGAGGCCACAGAAACCAGTCAGGGAATCCATCAGAAAGGGGACATGATCTGTGTCCAAAGAGCTCAGAGGAGGAAAAACATTGGGGTTTCCAATCACAGAAATGTTATTTTTTATTCTTTATTCAATTTATATGCGCCCTGTCCCAAAATGTCATAAAAGCAGAGGTGCAAACCCTTAAATATGAAATAAACAGAAATTATATAATTTAAAAACCAGAATGCATCTATTTGCCTCTTTGTCAGATCTCAGAGCATGCCCTCCACTGAATACCAATGATTACAATTTATATAGCTTTATTATGTGCCTTAAAAACAACTTAAGAGTTTGCCTTGAAACCACAAAACAGTAGAGAGGAGAACTCTGTGGAAGGAATCCTCCTTCTGGGCCAGGGAGAAATCCAGGAACCAGATCCTCAAGGATCCTAAACACGAGAATCAGACCTGGGTTAAAATGGGCACCGGTGGAGTGAACGCAGATAGACTGGAGATTTCATGCAGGGACCATAAAAGGATAACGGTTCCCTTTTGAGCCGCAGCCTATCCGCTGAGCAGAGGAATGTGAAAAATAAAATCTATTCTGCTCCTGCTGGTTGGCGCCTCTCATTAATAACCTGCAAACATTCTGCCATATGTTGTGTTTTTATCTCTTGACTCGAATCATTATGACTTCATTTCAGAGGGGGCCAAGTAAATGAAAAACCGTTCTGAAGGTTATTTAACTATTAAAACAGCTATTAATTAAAGTTTGCCAAGTTTTAGGAGCTTGGAGGATAAAGAGACAGTAAGTAAATATCAGTTATTATTTAATAAAGAGGCTGTGATTGAAATGTTGTACATCTGAGCCCGTTCCGAGAGCAGAGTGGGGAGGTGGGGGGGGGGATGTGTGTCTGTCCCCAGTCTAAATAGTTTGCAGAATGGAGAATGCGGAGCTATGAGCTTCCACTGGGCAATCTTGACACCATGGTGGAGGACTTTGCATCTCCTGTCTTTCTCATTAACGGAATGAGTTCGGTTGGGGAATTAAGGCCAGACTTGCTAATTTGGCTCTCGTAATGTTTCTTCCACCACGGAGGGATGCAGCTCGCTTCCAGCTTCCTGGTTCAGAAGCATTTGCCAGAACTTGCCTCTAAGCTAACGCAGCCCCTGAAGATCAAGAGTTGCTCCTCAGGTGGAGGAGAAGGTCCACCTCGTGGGTTTTCTTGGTCTCTAGTGGTGGGAAATGGGCGGATGAAGGAAGGTGTCCGACTCACTGCCTTGACCTCCAACTGAATCCATAGGCCAAGCAGCAAAGAGGATTCGATCTGAGATCACACAAGAAAATGTTCATGGAAGGTTCAGAAAATGACTTTATCACCTTCTGGAGGAGGATAAAGGAATCCAAAGATGCGTGGAACCAAGTTGGCCCTCCTCCAGATTTTGCACTGCAAAAATATCGGATTCAGCTTGTTCCTGAACTGCCCTTGTGCTTTGAATGCAGTCAGAGAGGGAGGGTGGCTGCCCATCCTTGCAGTTTGCCTGTGTCTCCTTTTGACCAATTTTAGAAGAGGGAGAGAGAGGTACAGAACGAGAGAGAGAGAGAGAGAGAGAGAGAGAGAGAGAGAGAGAGAGAGAGAGAGAGAGAGAGAGAGAGAGAGAGAGAGAACAGAGGAGAGGAGGAGGAGGAAGAGGAAAATAGACATATTTCTTCCAGTCCCAAAGATCCAACTCAGAATGGGATGGGATGGAAAAATCCCCCACTGGGGATAAACATCCAGCTGTTGTTTACAAAATCTTTTATCCTGGGACAAGAAGGGAAACTCTGATCGTGGCAGGAGACGATTTCACTTCTTCTAATCATGGCTAGCTCCCCCACTCCACTCAACATAGCCCTAACATGTAAATAAAAGGGCGCTTTGAGTGGGCTTAGCGGTTATCTTCAGCTAATTAGAAATAATGAGTATCACCTTTCTTGAAATACACATGGAACATTGTTATATTTTCTGCATCAGCTCCCTCTGGGGTAAGACGGAAGGTGTGCTGTATTAAAAACAACAACGACAACAACTCAAGCAGCAAGACAAGGCAACACATCCAAAAGCAAAACACAGCAGCCAAAAACAGAAACCTAAAGACTTAATTTCTATCTGGTGAGATTAACCGTAAAACTTTTCTGCAAAGTAAGTGTAAAGTTTTGTCCGTGCCCAGGAGAGAGAAAGAGAGAGAGAGAGAGAGAGAGAGAGAGAAGAAAGGCTGCAATGATGCCAGCTTTGCTTCTGGAAAAAAAAAAGCAAAGAAAAAGAAGAAACACAACACAAATGAATATGGAACAGAGAATCCGAGCGGTAAATCAGCGGACGAGACGCCTGGCAGTGTTTCTTAAGAAACAAATGCTGAAAATGAGGGCCTCCATGCAACCATCATGCAGAGACAATAATCACTAATCAAGTCAAAGTTTCATTCTAATCAGTTCAGTTGTTAAGGATGGGGGGGTGGCAGGGGAGAACAGCAAATGTCTAGCTTGGGAGATTTGCGATTCTTTGCTGGTTTGGACTTGGATGGCACAGTGGTGGGTGGACTTGTGTGCCTGGGTGGTCTCGAGTTTCAAGAGAGGAACCACCCTGGCCTCCATTCCTAACTTCTCCAGGTGGCTGCACCCACACCTTTCCACTAGAGGTGGGCAGTGTGGCCTTCAAGGGTGGATTAATCAATGACTGAAAAACGATTCATCGATGGAACAACTTTCTCCCTGGCTGCTCCATTGCGGGAGATTTTCAAGAAAAGATTGGGCAACCATTTGCTTGGTTTGGGGGAAGGACTCCTGTCTTGGGCAGGGGTTGGACCAGAAGATCTCCAAGGTCTCTTCCAGCCCTTTGATTCCGTGATTCCAAGTCAAGCAACTGAAGGTTGCACAAGACATCTCTAGAAACTTGGTTGGGAAGTTGAAGGTTTTCTGAAGCTGGTTGTCCTTGCCTCCTCCTCCTCCTCCTCCTTCTTCTTTGGAGGGCTGATGGAGAGGAACTGGTCCAAAGTCCAAAGTTCCAGTGACTGGTTCCCTGGGTGTTAGATCCTGGCCAAAGTCATCTCTTGGGCCTAGAGAAACCATATGGACTCTTGAGGAACATAGAAATGCAAGGCAGAAGGCTTTGAATCCTCGTTCACATTCTCCCTGTCTGTGGAGATTCTCAACCATCCAGGCCAAAGATTTTGTTCTTGTCCTTTTCCCCCCAAAAGGCAACAGGACTATGTTTTTTTTTCCTTGAAGAAAAAGAAGACATTTCACTTCTCATCCTAGAAGCTCCATCAGTTCTGACCCGATGGTGGAGAGAGATGGAAGGATTAGTTCTGACAAGATGGTGACATACGAATAAATGGGGTCGTTAGGACAGGGATGGTAGACACATTCGTGCACTTATGCACGCCCCTTACAGACCTCTTAGGAATGGGGTGAGGTCAACAGTAGACAGGCTACGTTTTGGGGGGGGGGGCTGGGGAAGAAAGCACAGAGTCAGGTAGAGCATGCCAGGCATTGACCACTCTGTTGCTCCTAGAACAAATATGGAGCAAAGCTACAGGACAGAGAAGGGCATCGGCTGCTGAGCCCTGAGGAAGCTGCTCAACTCACTTGCCCAGGATGCAAAGCAAGGAGATGGTTTTGTGTGTGTGTGTGTGTGTGTGTCTCCAGGGGCCTCTTTGCAGGTGCCGACCTGCCCCGGATTTTTAATCAAATTGATGCTTTTGCATTTAGGCAAAGTCCCGTTCCTCCTCCTGCTTCTCCAGCCTTGCCAAAAAAGTACAAAATGCAGATTCCGGCATGTGAAGAAAGCTTTCATTTCTCAAACCTGGCATGATTTACAAGAAAGAACAGAAGTGATTATCCCCTTTGTGATTTACCTTCTCGATGTTTTACTAGTGGAATAAATTGCAATTCGGGAAGTTGCTTGGGAATTATTACTTTATGGGGGCAGGGAGTGTGTGAAACTCTGAATCTTAGTCCCTGATAACTAATCCCATTGGCACGTTTTGCAAGCTTCACATTGGGAACTGAATGGAGGGCAGGGGGAGAGATTCCCATTGGGGGGAAAGAGGGAGCCAGACTCACAGGGAGCCTGGGTGCTGGAACTGGGCCAGGAATAAATAGGTCAGGCCAGGATAATAAAATTCTGCTGCCCTCAAAAAAGATCATTCTCACCCCCCCTCTTGCCCCCCCCCCAATTTATTTTGTTGTTCATTTGAGATTAACTGAATGTGAGAAAGCAACCTCTCATATAAGAACAAGGAGACCATGAACAATCAAAAGCATATTTATTTAAAAAGTCTCTTACAGCTTAGTTATTCTGTTGCTCCTCCTCAGCTATCGGGATATGTCATCATGGTTTGGCCCCATAAAAGTATGTTTTTTCCCTACACCTAGTCCTAGATTGTCACTCACAAAATTAATTCAAGTCTACGGGGAGCAACCACTACAAGCATCTCGATGGAAGGAAAGGTTTCAAGGTGGCAGAGATGATGCCCGGACATTTCACCCATGAACTTCAGAGGCATTTCCTCACCCTTGCTTTGTTGCTCCAGGGAACTTTTCAGAAGTGGCCAAATACAGGATTTCGTGGCTCCTTGTCCATCTGCAGCACAAGGAGGCCGAGGCAAAGACTTCGCTACGAAGAGCTGATGCCAGAACTCTTGGCTGGTTTGAAGGAGCCTCACTGGTTGCTATTTCCTGGGAGTTTGGAATCTCAAAAGTCTGCTCAGAGGGAACATAGCGCTTGGGTTAGTTCCAGGGTTCAACATCTGACTTCCCTGTGCTTGCAAGAGTCATATCTGAGCAGCTTTGGGGTTCTTCTGTAGCAGTTCTTGGAGATAAAGAAGCCACTGACGGTGGCAGCCAGTAAAAGCCATTAGTGCTCCAAACACATTGGCAGTGTCTCTGTGTGTGTGTGTCACTAGCACAGCAACTGAACAACTTCACATATTCACCTGTGAATCACCAAGGTTTGAATAATGGAACACACACACACACAAAGTGTCTTCCCAGGAGTGTGGCTGGGACTAGTATGACATTAAAGCAGAAACCCCAGTTGCTGAACAAACCTGGATTTGAACGGCTCTCTTTTAGACTGCTTTATCTCTTTGGCAACCTGCTGGTTTAAAAGCTGCTTCAAGCCTCCTGTGGAGATTGTGGCTGGATCTTGAATGACAAACATGCCTGAGAATTGGGCCCCCATGTATCGGGGTGGGGGGGGGAGCAGGATGGAGAGAGGGCTGGCTAGAGCTCAGGACTTGACCCACTGCTCCCCTGGCGTCTGGGCATGGTAGGATGGTCCAGTCCAAAGATTCTGCCCAATCCAGATGGAAGGGCAACCATCTTTGCTTTGTACACGATGGGGAAATAACATTCTGTCCCCTCTTTGTGGGCTGCCTCCTTCTTCCTCTTGCATTTCTGATCAGCTGAATGATGGCACGCATGGCATGGAGCCGTGCCTGTCTCTCCCCCAACCAAGTCAGGGGTGTCTTCTCTTCTGATATTGATCACATTCAGGAAAGGAATGATGAGAACTTCAGGACCAGGGAATGCTGCCAGCATGAGTCAAGGGCCCTGTTACCTTTTGCTAATCCAACATTCTCATCATGGTTGGAAATAATGGCCATGTTGACAGTCAATTGCTCATCATCACTGCATTTGCAGACAGCTGGCCAAAAATAAAATTCTGGTGACATCAAGGGAGTGTTGGGAAGGTTGGCAGTGCCGCCTCTTAACCAGCAGTGATTTTACTCTATTGGACAAAACCCTCAGAGCAGGTTGTGGAAGTAGCACAGATAAGTCGGGGATGAGAAAGTGGGAGATAGGAAGTTTCCTTCCTCAACTTGGAAGCTCTACTAGTTGGTTTCAGACTGCAATTCCCAGACTACCCCAGTTCTGGTAGTCTCAGTCCTAGAAGTTTTGGAGTTCGCGGAGTTGAGGAACTCTTTGTGGGGCCTTTTTGCATTTGTTAGTGCAAGATGGCCGTGTATTTTTCAAAGGAAAAAGGGGTGAAGCACAATTCCAATGCTGAGGAGGAAGACTAGAACCTAGAAGTCCCCTGCTCCTCTTAAGGAAACAGAGAAAAGAAAAGGATCTAGAATTTCCTCTTCAGCCAAAACCCTCAAGAAACTTCACCAGGAACCCAAAAGGAAGGACACCCAAGATCTTCTCAAGGTGGATAAGAGATAATGGATCTCAGAGTTAGCATTTGAGGGGGGGGAGTTGATTTAGATAAAATCTTGACAACTGTACATCATGACTGTACTTTTTATCTTCCCTCTGCAACCACATGTGATCTTGGTGAAAGATATATTCAATGTAAGGATACCCTCACAGATGTGATAGAGACCACACCTCCTCCGAACCACCTTTTCTCTTAGAATCTGCACCCCTGAACCATCTTTAGTGGTTGGCCTCCCACAGAAGGGGAATTGCACATCCATTAAGAAAGGTTCTGAATGAAGGTGATGCTGGCAACCTGCTAAGAAAGCCAGCGGTGGCTCCTTAGCTGTTCCACTTAACGTCGGCACGTGACTTGCTGAAGAAGGTTGCCTGTTGCCTGGAACATTGTCTCCTTCTGTACAAAGCCTTGAGTCTTTTGTAGTTCTGCAAGTGAGACTGTTGGGATCTCCTCCAAGAGTGGGGAAAAAACAGCTGCCCTTTAGCTGCTAAGCTTTCTGCTCCAACAGGAAGTCACAAACTTGCTTGTTTTCTTGTAGTTTTATTCAAACTAGGGAACGTCATCAGGACTAGCACTGATGGTGTTGCCTATTTTGGGTCATGAAACGTCTGCAAGAAAACAGCCAAGCGCAGAGAGCACTAAGGACCCTACAGCCCTCCTCCTCCTCCTCCTCCTCCTTTCCACAAATCCCACTCCCTTCTAGCACTGATTATGTTGCCTAGCTGGGTCATGAAACATCTGCTAGAAAACAACCAAGATCAGAGAGCACCAAGAATCTCTCATTTCAACCCTGATCTACATGTGCTGAGTTCAGGGAACCATTTGCATCACCATGATCCAAGTCTGGGACTTTCTTGAGCTCCATCAAGTATCAATGCAAGAGGATGTCCCTGGTAGATCATCATTTTAGACACTCCTACAAAAAACATCCTCCTTTATCCAAACCAACGTTTGAATGGCATGTTCTAATTTGCCAAGGGCCATCTGGACGAGCCTTCCTTGTCTCTTTCTTCGGAAGTGTTTTAATTAATAGAATCTAATTCATCCTGGGATTGGTCAAGTCCTCCCCAAAGACAGACAATGGCGTTACAGGTGTTTCCACAGGAATTAAACTTATCATATAATGGTTGGAAATAAGCAAGCTTCGTACACGCTGTTACAGACTAGACCTCTCTTTGCATACAATTGAATAAATTACCTTTTGTAATGAAACATTAATCCTCTTTGCTAAATGGAATAATTCCCATCTCATATCCATTCCTGAGCAGGGTGCCCTTGGAGTGCATTCTCGGGCATCCATCTACCCAAGGCAATTACCCAAGGAACATGAGAACATGCCCCTCTCTACTTGGGGCTCAAGCAAAGGTCAAGGGGTTCCCCCCAACACCCAAAGATCTTCAAAGGTCACCGAGTCAGGAGCACCAGAGGTGGGAACTCAGACAGGATGAAAAGCTGCCAAGCATATACAAAGCGTTCATTAAAATAAAGAGCATTACGTATAACATCAAGATAATGTAATAATCAAATAATGGCAGGCTTATTCCTAGGGACATCAGTCCAAAATCTACCGCTTGCATTCAAATAATCCAGCTAAATTGAATTTATAATTGCCAATGATGGAAGCCAGTGTGGAGTTGCCGGATCTCCGTAGTTTAATTTCTTGCAGATTTAATAGTCTGTCATTTAGGGTTTTGTGCTAATGATCTGTGGGTTTCATTTGAAGTACACTGTAAACCTATAGGAAGACCTTTGGTGTGGCATCGATGTAATAAATAAATTTAAAGAACATTTTAAACCCTGTCAGGGTAAAAAAAAAAAAGCAATTCAGAGAAGTAGAAAAAGAGAAAATGTGGCTTTTGCAGAAGCAATCAATGTTGTTCAGAGAGAACACCTGGATGCCCTGCTAGGCCAACCCAAAGAGGAGGGGAGCAGAAGATCTCCCCATTTTCACTGAGCACACTCAACAAATTAATCCATTTACTCGAAGAGGATTAACGTCTCCTAATAACAAAAAGGCAATTTAGTCAGGCATGTGCTCTTGTGAACTTCTGACTTCCAAGTGAGTTAATCCTATAGACTTCTGGAATTCCAATCCCCTAAGCAGGCCTCGGTGCCTCGTGCGATGCCTGCCTCTGATAAGATGCACTCGATGTGAGACAAAGCCACAGGCCATCTTGATTGGGGCCCCCGACATGCCTTGCAAAGCCCTGACGTTCTCCTCACATTCGGCTTTTCGAGCGTCCAATCCCAAAACGTTCTGTTTCCGCCTCCCCTGACACCACTTTAATCCCAGGTGGGCTCTAAAAGGTGGGTTAAATGCACGCTTAACCCCAGCAGAAGAGAAAGAGCCAAGGGAAGGGTAGCAGCGGAGCTGCGAGTTTCGGAACGGACAACTTCTCCAGTTGGGCTTTGAAGGTTGCACACCTGATCTGTTCTCCTGGGCTCCAGTTGCAGGCATTCTTTTCTCCATTTGTAAAAGCAGCCTCTGCTGTGAACGGAGGGGAAAACGTTTGGATTGCCTCTGCTGCATTTAACGTTGAATTCTATGGCAGAGACAATCCGAACGGTTTCCCCTCCGTTCACAGCAGAGCTGCTGCTCCCTTTAAGGTTTCCCCTACCCCAGTGGTGGGATTCAGCCAGTTTGCACCTATTGGGAGAACCAGTTGTTAATTTCCTAAGCAGTTCAGAGAACTGGTTGTTGGAAGAAATCTCCTTTTGTTTTTTCCCCACTGTACAGGGCAAATCCTGTAAGGAAGGCAGGAAGGAAACCTTCTGGTGTTGTTTCTAGCCTCATCTTTATTGCCCTGTTTACAGAAACTTCTTCTCTACTTAACCCTTATTACATTGTCACAGCTAAGGTGAAGCATTCATCGATGTGAGTGACGTTGAGTTGGCCACACCCACCCAGTCACATGACCACCGAGCCCCACCTACCCAGCTGGTCATTAGGGCAGAGAACCGGTTGTTAAATTATCTGAATCCCACCACTGCCCCACCCCCTCCCTCCCAGGGACTACCGTAAAGGGACAGGCTGCAGCAGCTCTGCTGTGAATGGAGGGAGAAATGTTCGGATTGGGTGGGTGGCTTGAGCGGCCAGAAGAGGTGAGTGGCAACAGGGTGACCAGGCAGGCATGGGAGGGACCACCATGGATTTTCAACACCGGTTTGGAGAACTGATGCCAATCATCCATGCCGAATTGGCCGAACAGGGCTGAACTGGGAGGATTTCACCCCTGGTTCTGTCCCAGCATGATGACCTCTTGAGAATTTCCCCTTCATGAGTTAAGCGGGTATGATAGGGCTGAGGTTTCTGTTTTTGCTTCCTGGGGTTACTTTCAGTCTTAATGTTGACCGCTAAGAATCTAAAACACTTGTAGATTAACCACATGTTGCCCACCCCAATGGCCATGGGTAAAAGTTCTGGGAGGGGTAATCCCTGTGCATAGGACCCTGTGCATAGGAGTAAAGTTGGTTCACCCTTGTTGGCCAAGCTTTTTGGACAATTCCCTTCTTGTTGACGTGATGCCCTTCTCCTTACCCTTCAGCTTCTGAAAGACTTCTCCCCAAGCCGTGTGGCAGACAGATCTTGCCAAGCTCCAGTGAGGTCTTCCTGCCACCCGGGCCATTTCTTGGCTGTTCCACTCGCCTCTCTAACCCTGAGCCCGATCCTTACAGAAAGGTCCCCCTCCCTTCTGCCCTCCCTGTACAGCTCTCCTGGTGCCTTTGACAAATGCACAACAGGGCCGTGCACCAAACCAGAACTGAATCTATTAGAACAAATCCTCCAAAAAACCCTGTAGGAAATGACAGTTCCTGACAAAATGAAAGGTAGTATCTTGTTCAGATCTGCACTTAAAACAATCCAGAGGGCCATTAGCATTCATCCCACATGATCTGGATGGAGTAATAGCAGTTCTATGAATAAAATTAAAATCAGGGAGCTTATATTTAAAGAGAGGGGGGGGGGCAGGAGCTACACCAGAGTCCAAGCAACCTTACAGTGGTTAATGATGACTGAAGAAGTGTTTGAGTGGTGGGACCCTCAAAGCTGCCAGAGGGCCTGCACACACACACACACACACACACACAGCATCTGGGAGGCTGGTCCAGTCCTGGCTGGGCTTTTATTAGGGGAGGGACGGGGAGGAAAGTAGAGGCCCACCCCCTGGATTAAATACTAAAGAAGGGAAGAAATGTGGTTTGGAAAACACAGCCTGGTTGCCATGCTCTCAGCTAGGAATGCCCCCTGGGAGCATGCAGAGAAGAGAGGCACTCTGCATGTCTTCTTCCCTTTCCAATAAAACAAAGAAAAGGAAAGAGCTTGGATAGAGTGGGAGGAGGTGGATGTGGATGTGGAGGTGGAGGTGGAGGAGGAGGAGGAGGAGGAGGAGGAGGAGGAGGAGGATGACTTCTGCAGAGTTGAGGCCAGGGAAGTTTTCTATTTCAAGAGATTTCAGGTGCCCTGCAGGGTTTTCAAATGTATACAGACCTTCCTCTTGCTTTGCGAATGGGGTGCATTGGAGCTAGTGGCCTGGCAACATGGTGGATCTCCCTTCATTGGAAGCCTTCAGGAGGAGACGAGATAGGAATGCTCTGGGGATTCCTGCACATTTCAGAACCAGGCCTTGTTCCCACATGACATTGTGGAGGTGAAGGATCACATCTGAGTCCAGATGAGGTTATAAGGGTTTTTGCGA
The DNA here is from genome assembly GCA_039707465.1 of Rhabdophis nuchalis. Lineage (NCBI taxonomy): Eukaryota > Metazoa > Chordata > Lepidosauria > Squamata > Natricidae > Rhabdophis > Rhabdophis nuchalis. Next base: position 1,180,342 of record CM077653.1, on the reverse strand, counting down.
GGAAACCAAGACCAGGATAGCATCTGGATCAGTCCAGGATCTGAAGGTCTGTCCTCGTCTGTATTGCATTGCATTGCATTGCATTGCATTGTGTGTGCAATATGGTACAATACAATACAATAGCAGAGTTGGAAGGGACCTTGTAGGTCTTCTAGTCCAACCCCCTGCGTGGGCAGGAACCTTATACCATTTCAAACAAATGGCTGTCTAACATCTTTTTAAAGACTTCCAGGGTTGGGACATTCACAACTTCTGGAGGCAAGCTGTTCCAGAGGTTAATTGTTCTTACTGTTAGGAAATTTCTCCTTAGTTCTAAGTTGCTTCTCTCCTTGATTAGTTTCCACCCATTGCTCCTTGTCCTGCCCCCAGGTGCCTTGGAGAATAGTTTGACTCCCTCTTCTTTGTGGCACCCTCTGAGATATCGGAACACTGCTATCAACTGTCTCACAGTTCAAAGTTGAGCAAAGCACATTGTGTGGAACGGTGTTTCCCATTCTTATCAAGTTTAAGATGGATGGACTTCAACTCCCAGAATTCCCCAGCTGGCAGGAGTTGAAGTCCCCCTATCTAACATCGATGTAGAGAAAGAGCCTTTCACTCTGCCTTTAATCCCTCTGGGGCCTCTCTGACCAGCTCACATGTTGGCTGTTGCTCATTTCCAATTATTATTTGTTTTCCTTCTCTCACTGGCTGTACGTTGCTTTTAAGGACCACAGCTACGAGATTCACAAAGCTTGCAAACTCTCCTTGTGCATGGCAGCACCTCAGTCCTGGTCTAGAGTGGAGCGTTTGCTCGTCCATCAACAGGTGGAAGGCATTTTGTACTCCAGCCAAATCTGTTTCAACAAGAGATACAAAACCCTGCCTTACTTAGCACTCCATAATAAATAGTCCTCCCCCCCCCCTTCCCTGGCGGATGTGAGAAATGAGGCAGAAATGGGGAGGATATTATGTCGTTGGTTTTGTTTTGCTAACAATAGCAGTTTTTGCTCCTGATGACTGTAGTTTGCTAAATGCCTCCCATTCACCAGAGTGGTTAAATCTGACAATATAATAGTCCCACCATCTCTGTCAAAAGGTCCAGCTTCCAACCAGAGAAACAGGCGGCTGTTTCTGTTGGGATAGAATTGTGTACATAAAGAAAAATCACACAGAGAGACACACACTCACACCCCATGAGCTCCCCCTAATAGCAACGGAGAGCAATTAGAAGGAGGGTTTTGAATCCTCCCTGCATTATATATCTATTTGCACAGGGCCGGGGTTGTGGGGGAGAGGAACTGAAGCTGTCTTTCCCCTTCCTGCAGCACAAAGGAGACGGAGGACCTTTCGAGCTGCATTCAGGAGAAGATACAAGCTAAGGTAGATCTCCAGCCCAGCACCAGGATCCTGTTTGCTCTTGTGCAAGAAAGAACCTTCTCCAGCACCCTGAGAGTCTCCATTTCTGCAAAGCAGACCCAACATTTGGAAGTATGGAGAGTCCCACTAGTAGACGGTTCTTCTCCGTTTCCTTCAGTCTGGTGGGAATCTGGTCAGCCACTCTTGATCATTCTTGAAGGAGCAGGAGATGCTGGACAGCTGCCTAAGCAAGCAAAGAGGGGTCTAGGACCTGTCCTCTCCTACCCTTCACCACGCCTCCTTCTCCGCCAGCATTCTTTTCAAGGGCAGCGTTGATGTGTGGGGTTTGGGGGAAGGAAAGTCAGATGCTTGCTAGGAGAAGGAATGGGAGAGGAGGTGGAAGCTCCACTGTACCTGATGGTGTCTCTCTGATAAAGAACAGGGAGGGAAGAGTTGGGGGGAGGGGCAGTAAGTACGCTTCATCCCAAGGGAAGGGGGAGAGACGAAAGCTCCCATTCAGATGCAAAGAGAAGGTATCCAGGAAGGAATCATAAGGGAGAAGAAGACTTTGAACCTACAGAACAAAGCAGTAGCAGGCACCATTGTGTGTTGTTAGATCCGATGGGAGGGCAGATTGGGGGGGAGGGGAGAAAAATCTCTCATGGACCCCTAAGTGGGAGAGGAGGGGTTATCACCCTGTTGAGCTGGCCTCCCTCTTTCACCCCTTCTTGTGGCAAAGGAAGGAAGGAAAGACCAAGCTTAAGACAGCCAAGCTACTATTGCAATATTGCTATTATTGGATAGGCTGCAGGATTCCCAGGCAGCACCTTTCTTAAGCAGCAGGAGGGGGGAGGGGATCGTCTCAAGGCAGCCATTGACACCTGTCACCAGAAGATGGTGAGGTTGCACCTAGGATGTTGCCCGGTGATACTTCAAACCCTCAGGTATCAGGACGGGGTAGGGAGGTGCCTTTTGCTCTTTTTTTCAACCTGCTCCTCTTTCTGTAAGGCCCAACCTCTGCTGCCTTCTCCCAATTCTCCAGCTCCGGAAAGGCTGAGAAAGAAGAATTTTTATGGGGAAGACGTGTGCGTTCAAATCCCCCTCAAAAGCAGCAGCCCTGAAGCTGTTCCCGGAGCTTTGGGGATGTCACTCGCGATCGACGCGCTTCGTGTTCTGCAAGGACATTGACAAACAAGGCACAATCATCTGCAGAAAACATTGCCAAGGGGAACGGCTTCAAAAAAAGGTGAATCCTCTCATATCGGAGCCTCCTTTGTTTTGGAAGGCAGCCTGGCTGCTCCTCTGGACCCATTAACGTTGACCCATAAATCAAAACAGAGGATTGTTCATCGCCATCCTAGAGCAGAGCGGGATCTGAAAAAGGCCGTTCCCATTGTTTGGTTTGGGGTTTCTTTGCCATCTCTAGAAACCACATTAATAGAAGCGCCTTCTTTGAAGCTCCTTCTCTTGGCTGGGACTTCGGAGAGGCTCACTCGCCAGTCAAAGAGTTTGGGGTGAGTTGTATTACCATTCTGGTGCCCACGGCTCACGTCCGCCTTCACCAGGCCTCGTTTTATGCCGCTCTGGCGGGAGGAATAGTGAGAATAACAAGAAAACACATTAACTGCAGCTAATGCTTCTGGTGCTCATGCAAGCCACAGACCACAATGCACAACTGTCACTGGGAGAAAGGAAACGAAGCCAGCAGGCAAGATAGTGATTAGACCGGAGGTTGCAAAAAATGTGCCCATTAAGGCACCTGCTAGGGATGTTTGCCAGCCATTTGTTGTGGCGAACAGGGACAAAGGGCTTGGGAAGGAAGAAGCCTTGTCGACATATAGGCCTCCTTTCACACTGTAGTAAGATGTCATCGTATTTGTGCATTGAAGCTGGCAGTTCTCTTAAGCAGAAGCTAAAGCAGCCTCTAAAAAAAAGCCCCTTGGCATCAACAGAATGGGATCCTTCCAGTTATTTCCTTACCACTTAGCAAAAGGCACCCAAGAGATAAAAGGATCCGCAGCTCCAGGGGTTTAAAGGATTGAGGGGATTAAGAGGGTGAAAGCATCTTTGGGTTAGTTGCTGCTCTACTCCTCAGAAGGTGCCTCAACGTCAGTCTTGCATAAGGTGTGGGTCAAGGCAATGTCACTATGTCTCCCTGGGCACCCACTGGGCTCAGTTCTCTGAAGCTTCTTGGATGAGAAGTGAAATATCTTCAAGCAAAAAACAACGCCCAGTTGCCTTTTGAAAAAACACCTTTGGTCCGATTCAAATAAATGAATAAAGAATTGATCCAATAAAGTCCCATGGCTTTAGTAGATCCACTCAGTAGGAAGGAGGCTTAGTCAAAGTGCAAGTTCTGAGAACCTCATCAGTGGAGACTGGATGGCCACATTGGCATGAATCAGAGACACCTCATGATCCATCCAAACATTTCTCCTTCTACGCTGCCTGCAGACACCCTGAAGAGTTTGCGGCTGAAGGGATGGGTAGAATAGCAGACCTCAGACTAACTGAGAAGGAGCCCAGGGTCAGGCCTGCAGCCCTCTCTTCTTTTGGATCTTTGGCTCGCCATACTTTCTATTCTTCTGCTATGCATTTTCTATGGTAGGAAAATAGGAGGGGGGGATTGTACGAAGTTAGATGATACGTAGCCATAACAACATTCTTTTTAGAAAGCCAAGGTCATCCTTTGTCTCTGCACCTCTGCACCTGACCGGAACTGGATGGGTGGAAGTGCCAGCGTGGCACTGGGAGATTGGACCATGGGATGGACTGGTGGGTGTGGGGGCAAGATCTTGAACTTTCGACTGGGTGGGGAAAACCGAGAAGCTTTCAGATTCGGGTTTCCCCAGATGTGCCAACATGGCTCTCCTCATAAATTGGAACTTTGACGAATCCTTTGCCTTGGACTTCGATTTAATTTTGGATGCTATTTGGAACCCTGACACCCAGCTCAGGTGAGCAACTCCTCCATTCCACAATCCCGAGTAAAGTGCCTTTATTCAGCCCATTCACAACCCGATTAAACATTGCAAACGGAGAGGGCATAGAAAAAGACTTGATTAATTCAGCCCTAACAAGGACTCTAATGCCAGGAAAACCATGGCATTAATATTTAACAGATCACCGTTAGTGAGTCCTGCTTGTTCATTCAGCAGTGACTAAAACTGCCTTTCTATTGTATTTCCGGCATTAATTGGAAGAACTGGATCTCTTTCAAGACATACATGGACTCACCTGCTAACTTATCCACGGTCTGCCCCAAAGAAAATATCTACCTGACTTTCATTGCCCTCCATTAACCCTTTGAGGACTAAGGGAGGGCACAAAGAAAGCTGGCACAGATTCCTCTAGCGCATGTGGGTGTTTCTTCCGCTTTCTTTTGGGGCTACATTGGTGAAAATGGGCCATTTCCGTGCTGGCATGGCTTCCCCCTTACCTGCCACCCAAGCTCATTAGCATACTCCAAGCTGAATGGAATTTTAATGGTGGAAAAGCAGAAGATACATCCGTAAAGAAAGCTAATATGATTTTAAACTCAGAAGGTCCTCTTTTATCTAGGCAGATTTTGCTAAATAAAGCAAACCGAAAAATTTAAGCATCCTGTCCTACTAATCACTGAATGTCAGCCCACTACAAGGAAGTAGATAATTTAGAAAAATGAAACCACGCTGCAGCTCATCTCTTAACACCATGGTAGAATTTGAAATATTGGAGCTGGGCCGGGAGTGGCCAGCTTCTGGGTCAGTGGCTGGAACTGGAACCAGGGGTGGATCACAGCCGCCTGGTCTCCAAACACCGCTGGTTTCCAGCCTCACCCGTTTTTATTTAGTTAAAAGCTTTGTATGGCTGCCCACCTTAAAGTACCACTCCGGGTGGCTGGCAGCATCCCAGTCAGGGGGGCAGGAACCCATTCTGCCAAGGTTAAACTCAGATTGCAAAGGCCTGCAGAGGCTCTGCCAAATTAGGTGGCCTCCTCCCAACCGAAGGACTGGTGCCTCTTCCTGGGCAACCAGCATCCTGAGAGTGCGTGGACCTTCTGAGTGACTTGTGCACAACTAAAGCATGCGCCCTCCTTCCCTGAAGTGGGAAGTTTTATGGTTCGCTTGGGTTTCTTGCGTTCGCTTTACGATCCAGAATTGAAAGGCAGTTTGTTTGTCCAAATGCTCAGGAGAAGCCTGTGGACTAAAAGGCCCTGGCAATTCCCTGCAAAATGAATGGTGGCTCTCAGTCTGTGGCTTAGAGGGGGGTGGGGGCTCCCTCCTGCTCTTCTGAACATGGCAGGGGTGCAGAGTTTCCTTTGTGCAGGAGGGCCATGGATACGCACCTCCCTCTGCAAAAGAAGGACGGGAGTGGGCTCTCTTAGGCTTGTCGGTAAAGACCTCCAGACTGAAAAGAGATGGCGGCCTTGGTGACCTGTTGGACACTGTCATTTTGCTGCATTGTACATGTGCCATTCAGCAAAGGCGGCACTTATTCTCTCCCTCCGCTGTGAGCTAAGTGGGCATAATGAGAAGGTGACGGCGCTGCTTTGTTTATCAAGATGCTCCATGCAGCAAGAGAGCCGTTGGGTCTGTGACTAACCGAGGAGTTGTAAGGCCGCCTGATCAGGTTATAGCACGCCATTAAGCAAAGCAGAAACAGTTTCATCTTGGAGTTTGACCATCAAGATTCTCTGGAGAGCTGCCGGGGTTTTTGCTGGCCTTTCTTTTATGAGGCTTAATTAACTCTTCTTCTGGAAGAATACAAGAAGACACTTAGCCGAGTGTAAAATGCAGAGCAGGGTCTGCCAAAGGGGCTCACTCCAATTTTGCTCCAGCTAAGCGGCCTTAAGGAGGGAGAGGAGAGGACCAGACAGGCAGATACTTAGAAGAAGCTCTAGCAGGAGAGCAGCGGGATCTGGGACCCCGAGTCAGGCGCCCCAGATCCACTCGGCTGAGGAGCTTCCTTGTCATCATCCTGACAACAGAGTGGCCAGGAATAAAAAAGGAAGGGGTTCAGGAAGGGAGGAGGTGGAGGCCTCCTGGAGGAAACCGCCACCATCATCATCATCATCCAGGCAGATGCGAGCATGCGTGGTGTTTGTTGGCTGAGAGCCAGGAGATGGGGTCTCCTGAGAAGCCCACCCGCAGGTACAACTCCCTCAGCTTTGCTAAGGGGAGGAAAACTGACCGGCCCTGGCTGGCAAAGAGCTTAGCACTTCAAGGCGGAAGGGCTGCATCTCCTTAAGTGTGTTTTTAATTAACACAAAAATGTGTCATCATAAAAACTTAGCTCTGAACTGTGGCTCTCAGTTACCCGAAACCCAGATTTATGGTCTTGATGTGAAGTGGTTAGGAAAGACATTTAAAAACAATTAGGCTCTTGGAGAGACTGACTCAAGCAGCTCCAACGGCACTCATTATGCTGAAGAATGGAAAAATAAGGCCATTAGGCTCACCAGATAACTAGGCTATTTGTACTTTTTTGGGGGGAAATGATTAGTTTCTTTTAATAAAGCTTTCTGCCAGCAGTGAGAGGGTGGGGATGCGCTCCTCGCCACACCATCCTGTGCATGGGGTGTACACAAAGCCACTGATGCAGGGTCCCATGTGACCCATCAAATCCAATTTTTAATGTTTCATGATGCTATCAAAATGAATAAAAGGCAATTACTGCTTTCCTTCAGCACAGCGTCAGATGCCGCTGCCTGTTAAGGAATCAGCGGGAGGAGAAGGCTAGAAGGACTGGGGCGGAGGAGAGAAGGGGATGAAACACATGAACGTCTTCAGCCTCACCATCTGCTTTCTCGTGTGTGCGGGCAGTCAGTCAGAAGACTCATCATTCATGGGAAAGTGGCTTCTGCATGGGACCCCTTCGGTCGTCCAAGCGTCCCTTCTTGGAGATCTCTGGCTGGTTCTTGAAGAATTCCATTCACCCAATGAAATCTTGAGGCCACAGCAGTCTTCTCACAGAGCCCTCCAAGACAACACCAAAGGGGAAGGCGCAAGGTTCTGGTGGAATGAACTGTCATCTTCTGCAAGGAGGACTTGGAGGAGAGAAATGCCCCACTATAGTTTTATTTGACCCTACAAAGGGATTCTCGTGGAAGGAAGCTGACGAGAAGAGAAGAGTTGGGAATGGTAAAATCTTCATCCACACTTTTGTATAGAGAGTTTCTCAAGATTGGCCACTGCTGGCTGGGGAATTCTGGGAGTTGTGGTCCACATGTCTTTTAAAGCGGCCAAGCTTGAGAAACACTGATAGAGAGAGAAGCACAAGTATGATCAATTTGAAAAGGGCCTAGTGTGTTGTAGAACTGGGGTCTCCAACTGTGGCAACTTTAAAATTTGTGGATGTCAACTGCCAGAATTCCCCAGCCAGCTGAGTCCACAAATCTTGAAGTTGCCACGGTTTGAGACTGTTGTAGAGAAGCCAAACATCTAGAAGATACCAGTTCTTGCTTGTGTGGTTGACTCACACCGGTTCTAGAAGAAGTAGGCATCTACAAATGTGCTCTGTCTTCTTCCAGGCTGTTGACTGATCAACACAATTTCCACCAGAAGCGGAGAGATGGAGTGGAAGATCTCCCGTGGCTGCATTGCTGACTTGATGGAGTCTGGCGGGGGTTGGAGATGGTGTAGTTGAACCCAAAGCATCTCAGCATGCCTAAGAGCCCGGAGACATGTGTCCAGGAAGAGAAGGATGCAAGGCACCCAGAAGGAGAGAGGAGCCCTGCTGAGTCAGCTGCATGCAACCACAGAGGAAACAGACTGCGATGAAAGGTGAATCTCACTCGTGAGTCATTCCCCCATCTGGAGTCTTCAAGAAGCAGGCTTCCCAAGCGTGAGCCAATAGCAAAAGGAGGAGGCTCTGAAAGCAGAAGCCGTTTGGACAGAAAGGAAAAACAGAACTCCACAGCTTTTCAAGGAGCAGAGCAGATAGGAAAGCCGAGATGGTGGGTGAGATAAGCTCAAACCTACTAATAGTGGCTGGAGGGGAGGGGAGGGACAGCCAAGGGAGCGGTTGAAGGATGGGGGGGGGGGTGGGCTAAACCCTCCACTAAATGTTGCGGTTGTAGATTAATTGTAAGTACACAATTACGTACTAGTCATTAGACAATTACACAAACACAAAAGAACAAGAAACCACTATAGTTGGAAGCAATGGTGGGATTCAAACTTTTTTACTACCGGTTCTGTGGGCATGGCTTGCTGGGCATGGCATGGCTTGCTGGGCATGGCATGGCTTGCTGGGTGTGGCATGGCTTGCTGGGTGTGGCATGGCTTGGTAGGCATGGCATGGTTTGGTGGCATGGCTTGGTAGGCGTGGCAGGGGAAGGATTCTGCAAAATCCCCATTTTCTCCCGATCAGCTGGGACTTGGGAGGCAGAGAATAGATGGGGGCGAGGCCAGCCAGAGGTGGTATTTACCGGTTCTCCAAACTACCCACAATTTCTGCTCCTGATTCTCCAGAACTGGTCAGAACCTGCTGAATCCCACCTCAGGTTGGAAGCAGGTCAATGCTTAAGCCATTATAGTTGGCAAAGGCCGATGGTCCTGCACAAAATGTCCTTGCAAAACACATCTCATCTTGGTAAGTTAGGGCTGCTGTGACCACCCTGTCCAAGTCTGTGGAAACTCCCACCAAACAGTTCTATCAGTGCTTGTGAAGCTCTTCCTGATTTAGGGCGCTCTTCTTGGCTTGGGGCTAATTTCACAAGGTGGACCTAGCTCTGGAAGACCTCCATGGTCCCTTCCAACTCTGCTATGCTGTTACTGTTCTATGACTAGGAAGCTGACGGTGATATAGACCAGCTTCTGGATAGCCCAACTTGAAGGGGCCATCCGAGGAGAGTTAGCAGTCCTATTCCACTCTTGCCTCCGGCTGCTGTTCTGCCCGGAACCTCCTGCCTTTGATGGTTAGAAGTGACCGGTTGCTGCTCCAGGGATCGCAGCCAAAACGGTTGGAACCACTTCAGCAGCAATCACCTCCCCTCACGCTCTCTGCTCTCCGTTGTGTGTGGAAGTAAATATTTCTGTAGGGAAAAATTACTTTGTAAATTGCAAAAGTAAATCCATGTGGAATGAACCAATAAATAGGAATTGTAGCACCTTGGGACATGATTAGGGTCCAAATCCGTCCGGAGAAAAAAGTTTGTGTAATGAAGAAAATTAAGAACTCCCTGTTAATTTTGGATTAAACGTCAAAGCTGGTGAAGCTTTGGGAATGAAGGCCGCTGCGGAGATCGGAAGAGGAGAAGGAAAAGAAATCGCATTGCTGCAAAACAGGCAGCAGACAGAAAGTTGGGGGTGGCACGACTGGGCATGGGCACCTGTGTGGGGGTGCGTGTGTTTGTGTGAAAGTAGGGAGATCCATGGGGTGTTTAAGAGAAAACAGCCACAACCACCCCTGCTCCATCCTGCTCCTTTTTCAACCAGGGCTGCCTCCGGTCACACGTGGAGATTAGTTGGTTTCAATCTGCTATTTTTCCTCGTCTAAAGCTGCCGTTCCCAATTAATCAGGCATTTTAAAAGGGCGATTACTCCTAAATACAAACAGGGAACTAAATATCGGTGGACAAGGAGGAGGCATTTTCTTTCCTGTATGAAAGCGGACTTCTTCTGCAGTCTCTCTCTCTCTCTCTCACACACACACACAAACCCCTCTTTCCTGCAAAATTAAGCTTTAACAAATGTGCAAATTGCAAGGACGTTTAACGAATTAATTAAAACTCTCTCATTTGGTAGACAAAGAATTGCAAGAACAGTTCCATTCGCCAGGAGCTGGGTACTGGGTGCTCCAGCCTGCAGGGGCCCCTTTCAAACACCGTTGAGTGGCACACCCACCCATCGCCCACCGCCCACCCCTGGTGCCTTTCAGGGCCTTCCTTCCCCACAAGGGGGCCCTGGCATTGGCCTGCCCCTCCCAGGGGGCTGCCCATTGCCCCATTGGCGCCCCAGGAAGCAGCGAAGGAGTTCAACGTCTCATTTATTTCCCCGATGAGAAAGTAACTCTCCTTCTGAATGATGGTCCTGAACCGGCAGTTCAGAAAGCAAGAATTTACTGCAGCTGCCCGAGAACAGCAAGTGCCTCCCCCTCCTCCCCTCCTGTTAGCCTGAAGTGAAAAGCCATTAAATATGATTAAGGTTAAGAGATTGCTAAAATTACGAACAGCCGCCATTCAATTATTTTGCTCTATAAAATGCAACACAAATTGGTGTTATTCCTCCGAAATGTGTTTTTAGGAAAATAACGTAAGCCAAACTAATGTGGTTCATGGAGCGGATCCTGCTTCAGAGAAAGTCAGGGAAAACCTCCGTCATTCAATTCGCAAGTTCAAGACTTACGTGTCATTGGGGGTCCTCCCTGAATAGGAGGGGGAGGACTGGAGGAGGCTGCAGCTCACCCTTACCTTGCTGAAGGTTCTGTAAAATCTGGAGCTTTGGGAATCTTATCAGTTTTATTATCCATTTAAGAACAAAATGCATCGGAGGGCTACTGGGGTTTTAGTAAGGGATAAATCACTAGGAGTTTTGCTATGATTTTCCATCCTCACCCACAATACGGGGAGCTAATGAAGAAAATGGGGGCAAAGCGTTGGAGGGGAAGCCGGTGCCAAACGCCCCCCGCCCCTTCCAGGGCAGTTGGAACAGGCCTGGCACATTGGTAAGCGTGTCTCCGCTTATGTTTCATGTGCTGCAGGAGGCTTCATTGTGCACGCAGCCTGCCTCGCTGAATTGCATTTTCTGACAGTTTTGCTCCGAAAGCTACAAGGCCCAGGAAATTCAGGGGGAAAAATAATCTCAGTATGGATTTACTAGTGTCATGAGACGTGCGGTTATTATGGTTAATAAAATATGAAGGATTGCATTATTCTACAGAAAACAGTAAAAGCTCTCTCTCCCGTGATGGGCTTCGGAGTTGCTTCTGTGAGCAAACAATTGGAGAGTTAAAACCCCAAGTAACTCGAGGGAAGGGATCAATCAGCGGGAACAGGCAGGCGCCGCGGAAGCCATTGCTGGAGGGTGGAGATGGGGGGAGGGCTGTGGCAGAGAGGCGAGAGGGCTGCTTGGCACCAGAGATGAGTGGAAATGCTCACGTGCCCAGGTCGTATCTGGGCAGGCAGATGCCCAGGGGGGCATTTCCTGAACCCACTTTTGGAAAGAGCCTGCAGGACTAATAATCATTCTGCCCTCAAACTCTATCTATTTATTTAGCGTTTGACAACTGAAACCCAAAGGACACCAAGGAGACCTTCCCCAAAAGCTTCTGGCATCATTTTGCAGCATTCCTGCTCAGGGACTCCCCTTTCCTCCCCCACCTCTCTTTGTGGGCTGCTGACATTCGATACGGTGCTGATATTGAGTGACCTTGGTGGATGGGAGGGAAGCCACCTTAGTTTGCTTTGACACATATCCCTAACTTTGCTAATTGAGGACTGAATCTGGCGCTGAAGTGGGCTACATAATGCCTCACTCTAGCCCAGCTATCGGCCCTACCAGGTGGGCCAGGCAGGAAGCATGACCAGATGAGCTAATTCTTCTTTATTGTATGGCTATTTTAACAGAATCTTGCAAGCCCACAAGTACAATTCTCCCACTGCCCCCTTTACACTGCAAGGAATGTGGGAGTGCCTCATCTGAGCCTCTTGCCCTGCCCCCTCTCCAGCTGTGGCCTCTGCTGACTCTTCTCTGACCATTTTCTTGGCAGGCTCCTTTGCCCAGCCTTTCCAAGGTCATTCTCACATGCCCTTACACCAACGCACCCATCGGAGTCTCTTGGGGAATTCACAGCTAAGACCGGAGTGACCATAATCTGTTTGTGCCCCTGTAGTATCCTTTGGTAACTCTCAGTCAAGAACCTGGCTCTCAATATCTGCAATCCATGCTTTTCATGCTCTCCCGAAGGATGCAGCTCCTGCACTGTGGCTCTGAATGAGATGAATGTTTTCCCATGTACAAATAAGCAATAATATTCAGTGAGATAAATGCATACCGTGCAATATATACCCACAAGTAACGTGACCTAGAAGTGCTCAAAAACTGTGAGAGAGAAGATACCAAATTAAAAGCAAAGCTTGCATTAAGGAAGGTGGACAAGCTGCCCAACTTGATCCATGAGGTTATATGAAGAGGAGAAGTAAGAGTTAAAATTGAGGCCATTCGAAATAGACTTCGGCATTGAACTGGCAGCTCCAATCTTGCAAGGCTATTACAACTTAGCTATCTTGGAAGGAGTGGGTAGAAAAATCAACCGAAAGTAGAAAAGTTGAAACTCCCACCCATGCACTGTAGCTATAGTATATGCAACCCCTCTCCCCTTCCCATTAACTCTAGCTGTAGAACAAGAAGAAGGAAGAAGGGAGGAGGAAAGAGCAGGGAGGGGGTGGAGGAGGAGGAAGGAGGAGAAGAAAAAGAAGAAGAGGAGAAGGGAGGGAGGAGGAGGGGAAGACAAAGAGGAGGAGGAGGGAGGTGGGAGGTGGGAGGAGGGAGGAGAAGAAGAGGAGGAGGAAAGGGAGGAGGAGAAGAAAAAGAAGAAGAAGAGGAGAAGGGAGGGAGGAGGAGGGGAAGACAAAGAGGAGGAGGAGGGAGGTGGGAGGTGGGAGGGGGGAGGAGGGAGGAGAAGAAGAGGAGGACGAGGAGAGGGAGGAGGAGAAGAAAAAGAAGAAGAAGAGGAGAAGGGAGGGAGGAGGAGGGGAAGACAAAGAGGAGGAGGAGGAGGTGTGTCCAGGTGTTCTTTGGCAGCCTGGTTTTCTTTGACCGCTAACTCTTCCAAACATAATTGCTTTCTCCAGTGAATTCAGGGTAGGATCCATATCAAAGAGGAGGAAAGATAAATCAATGAGTAGTGTTGATTCTGGCCAATGATGGAGTTTGAAATTCAGCCAAGGGATCGTGTAGGCTCCAAGAAACCTTCCACATCCAACGGTCCACTCCCTCCAGTTATTCCGGCCTCTGGTGCCAGGAGGGCCACTTTGGCTGACGACAGCCAACCAACATTCCCGGGGAAACTCAGCTTCCCTTGACTGATATGTATGAAGATTTTTCACAACCGGAGAAGACGTTCAAGATCTGGGTTAAGCTGCCACCACTGGAGGCAGAAGAGCGAACAAGACGTGCCCATCTTGTGCCTTTAAAGACCCTCCCCAGGAAATAATGAGGATAATATTATTGAAAACTGGCTGCAGAAAGAACCGGCCACGTCCGCCTCTCTAGCTAGCGGATGCCCTGGGCCAGCTCCCCTCCTCCATTTACCCTGGGGCCCCGGCAGGCTTACGGCAAAAGCCATTACCACAGGATTAGAGTTCAGTTTGATTCTCATCAAAAACTCTGGTCACTGTGTATTTGCTTAACACCAGACCTTTCAGGCCCCATCAAATATAACAAGCCTTGACAGATTTGGGATTAAACACAAATGCCAGACAAATCCACACTTTCTTGAAGGAAGGCTCCGGTGAATAGGCTGGGATTTTGAAAAAGGGGGAAAGTGAGAACAAAAGAGCTAAAATTAGCTCCTTTGCACACACCGGAGGGTTTTTTGGTCACCTCCAAGCCAAGCCCAGGCCACGTCTTATTGCAAAAAGCTGCAAATTGCGGACTTAACATCCTCACCCCAATGTTAAGCCGTGTAGGGCACTGGCTCCCTTCTTCCCCCATCTCACTTGCTAAGGATCCGCCTTCCAATCAGCAAAGGCGCTTCTGAAGCAGCAGGAAAAGGTGAGAACCTGATCTTGACCTCAGGAAGGAAAGACGGAGCCTCGGCTTGCGGGAGACCCTTCTGGTGGCCAAGGGCTAAAATAAAAGAAGTTTGGAAGTTTGAGTTAGAAGCGGAGTAGCTGGGGTTGGAATGGTCCTCCCTCGTATGCCCCAGGCCTTCCTTTCACTCCCTTAGGGGTCCTGCTTGAGCGTTATGGTGACTCCTCATTATGATGGGGGTGTGGACTCATCGAGAAAGGTCCCCATTCCTGTTTCAGGTCAAATTTGTTACCCACAGGGGTGATGGCCATTTCCCCCTCTCGCCCCACCCCATGAAAAAGCAGGAGCCATCACATCTCATCACCTGCTGTGCTCAAACCGTGTTGAACCATCGAAAGCTGAATTGTTTTCTTATTTTATTTATTTTATACCTCAATTTTCCATTTATAGCAACAGCCAAGGCAGTCTGCTACAGTGAAATACACAGAGCATTGATATATATTTCAGAGACAACTCAGCCTGATTAGCAGAGGAAGGAGGGAAACGAGTCCAAATTAAAGCCCAGCTCTTAGGAGCCAGGTTTTCAGAGCGAATTGCCAATCCCTGATTCCCAAAGCCTGCAGGCACGTGAGATTCAGGGACTGAATGGAAAACAGTGACGCCCCCTTTGAACCTAGGGAGGTGCACCAGGCTTCGAACCTCAAAAGGCAATGCCTCACCGCAATGCCGAAGTGACCGCAGGGCCGTCTTTGATGGCATGGCTGAATTAAAGGTTGCTCTGCTTCCAAGTAGGAAGGCCGTTTATTATATTTTAAAGTTTTCGAGGCTAATGGGAAGGCTGCTCCTTCAAGGAAATTTCAAAGTTGTGCAGCCGTATTTAAGAGTAAATCAATTAATGGGCGCAAATCTCTTTGGGCGTTAAATCTCTTCTGAACATAAGGAGGGATTGCTTCCTCTCGCTGCTATGCGTAAAGGCCAAGTGGTCACAGGTCAGAAAACCACAAGGCAGACAGGTCTGATTTGATGCCGGGCAGAGTTTCCAGACCTCTCCCCCCCTTCTACAACACACACACATACACACACACACACACACACACACACACACACAGCCACATCCCCAGCCACATCTCCAGCTTGGTTCACTGATATTGGCGCAGCTTCCTTCCTGTGCAGGTTGGACACCTTGGGAGCAGGAGGGATGATTTACCTGAGTGGCTTATCCTGAATTACTGAGGCTGGAGCCAAATGAATCATGTAGTTGAGCTCTCTGGTCTTCTTCCCCTGCCTTCCTGGGGACTCAGCTCCCCCTCCAACTCATGGGCGATATGGGAAAGAGGCCCATAAATCTGTCTTTTGCTCGGACGGCTGATATTTGCACTTGGAAGAGGGGAGCAATTTGGAAGAGGAGGGCAAAGGGTCACCGTTCCATCTTCCCCAGAGTGATGGGCACGTTGGCCAAGAACATGCAATCATTGGCATCCCCCCTCCCCCATCTCTCCAGGATGTGCTTCCCAGGAAGAGGCTGGGGGTGAGGGGGGGGGGAAAGCTTCTGCAAAACAATGCCTCCTGATGCAGGCCAGGGGACTCCCTTCAGAGGTGGGATTCAGCAGGTTCTGGCCAGTTCTGGAGAACCGGTAGCAGAAATTTTGAGTAGTTTGGAGAACCTGCAAATACCACCTCTGACTGGCCCTGGCCCCATCTATTGTCTGCCTCCCGAGTCCCAGCTAATCGAGAGGAAATGGTTGTCCACTAGGACTCCAAGATCCCTCTCACAGTTACTACTTTTGAGCAAGGTACCACCTATACTGTACCTGGGCATTTTGTTTTTCTTGCCTAAACGTAAGAACCTTACTTTTTTCACCCTTGAATTCCATTTTGTTAGATTTGTCCAATGTACAAGTCTGTCAAAATCCTTCTGTATCTTGAGCCTACCTTCTGGTGTGCTGACTATTCCTGCCAGTTTGGTGTCATCTGCAAATTTGATGAGTTCCCCATTTATCCCCTCATCCAAATCGTTGATGAAGACGTTGAAGAGTCCTGGGCCTAAAACAGAGCCTTGGGGTACTCCACTGCATACTTCCCTCCATGTAGACGCAGTTCCATTGAGGATTACATGTTGAGTGTGGTTGGTCAGCCAGTTATGGATCCATCTGGTGGTGATGCTGTCTAACCCACATTTTCCTACTTTATCCAGTAGTCGGTTATGGTCTACTTTATCAAACCAAAGGCCTCCTGCTCTGAAAACAGCCCCCTTTGGCTGAGATATGCAACACTTTGCAATTTAGGCAAGATGAGGCTGAATGGGTCACACCAACATTTCTGGACATCTCCCATCTCAGGAAGCTGATGGCCAAAGTCTTCGGCCTTTGGGACCCAAAAGAAACCCGGTGATTTGGCCTCCTCTGGTTCCTCTTTCAACCACCACAGAGAGCAGGGGGAGATGGTAGAGTCACACTCAGCACAGCTGCTCTACCTCCTGCAGGAGACACGTTTTGCTGCAGAAGCCTTTGGGAAGCAAGCAGCCCCCTCCCACTTTCTGGAACCCCCTCCTCCCATTAGCCCCAGCTTGTCTCAAGCCTCCTCCATCTCTTCAGCACATTCAAAGCCAGGGAGGTTTTGGCCTTTTGGAAAGAAAGGGAGGGATTTTTCCTTCCTTCTTTCAAAGAGGGTGGGGGCAGGCGATGTTTTATGCATGCATCTGTTATGCTAAAATAACCATCATTCCTCCCAGCAAGGCCCACCTGCTGCCTTTTTCAATTTTAAGTATTTCCAAGTAGCAATCAAAATCAGTTTAATTTGTTCTTTATCTCAGAAAAAAACCATTGGAGAAGAAAAATGTGACCATTACGGTACATCAGGGAAAAATACAAGCCCTGTATTTTCAACCCTCCATATTTTATCTGATCACGGAGTCGTCATTACGCCGGTTGTATTTAATGTCGCTTATATGAGGAGAACTGGATTTAATCATTACAGATCTTCAGCCCTCCTCTTTCCCTTCCTGCCTCTCCCACTCCAGGTTGCCAGATATTCTCCCTTTCTCTTTTCTCACAGATAAATACATAAACACCAATCTTATGAACCCATTAAGGGGACCCAGGAGGTGGCTCTGGAGACCTGGAGCAAAGAGAAGCTGTGGCTTCTGACCCTCCTCCCCAGCAACCATTACTTGAATAGGAGGTTTCATGGCTGTTTGGTGAGGAAGGGAAGAAATGATGGCCAGATAGAGATGATAGGAGAGAGACAGAGGGAGAGGGAGACAGGGGGAGAGAGATGGAGGGAGGGAGAGAAAGAGAGAGAGAGAGAGAGAGAAAGAGACAGAGACAGAGACAGAGACAGACAGACAGAGAGAGTGAGTGAGTGAGAGAGACAGAGATAGATGAGAGAGAAAAATAATAATGACTTGTAAAAAATCCAACCATTTCAGAGAAAATCCACTTAAACTTTAAGAAGATCCTGTTGGCTATCTTCTAGGGACCACCTTTGTTGGAAAGGTAACAACGATCCATGCATCTTTGGCATTGAGCCATGCTGGCCACACGACAATGGAGATGCCTTTGGACAGCGCTGGCTCTTCAACTTTGAAAGAGAGATGAGCACCGCCCCTAGAGTCGGGAATAACTAGCACATATGTGTGAGGGGAACCTTTACCAGGAAGAGTTGATGACAAAATTGTCCAGCAGTTGGAAGAGTCCTGCAGCTAAGGGCAAAATGCTTTTTCTGTCCAACCCAGAAGATGCTCCATGGAGGTCTGGGAGCCCCAGTGCCTGTTTCCAAGAGATAATTAGTGGACCAGCAGGAAGGACCTTCTGTGCAACAGGGTGGCTAATTGATAGACTTTGTGGATTAACTTGGAGAAGGCCATTAATCAGGCTTCTTTGGCAGAATAGCAGGTAGTTCCCCCCTGTATGGGTCATTCAGCTTGATTATGGGGAAAATTCACAGAGTTTGACTATTGGACAAGTTGGGCCTAAGAATATTCTACATTGCAGCAACCTCATGCAGTGGTAAAAAAAACAACCCCTAAATCCTTCAGAAGTGTTCAAGAGTCCATGGATTGAGTGACCAATTGCCCAGGAACATAAGTGAGACAGATGATGATTCTCCTGCCCTGGATGAAGCTCTGGAGGCATCTAGTTGACCTTGATGGGAGCCTCAGTGCTGGACAGGAGGAGCCTCTCAAAGCAGAGAAAGCAACAGTGGAGGCCTTCTTTGTCAGACCGGGGAAAAACGTGAGCAGAAGAGTTCCCAGCCCCCTCCCATTTTTTTGAGGCACAGTTAGTTAAATATGTGCATGTTTGTCTCTATGTTGGGGGCTACAAGAAGGATGCTGGAGGATCTTTCTTTGTGGAACAAAGGGTGAGATGTGATTTCCCATGAGCTTCTGGTAGGGTGGAAGTCCCATGCGGTCTGGGACCTCTCTGAGGCAGCTTCAATTCTTCAGCTTCTGCTTGATCAAAATGCGGTTGCTAAGTGACAGAAGCCCCTCAAAAGGCAGAATTCTAAAATGTATTTGAAGGAAATCTCACCCATGCTGACTTTGGTGTCTGGAGGTGTTTGACTCCCCCACCATTTCAGTCATGCTTTAAACAGGTACAGAGGAAAGCAACCCTCCAGAGAATTTCACTCATGGGATGGACCTAAAATACAACAAACAGCAGTAATACTAATACTAATAATCCCTCCTTTAACCAGCTTGAATGCCATCTGCTGCCGAAGACCAAGCTGGCTTCTTCCTGCATCAGCCAGGTTGTATCTCTTGTCCCGCCCTTCTCACAAGACCCCCAAGGTTGGGGTCCTTGGTGCCCTCTTGTTTGCTTGCAGATGTTTCACTACTCAACTCGGTAACCTCACCACTGTTAGTGACTGTGAAGTTTGCTCCCTGTTCATATTCAATAGTTTGCCCTTCCAGGGTTTTCATCTTGATAATTTCTTGATTAGGGTTTTTTCCCCCTTTGGTTGATTGTTTGTCTGGTGTTAATCCCTGCTTATCTGGAGGCTGGCTGATGTAAAGGATGTGTTCTGGTCTTTTGGTTTCTCTCATAGCTTTTTTGTTGTCTCCTTTGAATGGTATGTAAATGTGATTGATTTCTGTGTGTCTGTTGACGGCTGATTTGTCTGAATGCCAAGCTTCTAGGAACTCCCCAGCATTTTGGGGGGATTTAGCCTGATCTAGGATTTTCCCAGTTTCCCAGTTGAAATTATGACTGACTCTGTTAAGCGTGTTATATGATTAAGGAGTTTTCATGGTGCCTTCCGACTGGATGCTTTCTGCCTATCTGTCCTACATAGTGGCTGTTATGGTCCTCACACTGTATGTCGTAGATCAGTGGCTCCCAACCTTTTGGGTACCAGGAACTGGTTCCATGGAGGGTGGTTTTTCTGCAAACCAGGAGGGGGGATGGGACGTAGTTTTGCATGCTCCCTCGATTGCATGCATGTGCAGATGTGTTGTGGTCTGCCAGTGGCTTGCGAAGCTGGCAGCAAAGTCAGACAGTGAGGAGGTTGGGGAGGAGCAGGGCACAGTCCTGGAGTCTGGCGAAGGCTTGGACGAGGGCTCTGCATTGGAGGCAGGGAGGGGCCAAGGACATCTGAGAATTATGTGCTGTCTCCAGAGCCTCCAGATTCGGACATCAGCGAATCAGAGGAACAGGGGGAGCCAGAAGGCAAGAACAGTTCAGACAAAGTGACTCCAGAGTAAGTCTTGGAGATGATTGACCCCTCCCATGGGACATAAAGGAGGAGCAAACATGAACTTTTGCAGGAAGCAACTTTGTTAGTTCTGGTCGGTTTAAATTCTGAAGCTCCGTTTTGACTCTGTGCTCCATTTGGCCTTGAAAAACTAATTGCCCATGAGGTCTTTGGCAGCATATCAAGGGAGACAAAAGGGGGCACTTATCAGCCTTACCCTGAAAGACTGTTGCAGAGTTCTGTTGGACTCTTCACAAACTGTTTGTGAATCATTACGGGCTGTGAATGAACATAATTCACAGCCATTTAAATAAAAAATAGGGATTTGGGGACTAAGCGTGTGCTTTTGAGTGTCTCAGGAAGCCTCGGTCAGACCATGATGGGGCTTCACTCGCTTGTGCAGCCCAGTTCCTGGTAGGTCACGGACCGTTGCTGGTCTACAGACCAGGAGTCAGGGATCTCTGTTGTAGATGGCTCCTGGGTCTTTCGGTTTACTTAAGATGTGTTGGAGGGCTTTAATTGGTTTGTGACTACGGTAATGCCCTGTGGTTTTGGGTTGCTTCTGAGGTGTTTTTGATGTATGACAGTGTTATCCTTTTCATATCTCTTCATATATATTGCTAGAAGCTCTCCAGAAGAAGAAAACCTGGAAAGATGATGAAGCGTGTTGTCTGAAACAAAGAAGCCCAGCAGCCGTTGGCGGAGAAGTTATTGGTGATTGTCGCTGGCAGACAACCAAAATTATTGCAGGAGAGACAGAGGTTTGCAGGGCTGGGGACAGAACACACCTGCACGGTGGGGGAGTCAGAGAGTGCCTTCCCATTGTCTTCAGTTGCATGATCGGAGGGGTGGGGGTGCAGGACTCACGAATGACATGGTGCTGATGGGGAACCCGATGACATCGTGGCTTGGAAGCCTCCAGGATGGATGGGGTGGATGAGGGCCCTGAGGTGGGCCTGGCAAAGACCACGCAGGGGAGTTTTTCAGCAGCCTTGAAGACCCTCATCTCAGTTTGAATGAACTCTAACCTGGGTGTTGGTTTAAGGTCCTCCTGCGTTGAAGCCACCAGGAGACTGATCCAGCATTGGGGGGGAAGAGCAGTGACACACACCAGAAAGGAATCTGCCCAGAAAGTTCATTATTTAGGTCTTTGTTTATTAGAAGAGGAGCAGCTTTTCAAAACAGACAACTCTGCGGTTCTTTGGAAAGCCAGCCTTGCAGGAAGGTCTTTTGATCCTTCCAAGTTGCTAGAAGAGGAGGGTGGCATGAGAGGAAAAAGTCTCAAGAACAGCAAGTGAGGAGGCAGTTTGGTTTTTGTTCCTTTGCCAAAATTATCCCCCCGCAGCCTTCGTATTTTAGGAAGCTGGAAGCACTGGAGAGGTAGCCAAATGCCCCTTTTATCATTGGAGTGTGAAAGCCCTAATGAGAAATGTCATATAACAAGTTATTTTTCCATCTCTTCTAGATGGAGGGGTTGGGGCACAGAAGCCTCTATTCAATATCAATTCAATCAACTCTTTCAAAACATCTTCAGCACTGTCAATCCTTTTCACTTCCCATGTGCTTCCCTCCCTCCCTCCCTTGCTCGCTCGCTCTTATAACGTGGGTTGTGTAGTCCTAGTTTCTTTCCCTTCTGCACCACGAGAGAAATATGTCAAAACGAAGCTCTTATTCTTACAAAGGTACAAGAAGCGTTTATACTCATTTAACAATACGGATGGGTTTTTTTTCTATTTCTGTGGTTGCTTTTCTGTTTATTTTATTTTATTACTTTATAAACCAGTGGCTCTCAATCTTTTCTTTCTCAGGCACCCCCTTTAAATAACTTTTGTGGCCACAGATACGCCTGTGGCCCCCCAAGACTTAACTCCAGATTTAAATCATAATATTCCATCAGGTCTTCGTGGATCCCCTGACCTTGCAGCCAGTGGCGAGATTCAAAAGCTTTTTACTACCGGTTCTGTGGGCGTGGCTTGGTGGACGTGGCAGGGGAAGGATAATGCAAAATCCCCATTCCCTCCCCACCCCCCTAACCTGCTTCCCAGCTCTGTTCTCCTTTGCAGCCAATCAGCTGGGACTCGGGAGGCAGAGAATAGATGGGGGCGGGGCCAGTCAGAGGTGGCATTTGCTGGTTCTCCCAACTACTCAAAAGTTCCGCTACCGGTTCTCCAGAACTGGTCAGAACCGGCTGACTCCCACCTCTGATTGCAGCTCCCCCAGGGTTCCACAGGCCACATCTTAAGAACCACTGCTATGAACCATTTCTTTTCTTTTTCATTCATCACATTGTTTAATAAAGACACTTCCCCCCTCGTTTAACAAATAACCTTTTTTTAAAAAAAGAAAGAAAGGAAGTTTAAAATGTTGCACAGCAGCCGGTTTATTCCCAGGCTCTTCTCTTGAGATGAACAGAAGCTGAACCCACAAAAGGGTTAAATTATGACAGGTCTATAAAAGAAATATACCATGCTATAGGAGTCTCGTTGCAAAGGCAAGAAAAAACAAGCACAGCCTATTCTGAAGGGGTGGGTGGAGGAGCAGGTCGCCAGAATCAATAGAAAATGACCTATTTTTTTGTTAAGTGGTTCCCGATTTGTATTCAGGGGGGAATATTGGTAGGGAGAGATGGCAAGTGGATTCAGACTTCAAGTTAAATGTTGGGGAAACTACATGGGAATCCTCATTTTTTGCTCGCCCTTCTGGAGAATGGGGTTGGAGCATTTGGAAACGTCCTGCTCAGTCATGGAGAATGGCTTCGTGGAGCCAAAAGAAAATGAGAAGCTTTGGACTCCACGCCAAAGTTTCTGCAGTGTCTGCCCTGCTTGGTGTTGTTTCTCAAGCTCAGCTCAAGAGCTGCTAAGCTAAACTATTATTTACCAACTGGCAAGCTGGAGAAAGAGACGGGTGAGGTGGACCTCAGGCAGGCAGAATCCCAGAGAAGGAAGAGCTGAAGGTTTCCATCCACCAGAGGTCCAAAGTGCTGGGCCATTGCCATGATCTCACCATATGGGTCACAGGTCAGCCCTCCTGTGTAGACCAGGCCAAGAAATCAACTCCAGAGCAAGACTGAAACTACTTTTGTTGGCTAGAACAACCGAATCTTGCAATCTTGACTGGCTGGACCTCCACCCCTCCCCGTGGAGTCTTTATAGTGCTTTCTGAGCTTGGCCATTTGCTTGCAGATGTTTCATTACCAAACTAGGTAA
The DNA here is from genome assembly GCA_039707465.1 of Rhabdophis nuchalis. NCBI lineage: Eukaryota > Metazoa > Chordata > Lepidosauria > Squamata > Natricidae > Rhabdophis > Rhabdophis nuchalis. The sequence continues at coordinate 1,157,430 of CM077653.1, read as the reverse complement.
TGTCATCAGTGGGACTGCGTCTAGACAGAGAGCAAACCCCTTTCAGCACTGATGAGGGTTGATCAAAGCTGTGTACAATATATTCTATTCTCACCTCCACAACAGGGTGATGTTTGTTGGGCTAAAGAGATCAACTGATCCCAGGTCACCCAGTGAGATTCCAAAGGTTGACGTGAACCCACCTTTCTCCATCTTAGCTCAATTGGTTAACCACTACAGCAATCTAGCCCTGGACGTACAATTCCCATCACTGCCGGATAGGAAATCTTCCATAAGAAATTCCTTGGATGCCCGGTGTGACGTTTCCCATAACCCTTCCCCAAAAGCACCCTCAATGGCTTCTAGCATTCTAATCAGAGTGGCCCACTGGTCTTTTTTTCTTTTAGTGGTAATGCCAGCACTTGGCCATTCCTTCTGGCTGTCCTACCTCTTGTCTTGGTCTACTCAGCTGAGAAGCTGGAAGAAAGGGAGCATGAGGAGAAAAAATGTTGCAGGACCCTACATATAGACTCAAGGTTGACTCAGCCTTTCATCCTTCCAAGGTGGGTAAAATGGGGAGCCAGAGTGTTGGGGACAATAAGACTGACTCTGTAAACCGCTTAGAGTGGGCTGTAAAAGCACTGGGAAGCGGTATATAAGTCTAAGTGCTATTGCTATTTTCCTTCCTTCTTTCCTCCTTCCCTCCCTCCCTCTCGGTGGTTACAATTCAGTATTGCAGGCTAGCTGCCCACTGCCAGGAGTTCGATCCTGACCGTCTCCACGTTGACTCAGCCTTCCGTCCATCTGAGATGGGTAAAAGGAGGACCCAGATTGATGGGGGCAAGAGGCGGACTCTGTAAACCGCTTAGGGAGGGCTGTCAAGCATCGTGAAGCGGTATATAAGTCTAAGGGCTATTGCTATATAGACATCCTTGCCTAGAATGTATCTCTCCATTCCCCTGAAAACAACAACAACACGGAGAATGGAGAAAGGAGAGACTCATCTCCTTTTACTAAGTAGGTGAATGCAGCCCCACCCTGGTGCCCCCCCCCCCACACACACAGTCACCTCTCTGAGAAAGTGGGGGCCTCCGACTTGGTGGATGCTCTGGGCTCTGCTTAATATTTAAGAGAGAAGAAGGGGAAGAAGATACCGAGTCAGCTCAAACTGCATCACTAATCGGGCAGCTTTTATTTTTCTGCTCTCCTCTTTCCTTCAGCTGAGAGGGAAGGAGGGAAGACACCGCGCTAGACGGAGAGATAAAAGAGAGGGGCAGATAATGAGCGAAGGCAGCCATAGGTAGCGCTGGCAGCTGCCAGTGAAGCTGGAAGGGGAGGTGGCTGGTGGAGCTGACCTTTGGAAAATGTGGGGAAGGGAGTCTTGGGGGGGGGGGAAGGGGTGATGTTTAATTCAATGCTCTGCTTTTAAATACCAGCACAGCCGCTGGGGAAAGGCTGGTATTTTTATAACATTTTCCCATTCCCAATCCCACCTTTCATCCTGAAGGCCCTCCGAAGGCCTGTTGAAGGGGCTGCTCCAGTTTCTTCCATGGGGCTCTTGCAAGCCCCTTTGTCCTTGCGCCCATGTCAGGTTGGAGGGCTCAAGTGAAAGGGGCCATCCAACCCAGGCTGCGAGGCTGACCTGCCCCTGATGAGGAGGGTCCTGCAGCTGGCCAAACCCTGGAGAGGACCTCCTGGACAGGGCAAAGGAGGTCCGGCTGTCCTGAGTTGACGGAGCAATTCCTCAAATCTGGTTGCCCTTCCTTAAGTTCCCCTGAGCTCTGCTCCCTTAAGCCCCAAACCTCAGTGCTGTTCTTATCACTCGGGCAGCTTAGCCGACCTTTTACAGTAGGCATATTAGTAGCAAACTCATCCCTGTAGGGATTTGAACATCAAGTGGACTCAGCTGCCTACAATCGAACGATGAGCAAGCTTGTGGATTAAGCTGCTGATCTGTTGGGAATCTGTTATCTTCCTCTCGCTTTCTTCTCCGGTACTTCCTCCTCGGCTCCATTTATCAGGTTCTCGTTTCCAAAAATAAAATTAAACTCCCCCCTAATGAACTCCATGCATATTAATCATCTCCAGCTGAAGGTTAGCCAGAGAAGTGATTGTGGCCAATTCACCCTTTGATTAGACTGACTTTAAAAATAATAATACCAGGCACCAATGGAGGAGGAGGGGAGGGAGGGAGGAACCCACTCGAGACCCTTTCAGGCTGGGAGGCAGCAACTGGGCACGTTGTAGTTCTTTGGCCTCCTCAAGGGGTCTTTTCTGGTAGCAGCCTGCTGGTTTCTGCCTACGCCTTTCGCCCTGCCCACCCTGCAAACAAGCAAGACCAACGGTGAGATATTGGTCCTCATTTGTGTGTGGGAGAAAGTCTGCGTCAGGGTTCCAAATAGCATCCAAAATTAAATCAGAGTCCGAGGCAAAATATTCCTCAAAGTTCCAATTGGTAAAAAGAGCCACGTTGACATATCTGGGGAAACCCAAATCTGAAAGCTTCCCGGTTTTCCCCACCCAGTTGAAAGCTCAAGATCTTAGCCCCCACACCCACCAGTCCATCCCATGGTCCAATCTCCCACTGCTATGCCGGCAGTTCCACCCATCCAGTTCCGGTCAGGTGCAGAGGTGCAAAGACAAAGGATGACCTTGGCTTTCTAGAAAGAATGTTGTTATGGCTCCATAGCATCTAACTCCGTAGAATCCCCCCTCCCATGTTCCCACCATAGAAAATGCATAGTGGAATAATAGAAAGTGTGGCAGGCTAGAAATCCAGAAGAAAAGATGGCTGCAGGACTGACAGACTGAGAAAGAAGGGAAGACGGCTCATCCCCCTCTTCCTTCCAGGCAACGGCTGTTTTTCTAGCATTGCTCCGTTGTAACAAATCCAGCCTTTTACCCAATCACCTAATAGGGACGTCTTGGGGAAATGAGAGGCGTAATGAATCTCTCCCCCATCGCAAGTCCCTTCTCCAGAAAATGTGAAGCTGCTAAAGGAGGGGAAGGCTCAGAGCTGCCTTCTTGAACAAAATAGGAAGATGCTTTATTTTTATCGCCCTGCCAGACCACAGCTGGTGAGCGAGAGATGGGATGTAGGGAGTCAGGATGCCAATAAGGCTTCTCCAAGATTGCTGTTTCTGTCCTGGACGATGGCAACTGGCAGAACCAAAGAGGAGTCTGGTGGACACCAGGTCTTGTTCAGCAAAGAAGCCATTAAATTGCACAGAAACAATCACCGAAGGGTCTGTGGAAATTTTCAATCATCCAGGTAGCAGATTTACAGAGTTGGAAGGGACCTTGCAGGTCATCTAGTCCAACCCCCTGCCCAAGCAGGAGACCCCACACCTGATTGGGAGGCAAGAGCTGGTCACGGCTGTTATACAGATGCCTTTTCTCTCCAAGCAGCAATTGGACTTCCTTGATTTTTCTCGAAGACATTTCTCTTCTCATCCCAGAAGCTTCTTCAGTTCTAACTAACGGAACCTTTAACCTTTCCAGACCCCACCAGTTAGTTACAACTGAAGAAGCTTCCGGGATGAGAAATCTTCAAGAAAAAAACGAGCAAGCCCAATTGCTGTTTGGAGAAGATTGCACCTGTGGGACAATTACTTGAGTTTCTCCAATTGATATGCCCTCCAGAGGCATTCTCTGGAGATTATGGATGTACCTGATGTACGAAAGTCACATTCGTTTTCCGGAGAGGTCAAATAAATTGCAGCTTTTCTCCTTCGAAATCCCAATGGACTAGAATCATGCTTAGCATTCAGAAGAAGACTTAACTGTGCAATCTTCTCTTTCTGCCCCCTTCCCATCCTCCTCCTCCTCCTCCTCCTCCTCCTCTGTATTGCAGCTTCTGAGATGATCAAGATGTTTGCCAGCTCCCCTGGGAGCACCTAAGAGCTCTGTGTTTAGACTAAAAAGGTGTGGAATCAACAGAAGCCACCCATCCCCTTTGCTCACCGAGATGCAAAGGCTTCTCTCGGCATCAACAGTGAACCTGCAGGGAATTCTAACCGCTGTTAACCATCTACACCCAGGCCCCACATTTGGAGAGCCTGAGAAATCTTCCTGTGTCCTGAGACAAAGGATAAGGTGGGGTATCTGCCCCCCCCCTTTCTCTTAAAGGTGATAGAGGAGCACCGCATTGTTGGTCAATCCTTGCAGCGAGGGAGGGGAGGTCATCTTAGGGCAGGGGTGTCCAACCTCGGCAACTTTAAGAGCTGTGGACCTCGGGCTGGGGAATTCTAGGAGATGAAGCATTAAAATTGCCCAAGGTTGGACGCCCGGGTGAGGCAGACTGAGGTGGTCCACTCAGCGCTGCCCAGGCTGTTCGTTTCTGCTCCCCCTGGAAGCCGCAGCTGCTCCTTAAGGAGAAGGGGGTGCAGCCTTTGAAGATCTGGGCCTCCAAACAGAAATGCCACTTTCTTCCAGAGTCAAAAAACAAATTGTGGGGGCTCGATGGCCCAGCCATGGGGGAAAGGTCAATAAGTGGTGAATAAGTTGCTAACAAAAGGCTTGTGGGGGGCAAGCAGTGAGTCCCACAGAGCAAACCCCAGCAGGCCTCCTGTTTGGCTTTTGTGCAAAAGAGCTGGTTGCTATGGAAACTCAGGTAGCATTTTTTAAAGTTGGCAGGTGGTTATTCTCTGCCTTCGTCCCATTTGGCAGTAATTAGCGGTTGAAACAATGGCGGCTCTCTTGGTTGTCCTGACTTCAGCCAGCTCTTTGCTTGAGCTATACGCCCCGGGCCCCTCTGTGCCCTCCCCTGCTGCAGATGGCCTGTGGGAGGGGCAGAAGGACCAGCTGTGCCATCCAGGGCTGGCAAGGAAGCTGCCGGAAAGGTGAAAGGGCCTCAGCCAAGGGGGCAAGAAGCATGGGGTTCCTTGGAGGTGGTATGGAGGGTTGGAAAGAGGGGAGAAAGTCCCTCTAGCACCACCACCCCAACAATGTTTAACCTGCCCCAGATGTTGAAGGTCAGGCGGAGCAAGAAGGGGAGCAGGTGACGCTAGTTGGGGGAGGGAGAAGCCTGTTGAGTAGCCAGTGAGGTCCAAGACAGATTCAGGACCTGTTTTAAGGGTGACTGAGGAGGAGAGGAGAGGAGAAGGAAGAAGAACGAAGAAGAGCAAAAGAAAGGCACAGAGAAGGGAGGGAGGAAGAATGGAAGCCATCTGGGCCCAGGAGAATGGTTGCTCTTCTCTGTTGGCAGAAAGTCATGAAGCACGAAGGGGCAAGCATTAGAGGAGAAAAAACACGGGGCAAAGGACGGAAGGCATCTCTTGGCACTCAGGAAATGTGGACTCTGTGAAAGTGGACTTTTCTGCCATGAGTGAGTTTTCCAGTGGACCAGAAGCAGATGGAAAGCCAAGTAGGTGGGACTCCAGGAGAGATGAAGATGCCAGCAGCAGGAGAGGGAAAGGCAAGCAGCCCCATAGCACCCTCTGCAGAGATTGGGGACACCTGGAAGGCAGGGGGAAATGCTGGGGAGCTCCAAGATGTTCTGGGCTTTAGAACCTTAAAGGTGGAGCACAAGTCTTGCGTGTGAGTTAGCTCAGTTGGCTTAGCTGGGAAATCAGGCTTTTTCATTTTGCGTGGTTGGGCACGTCCAGCTCCCAGGGGGTCTCTTCAAGATACCCCATTTAAACAAACCATTGGATGAACCTAGTCACAGCCTGGACCTATTGGACTCCCATTCGGAATTGACCATTTCGTCCATGGTTGCAATGTTTAACCATTTCCGGTTGATAAAACGATTACAGCCCTGTGTAGTCCAAAGGGGCGCTCCAGTCTTTTGCCCATAAAATGCCACAGCCATGAGAAGCATCCAATGGAAAGGTCAGAAGAGAACTGGTCACCCAGTCAGATCCCTGCCCAGTGCAGGAGTTCCCTATCCAGCATTCCTGAATAATCTGACCGAGGAGCCTCAGGTGAAACAGAAAGAAAAGTTGTGGGCAGGTTTGATGAAGTTGACCTGATACAGTTGAAGTTGCAACTGACTAGACCAGTTTTCTCAACCTCATGCACACAATCGAAGTGAAGCTTCTTGAATGTGCTTTATCAACTATCAAGTCAAACTGCTTGGCCAATGTTCTCTTGTCATTCTCAACAATGACCGAGAGACAAATTCCAGAGCTGTCTATACAGCCTCCTGTGGTTGAACAACAAGACTTTGTAACCAGTGGTGGATTCCTACTGGTTGGGACTGGTTTGGCTGAACCGGTAGTGGCTTGGCAGCCTGGGTCACTGGAACTGGTGACCCAAACTTGCCACGCCCCCGAACCAGTTCCCCAGTTACCACCATCGCCACCGCCATCTTGTTTTTCAGTTCTGTGCATGCCCAGAACAATTTCTATTGCATTGCACATGCACACACAAGAGCAAACCAGCAATAGTGACAGCCGGAACTCACCACTGTTTGTAACCATCATCACACCAGCTTCTCTGCTCTGTAAAAGTTCCGGGGAGAACAATTCTCTGCCCAAAATGTGGAGTGGCAGGTTTGTACAGCTGGGAACCAGCTTCATTAAAAATAAGTCCATCCGGTGGCCCTGGGAATACAGGAAATTAACTGCCAGGGAAGTGCGTGCAGGAGAATAAAACCGGAGCTGAATCCAATTCACACTCGGTGAGCTGGGATTTCGTTTCCAAAGCGGAACACTTCGGCCAAGCCCGGCCTTTACTTCAGAGTGATTTTTCTTGTGACATTTCAGTCCCACCGTAGTCCCAACACCCGCAGGCTGTTTTTAATGCTTTCATATCAATCAACCATCATCGATACTTTCATCCAGGGCCCTGCCAGAATCCCATCACCCCAAGTGGTCTCGTTTTAAAGGGCAAAGTGCCCATCTGTTTATTTTTTCATTCACTCTGGATCCTGAAGATTAGAAACCAAGCATTTATGCAAGAAAACTATGTACACAGAGACCTACACAAACATACCAACACATGATGGCTGAAAGGCTGGCGATGTCTCCACTGGGACTCTTTGGAGAAGTTCTCAGCCAACAGCATTGGAACACGGCAGAGGTAAGATTGGAGCTGTTTCCCAAAGGCATCTTTCCACCCAAAAGCAAATGAACTTCCTTGGTTTTTCCTTTCCTCTGAAGAAGCTTCTTGGATGAGAAGCAAAGAAAAACCCAAGAAAGTCCAGTTGCCTTTTGGAAAAGCACTTCTGGAAGCACCGTGACCTGGGTGATTGAGAAGCTCCACGGATGATTGAAGCTGTTTTGCTAAGTTTGGAAAATGAAAAGCATGACAATATTCCTCCTTCCTTATTTATTTACTTGGCTCAGCTTCAGATGTTCTAGCATTTTTCTGAAATAAGAAAATGTGTACAACTCAAGTATTGTTCAGCACAAAGGAGCTTCCAGACTGCGTTAAGAGTCCTGTCAAAAGCAGATCAGCTGCCGCGGGAAGCATCCAACTCTCTTTCTGTCTCTTCTCCCTCTTTCTAGTTCCTCTATGACTCCATTGATGTCCCAACCACTGTCCCCTTCATCCTAAAACTTGCCTATTTGTGAAGTTGCACATCAGTAACTCCCAGGGGAATGCCCCCCTCCCCCATGGCATGGACATGGGGACAATGCCCCACACAAGGTGATGGCAGCTTCCCAGATGCAGCTACCTTGGAAGTGTCTCGTGTTTGTGAGCTGAACTGACGATAGCGGAAAGTTGTTGTGAAGCCAGTTGAAAATGTCAATGGATTAAGGACGTTCGCCTGCAACCAGCAGCTACCGAATGTTGATGATACATACTTGAGATAATAGTGCACCCTGGAGTATTATGTTCATCAGGTTCAATGATAAGTCAAATTAAAGGGGTGGGAGTGTGTGTGTGTGTGTGTGTGTGAGAGAGAGAGAGAAGTTGAGAGAGAAACCCAGAGCTCCAGGGAATCCTTCCTCCCCTACCACAGACCCTGGGCACTTGCTAGTTGATTGCTCCCCTCAATGACAGTCCATGCCCCAGGACTTGCCTCTCTTTGACTGACACACAGTCTATTCCAGAGGGGAAGGAGGACATAGATGGAGGTGGTCATATGTATATTAAATGGGCCCATGCTCGCAGTCCCAGTACTCAGGTAACCAGCGTTATTGACCCTATGCATATTAGAGGCACCGGCCTACTCTGTTGCTTAGCAACCACTCATCTGGTTTTGTCAACTCAAGTATCATATTATTTGAAATCAAGTCAGCTGTGATTGTGTGTGAGATGATTGGGGACCTCTAATAATACCTCCTCTCCTGGAGAAAGGGCTGTGGTCAGTTGGTGGGGTGCATCTCTCATGTAATGCAGAAGGGTCCCAAGTCCACCCCTGGCCTCCTCGTTTATCAACATCTCATTCTGAAAATCCCCAAATCTGCTATCGATGTGGACGATTCTGAGCTAAGAGACCAAGGTTTCATTTCTTGTCTTTGTGAGTCCTCTGCAAATTTGATACCAACTTTGGAGCTTGCAAGACAACAGATGATGGTATAAAAATAGTTCTTCATATGTCGAGAATTTCTGAGAAAGCCATTAGCTGTCTAAAAGAATTGATCAAACAGGGGGTGAGGATAAAGCCATCTGTGGTCAGCCGTGTTTCTAGACAAACTGGCTTTGCTTTCATCCACTTTGTTGAATTAAGAAGCAGTTGCTTTGCTTTAGCCCAGGCTGTTGAATTACAAGAGTTGCCTACAAAAGTCTTGGCCTTCAAAATTAAAGCCCCAGGGGTTTTTTTGGTAAGACAATGGGACAACTATTCACTCCCAGATGCCTAGGAAAAGCTTTTTAATGGTGGAGATGGCTGCCTTGCTTCTAAGTGTCATAATTCCACCACTAAACCCTTTGTAAAAGTAAGATACTCAAGGCAGAACTGACGTGTTCTGTAAAACCAGAGAACCAGGTTAGATTCCATCTGTCTAGAAATCCATGTATTCTATCAGGATGATTCAATTCATGACTCATTTTTTCATGACTCATATTTTCTAAGCACAGAAGCATCGGCCCACAAGGTGGTTAATTTGCAACGATACATGTGAACATGGACCTCCGACAACCTTGGTCCAGCTCACATGCCACTGAGATGGACAACCTCCCCAGCTCCCTCCTGAGAGACGACATAGCCGTAGATTTCCTGTGGGAAGGATGGGCCAGAATCAGGCAGGAAGCGATGCCTCTCTCAGGGGGGAGCAGGCGGCAGCCTGGAAATTCATATTTGCAGGTTCTTGCATGAGGTGCAATTTCCTGAAGCTCATCCGCAGCCCCCTCTCCCACCCACCATCACCCCAATCAGGTGTCCTGCTGGCAAAGCTTGCCCAAACTGGTTCGCAAGCTTGTTTAATATCAGGAAGGGACAGCCAGCTGTGGAGAGTGGAGGAAAATCAGACTTTGATCTGCCTGCTGCATTTTCACAGCTGAAATTAAAGGAGCTGCTTCTCCGAGAAGGAAAACAGCCACATGGCAGAATCAATGTGGAAAGTGTCAGCCCCCCAGGGAAGGCCTGGGGTCTTTTAGGGGGGTTGGGCGCTTTTCCCTTCTTCCTGGTACAGCCAGAGGTGCTCGGTGCTCGCTCTGCTACGGCTGGGCCTGTGGGAGAGATGGGCGACTCCTCTCAGCCCCCACCAGCTACTTGTGGGTACGAGGAGCCAGGGGTGGGTTCAATTTTTTTTACTACCGGTTTGGTGGGTGTGGCTAGATGGAGGGGCATGTGACTGGGTGGGTGTGGCCAACTTGATGTCACTCATGCACACTCAGTCACATGACCCCCTCTCCAAGCCATGCCCACCGAAACAGTGGTGAAAAGTTTTGAAGGGGGGCGGGGGTGGGGGGCTCCAGCCTGGCCGGAGCTAAGGAAACGCCTGCAAACTACCCACTAAGAAAAAATGGTTTTTGTCCTCTCCGGCCCCTTTCTCAAAAGCCGGGGCATTTTCCCCTTCCCCCTGCCTTGCTGAAGGCTGCTGAGTGCTTCTGGAGGCCGGGGGAAGGGAAAAATGCCCTCATTTTTGTAAAAACTCACCGACATTTCTGGGACCTCTCTGAGACTGGCATGCACACACCATTAAAAAAGGAGAAAAATAACATTTTTCAATGAAGAGCAGAAAAAAAAGATGGTGGCACCCAGGGTAGAGCTGATATGGTAACGTGTCCAGTCAAGTTATTACCTATTCGGCCGAACCAGTCCGAACTGGTAGGAACCCACCTCTGCTATGAGCCTAATCCTACAACAATGATTAGGTCTTGCAACAGATAAAGATGCCCACTCTAACCCCATTCTACACATTCACACCTACCCGAACACGCACCCTGATAAAAGCCAAGCCCCTCCCCACCAATTTCTGCTGCTGGCTATTCTCCCCTCCGGCTTCAATAGGTTTCTTTTCTTCCCCAATAAGTTCAGCAGGTCCTCCTTTCATTAGCCAAAGTTGCACAAAAGCACAGGTTTGGGTTTTTTAAAATATGGTTTTAAAAAGGAAGCGCACTCCTATTTAATTAAAAGTATCTGCATCTTCGTAAAATTAATTAATTCTCCCCCCACCCCAGAGTCCTCTCTTTGTATTAGCTTAAATGAGGTTTCTAAATGTGGGCTTCGGTTTGGGTCTCTCCAGGCAACACTTGAGCTGGTTTGCAGGAAAGAAGATTCATTTCACTACAAAATGAAGCCCCTCCACTGGCCTTCTCACTGGGGGAGGGGGGGGGAAGAGGGGGGGATGCTGAGAAGGGGAAGGGATTGCAAGAGGCCTCTTAGGCGAAGAAATGCTGCAGGAAATTTTGGAGCCATCTCAGGGTTTTGGAGCTATCCCTATAGAGGAGATAAGGCCAAGTTAGTCAATACAATAAATGCAAAATAACCCATGGGTTGCAGCCTATGAACAAAAAACATGTCAGGCCTGCAGCCATCTTTTCTTTTGGATCTTTGGCCTGCCACACTTTCTATTGTCCTACTATGCCTTTTCTATGGTGGGAAAATGGGAGGGGGGATGGTAAGGAGTGAGATGCTATGGAGCCATAACAAAATTCTTGCTAGAAAGCCAAGGTCATCCTTTGTCTCTGCACCTCTGCACCTGACCGGAACTGGATGGGTGGAAGCTGCAGTGGGAGATTGGACCATGGCATGGAATGGACTTGTGGGTATGGGGGCAAGATCTTGAACTTCCAACTGGGTGGACGAAACTGGGAAGCTTTCAGATTCAGGTTTTCCCAGACGTGCCAACATGGCTCTCTTCATCAATGGGAACTTTGAGAAATCCTTTGCCTTGGACTCTGATTGACTTTTGGATGCTATTTGGAACCCTGGCATTAACCCAAATGTAAACCGAAGAGGAGTTTACAATCCTAACCCTGATGCAAGAGTGGAAGAAGAAGAAGAAGAAGAAGAAGAAGGAGGAGGAGGAGGAGGAGGAGGAGGAGGAGGACGAGGAGGAGGAGGAGGAGGAGGAGGACTTGAGTCTACTTTGTCTCTTGAAGTGCAGCTGGCAGACAGTGGAGTGAAGTTGATGGGTTTTCTGAAATAGGTACTTCGGTGTCCTTCTTCCCACCCACCTCCAGCAACCAAGGGACAATATCTAACAGAAGACTTTTTTGGGTTAAAGGTGTTTGCTCTGTGTGTATAAGTGGGGCGGGTGTGTGTGTGTGTGTGTGTGTGTGTGTGTGTGTGTCCTTCTGATTTGGCCTCCACCAGAAAAGAGATTTGATGGCCATATTTCCATGAGCTCTGGGCTGGGTTGGAGGTGGACCACTTCTTTGCCGAGGTCCCAGAAAGAGGTGGACTCAGTAGCAGGAGGACAAAGAGGAGGTAGAAGTTCAGAAGAGACAGAACCATCATGGTTTGGAGGGGGTTCTCCTGTCCTGCAGGTGGAACACAATCTCTGTAAACTCGGGTGCAATCCCATACCCACCACCCATCACCTGAGGCTGCTTGGGAGGCATTAAGAGGAGGTGGAAATGTGGTTGCATTTCAGAGGATCCATAAAAAACACACCAGGCTTGCAACAACATTTGCTGCAGAAGATCTAAGCTGGGGAGCTCAGGCTTCATTTACTGACAAGCCAGAGTGACTTCCCAGAATGGGGCACTTTTGCCTCTGAGGTCTGCTGTGAAGGGAAATTTGCTGGAGCCCCTCAAGAGCCGACTTTTCTGTTTGACTCAGAGCAACATGGACTATCCGAGGATGGGACTCATGCCAGCAGAAGCATCAGAAGCAGCTGGTGGCTCATCTGTGCGGAACCTGAGAGGGAGGCAGAGCACCCAATAAAGATTAAAAAGGTCAAAAAGAGTCACAAAGGAGGAGGAGAATTTGGGAGCCTCCAAGATCAGCCAAGGACAATACATGTATTTAAGTCTACCTGGAATCTGCCTTCAAGTAGCAGCTCTCCAAGACATTCCACATTAAGAATAATGCATAACCATTTCTATTTGGCCCCCTCTAAATACGTCCTGAGGAACGTAGCCTCTTGGTTTGGCTTAGTGAGGTTCTCCACTCAACCTCAACTTCTGACTCTTCTTGCTGGCCTTTGTGGTCCCTCCTTGGGCCACCCATGGGACTCTCCAAGCTGATGTTTTCCCCTGGAACCTCTCCAAGGGCTTCTTGGAGAGGCACCTAGGACAAGCCTGCGTTGACTTGGCTCACTCTGATTAACCATGCAGAGATTGATGATGATGATGGTGGTGATGATGATGATGACCAGTGGTAGTCAACCTGATCCCTACTGCCCACTAGTGGGTGTTCCAGCTTTCATGGTGGGCGGTGGGGGTTTTGTCCGATACTGAAGCACTTTCCTTTTTAAAATTTAATTGACTTCCCTACTTTATAAATCCCCATTACTGTGGAAGCGGTGGGCGGTTAGAAAATTTTACTACTAACAGAGATACAAAAGTGGGCAATAGGTATAAAAAGGTTGACTATGCCTGATGATGATGATGATGATGACAAAGATGATGAAGATATTATCCATTCAGTCAAGTCCGGCTCTTGGCGATTCTATGGGCCAAGTTTTCTCTCCATGCCTTCTGATCTTGCAATGATTGGTTCTCAGTAATGCTTAGCCCAGCAATACACATTTCTGATAAATGTTTTGACTGATTTTCCCCGTCAAGAGAGAAAGTCCTCGACTCTTCCCGGCATTCTATTACGTTGAAAAGCATCAAATATTCATTCCCCCCCCCCCAGCTCTGCCTTCCAGAAATCCACCTTAGCTCCCCTCCCAGAGAGACAAAAGCTTTTCTTATGACTAGATAAATGCCCCCCCAAGCCTGCCTTTTCCAAGCGTCTGAGCCTTTTGCTAATAGTGTGAGCCGTTGCACAGACCTTACTCGCTTGTTTTTGTCTGGTTTTTTGAAAATGATTTTGAAAAACAGTTGTCACCGAGAGCTCAGCCCAGCAATACGGAATCACTAATTAAGAAAAGGAGGTAGGAAGAGAGACTCACCCAGCACAGCTCTCTGGGTGTTGCCAGCCGGCACGTCGGAGTAGCTGAGAGAGAAACTGACAGACTCTTCGGAGCGCTGAATGTGTAGGCTCGGAGGAAATGTACACAGTCAGAAAGTGAATGTTGGAAATCGATAGGACTTCGATAGGTGGGGCAGCGTTTCCTCTTTTTCAGGAGGTGCCTATAGAGAGATTTTTAAAAAAACCTCTTTTTATCTCAAAGGCTGCAAATTATGTTCGTTCACAGCCCATAATGAGTCCCAAATAGTTGCAAAGAGTCCTACAGTAGACTGCCAAAGTCCTTCGGGATAAGGCTGATAAGCACCCACCTTTAGCTTCCTTGACACTCTGCCAAAGACGTAATTGGCAATTGGCTTGGCAAGGCCACATGGAGCAGAGTCAGAACGGAGCTTCAGAAGGTAAACTGACCAGCATGAAGTTGCTTCCTGCAAAGGCTCACCTGCCTTTGCTCCTCTTTTATGTCTTAATGGGCAATCACCTCCAAGCCTTACTCCCGAGTTGCCCCTTTTGTCTTAGCTGTTCTTGCCTTCGGGCAGCTCTGCGCATGCTGCTGTCCGGCTCTGGAGGCTGGCTGACGTCTGAGGCATGAGCACATAACTCCCAGATGGCCCTGGCCCCCTCTCGGCCTCTGAGGCAGAGCGCTCGTCCGAGCCTTCCCCAGACTCCAGGACTGGCCAGTTCCTCTCTAACCCCCTCGGTGTCTGACTCTGCTGCTAGCTCCACTGGCCGCTGGTGGACCACAACACCTGGCTGCTTTATGAGCCACCCAATTTTGGCCAGCGAGGGTGCTGCCCTCTTGGTGTCAAAGATTCAGGTGGTGCTGTCCAGTGAACCAAAGTCCAGCCCTGCCCAAGAGCCACGACCTGATGATTTGAGTCCCCTGCCAGGGTCTCTGGATGTTGGGCTCCTTCTCCTCCATGTCCCAAGACCTCCCTTCTCGATTCTCCTGCCTAGACTTCCTTGCTGTGGGTGGCAACCATGGGAGCTGCCTCTGCGCCCTCCCCCTTCTTGCAACTCCCATGTTTCCCCCCAGTGAAGCTTTGCTGAGCCCCTCCTTTGTCTTTGGAGAAGCCCCTTCTGGGCCCCCCTTCTTTCCCTCCTGCTGTTCCAAAACGTCCGGATGGAGGCCTTCCTCTCCTTGTCACCTCACCCTCTTTCTGCCCGAGACAGGCAAAATTGTGCAGGCTGACCCTGGCCCTCTGTGACAAGGGATGACAATCTCCTTGTCCTCCTTAGAAGCAGGATTTGAGATGCCCCTTCGTGAGGTTGCCAGTTGAGTCCCTGATGGATTTATCTTCCCGTTATTAGCCTTCAGAGCGAGGATTTGCTTGGCTGTCATTTGGACAAAGTTTGATGGGCAGAAACAAGCAGTTAGGGGCCCCCTCCTCTTGGAACGCCCCACCTCAAGGCGACAGTGTGTGTGTGTGTGTGTGTGTGTGTGTGTGTGTGTACAAGCGTGTTTGTGTGTGTGTTTATTGGTATGGGCAGACAAAGACTTGACCCAGAAACCGAAGACATGACTTTACCATTTCTGATTCGCGCTTAAACCTTGTAAGAATCCTTTCAAGCAAGGCAAGAGCTGGGAGGGAAATGCTCCAGACCCCCAGCTAGAAGGAACAGAAGGGCAGCATGGCAAAGCAGATGGCTGCAACGTTGGCCTTTGACGTTCAGAATATGCTCGGTTTGAAAGACGTTGGCCTCCGATACTCGGTCCCAGCCGAGGTGAGAAAAAGGCCAGAGAGATGCCAAAGGGGCCTTTTCCAGGATCCTGAACTTGAGGAGACACCTAGAGCTTTCACCAAAACAGCCCCTGCAACCCTCTCTCTCCTCCCCACCCCCCACCCCCTGGGATGTTTGGGGCAGGAGAGATAGCATTTTCCTGCCCTCCCGGAAGGTGCTGTGATGCGGAACTGAATCGTAGTGTTAGGACAGGGTGGGACTCGCTGTGAGAAGAGGGCAGATGGAGCTCCTGGTTTCCTGGGCCAAAGGAATATTCCATTCCCCCACTACTGAAAGGGAGTTCCCCGTTTCTTTAGCTCCACTGGTTATAGGGCTCGGTCATGATATTTGGGCCGTTCCTGGTTTCTTCTCCCAGGAACAGCCATCCCTAGACCAGCTTCCGTGCTTTTGGAAGCTCCCCTTCATGGGCCTGGCCAGAAGAGCCCCTGGTTCTTCTCTTCAGGGCCAGCCAAGCGAGGCCAAGGGTCAGGCTTCCAAAAAGCATCCAAAATTAAATCAGAGTCCAAGGCAGAAGACTCCTCAAAGTTCCCATTGATGAAGACGACCTTGAGTTTCTAAGAAGAATGTTATTATGGCTCCATCTCACCCCACTCCACATAACCCCCCCCCTCCCACTTTCCCACAGTAGAAAACCAATAGGAGAAAGTGTGGCAGGCCTGAGGCCCAAAAAGAAAAGATGGCTTGCAGACCCGACACCAAAGTCTTTCTCTCCGGAAGGAGGCCTTGTCTGGGCGAGCCTCGTGGTGCCAGCCCTGGATCATTTCTGAAGCGGTCTCTCTCCTCCCCACTCCGGGAAACCTCTTATTTGCAAAAGAATAAGCGTGTGCATTAGGGCCGTGCCATTCTTAAAAGGATGCTTTGATCAAAGGCTCATCCAGGAACCTTTTGAAGCCACTCTGAAGTGTATTGGCACTCTGCCGCTAAAAGAAGGAGTGCAGCTGGATGTGCAGCAGCCCCCCCCCCCACCCACCCCCTGCTTTGCAGGGATAGGATCCTTTTCTTCCAAGGAATGAAACCAAGGGCAATCAGCACCGGCCTGAGATGTGCTATTGTGGTGATGGGGAAGGAGGGGAAGAAAGAGGGTGGGTCAAGAGCAAACGATGGGTGCTGCTGCTGCAGAGGCTTTTCTACGGTGGGACACCTGCCGTGAGCGACTGACTGGATTGGCTGAGCACACACGGGGGTGGTTCTTAAGGCTTGAGATACATTCCAGATTCATTAAAAGTATACGCAAGCCAGAGAATCACGCCGTCCTTGAGATGATCCCTCAAGATCTTCTCCTGGGGGCCTGGGGTGGGTGGCCAGCCCCAAATGACTGGTCTGATTTGGAAGACGGGGGTTGCTCTGGTCTGGGTCTTCTTTGGTGCCATGTGGATGACTCAAAGTTGGGTATATGGTTTGCCACCTGGAGTTGGATTTACACAATAATGTAGGCCAACAAATGAACATCTGACATTCATCAGAACGTCGGTGGTCATCAGAAAGGAAGAGTCCAGAGCCCTCCATCTGCTGCTGACAGACGTGACCCATTGCAGGCCGATGGGGAGAAGCTTTTAGGCCTCTGGAAGAGTGGAGGGCCTGTGCCAGGAGAGTGAGGGGCTTCCTGGGGTGGGGTGGGGGCTGAGAGAGGCAGGCCCAGGTGGGAGAGGGCAAGGAGGGGCAGCCTGATGGGGGAAGGAAGAGCCCTGTGTGGATGAGAGGCACGTGGCAGCCTTGTGTCTGAGGAGGGGGCTTCTTCCCAGGGGATTCGGGGGAGCCGAGCACAGAGCGGACAGAGGGCTTGTGATCAAAAATTCCTTTTACAGCCAGCTGCTTCTCCGTTTCCCTGTTTGTTTCATGTCTCCTTGGATGTGGTTTGCTCCAGCAGCAGCTCTGGAGACTTGGGGACCCCGGTGCCATCTGACAGCAAAGGGAGGGCGGGCGACGGGGGCAAAGGAGTTGCGGATGCTCTTTTGGCAACATGTAGGGGGTGCTGGGATCAAGGCCTCCTGGGGGGCGTTGCCCAGCCTCTCGTTAACTCTCGCCAAAAGGGAAGCACCCTGCCCTCTCTGGGGGAAAGATCAGATCTCCTTCTTCTGCCCTCCGGGTGAGCTAGGAACTTCCAGGAGGCTTACCTAGCACGGCCAAAGAGAAACCGGGGTTCAAGTGACTTGGAAGGGGGCCGTGTTGAGGAGGGGGACTTTTTGCTGGCTGGGCTCATCTTGTCTGAGTTGAAAGCTTCGCCAAGCAAATGCTGGCTCTCCTGCCGAAGTCGCAAGTCTACCCAGCCGATGTAGAGGCTCGGCCCCCTCCCCCCTCCCCTGCTCCTGACTCCCAGGCCCAAGGACTTAGAGGCCGCCCAATGAGTCTGGATGGTTTAGGTACTAAAAATCACAAACAGTGGAGCAAAAGAAGAAAGACCATGGATGTCAAAGGTAGCGCAACACGATGCCATCAGAAAGAAGAGAGAAAACGACTGAGCTCAGCTGCCATCGCATCGCAGGCCTGGGAGTAAATTTCATTTCATTTATTTAAATTTATATACCGCGCCTTCTCCATCGAAATGGACCCAGGGCGGTGCACAGGAATTTAAACCAACAATAATAGAAATGCAATAAATACAATAAATAGGTAAAAAGAATTAAATCAGAGCCTGTGCTAAAATTCCCCCTAAAAATCTAACATCCATTTACGTGTTTGGCAGAAGCTATATTACAAAAAGTCTAAACTATTAAGCAAGACCAGCTTGCTGAAAAAAGTATGTTTTAAGTGAACGGCGAAAGAGGGGAAGGTCCGTGATAGTGCGAAGTTCGGGGGGTAGGTCATTCCAGAGGGCCGGCCCTGCCACAGAGAAGGCCCTACCCCTGGGCACCGCTAGCCGGCATTGACCGGTAAAGACAGGTTTGGAGAGACTTATGGGTCCCTCTTGGGGCGTGGTGGGTAGGTGGGCATCCTACTGACCTCAGGGACGGGGCTTCTATTTTTACGTAAGTGTACAGAGTGCTGCCATGGCTTTAGCCTCGTCTTTTAATCAATGATGCTTTTAATCTGTCTTTTATTAACTACGGGCACAGTTATATTAACTACAGTATTTACAGAGAGCTGATTCACTAGGATTGTCGGTGGTTTGGTCACTGCTGCAAATCGGTCTCCCAAATTAAAGTTTCACAGAACAGAGTAGGCGATGCCAACATATGTATGAGAAGGCGTTTGGTGGCCAATGGGGAGAAAATTGGAAGGAACGCCATCTGTCCTGGAACCCCCCAAACGCATCTCCGTGGAGGGGTAGATCCATACTGTGGGCACAATCCGTTCCCTACCAGCTGCTCCCAGGGCAATTGCCAATGCAACGTTCTTGGGAGATCTGGAGCTGGGGAGATGAGGGAATAATAGTCGCTCTTCTGTGCTCAAGAGATGGTAGGCAGAGGAAGGGAAAAGAGAAGCCCTTCCACAAGGAGGAGTGTTAACATGATGGGAAACATCTGGAACAGCATCTGGAAAGGATCCAACCACTTGGTGATGCCAGAGATTTCAGCACTCTGTTTGTGCCAATAACTTTCTTTGTTCAGACCAGTTTGGGGCCTGGGGGGGGATGCAACGGAATCTCCCCTCTCATGCTGGAGGGTTTGGAGATGTGAACTTGCATGTTGTGCCTGTTCAAACTTGCCCACAAAAACCAAGGTGGTGGAGGTTTCGTGTTGAGTGGTCATCTTTGAGAAAGACGGCTGGTGGCCAGTGGCTGATTTTTCCTTCTCAAGGGTCAGAAGTCGGGGGAGGCCCTTTGTGTGTCTAGCAACCAGGCAATTTGGGTGGGTCTGGAGAAGAAATGGGAGGCTCTCTTTGGGGGCCTTGCACATTTCACGACGGAGGGGTCAACCAAGTTCCAGGGAGCTTCTCTAAAGAAACAGAAGGAAGTGTGGCGTGTCGTAGACCTGACTTCATTTGGAGCTCGTTGTTTTCTTCAAGGTTTTTAAGGAGATGCTTTCATGTCAAGAGAAAGTGGTGGGAGAGGGAGGGGTGTCAAACCCAGGTGTCTTGAAGGAAGCAGTTTGTTTTCATTAATGTAGGGGGTGTAGGTAACACTAGGATGAAATGTAACGTTTGGAAAGGAACTTGGGGGCTACTACCTGGACTAGCTCCCTTCTCCATGCAGAGCACCATAACACATCAGCCTCCAGCCTCTGTTTAAATGCTTCTTGTGAAGGACACTCATTGTCTCCCAAGGCAGAGTCGCCCATTGTTGAACAGCGCTTTCCTTGTTTTTCTGATGTCCAGCTGTTCTCTGCCTCCTTTGTCATTTCAATGCTTTGTTTCCTGCCTTGTTTCTGGAACAATCTGAACAATTCTGCCCCGTCATCTACATGACAGCCCTACAGATCTTGGAGGACAGTTATTATGTCTTCTACAAGCCTGTCTTCTTCATATGCAACACCTCCAATCCATCCCTCATGGGGCTTCCTTCCCAGGCGCCCTGTCCCCTTGGTTGCTCTTTTGGTGATCCTTCTCAGCCTGTCAATCTCTCCCCTAAAACACAGGGCCAGTGCTGGAAGCCACTTCTAGGAACAGTGATTCCTCTCGGGCATGTCTGGGCTATAAAATCACACATAGTTATCCTGAGAACCTCAGCAGATGCCGAATAAATAGAAGCTCCCTAGCTATGCTCTCTAACGTATCTTATGAGCTTTCCATAAATAATATTTCAGCGTTACGTTTCTGTCCTGCCTTTTCATCCAGAATTCACGGTGGCGTCTGAGGGGAACCTCCTTCCTCCTAGATGCCTTTCGCTTTCACCAGCTTCTCTAGTCAAGCAAATTTGTGTCCCTCCCTTCAAGGTGAGTGACAGTTCAGAAACTTTGGTGAGCTGGTGGGCTATGTAAATCTGGTACACAGAAAGACAAACGGATGGATAGATAGATAGATGGAGAGTGAGTGAGTGAGTGAGTGAGTGAGTGAGTGAGAGGGAGGGAGGGAGGGAGAGGGAGGGAGAGGGAGAGGGAGGGGAGAGGGAGAGGGAGGGGAGAGGGAGAGACGGAGATATGTCTATATGGGGGTGATGCTCATCCCAATTCTCCGAACCTTTGAAGGGCTGCCTGGTTTCTGACATTTCTATTTTCCATTCATTACTGGTGGCTCAATGCATATTATGGGATTTGCTTGCTTTAAAAAAACCATTTCATCTGTTGCTTTGATGTCTTTTATGGATTTTCCTGTTTTGTATTTCCTTAACTGATTATGCAAGTTGGCTTTGAGGCTTTGGTATTAAGACCCTATGGAAAGACTATAAATAGAACCATTCTTTTCTTTTTCTCCTCCGTATAGATGCTGGCTTTTGAACAACTCACATCATGCTGCCACAGAAGAAAAATGTAGGGTCAAGCAATGCTTCGGAATAGGTCCACTTTGGCCTGGGCTGATGGCTATTTAGAAGAATGAAATGCAATGAAAACCTGCATTTAGCCTCTGAAGAGGAGGATGACCTGAACTCTCTTTGCAATTGTCCCCTGCAAAAGGAGGTTTGATTTGGGCAAAAACCTAAGTTGGAAGATCCAATCTGGGTGAGTCACCAGGACCAGAAGTTTCCTCTTCTGAGCTTTCAGAGTCTTGCTGGAGCCCATCTTCAGGGAACTTCTTTGTGACCCACGATCCAGACTGGATCTTGCATCATTATCCCGGGACACATAAAGTTGCCTTCATTCGAGAAAAACCCAAGTATTCCATTTCTTGGAAAGGTGGGTTTTAAGAATTAAAGGGTAGATGTGCAACTAATTTGTGAAACTCTTTGTTCATGGTTAGGGGGGAAAAACCTGATGGGATGAAAAGAGCACATCTTATTTTTAAAAAGGACAGATTTTACAGGCCTCCAACTTCCTTCTTTGGGCAGAATGATAGGGGAAGGAAGGGTGGGGGTGGGGAAGGCCACGGGGGCCAAAAGGGGGTCTAATGTGGAAGGCATGAAGTCTACTTGATTAGTGTTTCAAAGGAAAGTTGAAGAAGATGCTGACTTCCCAGTGAGTTTTGGGGTGCTGGAACCCAAGACTCCCCCCCCCACCCCACCCAGGAGCTGCTGGGATAAATAGAGACCAGCCTCCATTTTTTGAAAATGAGAGTCAACAGTTGTGTCCATCCTCAAAGGTAAAACGCAGGGCCCACCCCAAGCCCACTTCTGTTTTCTGCTGTCTCCAAGACACCAACTGATAAAGGCCGCATCCTGCAAAGGTTTGCTTGACCCTAAAAAAATGGAGGTCCCTTTAAGGCAATGGAGAGGAGGGGCTCTAGAGGGGAAGACCATGGATCCTGCAATGGAATAACTATCCTAAGGAAAAGAAATCCTCCTTCTGATTTCTCCTAGCCCAGCTGTATTTATTTTGCCCGAGTAAAGGCTACCCAGATGACAAATGGGAAGTTGGAGGTGCTGAACTCAGGGACTTTCAAATCAATACAGTAATGTTGGAGGATAGGAAGGGATGAGGAGAACCGATGCGTTGTGCGGCATCGCAAACCAATATCTAGAGTTGTGACTGAAGCATCAGAAAACCTATTAGCCTGCTGTCAAGCCCTTTTCTCAATCAATGACGAGTTATCTCAGATCCGTGCTTCGAGGTGGCATCGCCTCCCGATTCCTCTCCGTGACATCTCTAACGTGCCCGTTCAACATGACGGCCCTCCCTGCTTTTGTTCCTTAACATGCCACAAGTCAAAGCAACATTTATCACTAATTGCACAATTACTTTATGCAGCACTAGAGATGAAAGCCTTGACTTTTAGTAGCATTAAGTTTTCAGAAAAGTCAAGGCAGTAATTATCAGAAGCAAAACTATTTATTAATTAAAGTAATACCTCACTCGATGTAGCTGAAGTTCCACGGATCCGAAGACTACAAAATAAAATAATTGTGCAATTAGGGGGAAATTATTCATTCTTTTAGAAGTGCTTAACTTACTGCTGCAAACAATGTACTTTAAATCAAAGTCCACAGGCTTCCAGGAGACCCCAGACCCGTTAGAATCCCTCCATGTTTGGGGCAGGATGAAAAACGATCACCAAGCGCCAGGAAAGAGTTTGGAGATCAACCCTGAAGGTGGGGAAGGGCAGATGACAAACCATGACAGTTTCCCCACCTGAACATCCTTCCCTGCCCACCCCTAGTTTCCAGGAGCAGAATATTGCTCTTTTTGAAGGCAGTGTTAGCTGTGCAATTCTTGGATTTAAAGACAAAATGACACTTCAGAACAAAGGGAATCCTCACCAACTGCTCTTTAAAGCAGCTGCATCCTTTCCTGACTCTGCAGTTGACATCTGGCATGGGGTATGATGCATTTGGCTGAAGGAAGGGAAGGTCTGTGTGTGTGTGTGTGTGTGTGTTTCCAGGGGTTGCAAAGCATCTTTTGCTCCTCGCAGGTGAGGGGCAGCACTGCAGGCTCTCAAGTTGATGTTCTCCAATGCCTCATTCTGGGCCCTCCTGATGACAAACCCAATTGCTCAAATATCAAGTCGGTTTGGTCTTTATCAAACCCTCCTCAATGCTACGGATTTTCTGAAGTTCTCTTGCTTAAGTAATCTGCAAAGTATTTTTCTAATTCTCAGTTTTATTTTCATCTCCAGCCATTTCTGCATTTCACCCTCTGATTAAAGAGTAGACAGCAGTTCCAGAGGGACAAAGGGGTACAATTTACAAACCGTTGCATTAGCACATGGGCAAGCCACTCATTCACATGTCCCAGATAGCCATGCGCCTTGTGTAAGCACTCATCCAGCCCAAGAAAGTTTTCCTGTGTTGTGAGCTTCTCAAAACCAGCCCACTACAAAGTGCTCCTCTTCCAAATTTGGGTTTCCATGGAGGCCCCCCAGAGCTCCACAAACCTGGTCGACCGGTGTGCATTGTCACTGCTCTTGCAAGTGAACTGAGTTTCCCCTCCAAATGGTGCAAAACAGATGGTGTGCTCAGGACAAAATTGCTCGGCACAAGAGAGTTCACTTGGGGAGACTGATCAAAATGTTGGCCGAGACCCAGAGCTTTGCAATTCTGGCTCAATATGCAGACTGTAATTCATCCTTAGCAAGAACAATTGGCAAAGGGAAAAGAGCACCATGGCCCAGAAATAGATTGAAAATCTCTGTTATGCCCTTCTGTTTTCCCCACACAAGATACAAATAGCACCATTTTTTCCTGGCTGATATTGGATTCTTGCAAGAATGGTTAACCCACCAAAATTCAAATGAGGCCATTATTGCTGTGCCTGGTTTAAGATAGTTGACTGCTCACGCCCCTCATTTGGCCAAACAAGCAAGCAAGCAAAATGGTCTCCTGCACTTTGGCCACTCCAAACAAGGAGCCTTTTTGCAGTTTGAAAAGCAGCAGGACAATTGTGTGGAAGGAGAAATGGTCATGCTAACCGAGGCTCAGAGGCTGTCTAGATGACCCAGGCTGTGAGGAAATGGTATTTTGTACCCAGCACTTGTTTCAATCAATCAATCAATCAAATTTTATTTGTATACCGCATCCTCTCCCCAAGGGGACTCGGAGCGGTGCACAGGGAAAAATTTAAAATACTATGAAAAATACATACATAGAATAAATACGATACATAAAAACAGATTAAATTAAGATTAAGATTAAGTTTGTATCTCTGAGTCCCACTTATGGGCACACTGAAGTAGAAAGGGCCCTGGAACTTCCTTCCTTCGGACCTGGAACAGCTTCCCTGGCAACATGGGGGCCCCAATTGCTGAACCCACTTAGCTTCAGACTCCTGACTTCAGTTCTGCCCTCTCCTCAGGACCAGAAAGGATGGAACTAGTGAATAATGGCAAATCACACCTTTGGCCAAATTGCTTTGCCTATGAGCCTCCAGATAATGGACATCTTGCATTTAAGCCTCCTCCTCCTCCTCTTTCTCCTCCTCCTCTCATTCTGAATGTACAATATTTATGGTATGTCCAGAAACATGGACATGATGCCCTAGCTGGTCCATGAGAGCAGAAGAGCATGACAGGATGAATCTGAGGGTTTTAAGCGGTAGCTCTGCAGTGAAAGACAAAGGAATGATTTAACCTTATTGTCTCTGGCAATAGTTCTCTCAATGCACACGGTTGTAATATCCCAAAAATGGAGCCGTGCTTTTTCTCTCCCTCTCTCTGTTGTTCCACCCCAGGCAGTACGTGGGAAGCTGTAATGGAATTGTAGCCTCTCTTGGAAGCCATCCAAAGATGCACTGCAGGCAGATTAGGTTACAAAAGATTTTGCTGGTTCTAGCCGGGCAGCCACATAAACTTCAGGTATTTCTAAGAGGAGGTGCGCAAGAGTAAGAATAATGCCTTCGCTCAGCCAAAGAACAATACGCTGCATCCAGAGCAGACCCACAGCTCTTGCAGGAAACCAAAGGGAGCCCACGAAATAGCTCTGGAAAACCCCTCCTGAAGACAGGAAGGAAGAATCCAGATCAGTTTCTCCAAAGGGTTTGTGATGACGTATTTAATGCTTATGCAGATCTGGAGCAGAAATTGTAAAACCGCCAACCCCCCCCCCCTCCTTTTTTGACAAGAGAACAATCTTTTTTGTGAAATGTAATGGACATTCTTGTAAACTGAAAGTATCTCAGTAAACTGTCAGAAAGAAATATGTCCAGGATTAGCTTTAGCTGGTGTGAGTGTGTGTGTGTAAAAGCAGAGGGAAACTGAAGGCGGGAGCAGCGGGGAACCTCAAATTACTTTGAGGAGTTTCTACAAAGAGGGCTGTGAGCGTTCAACTTATGAGCTAAAATACAATGAGTAAGAGAATGCTCTGATTACCCAAGACTCACACGGAAAGCCCAATGATTTCTGATTGGGCTACATCCAGGCAGGGGGACTTGAACTCGCATGGAGCAAGTTTAGACCGGGTGGGTTGCTTAAGAAGCCAGCAAGCAGCCCTGTCAGGCACAGCAGCAACTCTGTGTGGAGCAGGCAGCCCAATCAGGACCAAGGAGAGCTCCAAGGAGCCCTGCAGGCTAAAACCCTGCTGAGAAACTCCAGTCGTCTCTGCGGTGGGCTGAAGCTCCTCAGGTGGGCACAGGGAACTGGAGCACTGGCTCGGAATGTGCTCAGGGTCATGGTGGAAATCCTCAGGCCATCCCAGACCTTTGCTAGAAACCACCCCAGCGCCATGCTGCCCAATGGCTTCATAGTTCTCATGCAGAGAAGGTTCCTCCTTATTTTAAATTTGGAGTTCTATGAAGTGCCGCCTGTTGGCTTTTGCCCAACCGCAGGGACCACTCAGAATAAATGCCCTTCCCCCTCTTCAATGACGGTCTTTCAAGCAGAGCAAAACGGCTGCCAACCGCTGGCTCAGCCTTCTCTTCTTCAGGCTACAGGTACCCCATTCCTTTAGCCGCTCTTCCTGGGATTGGCCTCCAAGACCTTTGTCAACACTGCTGCTTTCTTCTCTACTCTCCAATTTTTCAGGAGTCTTCTTGTATGCATCATGGCAACCAAAAATGGATATCCTACCCCAGATGCAGCTTGACCAGGGACGCAGTGAGTAGAACCATCACTTCCAGAGTGACCTTGATTGTTGTTTTCCTGAGCAAAGCTGACATTTCCCCAACCCCTGTGACTTTTTGAGGGACATGACATTCCCCACCGGGCAGCCATTCCTGAAGAGGGCCCTGCTGGGAGACCAAATAGCCAGTTCTGACCTTTGATTAAGCAGAGGATCAAGGGGGAGGGGGGCAGAAAACCTTGCACAGCTGCATCAAGAGGAGCCTTCAGTCAAAAAAGCCTGTTATGCCCGTGGGAAGCAACACCCAGCAAGCAGGGCTTGGTGGGGCAGCCTTGGCCTTCCACAAGGATTCAGTCTCCAATCACGGATACTTGGGGCTGTTGCCATCTTCGCAATAGTCCCTGACATCCCCCCCATCTCCAAATTAAAGTTCTTTTAAAAAAAACAACAACAGCCAAATGTAATCCCACTTGTATTTCTGGCATTAATATGGGACAGGCAGAGCAGAAGAGAGATGGACATGCAAATTTTTCCGTGTTGCTAAAGTCTGCTTTTTTAGTCTCTCCCCACATCAGCTCTGGAAGATTGAAATATCAATTACAGATCAATTTTCTCCTTAAGTAAACACTAATGCAGGATAAACAGCATTAGGAGATGCAATCGTGGCATTGCTGACTTCAGGACCGACTGCCTGCTGCTCACAGCAAGTTTAAGCTTGGAGATTAATTAACCTGAGGAGATATCACTTAAGGAAGATTTAAGGCGATCAGGTTTGGGAAAACGAAGCAACCAGGCATATTAAGGAGAAGGCAGCCAGTTTCTAGAAAGGAGCAGCAAACTTTGATTTCTGCTCCTGCGGTTGAAGCTCTTGTTTTCCCAGCTTTAAAGATCAGCTTCAGAAACAGGGACATTCTCCTTTCATAGCTAAGCCCTGGTAAAGCCACAGGCTCTTAAAATAATTCTGGTCCACAATCCAAAGAGCTAGGATAGTGTTTGAAAAGCTCCACGTCAGGACAACCTCTTCTAAAGGAGACATCCAAGGGCTTTGTGGTTTGTTCCCTATTGAGGACCAGAGTCAATAAGTTTTGGGCAAATAGTTAAGTTTCCTTATTTGTGTGAACAAATATCAGCCAGGGAAACTAGGAGTTAGCTTTTGGAGAACCCTAGATGGTGTTGCTATGTTCTCGTAGATCAGCCTGGTGTTTGCAATTTTATTGTCCTATTTGCAAACTCAGGTGCCCCTTCTTAACCCTTGGAGCTGCAGAAAAGCAGAGACTCAGATTTTGTGGAACAGACTGTGAATGGTCACCTGCTTGGACATCAACCACAGAGGAGGGTTGCCTCAGTTTGCCCAAGTGAATGTTGACTTTCATTGTGGACAACATCACATGTGGGACTGGAGTCCACAGGAGATGTATCGCGGTTGATGTATGCTCCTTCGAATGCACTCAGATATTCTGGGGACACAGAAGAGCAACTGAAACCCAAAGCTAAAGATGACCCATTTTAAGAAGATTGGGAATGTTGGGATGACCTTTAACTAAAAGGCAACCCAATTCTATAGGAATTGTCTGGGAAAATAGGCCGGGCCGTTAATTCTAGATTTTGAAGCAAGCAGCATTTATTCCAGAAAAACCTTCTCTTCTGGAACAAAGAAGGAGCAAAGGAGCAGGAACACAAGTTCAACTTGCTCACGGATCTTAGTTTAAAAAGGAAAGAGAATTAGCAACTGTCCAGTTTTAGATTACGCAGCCCAGCTGTTTCTGGCCAAATAAATATCGCTGGTTGCCTCTTCTTGCCACCTTTTCTATCAGGGCTCAGCCAATGAGACAAAAGAGGGACTATGACAGTATTAAGTGTGCTCAAACCAGACAGCCGATCAAGGGAAAGAACCAAATCCTGAGAGGTAAGTCCAGGTCCCCTTCTTCCCTTTCAGCCTGACACTCCAGAAACACACTCAGATGGAGCTTCCTTTTGACAAAGGACAAGACGTTGAGAAAGACAGACGGTTTCTCCAGCAGAAAAGAGCAAAGTTTCTCCAGAGGAAGAATTCTCTTCTGTTGAGTAGAGTTTTCCTTTTATGGTGGTCACAGGACAATGAATGATGGGGCCATTAGAGGACCCACTTCGCCTTCCTGCCAACCCCAACGTCCGGGAAACGTCACCTGCCAACTCCAATGCCCGCCCTGAAGGAATCAGGCTTCCCTTGATCTTCTTTGGAAATTAGACAGGAAACCACTGAGGCTTGTCAGTGGAAAAAAACCTCCCCTCCAGCTCCATTGGAGAGCGTTTCTTCACAACGGCAAGCTTGAAAATGCTACAGCACCCCCTTGAGGGAGGAACAAGGAAGCCCAGAATTCAGAGGCATCTCGCTACCTGTTGGCCTCACTGGGCTTTCCTGAATGCCACAGGGGAGCCCTGAACAGGCAGACCCATGGGAGACAAGGCCTTTTGGACCATTGCTGGTCAAGGAGACCCTATAGAGAGCAAGGAAGCAGAGGCCGAACATTGGGCATTGAAGAGGTTTTTCAGTGCTGCCTGATCAGGGGAGGCCCTCAGCCTGACCTTCTGGCTAACGGAAGGCCTCAAGGGCAGCCCTGGGGTCAGCTGGGCCACCAGCGGCCACTCAGAAGCAGCTCTGAATCCTGGGAGTCGAGGTCCACTTGTCTTATTAAAGTTGCCTTCGGAAGGGGCTCCGTGGGGCGATACCTTCTCAGCTTCAGGAAGTGAGCCCCGGGGGGCAGAGCCAGGAGGCTCACGGAGGCAGAAGGGAGAAATAAGCACCAACCGGGGTCGCCACTCGTTTTGTAACATTAATTTGTTTTTATTAAGAAGACAGATACTTTATAGTACTTCTTTCTCTTTTGTAAAAATGGTATACATGAACCAATACAAAATGTGAATGGGAAGAGATGGTTATGCGTTTTCTTACACTGTAACATCATCCATGGACACCTTAAACAGAATCGGCCTAAGGGGGCGAAATCAAAACAGGTCAAAGGGCGAGTCAAGAACAAGCTTATTTGGCATCAGCTGCGCACCCTTCATTTCCCTCCTCAACTTTCCTTTGTGTTCTGCCGAAAGGAAATGGAAAAGGGGGGAAAAAATAAAACCACCTCCGAACGACCAAAGCCCAAAAAACAAGTTTGTTCTTTCTCAACTCCTAACTCTTGGAATCTAAGCCTGCACAAATCAATAGCTAACAATACATTTCAAACAGTGCACGGAACACTTGCAGGAGCAACCACTGCCGCCCCCTCCTCCTCCTCCTCCTCCTCCAAAGGGCCTCCTGCCCGGGCGAGACCCCCGCCCCTCCTTTCCCGGGGGGGAGGGGTTGCTCCTTGCGGTCTCTTCCAAGGTGTGGGATCCAAAAAGTTTGCAATCTACCTGAGACGGAAACACCAATCAAAACACGTGAACCTGAGACATCTCAACAGTATTAAGTCAAAGTTACATCGGAACACGGCACTACTTTACACTTTCCAAAACAAAGATGAGCCGCTCAGCGCAGAGGATGTGCCAGTCCGGGGATCGGTGGTGGTTAAAAAAAGGCCCCCTCCCTCTGGAAAATCGTTCGGAAGCTGTCCATGGCCTGCCTGCCAGTGTGCCCCCCCCCCCCCCGACTGGGGTCTCCGGTGGGTCCGAAGGCTGAGAAACAAGATGGCGTGGTACAAAACGGGTTGGGGGGGGGGCAGCCAAAGGCCGGGTTTGGGGTTCATGGCTTAAGGATGGCAAGGTTGGGGGGTGGGGGAGGTTGTCGGGGGAGGGAAGATGGGAAGGTTCTTTTAAAAAGGACGGGATTCGCGTGCCAAATTCTTCAGCGAAAGGTTAACGTCTAAATGTTTCTGCCAATAATTTAAAAATAAATATTTTCAAAAGCCTTTCTCTTCTCTTAAAAAAAAGATGTGGACGTAAAGAGATGATAAGTCTCTCTGTCTCTCCCTCCCACCCTCCCCGCCATAAATCTTTGCAAGTATATAACAGGACAGCCATACAAATCTATCAGTCGATCTCCTTCGAGTGCTTCCCTGTAAGCCCACCCTGCTCCCAACGTGGGTTCTTCCTGCAGGGACCCGGTGGTCCAAGGGAAACGCTTCCCAACCTGAGCAGCTTTAAAACACGTGGACTTCAACTCCCAGAATCCCAGCGTTGCGTTGCTGCCGGGGAATTCTGGGAATTGAAGCCCAGGCGTCTTACAGTTGCTCTGGTTGGGGAACTCCACCTGAGAGGATCCTGGAGCCATGCTTCCTCCCTCCGTCCTTCCCTGGGCTTTCCGAGAGGGAGGGGCCTCCGTTTCCAGCCTGGGGGAAGAGAGGGAAGCTTCTCTGCTCTCTCAGAGCTTCAGGGGTCCAACCCCCACCAGGAAAATGTGGTGTTGGTTGTCTCTTCCCTACTTCTGCCACCATGGAAAGATTGATGAATTATTGGTGGGTGGAGGTTGAAGGGAACTAAGACTCCATTGGGAAGCTGTGGTCAGGGAAAAGGAAAAAGGAAATAATATTTCTCTCTCTCTCTCTCTCTCTCTCTGTCTTGCACACCCACTCAGCCTGAAAAAATTTGGATCCAGTAAATGAAAAGTTTCTGTGCCAGCGGCTGCACTGACTTCCTGGGGACCGAGGCGCAGGGGCCGTCCAGCCGGAGGGCGAGGCTCGCTTCTCTCCCATCCCCACCCTGCTTTTTGTCCGACAATCCCCTCTGAAGGCGTGGCAGGCAGCCTCTGCCTTGGTGACTTCGGGGCGCCCAATATGGGTCACGCGCAGGGTCTGCAGGCCGAGATCACGGGGTGACCTCTGTCGCCAAGCGCAGAAGGGAAGAAGGGATCAAACGAAGCCGAAAGAATACGCAGAACCAAAAACAGGGAGGAATTATTTTTTTTAAAGCAAAAGGGGACGAGTTGGCCGATTCACAGAGTTTCTGTCTCCAGCGAATTACAGTGGTGCTGGGCCAAAACAGGAGCCACCGACGGGACCTTTGGGAACCCAAATAATCAGAGCCAAACTCAACCTTTCCTCCCCCTCCTGTGACTCGGCTTTCTCATGTTGTCCACGAAGGATCTGACCCCCTCCCCCGCCCCCCCATTCACGGCAACCGTTTCGGGGAAGATCTTGGAGAAGGTCTCTGCGGGCGAAGTGCTCCCATCCAGACACTGGGGAGTGCGGAAGAGCACGGAAGGGAAGGAGGTCTGGCTCCCCAGGCACACGCTTTGCTTGCAGGTGCTCAGGTCAGCACACGCTGGGCTCTGGGTGAGAAGCACCACCAGCCCAGGTGCTCGCCTTTACGCACTGGAAACTGAGGCAGCGGCTGCCCCTCCTCCTACAAAGCCTATTGGTCCAAGCTCTCACAACAAGGGATTATGATGGATGATGGATACACTCAGTTTCAAACAATGAAATCTAAGGTGTGCTGGTTCTCCTTTGATGACACGGTTTCAAACAACGACAACAAAATAGAACCCAGAATCTCAAACCGAAAACAAAAAACAAAAGAAGAAGAAGAAGAAGAAATAGTAGAAGAAGAGAAAAACCTAACAAAACCAAACGAGTTTTTTAAAAAATAATAATAATAACCAACCAGCCCAAATCTTTTTCTCAAGGGATTCCAGCAGACAATTCCAAGAAAGGCTAGGAAGAAGAAACAGAAGAGCTATCAGAAGTGTATGAAACGGTCGGTTCTCTCCCCCTCCCTCCTCCCCTCCCTCCAATGGAATAAAAAATAAAACAAGGCACAGAATTTTCTGTAAAGGATGGAACTAAACTAAATCCAAGCTGAACTTGGCCAGAGAATTAACAACCCAATGATACAGAAGTGTCACACAGCAGAGTGTACTTGACAAAGGACACCTTTTTTTTTAAACGTTGGGACTCCTCAACTCCCACACATTTGCCAGCCATAAATTTAAAAAAATAAAAAGAAAGGAAAGGAAGGAAGAAAGAAAGAAAGGAAAGAAAGAAAGGAAAGGAAAGGAAGAAAGAAAAGACACACAGAGAGACAAATTAAAAAAAAGCTGTAAGCTGGTAGCAACTTCCAACATCATTGTCTTTTTCTTCTTGGAAGGGCCTGGGCGTCCGTCAGCCCGGCCGTTGGAGGCCTCCTGGAACGAGGGGGCTCTAGATGAAGTACTCCTTCTTCTCTTCAGAATTGTTCTGTCCCCCCTCGGCGTTGATGATGGCAGTGTCAGCATCCGCTGCATCGTCAGCTCCTTTGGCTTCGTGGGTGAAGTATGTACCTGCACCAAGGAGAGCGGCCTCAGGGTCTCTGCCACGCCAGGAGAAGGAGCCCAGCTCAGCCCACCAGCCCTTCCCCTCCCTGTTCCCTGCCTTATGATGCCAGCTTTTGGTCCCTTTCTGCTCCCCCCCCCCCGTTCCAGGACCTTCTTCACCCTCCCCCCCTGCCCTGGGGGAGGGGTGTCTGAAGACCCTAATTCTGGGCCTTCGTGATGTGATGGAGAAGAGCTTCCAAAATCCCCAGCCAGGAGGCTGATCAAAGTCAGCTCAAAGTCAAACCTTGAGGTATTGAAGAGTCGTCTGAGGATTCATCTGGATTTATACAAATTTGGACAGAATTGCACCACGAGATGCACTGCGGTTGCTGTCCTGGGGCATTTAGGCAGCGGCCTTTGATCCCTGGCAACCAAGCAGCCTTTCCTCACCCCACTTTGAGGGGTCTCCTAAGGGAAAGTTGGTCTTGGGGGTCTTTATGCATCCTTTCTGGTAGGCCGCCCTCCCAGAGGTTCGGCTGATAGTCCAGGTGTACCTGGCAGTTGCCCCCCACAGCCAACAGGAGCTCCCCCACCCCTGCCTATCGATGAGAGATGTTGGCAACCTTCTGCATAGGTCATGAAAGGGGGCATCCATAATAAGAATCCAAGCAAGGCCCACCTCCAAAGCCCCCCCCCTGCACCTTTCAAAGGGGGACATCTGCCCAAATTATGAGGCAAGGCAGCTGACCTTCTGATGGTCTTGAAAAATGTCCTTTTCCTGTAGAGACGAGGCTCCAGGATGAGACCGTGTAGGGCCTGCCTGATGTATCAACTATGTGGAAGACCCTCCATTTCTTTTGGGGGAGGGGAAGCATTTTGGAATGCTCTTAGCCCTGGGAAGCTCCTGCACACACTTTAAGGGTATCTAATATGCAGGGTGACATCTGTCCATCTGACCAGAGTGAGACCTCCAAGCCAACTGCTTTTGTAGTCTCCATGATTCTTGATTAGTTAAAAAGTCCCCAGGACAATTGGAGCGGCCCTTCCCTTGGGCCAAGGGCACAGTTGCTTCGGGCATCTTTAACTTTCCACAAGTCCTGCGAGGGAGGATCTCTTTCCACGTTTTGCTTCTGGCTGCATGGAGTCCTGTCCAGCCCTCAGAAGGGCTCTGCTTGATTGGGTTGGAAAAGCGGGGAAGAAGCTGGGAATGTCAGACACCAACCCCCCAGGCCCACAGAAACAAGGAGAGGACAGGGAGGTCCTAGGCCTCCTCTGCCCCGATCCCACTTTTGTCGACAAGCCACTTGCACTTGCACTGACCTTTGTGTCTTGCGAAGTACCGCCCCAGGATGATCAGGAGACAGAGCATGGCGAAGACCACCACGGCCACCACTCCTCCGATCACCGCATGGTCCACCGCCGTGATGGCGCTCTCTTCTCCTGCTCGAGAATCTGCCACAATTAGAAGATGGTCAGGATGGTCCCTGGCAACCTCGATTCCCTTTCCTCGCAGAGGTGTGACTTGTCTTACACCAGGGGTGTCCAATCCTGGCAGCCCTAGGACTTGTGGACTTCATCTCCCAGAGTTGGGAATTGAAGTCCACAAGACTTAAAAGTTGCCCAGGTTGGGCGCCTCCATTTTGGACCGAGAGAGTCCCACATGGGACTCTGGGAAGTGGTCCCAGATGCTGGGCACTGCTGGGAGACACCCGGGTGGTGGGACTGACTAGATGCTGGCAGAAAGGGAAGCAACTGGAAGGATGGAGACATTGTTTGAGGGACCCTTCCGATATAGGGAATCCATGGCTTGCAGCTGCAGCCCCCCCAACAAATGTCCCCCACCCTCAAACAAAGACCTGTCAAAGGAGGGGGGATTGTGGTGGGTCGGCCCTGAACCTCTCTCTGCGCCCCTCCCCATCCTGGGAGATTTGAAAAGGCGCCATCAACCTCTTCCGAACTGAAGACAAAAAGCAATCATTGCCTATTGCTTTTATTTTATTTATTTAACATCTTGCCTTGCAATTAATTTGCTTTTACGAGCTGCTCGCTCTCTTCTGCTCCCCCCCCCCCCCAATGCTTTCTGTCGGAAGAGGAATGAGTGGCTCTGCTGGGGAGAAACCGCCGGGTGCCCCAGAGTGAGGGACGGCCACGCAAAATTAATGTATAGCAATGTAAACAATTTTAATTTAGGGACGTGGCTCCAGCAGCCCTCCCTGCAACTCTAATGGCAACCGAGATTTATAAGGGAGCAAAAGACAATTATTCTCCTGTTGATTAATACATTAACATTTGGGAGCCACGGTCGCCTTTCCCCCCCCTACCCCCCCCACCCTCTCTCTCTCTCTCTCTTTTATTTTTTTATTTTTTTTGATCGAGTTTAAGCGTGACACCTCCATTAAAATGATTTACTGGCCGTCCCTTACAATTTAAGCACAGCAGCAACTGAAATGGTAAAATTCTTTTAACTTTACATGATTTGTGAAGTCCGATGTGAAGGATTTGCCATTTAAATCTTTCACTACAAGAAGCGCCTGGCCAATAAAGCCCCCCCCCCCCTCCCCTGCCCCCCCGGGTGCCGGAGAGAAATGCGTTTCTCCAGGAAGAGCCGGTTGTGCAAATTCCAGCCCATTTTTAAAGAAAGATTGATCTCTCCCCAGAGTGGCTCCTCTCTCGGAGGCCCCCGCCTCGAATAATATTTGAAGTTTATCGATCAAGTGTGCAGCTCCGTGACAGCTGCAGGTACGGGGGCTCCTCGGAGGAGGAGGAGGGAGGCCAGATAGGAGCCTTTCAGTCACGGGGGGGGGGGGGGGAGGATTTACGATCCCCACGAATAGCATCAAATCTGCGCCATGATTAAACACTCAGAGGTAAGTAAATAACTCCTGGCCGAAAATTGCTGCAAAATGAAGTTTAATTAAAAAAATATATAGTCCCAATTAAGAGACTTCCAGAGGCCCAGTTAGAGGCTGTCCAGGCAAACTGACTCACTGGAATAGGAAGAGCAAAATCTGGTCCCCACCAGGGAAGAGGAGGAGGAGGAGACAGGTAAGGGCCACAGCCACCCTCACCTGCAGGGGGCCAGAGGGACCAAGGCTGCCGTTGTCATGGGCCAACCTCCAACCTTCCACCCATGGTAAGGGAAGGTGGTCGGGCAGGGGGAGGAGCGTGGTCTTGAGCAAGGAATCTAAGAGGGTCAATGAGACGCCTTTTCACATGTCTGAATGAACCCGTGGCCTGACTTGAGTCGCATCTATGTACTTGGACCCAGTTCACATTGGCCCTTCTGCCTCCAGGGTGAGTAGGGGGGTGTCTAGACCAGCATTTCTCAACCTTCACAACTCTTTGAGTTGGGTGGACTTCAGGGTTCCTCAACCATCAGCATCCCCCTTCCCCAATTCTACCTGTTAGCTTTGGCTCAGGTGGGAAATGGGAGGACCTACTGGGACAGACCAATTGGGCGCTTTGTGGGGGGGTCTCTGTGCTTTGCTGGGGGTTGCTCCTCTGCCGAGTGCCCAGAGCCAAGTGGCGCTTGGTCCCCGAGGTGATTTTTCCCAAGGGCAGCTGGGCTTTCTTGCTTTTGTTTTGTCCTTTCAAAACGTTTCAGTTGATGTTAGTGGGGAACTCAGCTTCTCCCAATTCAATGTCTTAACCTTCCCTTGTGAGTGTGGGTCTACGGATGAGGACAGGCTTCAAGGAACTGTTCCTCACGGAGACCCTGGCCACTTTAAGGCCCCCAGGGCCCATCCAAGGCTGAGCAACATCTTTCTAGGGCAGAGGTCATCAAACGTGGCAACTTTAAGACTTGTAGATTTCAACTCTCAGAATTCTCCAGCCAGTTGGCTGGAGAATACTGGGACTTGAAGTCTACAAGTCTTAAAGTTGCCAAGTTTGAAGACCTCTGATCTAGGTGGACATCACCTCTAGGATTCACCGGCAGCATGGCCAGGAGGGTGGGGAATTCTGGGAGCTGAAGTCCAGCTTTTAAATGGAAAAATGCCAAGAGGACACTCAAGATGATTTATGGATAGTTTAGGCTATTTCATTTTATAGTGAGGGTATTTTGAATGTCAAAGATGATTTATCTGCTGGTCAACCTGGCAATTTAGCAGTTGAGGTCTATCCCCCTCCAGCTGTCCAGCTGCCTGTTGACATGTCTAAAGAAGCACAGAATGGAAGCCATTCCGTCTTAGAGGGGACCGTTGCTGACTGATGAAATCTAAGCGACTCCCCCCACTCCCGAACAACTGGGGGAAATCCCATAGTTTACCTGTGTGGAAAATTATGACTTGACCTTAACAATGAGGGGCAGTCGAAAAGCGCCATCCCAGTTCAGCTGCCCTCTTAAGAGGATGCCGGAAACTCAAAGAGGCCTGTTCTCAGCTGAGCGGGGAAGACTTCCACTGGCAAATTCTGAGAAAATGCCACATTTTTTGCTAATCCTAATGTGTTATTCTTTCTTCCTTAAGGTTTGCTTTTCTCAGCACCAATTCAATTACAGATGCTACAAATCCTTCTGACATTTAATTCCTTCTTGTCAGACCGAGCAGTAAACGTAGATCCATGCACGGCGTTTTCATTAAGATGTTAATATACATCTTAGCCTGCTAGCGTTTCTATCCAGGTGAATCCCAGAAAGAGGTAGGGGGAACTGTGCCCAACGCTCCCTGCCCAGGGGCAGCCAGCAGAGGGAGGGGAACCCCACACTCTGGGGGGAGGGACAGGGGGCGCCTGCTCTGTGGGGCAGCAGCCTATGCCATTCACCAACCCCCCAAATCATGCTACAAAGCCCCTGCTGCGCAATGGGCAGGACACAAACCCATCCTTGGCGTCAGGGCCTTTACTTGGGCCCCAGAGACCCCCATTGCAGGCTGTCTCCACGGCCCCTGCGGCTCAGAAGCGCCTTGTGCAAAGCTGGGAGATGCTCTTCAAAACTGGACAGCGTCAATGCCACCACTGCTTTTGTGACTCTGAGAAGAGTGGAAATTGTTTCCATGTTTAACTGAGGATCATTAAAATCCTGGCTTTGCTTACAGGGATTTCATCTTCTGCCTGGCCCATCTAGTGTGGAGAGAAAGCACCTGCGGGGGCCTGTCTTCTGCCAATACAGCTGTGATTTTAATGGGAGACCATCTCTGTCACTCAAGGTTGGGCTGTGGGGTCTTGGGGGCCTGAGCTCCATCGTTTGCTTGCTGGCGTTTCTTTACCTAACTAGGGAACACCATCAGTGCAAAGGAGGGCGGGGAGTGTGAGGGATGTGAAGATCCCCACACTCACTGGCATGGAAGAGGATACCCTTGTTGGGTAGCAAAATGTCTGCAAGGAAATAAGGAAGCTCAGAGATCCCGCACCAATTGCGATCTGGCCTAATTATAAGGTTAATTGGGTAACATTTTAGGGGTAATTTTGCTCCATTACAAAATGAAACACAGTTTTTTTTAAAGGAGAATATTGTTTGTTTCCACACAGACACTCACAAAGCCCCACTGCATTTCAGAAACTGACATAATTGTAATGACCCAGCCACAAATTTGTACGATCTCATCTACACACTGCCAAACTTCGGAAGTTTAACAATAATAGGAACCAGGAGTTATCTCATTCACACCCAGAACTTAAGCCCAGATCTCAGAAAGAGGTTAGCTCTTCTAAGGCCTCGGCTTAGCCAGTTCCATCTTCCTCACATTCTACCCCCAAATTTAGCCCCCCCCAAAGTCTGCCAAGAAGGATGGGCGAGAGGCTGTGCTTAGAACGGCTTTCCAGAAGGCCCCTTCCCGTCCCAAGATATGTCACCTTTTAAGAAACCAACGTCGTTTGCACGGCTGAATGGCGGGTTGGAAAGAACCACCTTCTAGCTGGGGAATGGGAGGGAGGAACTGTTATGCAGACCCCTTGAGCAAAAAAAGCAACTTCGGCTGAATCAACACCCTTTCCCCCCATTGCGACCGATTCCTCCTGCCTGCCCAACTGCCTGCCCCTCCTTGGGCATCCCTCAAAGCCCGAGAGCCTTGTCCTCCTCGGAACGTAGCTGGAGCTGGCTACCTTCTCAGCCCAAAGAAAACCCCCAGGAGGGCTTGATGATCACAGGAGACAAGAGAAGGTTCTCCTAACAGAGAATATTCAGAGCTGGCTGGATTCCTGGAAATCCAGGCTGCCCAGGACCCCACCGGCATCTCTAGCACCGGCTGTGCCACTTACTGGGAGTGCTGGGGGAGGAAGAACGGGGCTGCCCACACACTGGGTGCAAACTGCACGGAAGGCTTCCAACCGAGTTCCCTCCTCTTGCTGCCCACAAGCACCGGCTGCCAACAGCTCAGCCCTTGCTCTGGATCCCTCGAATGCCCCCGGGCACAAGAGACGCCCAGCACTTAAGGAACCCAGCAGTGTTTCATGGCTGTGATTTTCCTCTCGTGCTCCGCGGGGTCTCATTTTCTCCTGCTAAGCTACGTAGAGCCAGGTGTTCAAGGGGTCTCTTTAGGGAGCGGGAGGGAGGGAGGGGCAGCGCCAGACCAACCGGCCCCCAAGTTCCTCCCAATTTGCTTTCACAGCATTTGTGCTGTAAGCGCGTAAGGGCTGATGGATGGTTACCGGAGTGGGCTCAGCATGCCTGTTAATTGTGGCAAATTTAGATTTAAGGCTCCCTCTTACAGAAGTTTTCAGAGCTCCTGTTGTGAAGGAATGTTCCAAACTGCCCTTCTATTGCTCGTCAGCCTCCCCCTCCCCTCCGGCCTCTCCTTCTGGGCTGCAGGGCCATCCATCAGCATCAGAGGAAGGGCAGGGCCAGGAGGGATGCTCAGAGCATGGCGCATCGGCCTCCTTCCCCCCTGCAGGAACCCTTCGGTGGGTTCCCCATCCCCTTCGCCTCTGAGCTGCACTGCAGTCGCCGCCACCGGAAGTGCCCAAAGGCAGTCCAGGCCTCCCTGGCTCTCTTTGAACCCCATGGAGCACCATGGAAGCGGGTGGCAAATCAAACTTCCCAGGAGAGGCTGCAGTGGAGACCTTCCCAACTGCAGCCCTGCCGGTGACCCCTCCCAGCGTGACCCAAACCCAGCACTGAGCCCACCGCAAGTGAAGGAGGGGCAGCCGTGCTTCAGGCGAGGCCAAATCTCTGTCCTCCCCTTCCTCTGACGGGGGCAGATCCCCGGTTTTGGCCTGACGGCTCTGGGGAAGCCCTGGGGAAACTGCGAGAGGCGCCCACTGCCACCTTCCCACAGCTGATTGAAGCCGGCATCCGACCCAGATTCTCTGGGCTTTATTTCTGCAGCCTGACCAAGAGAGACCCAATTCAATCTCTCCGTCTCCCTGGAATTCAGAGAGACGGCTTGGAGAAGGGACGGGGGCAGCTGAGGAAAGTCTCGCTTTCTGGAGTGGACGGATGGCCCTCATTCATGGCGACAACAGGGGAATGTTTATTCCCAGGAGAGCAATCCGGAAAGGGGGATGCGGACCCTCCTGGCTGCCTAGTGTTCTTCATTAGCCCAGTTTATCCCCTCACCTTCTCTAATTTAGCGATGGGCTATTTAAACCCAGAGTTTGTCTTGTAATATAATTGAATTTGGTCTCTAATTTAAGCGAGTGAAATTCGAGGAGTTCATCCTTCCCCAATCAATACGTTCCCCTTCAGTGACCCATTTCAAGATAGCTTCATAAAGAATAATGTATTTTTGTTTTAATAAATTTAATCACTATGACAGGTGCTCAATTTTTATTGGCTGCTTCTCCAGACATCTCTTTTCCAAAGCCATGCTTGCAATCAATAGTAATTGATTAATCAGCATCCCCTATGAACAAAGGTGCTAATCAGTTTTTGATTAGTTAATCAAACTACACGGGTCCCTTTTGATTGTGCCATGCTCTACAACCTGCAGAAAGGGAAGGAAGCTCAGGGGCTGCATAGACGGGAGCCCACTCAGTCTCTCCAGAAACTGGAAAAGAAGGGGAGGAGAACCATCTCCAAGGCAGGGGAGGCCTTCTTAACCTGGATTTGCGGCAGCTGATTAGAAGATAAAGCACAAAGCAGAACAGGCTGCACTGGGGAGGGTCTCCCACCCTCTGCGCTACAGGGCAGCGTCCTGTGCAAAGCAAAGGGCAGGCATTAAGGTGGGAGGGGCGTCCCTTCTCCCCCACCGCCCATCCACCACCCCCGTCCTGGCAGACGGGCCATTTGCTGTAAAGGAATAAAGTTGGGGTGCAATTAATGTGTGGGCTGGGTGGGCAGGAGAGGAACCCACCTCCTCTGCTCCACTGACAGGACAGGTGGCCATGCCAAGCCCTCCCCCCCCCCCAGGTGCAGCCACCTGGAGGCTGTGCCCAGGGTCCCTCCCTCCCTCCCTCCCTCCCTCCCTCTTTGACAAAACAATCCACATTTCACAGGGGGAAAGGCTTTCCAATGGGGAGCCGGAATCCCTCCCTCCCTCCCCAACCCCTGCAAATCCCAATTTGTTAGGTCATTTCTCCCCCCCCCCCCCCCGCCCCCACCTTAAACCTTCTGGCCACTGGGGCTGATGC
Source organism: Rhabdophis nuchalis (assembly GCA_039707465.1). NCBI lineage: Eukaryota > Metazoa > Chordata > Lepidosauria > Squamata > Natricidae > Rhabdophis > Rhabdophis nuchalis. Next base: position 1,117,131 of record CM077653.1, on the reverse strand, counting down.
CCCCATCTTGGGCAAGCGAGGCTACTCAGCAGCCGGGAAGTGTTGGCTGGGGCTAGGGGGTAAGTGGGGAAGACGGTTCCCCCGCGTCCGAAGGCCCGCAATGCGGTGGAGGGTCCCGACTGCAGAGGTGGGTTGGGGGTGCAGCTGGGAGAAGCAGCCCAATGCAAAGAAGGCGTGGAGCAGATGCAGACAACCAGACGGAGGCCAGCCCTTACCTGAGAGATCCCCATAGTCCAGCTCTTCGGCAGTATTGGGCAACTGAGTAAAGCCTTACAAATAAAAACAAACTCGTGTTTCTCCTGGTTCCACAGGGCAAGAAAAGCAAAACACTTAAGAACAGAAAGGGACGTTTCTCCAGGAGGGAATTTGCCATCTGACTCGAGTCGGCCTGCAAAGGAGGCCCACTCCCATCAGAGAGAGGCACGTGTGTGTGCAGGCACATATATGGACACACGTGCAGGCAGAGTCCCTCTTGGGTCTTGGAAATCTACAGGAAGACCAACACAGCGTCAGGAGAGAGAGAGAGAAAAAATCTAGCTCTGCTCTATTTGAAAAGCACAAAACACCAAGGGGAACATTCAAAGCCACTCACCCATAAGGACATGCAGGAAGGATCACCCCCCCCCCCAACTGGTGTCCCTGTAAACCTTCCTGGGGTGGAGGGGCTTGGTTCTTCTAATGACACCCCCCTCCCTTGAGAGGCTCAACGGGTGGCCGGTTTGTTTTCCAGGTTTCTGCATCCATGTCCGTCTCCTAGCCTCTTCCCCTCACCCATCCAGAGCTCTGCTGGGCTGCGTTGACAAAGCAACCGGTTGATAGTTGGGTGTTTTTACGGGAAATGTTTTGGAAAAACCACGGAGGGTCTGTTGCTTAGAAAGTCATCTCAAAGCTGATAAAGTACATTTGTGTGTGTGTGGGGGGGGGGGGAGTGGAGGTGGGGGTGGGAGGCATAAATCTCCTCCAGCTTTCCTGACACTACCTTGTTCTCCAAACCTGAAGCGTGCAGGTTCAGACAGGCGTCCTTTCGCTAGTCTTGCAAGGGCTGCTGGATGGAGATGCGTTCCAGCTCAAGGTTACGGAAGGGAGGAGAGCACCGAGGACTGTCGCTCTCCCAGAAAGACAATGCCTTTGTTTGGGGAGGCCAGGAGAAGAAAAACCCCAGGAGCAGAGAAGGCGGACGGTGGGGTTGGTCACCTCCACCTCAGCCTCTCTCGCCTCGGAGAAAGAGGAACATTTTGAGGGCATGCTTGGAGTTGACAAATGACAGGTGACTCTTTTCTGGGTCCTTCCGCTTCCCGACTCTGCAATGTTCAGGTTGGCCCTAGGAGACCTTCTCCTCCTCTGAACCGAGGCTGGCACTGACAAAAACAGAGCCAACTCGGCTGCACCATGTGGACTGTCAGCTGGTTAATTCATTTGTTTTTCATTTTGGTCCTTGGCCGGCCATTGAAGTTACAGCTGCTGGATTGCAGCGTTAACTCCAAGGAGGCGGCTACCTCCTGGCCACTGGACACGGGGAGAGTAAAGGAGGGTGGCTACCAATCAGGCCACCGGTTTAGCTGCATCTGTAGCCTTGTCTACAGCCAAATGATCCTTCTTCAGGGCAAACAAGGAGTCCTTAGGCTTCTTAGGGCTTTGCGCACTGGGGCCAGGGAAAACGTTTACATCCAGGAACTCCCGTTGACTTCCACGTTGAGCGATCATCTTGGAGAGCAGCTTCATAGGCAGATACCTTAGTCCAGCAATGGTGAACCTTTTTGGCACTAGCAGGGAAAGGTAATGCACGCGCATGGGCACTCATTGGGGCCATGCTCTGGAAAAGCCACACTTCTTGGTTCTAGCGCATATGCGCACCTGATGATCAGCTGGCCGGCGCACATGCACACAGGGTTTCAGCACTGCCATGTGCAGGAAGGACAGCTGATCGTCACACATGGATGTGCACCAGAAACCCAGAAGACAAACAGGCAAGGCCGTGTGTGCCATGCGACATGGCTTCGCGTGCCGCTTTGGGACTTGAAGACTCAGGGGCTTCTGCCTCCCAATGGGTGACTCCCTTGGCAACAGGAGAGTTGCACTAAACCCATGGCCCCTGTCAGTTCATCTGCAGGGCTTGGGCAGACTGGGCTCTTAGATGGCCCATTATAACCAGTAGCTCCAGTGCTGCCCATCCTACTGGCTCTCGCTTCTAACTAGCTTCTGGCAGGGAACCCATTTTGGGTGAGCTAAGCCTCTAGACGTGATCAATTCTCTGCTTAAGAGGAGAAAGCTTTCAGATTAATGAGCTATTTAAATCTATGGATTTGGAGCAAACTAACTTAAGATCACGTTATTTTCAGGTTGTTTTCACTGTCAGAATTTTTTCCCCTGAGCCATTAAAAAAAGGGCAAAGCTGCATTTCTTACAAAGCAAAGGAAATTGAACAGTTCCAACTTTTTTCCCACCTAAATGTCAACAAATGTTTGGAGAAATAGTCAAGAGGGATCTTAAAATCATGTCAGACAAAAGAAGCCTTGGCTGCTTCTTTTGTTTTTAAAATTCACTTGACTATGTAAAGTCTCTGTGCTTCAGAGTTTTTGTAAGAAAGCATTGGGACATTCTTGCAATCTTCCTGGATAAAGGAAAACGAAGTTTCTCCTCTTACAGTCCTTTTACCAAATGGATTTAAAGAAGGGAAAATCAGCCGACTAGGGAGGGCCCCACGGGCGCCTTTGGAGGGGAATGAGAGAGCAATTTTCCTTTTGTATTTGCCCAACCTGATTCCTCTTGCTTCCAAAATTGATCTGAGAGCAGCCATCAATTTTCCTTCCTTTAAAAATTTAAAACAAAAATTAAGAAAATGTTATCCTGAAAGGTGTTGATGGCATAAGTCTGCAGAGCTATTAAATAATGCAAATACGCTTATTCAAGTTTCCAGACAGGACATAAAGCAGCTGGTTAACATCTAAATAAGGCAGGGGCCTTGATGGGACGCTGCCAGCGGAGAAGGCAAGCATCTGAACAAAAAGGCGCCCCTGCTTAGCCTGAATGGAAGAGAGCAGAGGGGACCCTTTCGAATAGCTCCGACAGGAACAAATGAAACATTTATGGGGCTGGAGGGTTTGATTGGCAGAAATCAGGTCATGGCTGAAAAATGGTAAATAGAAAATCACTTCTGAGATTTAAAACCAGGACTTTGGGGCAGCTTATGACGGTATAAAATGCAATGCAAATCAGTGTAATGACGAATTAAAGGAGTAATCTATGTCTTGAGTTAAACAGGTACTAAAAGTAGTGAGCTAAATTTACTGAGTATGTACCTCTATTGCTACTTAATTCCCAAAGGCCAGCTGGAAGACCCAAGTCTCCACCTGATTCCAGATGGCCATAAGGACAGGAGTCTGAAGGAGAGGAGAAGTGAGATGGAGAAGACCTGTTGGTTTGCTCCCTCCTGCTCTACCACCTGGTAGGTGGGGGCTCCTAGAAGATATTCCTTCCACAAGCCATACGGGTCTTTCTAGGTAGTGACTGGCACCTGGAATTGCACTCAAAACCCTTCAACTGTGAAGGTGTAACCTGACCATAGTGTACTGACCACTGAGAAGCATCTTGGACTAGCTGAAGGGTTGTTTGTTTGTTTTTTGCAGCAGGCCTTCAAGGGCAGCCTCATGTAGAATAGGTCCCATCACCCTAATCTAGAGACAACAAGGCCATCTCCCTTTTCAGGTAAGGCCATGGTTGGTGAGCCAGCTAAGGTTCTACCAATGCTCCCCTGCTACCTTCTCCACATGCTCTTCAAGCCAAGCCATGAAATCAGGCAGAAGACAGACCTGCCCAACATATCAAGAGTCAGAGATGGTCCAACCGGACAGCCTCCACATTGCAACAATGGCTCCCTCATCTTTGGGTTGAGTTATGCCCAATCAAAGTGGGTGTTTGACATTATAGATCTAAACCTGCTCCGTAAGTTCTTGCCTATAAAAAAAGCCCGTGACCACCTCAACCCAGAATTAATTATTGCTGCCAGAAGGTCTCTGTGAATTGTTTCAGCTTATAACTCATTTCAATTTACCAGCTTATAAACTTGACTAAGTTTGGATTCGGCCTTCAGACTAGAAGTTGAGTGTTCTCAACCTGGGTGAGCATCACCTTCTAGCATAGCTGGCTAGAACTCTGGGAGTTGCAGTCCACACAACTTCAAGTCACCCAGCTTGAGAAACACGGCTCTCAAGGATCTGCCCGGGTGATCCGTTGCTGGATCCTGCTGCTGAGTCACTTCTGATTGGATAGATTGAACAATTTTTTTCATCTTTCCTTCCCCTCCCTGTTTTTTCATGGAGTATTTTTTTAAAGGACGATCTATGATAGTGTTTCTCAACCTTGGTCACTTGAAGATGTCTGGACTTCAATTCCCAGTGATGCTGGCTGGGGAATTCTGGGAGTTGACGTCCGGACATCTTCAAGCGACCAAGGTTGAGAAACAGTGATCTATGACATTATTATGGCCTGTTGCAGCTGTTGAAATTTAATGGGTTGGGTTCAAGACAGTTTTCTGCCAAAAAAAAAGCCAATTCGTGGTATTTTCGATTTCGTTTTTTTGTTTTACACACGCAAACATTTCTCTGCCTTCTGCTCCTAGTTGGCTTCATCAGCTTTGAGAATGACACGGAGTTTCTTCACTCCCTTCGTGGAGATTGGAGTTCTGAACACACGGGGAGATTGAATTTTAGAGGGATTTATAGGTGATGGAGTTTCCCCTCTAGGCCCATCAGGAGAGGAGGAAGAAGTTTGGGGGAGGGAAGGGGGGATGTCAGGTTCTCCTAAAGGCCCTGATTAATGGGAGTCATTGGGGGAGAGGATCACGTGGCCCCCCAGCCCCCCCAGCAGGGTTTCTGCCCTTCATTTCAGGGAGGGGGCCTGCACAGATGCTGCCTGCCTGTGGGGGCTACACCTGGCCTCGCCACAGGGGGCTCTGGAGAGCTCCCGGTCTACTTCCTCTCTTTGTCAAGGGTAGCATTGAAATGCAGATGGGGTTTTGAAAGGGCTCCGAGGGGCCGCTGAGGACAAAGGGCGCCTGAGCGCCCACCGTGTGCAGAGAGAAGAAAAGCATTCCAGAGGGAGAAAACCTCCCTGGGCCTTTCCGGGAATACTAAGCATGTTCTGGGAAGCGGCTGGAAAAACAAGCTTTTCTCCTTGTTCCAAGTGATCTGGGTCAGAGAGATTGGCCCAGAAAGGCCTCTGAAGCGGAGAAAGGGAGAGTTCGGAAGGGCAGCTGAGACCGGAGCATTGTTTGGGCCAGAGTCCCGGGGCAAGGAAGGCAGCCGGGAAAGGGCAGAGACACGTACAGAAATCTGGAAGCTTTGAATCCTTGGCATTGGGCGGAGGAAAGAGTTAAGTTTCCGTGCTTCAAACTTGCCATGCATTGCTGTGGGTCAGCCCTGTGTTGTGAGAGGAGGTCTGCAGGTGGGGGTGGGAGGGGCTGCATGCACTGTACAAACTCATCTCTTCTCTGGGTTCCCCAAAGAGGGAGGGAGGGAGGGAGGGAGGGAGGGGGAGGGCCAAGCAGCCTGCTCCCTTCCTGGCAACAGGCGCCTTCTGGGACGGTGCTCTAACCTGGGCTTCTTTGGCAGGACCCCCCTGGGTTCCATGCCCGTCATGCATTTCTCCCCATCCACAGACATGCTGATGCTTACTGGGACCCTGGTCAGAACAGAATGGCCAACACACGCGAGAAACACCCCATCCACTTCAGACACACTCCGGCAATGCAAGCTTGGAAGGAGACGGCGAGGAGCTGCGCGGGGTGTGTGTGGGGGGAGAGCCACCTTGCTAAATAGGGTCTCAAGGAATCCCCCCTCCTGTTTTTTAAGGCAGAAAGTGCAGGGTGGGTGATTTTGCAAATGGGAGAGGGATGGAGCTTTGGCCCTGCCTCCACCTCAAAAGGAAGGCAACCTTTTCTGCTCCTTTTCCTTGGGTCCGATCCGTTTTCTAGGGCAACAATTTGCTTCTCAAGATTGGAGTCTCCCAAAGAGGCTGTCAAAAAGGCAAATAACAGCACCGGAGAGATTTCTGCAGTCATGTGTCCAGCATGACATCACAGAGTGCCGTGACCTTCCCACCAAAGTGGTACCTATTTATCTAGTCGCATTTGCGTGCTTTCGAACGGCTAGGTTGGCAGGAGCTGGGGCGAGGATGGGAGCTCACCCTGTTGTATGCCGCTCGGGTCTCCAAGCTGCTGGCTTTCCAGCTGGCAAACCCAGAGTCTTAACCGCTGAGCTACTCTGCCACCCTTGGTTGTTATGGATCCATCTATTTATATGCCGCCTATCTTGCTATCCAGACTGAAAACCCCAATCCTGAGATTTTTCTCTCACTGCATTTTATTCTCTTCTTTCTCTGAAATATCTCTTTGCCGTTGCTGAAAAAGCCAAGTTGAAACTCTCCTCTTTGGACGATGGAGGCATGGAAAGGGCCCCAGGGATTTGGTTCCCAGCCTCCTCAACTATTCTGGACCTCACTGCGGCTCACATTACGAGGCACCGTCAAGTGAGAGGCAATCACATGGCCCAATGTGTGCTGCTGTACATAATGGCAACTCTTGGCAAGAAATAACGGCTTCCTCTGGAAGAAGCAGCGTTGGGCAAGCAAAAACAGCTCCACAAGGGAATGGGCAATGAAACATCCCACTTTCTCCATAATACCGAGATGATCACAAGAATCAGTTGCAGACCCTTATGGGGGGTTTTGATTTCTGTTGATAAGCCTGAAAAACTTTATCCAACAGTAGATAGCTTGCTACTTTTCTGGATTTCCACTCAAACTGCCCAATGCAAACAACCACTCATGAATAAGGAACTCCAATAGCTTCATTGTCCAGCACCTACATTACAAGGATCCCCCTCGACTGCTGGTCTTCCCACGGGAAGAGCGAGAGATAAGGCTTCAGGAATCTTGGGGGAGGTCAAGCTTCTGCTGCTTGTGCCTGTGCAAGCTAGGTCCTCGCTTGACCTCTCCTTCCAGCCTACCTGGCAATTTCCCAACACAAAGCTAGGCTAGCTAATTGGAAAAGACCGCTTAAGACTCCTGGGCATCTTCATGAATTTTCAATCTTTCGATTGAATGATCAAGACGCAGGGAACATGCAGCTTTCCTGGTAGAGTGAAGCCGGGGACGAGCCATCACTTAGAAGCAGAGCAGAGCTTTGCCAGGGAACAAGGCTACATTGCAAGGTCTCTAATAGCAAATGTACTAGTTAGAGAAGTGCGGCAGCCCTCCTGTGAGGAGCCACCTGTATAAAGGCAGCTTCTGATGAAGTCAAGAATGAGATTCGGCTGGACCAGCTGAGGCACCAACTCCACCGAGTCTGATCAGGATTCTTAACCTGCACATAAACAACCAATGTTCTCTTTTATCCCTCCCGACAGTTATTCTAATGACCTGCCAAGCTAAGTGTCTCTTAAGACAGAAGGGGAGCATTTCAAGCCGTAAATATAGGGAGGCCCCTTTTAACTGAAGCGCAGTCGGCTTTCTGAATTAAAGTCATTTCTCCAGTATTTTTTTCCCCCTGACTCTGGCTGAGACCCCACTAGTCGTCCCACTTGGAAGGCTGACCCTTGGGTGAGCGTAGCCACTTTGGAAAGGGGGAGGAGGGAGGCGTGGGAGAGCCTGCCTTACTCATCCGGTCCTGGACCAGGGATGGCAACACCTGGGAGCCAGCCGGCTGCTGAAAGGTGCCAGGTCTTGGGGATAGGGAGGTTTCACCCTTTGGGAAATCACCCAGACGTGCAGAGAGGATGCTGAAGATGAAAGTGGGGCCCTGCCTCCTTTCCTGCTCTGAGACATATCCTGGAGCTTCTGCAGACGGAGGGGGGGTGGGGGGGAAGTGGTCATGGGGAATGCAAGGAAATGCAGGCAGAAGAGGCCAGCCTGGCGCCCCGTTTCAGGCCTTAAAAACCAGGGGAGGTTCTGGGAGCAGCCCTTTTGGGAAGGTGGCTTTCCCCCCTGTCCCCGCCCCAATTTCCTCTCAGCCCCTCCCTGTACCCCCCCCCCACCCTCCTGTTTTTCCCCCAGGCTTGCCTTGCCCCCTCAGGTCGATCCCAGCGCAAAGAGAAAAGAGGAATGCAATACCAACCGTGAACTGCCGGTTCTGTCTCCGCCGTTGTGTCTACACACGGGAACAGAGTGTGGAGGAAGGGAAGAAACAGGAGGTACAGCATGCAAAAAAGGGAAATGGAAAAAAAATGGAACAGATCATATATGAGAGCAAGCTTTCCAAGAACATTGCGTGACAAGCAATCATCAAAATGAAAGGCCAAAGCATCTGAAGGGAGTTGCACTGTTTTAAGAGTCATGCCTTGCGCTTTTAAGCCGGGAGCCTCGAGGGGGAGGGGGGAGACCCCTGGGCTGCCTGGCATCCAGAGGTTGGCAACAGCACTGCTTTCTGGCGGGGCGCATGCAAAGCTGAAGAGACCCCTGCTCACCCCCCAGGGAAGCCGAAAGCAGCTCCGGATGGAGACAGGAGAAGGGGTGGGGGGTGGGGGCCCTCTGCAGGCTTCCTACATTCAAACATTGCCTCTGAGGGTGGGGCCTCCCTCTCTGCTTGGCTGCTGGAGGGCCTGTGTCCCAGGGAGGGCAGGAAGACACCCAGAGCTGCCTTCCTGCCATTGGAGAGAAGCTTTGCCCCCAGCAAATCAGGCAGAGAGGAGGGAGGGAGGCAGCAGAATGAGCAGGCACCATCTTGGCAGAGGGAGAAGGGAGGGGCTCTGTAAAACCATCACTCCCTCCGCTTTCCCAACGTTTCCCCATTGCTGCGGTTGGCAAACGGAGCAGGGCCAGAAGGCTTTGGCTGCTTGTTAAAAATGAGAAGTCCGTTTGGACAGCAACACACACACACACACACACACACACACACACACACTTTCCCCAGAGTGGGTGTGGGTGAGCGGAAGACATTTCTGAGAGCCAGGAGGAAGAGCCAGGAGCTAGGACAACTGTGTCCCTTGGGGTGTCAAGATCACAAGACAGTCCTTCAGAGGGGGCTTCGTTCTCCAGGGACCAGGACCCCCCCTGATGCCCACTCTCTGGATAGGGCTGTATCTCTTTTGGGGGCTCTGAGGAGCAACCCCAAAGACTGCCTGGAGTTTGCTCAACATCTAAGTTTTATGCTGGAGGTCGTGCTGGCTTGGCTTTGCCTTGTTGACCGGTCAGCCCATCCTTCTGCTCTCTGAAACCCAAGTCCTAAAATGTCACAGCAGAAGCTGGACGGCAGCACAAACCACCCCGGGGGTCTTTAGCAGCATCTCGGTTTTCTTGATGCGTCTCTCTTGGGTGGCCTTGTTACCCGGCACCATCCCAATCCCCTTGTGCAGACCCAAAGACCCGCTAAGGGACCCCCAGAGGCTTCCTGGAGTCAGCAGAGGCAATGTTGAAATGGAAAAAAGCATGTCTTTGTGCAAAGCGCGGCAACACACAACTGAGCCTACGACAAACGGCCTCCCACTTTGGACAGCAAGGGCGGGGAGAGGGGGTTTCTCCACAGTGGGCTTTCCAAGAGTGGGTTGGCTTTCCCCCTTGGCTGAAAGTCCAGGCCTCTTTTCTCTTGCAGCCAGGGCAGGGCTGGGCGTCCCAGGGCCAGGACAAGACAAAGGAGTACCTGAACTACCCCAGTGCTGGCGGGGCAGGACCAGGCGGCCTCGTACTTACAGGTGGAACCTTCTCATGAGTTTTACATGGACAGAAAAGCAGCTCTCCTGCCCAACTGAAAGAGGCACCTGGCACCAGAAGGAGGGGACTGCAATTCACCTGCACACTGTCTGAGACTCCCTTCCACCACCGGCACCTTTGGGAGGGTTCCAGGACATCAGGAGATGTTCTTACGCGGAAAGCTCTAGACACGTCAGAGCATCCAAAGTACCCCAGGGCAGCACAAGCAACGCAGAAAGCTTGAGGTTGGCCCTCCATTACCACCAGGGCCTGGCCAAGAAGGACTTCCCTTTCTGGGCACCCCGAGGCTTGCATGCAGGTGCGGGTGGGTGGGGAGAAGGCAGAGGGGTTGGCCTAGCTGAGTCAGCCTGAGCTGGGCCTTCTGTCCTGCAACTGGGTGGTGTCTCCATAAGGACCCCCGTGTGGCCTCCTGGGTGGCTGCGGGAGACACCAAACCCTGCGGGAATCAGGACCCCCGTCCGTGCGCTGGAGAAAGAGGGGTCGGTTAAGGAGCGTGGCTCCGCGCCCTCAGTGCAGCTGGCTTTTCCCGTCCAGGGACAGAGCAGGAGGCAAATGAACAGAAAGGGAACACAAAAGCAGTTAAGGCGAACAAAGACTCCAAGTCAAGCAACGTCACGTTGGCTGCAGCTGGAATGGCAAAGTTGCGATTAGATGTGGGGGGGGGGAGTAGGATGAGCCACAGCGGGCAGCGGAGGCGATCAAAGGGGGCGTGGCTTCTCCGGGCAAGGCAGCCCCGCCTACAGCGGAAGAGGTCGAGGCGCTGAGGGAGAAACCCGCATAAGGCACTTTCCAGCAACACACCGCACACACACACACACGCCCTGCTCCTTCTGAAGTGCAAAGCCCAGCCCCCACTGCAGTCTTTGGAAAGAGCGCCAAGCAAGAGTTCAAGACCCCCTTCCAGAGAAATTGCTGGGGGTTCCACCTAAGGGGGGGGAGAGTGGGTGGGTTTCTACCTTCTCCATCCAACTAGGCATCACCAAAGTGGAACATGCTAGAAGGTTCCAGGCCTTTCCGATCGCTTTTTAGACTAGGCTGTGAAGAGGAAATCGCTAACAAGCCCCCTCCCACCATCCTCCCCCCCCTGCCCCCCCCCCGAGACAGCTTAGCAATATTCATGGGACACGGTGGAGCTGAACCTGCTTTGCGGCAGAGTTTGATCTATTCAGATGGCTTCTCTCCAACTTAAAATTGTTCACTGAATGTGACAGGCTGAGGGTTTAAAAACTAATCCATAAAATTAGTCCAAAGTATCTCGCAGAATGGATTTTTAAAATGAAAATGAAAACCCAAGGACACGATTTTTAATAAATGCCCTAAAAGTTTGCACAGGCAAAGCCAGGCGTCTAGAAATGGGGTAGGAGGAGTGGAAGGCGGCCTCGAAAAACTGCCTTCAGTTGCCCAGCCCTGTTTTCGCCCACCAGCCCCAGGACGAGGCCTCGGCCGGATCCCAGGAAAGGCCCCAGGCTGACCGGGTTGGAGGCAGACTCCAGGCACGGAGCCAAGTTCCCTTCTCGAGATCTGGGGCCCAACGCCACAGGGAGATCACCGTGACGGAACAAAATGACTTTCGGCAGAGATGACTCCGCTTAGATATGAGCATTATTGAATAATTCACAATGTATGAAGCTTTATTTATCTTACTGGGTTTCAGATCCAAGACTGCAGTATCCCTAGTTCTGTTTTGAACTGGGCAGCACCAATTCTAGACCCTCACCCAAGATTGGAAAATCTGGAGCCCACCCAAGTTTCTTACCCTGTTTCCCTGAAACTAAGACCTCCCCGGATAATAAGCCCAATCGGACTTTTGAGCGCATGTGCTAAAATAAGACCTCCCCGAAAATATGGCAACACAGCAGCAGCCACGAGGTGACCACGCTTGCCACCTCCTGCACCTCAAAAATAATAAGGCCTCCCCAAAAATAAGGCCAAGCGCTTATTTCGGGGGTCAAATGAAAATAAGACCCTGTCTTATTTTCGGTGAAGCACGGTAGAAGCCGAACAGGGTGGAGCCACGTTCCTGCGATTGTAAAGAGTGGCTGGAAACCTGCCTTCCTATTTTGCCTTCATTCTTCGATTCTATTTCAGGGAAACTCAAGAATGGCTCAGTCCACACCAGAAGGTGAGAAGAGAGAGATGGGCAAGAGGTGGAGAGAAGGAAGAGGAAGAGGAAGAGGAGGAGGAGGAGGAGGAGGAGGAGGAAGAGGGGGAGGGGGAGGAGGAGGAGGAGGGGGCCAGCAGCCCAAGTCACAAGAGCGCGTTGAGAGAGTGGTCGGTCTGCATGAGCCCCTTGAGACCGGATGTTTGGTGAAAATAATCAGGATCCGTTGAGGAATTTTATGTAGCATGGGAAATTGTTGTTGTTGTTGTTATTATTATTTGAAGCATGGCAGCGCACCGGGTGTGTGTGTGTGTGATTTAATGCTTCACCCTTCTCCCCTCCCCTCCCGGGCTTCCTTCCCTAGCAAAATGGAGACCGTCTTGCATCAGCAAGAAACGCAGCGCCGAAGGGCTGTTTAATCAAAGGTCTCCTGCATAAGCACCCATGCAATGAGGCCTGGCTCAGCAATTTGTCGTCCCCTCCCCCCAAGTCCTAAAGTGGATGTCAGGGCCATTTGCATTTGCTGAGCTAAGCAGGGCTTCCCAAGGGGATCCAGGTGGGTTCCCTTTTGCTGACAGAGCCCTGGAAGCCCCTGAAGATGGAGGAGAACCGCCTTAGATCCACGGGAGCATCTAGGCGTGCTGCAGAAATCCACAGGCAGGTCAGGCCAACTGGGAGGCAAAACAAGGAGAGCAGTGCTCAGTTGTGGGTTTGGGGGGGTCTGTGCAGGCGCTGAAATGCGTGCTTTGGATGTGGGGGTCCATATACAGAAGGCGAAGGTGGACCAAGCCGGGCTCCCCTGGGCAGGAGGAGCTTGGGATCAGCCTACTGTGGAGGGGAATGAGGCCAAGGGCTTCCTTGGAGAAGACTCTCGGAGGCCGAGAAGGGCTGTGCAAGGGAGATGGGGAATTTTGCCTAACTTCTCCCACCAAATCCCTCCAGATTTCATTTCAGCCAACACCGGAACGACTAGAACGTCCTGGGTTTGGCTTCTGATGAACGATGGCTGAGCCAAACTTTTGGCAGCTCTTCCCAGGCACAATTTAGTTGATTTCAGGTTGGACACAGAGCCTGCCCACGTCTCAACGCAAGAAGACAAGCCGACCTTCCTGGGCGCCAGCCAAGCTCAGCGGCAGAAACTTTGCCTCTTTGGGAGGGAGGGAGAGAAGGAGGGAGGGAGGGGGGGGCAGCCCCTCCCTTTCAATGTGGCTGCAGAGAGGCTGGAAAGGTCAGGCAATCGCAGGGACCAGGCTAAATTAACTTGACATTTTACCAGAGGCACAAGAAGCCAAAGGAGAGAATAAATAACTGGTGAGAACTAAATCTTTTCCCCTCCATCTGTGAAACGAGGCTGGCGACTTCGCTCCCGTGTGCCCTGCGCAATGACAACACTCTCCGAGAAGAGCAAGGGATGCGCCTTCTCCAGGGATCCAAGGTGGGAGGGGCTGGTTGACAGATGGCTATTTCCAAAGTCCTAAAAAGGGGGCCACTTCCTGGACAGAATCCAGGACATTTCAAGGCAGCCCTTGGTTGACGACCGCAACTGGGACCTCTATGCAATGCTACGGTCGCATTCTGCCAGTCGTTAAGTGAATCTGCCTGGTTGCTTGCCCCTTTGGGATGATCACCTGGACAACTGGGAGCCTGTGGATCGAAATGGGAATCCCCAAGATCCCTCCTGCAGCACATCGGCCCGTGCTGGAGAAAACGGGGATGCCACGCATGCAATGAGCTCCTCCTGAGCCCTTCAGGCAACCCGCCTGGTGCTTCCAGGGGAGGGGGCTGCAGGGGGAGGGAAGAGCGGCACCAGACCTCCTGCCAGGCTTTCAGGCAAGCCTTCTTCCTAGCGAGCCCTGCATAAAATGTGGGTAATTATGCTAATTTCATTTGGAGAATGGTTTCCGTTATACAAACCTTTAGCACAGGAGAAGAAAAGAGACTCCTGGAGTTTGATGCTGGCACTTAATCACCGCTGTTTGCCTGTGGAGGCTTTTAAGGCTAATGGGTGGCTCCGAGTTGCACAGAAATTCATTTCGGTAGCCATTTGACAGGAGATAATACACCCAAGCAAATTTAAGCAGGCCACCCGCCCCCTGGCAGGAAAAGAGGAGGGGGCCGGCCGTTGGTCCCCTCACCTTTCCTCTGTTTGGGGAGGGAGGGAGCTGAATCCCAGTCGACCGATATCGAGGCTTCCGGATAAGATAAACACATACACAGCTTGTCTGCTAAGACACAGCAACGCAGCAAGATCCTATCCGTCAAAAGAGGGGATTTGATGAAATTGCTCGAGTGGCCATCTCGGCTTAACTGCGCCTCGGCGCCAGATGGTGCGTTGCAACAAGGGCGTTTTGGGGCCGAAAGGAGGAAGGATGGACAAATCCTTGAGACGGGAGCCGCGTGGGCTGAAGACGAAGGGGGGCCTGTTGGGGACGCTCACGGGGAGAGAGTTTGGGGGGAAAGATTTTGGGTGGGTGGGCGTTTAAAAGGGAATTCTATGATCAATTCCCAATAGAAGACAGTATTTGTAGCTCTGGGTTGAACTGTAGGGTCCTTGGTGCTCTCTGAGCTTGGTTGGATTTTGTTTGCAGACATTTTATGACCCAACTAGGTAATATCATCAGTTGGAAAAGTGGGATTTGCTTTCTTTTAATATATAAATAGCTTGCCCTGTCCGTTGGTGGCGGCGTTCTTGGTGGTTCCCTAATAGCCTAATCAAGCCACCTGCAAGAACACGGACAGGGCAAGCTATGATATATCAACAGAGAGCAAACCCCCCTCCTTCTAGCCCTGAGGTTGTGACCCAGTCGGGTAACGAGACGATGGCAAGAAAAGAAAGGCCAGAGAGCCCGAAGGACTCCAAAGGACGAGATTGCCTGCAACCACAACTGGCCTCGGGCTCTTTGGTCCATGGGGCCAGAAGAGCAGGCTTCAAGGACCAGTTCCCAATCCACAGGGTTGGTCTGTATTTCCCTGCCTTCCCCACTGCAGGCTCTTCAAACAGGCCCACTCAAAAGGACGCAAAGGACGGGCCACCCTCGGGCTCCTTCATGCAGACCCTCCCGCTGGCTGCTTGGGAGCCACACTCCCCTTCCTTCTGGAGTCTTCCAAGTTGGGAAAGGAAAGTTGAGCTGGCGAGCGGAACTTGGGAAAGGCCCCTTCTGTGGAACAGGAGCCTCCCACCTGGGCAACATTGCTGGCTGAGGAATTCTGGGAGTTGAAGTCCACACGCTGTAAAGTTGCCACGGTTGGAGAGCCCTGCGGCAGAGGTCCAGTCCTGCCTTCTAGAAAAGCCCCCTCCCTGTTCTCCCTACGGGAGGAAGGCCTCTTCCACGCTACCTAGAGAAGGCCTCTCCGAAAGAGGAAGCCAGGCTTCTTGACTCTGGGGTAGGGCTTTCCACCAAGGACAAATGTATGCCGAATCCATTAGCTTAAACCCACTGAATTAATCCTTCCTTCCCCCTTGAGAGCCAAACCCCTGGGCACGCACACAAACACACGCAGAGCCCAGGGGAACCTGGAAGAGGAGACTGGATTCCACAAAGATACCGAAGATGCCCCATTCACGCAACACAAAAGGGCCTCTCCGTCTCGCCTCTGTGGCCGCAGGTGACGCACAGCAGGAAGAGAAACCGAGAAACGAGGAGAAGGAAGATGCACAACCCTCCACAAAGAAGATTAGCGTCTGTCAGCAGCAATCTGGCAACAAAATTAAGCGACATACCGGCTCAGGAGGAAGGGAGCTTAAAAGATGGGAGGGAAGGCGCATCTTCCTCACACACAGAAAGTCAGAGGGGAAACCGCAGTGAAACGAACATCTTGGCAGAGCGGAGGGCCGTCAGGTGAGGAGAAGCAAACTGAGCAGGTAAAAAAGGGGGACATCTCTCGTCTTAGAAATAGAGGAAGGGGCCCTACAGCGCATTTGGAAAAGAGCATTTTTGTTGGGGGTCTGTAAATCCTTCTGTCAGGGTTTTGGGTCTTTTGGGTCTTTGGCCTGCTACACTTTCTATTATTCTGTTGTGCCTTTTCTATGGTGGGAAAATGGGAGGGGGGATTGTAAGATGCTATGTAGCCATAACAACATTCTTCTTAGAAAGCCAAGGTCAGTCTCTGCTTTTGCCTGCATGGACTGACATAGTGAAACGGGGGGAGGGCTGAGTTTGCTAAGCTACTAAAGGGGCAGGAGGGAGAGAGACAGCTACAGTTCTTATCAGCTACCGGCCTGCATTCCATTCTGATGATGACCCTGAGAAGGAACTGCACCTGATGTTGTGGCCGGCTTCGCATTGGACAATCTGCTGGGGTCACTGGGATTAAGGGGGGGGGGTATGCTTTGTTACGTATGTTGCGTGCCTAAATGTTTCATTCCTTGCTTGATTTACGCTGGAGTCTCATCATTTTCAGTAAAAGTAACCTTAAGCTTTTCAAATGAGTTTAAGTGTGTTCTTTCTTGATTTATGATGGAAACAGTCATGACAGCACCTCTGCACCTGACCGGAACTGGATGGGTGGAAGCTGCCAGTATGGCAGTGGGAGATTGGACCATGGCATGGGATGGACTTGTGGGTGTGGGGAGCAAGATCTTGAACTTCCAACTGGGTGGAGAAAACTGGGAAGCTTTCAGATTCGGGTTTTCCCAGATGTGCCAACATGGCTCTCTTCATCAATGGGAACTTTGAGGAAGTCTTTGCCTCGGACTCTCATTTACTTTTGGATGCTATTTGGAACCCTGACACCTTCTACAACAGATCTTGAATCCCCTAAATGAGCCCTTCAGAAAACAGGCTGGGGTTGAGGACACCACAGCTGGAAGAACTCCTCAGATTCTGGGACAGCCTGGTGAGGACTCTGCTCTGTGATTGGGGGACACCCAAGGCTTCAGGGAGGTAGAGAGCCTGGCAATAGTAGGTTCAATGAAATACCGAGTAAGAGAAAAAGAGGCAGGGGCTGCCCAGCCCATCTCCTCCCCAACCCCTCCTGGCCCAAGAAGCCAGAGCTGGTCTCGAGTCAAAGCTCTGGCTCTGCTGAGGCCGGACTTCTTCTCTTGGTGAGCAGCTGAATCCTTCCCCACCAGGTTCAACTATTCCTAATCCCATCATCCTTTTCTAAAGCCTCCAACTCTGAGATTAGCACCCCTGATTCACTAGCCAACTCCAACCCGCCCACATTATTTTCTGAAGCATCCAAGATTTTGCTTTCAGGAGTCAGTCCAAACGCCCGACAGCCTCACGGACGGTCAACGGGAAGGAGAAAGGACCCGCCTCCTTCTGCCACTCAGGGAAGAGCAATGAAGAGCAATGGGCCAGGTAGCCATCCAGGAAGGACAGTGGCCGGCAGACGGTGGGACACCGAGACCCAACCTGAGGCCGTTTCCTTGGGCTGCTTTCAGGAAGAGCCCATTGAGGCTGCAGGCCTTCCCACACTTGCAAGTTCTCCCAGTCATCCAATTATCCCCCACACACCCCAGGACACCTAAAGGCACACAGCGTTGGTCCAAATGAATGAAGCTCTTTTACGTGGTCAGACGTGAGCATGAGGAGAGGCCTGCTCCCCCCCTCCCCCTTCCTCTTGCCCTTGATCTGCTCCGTGGAGGGAGTGAAGGTCACCTGGAACCGAGCAGCCCACAGAGTAGGCGTGGGGCCCTATGGCTACGCAACTGTGGAAATAAAGGAGCCACACAAACAAGAACCCAAGGCAGCCTGGAAGGAGAAAAAGGTAACGAGGCAAAACTCCTGAGGCTCAACACGAGGGGAAAAAAACGATGGTTAAGGCACTGGGAGAGGAAAGGTTTCGTTATTTCAGGAGGCACCCAACATTTCTGAGCGTTCGCAGAGGAAAAAGCAGAGCATGGATGTTCTAGGAGGGGGTGACAGACGCACAGAAGGCCAAAGACCGCTGGGGGAAGGAAGGCGGAAGTCATGCGAGCTCCTTCGGAAGTGGGAAGAGCACAATCTCGGGCTGGACTCGGCCCACAAGTCCACCTCTGCCCAGGAGCCCAAGAGGGAGGGAAGAAGAAGAGAGACCCCTGCAATAGAAGAGCCCGGGGGGTGGGGTGGGGGGGACGAGGGAGGCGGGAGATGGCTACTCCCAGGTGATCAGGCAGGTACTCAGCGGCCAAAGGAGGGCTCAGAATGATGCCCGGGAAGGGCTGAGGGTGGGGCTTCAAGGTGCAGAGCGCAAGGGTGACCCAGCAGCCCCCTGGGGGTGCCGCGGGGCTGGCAGCGGCAGAGGCGGAGAGGTAGCTGCACGGGAGCCAAAAGTCCAAAGGAATTGTCTTTAGAGAGGGTGAAGCCGAGCTGAAAAGGAGAAGCCGTTCTCTGGATTTTAAAGAAAGAAAAGCCGGACGCAGGTTGAGCCAACGTTGCTTATCTTATATCCACTTCTAAGTCCCCTAAAGGTTCCAGCCACGTTTGCCTCTGTTGGGGAGGGGGGTTCAGGCGTTAAGGAGCCCCCGGCCAGGCCCACCTCCCAAACCCTTTCGAGTCACATGACCCAGGCGAGGGGGGGGGGAGGAGAAACACCAAAACTCAGGAATAAATGGAATTGGAAAGAAGCCTTTTCCCCCTCTCTTTCGCGGCCCCCTCCCCCCCTTCCTCCACGCACTCTTCCCACCCGCCCGCCCACCCCCAGCCCCCTTGTCTGGGGGGGGTGGAATAGCACAGCCACACCTGTAGGCTTCGACCCGGAGGGCTGGGGAAGGTACTATACCTGCGGCGATGTTGGTGGTGATGGTGATGGTGGTGGGAGGAGTGGTGGTGGGAGGAGGGAGAGTTGTGGGAAGATCTAGATAAAAAAAAACACATAAACAAAGAAAAAGAAAACAGAAAAAAAAAGAAGCAAATTAAAAAGAAATGAGCAGAACACAAAAAGAAAATGGTCAACCAATCAACAAAGAAGCCGAACAAAAGGATGGCAGTTAGCAACTTGGCTTGGTCCTGCCTGTCCCGGAGGGTGGGTGGCCAGAGGGTGACGGACGATGCAGCTCTTGCTTGGTTGGGGTGGGGGAGATCCAACCGCCCTCCCCCCCCTCTGTCCCTCCCCCCCAGGGATAGGGAGGTGGGGAGGGGATGGGGAGATGGAGAGGAGATGGAACACAAACATTAGTTACAGATGCAAGGCCGCATGGAATGGCCCTCCCCCAGGACCCACCAGAGAAACACCCCCACCCCCGAGGGTGCACACTCCCCACAGGAAGGGGGGCTGTTTGCACCACTGAGGAGCCACGTGAAAGCCTTGCTCGTTTGGGGTTTCTTCGGTTGGTGCTCTGACATCTGAAAAAGAGGGGCCAGGCGGGCGGCTGCGGGCACAGAAAGCCCCCCCCCCTCGCCCGCCGTGTTTAGCAGACCAAGTATCAACACCCCAAACGTCTGGCCCTCCGTCTTCCTCCCGGCTTTCTCCGGAGCAGTTAACGTCATTATTTCCCCTCTCCATCCACCCATCCCAGCAGGGTATAAAAGTACTTCTAAGCCAGTAATAAATACAAAAGGGAACGAGAATGTCACGACTAAATATCAAGTTGGATGCATGGAAGATTTTAGTGAGATTTCTTTTAACATAAAGTCAATGTCTTTGGGACTTATAAATATTCATACCCAGTCCAGGATCCGTGCATTTTTCTTCTGGTTAGTACATTTCACCCTCCGGTGGATGGAAATAAAGAGGGATTCGCCCCCTTTCCTTCCTGAAGACCCTTTGCCCTCGGAAGGGGGCGGCCCTGCAAATGCCAGCCACAATCCCTCCTAAGGGCACCCAATGCTGGCAAAGAACCTCTGGGCTCCCTACCGAGTTCCTCTGGATGGAGGGCAGGAGGGAGGAGGGGGAGGGGAGGCACGGGTGGGGGGGGGAGGAGAGGAAGCCCCATATACCGCTGCCCAAATGATCAAACTGAATGTGTTAAGCACAACAGCCGACTTTGAACTTGGGAAGGAATCGTCAGTAATGGAGCTTGAAACGGTTCAGAGGCTTTTGATTTCAAGTTCTATCTTAAGCGTGTCAAACTTCTCATCACTGACACATCCACTCCTCTTTTATCTTCAAGAGAGCTCTTGCGATTCCTAATTAATAAACCCAAACTTGAATTATGTGTTTCACCTTTAGGGTGCGCTTGGCACAACTTCTCCGGGAGGGCGTCGATGTGGCCGGGATGCAGGGCTGTTGAGGAAGCAACGCTTGGTTGCTCAACCCTCCCGAGATGCCTTCAGCGGGTGCCAGGCGAGAGACAGAGGCCTTTCGGGGCCCCCAATGAAAGGACTGGGCCATCTGGGAAGGCAATGGCTTTGTTCCCAGAGCCCAGTTCCAGAGAGGCTGCCCTGCTTGATCTGAGTCCAGCCATCGGCCTCCAGGGCCTCTGGGACACACAACCACACAGGTGGCCCTCTTGCCTTTGATCCTGGATCAATAAGGAGGCCCCATTTTCATCCGTTTCTTCTACGTCCGTAACTCCAGCTCCCACACTAATGTGCCAAGGCTCATTTTACAAGGTGGCCAAGATGGTGGCCTCCAAAGCCATGTTGCTGCTCCAGGCCACAGCTGCTTTCCATATAAACAGCATCTGGATGGTTTATGGTTGAGGATGAGTTTGGAAGCTATTGATTTCACTGGGATATGTGCCCAGATTCTCTCTCTCTTCTGTGGGACCAGATTCTCTCTCTCTTCTGTGGGGAAGGAGGCCACAATTTTCCAGGATGGAAAGGAGACCAGGGAAATTTACGCCCTGAGAGCTTGTTACCTCTCCTAGGCAACTGGCAGGGATGGTCCTTGTTTGGTAAACCGAGTTCTCTGCTGCCTTTCTGCTGCTTGGGGCCATTGTGATCCATGGTTTGATACAGGAGATCCTCAAGGAAATCATATCCTCTCGTGAGATATAATATCTGCCAAGGAGGATCTTTTTATGATCTCCTCCAGGAAAGGGTGTTTTGAGAAGCACCATTTCCCTACTCAAAAGGTAGTGAAATGTGTTTATTCTAGGCAGCTGATCAAGCAAGGGAAAAGGTTCTGAGAGTCCAAGATCTCTGAGTTCTCCATGCAGGAACCATGCAAGAACAAGGCTGGCCAGCAGCAGCCACGTTGGCTGGAGACTCTATGGAGAACTCAATTTCCAGCCCATGGGGGAAAGCCCCAGTTTGGGGCGGCTGACCTGACCTGGATCCTCTGTGGAGAAGGGTGGGATATAAATATAAATAAACTAAACCTGTCGTTGTTTGGAGAGAGTAGGGATGCTGATCATCATTCAGATATGCCAGGCATGTCAGTTTCTGCCCAGCTGACCCTCAACCAGGAAGGGTTCTGCTAAAAGCTAAGCCAAGCAAGAGAAGATTTGGGTTTGGATCTAAACTTGGCTTCTAGCCAAGGGAGACCAGGGCTTTAGATGCAGGAGAGCAGGCCAGGAGACTGTTCTGGAAATGTAAGCATGGCTTTGCTCGGTTACCAATTCCTCTGCTCTACCATTTGGCTTGCTTGGTTTTTCCAGAGGAACCACAGCACCTGGTCAGCTCCTGTGAGAGGCTTCCACGTGGGCAGGAATGATGATGATTCCATTTGCCTCTTAAAAGAAGAGGGGGCCCAGCCCTGTCAGGAGGATCTCCCATCCAACCTGTGCTCCTTCTTGACCTTCCCAGCCCAACCAGTGTCTACTCCTGAACCCTGGATCACCCGAGGCCCTTGGTTTCATGGGGAAAGGTAGAGAACACCTGTAAGCTCCATCCTACAGGAAGGAGAGGTGTGTTGTTGTTGTTTTTAAGGTCCCTCAGAGAACTGACTACGCCAAAATGATCTCTGTTTTCCAAAACTTGGCACCACTAGTGAAGGGGTCTACCTGTCCACACCTACAATCAGATAACTTCTCTCTCTAAAGTGGGGGCTCCACATTGCTCATCCATTTTCTATACGCACACACTTATTCTGATTAAAGGCAAAAATTAATGGGGGACCCTATTTAGTCTCAGAGGGAACGGCTTTGCAAGATGGAAGCTTTCTACTGTCCCTCAAGAGGAACCACCTGGCTCCTTGGCTTGGAGCACAGAGGAAGCCCTACATAGGTGACTACTTGCAGGGAGTACCCCCGGGGGGGGGGGGGGCAGGGCAGGCGTGGGCAGGGCAGGGTTCAAAGGGGGGGGGGAGGAGAGGAAGGATGCTTGTAATGCCTCCACTCAATTACCTAGGCTTTCACACATTTCCTGCTCAGCTGTCTCAGTCACCTAATTCCCTGAGTTTCCACCGTGATATTTCATTGAACGGGACTTCCGACAACAGCCGCTGCTGTTCGGGGCTGCGGGGGCTGCTTTCGTTTGGGGGCTTCGGAGTCAATCTGCCCTCTCTGTCACCGAGCGGCCGGCTGCCGTGGCCTTCGACCCACCGGACTCTCCACGGGGCTGAACCCATTTGCAAGCAGATCCAGGGCTCTGCCCAGAGGCCTGAGTTTATCGCTGTTGATGCCCAACGTGAAGGCCTGGTCCAAGGAAAGGAAATAGTCTACCACAGGAGTATCCAAACTTGGGAACTTTAAGACTTGTGGACTTCAATTCCCAGAATTCTCCAGCCAGCCTTCCTGGTTGGGGAATTCTGGGAGTTGAAGTCCACAAGTCTTAAAAGTGGCCTACAGCAGCCAGTAGTGCATTTTTCAGAGAGCTTTTCGTTGCAGAAGATTGACAGGCTGATGCTGCCCTTCCCCTAGATTATGTCCCTTCTCGGCTGATGACCCGAGGAGCAGCGGTTGGAACATTAAAACAAAAATGCTCCCTCCCTTCCTCCCGATTTTCTTCACAGTTTACACAACGTCAATAAAGTACGTTTGGAGACACGGCTGAACTTGTCCTGTTTGCCTCCTCCAGCCCCAGCATTTTCCTCCTTGGATTGGGACGGCTCCTTCCACTAACAGAACTGTAAGGGCAGGACCGGTCTACTCGGTGCACGGAAAGGGTGGGCCCCGGAGTCAGGCGGAGGAAGGAAGGAAGGAAGGAAGGAGCTAACCGGCTTCGTTCCAGTTACGCTTTCTTTACAGTGTGCTCATGCTGGGCCTGGGTCCGAGGAAGGCAGCTGACCCCAGCCAACGGAGGCTTATTTGCCGACACCGCACCCCCTCCCCACAGAGCTCGAGAGCAATTCGGCCTCAAGGCGCCTGGAAGAAAGGCGTGCTGGTCTCACGTACCGTATACATAAAGCGTGTAATCAGAATAAGCCGTCCCCACTTGGTTGGAAGCCTCACAACGGTATGTGCCGTTATCGCTTTTGTTTAAGCTGTCAATGTGGAGGTTTGACCCTGACACCAAAACGTGCTGGGGCATCTCATCGTCGACTCTTAACCACGTCACATCAACCGGCCTGAGAAGAAGACCCAAAGAAGAACATCGTGAAAGGGCTTCCCAGGACAGGCGGCTCCCCCATCCCTGCGAGCGTAAAACTCCAGCCCCAATGAGTCTGTCTGAGAGAGAGAGAGAGAGAGAGAGAGAGAGAGAGGGAGGGAGGGAGGGAGGGAGGGAGGGAGGGAGGGAAGAAAGAAAGAAAGAAAGAAAGAAAGAAAGAAAGAAAGAAAGAAAAAAGAAAGAAGGAAGAAAGGGAAGAAAGAGAGAGACAGAAAGAAAGAAAAGAGGAAAGGAAGGGAGGGAAGAGAGAGAGATGAGAAAGTGAAAGAAAGAGAGAGATGAGGGAAGAGAGAGAGAGAAGAGGAAAGGGAGGGAGGGGAGAGAGAAAGAAAGAGAGAGAGAGAAATGAAGGAAGGAAAGAGAGAGAGAGAGAGAAAGAAAGATAGATGAGAGAAGAGGAAAGGGAGGGAGGGAAGAGAGAAAGAAAGAAAGAGAGAGAGAGAGAGAGAGAGAGAGAGAGAGAGAGAGAGAGAGAGAGAGAGAGAGAGAGAGAGAGAGAGAAAGAAAGAAAGAAAGAAAGAAAGAAAGAAAGAAAGAAAGAAAGAAAGAAGAGAGAGAGAGCTGGGTGGTGAAAACTGTCCCCAGACGGAGGAATCGGCTAACCATAAACAGAAAAGCATCCTTGGGTGGGGGGTGGGGGGTGAGGGGTGTGTGTGAAATGATTTCCCCATCCCTGATCTGTCCAAGCCAGCAGCTGAGCGTTTTCCTTCAAGTCAGACATAACCCAACCACTACATAAATCAGTGGTAAATCTTATGGCTTTCTGAATTACTCTGGGCACCTGGAATGTAATTGCCAAGATAGCAATCTGTTTCTCTCTCATTCCTTCATAGGAAGAGTAAACATTAATGTTAAGCCACAATGTGTGATGGGTTCCACACAATGAATAAATTAGAATATATCACAAAGAACAGGAGAGACAACACCGCAAAATACAACACTCAAAAGCAAAACCCAGAAACATGCGACCAAGCCGAGCCAACGGGAGGGGGAAATTAAAAAAAGGAAAGGAAGGAAGGAAAAAAAGAGAGAGAGACGAAGCCGAAAGACTTTACCTAGTGAAATGGGTCTCTTCTGTCCAATGCAAGAGAGCTGCCCCACTGATCAGAATCCCTCGGTCCGCTTTGGGTGGGAAGGCAGGGTGGGGAGGAGCCGATTGAGTGGCGTGTGTGTGTGTGTGTGTGTGTGTGTGTGTGTGTGTGACCTCTAGCTGAATTGGTCCAACCGGGAACGTATCGATTGGCACAGGGAGTTCCTTAACCTTGGCACCTTTAAGATGTGCAGCCTTCGAGCCCAGACATCTTAAGGGGGCAAAGGGTGAGAAACGCTGGATTAGCCTTTATCTCTGGTTCTGCTTAATTCGTTGGAGAGACTGAAAAACCGAAGGCTCAGATGCGAAAGCTGTGAGTTGTAAAGACTTAATAGTAAGTAAAACCCAGCCTTACAAAGGACCCTTTTCCTTGCTCAGAATATTTGTCGTTTCTTCTGCACTAACGCTGTGCAAAAAGATTGCACCACCACGCCTGCTCAGAAATGGCTCTTAAGAGCCTCGATATAAAAAGCTAACGAAAAAACGGCTGTAATGCTTCAATTTTTTTGCAACAGCTTATTAGCACCTTCCATTGAGGGATTTGGGGGCTTAGGGAAATGAAAACCTGACAAATATGAAGTACTTAGCCTGGGTGAGAAGGGATCCTTCCCTCCTCTAATTCCATCCCTGCCATCCTCAACTAGGAGGCATCTCCCAGTCCTTCTACTCAGTTCCCATCTGCAGCCCAACAGAGGTCCAGGGTCTTCTGGTGACCCCTTCTCTTTCTGGAGACATGTAGTCACCTCCTCTGATCTAGAATGACTGAAGGCCACCATGTAGTCACCTCCTCTGCTCTAGAATGACTGAAGGCCACCATGTAGTCACCTCCTCCGCTCTAGAATGACTGAAGGCTACTATGTAGTCACCTCCTCTGCTCTAGAATGACTGAAGGCTACCATGTAGTCACCTCCTCTGATCTAGAATGACTGAAGGCCACCATGTAGTCACCTCCTCTGATCTAGAATGACTGAAGGCCACCATGTAGTCACCTCCTCTGATCTAGAATGACTGAAGGCTACCATGTAGTCACCTCCTCCGCTCTAGAATGACTGAAGACCACCAATTGCTTCAGGCAGGAGGGTTGATGGCAGCTGCTTCCGCAGAGGCCATCTTGGTGCCTCCACTGCCTGATGGCCACAGAGACCAGGACGAGGAGCAGGACAGAGAAGGTGCCGAGAGACGCAGGGGGTTGGAGAAGGGGAGAGCCGCCACAGGGTGGCAAGCCAGAAAGGAGATTCTGCCAGACAGCAACTCAAGAGAGGCCCTGCTCTGTCGCAGCAGGCCAGCCCCCGCGTGGGAGGCTCACTTACTCTGGTTTCCCTTTGACTTGGCAGAGGAGTTCGAGCAGGTCTCCTTCCCTTGTGAGCGGCTGCGGAGGAGAATTCTGCAAAACGTGTACTTCTGGCTTATCTGCACATCAAAGACACAACACAGACAATGAAAAAGAGAGGAAAAAAAATAGGAATGAATGAACGAATGAATGAATGAGTCACCCCCTTACAAAAAGACACCAAGCAAATGGCTCATTTGGTTAATTCTTTTTTTTTTTAAAAGAGAGAGACAGGTCCTGCAGAAGAAAACGGTCAAGGGGTTCCCCGGCGGTTGGACCTTTTCATCTGAAAATTATCCCGGCGTTTCCCCAAAATTAAGTTGACTAATAAGCTCCAAACCTAACATGTTGATAAGAAACCTTCCCGCCACGGCAGCGGCTCCCCCTGGTTCTCGCAAAAAGAAATTCTGTTAAATTGAAGTTTATCTCTGAACTCATTCGAGCTCACGGAAACTCATTTGCCTTCACGCTGTGGTGAAACGGCAGATTTGCGGTGCTCAGAATTGATACCTTTTATCATGCATCATATTTTATGGGCTGGCAATCCTTTGTGTGGTGGCAAATTAATAGGCCGCGCTCTTATGGGAGCATTGGACGAGGAGGAGGCTGAGCCACGCACCGGTTTCCGCAAGGGACCAAGGAGATTCTCAAATTCCCCCCACCCCCCAAAAGCCTCCAGGGGACGGAAGCCGTTCACACCCAGGGGGAGGATCTGGGGGTCCTTTGGAAAGACCCTGCAGGAGAAGAGCAGTTACGGAGAAGGTTGCCCTAAACCACAACCCCAGCACAGACACGATACCCAGCGTCGCCAGGACACCTTCAGAGCAAGGACCATCTCTTCCAGTAGGAGGAGTCAAGCAGGGAACAAGTCTAGAATTCTTGCGTAGGCACAAAAGGATAACCGATTCCCCTTGAATGCCCCTGAACCTTATCTAGTGTGGCCCAGGGGCAAAGCACCAGCGTGGGAAGATTCCTGCGTTGTGGGCATGAGCAATAAAATAGCTAATTGAACTCTTCACGTGTGGATCTGGTTTTTCGCACCTGACACGTTGAATCAGCAGCGCCTGTGATAATTTTAGGAATGGCCAATAATAAAGAAACATGTTAGATTCTGGTAATTTCTTTCCCCCCTACAAATCCTGGGATAGAAGCCAGGTTAGGAATAGACATGTACGGATTAAAAGACAAACACAAGACATTCACAATTAAATGCAAAACACTTTTAGCAACCACGTTTTCTGTCCTGGCGAACGTGTCAATGAAGTTGGATCCCTTGGCAAAACCTAAAGGCAGAGAGTTGGAGCAGATCCTGACCCTTAATTGATCAGATAACGACTCTTCAACTCCATCCTCATAAGGAGAGGACGATATAAAGGAAAACCATAAATAACAGTCAATGCCACGACTGAGTTATAACCAAGTGTAAGGTTTCCAATTATCCTATAAGAAAATAGCTTAATAAGGTGTCTTAGGCATCACAGTTTGCAAATTCTACAGGATGACACACACAAGATTGGAAAAAGCTGGAGGAGAGGAGAACGTGCTACACCTTAAAAGAGTCACAAATTTATTACCGCATCAACATCTCATGCCACAAAACTCATTTTCTCTGTAACAGACTCACACGGCCTCCCCCTCCCCCCCTCCGGTCAGTGGTTATAATTTGAAAACGCTATTATGGAATTGACGGTCTTGTTTAAGATAGGTAAGTAAAAAGTAACACAACTGTAATGCAAAGTGGACACTCAATGCACACGTGCACCGATACCACCCAACCCAGGGCTTTTCCAGAAGCAAGGAAGGGGGTGCTCTTTCCACACTATTGGAGGGCAAGGGTTGGGCTCCACTGATGCGACTACACAAAGTTGTACAACAATCTCCAAGTCAGAGTGGAGAGACAAGGAAAGTACCTGGAGCTCTCATCCCAACTTAACCCAAGCCTGAAATTCCTGTCCGCCTCCCCTCCCCGCCTTTTCACCTGGGATACTCGGAGTCTCCCACTAGCCACCATTGCAAGCCACAGGCAAAAAAAGGTCCTGGGAAGAACCACGATTAGCTCTGCAAGACCCAAGAACCTCCTTGCTCTGTTCTCTTCAAGAAAAGTAGGCTTGGATCCACTGGGATTGAGAGAGAAAGTCAATGTTGAAGGAAACGGAAGGAGGAAGAAAGCAAATTGGAGTAAGTGACTCTCTAGACATTTGTGGGGGAAATGAAGGGAATCAATTAAATAAAAATCAGCCAGGACAGAGTTTCACGGATAAGAAAAGAAAACGGTGGGAGAGCCACGCTGGTTTAATGAGCAATCAGTTCTCCCCCCAAAACAAGAAGAGAAACGACTGAGGAGGAAACCAGAGAGAAATCAGACTTGAGAGGCACCAGGAGGAGAGGATCAGGATCATAAACCACACATGAAAAGCAGGAAGGCCACCAGCACAGGAGAAAGGGAAAGAAAGGAAAAGGAAAGAGAGAGGCATGATTATTGTTGCACACTGAGTATCTAGAGACAAAGGTTGGAAAGTGGGAAGCGCTGGATAAAGCAATTGTCACAGACTCACAGGGACGACATAAGGGAAGAGGGGCCACTGTAGACAGAATGAATGGGAATCGTACAGTTTGGCATAGCTTATTAGCAGGGAAACTGGGTCAAGATGCAATTAATAATGAAAAATGAAGAGCAAAAATGTGATTTCAATAGTAGCAGTATTGCAGTGTTGACTGACATTGGGCTATCATTAACCACTCGGCGTCTCTGGATAACAGCAAGTATAAATTTAGTAAACCTAATAAATCAATAGTTTTGATTTTGAGATTAAAACCACACACATTCTACATAATAGGAAGAACAGGAAGGGAAGCATGGGGGGGGGGGGCGATGACAAGATATCCTGTCCCTGAAAGGTTTTTTTTTTTTTTAACAATAACGTGGGATCAATAGCAACAAAATCCAAGGTGGTTTTTTTTCAAGGGACCTAGAGCAGAGACAGTAAAGATGGAGCCATCCTCCTCATCCTCCTGGAATCACAGAATTCTTAGCATGAAAAGAAATCAGAGGCGGAAGAATCTCCCAGCAGGAAAAGAAGACCACAGAGGAACTCAGAGCTGTAAAAAAAAGGGGGGATCGTGAAAAGCATTGAAAGTGGAGGCCACAGCAAGCAAAACTGAGCACCAGTATAATCTTTTCATAAGAGAAAATCAGTTTTAATAATACACGTCACAGAATGAAAGAATTGCGGTGTTAGAAAAGTTTTCAAGGATCCTCTGGCCCGAATCTCTGCAACATGGAAGAAAACCAAGCCAACCCTCATCCGTGGCATCCAACCTCTTCTGAAAAGCCTCCAGAGATGGAGAACCCAAAACCTCCGTAGAGAGAGAGAGAGAGAGAGAGCTCAATTATTGCACAACCGACAAGAACATTTTCATCGTAGTTAAATGAAACCCAGGTAGCTGCCATTGCCACTCGTTATTTCTGGTCTTACTTTTGTGGCCAGGGAAAATAAGTCCTCCCTCTCTTTCCCCTTGGCGTCCTCGTGCGCATCCGCACCCTTAGGACGCGCCCCTGGGGCCTCTCTTCTCCAGGCTGAACATCTCAAGGGCCTTCAGCCTTCCTGGCAGGCCTCCTCCTCCTCCGGTCCTTGGCTCCCTGATTGCATTTAGCCAGCCAGGCGTGAATCCGTATTATTGCTGTGCCATCTAAACCAGAACTTTAGCAGCTTGTCAATGAGAATGTCATGTGGAAACTTTGCTGATATGGAGGTAGATTATCCCACTGCCTTCCCCCTTTTCCAATAAAGGCTCCCCCTTGTCAAAGGAGGAGACAAGATTTGTCTCACATGACCTGCTTTTCACAAAGCCTTTTCTGACTCTCAGCAATAATGGCATTATCTTCAAGATGCTTACAAATGGCCTGCTTTATTATTTGCGCTAACATCTTTCTAGGTATTGATGTTAAGTTCACTGGTTGATAATTACAGGATTTTCTCTCTTTCTGGAAGAGGAGGGGTTGCGCTGGCTCTTTTCCAGCCGTCTGGCACATCCCAATTCTCCAGGTTTCCTCAAAGTTTAACAGACAGAGGTCCTAAGAGCCCCTCGGTATTCTGGGGTATATTTCAACAGGGAAACTTGGAGCAGTGGGGAAATTCAATTTTTTTACTACTGGCTCTGTGGTGGGTGGCTTGGTGGGCGTGGCAAAATCTCCATTCCCTCCTCACTCCTGGGGCCAGCCAGAGGTGGTATGTTCCGGTTCTCCAAACTACTCAAAATGTCCACTATCGGTTCTCCAGATCCTGTCAGAACCTGCTGGATTCGGAGGAATCAACATTGACCTACTCAATAAAAATCAAGGTCCAGCATAATCTCATGTCTTTGGACCTCTAGCAGCTTCTGATCACATGCACAATGCTGCACCTTCCACTGGGACTGGTGGTGCTCCAAGGAGAGCTTTGCTTATGGGGGCTTCCTTGTAGTTGGGACATGGAACAAGTCCAATAGCTAGAAAGTCTCTCCCCATCTAGAAAATCAGCTTCCCACAATGTAGGAACTTCTGTCCCCACCCACAGATGATCACTTGATGTCACTTGGGTTTTCCAATTAGTCTTCAAAGATTTAACCTGTTTCTCTTATCAGGATCTGAGAAGACGGCAGCTGTTTTTCAGAGGGATGGAAATGACACACCTAAGGACCTTCTCCAGGGAACAGACCAACCCCAAATGAGGTGCCCACACAACAGGAAACATCCAAGGAGAACATCCAAGGCCAAGTTCACTTTTATGAGCAGATGGCGTGTTTTATAACTCAAGTGACACCCCACGCAGAAGGTCAATGCATGTCCTCTGAAATCAGGGAGAAGACTGCATTTATGTCCCAGTGACCTCTGGAAATTCAGCAAACCTACCTTTCTGGGCTCCAAAGGCAGCATGTTTGCATCTAGACACTGTGTCCCATATTTTCTTCTCTGCAACACTCAGAAGTTGTGATACACAGTCACTTAGCAAAGATCAATCGGGTTGAAGAAGACATTTGGCTGTTCCTGCTACTTGTGAAACTGAAGCTTGACCAGCCCTTCCCTCCTATCTTGAGGGCAGAAGCCGCTGAGCTCCTAGGCCACAACCCTTGCATAAGGCATGGCACTTCCGGCCCTCATGGGGGGCAGCCCCAGGGCTGCAAATCATGGAAGAGAGAAGGCAGGAAACGATGGGCCAGAGAAGCGATCCAAGCAGGGCAGGAGACCAAGCAAAGCAGCTGGACCTCAGCCAGACCAAAGGGGTCAATGATGGGGAGGGGACCTTAGAGCCACTTCAGGCAGACCTGAGCCCATCGTCCCCTGAAGGATGCTGGGGAGCAGCGAAGGTCAAGGAAGGCAGAAAAAGCAAAGCAAATAATTGAGCATCATTCAGAGAGTTCAGATAAAAATTGAATCCTCTTCCCTCCCAGGCAGAAATCTGTACCGATTCCCTTATTTCCTCACAAAGTAATAGATATTTCAGTCTGGAGATTAAGCCTGGATTTGCTAAATAACCTTCAAAATGCATTCGCTTCCTTGTTCTCGGGGGGGGGGGGGGAACCCTGTCGACTTCTTGTTAAATTAGCTGGTTAAAGACGGCATTGGCCACCAATTGCAAGTCGCACGCACAATTCGCCTCCGTGCCAGGAAGAGAAAGCCCTCCGATCCGAGGATGAGACCCCCTCAAGGAACAAGGTACGGTCCATTTTAGTATCAAGGTGGGGAGGGGAAGCAGCCCCCCCCATTTTATTCCAATTAATGTGGCTTTTTAGTGCCTCTAAGATCCCAGGCCTTTGGGCTCAGGATTGGGTGTCTCTCTCCCCGCCCCAACCTCAATAGCCCCCTTGCCGGGCGTGGGAGCCCTGTGCTACTCCCGCCTGCGCTCTTCGCTTTCCTCCAAATTCCTCCGAGAAAGGCTTATTAATGAGCTCGCAAACGAGCACCCAACTGGGAAATGTCACAAACAAGAGAGGCTAATGCTCCAGAAAATCAAATAAGGGTACAGTCAGCTGATTGGGGGCCTTTCATATTTACAATAACACTACTACTAATGTAGGAGCCCCTTTAAATCAGATATGCTGAAAGGGTCAACACCTCGCCGAACAAAACAGCTCATTTATTTATGTTCAGAAATCTCCAGATGATAAATTATATTGAAGTTAATCACTTCACTGCATACTGGTGCAATTAATATCTGCACTCACCAGAAGCAGGCAGATTAATAGAAACACGAGGTGCCTACATTGGTTGGCGTCTTCCTTTCTTTGTTAGACATAATTGGGCACCGGGTATTCTCTCGGTATAAACAACAAACAGAGGTTACAGCGCTTTCCCTGGCTGTATGTTTTCATAAGCATACAAGCAGGCATGACAAATATCTGGGTTCTATTAATTATGACTCTCTCCTGTGCTTCTCCTCCTGTGGCTTTAAGGCTCTGCCACCTCCCCCTCAACACGGCTTCACCCAAGGAGGGGAAGCCCAGGCAGGAAGGCAGCCCCTCCCTCCTCTTGGCTTCTTTAGCACAAGGCCTTAATGAGGTCTTCCACGGCTTTAAGGCTCCATTTCTGTTTTTTAGAAGGGAATTGGCCCACCATCCCCTCCTTGACAGTGAAGGTAGGCAAGTCAACCAATGCAGATAGGTGCACCTTGAAATGGCCTTCGGTCAAGGCCTCTCCTGGCAGCTATAAACCCCAAGCAAGATTCTCAAGCCTTCCCTTTTCCAGCCTTATTGAAAAGGGGAAGGAATTGGTCTACAAAGCCCTTGGCAACTGGAGAGTTGTGCTTCAAAAAACCCAATTTATCTCTTCCTTGTTATTGGGGACATTTCTTGACTCTCTTGCCAACCTCTCTTTGGGGACATAGCTTTCAGGGAGCTACCAGGTGCAGCTACCTGGTCAAGAACCTGAAGCTCCCCTGCACTTACAATGCTTGGCAACTCGCCATCCTCTTTCCCAACTTCTGAAAAGCCCCTTCTCTCCCCTCTTGTGTGGAGGAGTCGCAAAAAAACTTTTAACAACTTGATCCACACTTCAAAATATGAACTATCCAATAAAACTTTTTCAAAATGAAAATATGAACTATGAGGAAGAGGAACCATAAACCTCGCTTGTTGTCCAAAACGCCTCTTGCTTTGCCATCTGATTTGATCACCCCAATATTCCAGCAACTCTTAGCGAGAAGTGGTGGGAGAAGGCATCAGCCCACCCCTCCCTCCTCATTCAAACCCCTTTACAGCTGTAGTACAGAAGAGAGGCTGCATATGCTACAAGGGAGACTATCCTTTGGCCCAACAACGGGCTTCCTACATGCAGAGCTATGAGCCCAAGACTAGCCTGATCAGACTTCTAGGCACGAGCAGCGATTCCAGTTGTGATATGCCACAAGCCAACTTGCTTGGATGTTTGTGCAAACCACAGTTCACCACATTGAAGCCAATTGCTAAGGAGCTTCCATTATTCTTCATTCATGCGTAAAAAGTTGCCTTTTGCTCATATCAAAGCTTCTTCTGTGGCACTGCGTGGATTTCAAGGTAATGTTCTCCTTTTAAGAACTTGCCCAGACTCTTTGGCTCAAGGTGAAGGGCTCCCAAACGCCACCTTCATCTACCTTGCAACCAGTCTCCAAAACCTCTTTCTCATTTTCACTCCTCCTTCCATTTCGGTGCTAATGCTAACACGCAGCTGCCTATTCAAGCCTTCGAGCAAACACGAATTAGCTCACAGCCTTGAAAAAAGCCCCATAGATAATTTGAATTTCACCTACTAATACCTTCCTTTTTATTACAAGCGGCTACCTTCTGACTTCTATCTTCTACTAAGTACGCCCAAGTGAAGAAATAACGGGCTGTGACTGTGCATTCCTTGGTTCAGGGAAAGAGGATGGCAGGATCCGCTCACTCCTGGGCCAGGCAGGGAGAACTGAGATCCAGGACCTTCCGTGTCCTCTCCCACCAGGTCTCTCTCTCTCCAGCTGCCAATTGGGAAGCCGAAGGTTGGATGCAGCCCTGCACTCCAACGTTCAAGAGTCCCTCCCGGCTTGGCGTTTTGAGCTCCCCACCCATGGCAACCGCAGGATGGTCGCCTAACAGGAATGAAGTGAGCCAGCTCTAGGCGCTGGTTGCAAATGCCGGAGCCAGGCAAGCTTTTGAGAATGGGTCATCGTTGGGTCTGGTGTTTACAAAGTGCTACTTTTCTGAGCAGCTGTGGGGTGAGGGTGGGGTGGGGGTGTAGTAATCTGGACTTCAAGCAACAGACAAGTGGGCGCTGCGTCTCTCCAAGCTGCTGTGGCATCAGGATGCCAAGAGAGAAGCAGGTAAGGTTTGGCTTAGGTAAGAGAGACACAATTAGGGAGAAAATACTACACTCTTCCAATACCACCATTTCTTCGTAATCCGAGACATCTTTGACCTCAGAAATGTTCTGATTAGATCCCTGTAAATAAATAACTGCACGGCCATGGCACTTTTGCTCATTACTCTTTGAGACGAAGCCCCTGGAGTTCTCCCTGGTGCTGGAAGGATGGAGGTCCTGACCATTTTCCAAGGAAGCTCCACTCTGAGTACCGACATGTGTGTGTAAGTACCTGGGACAGCTCCTCCGATCAGACCTAGCAAAGGTGCTAATACGTTATTAAAGCTAATGGGGCTCTACCAGAAATGCTAATGGACAGAACGTTTGCATAAATGAATTACACATTAGCACACTGACTAGGCTGCCACAACCTGCCAATTTAGGTAGTATCTGATGGTGAGTTTTTGTTTTCCCATTATAGGGATGCTCCTTCCCCAATGCTTTGGGGTGATATGAAAATTGTAAGCAAAATGCTCATAATGGAGCAACATAATGAAGCAGGAGAAATAAATTAACACGGAGGAGGGTTCTTTGTGTAACGTTATGGTTGAGTTGCAAAGACAAAAGGCAGCCATCGCCCTGCTGTAGTTCTGGC
Source organism: Rhabdophis nuchalis (assembly GCA_039707465.1). Taxonomy (NCBI): domain Eukaryota; kingdom Metazoa; phylum Chordata; class Lepidosauria; order Squamata; family Natricidae; genus Rhabdophis; species Rhabdophis nuchalis. The sequence continues at coordinate 1,082,606 of CM077653.1, read as the reverse complement.
TCCGTGATGAAATTGGCGGGCTGCTTAAGCCACGAATCCTTCCATGCTTCGTGTGGCACTGCATCTGAATGGCATTCAGATGGGACGGGGTGCGTGCCAACCCCCGGGATGCTGCTCAGGGCTGCCACGGTCCTGGGCAATGTTTCAAGGTAAGCAGGAAAAGGAAGCACAGGGAGGGCCCAGATTTTTTCTGCCAGCCTCTGGTCCTCTAACTGCCTGAAACAGGAAGCCACAGCTTAGTGCCAAACCAGTAATTTAACTTCGTGGATTTACCGAAAGTTATCCTCTGATGACAATATTTATAGCAGGGGTCCCCAAACAGGGCAACTTGAAGACTTGTGTACTTCAATGCCCAGAATTCCCCCCGCCCCCAGCATAGCTGGCTGGATAATTCTGGGAGTTGAAGTATAACAAGTCTTCAGGTTGCCAAGTTTGAAGACCTCGGATTTATAGGATACCTGGCTATGCAGCACTTCAACATCAAACAATATTGTGAGCCAAAGATTCAGGGGGAAAAACAGAATAAATGGGAAAAGCAGTTGGTTGGAGAAGCGTGAATCATCAAGGAGCCAGGCCAATGTTGACAAGGGACCCTGGAAGGGCTTCTGTACATGATATTTCAACCTCATTAGATGGTGAACATGAACTTGCTGCTGCTCGATCTCTGAAGTGGCCCAGGATGGCCAGCTCAAAGGCTGCTGGCCGCTGTTAAGATGATTGAACTTCAGGGGGAAGTTCATTCAACTCAGCTTTAATGGAGCCCTAGGCCAACATTGTTGTCTTTGAGATATAATGAGGAACTGAGAAGACACAATGACCAGAAGACCACAGGAATCGTATTCCATCACCACTGGAGGACCTCTACTGCAAGGTGATTCTTCTTCAGCATGTACTCCAAAGGTTTGTTCAGGATTTCGTGGCTTTGTGGAAATCCATAACTATACTGAACCTCTGGTCTTACTTAAGCTGAGATCCTCCAGATGTTGCTGGATTGAGCCCCTCATAGATTCTAGCCAATGTGGACCCATGGCTGGGATTTATGGAAACATAGTCCCAAACATCTCCTGATCTTCCACCTCTCCAGATGTTGCTGGACTGAACTTCTCATAGATTCTAGCCAATGGGCCTATGGCTGAGATTTATGGAAAGTGTAGTCCCAAATTATCTGGAAGGTACCAGCTCATGAAAGCCAGATGTCTGCATTAAAACAACAGGCAGATTTGTGTGATTCGCCCAAGAGTGAACAGCAGACGTTTTTCAAAAGAGACATTAAAAAATAAACACCGCAGGAAAAGCTTTAAGCTAACATTCAATACTCCAAATATCCAATTTAAGAAAGCAAGACATAAACAGCATAGGCATAAGAGGGAAGCGCTTGTGATTGTGGTACTCACACATTACATCAAGGTAGTACTTGGTCTGCAAGTCTTTAACGGCAGGATGGTCTACCTGACAGACAATGGGGACCCCATCATCCTCCCGCTTGACCTTTAGCAAGAGCTGGCTGGTCACTGTGTACATGTCTGACCACTGCTCCACTTCTGATTTGCCTGCAGAAGAGGAGAGACCAGGGAGATGAGAGAGAAGGTCAGGCAAGAAGGACCCCATGTGGCCACCTCACTGCCTACTGTGCTCCTCTACAACCTAGCTGGATCTCACAACTACCCTGGAGTTTCCCACAGGTTTGCAATTGGGAGGAAAAACAAATCCCACTGGGGCATGTGTTCCTTCTGTCTTTGGAGCCCTCAAGACTCAGAACATCTCCTGATCTTCCACATCTCGTGTGCTGATGTCCATTCTGGCACATCCCAAAGATGCACACAGCCAAATCAGTTGCCTAGGGGTAGGCCCTACTTCCCTGGAAGCATTTGGAGGTCATGAAGCCCTCCCCCCTCCCCGCCAGCAAAATGAAGCCGGACAGATCGTGCTCCTCCTGGCTCCCGGATTCAAAGGGAAGGGAGGCCCCACCTTCGCCTTGTGTTATTAAACATAAGATCTGCAACCCTCAACCGCCAGGCTTAGGATTCCAGGATGCCTTCCAAACACTCAAGTCAACGGAGCCAAAACCCCTCTACCCTCTTCCTCTGATGCCACTGCCAAAAGCCGTCATCAATAATTAAGAGGGAAAGTGACTCCCTGGATTTGCATAATTAAAAGTAGTAATTAAAATATTTAAGCACGGGTACTATTGAAGACCAGAAAAATGTGGTGGCAGCGGGTGGAAACGGAGACACCCCACAGGGCTCCCTGCCAAAAGGAAGGGGAAGGAGAAGGGCAGAGCACGAGGAGGGCTGTGATGAAGGGAGGGGAGGGCGGGGGGCCTCCACAGATGTGGGAAGTGCCACCGGCTGCCTTAGAGCTTCCTGGTCTGGAAGGGCAAAATCAACAGAAAAGTCTGATGAGGAAATCTGCACCCCTCGCCTGATGACCATGGGCTACTACGCTCGCTCGTTAAAGGCTATGGGGGGAGAGCAGTGAAGGCCACGTTCGGTAGATGTTCTCCTGGAAGTCGGAGCGTGTTTCGCTCGATGGGCATGGGAGCCTCTGCTGGGTCCTTGATGCCACTCTTGTGCTGAAGATCTGCCTGCTTTCAGGAGTGACGTGGCTCCCTTCAACTACAGTGCTGGCAGGGAGGGTGAGGTGCCCCACTGAGAGAGCCAGGCCTTCCACCAAGGGGGAGGAGGGAGGAGGAGGATGGAAAGGAAGAAAGGGCCAAGCAGAGGAAGCAAGGGAGGGGGGTTAAGAGTAGGAGAGAGGGGAAGAGGGAGGAGAAGAGAGGGGCGGGGGAAAGAGAGGGGAAGAAGAAAGGAGGAAGGAGAGGAGGAAAGAAGAAGGCAGAGAAGGGAAGGAGAGAAGAGAGAAGGAGCAAGGTTGTTGCAAAATAAAATGGGGTGGCAAGAAAGTGACCCAAAGTATATTTTATATATTTGTAAGAAAATAATGATAAAGATTAATGATGAATAGATAAATGTTCATAGTAATTATAAGAGTGTATATTTGTGAATGAATTTGAAAGAGAAAAATTAAAAAAAACCCTTTTTAATAATAATAATTAAAAAAGCAGGTAGGCAGGCCTTGGAAGGACGGGGTGGCAATTATGGCTCAGTTACACAGTTGAAACATTTGGGGGCTCTTCTGTAGGGGAAGAAGAACGGGCTGGAAGACAAGGCACAGAGGGAGAACGTGAGGGGTGGGTGGGTGGGTGTGAAACCCTGAAGGACCAGGGGATGGCAAGGGTTGCACTTCGCTTCCCCGTGCCAGATGACCATCTAGAAGGAACTTCACATGTGACCCCAGGGCTTTAGAAGGAGATGGACCAGGTAGCAAAGAACGGGGTGTCCTCTTCTGCCAGGGGCCAAGGGGGTCTATAGTAAGGCTGACAGACAACGCACCCCCTCTTTTTTCCTAGGAGGGATTTGGGGGGAGAGCTGTAGCTGTGTCTGAGCTGGGCAGAGGCTTTCTTCTGGTTCTGGGTAGGTTGTGTTGGTGGCTCAAGGACTCCTGGGGTGAGCTGCCTAATTTCAGGCTCTGAGGTTGTCCTCGGGTACTTTGATTGTTGGCTCTCAAGTAGGAAGCTCCTACTACGAGTCAACCCTGCATTCCCTGGAGAATAAAACCAAGGCAATCAGCAGAAGCCACACCAGGCCTGGTCTCCATATCTGAGATCAGGTCACCCCTCATCCTCATCTTTCCAAGGCACCTCTAAATCTACACCATTAAGTCGATGGGTGGAGGAGGGGGTGGATCTACCAAAGAGCTCCTTGCTGCTTTTGAACCATTTGAGCATCGTGGCTGGCCGGCTGGCCATGGAGGTGCAATTCAGCTCAATCTCCTCTCCTTCCACCGCAGTGTCCTTCTGGGATTCAATCCTCAGGTTACGTGGCGGGACTGGAAGGAAACAAGTCAAAGACACAAAAGGGGACAATCTCAGTGGCTTGCAACTCAACAAGGCACCAACAAGAAACCTTACCAGGAGTTTAACACCAAAGCCGCTCTTACCTGCATTTCCAGACCTCCATCCTGTTCTTTGACATCTCTGGAGCACCAATTCTCCATTTTTACTACCCCCAAATAATGAATGGCATTACATATACTAGGGCAGGGGTGTCCAAACTTGGGAACTTTAAGACTTGTGAACTTCAACTCCCAGAATTCTCCAGCCAGCAAGAGTTGAAGTCCACAAGTCTTAAAGTTCCCAAATTTGGACACCCCTGTTCTAGTGAGAGGAAGAAGCCTGACTAAGAGAAGAAGCGTGGTTCCTCTCCTAAAAATAAACCCCACACCAGAATAAACCCAGAAGTTAATTTTAATTGTGTGTCTGCCTCTACGGACACAATGACGCAATGTCTTAATAATTAAAAAGGGATAGACAAAAAAAACAAACCACAAGACTGACCTGGATAACTTTCCTATATTGGATTTACAAAAGCGACTTGTTAAAAGCTTTGAAGAATTTTGTGAGAAGGGACAAAGAAGAAATGAAAAGGAATCAAATTCTAGGACGTTATTTGAAGGGACTAAAGATCAAGATTGTTAAAAGTAAAACGAAGGACTTTAAAGTTGGCTTTTTTGATCAAAGTTGAAATAGGTATGTTGTTATCTCTGGCAACCTTAATGGACTTTGCTGATCAGGACTGCAGATGAGGCTTTAAGGATTTGTTTACAGATAAGAGACCATTTGCTGTGTTTTTTAGAGAAGGTGGGAAGTGTTTACACTTGGGATGAAGGGGAAAGTCATTTCCTTATATATTTCTTTTATTTTTCTTTACCATATTCTAATTTCTTCTTTTCTGCCTTTCCCCCCCCTTTTTGGCACTTCCTAGTTTTTGTTCCTTTAATTTTTTTTATATTAGTTTTATCTCTCTAATAGTAAATCTTAATAAAAGGGCTCTTAAAAATACCCGGGACTTCAGAAATGTCCCCCACCTGGTAAATGGCAAAGAGGCAACGCACAGATGCCCAGATGAGCCCTTTAGCATCACCAAGCCATTTTTTTTAAAGAGGGAAGCTGTTTCTCCTTCCTCTTCAGCCTGGCATTCTGTGCAGGCCTCTCATATTAGTGACTCTCAAAGCCGAAGGGATGAAACAAATCCAGCCGCGTCTTGAACGGAGGATAATCTGAGGCATAACCGGAAAACCGTGAACCGACTAAAGCATCTGCAAGGCGCCTCCCGATCCCTTAGAGGAAGGGAGGGGGGGGGAGAGAAGGGGGGAGGGGAGGGACGGAAGAGCTGGGCGGCTTCTACTTTTTAATCAGCGATCCCGGCATTAGGAGATGATTGCTGGCATTTAACAAAGCTCTGAAACAAAGATTTAAATTCATGTTGTTGCAAATAAGTGGCCTCTTTCGGTTCTGATTTGTTCCGAGGATGCCGCTGAGTGATTCAGCTGGGGAAAACAGGGTGGGGTTGTGGCTTCTCAGCTGAGGAGCAAAGATATTCCGAAAATCATCCGGGGGTTCAAAAAAAGTGAAAGGAGAACAAAGTTGGTGCCCAACACCTTCCAGGCTGGGTAAGGAGGCATCTTGCAGCAAGCGCTTCTCCACGGCTCTCCCAGGAAATGCCAGCGCCATTCACGGAGTGCGTGGAGGTGTGTCGGTGGTGGGATTCAAAATGTTTTACTACCAGTTCTGTGGGCGTGGCTTGGTGAGCATGGCTTGGTGGGCGTGGCAGGGGAAGGATACTGCAAAACCCCCATTCCCTCCCAATCAGCTGGGACTTGGGAGGCAGAGAATAGATGGGGGCAAGGCCAGCCAGAGGTGACACTTGCTGGTTCTCCAAACTACTCAAAATTTCTGCTAACCGGTTCTCCAGAACTGGTCGGAACCTGCTGAATACCACCTCTGGTTGGTGTGTGTGTGTGTGTCCATCCAGCATGGAGGGCATCCCAGGAAATGCCCTATCCCAAGGCAGAAGGCCATCTGATTGGGTCCAGGAAGGGAAAGGAGCCCCCCCCAGAGGGGGGAGGGGAGCACAGCCCTTCCCAGGTCTCCAGTCTGAGCCAGGCAGGAAAAGGAGGATGGCCATGAAGCCACCCCAGGAAGCAATTCTCAAAGCCGAAGGTAGCCCAATTTAAAATTCACACTGCAGGCTAATTTTAAGATCTCATAATATACTCTCGAACTAAGAACCGAACCTCATGAAATGCAGAGGGAGAGGAGAACCCCTGCAAGCAATCAACGAGAGCAATCTCACTTGGAGATTTCTCCCTGCAATTCAAGCTCCCTCATTACCAGGAGCGTCAGAGGCTGCCATAATCAGAAGCCGGGGCTCTTGCGGAATTCGTTAGCCAGCATTAATGGATCTGCTCAGCCCACGGCTACATTTAGGGAATGACGAGGTACCGGAGGACAGTCTGGGAGGACCAGTTCCATTCACAGCAGAGCTGATGCTCCCTTTTTTGGTCCCCCCGGGGCCCCTCCCTCCCTGGGTCTACCTTAAAGGGACAGGCTGCAGCAGCTCTGCTGTGAACGGAGGGAGAAATGTTCGGATTGCCTCTGCTGCATTTAATGTTGAATTCTGTGGCAGAGACAATCCGAACGGTTTCCCCTCCGTTCACAGCAGAGCTGCTGCAGCCTGTCTCTTTAAGATAGTCCCCTGGAGGGAGGGGACTGGGGGGGCATAAAGCGAGCAGCAGCTCTGCTGTGAACGGAGGGAGAAATGTTTGGATTGGGTGTGTGGGTCGAGCGGCCAGAAAAGGTGAGCGGTGACTGGGAGGATGTATTTCAACGTTGTGGAAAGGATGCCCTGGACCTCCCCTGCTTTCTCCAACCTGCCTCCTGAGGCCACCAAAGGAGCTGAAGATGGAGATGGGATTCTTACCGAGCACCGTAATGGTCATGTAGTACTCTTGAGGGGGGTCCGTGTAGAGCTGGCAGAAGTATCTTCCCTCATCCGAAATGGAGACGTTGGTCAGTGAGACTCTGAGCTCGCTGCTAGAGAAGTTCACTAACTGAAACCTGCTGTCCTTCAAGGCTGCAGAAGGAAGAGACAATGGGAATCAGTCCGAGCGCGCACAAAAGAACGGCAGAGCTCAAAGGGTTTCCACTGGCAAAAGCAACTGTTCCCTCTTCCCTCCATCCTCTCATTTCCTATTGTTCCACTGCAATTTGGATTTAACCAGCAGGCTTTCTTGCCAATCAAGATAAATAAACAAATGCCCCTTTACAAGTACTTGTAATTACTTCCTCCAGCTTATCCCCCTTCTCACTCTGCTTGTTTAGCACACAAATAGGTTAGCAAATTGGCTGCCCAGGATGGGGTGAAGTGGGGGGGGGTTCTTTGCTGGCTGGGCCACCTAGAGACTGCAAGCAAGGCTCAATAGCCCTTGGACTCACAGACTGCTCCATAGTGCTTTGCGGCATTCTCTGTGCAGTTTAGAGAGTCAGCATATTGCCCCACAACCATCTGGGTCCTGATTTTACCAACCTCAGAAGGATGGGAGGCTGATTGAACCGTCAGAATCAGAATCCAAATAGAGCTGGAAGAACCTTGGAGGTCTTCTAGTCCAGCCCCTTCCTCAAGCGGGAGACCCTGTATACCATTTCCGACAAGTGGCTGAAAATCCAGTCTCTTCTTAAAAGCTTCCAGGGATGGAGCAGCCACAACGTCTGAAGGCAAGCTCTTCCACTGGTTGATTGTTCTCACTGTTAGGAAGTTTCTCCTCAATTCCCGGTTGCTTCTCTCTTTGGTTAGCTTCCAACCATTGTTTCTTGTCCTGCCTTCTGTTGCCCTTAGTCCTTCTTTTCTGTAGACTAGCCATACTTTGGGCTGGTCAGGATTGAACTCCAGGCTGTGGGCAGAGTTAGCCTGCCATACTGCATTCTAACCACTGTGCCACCAAGCCACAAGAAGATGACAAAACCTGTGGCATCTAAACACTCAACCCTAGCAAAAGAACAAGGGTGCCAACTGCCCTAGAAGGGAGAGAAACATCCCAAATCCTTCCCCCAAACATTGAGATGAAAAGGTTGGCCGCTGGCCTCGAACTCACGTCTGAAGTCTCTGAAATAAATAGTCTGCCTGTTGGGATTCAAGAGCTGAATCACGGAGTCGTCGCTGTTTTTGACTCTGCAGCTGATGGTGGCCACCTCTCCCTCCACCACGGTTACGTCCTCGGTCACCAGGTTCTGCCCATCCCCTGGGGAGGTGGAAGAGGAAGAGAAGAAGGCGTCAACCTGAGTAGGTTTGGCTCTCTTGCCTAGCCCCTCCCGGGAAGCAGGGCTGGCCGGGGGCCTTGGCTGGGCCAGGCGTTCGTATCCCAAGACTAAGGTTCAGTTCACACTTCACACGGCACACACTTAGCCAATGGTGTGCAAAGTCAGAAGGTCGTCACAGAGATTCCCAGGAAAACGGCGCATTAACTGTGCACTGAAGGTTGGCGCATGAAGTCCTGAATAGTTTATCTCAAGGAAGGATTTCCCCCTGATTTGCTGGTTCAGGTGGACGGCACCTGCCTTACCTCTCTGCTGCTAATCCCCCCCACCCCCCCACTGCCCATCCACCCAGCGTTCTCCTCAAACAAAACCCACAGAATTAGTGCGGCAAATGAGGCTCTTCGGCTAAGATTTGTCCACGCTCAGGCTGAAAATGGCTTGCAGTGCAGGCATAATTATGTAATTATATTCTTAAAAATTTATATCTCACATCACTCCCTGTGCAAACCCATTTCAAACAAACACCGGCGTGCAATCAATAAAAAAACACACAGATTAAGCCCGTATTCATTCGGAAGAAGGGGGGAGGGGGGGCAAGGGAGGAAAACAAGAAGAAAACCGTTTAATGCAGATCTGGGGAGGAGAGGAGGGTTAAAAGAGAAATCAAAAACGCATCACTGTCAGTGCTGCACGGAGGGTGTGTGTGTGTGTGTTGTTGTTGTTGTTGTTGAGTGCCAGAGCAGAGCATCTTCCTGTCCTGGATTTTCACAATCAAGCCATGAGATGGGCTGTGGCTTAAAAACAACCATTCCAGCTGCCCAGATCAAAGTCCTTTCAATCCCCCAAGGCAGGAAGGCCCAGAGGGAGGGGAAGGCAGGCAAGCCCTTCGGCAGAAGCCCTCGACCCCCATCCTGGTTTGGCCCTCCAGGGTGTTTGCAGGATGAGACACAGGCCAGGATTTGGGGTTGGCTTCCTTCTTAGCCTTTGTTTTCTGTCCCGCCTCACCTTTTCCCCACCCGATCCCTTCCTTTCCATTCCCCATGTTTAAGGGAGGGCCCCTGATGCCCCTCTGGCCCTTCCCTCCCTCGCTGGCCCTTCCCTTCCTCCTGCAAAGCCCTCCCTGCTTTGCCAAGGAATGCAAAAAGTCCACCCTTGCCCCCAAGGGGAAAGTCCTGGGGTACCACCCCCCCTTGGGGACTGCCCCCCCCTCACTGGCAGGAGGGCCTGGCAAGGGGGCTGCAGGGCAACACAACAACTGGGCAAGACAACTTTCTTTTTCCACAGCGGAAGGTTGGAGAGCCACTGCAGAACTCCAGCCAGGTCCTCCAAAGCTGGCAAGTGGTTGCCCCCACAAGCCCTCTCTATGCCAAAGCCTCTCCCCCGCCCCTCACTCATCGCCCCCAATAAACCCACCTTCAAACCATGTTCCATTCCTGGCTACTTACCCATCTACAAAGTTTTCTTGGCATCCTATGGATGTCACTTGTGGTCTTTTTCTGAGACGATGATTGATGGACAGGAGACCACCCAGTCCATCTGCAGCTCAGAAACGCTCAGGTGGTCTCCCTCCAGCTTAGCTCATCTCAGATCAGAAACAGTCCAGGGAGTCTCACCCACCCCCAGTTGAGTCTGTGCCAAACCCACCCAATGCACAAATCCGAATTAATGTTGTCCTTTGATAGCGGCAGGCAGCTGCAGAGCAGCCGAGGGAAAAATTTGCACAAGAGATTTGCCTAAAAAACCAGAAAGAAGAAGAGGGGCTTCGTTGTTTCCAGCCTGCCTTCCCCCTATTACATGGAAAAGAGGAGGGGGTGCCCTAAAACCCAAAGGCCCAGGACAAAGGAAACCAGCCTTCATGGCTTCTCCATGCACCGACTGGCTGGACAGCCTTTTCTTTGGCTTGTTAGAAATAAAACGCCCGTAGAATTTCAGGCAGCTTTTACGGAGTCAGTCAAGGGGACCAGGAGCCTCTACATGCTTGTACTTGACCCCAGGAATTCCAAGTTCACTTCCCCACAACAAACCACAGGAGCCAGCTAAAAATGTAAGAAGCTCAACAGCAAACTCCAAAACGATGATCAGGCTCACTCCAGAATTATTGATTGAGACCCACTGCTTGTTTTAATGGCTGGGGATGCTACTGGCCTTGCAAAGCGCCTCGAGTCTGTGCCAATTTAGCAGTATATAAATAGAACTAACCACAACAACATCCATTTAATCTCCAGGTTTATGTCATGGATCGACTGTGGACAGATCCGGAGTGCAGTGCAGCTTAAAGGCTGAGGATTGGCAACTGGAGAAATCCAGGCTAAACGAATGAAGAACCGGCCCTCCGTTCTTTCTCATAGCACTTTGGCATTGCATAATAATAATAATTATCATCATCATCATCATCATCATCCAGACATCACGGTTGTAAAGGGCCGAAGGGCACAATGGACTGACATCGCAGTACCAGGAGATGCCAGAGTCCAAGAAAAAGAACTAGATATCACAACCTGGCCATTGAAACTACACGGCTATGGATGAAACATGTACCAGTGATGCCCGTTTTTCATCAGGGCACTTGGCACCATGTGCAAGAATCAACACATGGCAGCTTCCTGCAATAGCACCAGAACTGCAAAAGACTACGCTACTCGGAACATCTTCTATTTAAAGAAGGCACTTGGTCAATATCTAAGACGCTGGCACCAGCCCCTATCAACCATTAGCTCCAGTCAGTGGTATTTATGATACATTTTTGAATGTCCAGTTGACTGAGTTTCATGCTTAATGAATAAAGTATATAACTACAACAACAACACGATGCACTAACATGAATTTTAAAACAAACACCCCCCCTCCCCAAAAAATAACATTACAAAGATGTAAGGCATAAAATGTTGGATGCCTATTAACCAGGATGGTCTAGAATCCAGAAATCCCCATCAAATTAGATGCTTGCAAAAACTCCAGATCTCCAAAAATAGTATGCAATAGTATGCGGGAAGATGTCAGAACTTTGGGGCTGGGTCTTTAGTACCTTTTGAGGAGTCTTTGAATGGCCAGTAAGTGTGCAACCATAAGTCAAGGACTACCTTGCTGGCCCATGTTAGCCTGATGGACTGCAGCTTCCGTCCCATTCTATTGCAAGCTTTGTGTTGCTAATTTGTGTTGCTAACGGCTGGCAAACAAAGAGGAAAGAACTTCTCCAGCGCAGGCCTGCAGAGCTGATAGTCGAATCTTTCATAATGCTATCAAACCAAAACTAATGAGTCCTGCAGGGAGGGGAGAGAATTCGGCAGGAACTTCCTATTTTTTTCATGAGCCCAGAGCTCACAGCAAATTAAAGTCATTAAGATTTGATTTCCATCTCAGCCATTATCAGCATATTCTTTTAAACATTTACTTGAAGACAATCCTATCTTTCAATTAATTAATCTCATCCCCCCATTTACCCAGTTTTATATCAAATAAAAATCCTATACGAATTAATAAGAATTTATGGGGGAAACTAATTTGGGAATAGATAATCTGAGGTTCAGGGCAGCGAAGCTGTTGATTTAAGAAATACCGTTCTTTCTCTATGTGGGAAATGGCCAAAGGATTTCTAGGGCAGGAGAAGAGGAGAAGAAAGCACTTTCAGGTGGCCATTCTTGTATGTTCAAAAGTTCTTCTCAGATATAGATCCAAGGGAGGATTAGCATTTGGACTGTTCCCATCATATCTGTGGCCCTCAAACCTCACAGGAAGCTTCTTATTGGGATCTTGGAAGACGGATTCCTGCCAGGACCCCATGAGATGGAAACGCCCTCCTTCAAACTATTGGGAGAGGCGTCTATACAGAATACAGAATAAAAGAATTGGAAGGGACCATGGAGGTTTCCAGTCCAACCCCCTGCTCAAACAGGAGACCCGACCATTTCAGGCAGGTGGCTGTCTAGTCTTTTCTTAAAAGTCTCCAGTGTTGGGGCATTCACAACTTCTGGAGGCAAGTTGTTCCACTGGTTAATTGTTCTAACTGTCAGGAAATTCTTCCTTAGTTCTAGGTTGCTTCTCTCCTTGATTAGTTTCCACCCATGGCTTCTTATCCTGCCCTCAGGTGCTTTGGAGGATAGCTTGGCTCCCTCTTCTTTGGGGAAGCCCCTGAGATATTGGAAAACTGCTATCACGCCTCCCCTGGTCCTTCTTTTCATCAGACTAGACATTCCTTCAACTGTTCTTTGGATGTTCTAGCCTCCATCCCCCTAATCATCTTTGTTGCTCTTCTCTGCACTCAACATCTTTTTTAGATTGTGGTGACCAAAACACCTGCAGAGCTCCCCATCTTGGCTTATTTGCCGAAGTCTTCCTCTTCTTCAGCCACGTAGGACAGGCGGATGGTACTCCAAGCATCCCCTGCAGACCTACCTGGAAACTGGCTTCCTTGAGGCCTTCTGGTTGAACTAAGATATGGATTGGAGGCCCCGGTGGTTTAAAGTCTCCTACAATCCGTCCTGCCCCTTTCTCTCTTTGAAAAGTGTTTTTTTAATGGAATCAGCAATGCAAAAGAAAATTCTTTGGTAAACCGTATCTGACAAAAAAAACAAACCCAAACCCTCTCACACAAGCAGTACATTTTGGACTAAGGATGGGGTAGAGAAGTGGAATATTTCTGGCAGATATTCACAATGCACATTTTCCCCCCAATTAAAGTTAATTATGCCCAAATGGAACACATGGTAATCTGTATGCTTTCTTTTCCACTCTTTCTTTCGTTTAATTAATCTGCTATTGTAATTTTTAATGTTAAGTTAGAATCCTATCTTCCCAGCTTGCATATTCACCATAGAAGCGTCTTGATGAGTTTTAAATTCCAAAAGGTTTTTAACTACGCCGTTTAAAGATGTAAGCCACATAACAGTCCATAATAGCTCCTTTGGAATCATTAGCACTCCGAGTAAATAGGAGGCACCCTGGCAGTCGTGGGGAATGCGCGCTGGAGGACGGCTGTGTCACACAAGTGGGGCGCCCTTCTGCATCCCATCAGCTCCATGGGCGCCTCCTATACTTCCTCGTAGTATCCTTCCTGACAACGATTCAAGGCTATGGCCTCCGCTGATGGCCCCAGAGATCCTCCTCCATGACTTGATGCGGCAACAGAGTAAGCCCATTAATGCGAAAGCAAAAAGGTTCAAACAAATCCAGGAAAACTGCCAATTTTAGCAAAAGTCACTTGTCAAGGGGGGGGGGGGGGAATCTGGAAGTCCAGGCTCTTGGAATGAATAAAGAGGTTTACTGCAAGTTTATGTTCCCTACAAGAATCTCAACTACGAATGGTCAAAACAAAGAGGCGGCAGAGAAGAGTCAATGGGATTCAAGGTGGACTGGACTTAGATCTGCTGTGGGCACGAAGTGATTCAAGACTGATGATGCACTTGCCCCCCCCCCCCACCCCTCGCGTTCAGCCTGGTCATCTTCTAGATCAGCCCTGATGGGTGGAAGGCTCCGTCTACTTCGCTCCCACACTTGGTTGGGCTTAAAAAGCAAAGGTTTGCAGAAAGTAGTTCAGCTCTTTATAAGAAGAGATTTGATCACTCAATCGGAGACTGAGGGGATCGAATGTGTGGTCCAACAGACCAGCCTTGAAAATGGCTTCCCACCACTTGGTGGGAGCATCTAGACCAGGGGTGGTGAACTGTGGCTCTTTTATGACTCATGGACTTCACTACCCAGAATTCCTGAGCCAGCATGGCTGGCTCAGGAATTCTGGGTATTGCAGTCCATGAGTCATAAAAGAGCCACAGTTCGCCACCCCTGATCTAGACTATCCTGGCTGGTTCTTACGTTGTGGTGGGGAGGAAGAGAATAACCTGAAGGCCATTTTTTCTCCTCCATGACCCCGCCCAAATATCAAGGGGATTCCGGAAGAGCCTCTTGAGTGGTACAGACGAGGGGTGAAATCCAGCAGGTTAAGACAGGTTCTGGAGAACCGGTAGCAGAAAGTTTGAGAACTGCCAAATGCCACCTCTGGCTGGCCCCGCCCCCATCGATTCTCTCCCTCCCAAGTCCCAGCTGATTGGGAGGGGATGGGGATTTTGCAGTAACCTTCCCCTGACACACCCACCAAGCCACGCCCACAGAACCGGTAGTAAAAAAAAATGAATTTCATTAATGGTACAGACCCACCCTGGGGAGGTCCCCTTTCTCCCCCTGCTCCAAAGAAAGGCAGTGAGGCACTTCTGGAGCCTAGATGAAGTAGCTCCCTTGCTTATTGGCTCTTTCGCTCTGGTCTTTAAGATCTCCTGCTTCTTAATGCATGTGTTTCGATTCTGATCTGTTGCTCCTTAGCTTTTAATGTCACTTTATGCTGTTCGGATGCTTTGGGGAGGGGTGTACCTTTATTGTTGCTTAATGAAAGTTAGCTGATGGGAATCGCACTTTGGCCAAAAGAAGAAAAAGCTTCTCATCCAGCATTATCCTCCGAAACAGAAGATCTCAGGCAGATGTATGATTTTTTTTTAATGATTTAGATTTTGGCATAAATAAAACACTGAAAGCATTTTAGAACTCACCCACTCCCTGAAAGGGGGATGCTTGAGGTCTTAATTGTTCTCCCAAACGCTGAGTTGGGTGCAACGGTAGGAGGCTTCATTCTTCAGCCACCAGGGAGCCCTTTATACTCTCATCTCCTGGGCTTCCCAAGGAAGGGATCCCTTCGCCTTACATTCCAGAAAGCTCTAATCACTAAATGAAATCCACGCATGTAAATAGCTGTCAAACATAATAGAGTTGCTACGCTTTAAAAGACCCCGCACTTATCATGCCTGAAATATTATGACGGAGATGCGCTGGTGACTTTAACAAATTGGAGAAATGCAAGGCTGGGTTGATGTAGCAACAGGGGAGAGAGATTCCGTGGGCACCTTCTCTTCATTGGCTCGTCGAGAGAAAGAAAACGGGAGGCGCCTTCTCAGCTGTGATGGAGATTAAAAAAAACACCATCTGAACAGCAGCTCTAAGACCGGACGGGCATCTCTCCATGGCCGGTTGCAAGTTGCCCGTCCTTGCAGTGAGTGGAAAGGGGACGTCGCTTCTCCTAACGCTCGGTCTCTGTCCTAATTGTGTTTCTTCCGCTCTAATGACAAACCAACCCAACTTCTTCTCGGAGCTTCTGCTTGATTGATGCTCCAGCAAAATACAGATAGGCTGCAGCAGGGGGAGCGAAGGTAAATCAACAAAGAAGAAATTACTTCTGGAATTTCTTGAATCCCAGCTCATAAATGAGGATGGGTCTTTCTCTTCCAAAATGAGATCAATGGAGGCTTTGCGACCGGCAGGCCTGCAAAATAACACAATTTGTTTGGGTCTATCTCTGAAGCTAAATTGTGCGGCAATTCAGCTGGTAGTGAGACAGTACTTCTAAGCGTGTTCAAAGCACACACACACACACACACACACACACACACACACATCCCTTAGTCTCAAAGGGCTCAATCTGCTTGAGTGGAGGGGGCTGGTATGTGACGTTCAGCTCCCCACAACTCTTTGTGCTTTGACAGCTGTCACTTGGCTGGGATTGGCCGTCAGCAGCTGCTCCCGGGAGTTCTTGTGAGCTCCGGCTTGTGTCCTTGTTGATGGTATCTTCTCTTCTGGTGGCCTTTTATTTTTTCCCTAGTATCGGAATCTGCTCTTATGACTCTTGTTTTCATGCTATCTGTCCAAAATATTTAACCTCAACTTCCATGATGAGAACTTCAGTGAGCCCGCTGGCCTTACTTCTGGTAGCACTGAGCAATCTGTTCTTTTTGCAATCGTTTCGCCCACACCGAAATCTAAAGTCATTTGTTTTACTTCATTCGCCCTTTCTGGTGACTCGGATTTCACTGCCCCACCACTGTGACCCCAGCAACATGCAGAAGGCTTCAGCAAAGCTAAGTGGGCTCAAATCCCTTCAGAACTTAGATGGAAGGCTTCCTATGAAGTCCTAGCGATCTCCCGTCCCAGCTAGGACTGGGAAGCTGAAGAAATATCCCCTAACAAGGGAGCAGTGAATGGCCTCCACGGTGCTGTCAAAGAGGTTGCATGAGATCATCAGGCATGGAAGCTCAAGTGAGTTTTCATAGGCTTATAGGTGGCAACCAAACCTTAGCAAAGTGGTTTGCATTCCTTTCTCAAGGTCCAATAAGGGAGCCCCTCAGCCTTTCACAAAACTGACAACAACCTTGCCCTCTCCTCTGCCTTAGATTACCACCCAGCTTTAACTTGGGTCATACTCAGGTTCTCCTAGTGTTAACTCCTACCCTGTCCCACCTCTGCACCACGCAGGGACAGTCTCTTTCAGAGGAAGCAACGAGGAGCATTGCCAAGAGGTGAAGCACTCCAGGTGCCTTCCTGGTCCAAAGAGCATCCAGGGAAACGAAGATGGCAACTGGCAGAGCATTCTCCTTCATGAGCCCCCTGAGAAAGGATTCAGTTGGACAACAGAGTGAAATTAAAAAGTACATCCCAGATACTGGTAAGAAATCCAGTCTCTATCTGAGCAGGTCTCATCTGGGCTCTTGCCTGAGGCCTGCACAACATCTCCATCTCTTACTGGCTTCTCTGGTGAGAGACACATTTAGGAATCCAACCTGATTTCTCCAACCTCCTCTGACCTGCAGTGGGACCATCATCGCCCTCCGAGATGCAGAGGGCTGAAGTAGGAAGCTGGCTGTGAAGCGCTGGGGAAGGAAACGCTGGCTCTGAGCCACCCCTGGCGGGCTTTGCTAGACTGTCACCACAAGATGCTACATCTGGGTGGGAAATCGTCAAGACTATTTAAAAAAAATGGTGCTCAATTACAAAAACCGAAAGTTCTGAGATGAATGGACAATGTATGTTAATTATGCTGACAATATGAAACCATCTCTTTCAATGGAGTTAATTTAGTGACATCTGTTCAAGTCCAAGAAAATACAAGGGGCGATTTAAGACGAAGCTGTCGGGAAGAAAACATCGACATGATGTGCCTTCCTTTCGTTTTTTCCGGCCAGAATTAGTGCATGAAAATAGGAATGACAAACCCGCCTGATGCATTGTAGCCTTTTCAAATATGCAGCAGCAGCAGCAGGAGGACTAAGAAGGCCTGTGTGGGCTTCGTGGAGGAAAAATGCAGCCACTGCTCTCTAGATACGGCACACGTCATCTACGTAGATGGTCTTCAAGGGAGATGGGGAGGTTTTTGGCCGGAAGGGCAGGGAAGGGAGAAGGGAGCATTTGGAGAGGAAGAGGGCGGAGACTGAAACCAGGAGGAGACCGACTGTCTCTGTGCCAGAGCTCCTCACCCCTGGCCATTCATTGCTGGGCTTTTCAGAAGCTTCTGGTTGGCTTCCCTAGAAAAGAATCCTGAACAAGAAGTAGAGAGATGTTCTTGAGAACTTCCCTCAGTGTGATACCTTCTGGATCTGTCCTGCCCAGAATTTCTAATCATGGTCCTTGTACTTAAGTCATTTTGGAATTTTACTGATCATGATTCCAAAACATTTGGAAAGTATCATGTCAGGGGAAACGGTTTTGAGTATAACCTCTCACTCTGTGCGCCCCAGGCACTGACCTAGGCTTCCCCAGACGGTTGTTCCCCACGGGATGAATTCCACTGCAGGTACCAGAAACGGCTCCTTCACAAAATGTCCCCTTGGTGATATCCAATTGTTCCCCATAAAGAAGCACTCATCTCTTTCACAAAACACGTTTTGCTTCTTAAACACCCTGATGAGGACACTTAAAGCAGAAGATGGCTCGGCGCGTTTTATGAAATCTCTTCTGCCTTCATTATCTGAACGAGGCCTTCTCCTTCCTGAACTCACAGCTTCAAGTTCAAAGCACTTAAGAGGGTCACAAAAGAAAAGCTACCATTCTCTCCTCGAGTGGGAGTGCAATGTTTATTTTGCTTATGGAACACATGGAAATTAAAAGCTCCTTTTCATGCCAACGTGAAGCTGGTGGCATTTTTCAATTAAAAATGCCCGTCTACAATGCTTCTCAAGCGACATTATGCGGAATGTCATTTCGCTGAACCACCTGAAGATCTGAGATAACATTTTCTGTTGATTTGACATCTACTCAATTTCATTCACTGAAGAACTACCTTATTGACAAATAAAGAGGAGACTTCGCTGTTCATCTCTCCTCAAATGTCACACTGAAAGAAGGGTTGGGGGGGATCACTCCTGACGAAAGGTTACAAAGAATACAAGCGTTTAAGTGAAAAGGCACTGAGGATTTTATTGGCTTTTCCATATCTATATCGAGATCTATTTGTAAAGGTGGATTTTCAACATTCACAACTACCCCAACACCAAATTAGGCAAACTGTCAGACAAATTCTATGATTATAGAAGATCCCATTGATGAAGTATGCTGCCCTAGGCATCTTCACACAACCTATTGACCACCATCCATAAGTTAAAGGTAAGAAATGAGTATTGTTGAAAGTATATTTTATTGTTCTTTTTACCCCCTTTTTAAAAATGTTCCTTTTTAAGCAAAACATTGACGTTGCGTAGTCTGAAAAAGCTATCACCTCAATGATTCCTCGCCCCAAAATTACCTCTTCCAGCCATTTCATGGAAGCAACTACGGGCTCAACATTCTTCCTCACAAGTAACTAACTGGAGTTAGAGAAAATGGGAACATAAAAATGAAGGAAGTCTAAGCAAGGAATCCACCTCATATCTATCAACCAATATATTATGGTCATCTTGTCTTTACTGAGATGACACAAGGGCTAGTTCCCAGCTGGAGAACCCCCTAGGTCAGGGGTCTCCAACCTTGGCAACTTTAAGACTTGTGGACTTCAACTCCCAGAGTTCAACTCACAGAACTCTGGGAGTTGAAGTCCACAAGTCTTAAAGTTGCCTAGGTCACAATCTCACTGGAGACTGCAGTTGCTTCTCCCAGATGCCCCTTTGAGCGACCAGATGACCCAATGAAGACAGAGCTAAGAAGCCCCTCATGGAAATAACCGCTGGGTGCCAAGACCTCCTCAATACTCATGTAGCTTTCACATGGCGTGGAAGCTTAAGATGAGCAGAGACCTTGCAATGGGCCCAACTGAACAGCCTCTGACTGTTTGGAAGTCGGCAGATAGAATGACGGTATCCAATGTTTCTCTAAGCAGAAATCAACCGACAGAGACAAGAGGCATTTATGGACGAAACGGCCAATATTTTTGACTTCAAACTCTTCAGTACTGAAATCTAAGAAGATGAGGGTCCTCAGACCCCAACAGAGTATCAAGGAACTCCAACGGAAGGTGCCAACGGTTTTTGCAGGTGCCAGCTGCAGTCATCTGGGTAGTTTTGCTCTTCTTAAAAAGCAGTAAAACTCTGGGCTCGGCTCTTTGCCGTACCTGCTTCAAGGGCATTTTTAAGGCCAAGAATCAGCATGTCCGAAATCTGACTGAGAAGAAAATCTGCCTGTGCCTCCCAAGTCCCTTCCGCAAAGCCCCAACCCAAACACGAAGCGCGGGAAGGATTCGTGTGGAACTCTACCGAAGTGGAGGGGTCACCACCACCGACATCACCTCAAAACTGCATGAAACGTGGGTGGGAGGGAGCAAAGGGGGGAGGGAGAGAAAAAGTGGGGCTGCCGCGAGCAGATGGAAAACAGGACGTTTTGTTCAGGAGACAGGTGTAAACAGATGATAATGATCAGGCTGAACAATACCGCAAGGTGAAAATTGTGTTTCTCACAAAAGGAGCCAAATGGGTCTGGATTATTATGTGGAAGGGGCAATTTCTTAGTGGAAAATTAGGTTTCGGTGACTCATGCCTGCAAGCTTATTGTGAGGGGTTCTCATCCGCATCGGAGGCCACTCAAACATGGAGGAGCTGCCAGAGGGAAGGCTCCCTTCTCACAGACTCCTTCTTTTCAGCTCTGACCTGAAACCAGAGGCAATTAAACCCATAACTGGGAGGTTCAGAGAAACACTTGAATCTCCGAATGGGAGGACATGACGGCTCACCTGTGCCCACCACTTCCACACAACCTGCTCTGGCATCACGGCTGACGAGTGGGGAGAGTTTAACCAAGTTCGCCAGCAGCGTTTGGCCCACCAAGGTGTCAAGGGAGACCGAATGCAGCACAGGCCTACAACTCTGGCCTCTGCAAAAAAAAAAAAAAACCCATAACCCCCGCACTCACAACTACCCCAGGAAATGTTTTCCGAATACTGAATGGCCACTCAGGACAATCAGTCAGAGAAAGTCCCCCTGATCCTTTTGGAAAGTCTTGGACCAAAGTCTGGTCTATAAGCAAGTGCCTGGTTGAAGAACGAGGCAGTGGCTGATGGTGGTGGCGATTCAGACATTATCCTGGCAGTGACTCACGGATATGCCCGGACCTATCATATACACGGCCATCTCCCACCCTTGACACAAAGTGTATTGTGTTAGAATAAAAATAATTAATGAAAGGGGTTCACCTTTTTATAGAGGGACCTTTCACTTCCTAGAGCAGACTTTCCCTTTAAGACACATGGACTTCAACTCCCAGAATTCCCCTAGCTGGTGGGAACTCTGGGAGATGAAATCCAAGGGTCTTCAAGTGGCTGGGAAACCCCGTTCTTAAGGCATAAATAGCAATAGCAGTTAGACTTATGTACCGCTTCACCGTGCTCTTCCAGCCCTCTCTAAGTGGTTTACAAAGTCAGCCTCTTGCCCCCAACAATCTGGGTCCTCATTTGACCCACCTTGGAAGGATGGAAGGCTTAGCAATCCACTTCGCAGCAGATGATTCTCCAGGTTAACTACTGGAAGGAAGGAAGGTGGCTCTCTGGTTTGGGGTCCAACCTCTCGGTCCCTCTCCGGTTGATGTGATTGCAGCACTTCCCACCTTCCTGACCACAGCTCTCCATTACCTGAATCCAGCCACATCAAGTTTAGATTTATGACTGGCCAACTGTGTTGTGATTAGGTGTCATCCCTGTCTCTGTGCTCCCCCTGATATTGATAGATAATATTCTGTGGCAGTGCATTGTCTGACCTTTCAAAGGTTACCGCCAGTAGATACTCCAAAATCAATATGGATCTTATCTGTCACAACCCGCAAGAGAAACATTACCAGTGAGATGGGCCACGATGGATTCAGACAGAAGGAAGAAAAGACTTTCTCTCGCCCCCACCCACCTCCATCCCCCCCACCCTCATTCTGCTCTGAAGACCCAGTTCTTCATTTTTATTCCTTGCTGGAAGAAGAGAAATACATTTTATAGTGAAGAGAAAATTTGTCTTTTATACTAGCTGACAAGCTCATTTTCTTGGATAACATTAAAAAATATGAACTGTGAGCTTCAACCGAGTATACATAACTATCGCGGTAATGAAGAGAGGAAGAAACGCTGGGTACATAACTACGTATATTCTTACTGGGCCAAGAGGGGGGGAAACTGACCTAAAGACTTTTCCAAAATACGTCGATCTATCAGGCTTTTCAGGTGACTAAAGAGGAAGGAAGAAGACGGGAGAGAGAGAAGTTGAAGGACCACCAACCAGTTGCCCTCTCTCTCTCTCTCTCTCTCTCTCTCTCTCTCTCTCTCTCTCTCTCTCTCTCTCTCTCTCTCTCTCTCTCCCGCACGGGCCTTGCTTACACTTTTGCACGCCCATGCTTGTGCCTCCAGGGGGAACAAATACTTGCCATGAAGAGAACGAGACGGGCTGCAGCTTCTCCGGTCCCAGAAATAGGCCATGATTCTGCCGGGAGAAGAGATGAGCCAGAAAACCAAACTACCTTTAGCCGCGAGAGACTAAGGGGAGACAAGGAATGGCAGCCATTGGGGATGGTTTGCTCCTGTGCACCAGAAAGAGCAACTGATCAAAATCCATGCCGCTCCCAGGCCCAGGGGAAGCAAGAGTTTGCTCCAATACTTTTCTGTTTCGGGGTGGGAGGGTGGGAGGGGGAGGAAGGAGCCAGTGGCAGAAAAGACAAGATTAAATATCCACTTATATTTTTACAGAGGCAAGTATGCTTGCCTGCAAGACTTCCCACTGGCAGACATAATTGCAAGTCACAGGAGGACTCCCACGTGGTCCTCTCATGCCTGCAAATAAGTTTTTGAAAATCCAGTGGAGAAAGAGACGGCCAGCCAGGCCTGAGGAGTGCAGGGGAGCATCTGAGCACCCGGCATGCCTCTGAAATGGTCCAATAATAATAATAATAATAATTTAATTATTATTATTATTATTAATAATTAAGCCGTTCAACACAAGGCAGGTCGAGGTCATCAGCTAAGGTCCAAAGTCAGGTGTGCAGTCAGAGAAGACGAAGAGTTTATTTTCATTTACGATTCCCATTTTGCTCTTTCCTCACCAAAAAGGCACCGAGATGAAGGGGTGAGGAGGAGGCTACAGTTCTTGGTCCCCAGAACTCCATCCTCGGAAGGCTACCGCTACCCACAACAGAGGGATAGGCAAAGGTGCTTTTTCTGCAGGCAACTGGACTTCCTTGGTTGTTTTTTCTTTTTGAAGGTGTTTCGCTTCTCATCCAAGAAGCTTCTTCAGCTCTGACAGGATGCTTCCACTCCCCACTATCCTGGCAGAGTTGAAGAAGCTTCTTGGATGAGAAGCGAAACACCTTCAAAAGGAAAAAAACAAGAAAGTCCAGTTGCCTCCAGGAAAAGCACCTTTGGGACAACCAGGACTTGAGGACTCAGAATCTCTGCAGTCTCATCTATGACTTCAAAATATTGGAAGACAGGAAGACATTTTATTCCCCTGCAATATAGAACTCGGTTGGAAATACCAGCCGGAATATATTTCAAATTCAACGGGGAAAGCTGAACAAAGAATCAATCAGCATCAATTCTGGCAAGAGACGGTTCTTGGTTGTCTCCAAACCCCCAAGGGCTGATCTTCAGTGGGCCCAGCTGGTAGGACTGTTCAGGACAGGGGGAATGGGTGAGAAGAAAGTGCCCTAAACCTGGCTGGTTGGCCTCCTGAACACCCAGGGGTGAAATCCAGCAGGTTCTGACCGGTTCTGGAGAACCAGAAGTGGAAATTGTGAGTAGTTCAGAGAACCGGCAAATGCCACCTCTGGCTGGCCCCGCCCTCATCTATTCTCTGCTTCTGGAGTCCCAGCTGATGGGGAGGGAATGGGGATTTTGCAGTATCCTTCCCCTGCCACGCCCACCAGGCCACGCCCACAGAACCAGGAGTAAAAAAAAAATCACATTTCACCATTGTGAGCATCCCAGCGTTTTACCCTAGGCCCCATTGGTGCGCATCTCTGCAGGAAAGAAGGATGGCTGTGTGGGCACCTCCAGAACAGCACCCAAGTGGCTCTGCCTGTGGTTCATGCACGAGGCCTTGTCTGAAGAGGCCCATGGAGTGTGGCCTTTAAGGCACCACCAGAAATAGGCAACTCCAAACAGAGGCTCTATCCAACGGGAGGGAGGGAGGGAGGGAGGGGGGGGGAAGGGAGGTCGCCCCAAGAGAGCAGCAAAAGTGGAGAAGAACAGCTGCCCTCTTTCCCCTGTTACCACCAAGAGATGTTTTTAATCTCCATTCACATCTATTTTTTACCCGTCTGAGCTAATTCAGACTTTTATCTTGGAGTAAAAGGTAAAATGCAGAGAGGACCAGAGAACCCATCCGCCTGGCCCCACGCTTTCTCTCCCGGGTGTTTTCATCCAGCACTCGGGGAATCCCTTCGTTAGGGGGTTGCAGCCCAGGAATGGTGTGTCTAACACCCCAGAGGGCAAATAAAGGAGAAAAGGAATTCAACACAAACACACCCAGGCAGGACGCCCAGCCGCCACACTGTGGCCCCTGCAGACAAGGAGAAGCAGCCCTTTCCCGACAAAGACTCGGAGGATTTACATCGGCGGCACAAAGCAGCTCCACACCACATCTCAAGGACTGTGCGCAGCCCCTTATTTATCCCAGCATGCATGTACTTCTGTTCTCTTCCCATGCTTGGTTAGGACACTGAGCATCGGGGGGAAAGAGAAGGGCGGGAGGCTGCACATCTCGGCAATGTCCGTTTCGGGTTTTTTTTCCTCTCTCCAGAATTTAAAGCTCTGTCAGCCTCCCCCTTGCAGGGAGACAACTTAATGAGGAATGCTGTCAGGCGGGCTCCTTTTGTCAGCCAGGATGAATCTCTCCGTTGGCTTTGTGGAGGAAGTCGCCAGAACTACAAAACCCCCTCGAATCGCTGGATGCCTCTTCCAAAGGTCAGAATGAATATTGATGCTGCACAGCCAGAAGAAAGGGGACGCTATGCCACTGTTCTTCCTTTCCCTTTGGAGGGAGGGGAGGGGAGGGGGCGGCAGGGGCCTTCAAAGGACGCCCCCCTCCTCCTCCTGGAAGCTCAATTGGGCTTTTAAGATAAAAGACCCTCCATCAGCCACAGGTACCAATCAATCAATCAACTTTATTACAGTCATTGATCAATTCTAAAAAGGGGACCAATTCCGAGACAGCAGATAAAAATCGAAATAAAACCAAATAATAGAAAATTGATGTGGTCGGAGGGTTGCGTATTTTACACAAATAGGAGAGCAAAATCTGGGTGCCTTCTAACGAAATGAGATCCCGACTCAAGGCTGCAATCAAGAAGGCCGCCCGGCCTTTTAAGGTGGTTGGGGCCGATGAATGTTGCTGGCGTAACATCTTCGGCTCCTTCCCCATCTTTCAAACCCCAAACGCCTTCATTTCAGGCGGCAGCACAAGCCGGGACGATGCTGGTAAAAATGCCCTTTTTCTTCAGGAAAGCTTCCATTCTGCCCACACTTGATTATCTCTGCTTTAAAAATGATGAAGCCATCCAAAGCACTGAGGGAAAACACAATGAAGGTGCGGTGCTGCCTGTCAAAGGAAATGCAGGGGCCTCATCATAGGAAATTAATGGGAGAAGATTCCCAGGCGAAGGGCTGCCTCGTTATGCTTCTCCTGTGTTTTTAATTGATTCGCTTAATGTGGTTTTTGTATCTCTTTCTGCTGCTGCGCAAGCCACCTCGGGCATCCCTGAAGTTGAATGGCAGGATGTAAATTCTATAAAACCAACACGGCATTAAGCCTGTTTCACCACCAAGCAGGGTGTGCGCACAACCACGTTTGGTCCCTCTTTTCCGTCAGCTCTTTTCTTCTCTTCTATTCACAACGGTTCAGCTTCAGAAAACGGCCGGCTCCTCCTCAGAACGACTCAGGAGCAGAAGGGGGAGCCAGCAGAGGGGGTGTTTGCCGGTTCTCCGGACTACTCAAAGCCTCCTCAAAACATCTGCCGTGTTTCTGTTTCTGAATCGTTCTTAGGAAGAGCCGACCGTTTTCTGAAGCTGAACCATTCCGAATAGAATAGGAGAAAAGAGCTGACGGAAAAGAGGGACCGAATGTAGCTGTGTGCACAGGCCAGAGGTGGGATTCAGCAGGTTCTGACCAGTTCTGGAGAATTGGTAGTGGAAATTTTGAGTAGTTCAGAGAACCGGCAAATGCAACCTCTGGCTGGCCCCGCCCCCTCCTGAGTCCCAGCTGATTGGGAGGAAATGGGGACTTTGCCGTATCCTTCCCCTGCCACACCCAGCAAGCCACGCCCACAGAACCTTCAAAGAATGTGAATCCCCCACTGATCCACAGCCCTGCCCAAAGGATGAAACCCAAATACGGGGTTGATGGGGAAGAGACTGCTTATTATTTGGGGGGGGGGGGGTGATTAAAATCCCTGGCTGGGTGGGCCAAGTGAATTAAATTTAACATAGGCATCTCCCAATGGCTGATGGGAGAGATGGAAGAGAAAGCCTCCTCTTGGCCAGGATGCCAAAGCAGCTTCTCAGTAGCCCTCGGCCACCAGAAGATGGACAAGCTGCAAATACGTTCTCCGGGGGGGGGGCTCCTCACACTCCAAGTAAGGCACTAACACCCGCGTATTTCGTTGCTGCCCCCCTCCCAAAGCCGTGTGAGCGAATGAACTTGTTAAGATTCTGCGGTTCTGCACGAGGGGCTCTGCTGAAGAGCGGAGGGGGAGGGGGGAGAGGCTGTGCCAATCAAACAGCCATGATTAAAACCTACTAATTTAAATTTTTAATGAACCAAACACCAAACGCGCAGGAGAACATCTTATACTAGATTAACTGAAATGCATTAGCATTCCACCGGCTTGTGAGACCCTCCCGAGTTTTCTTGCAATGCAGATGGGTACGACGACGACTTTCCGAGGCTCCAGATCGGGGCTGCTTTCCTCCTCCCCACGTTTCTTCTGCGAGTAAACACTCCGTGGGACACACCCGCCCCCCTCCCACACGCCAACGGGATCCGAGCCGGATGCAACTGACAACGGTGTCACCTTTTCTGGCTTTCAAAGAGAAAGCGATCAATGGCCTCCGAAGGGGGAGAGTTGGCAAGAGGAAGGAAGAACGCTCCTTGTCCTCCGCCAGTGGAACAAAGGGAGGCAACGTTGGACATTTTTCACCCCCAATGAAAAGGCCCAGGCGGGAAGAGGAAGGATGGGGCTTCCCTGCCTCTGCTAAGCAGTCAGCCGGGTGGAGAAGGCTGATCTGGAAGACTCCGGGCGAAGACCTCGAAGGCTTTCAGGGGTTGAGAGGAAGCAGGGCTGGGTAGATCAGACCCTCTACTTCAGTCTTTCTCAACCTTGGCGACTTCAACTCCCAGAATCTAAGCTGGCTGGGGAATTCTGGGAGTTGAAGTCCACAGGACTTAAAGGTTGAGAAACACTGCTCTACTTCCACATTACAGATCCCCAGATGTACCTCAACCACTCTATGCTTCATTTTTAGGAACAGGATCAACCTGCCAAGCTTTATTCTCTGCGTCCTTCAGCTAAGAATAATTGGCAACCTGTATACTCAATAGGCCCGTGATGGTGAACCTATGGCACGTGCGCCACAGGTGACAGACAGAGCCGTCTCTGCGGGCATGCCAGCCATCGCCGCAGGCCAACTCCACTGTGGAAGCACAGCCAGCCACTGTGCCTTGCCCCAGCCAGCTGGTCTTCAGGTGTCTGCCATGCATGCACAGGGTGCATATGGGGAACACGTACATACATGCATGGGGGCAGGGTGCATGCATGGGGGGGCTTGCATTGCCCTTTGGGGCTTCGCGGAGTACCCCACGCACCGTTTTGGCCCTGGAAAGCCTCCTGCACCAACTTGGAAGCAAATAATGGGCAAGTGGGAGGTGGTCACATGTGCAGGGAAGCGTGGAGGGGTGTCGTGCACGCATGTGGGGGTGGGGGTGGGGTGGATGCAGGGAGGTTGCACACGCATTGCGTTCTAGGTGTGGCCACGCACACACTTTCTACGCAACGACCGAAGGTTAGCCATCCCTGCAGTGGGCCATCCGTTTCCCCTCATGGCCGGTGCAGTCGCCCCCCAATGTTCCAATCCGGATGCAGGCCATGGGTTGCAACGGCTGTGTTGGGGACAATAACGCCGCCGAGAAGTGCCACAAAAGGGGGTCGCACAACCTGTGTGGCTTTGCAGGCTTAGGGGGTTTGGTGTTCCGTTGGGGGGAGGCCAGGAACAAAGCGAGAGCTCTTTAAACATCCCGTCAGGCTCGGCAGTGATGGAGGGAAGCTCCCACGTCCATCCATTCACAGGTTTTAAGCTCCTGTTGTGATTTGATTTATCCTTATGATAAAGGCTACATAAAGCTATTTTGCTGTATTTATTATTTGAGAGAGGGTGGGAGAATGTTGATTTAGTCCTCCACCTGCCAGGGCTGAAGTTATAAATGCAGGGCTCTTACATATTAATCTACTCACAATACAATTTGGTTTTTCCACTACACAGAGGACACAAGAAGAGCTGCTCTCTGATGGGAGGGGGGGAGGAAGGAAGGAAGGAAGGAAGGAAGGAAGGAAGGAAGGAAGGGGGGAGGGAGAGGAAGGGAGGGAGGGCTAGGAAGGAAGGGAGATGGAGGAAGGAAGGAAGGAAGGAAGGAAGGAAGGGAGAGGGAGGGGAGGGGAGGAAGGGAGGGACGGAGTTAGGGAGGAAGGAAGGAAGGAAGGAAGGAAGGAAGGAAGGAAGGAGGGAGGGAGGGAGGGAGGGAGGGAGGGAGGGAGGGAGGGAGGGTGGGTGGGAGGGAGAGGAAGGAAGGGAGTCCTAGGAAGGAAGGGAGATGGAGGAAGGAAGGAAGGGAGAGGGAGGGAGGGGAGGAAGGGAGGGACGGAGTTAGGGAGGAAGGAAGGAAGGAAGGAAGGAAGGGGGAGGGGAGGGGAGGAGGGAGGGAGGGGCTTTTCAGATGCAACAGATGTCAACTCTTACAATCCCAAAATATCCCAGGGCGCTTCATGGATCAGAGGAACAGAATTCTAGCCAAACAAACAAAAAAAAGCCACAATGGTTATTAAACCTTGTAGAAGAACCTGCCATTTCATTGGGCACAACCTGGACGTCTCCCCTCTTGGGCACCAGGGACTGGTTCCCTGGAGAGAGCTTTTTCCATGGGCTGAAGGGAGGAGGGGGCGTCATTTCGCATGCTGCCTGCATCGCGTGGATGGGACTTCGCTTGTTTGCGTGGCTTGTTTGCTGGCATGCTGCGGCCTGGTACCGATCCGTGGACCAGGGCTTGGGGACCTCTGGTCTAGAGGAGCACTCGGCCAAGGGCAGAGAACACCCCAAAGAGGGGTTCTAGGCACTGCCAGGGGGCCCGTGTCCCCATGCCCATGGACAGCAGGGGGATCCTGGGCAAGCCAGCTTCGACCTGTAGTGTTAAACGTCACAACTAGAAAGAGGAGAGAGAGAAAATCGCCCGCTTTGGTCCTCTCAGCGCAGGAGCCACGAGGAGAAGGGAGAAGGGGAAAGTAGAGCATGGAGCTTCATCCTTACCAGGAAGGGCCATCTAGGGCAGGGGTGTCCTGGGAGTTGAAGTCCACAAGTCTTAAAGAACCCAAAGTTTGGAGGCCCCTAACCTAGATGGTCATTCCTGGGGAGGCGGACAAGCACCAGTTCGTAGTCCTGCACCACGGAGCACGGTGGAGCAGAACCTGGTGGCCTTCAAACACGGAAAGTCCGCTCGGAAGAGACGCAAAGCCCGCTGGGAGAGGTGCACATCGTGGTAAAACAGCTGCCAGAAGCGATGTCTGCAGCCTATGGATCTGTCAATCAGGAAGGGATGCAGAATTTCCAGTCCAGAGCCTTTTTAATCCAGTTTTCCAACATACGGCAATCACTCGCAGGTTACCACCATTGCCACCCAGTGGGATGGGCATCCCTGCTCCTCCTTGGCCAGGAATGCAGGGAAACCTCCCAGGAGGAAATGCGCAGTTGCTCCTGTTAATATGGCAGAGGGAAGGGCTGGCTAAAGAAAGAGGGAAGGGCAGAAGGCAGAAAGGTCTAGAACAGGGAGGGAAAACCTTTTTGGCACCAAGTGCCCAAACCGCAACATGGGTGCATGGGCGCGCACCAGAGCAACCAAAGACATATGCCTGTTTTTCGGCTTCTTTTGGGGGGCGTTTTGGAGCCATTTCTGTAATGGTCTTCGCAGATGCCGGAGCGATGGAAAACAGCCAGATAATGACACGAAAAAAGACCGGGAAACGGCCTGGGTTTGGGCCATTTTCAGGCCACTTTCTGGGGTTCCAGCACCCGCGAAGACCAGCTGGAAACCAGAAGAGCAGCTGGCGATGTCACGCATGCCCACAGGGAGGGTCACGTGTGCTCTGGGTTCGCCATTACAGGTCTAGTAGCATCCCCCCCCACCCCCCATACAGGCCCACCTGCGATCCAGTGGAAGGAAACGGCTCTCGCCTTTCGAAGCATCGGGGGCCACAATTATGGAGAGAAACTACAGGCAGCTTTCAAGCTACCACCACAACTGAGCTCAAAAGTTTGGTTGCTAAGGGAGACAGTCTTTAAGTGAGCGTTGCCCCATTTCACAAACTTTCTTGCCACCGACGTTAAGTGAATCACTGCAGTTGTTAAGTTAGCCACACGGTTGTTAAATGAATCTGGCTTCCCTGTCGACTTTGGTGGTCGGAAGGTCGCAAAAGGGGAAATCACGTGAACCCCCCCGCCCACCCCCCGGACACTGTGACCGTCATAGATTCGAGACAGTTCCCAAGCGGCCACATTTTGATCGCCTGACCACAGGGATGGTGCAATGGCAGTCAGTCACTTTTCCCAGTCCCGCTGAAACGACAAACGGTCCCTAAGGGAACTGTTGTAATTCGAGGACTATCTATACTACAAAGAAGACGAGCCAAGGGAAATCATTTTGGAGCTCATCCTGCACAGAAAGCCCAGGCCCCACTTCAAGCTGGAACTCCGGTGGTGCTGATGCGTTTTCTGGCTGGAAGTCGACCCTGACATTTGTCATTTCATTTCATTGCATTGTAGCCACGTTGCAAAACCAAGCAGCCCTTCCCTTTGGTAAACCTGATACGCTAAACTGTGTTTAGTTTTTAATTAAGCCTTTTTGCTCGTATTGGAAGAAATGTGGAGGCCTTGGGGTTTAAATGGTGGTTTTAAGCCAAGTATATGGTAAATGCCTTTTTGCATGCACCACCATTAAATATAATTACGCAGTGGGTAAAACACGTGCCACTCCAGAAATGTCATTTGGTTTTACAGTTATAAACTCATCAACATTTATCAAAACAGCGCCCGGAGACAGGCAGCGAGAAAAGCACTGACTACAGCAAGAGCCTTACATTCTCCTCCGCCTTTGAAAAAAGCAGGCTTGAAGGCAAAACAAGAGAGCGGAGGGGGAGAAGAGGAGAGGCTCTGCGTTTCATATTCTCATCTCCTTGACTGAAATGTTAATTTCCTCTTACAGGTCTGAAGGCAGCAAAGGAGAGGAAGATTCAGCTGATGGCATCTGGGGGGGGGGGGGGGGAGAAGAGGGGCACCCTTCTGGAAGAAGGGAGGGGCGCTCAGCAGAGGAACCAGTGCCGAGCCCCCGCCCAGCACAGGGGAAGGGAGGCGGAGACCCAGAGCCAAAAGGATCTCACCCGGTGGATCTCTGCCCTGGAGCCGGGTGTGGAATCCCTTTGGGCCTCAGGGCAGGGGTCAAATTCAATTTTCTTACTACCTACTGTCTGTGGGCGTGGCTTGGTGGGCATGGCAGGGGAAGGATACTGCAAAATCCCCATCCCCCCTGGGGCCAGCCAGGGATGGCGTGTGCTGGTTCCCCGAACTACTCCAAATCTCCACTGCCAATTCTCTAGAACCCGTCGGAATCTCCTGGATTTCACCCCTGCCTCAGGGGCTCTGAGGACTGAAAGAGAAGCTGCCCACAGGACCAATCTTTGCCCTTCACCTGCGATACACGTAATGGACTCATCCACAGCACATGCCGTCCATTCAGAAGTGCAGAATAACAGAGGAGGAAGGGACCTTGGAGGTCTTCTAGTCCAACCCCCTGCTCAAGCAGGAGAACCTATGTCCATTTTAGACGTGTGGTAGTCCAATCTCTTTTTAGAAACTCCAGTGATGGAGCGCCCACAGCTTCTGGAGGCAACTTCTGTTCCTCTGATTAATTGTTCTCACTGTGGGGAAATTTCTCCTTCGTTGCTTCTCTCCTTGATTAGTTTCCATCCCTTGTTTCTTGTCTTGCCTTCTGGTGCATTGGAGAATAGGTTGGCACCCCCCTCTGTGGCAGCCCCTCAAACACCGTAAGACTGCTATCATCTCATCCACAATCTTTCTTTTCCTTCAACTAGACAAAGCCCATTTCTACAACCGCTCTTCGTAGGTTTTAACCTCCAGTCCATACTCTAAGAGCAAAGTCAGGAGCCAAGGACATACATGTCAGGCATCCCTGTGCCCCAAACACAACCAGGACTAGCAACTCAGTCGCTAAGCTAAATGGTTGCTAAGTGAACCTACAACTGTGCTTCCAATCTTCAGCTTTCCTTTGCTTTACAGACCTACAAAAGTTGTCGATGCCAGGAAGTTGCTTCTTCAGCTCTGACATATCTGCGAATGGCCACTAAATGAGGCAGTTGCTAAAAAAGGACCACCTGTCAAATTAGGGCCTTGTGAGCTTCTAGAAGTCATGGAATATAATTAGGGCTCCTTCTAGCAGAACGTGGAAAACCAGGGGCCCAAGGTGGCAACCCGTGCCCTCATTCTTTTCACACACAAACGTTAGTCTAGGGAAGAGAAGGACCAGGGGAGACAAGACAGCAGCCTTCCAATAGTTGAGGGGCTGCCCCAGAGAGGAGGAAGGGGGTCAAGCTATTTTCCAAAGGCCAGAAAAGGAAGAACCGATGGAAGCTGACCAAGGAGAGATTCAACCTGGAAATAAGGAGGAACTTTCTGACAAGGAGAACAATCCACCCATGGATCAGAAGTTGCCTTCAGAAGTTGTGGGAGTTTCATCCCTGGAAGCTTTCAAGAAGAGACCGAACTGCCATTTGCCAGAAATGGTGTAGGGTCTCCTGTTTGGGTGGGGGTTCGACTAGATGACCTCCAAGATCCCTCCCAGCTCCGTTAATTTGTTAAGACCCCATCCTCCCAAGCGAGAGCAATTCAGCTATTTTTAAATACCCAGAGAAAGACACCACGTAGTTGGGGCCACGGGTCTGCTCCGTGGACATCTGTGCAAAGCATCTGAAGGAATATTTTGCCAAGCAGGTTGGCACGAGCCAAGGAGGAGTGTGCAGCTTGTGCCCATCTGCCTGACATCCCTCCGGATCGGGGCTTAAATAACTATCTGGTTCCCTTGTTTACTGGCTAAGATGCATCCTCGAGACGGTGGCGGTGAGTCCCAAAGGTGGAGCTTTCAAAGGGTGATGCCCAACGGGAGCCTTTCCCTTTTTAGAGTGTCCACCTCGCTCACCCAAGGGAGGTTGGTTGCCCAGAAGAAGAAAGCAGCTGGTGGAGAGAAGCAAGATTTACTTCTTGGCTGGAAACTCTCTGTGAACATTTGTGGATGAATACAGAAATAAAAATAATAGTGATTCACATGGACCCCCACCCCCCACCCCCAGAATGTCTGCCAATGGAATCTTCTGAGGGAGGGAGGGAGGGAGGGAGGGAGGGAGGCTGACTCTTTGCTGGACACTGAAAGGTCGGATCCGTGGAAATCCAGCAATTGCCTTCATTCATCCCCATTTCCCCCTTTTGGCTCCCAAATGTTTTCTTCCTTGGAAGAAACATCCTCCCGGTCTTTGTGCGCGCATATACGCCAGAAACTGGAAGACCGGGTGGGCGGTGTGCATTCACGTGCTGGAACCCGGAAGAGCAACGGGCAACGGCTGGCGTGCTCGGAGAGATGGCTCCACCTGCCACTTCCAGCATGCCTGCCATAGGCTCGCCATCAAGGCTCTAAGCCCTTTGGAGAAGCTGTCCGTTCTTGGGGAAAGGGGCGCACCGTAAACACTTTGAAGCGTTTCCTCCTCCTGCAGAAAGCGTTCAGTGAGACCCTTTCTAGACCTCACTGAGTAACTCCTGAAATTGTCATGGTGCTTGGGCTGCATTCTCACGTCTAAACTCTGACTGGGCCTCCAAAACGTAACATACATCATGGCTTGTACAATAAAAGAGGGGTCAAGGTTACCCCTCGCCTTATTTGTTTATTCTATTTATTGGAGTTTATTTCAGAGAGGGTCTCTCTGCCCAGAGCCAAAGAGAAGCAGCCTCCTCCATCAGAAGACAATGGAGACCCCTCTATTGAGAGTCCCACATTCCTTGTTTTTATCCAGCTGAAAGCCCCGCTTAGAAGAAGGGGGGGAAAAGCCCCCACTGAGCTCATTAGAGGCAATTTTCAATTTATTCTACCTTCTCGGAGCGATGCAGCATTTTAAACACAGGCAGTTATCCATTTCATGAACAAAAGTGAGAGAAGATTACTTATCTGCATTAACTGTATTTAATTTCAGGGCTTTCTGACTCATAACTTTAAAATGAAGAAAAAGAGAAAAGAAATATATAACTGTTCTTTCTTTTTTTTTAAAGCAGCTTCTCTGCAGCGATTATATAATGTGTCAAAGGGTGCTTTAATTCTCGCTCTTAGAGGTTAAGGAACGGCTGTGCTGGAGCGGCAAAGACATTCTCGCTCAATCCATTTGACATTTCAGGTGTAGTGTGTGCTCGCTTAAAATATCTTCAATACTCATTAAACAAGAGATTGGGAAGGCAGCGGGAATTAGGGGATCAACTAGCCGGCAGTCCCTCGGCAAGGTTGTTCGGCAGCAAAGAGCCGGAGGGGGGCAGAGAAATCAGCGTCACAACCAGGGTTGCACCCCTGCCTGCCTTTCGGGTTGCGCCGCCTTCACGAGGGCGCCGCAGAACTGAAAACCTCAGAGAAGGAGGCACCCAAGCAACGTCCCCAAAGCTCCAGGCGGTGACACACCGACAGACGTATCTCAACCCACGTGTGATTCGGAGAAAGGGAGGGGGAAGGATTTGGTTCCTCCCCTGATCGTGCCAGAACCCTGTGGGAGTCCAATGGGAAGGACTTCTTCCCACAGCCCCAGTCCCACCACGGCACGGGCTTCTAGTCTGCCACAATCACCGCTTGAAAAGGGGAACAGACTCCCACATGGAGGAAGAGGGCCAAGGCCTCAACCCACCAGCACGGAGGAAGTGGCCTCTGCCCCACGCCCTGCTTGTGAGCTTCTCTGGGTATTGTTTGGTCTGCAAAAACAGGATTCTGGGCCAGCCAGGTCTCATCTGCATAAGCAGCCACCCCATTCTCCAGACTTACAAAGAGAGTAAGGCTTACTAAGAAGCTGCTGACGGAAGATACAAAGATCCAGGTCGACAGAGCCTGCATCCTGAGCCCACTCTTGTGCTGCAGTGAGTCTTGGAGCCTTTATGCATTGCAGGAGAGGAAGCTGAGCACCTTTCACAGGCGCTGTCTCCGACCTATTCTTGGCATCACCTGGCAGGACAAAGGTCCCGAGAGCGCAGTCTTGGAACATGCTGGAATCTCTAGCATGTATACACTATTGAAACAGTGATGTCTATGCTGGCTTGGGCATGTTGTGGGAATGGCCGATGGTCAGATTCCGAAAGATCTCCTGCAGTGAGAATTAGCGCAGGGAAAGCGCCCCAGAGGGAGACCACAGCTGATACAAGGATATCTGCAAGAGGGATCTAAAGGCCTTGGGAATGGACATTAACCGCTGGGAAACTTTGACCTCTGATCGTTCAGCTTGGAGGCTAAAGACACAACTCGGAGAGACGCTTGTTTGGCAGGTTGAGGCAAAGAGGCCGTCCCGGAACCAGTGAGATCTGGGGGAGGGCTGGGCAGGGGACAGAATGGATCCACCCTCGGTGTGGAAGGGATTGCAACTCCCGAATTGGCCTTTTTAGCCACACCAGATGCTGCTGTAGGGCCTCTTTCCAGAGCCCGATGCCATGGTCTTTGGAGACTGAAGGATGCCAATGATGTCGCTGTATCCCTGGGAAGGCCAGCTGCAGACCCAGAGCATCTTCAGGAACAGCTGCACATCTGGACGCAGCACCCAGGGAGAGGAAAGGGTTACTGCAGAGGAGGAGACCAGGCAAAGCCAAGGCCAGACCTTGGAAACGAGAAGAAGATTCGGCGCAATGGACAGGATTAAAGTGGCCGCTCGTAACATCCGCAAGCTGCCAGCAGCCACTTAATGTAATCAACTTTCGGATGGAATGATGAACCAGGACAAGCTCACTTTCAACAAAACGACAGGAAATGCCAGCTGCTTTTTGCTGTATTACAGTCGCAGAAACGGCGCCTGGCAGTTCAGGCGAAGGGCAGCGTGTGGAACAGGAGCTTCCAAATTCCCAAGCCCTTTGCGGCTCCAACAGGATTCCTCTGCCCAGTTTCTCCAGGAGCAAAAACTGGAACTCTGAAGAACTTTGAGGAAGTTGCACACGCTTTTTTAAAAAACCATGTTACTCCAAATGTTTTTAAAAGAAGGCAAAAATGATGTAACGAAAGGGAAAAAGGAGACTGCAGGTACAAGGGCAAGAAGGGCAGGGAGAAGCAAGGCTAGCTGGGGAATTCTGGGAGCTGATGTCCACCCATCTTAAAGTTGTTTTCTTGCAGACATTTCATTACCCTCCAAGGTAACCTCATCAGGATCTGGGAGAAAGCTTCTGCCTTAACCTTAACCTGCCCATTCAATGACCAAGAGCTCCGAGAGGCCCCCTTGGTGGGTTATCGGTGGCTACAGGGGGCCAAGGAAAGCTACAGAAGGCGGAGGTTGCCCAGGAGGGAGGCGATGTGAACCTCCTCTCCCCTCCTGCACCCACCCTGCACGGCAATCAGCAAGGAAGAGAAGCAGGAAAAGCCAGAGCCCAGCAAGAAGGAAGGAAGGAGAAGGGCAGGAGCTCTTAATGGGATGGTTTTTCCTAGATTAAATCCTCCTACACAGGATCTTGGAACGAGCGTTACACAACAGCCCAGGAACCCAGCCAAAGATTGGTGTTCTGCCTAATGAAAAAACATCACCACTGAAGCAGCCAAAGTGAAATGGCTGCTCTGCATCTCGGCTTCCCAATGAAGATAACAAATGCATGTTTGTTGACGGAGCCGGGTTTTTCCTGGGTTTCATCATTTTTCACTCGTTAGAGATTTCCCTGCCAATATTGTGGCTCTCGGGCTAATCCTTGGGCAGCCCCCTTGTTGGCAACCAGCATTTCGGATGCTCCGATCTGTGGGTCAGAGCATCAAGCAGCCAAGAGAGAAATGGGGGCCACTGGCCCTTTTCAGCCCCCTTGAAAGGAATCGGACTTTAGACCACAGGGGGCCATTCATTCAATGCAGGAGTGAAATTCAGCCGGTTCTGACCGGTTCTAGAGAACCAGAAGCAGAAACTTGGA
The DNA here is from genome assembly GCA_039707465.1 of Rhabdophis nuchalis. Taxonomy (NCBI): domain Eukaryota; kingdom Metazoa; phylum Chordata; class Lepidosauria; order Squamata; family Natricidae; genus Rhabdophis; species Rhabdophis nuchalis. The sequence continues at coordinate 1,045,746 of CM077653.1, read as the reverse complement.
GTAGTTCAGAGAACCAGAAAACGCCACCTCTGGCTGGCCCCAGAGTGGGGAGGGGATGGGGATTTTGCAGGATCCTTCTCCTGCCACACCCACAGAACCGGTAGTAAAAAAAAAGGAATTTCACCACTGATTCAATGGCTCAAAGGGAGAGACACTTGTGGGGCACGTCCAGGTAGCCTTGCTGTACTGGTGCCCCTCACTCTCCAAAGCCAAGCGGTTGCCGACCCATTATTTTCCACGTTGCCATATCTCTATTCCACTGACCCATCCTGCAGGGATATTATTAAGCATTTATTTATTTATTTTCCCCACTGCAGATGCCCGAGCTAATAATCCCTTTGCAGAATTTCACACTAACGAAAAATCTCTGCCAACTTCTCCTTGCCTGAACTATCAGGAAGGATCACAGGGGGGAAAAAAACACCAGAGTGGGATCCCTGATCCCAGCAAGAGATCAACGTCCCACATCCCTGTTCAGACACTCCAACAGAGAGGGAAGCGAACCACCTCTGGAGCCCCTGGGTTCCTCCTTGTCCAGCTCTTTCTGGAAGAGCCGGTTTCCTGTCATTTTAGGCCAAAATCTCCTCCTGCCAGTTTCTTTCCTGAGCTTTATTGTTCTGCCTGCTGTGGCCCAAGGAACATGAGCTCACTCCACCTCGGGCCCAGCTACAAAACTCCCCCTTTGTGCTTCAAAGCCCCCCATCTTGACTGTTCCTCACCTTCCTTTCTCCAGGGGCAACCTAACCCAGGTCTCTTTCCTTCTAGGATGTAGTTTCCTGACCCTTCACCCACCTGGTTCTCTTCTAAACCCTTCTCTGGATTTGGTTTGTGTTACCATACTTCCATTCCAAAACAGCAATTCCTGGTGCTGAGGACTGTAGATTAGAAGTGGCACACAACGCTACAGAGCACTGCACACCAAGACAACTAAACACAAGGACAGGTTTTTCCCCAAACGCCATCACTCTGCTCAACAAATAATTCCCTCACCACTGTCAAGCCATTCACTAAAGCTGCATTGCTATTACTATTAACCTTCTCATCGTTCCTATCACCCATCTCCTCCCACATATGGCCACAGGACTGTAACTTTATTGCTTGTATCCTAACGATTTATAATGATATGGATTGTTTCCTGATTGCTTATTTGTACCCTGTGACCATCATTAAGTGCTGTGCCTTAGGATTCTTGCTGAATGGATCTTTGTCTTTCTATGTTCACTGAGAGCATCTGCACCAAAGACAAATTCCTTGTATGCCCAACCACACTTGACCAATAAAGAAGTCTATCTATCTATCTATCTATCTATCTATCTATCTATCTATCTATCTATCTATCTATCTATCTATCTATCTATCTATCTATCTATCTATCAATCAGTAAACACACTTCACCGCTGGGAAAGGGAAGCTGGAATCCGAATTGTCCGCCATCCAATTCAGCGGTCCATTCTGGGTGCCAGTCTTCCCGCTAGGGCCCAAACCAGGGTTGTCTTTACAGTAAGTGGGGACCAGATTGGCTCTATTCACAGTTATCACTTTCCCATCTCTGGGCTGGAGGGATGAAAGAAGCCAGGAAGGTGCCTGCACCACCAACAGCCAGCGCTCAGACGATGAAGAGGGGGTTCATTAGATGGAGAGAACCAAAGCATTTCTTTCAGGAAGAGCCTCCAATTCCATGCAGTCTACTGAATTGAAAAGCTCATTCGAATTGGACCGCTTTCGCCAAGGCCAAGCAAGCGTTCTACAATCTCCATCACAGAATCAGTAAGGAAAGGCCCAGCTACGGGGCCTCTCCATTTCCACCTGGTCAAGATGAAGTAGCCTTCAGCAAAAGGTTCTGACTCTTGGTCCGATGTTGGACGTGCAGCTAGTTGACGAAGAGGGGGCTACTGGTGAGGAAGGCCTTTCTGGATTATGAAAGAAGCAGCTGAAGTTCTAAGATTGCTGAGTTTTCTGGAACAATCTAAGCCCTGCCTGGCTCTGGAGATCTCCACCTGGACCCCTTTGAGCAAGGACAAGGTTCTCTGCAGTGCCAATTCTGATTCACTGATCAAATAAATGGGGAAATAACAATTTTGTTGTGCAGATTGAAGTGTGTGTGTGTGTGTGTGTGTGTTGGGGGGGGGGGGGAGAGAAACCAGACCTGAATGCAAATACCTGAAGAGCTGCTCTGAGTACTGTAATTGCTCTGAAGAGAAGATTAGCACCAGGCACATTTTTTACACCCGTAATTTAACTTACAGTAGGCTCCCATAGATCCTCCTCCTCCTCCTTTTCTCCTGCAACAGATAAGCTAATCATTGTATTCTTTCCTCCAGAGTTTTGCCAAAAGAGAAATCTTTTCCTGCAAGCAATATCAGTTTGCGTTTGAAAAGACACAAAAAAGACTAATGCATGAAATAAAATTTGGATTCAGTTCCTAAAAGCACCAACCTGCTTATCAATCTAAAAGCAGCATCTTTAAAGGTCAGGAGAGAAAGAAAACCAGACACTCATTCTCATTCCCAGCAAAGTGGGGCTCCCTGCTCAGAAAGCCTCACTAACGTGACCTTTCCCTCACAAAGAGAGCAGGCCTCCCTCGCACACTCACTCCCACCCCCTCCGCAAAGCAAATGCGCCCAAATAGCACTATTGCACACACACACACACACAAACACACACAAGCATCTTCTGTACATTCTCCACAGCACGGCTTGTTTTGGGCTAGCAAACGCAGCTCTGTCGGCTGCATTCCGAATATTAACATTTACCTCTAAACCAGCAGGCACCAACTTGTGGTCTCTGGACCACTGGTGGTTTGCGAGAAAAGTTTGGTGGTCCGAAGAAAAATTATTTGCATTTTTTATATGGCACTCAATCAGGGGTCCTCAAAGTACGCCCCCTGGGATGGATACGTGCAATGAACGCTTGTGTTGCTGTGGAGAGTCTCCCCCCTCTGGAGTCTGGAGGGCCTCGTTGGGACTGCATCCTGGCCTGGAACTGGCTGACCATCGCAGCCCAATGAGCCTCCAGGCGCCAGGACCTGGCCTTGCACTCCTGCAGGACTTCCCTCTGCTTGGAAAGCCTATGCTCCTAGTCCTCAGTGAGGTGCTTCTGCTTCTGAGCCTCCTTCTGGGTCAGATCCCATTTGAACTGAGCTGTTTTGCCAACTCTTTCTCCTGGTGGCTGCTTCGCTCCAGCAACGGCTTCCTGTTGGGGGCCCTCAGGAGCCCTGGTGGCCAGGCGAGGAGTGGCTGGGAAGGGAGGGGCGAGGAGAAGTCAGAGAGGCATCGCTCGACATGAGTGTCATTGAGTTGGCCACACCCACCCAGTCACATGACCATACCTAGCCAGCCGAGCAGATCATATTAGTGGTCCATGGGATTTAAAATAATGAGTTTAGTGGTCCTTGAGGTCCAATAGGTTGGTGACCGTGGCTGCAGCAGAAAGAAAAGCAGGCACGGAACGAAGGAAGGAAAAGCGTTGGCTTCCTCCTCCTCCTCCTCCTCAGCTCTGCAATCAGGGGCTTGCAAAGGAGAAGAAGCGGAGCCACTTCCCAAGGTAACTTCAGGATCTCTTTTCCTGCCAAACCTGCCCAAGGAGCGATCCCACCCAGGAGCAGGAAATGCAGAGATGTCTACAAACCGCGAGGAATCTGTCAGTTCATGCCAGGGGAGGGATTCAATTTGTTTTACTACCGGTTCTGTGGGCATGGCTTGGCAGGGGTCATGTGACTGAGTGGGCATGGCCAACTCAACATCGAGGGAGGAGAGATGCAGCTGGCAGGGAGCCCGGTGGTGACAGCTCAGCCCTGGTCCAACCCTCTCCCACCAGCCACAGGAGGGTTAAGGGAAGCCCACAGAGAGATGAAGTAAGGACAGGGCAGGGCCTCTGAAGGAGGGGAAACGGAGCAACGTGTGGTGAAGGGTGAGTGAATGGCATGCAGGAGGAGGCCCTGGGAAGGCCGGAGGCAGGGAATGGCGCCTTCCCCTGGCCAAGACAAATGGCAACTGGGCAGAGGCTCCAGGGCCTCTGAGAATCCCTGGGCCTCAGCACCTGACCCAAGGCGAAGGGCAAGCGGGTGGCATGCTTACCTTTGGTGAGCTGAGAAGAATGGGCAAGGAGCGGAGGCAACTGGGCAACTGCGTGGCAAAGGCAACATATATAGGGCTGGGATGGGTCGGGCGAGCGAGCGTTGAGTGGGCAGGCAAGGTGAGCGAGCGGCGACCGGGCAACTGGGCAGGCAGGGGTGGGGCCAGCCAGAGGTTGTTACCAGGTCAGCGAACAAGGTCAAATTTCCCCTACCGGTTCGCCTGAACCGATGCAAACCGGCTGAATGCAACCTCTGGTTCGTGTGGTGGTGCCTGGACTCTTCCGGAAGGAGGGGAGCAGGACAGCAGCCGAGCTCCCCCTAGCAAAATCTCCCCTCTTTTTTGGCGAAGAGGCGGCTGTCTGGCTTAATTACCGTTTCTGAGACAGATGGCCACTCTTGCTCAGAAAACTTTCCTTCTGGAGTCAACAAGTCGCCTCATCTTGTGTGCAAATTGAGCTCCATATGTTCGTGAATAATTGACTGCAAGATCAGTCGTCCCAACCGACTGGATACATTCACACATCGGGGCGAAAAAAGGCCTGGCAAGGAATGGAAATTTTGCACACACACACAAAAAAGAGAAAAGCCCCAGAGCTTTCTTGTGTTGTGGCTTCGCTTCTCTCAGAACCAGCTGCATTGTTATCCACTTCTGCCAAGTCTTGGGGGCTGCATTTGGGCCTTTAAATCCCATCTTGGCAGCCTGTTGCAAGTCAGGTTGGCCAGCCCCCCTGCCCTAGGCCTGCGGGCAGGTCTTCCTGGAGGAAGCCCCTGGGGTGGAGACCTTCTCTCTTTCAGTGGTGGGGGCTGCTCCTGGCCCTGGGTCTGCAGGACCGTGTCATGCTTGGAACCCTTTGTGAAGGTTGGGGTGGGCTGCTTCCAGCTCAAGAGAGAAGGCTCAAGACCTCATGGCCCTGTCTCTCACCAGCTCTATCTAAAAGGAGGGGGCATTTTCTTCAGAAAGGGAAGCAGCAAACTAGGGTGCTTGAGGGGAGAACTGCTGCTATCCCAGAAATGAGACCTCAAACCTCTCAGATGTCTGGAGAGGTGCTCCAGAGAGGTCTATCCCAAGCACTGACTTGTGTGAGATGTTTTGAAAGCAGCACAACGGAGCCCCCGTGGCAAAGACAAAACTGGGAGATGGGATATCCCTGAACTATGAAACCCCCAAAACTCTGGAGGGTAAAGCATCATAAAATAATGTTTGGAGGCGTCATGTTTGGTCATCTCCACGTTTCTGTTTTAAGGCAAAGATCACAGAGAAGACTCCAAAGCATCTTTTTGTGATACCTGCTTTTGCATAATTTTCAATTCGGTGTGAAATATTGGGCATGGTTCTTGCTGGAGTTGGTGTGTCTCGTGGAGCAAAGCCTCAGAAGAACAAGACGCCTTCAGAAAAAGAACCATCCACTTTCTCATCAGTCCCACTGGTGGACGTGAGAAGAACCACGTGAGAGAAACGCCTATGGAGATTCTCCGTCAACCAGGTCCTGGTTGTCCCAAGGGTGCTTTTTTAAGAGGCAACTGGACTTTCTGGTTTTTCTTTGAAGACGTTTCGCTTCTCATTTTAAATATAACGTTTTTAATAGTTTTTAATTACTTTTTAGCACAGACTTACTAATTTAATTCTATTTTATACTGTGATTATATGTTATGGTGTTTTTATTCTTCCTGTGCACCGCCCTGAGTCCCACCAGGGAGATAGGGCGGTATAGAAATTTGATAAAATAAAATAAAATAAATAAATCTCTGGCTCTTCTGACCCACCAGCCAGTCAAAGATGAAGAAGCTCCCTGGATGAGAAGCGAAACATCCTCAAAGAAAAACCAGGAAGTCCAGTTGCCTCTTGGGAAACAAAAGGCACCTCTGGGGCAACCCTGGAGAAATGGACTCTTTCGCTTGAGTTGTTGGGAGCGAGAGAACACGACAAATCTCAGCAACACCAACAACTCTTCAGTCATGGAAGCTTCCTTGCTTGCGTGGGCAAATGTTATACCAACCCTGGAATGAAATAACATTCGGCTTAATATTTAAACACTTGCAGGCAAAAAAAGAGACACGTTTAGGAATAATCTGTTGCATAAAACCCCTCATAATTCTCTTCTGATTGAAAATGAGAATTTCACATTAGCTACTTTAATGGCACTTCTTTTGGCAAATGCAGCCATTTTTCATTTCACCCAAGTTAAAATTAAGCTATAAATAGGGAAGGAAAAAACATGCCAGATGATTTAAATGGGCAAAAATAACTGGCTGTTCATATTGTGTGAATACTTTTAGAGTGAATTATTGCTGGCTTCAATCTCTCTTCCGCAGGGTCTTAAAAATAAATCGCTGCGTGGCCCACGCTGGCCCACCTTTCCCTTGGAAGGGAGGTGGAAAGAGACTGGACCCCTCTTCAACTGATGACCACAGGGATGGGTTACTCAGCTGAACCTTCTCAAGGGTTGGGTCCCAGGAAGAGATGGTGCGGGGGTCCCGATGCTTCGGCCCTTCCCACCCAAGGTTTCCCCTTGGAAGCTGCCCAAGCAACCCCACTGCCTTTTGAAAGATGGAAAGCCTTTTCAAGAGTTGTAAGGGAGGGTGCAGGAAATGACCCCCCCCCCTTTCCTTCTACTCCAAGTAAACTGGTGCAAAGTAGCCTTAACAACCAGAATCAGTCCCCGCCAGGAGAAATCTTCCTGGGGAAAGAATCAAGGCTGGTTGTGAGGAAAGTCACCCTGGCACACCAAGCGTGGGCACTGCCAACCCAATCCCACGGGGTTCAAAGGTGGCCTTTTTTGAAGGGGCTCAATTGTCACATTGGGTTGCTGGGATCAATAACGGAGACCATTTGTAGCATCTGCAAGAAAACTAGCAAGCTCAGAGAGTGCCTTGACTGAGCGGCTGGAGGCCAAGCCAGGTGAGAACCAAGAAAACATTTCCTCTCTCTCTTCTAAACGCCACAGAGGTTCAAGGGGTCCAATCAGCATCCACCACACGTGACAAGCATGTGCCGCAGCCAATACAGTGTCAGACCAACCTCCACACTGCCAGCCTTCATGGGGCGGGACCCTCCAAGGAGAGGGTCAAAACCTCCCATGTTACAAACCACAGAAATATGACAGCTGCTGGAGCCGAACGTGTCCTCCAGGTGTCTCCTCCAAGACCCAGGGAGGTGCCCCGAGCTCTCCTGGGCTGCCCATCCAGCCCACGCTGTGACCTGAGGGACCTGAACCCGTGCCAGGCCCACCCATTTCCTCCCCTGGCACCTGAGGAGAAGAAACCTTGCACTGCTGCGCGAGTGCCCTCCTGCAGGCTGGCATGGGGGGTGAAGAGCACCGCCATGCAGCAGAGGGTGGGGCTCACAAAAGCTTTTCCCGGTTGGATTTGCAAGCGAAAGCTCTCGTTTTCTTAGTAGGCGTCGCTGCTTAGGAGAATATTATGTACAAATTGCCTGGTTAGAGTAATAAATGTGGGGTTCACATCATGTCAAAGATGCCCAAGCCCAGGATCTGCACCCCAGCTCAAAGAATCTTTGCCTGCCAGGAGATAAACTTAAGTAAATAATGTTTGCCATCAACTCCAAATGAAGAATGACAGTTAAATTTTATAATCATCCTCACCGCTTCAGGCCTCCCTTTATTTTCTTGGGCTCATGACCCGGGGGTTACTATAGCAACTAGGAAATCCTACCTTATCAGACGCCTGCATTTACATTCCATGGGGCTGGGTGGTTTGGGGTTTTTTGAGGAATTAAACCCATCATGGCCCTCTATTCTCCAACTAAGAATTTAGGATTATCTTACAGAAACAAGGATCAAAAGGCTTTATCTGAAACATGCAATACAAACCTAATTTGACAGTGCATTAAAAAAAAAAACAGACTCACCACGGAGCAAATAAGCTGTACTTCCTGTCCAGCTCTGCAACGGTGGCCCTTTGGCCACAGCGACTCCCTCCGCAGAACTGAACAGTTCTCTGGGCAGTTTCTCCCTTCATTGGTGGTTTTCTAAGGCCGATGGTTGAGCAAGGAGAAGGAGAGCAAGAGCTCCAGACAGAAATGACGGGGAACTCTGTGGAACTCAGGGGCTGACCCTGAGACACCCTGGGGGATTTTTCTTGCACAAGGAGCCATACGTTTACAAACAACTTTGCACAGGAAGCCATAAGCGGGCACCAAGTGGGACCCTTTTGATCATGGAATGATTATTATCATTCCTGATGATAAAGAAGATCCAAAGACATGCCAAGCCTTGGGGCAGCAATGACTGGCTCTACAGACGCCCAGGAGATCTTCGCCACTCAACCTGCTCAATTTCTCCCCAATGTTGGTTCCCTACCCTACAGATTCCTCACGTCCCTTGAGACACACGGATGCACAGACAAAGCCTCCGTCAACAGGCCTGACTTCATGAGAAACAGGGGCGCTCCTTGCCAACCGCTTCCGGAAGGATGCCACTACTTCGCTTCTGCCCACGAGAGAATGGGCCTGCAAGGGGGACTCCATTTCTTCTGGGCAGGGAGCCATAGAGTTCTCAACACCCCCTTCAAACATGAGACCTCCCTGAACTCATGACCAGGGGCCCTCAAGTAGAGACCCACGTCTCTTCTTGCTACTTTTCTGACTCTTCACCAACTTGGAAGTGCAGAGGGCCTGACCCAGGGCTGAAGTGCTACCGGTTCACACAAACTGGTAGGGACGATTATTGTTGGCTCTGTAAAAAAAAGAAAAAGCTTCTGAGGATCGCATAGCTCAGCTCTGAGCCACGCGATTGTCAGAAGCTTCCCCCCCTTTTTTTAAAGCATTTTCCCCCTGCCTATTCGCCCCAACTGGAAAAAAGGGTCCCATGTGTGAAGTTTCCAAAAGATGCCCTAATTACAAGTTGACACCATGACAATCAGCTGTGCCGTGCAATCATGGAAACCTCTTTTCTTCACTTTTTAAAGCATTTTTACTACCTATTCACCTGAAATGCTTTAAAAAGGGGAGGGGGGTTTCCCACAATCGCACAGCATAGCTGAACATTTTTTTTCACTCCTTAAAGCATTTTTTTATTACCAGTTCAGGCAAATAGATAGTAAACAATGCTTTACATTTTTTAAAAAGTTGACCACGCCCACTCAGTCACATGACCCCAACCAAACCACCCCCAGAGAACCGGTGGGCAAAACGTTTTACACTCCCCCCCTGGCCTAAGCTCCTTGCTTGGTTCAGGCGGTTGTGTGAAAGGCAACGGGGCCTTGGCTGGGCCGGTTTCAGGCGCTCTTTGGCCACCTGTTGCCCGGGAGCCTCCGAGAAAGCAGGAGGCAGAGCTGGGAATGCTGAAGGTCTCCCGGAGAGGCTGAGTCCTGCCCCTGCCCTCTTGAGGGTTTTCTTTCTCCTTCTGGAAAAGGGGAGCAGGCACTCAAGGAGGCTCTTCTCCATCAGCTGACATGGTCTCTGCATCCTCCCCAAGGCCAACCCTCCGCCAGAGGAGGCTCTTCAATCCACTGTGGCAGCCTTGGATGAACAGGAGCCAGGCTCCCCAGCCATGGAATTCATAAAAGCTCAGCCCATCATTACTGAGCTAGAGGCATGCAAGAGTTTAATTCGGTTAATGCACTTTTTATTCATGATGGGTTCTTTATGAAAGAAAGACACCCAGCCTCACTCGCAGAGTGCATTGCTTAATTACCCATGCTTCTCTTAAAAGGGGGGAGAGAGAGAGAGAGAGAGAGAGAGAGAGAGAGAGAGAGAGAGAGAGAGAGAGAGAGAGAGAGAGAGAGAGAGAGAGAGAGAGAGAGAGAGAGAATTTAAGTTGTCCATCAATACTCCATGCAGGGCAGAACTATGATCGATTGATGTAGTGAGTAATGCACAGTTAGAATGTCAAAGGAAGTTAGCATCATGCTGTTGCATTAGAAAGACTTAAAGAGTATATATTAAGCGAGACAATCAAACTCATTTCAACACTCTCTACATTCTCTCTCTCTTCCTATTGATTTGTGCTGGGTTCTGTACAAGGGGACAGGGCTAAGGCGGCGTAAATCTATTGGCTGAGTGTGGGGAAGCTTTTCCTAGGACCTGGGACTCAACTCCTCTGTTGCACACAAGAGAGAGAGGGAGGGAGGTGGAGGAGGAGGAGGAGGGGGGGGGAAGGAGGAGGAGGAGGAGGAGGAGGAGGAGGAGGACGACGACAACAACAACAACAACAACTACCAGGCAAATAGCAATGCTCTACCTACTCCAGGTAGATAGTTCTGTCCTTGAACTCAAATAAAGAAGCACTTGTGCCCTGGGCCACCAGATGTAGCAGGGAGGAGATCAGCAGAGAGAGTCTTGTCATTTAAATGAAGAAGAAACCTATTCAAAGGACAACTCATACAATGAGCCAAAAAAAAAAAGGTGTTTAAGTCTAATCTCGACATGCCCCATCATCAGCCAGGAGCGAAGATAAGAGCTTTGAGGAATGAAGGCAAATATACGTGTCCCATTGCAGGATCTAGTCTGGGTCGGTCACCAGGACCTAAGATTTATTCTTCCCAGCTTTCGGTCTCGTGCTGGAGCCCATGCTCAGGATTGGCCAACCTCTGGTCCTGGTAACCGACTCAGATTGGATCCTGTAAGGGGCTTTGCTCTAAAGGGCAAACTGAATAGGTAAACCAACTTCAGCACAGAGGTTGCCATTAGTAGATCCTGCCCAAATGGGGGACCTAGTAATCAATAAAAGAGCTGGAGCCCATCAAAGAGACAGAGAGAGAGAGGGAGAGAGAGAGAGAGAGAAAGAATTCCTTCCTTCCTTCCCTCTCTCCTTCCCTCCCTCTCTCACTTCTTTTGGCTGCCTCTGGATGTCTGCAGACCCACAAAGCCGACCTTGGTCACCTGGTGCGACTGGTCTTCCCCAGTAAAGGGGCCTTGTGATTTCCCCCAAGAGCTGCGCTGAAGTTGGAAGCACCGAGGGAGCTGAAGGCTTCCCACCTTTTACCCCAAGCTCACCCAGCGTTTCCTAGCAAGCATCAAATGGCGTAAGTGGGACTCAGAAGACGTTCCCCATACCTTAAGTTTCTTTGCTTGTGGGCGTTTTCTAAACAGGATGGATTCTCGTGGTTGAGCAACAAGCTCTCCAAATTGAACCAACTGGCTGGTTTTGCCTCACCCAGGGAAAGGAAGCAGCCACATCCGCCAATCAGCCAGAGATAGATGGCTTCTTGAAGAAGATGGACCACTGGGCCCCTGAGGACGGAGATGAGGGTGGTTGCTGTGGTCCTCCTAGGCAGACTTGATTTCAGGGGCTTCATGAATGGCTCCCCTGTTTTAGCCAGGCCTCGACTGAGGGAGCTTAAAAAGCTGCTGCCACTTTATGCTACGAAAGCCATGGAGAAATTGGGAACAACTGTGGGATCTTGTCCTTCCATTCTGGCCCTCTGGATATTCTACCTGCCAAGCTCACCTGGATGGAGACTGAACCAGGTGAGCGGACACCAGGCAGTCCAAAGACAGGAGCAGAGAAGGGTGGGGGAAGGAAGGGACTCGTTTCAGAGAGAAACACCAAGCCTGTTCCGAGAGGGAAGTCGAGACGTGATCGGAATCCTTGGGCGGATTCCAGCAAAATGGTTGCTACGGGGAAGAAGACAGAGGGACAGTCAATTAAGAAAAGTGTCAACCGCAACAAGCAAATAAATAAATAAATACCTAGCAACTAATCTGTAAATCTTCCTCCAACTTAAGACGTCACTCATGGAGAAGGTGAAGGATAAGACGGGGTCCTTCTCACCACTCTTTTCTGATGGCGACAGCGACTTGCTATCTCTTCGCTAATCTCCCAAATAAAGAGAGGAAATCAAATCAATGGCTCTCCTCCCATTTGGGAGGCCTGCATTTTTGTTAAGCTCGTCCACCTCTGTGGGTGTGTTTGTGTATGCGCAGAGGTATCTACGCAGGCCCATTCAGATCTCAGTCAAGGGTGTCGAACTCAAGGCCCGCGGGCCATATTCGGCCTGTGGGGTGCTTAAATCTGGCCCAGGGGGCCACCCTGGAACGACTGAAGGATCGGCCCACGGTGCGTCTGCCGGTAAAAATGGAGCTCGGTGGCAGAGGGTTGCAGGAGGCCATTGCCGCCTTCCAGGCTCCGTTTTCACTGGCAGATGCACCATGGTCCACCACAGGCGCCCACAACACGAGTGATGTTCAGCTGGCCACGCCCCCCAAGGGCCCCCAAGGCCAAACACAACCTTGATGTGGCCCTCAATGAATTCGAGTTTGAGATCCCTGATCTAAATTGATGAAGGGGAAAAATGTTCCACGTGAGTACTCTTGTTTTTCATTCCAAAATCAGAAGAGAAATAAATGATAATGATAATATTACCGTATTTTTCGGAGTATAAGATGCACCTTTCCCCCCCCTACAAGAGGTTGAAAATTTGGGTGCATCTTATACACTGAATGCAGCCCCACCCACCCACCGGCCCCCACCCTTTGGCCTCTGCCTCCCAGCAATTTACCTCCTTGCAGCAAAGGGGGAAAATGGGGCTTGCAAAGGCAGCAATAGGCTACAGCAGTCCCTCAGCCTGAAACAGCTGATGATCGGGAGGCCTGCTCACACTGAAAGTGAAACCTGCTGTTTGCTCCATGAGGCAAACGGCTGGGAGGCAGAGGCAGATTTTTTTTCTTGTGCTAATCAGGCTGTTTGCTGTTTGCTGCAAGGAGGTACGTCAATAACTATAAATGCCTATAGAATGTTCAAATTTTTAGACTTATATTTTAAAGACGGCTTTATTATTGTTCTAGACCAGTGTTTCTCAACCTTGAGGAGTTTATTCTGGGAGTTGAAGTCCACTCCCCTTAAACTCCCCAAGGTTGAGAAACACTGTTCTAGACAGCTTAACAAAATAACTATACTCCCAGAAAGCAGTTCAATTTTAACAGTATCTGTACAAGTATAGGCTGAAGTGTAACATCACAAACAGTGTATATTGTCTGTACCGTTTGCTGTTTGTTGCAAGGAGGCAAATTGCTGGGAGGCAGAGGCAGATTTTTTCCGCTCTTGTTTTCCTCCCCAAAAGCTAGGTGCGTCTTATATTTCGGAGCATCTTATATTCCGAAAAATACGGTACCTGGAGCGGCTGACCTGTTCTGTTGCCCCTATAATCCTCTCCACCACCTCCGAGCTCCCCCTCCCCTTTCTCTGTTTGAAGGGTCTTCTACTCAAGTCACACATCTAAACCCGCCAAACAGAAGCAGTGAGAAAGGTCACTCAACCTCCCCACTGTCTCTTGAACAAACCCAAACCCACCAGGGACTGGAATCATTCACGCTCCCGAGTTTATTTAAGCAGCTCCAGTAAGTCACAGCCTTTCCATTTGTTTCCCCGTCCAATAAAAGGGGGGCGGGGGAGAAGGAATCCAGCGTATCAGGTAGGGCAGCTGTAAGGAAAAATAGTTAACCTACGTGAGACAAATACTCAGCTACCACTTTCTGGACTCAAAATAGAGAGCCGAGTGATGCTACAAGGTTCACAACAGATTCTTCAGGTTTCTACTGTGGGATCTGACCAAAGCAAAAAGACAAAAATAGCCACTTAGCTATTTATATATCAAGGAATTCCTAAGAATAATTTCAATAAATAAAAACCACCGTTCAGCCACCTAAAGAAAACAACAGGAACAGAGCAAAGGGGAAGGCAGAAAAGGAAGGCACGTCAATCAAAATGAAAGCCGGGCACCTTCCAAAAATCTCAAGTGAACTACATAACTAGGTAATCAAGGAGATCTTGTCCAAAGGTTTTCCCCAAATTATGGGGGGACTTTTTAAAAAAAAAGCGATCACCCCTCTGACCAGGAATTTCAAATCAAGGGCCGCACTTAATCCCTGGGTGACATCTCTGAGACAAAACAAAGAAACAGGTGGGGAAGATAATAAACCAAACCCCATGGATATTGACATTATATTTAATCAAATAAATACACTTTAGATCCTTCAGTTTCCGTGTTTATTTTTCCCCTTCTGTCTCAGCACAGCCCCTGGTTTAGGAGGGGCTCCTCCTTAGCTCCCGTTCAAAAGCATGCGGGTGTGAGTAGATAAATAGGTACCACTTCAGTAGGAAGGTAAGAGTGTTCCCTGTCCCTTTGGCATATAGCCATGCTGGCCACCAGACCACGGAAATGTCTTCGGACAACGTTGGCTCCCTTGGCCAAGAAAACGGAGATGAGCATCGTGCCCTAGAATCGGACATGACTGGGCAGGGAAACCTTTACCTTTAACCTTCCCAAATCTTTCAGGTTACCCTTGAGATTAGGGCTGTGTGTTTTCAGAGAGGTCACGAGAGAGAGAGAGAGGTGGCCAAAGAGGGGGTGGGAGAAGCAAGGACACCAAATGTGGGGGGCCTTGTGACAAAGGGAGGTTAAGGGGTCCCCCTGGTTTGCTTAGAGAAGAAGCAAAGATTCCAGAAGAAGACCTAATAAATTTACGAGCCTCGAGACAAAGTTCAAAAGAAATCCAATCATTTATTAGGATCAACATTCTAGCATTCTTCTGTGGAGCCAAAACGGAAAATCATTTAATGGTGTCTGAACTTTACCCCCTGTGCCCCCTCCCCTCTGCTTAGTCAGAAATCACATTAGCCAATTAGCGGTGTAATTGAGTCTATACATGCGCATTCACAGACCAGCTTGAGATTCCATTCTGACCACAGGTATGCATGGATTTTTTTTTTCTCTATGGCAGCTCAGTCCTGGAGATGTTTTATGAGCTGACATCGTGTTTCTCAACCTTGGCAACTTGAAGATGTCCGGACTTCAACTCCCAGAATTCCCTAGCCAGCAAATACTGGCTGGCGAATTCTGGGAATTGAAGTCCAGACATCTTCAAGTTGCCAAGGTTGAGGAACACTGGCTTAGAGGCAATAACAGCCATTCTTGCTTTGGCCCTTCTTCCTAACCCACAGCTGGGGGCCTCCATCTCTGCCTTTTCGGTGCTAAAAGAAAAGCAGACTGACCCCAACAGAACTGCCGGGGGGAGGGGGGGACGGGACGAGGGGGGAGGGCAGAGAAGAACCCGTGGGCAGGAAGCCACGATTCCCAGCTCAGCTTCACTGCCTGCTTCCCTAACAGTCATATTTGGTGTTAGGATTTTCCTCTTGGTTACCTGACCCACAAGTCAAAGCTGCCAGAAGCGAAGAGCAGAAGGATAAACACCCACGAACCAGCGCTGTGGCATCCCCACCACCAAAGGATTGTCACCACATTTGCCCATCCAGATGTGATGAGCGACAACGCTGGGCTGGGAGGCCCAGAGCAACAATTATCCGTGGTGTGGCATGTTTCCCCCCCCCCCCAGTTCTGCAGTTTCTGCCCATTAATGAAGCGTTGCTGGGAGTCCCAGGAGACCCCCCGGGAGGGGAACCTCAACCCACTCAAGGAGGGCGGAGAGAGAGGGGAGGGAGGGAGAGAGGGAGGGAGGGAGGGAGGGAGAGAGGGAGGGAGGGAGGGAGGGAGAGAGAGAGGGAGAGAGAGAGAGAGAGGGAGGGAGAGAGGGGAGGGAGAGAGGGAGGGAGGGAGAGAGGGAGGGAGAGAGGGGAGGGAGGGAGAGAGGGAAGGAGGGAGGGAGGGGAGGGAGAGAGAGAGGGAGGGAGGGAGGGCGGAGAGAGAGGGGAGGGAGGGAGGGGGAGAGAGAGAGAGAGCGCAGAGAGAAAATCAGAAGTCCCAGCCAATAATGGCTAACCGGGGCTTCATATGAATGCTTGGGTCAATAAAACGGAACTTATATAAATGTTTCATGGTCTCTGGGCGGAATTCTTTTTTTAAAAAAATCACAAGGTCTCTAAAAATGTGCTTTTCAAAGCCCAGCAGGTTTTTATGTCTCCTGCTCAAGGCTGAGAACTGTGGTTTCATGCCAATATATAATAATTGTGAAGAATTATTAAGACATTTACCCCTCCGGTGTGTAAATCAAAGCCCACAACAACACAATATAAAATTGCTTCTCAGCATCCGTGAGGTCAAAGGGATCCAAGCAGAGGAGGTAAAATATGAGCCCGTAAGATGGGAGTTGAACAGTCTGTAAAGGCATTGCAAACTTTCATCAACAGACACTTCCCAAGTTTGAGTCTCTACACCAGGGGTCTCCAAACTTGGGAACTTTAGGACTTGTGGACTTTTAATTCCCAGAATTCCCCAGCCAGTTATGGGCGTTGAAGTCCACAAGTCTTAAAGTTCCCAAGTTTGGCCATCCCTGTTCTATACTTTATGCATTCGTGTTTGAAGTCATCTTAAAGAGAAGGTCCTTACTGCCAGAAGGAAACATTAGGATGCCTGGAGTCACCAGCCATTTATGTCAGCTTTAAACTTCAGCAGAGGGTAACAAAGCTCATCGGCAGCTTGTCAAATCTGATCTATCGCAGAACGCTCACTGTCTACCATCAGCCAATGGGAGAGGAGCTGCAGGCGATAAGGATCCCCATTTCTTACCTGCAAATTAAAAGAAAAGGAAAAAAGGAAAACGTGTAAGTCTTAAGGTTTGTCCAAAGATCTGCTGTTCTGCCAAAGCATCAACAAAGCCATTAAAAAAATAAATTGCAGGCGTTATCACAAATTCAGACTTTCATAAAATGGAAAGGGGGGGGGGGAGAATGGGAGACTCGTTAGTTCTTTCTCTCTAATGGGAAGCGACCAGGATTTGGGAATGACTTTCCAGCAGCCAATTTTCTAATTAGGTTCCCTCAGCAATCCCCCAGCCCTCAAACAGAGACGCCTGTCGCCATGGCTCTTCGGTAGCGTTACCTCCTGTGGCCAAACGCCAACAGGAACAGTCGTAATGATACCACAGGAATATTGCAGATTCTCTTTGGTTTCATGAGCCGTAGTTTGTGGCTCTCCTTTCTGGACTGATGGACATTGTGGAGACACCAAGCCCCTTTCTCCCTTCTCCTTTCTGCACCTGGGCACCTAGGTTTTATGAGTCGAGGGTCTCCAACCTATCCCCCGTTTGTTCCCTCTGATTCTGCACCCAAAGCTTCCTTGGAGAGCTTCGTCGCAGCCCAACGACCCACAACGAGGAGACGCTCCTGAAGTCAAATCCCCCAAGTGGGTGCTTTAAAGCCCCTGCAATCGGGGGCCTTGGAATGCCTGGGTGCATCCAGCGTTTCCATCCAAAGCTCTCCCGCCTCCTGGGCCAGGCTGTGCCCTGCTCACAGGGTGGGGAGCGAAGGGTGGCGCTAAGGCCCCCGGGGGGCTGCAGCCGTTGGGTTACCATAACAGCTGTGTGGCTAATTCCCCACCCGCTTCCATCATCACGCCAACCCCGGGCTCTGCGTGGAGCTGCCCTGCAGTCATTATTCACCAAGCACTCCCATTAACAAACTGCCCTTAATTACAGAGCTAATTGCAAAATTATTTCATAGTAGCAATTATTCCTCTCGGCTCATCCCCGGCTACTTGAAGTAGGAGAGTAACCTACAAAGGTGGCACTGGGCCAACTCATCAATCACCAGAGACTACCTTTGAAGTGGGTCTCCCAGAAAAATATACCAAGGAACCCCCCCCCCCCATTTCCTTGAGTCAAATTCCTTCCTTCCTTCCTTCCTTCCTTCCTTCCTTCCTTCCTTCCTTCCTTCCTTCCTTCCTTTCCCTTCCTTCCTCTCCCTTCCTTTTTTCTTCCTTTCTTTTTCTTCCTTTCTTTTCTTTCTTTCTTTCTCTTTTCTTTTTTCTTTCTTTGCTTTTTCTCTTTCTTTCTTTTTCTTTCTTTCCCATCTCTTCCAGGTGAGGTTGTCTGTTAAAGAGGCACATCTGCAACTGCCCCCTCCCCGCCCCCATTGCTAGCAAGGGCCTCCCTACTTAACATCCCTCTCTACCTTGAGTCTGTCCAGGCAGCTCTGCGGCTGAACAGGTTCATTTTGCTTCTCTCAAGGGGGGAATGGCTGCTCCCTCTTCCTTGGGGAGGAATCCTTTGCAGTGGAAAGTAAAGAGAAGCATCTGAAGAGGGAAGCCTTGGTAGCCCCTTCTTCCTGCCCAGGGTGATGGGGGAAGCCACTCCTGCTTCCAGACAATCACACTTCCTCCCTCAACCATCGTAAGACAGGTCAGAACCAACCACATCACAGCCGACCAATCACAACCTTCACTTCCCCATACAAAAGTGCATCAGTGCTGGTGTGCTATAAAAATCTTGGTCAGGAGATCCATTGAGGGGAGAAGGGACACCAAATGGTCATAATTCACCAGGTGAGGTTCCAACCCAAGTAGGTGCAGATCAGGCCACCTGCTTCTATTTTTCCATTTATCTACTGCAGGGATGTCCAAACTTGGGAACTTTAAGACTTGTGGACTTCAACTCCCAGAATTCCCCAGCCAGCTATGCTGGCTGGGGAATTCTGGGAGTTGAAGTCCACAAGTCTTAAAGTTCCCAAGTTTGGACATCCCTGATCTACTGCAACCCCCACAACCTCTGCCATGCCCCAGGTTCTACCCCCCACTCTGCATTATTTGAAAGATCTCCCCCATGAAGTAGGGCCCTTAGTGCTCAGTTTTAGTGCCGAATCAGACCCACAACCATGCCTGCTAGTTGTGTCCTGCAATGCGCACAATCCTCCTTCCTCTAAGGAAGTGGTGGATCTTTCTAAAGGAAAGCATTTGAGCTGGGCTGCTCCATAATCCCCTCAACCTCACACGCCAGGAGAGCATTTCAGCTGCCCGAAAGGACCGTCCCCAAGTGGGAGCCAGGTGCAAATTCAGCCGGGCTACTTTCAAGCAGGAACACATGGAAATAATGTAGAAATAAACCACGATGGTAGAAGAAGAGGGAAGGAGATAAAAATGAAGCTATACCCTACAAGCAATCTTGATTCCTAGAATCAAATAAGATGCTGTGGAAATTTCCATAGTAAGAGATTTAACAAGGCCTTGACCGGTTTTTCCCCCCTTCCTCCTTGGTACGGCAAAACAAAGTTTGAGGGCTGCCACCGATTCCCAGAATGAAGTTTACGCTAAATGGTTTGTTCCAGCATTTCTTCCTGGGCCCAGATTTAATATCAAACTCCCACAAACAAAGTCCCCCCCCCAAGACAAATGAGACTCACATGTGCAAGGCAACCACAGTTAGATTAAAAACTCCTCATAGATCAACGTGAAGAGCCAGTAAGTGAGTGTATTTCATTTTGATTATTGCGCATATGGCACTGATGAGAAAAACCGAGGCAGATTAATCTGCGCACTCATGTGGGGAGAGGCATGTTAGGGGGCCTTTCTTGGAAAAAAAACAGCCATGCTTGGACCATCTGAGCAAGGATGGAGATTGGGGCTGAGGATGCCAACTTCTTCCTGAAGGAAGTCCATCTGGTGAGATTGTCTTGATGGATGCTGTGTAATTTCTCTGCCTGAATGTTTTCATCATTTTCTCTCTTGCAAATATGTTAGCGACGAGAGCAGCTCTTTGAAAAAAGGTCTATTCTGAAACTCAAGGGCTTTCCAGTCAGAGAAAGCCAATATCATAAGCCATAAATTGACATTTCTCCCTTATTGTCATTTTCTTCTCTTAAAGCAGCCATCGTAGTCTAAAGCACCTTGAATATCAAGCTACGAGATCAAAAGGGAAATGCACACCAGACTAAAGCGTTTTTTAAATCAACCAGTGAAAGGAAATGCGCAGATAGGAAAACAGAATTATTCCCCGCAATGTTTGATAAATTTGGCTAGCCTTGAGAAGGAGAGAAGGAGGCTGGAGATGATACGCCTTCTTCGCCTGGGAGAGGAGGCGGCACAGAAGGTCGAGCGCTGCTTTCCATCACAAAACATCTTTAAAATACAGGAGGGAAATGCCAACTGAGCCTCAAGGAAAGCCTTGCTAACCAGGGGAACCGTTCCGCCATGGAGCCAACCGAAGGCCCAGGGAAGTGGTGGACTCTTCTTCACCAGGAGTCTTCAAACAGGGGCTGGACAGCTATCTCGTCCAGGGGACCTTCACTGCATTCCTGCACAGTTCAGAAGGTTGGGTTCAAAACGTTAAGTGACCCCAGCGGCGAAATTCAGCAGGTTTTGGAGAACCAGTAGCGGAAATTTTGAGTAGTTTGGAGAACCAGCAAATGCCACCTCTGGCTGGCCCCGCCCCCATCTATTCTCTGCCTCCTGGCTGATCCAAGCCATGCCTACAGAACGGGTAGTAAAAAAAGTTGAATTTCACTTCTGGTTCACCCCCTTCACCGTGATGCCAGGGCAAGGAAGAAAAGCCCACACCTACAAGCCATGGCACAGAGCATGCTCTACATCCCTTCTGTTAAACGGTGTCATCCTGAAAGAGCCTGAGAAAGAGACTCAGAGGGACCCAGCCCTGCTTAAGCCTTTGAGAAGGCACTGGAGGCCGGCCACTTCCCTCGGGGACCTGGGCCAGGGCGGAGATGAGCTCTGCCACTCTGGGTGGCTAAGAGCTGACCATCCTCAGGTGCCGAGAGGGTTATGCTTGGGGATTTATGTATTTTTATTTTATTTATTTCAATTTATATACCGCGCCTTCTCCACCGAAGTGGACCCAGGGCTGTGCACAGGAATTTAAAACGGACAATAATAAAATACAATAAATACAATAAATAGATAAAAAGAATTAAATCACAGCCTGTGTTAAAATTCCCCCTAAAAATCTAACATCATTTACGTGTTTGGCAGAAGCTATATCACAAAGTCTAAACTATTACACAAGACCAGCTGCTTGTTTTTAATCTTATAACCCTCCTGGCGTCCCTTGGGTGGGAAGGACAGCTACATAGATGATATGAATAAAATAAATAAATAAATGTTCCCAGGGAGAAGGATGTATTTCTTTTTATGAATCACTGTGAACCAACAAGAATGAGCCAGTATAAGTCCTGTAAGCAAAGGAATGGATTCGCCTCAGAACTAGGCAGGGCTGGAGGAGGGTGGTGGGTTCCAAGGATGAGTGTCAACCGCCCTCCCCCCATTCACTATTTTCCCAAAACGTTCACCGGTTTCTCTGTTCAAAGCCAGGCATTTATTCCCAGGGAAGGGAGCTGCGGGCCAAGCAAACTGCAGCCATGTCAATATGCCGCTGACCCAGCTTCCCTTCCTCGATGAGGGATGGCAGAGGGGAGGGGAGGATCCACCAGCAGCCCGTCCCAGGGTAGGCTGGAAGCGCAGGGACGTCTGATGGTCCTGAAAGGCCCGTTTTGCCTCCTGCTTCCTGTAGGTGGAAGCAAACGCCTTGCAGAGAAGACGAGGCTACCGAATTCCCTGGCCTGGAGCATTTGCATGGACGCTCGCCTTCCTTTCCCTGCGTTGGCTGCCCGATCCATACCGGAGCACTTCACAGGGGCCAGGAAGCCACAGGAAAGCCACCGAGGTCCACTGACACAGCTCCGGTTTCCAGACGCAGCCTGGCAAGTCAAAAACAACAGCTGGGTCTTCAAGATGGACACAACTGTTTTCCCTCTGCAGCCCAGAGTGAGTGATCCCCAGTTACGTTCCCTCCTACTGGACACATGCAGAGTTTCTAAAGGCCTCAGGGGTCATTCTGGGATTCTGTAACCAACCTGTTTCCAACCCCTGAGACCTCAGTAGCTTGGGGACAACTGGGGGAAGAGGACACCTCAACATACTCGAGATAAAAGATTCAAGGTCGGAGAGATGCTGGCAGGGAGGAGCCAAGGAAGCTTCCTTAACAGAGCAGGGATCACCAGGAGAAGCAAGTTGCCCCACTCCTTAAGCCAACAGTTCCCGATTCCACTGGCTAATCTAATGGGAATTTTATCAGGGAAAGCAGAAGGACCGCTTATGTACATGAATGGGATCAAAACGCTTTAACGAACTATGGTGGACCCAAACCCTAGGACTGTTGCCACGTCACACGTTCAATGTGTGCCACTGAAGTGCAGGTGAACATCTGAGTGTGACATGGATCTGGTGTCGCCCTTGGCAAGCCATTCTTCCTTTCTCCCCAGCAGGAGGGTTCCTGAAACACTTTCCTGCATTTCCTTCGTCCTAGCTCTGGTAAAACGAGACGCAACCATACCAGGAGCATAGATTGGTTCCCCATCAGAGCATCCCCAACAACAGCCAATCCTCAGTTATTTCCATCCATGACCATAACTAGGAATCTACACCAACAAGACATTGGGGAAACCCAACTGGGATGGGTTATATTTCCTTCTGCTCATTCGAGCATGATGGTCAAGAGGCATCTTTCAGATGGTAGACCTTCCTAAATCATGTTGGGTTTTCTCAAGAACCATAAGCAGATATTTCGATCCTATATTCTTTGGGTTTAAAAATTTAATTTTCCTACTTTTCAAGATATGCTGCCAGGACAAAAGAGCTGAAAGGCCTAACAAGTGTGAAAATGTGAACACCCCAAGATATTAACAGGAGTTGTTTACTTTTCTTACTTGAAAAAGACATCAATTTGCCTGAAAACTGTCATTTTTCCAGCAGTACATTCTGTATTTTTGTTCTCTCCTCTAGCAAACTAATAACCTAAAATTATTTTCAAAAAGAAGTTGAGAAAAAATGGGGAAGAGGAAAAGAGACTCAAAATATTCATTTTTTAAAATTAGCCCAATTTTCTGAAACCGAAGAACACTTTCTTGCAGCATTTTCTACTCGAATTATTTAATTTAATATCATCTTCATGAGATCTAAAAACAGAAGGTTTCCTGGCATTGAAAAGAAGCTTTTCTATTCTTTCACACATCTATTTCTTGACGTGGAGCATTTCTAAATACATCTGAATGTCGGTAACATCTTAGGTACCGATTTAAAAACCAGGAAATATTCCAGAAACATTTTGCCCACTTCTCCCCATCCAGAGGCATCACCTGTTTTTCCAAAGTGGAGTTGTTCCCAAGGCAGTATATTATTTATTACTTTATTTCTTTGTAATTAAATGCTGCTGGAAGAACTCCAAAGAGCTTACATCCAATCAATAAAAGTGACATCGTTTCTGCTTGCAGACTTGAGGTCTGCAGAGCACAACCCAAAGACAGAAAAGGAGGGGAGGGGGAGAATGCCAAGCCAGATGCTAATTCTTCAAATTAAATCCCCCTTCCCTTGGGGAATGATGGGGAGAGGCCTGTCTCAGCCCAGCTGAAGGAGCAGAGCCCTCCTCTCCCATCTCTGTCTGGGGAAATAGGTGGGTGGGTTCTGCAAACAGACAACGCTGCTCTCCTCCTCTTCTTTCCTCCTGTAATGTTTCGCAGGGCCCAGTAAAAGTGGATCCAGAAGAAGGGGCCTCAGCAGGAGACCTGCCAGCTGGAAGTGGGGTGGGGTGGGAGGAGGCTGGGGGCCATGGGAGACCCAGGAGCCGCCTCTCTTCAGCCCGGCAGAGACACAGCTTTTGTCCCCATCTCCTCTCAGAAGAAGGAATCCGCCCCGGATCCAGCAAAACAATAAAATATAATAAAATAATCAAGATTAATTGATTCGCCCATGCATGTAAAACAATACCCACGCAAGAGTAAATCAGACAACTCCTCTCTCTCTCTCTCTCTCAGACTTCTCAGCTCCATCACCAAGCTTGATTATGAACAAAATTGAATTACACAAATATTTCACTAAATAACTTTTTAAGCCTCATTAATATTAATATCAAATCTCTCTCCTTGGTGCTTGGCATTTAAAACCCCATTTCAAAAACAAAATGTCTCTAATTTAAGGCAGACTTCCAGCATGAGAATGAGAGAAGGCACTTGCCCGGGCCGTCTCCCTCGGCTCCTGGAGAGGCCCACCTTCTCCCTGGGGTCCTCCTGAACATCACCCCAGAAGGAAGAAGCTCAAAAGCCAACCTTGGGTTCCTCCCGTGCCCCAGCTCTGAGCCGTGAAGGCAACTCCGGTGGCTCTGAAGAAGAGCATCTTCCCAACACTGGGACCCTCCATGGAGTCAAGATGGGACACTGGAAATGGAGTAGCCAAGGAAGAGAGGTGGGCCTGGCGTGCAGGTAGCCCAGGCTAGGCTGTCCCCATCTTCCCTCTCTCAATTCAGCACAAAAGTTACTCCCATCTAGTTGCTATCCCACCTCTCACCATTTATTTCTCATTGTGGTGATGGTGGCGCCTATTCTTTGTTGTGGCAGTCTGGAGAAAGGATTGCCCTTTGCAACTAACCTTCCCAACCAGAACCTTGATAGGTCAACCAACAACTGATGGGGGCTGGGGGGGAATGAGGAGTGGTCTGATAAACAGGGCACTCAACCACCACCACCAGATCACTTTCCCTCAAAGGCAACATGTGTGCTGTCGAGAACACGCAACAAACAACTGTAAAGTCACCTTTTTCTTTTAGAGAAGACAAAAGCCCACCATTTTCTCCAAGAACTCTTGACCGCACAAACTAACTAGAGAATCGGGGTCAAAGAATAAGAATACTTAATTGTCATTGTACGTATATATACAGTATACCCATACAGTGAAATTCACAAAACACCCACCAGAGACCAGGCCCAACAGACATGACAATCCCCCCCCCCCCCAAAGGAGGAACCAATTGAAGAAGTGGGTTTTATTTCATTTTATTTTTTTACTCAGATGGCAAGGAACAGGCCACTAGACTGTGGCTTATGAGAGGTCGTGAAATCGCCTGGGCTACTTGGCAATTCTTAAAAGCTCCAGAGATGTGGAGAGACTCTGCAGGCTCCGAATTCCTTGGAGAATCCAGGCGAGGAAAAGCAACAGCTGCCATTCCACCGGTCCCCCAACCCAGCTCTCTCTGGCTTTCTGGGGGCATCACCAATTGGGAGTATCAAACATCTCATCATCATCAGGTTGGTCCTAGGAACCCAATCCACGGGATGACCGATCAAGAGAATTAACGCCCAGAAGGAAAGAGGGTGGGGGTTAGGGTTAGGGTCAGCTGGGTGGGGAAGTCTGGGAGATGAAGTCCACAAGTCTTAAGGTTGCCAAGGCTGGACAGCCCTCTGAGTTAGAGGAGGAGGCAGTCAAGCACCTTGGTCTTTTTCCCACCAGGCCCCCCACCCCACTGAGTCTTTACGGGGGGGGGGGCTGGGACCAAGTGCTGTCAGAGAGTCTTTGAAGTATAATTCCCCCTCCCCCGTCAATTGGTAAGCATTTTTGCTAGGTATTATGCTATTTATTGAACTGCTGTTTCTGTTCATTAGGCAATGGGAATGGAGGTTTATTTTCTACCCGAACATTTTATCCCGCCTATCGCTATTGTAAGCTGTGGTGAGTCCAGAAGGAGTTCTGGCACAAAGATTTCAATAATGTAATATAATTGCAGTCCTGCTACTAAACACCTAAGGACTTCCAAGTGTTTCAAGTAGCCGGCGTTCCTTTTTTTGATTAACTGGGGCCCCTCCCAACACGATCTTGGGTTTGAAGGACTTTCGCAAGATAAAACTCCTGATATTCCCGGGATTTGTCTGCCGGAGCGTTCTCGTCATCCTAATAGGACCTCAGCTCCCTGGGGCTCTTTCATATGCTCCCCCCCCCCTCCTCCTATGCCTACAACTCCAAGACTTTTAGCCTCGCATGAGATTAATTAGCACACCAGTTGCCTCCCTTTTCAATGCACAGTGAAGCTCTGTTAATGAGCGAGTCTCCGCACTTTGGTGGCCCTTTCCCAAAGAAGGACCAATTACGAACTGTCTTTAGTCTCTTCTCCCCGGTTGGGTTTTGTCCCCATGAGAGGGCCTCTCAAAGTCCAACACCTGCTCCATGCCAGGCACTTGAGTGAACGTCCGGAGGGCTCCCGCTCCAGATGGGGCCTGCTGCCTGCGGTTCTCTGTCCCCTTACGTCTCCTGATGCAAGAGGGCTCCCTGTTTCATGGACAGCCCCCCCCCCCCGGCAGGTGGAAACGTCGATGGTCAAAAGGAGCAACAAGGAGGCACCATTGATGATTTCTTCACCTTTGCCTGGCATTATATACGGCAAACGCGCAGGGTCATGGCTGCCACTCTTGGACCCCACTGGACAGAAGAGACAACCCAGAGCAGACATTAAAGCAAACCAAAGTGGGAAGGAAGTGGAAGGGGTGGAAAGAAGAGGACAGCCCACAGCAAGAGGGATGGACTCAATGGGGACAATGGGTCACCCTGGAAGACCAGGGAGAGAAGGTCTACATGGAGACTAGGAGCTGAAAAGAGCTTGAAGGCCCACGGATTATCTGGCATTCTCCATCATGGGAAGATCTATCAAATTCCCATTCAGGATATATAGAGCTGCTTCTTGTTAGGTGGTCTGAAGGTATCAGCTGCCATCTCACCCTTGTTTGTGCTTCGAGAGGTGCAGAGACCATCTGCCTATGGGGAGGATGGGTGGAAGGGGGGAGGTGCTTGGGGGAAAGCAAGAGGGGCTCTACTCCCACCATCACCACCACCACCAAGACTCGGCTGCTGGATCTCCCTACAACGCTGTTTCAAGGTCAGCTGTTTGGGAGAAGACGGCAGCTGCATACCAACCTCCCCTTGAAGAGACCATTCTCAAAACGTCTTGCTTGAACCTAATTTTTTCTGGTTGGGAGGCAGCTGAGGGAGGGAAAAGTTGAATTTAGGGATATTGGGGACTGCAACGCACTTGACTTCTAATAAAACTATATGTACCCATGATGGTGAACCTATGGCACGTGTGCCACGGATGGCATGTGGGGCCATATCTGCTGGCATGTGAGCTGTCAGCTCTGACGTGCATGTGCACACTGGCCAGCTGATCTTCAGCCTTCCGGAGGGCCAGGGAAGACCGTTTTTGCCCTCCCAGGGCTTCAGGAAAGCCTCCAGAGCATGGGGAGAGCAAAAGCTCCCTCCTCCATTCAGGGGGGCGCATTCCATTGTGGGTGTGGGCACACGTAATAGCATGCCCACAATTTTGGCACGCCTTTACAACAAGGTTCGCCATCACAGCTGTATACCTTTCTCAAGACATGGAGGCAGTGGTGGTTTCTATTTAGAGGTTTAAGCTGCAGCAGGTCTGACAGGAGGAGACGTTGAGCCTCACAACAAAGGCTCCAGTTTGCAACCACATCAGCCCCCCCCCTCACTTGAATCCTGAAAGGCCACCTGGAGGTGGAGCCCCAGAAAGTTCGGTCCGGCCTTTGACAGCCGGTGACAGCAATGGCCCATTCCTTTGAGCCGCCGTTTCTTTTTCCCTTCCCTTTTTCAGACAAGGCCCCCTTGCCATCCGGATCAGCCCAGGTCCAGGGCTCAGTGGGTCCAGATGGGCCTGGAAGCATGGAGTTCCGCGTTCAATGCAGTGGCTGATGCCACACATTGCACATTTTTCAGCTTGATAATGGCACCCAAATGGATGCTGAGGTCCAGAAACTGGGCTGGTTTCCATAACTGCAACCTTCTTGTCGTTTCCCGGAATGATCCGTCCTTGGAGGGAGAATCATTGCGGGATTAAAAGAGAACACCCTGCAATAATGATTCCTGGGGAGTTTATGGCCCAACTAGACATTAAATAACCCTCCTGACCTCCATGCACATTAACTAATCTGGCAATGGAAAGTTACCACGATGGCATTTCGAAAATTGAATTTTACGTGGCTATAACAAGCTAGAGCTGAAATCGGGGCAATTTACATTTGCCTTGTCAGCTTTAAACACTCCGGTGCCTAATTCAATGTTCTTCAACAGAAACTTGATGAATTTCAGGAAGAGTTTCGTTTCATGCTGATCAGCCAACTCAAAGGAATTATGCCACTTATTTGTCATGTTTGTCGTTCCTAAGATAAATAAAAGCTGAAATAACTTTAACTTGCCTTGAGAACTATGGTGACGATGCAACATCTCCGTGAGCAAATTCTACCCTACTCTGGTAAGAGATTACTTTAATCTGATTCCTTAGAAGTCAGTTATTAGATATCCCGAAAAGTCTCTCTAGATGAAGAGATGCATAACATGGTTTTAAGCATGACAACATGATCAAAGCGGCATTATTTTGAAACTACAGAAGTCAAAAAAAAACCAAAACTCTTGTGTGGAAACTAAGGCTGGAAAACTCAGATTCTGTTAACCAGATGGAGGAGGGGAGGAGAATAGCTGGACCTGAGAGACCTCAGGTATTAAAGACCATGGACTAAGGGGAGGAATGACGGGTCTGTGATAACAGAAGTCTGGCCTCTGAGCAGGGATTAACAGAGGGGAGATCGGAAGCACAAGATGGGTCTACCGGATAAACAGATTCAAATCTGTCCATTCTGACGTCTTTTGGATCCAGCACACCAATATCTGTTTTTTTCAGCTTTCCTCTAAAGCAGCGGTCACCAACTGATGGTCCATGGACCACTGGGCGGTCCACGAGAAAGTTTAGATGGACCGCAGAAAAATTATTTGCATTTTTTATATTGCACTAAATCAGGGGTCCTCAAACTACGGCCCCTGGGACGGATACGTGCAACGAACGCTTGTGTTGCTGCAGAGTCTCCCCTTTTGGGGTCTTTTTGTGGGGGTCGCAGATGGGCAAAAAGTCTGACTTGGGGGCTGCTTCAGTCTCCTGGTGGGGGGCTTTGGGCGAAGGTTGGAGGGATGCACCACTGGTGGCGAAGAGCCGGAGGGCCTCGTTCCAGTGGGACTGCATCCTGGCCTGGAACTGGCTGACCATCTCAGCCCGCTGAGCCTCCAGGCGCCGGTACCTGACCTTGTGCTCCCACAGGTCTTCCCTCTGCTTGGAAAGCCTATGCTCCTAGTCCTCAATGAGGTGCCTCTGCTGAGCCTCCTTCTCGGTCAGATCTCATTTGAACTGAGCTGTTTTGCCAACTCTTTCTCCTGGGGGCTGCTTAGCTCCAGCAACGGCTTCCTGTTGGGGCCCTAAGGAGATCCAGGTGGGCAGGTGGGGAGGGGCTGGGAAGGGAAGGGCAAGTAGAGGCTGGCAAGGTGCCCCTCAACATGAGTGACATTGAGTTGGCCACTCCCACCCAATCACATGACCACCTAGCCACACCCACCCAGCCGGTCATTAGGCAGATCGTATTAGTGGTCCACGGGATTTAAAATTCTGAATTTAGTGGTCCCTGAGGTCCGAACGGTTGGTGGCCCCTGCTCTAAAGCTCCCTGGTGTCCTCCACCAAGCCCCACCCACTCGGCTGACCAGAGGGAAGACAACGGTTGTCCAGCATCTACAGAGGCTCCTCACTGGGCAGTTGATTCCTGACCACCTCTCTTTCCTTCAAGGGAGGCTGACAGGTCATGCCTGTGGTCTCAGAAGAACCTGGGTGAGAATGATGGTCGTGGGAATCCATATGGCAGGAGAGCTACTAAATTCCATAGTAGAAGCTTTTCTCTGGACGAAATAAGAGCTCCCTGGCTATCCCTTCACTGGCACAGAAAGCCGAAGAAATGTGAGGGTGGAAGAAGGGGACAAGGATGCCAGAGAGCGTGGCTTTCCCCTGCCTGACCTCTCCGTGGGACAGCTGTGGGCTTGGCTGGAGAACGGTGAGCCGGTCCCGTGGCCCTGGAGCATCCAGGAGGAAGGGCAGGAGGAGAGAAAGGGGAAGGGAAACAGAGCTGGGCTGGGAGCCCTGCTAAAAGTTAGGAACTTGGCCACATTCCAGTAATAACCACTGCAAACCATCATTTAGGCAGCGTCACTAAGATCAAAGAGCCCCGCGGGAGACCCCGGGAGAGCATAAGATTACAGGGGGGGTCGGAGGCTTGTGGTGTGCTTAAATACCAGGCCTGTTCTGAGGGAGCCGTGACTTTGTACCCTTCCCAAAGAGATGGCCCAGCTGGCACTCCCCTGCGCAGATGCCCTTGAAGGCTATACAACCTCAACCGCTGAGTAAGAGAGAGAGAGAGAGACGCTTCAGCAGAGCCTGGAGCCTTCTTGGCAGCTTTAGTCCCGAGAAAGGCCTCGTGTCTTCCAAGCATCCGAGGCTCACTACTCCCTGTGAAATAATTCCCAATCCTGTATGGCAATCCCATTAAAAGCTCTTCCCTCCCACCTTGCTTGGTTGCGATTCAAGCCGCCTTGCTCACAATGAGAGAAAGTGTTGGGCATTTAAAAACAAGCAAACACCAACAACCTAACAACCGCAACCACCTGGTATATGCCTTGGCTGCGTTCCGAAGAGAGAATCTTATGTATTAAACTAGGTGGGTTGAAAAGAAAAACGGGAGGGAAGCAAGAGGTCTTTGCTGAGGTTTAAGTAAAGGCCGTGGGGTGCTTCGTGACACGGCCCCAAGAGGAAGCCGAGAGGGATGGGAGTCCAGACGGATTCCTTGGGGGGGCATCTGTCCTACCGAAACCCATCCCAGCTGCAGACGCTGCCCATCCATCCTTCCATCCTCTCGGAGGCCTTGGCTCCAAACAGCTTCAACTGAGCTCCATCCTTTCAGCTTCTAATCCCTGCACTTGTCCTTCTGCAGGGGCAGCTTGTGGACAGCTGCCCTTTCCCCACAAAACATCGAGATGCGACCATGTTGTTTTTCCTATTTTTGGAAACCTCACAAATCTATTTAATTCAGCTAAGAAATAAAGTAGATTTTGCCATTTTGCTTTGAGGCGGAGGGGAATCTGTCTGAAATGCATCATTTCCCATTCTTCATAAGGATGGAAAACATTAACCAACTTTGTTAAACAGAGGATGAGGCTGATAGCCCAAGTGGAATCTGGAGGTATTTGAATCACTCCAAAATATTATCTGAAATCAAATGTCCACTGGACCTTGAAGGCTCTGAAAATCCCTATCAACAAAACCCCTGCTGCAGATATTAAAGCTACTCTTGTCAAGAAGGGAAGGGGAGGGGAGGGAAGGGAGGGAGGGAGGGAGGAAGATGGAAAGGAGGGCGGGAGGGAAGGAAGGAAAAGAAGGAAGGAAGGAAAACAGAAGAGGGGAGATGAATAACTTTTTAAATGGGACCACTAGAGCAGCAGTGATGTCTTTTCGTGAACCAACTGACCAAGGGTCCATTGGACGGTGGCTGAAGTGACCCGCTCGCTCTCTTAAGGCCGTCGGGGTGACCTCTGGGCCAGGGCAAGGGCTGCCTGTGATGGGAAGACAAAGTCAACAGAAGAGAGAGAGAGTTGATCCCTGCTGCAGACGCAACACAAGCATCTGTTTTCTCTGGAACTCTATTATATTAAAAAGAGAGATGCTAATGTGACATTTTAGCAGCACAAAAGGAGATTCTGTTCTAAAATTAGGGCATAAATCAAACACAGATATTCGCTCAGACATACAATCAACCCCAATTTTACTCCTCCTCTTTCTACACGGAGGGTTGTATTAAATTCCAACCAGCATGTTTCAACAGGAGATGCTACACGTTGAAGTTCACCAGAGGGCCGAGAAGAGAAGCAGCTCGGCAAGTCAACGTGAGCGTCACCTAAACACCAAACTAGCTGGAGAAGAAAGAAAGAAAGAAAGAAAGAAAGAAAGAAAGAAAGAAAGAAAGAAAGAAAGAAAGAAAGAAAGAGGAGAGAGAGCGACTAAAAGAGTGAGGAAGGGAGGGAGGGAAAGAAAAAGAGAATATTTGAGGCACCAGGAATTGGGAAGGGCCCCCTTTGTCCTTCTGAGACCCCGAGAGTCATTTTCCTTTCGACCACCACCTATGGCAACCAGTGGTGGGATTCAAAGAAATTTACTATCGGTTCTGTGGGCGTGGCCTGGCTTGGTGGGCGTGGCTTGGTGGGCGTGGCAGGGGAAGGATACTGCAAAATCCCCCCTCCCCATCAGCTGGGACTCGGGAGGCAGAGAATAGATGGGGACGAGGCCAGCAAGAGGTGGCATTTACCGATTCTCTGGAACTGGTCAGAAGCTGCTGAATCCCACCTCTGATGGCAACCCAACGGTTGTGCTTCCACAAAACCTCTTCTTCCAGGTCAAGGGTATAGGCTGAGGATCGCACATTACAATGTTGTGGGTGGATAGTTCCAAGACAAGCACTAGATTTGATTTCATTTACCTCTCAATGCAATTAAAATTAAATTAATCAAAATTAATATGATCACTCCCCAGTTAAATATTTTCTCCTTCTGTCTGATTAACTACAATCTGGGAGCAACTTCTGGTGGTCTCCGGGGACAGCAGGAGGCTTTCGGAGGCTGCTCCAGCCTTTCAGATTGCACCGGGATCTGATGATGGCTTAAAGTGTGCAAACCCTGCCCATGATGGCTTATGCCCGGAACCAGGACCTGGCCTGGCCTCTTCAGAGAGCTCGGAAACAACGAAAGAAGAGGTTGCCCTGCTGACCCCCTCGGGAGGCCACGTTCCCCCTGCAGGAGGGAGGGGCAGAAAGTCCTGGGGAAGGAAGCCCCACTGCCTCCCCCACCCCTCCTGAGTCCCCAGGCAGACAAAGAGGCTGGCTTGCACCAGGGGGCTGCTTTCTGCTCTGGCAAAGGGATTTTGCTTTCATTGCCGGGGGAAGAAAGGCGAATTTTTCCTTTTATTTGCCTCACTTAGGCCTATTTAAACAACTTTGACTATAATTTGCCATTCTGTTAATATGCAAATGTTAATGGCTATTTTCTCCCCTTCTTTGTACGTTTCCTCCACTCAGTATTTCTTTCAGTACATAAAGTTGGGGGTAGCAGGAGGAGGAGGAGGAGGAGGAGAATGAAGAAGAGGAAGAGGAGGAGGAGGAGGAGGAGGAGAATGAAGAAGAGGAAGAGGAGGAGGAGGAGAATGAAGAAGAGGAAGAGGAGGAGGAAGAGAAGGAGAAGGAAGAGGAGGAGGAGGAGAATGAAGAAGAGGAAGAGGAGGAGGAGACAGCCTCCACATGGAGGAAGCCTGGGAGAAAGGGCCCAGCCTCTCACCCATTGTTCAGAATCCTGAAGCTAAGAGGAGAAATTAATTGATATTGCTAGAAGTGTGAATGAAATATGGAAGAGCGGTTTAAAAGAAAGAGAAAAGAGAGGGGGGGGGAACAGGAAGGGTTTCGCTGAGCTTAATGCCTTAGAAAAACCTCTCCCAGCCATCCAGAAATGCAATAACTAGACTTAAATAGGCCACAGGGTTTTTTTTTCCCAAAGAGGAAAAAAAAAAAAAGAACATCCGAGAGGCTTCCTAGTACAGGGGGGAAAACCCACAGTGCATAAATTAGCCTCCCTTTTGTTTTGAACTCAATGAATTTATATCATCCTTCAACACTGTTTAGGCAAAGCAAATACAAACAAGAAAATCACATTACTCTTTCCAATCCACACACAAAAATGATCTGGATATTCACATTTAAAATTGCTATCATGGATTAGCTTAAGGCAATTATTTCTCCTGCTGCATTCTTTTTTACAATAATTTTAAAAAGAATTCATGTCTCTCGCCTAACAAGAAAAATGAAATCCCATTAGTTGAGTCTCCAGTGGATATTAACGTTCCTTTTGTTTACAAAGGTTAATATCTCCCAAATAAAGGAACACACACTGCCTGTTAAAATAATTACATCATGACATTTCAGAAAGGTTGGCAGATAGACATGGTTGCAAGCAAAGAAACAAACAAAGTAGGTACGTCGGATTGTTGTTTTTAAGGCACCCCCACCCCCAACCCCTGTGATTTAAACAAACAGAAGCCATTGGTTATTCTGTCCTCAATGCTACTGGGGTGTTTGTTTCAATATCCCCCCCTCCCCATCCCACAGGACCTAGACTTTTCAGAGTGAGTATTCAGAAGGCCACACGGATGACCACCAAAAACCAACCTTCTAAATCCAACAGGCTGTTGACTTGCAAGGGGTCAGAACTTGATTCATCGCGAAGGAATGGACTGCCCCCTCCCATCCCACGTCTGAGGGTCTTTGTGATGACAGCTGGAGCAGCTCCAGGGCTGCACCAAAAACACCCTCCATGGTTCTTGGAAGCCTTTCCAGCCGTGCGGTTGGTTTGCATCAACTCCAAGGACATCGACATGAGTGTGCAGAGGAGTTTTGCTGGGAAAGGATGTTGGTCATTTGAGGCTGACAACCGCAGGAGAAAACTTTAATGGTCACCTCTACTTTGTAGACTGCATTGTTATTTCCTTCCTTCCTTTTCTTCTTCCTTCCTTCCTTCTCTCCTCCCTTCCCTCCTTCCCTCCCTCCCTCCCTCCCTCCCTCCCTTCCTTCCTTCCTCTTTCTTGAGATTATGGTGCCACAATGAAGCTCAACATGAGAAGCAGGATGGGCATGAAGACTAATGAAAGCCATGGCTCTACATCTTCCCGTGGCCACCAGAAGGTCCACCTCACAGTCCCTCGCTGGCAACTGTTGGGCATTTCAGAATGACATTGGAAAGTGCTCCGAGTCCTCACCCCTCAGCCCAGATCCCCTGAAGCCGAGGCTGGCTATGGCTTTCCAAAATAGGAGAAAGAGCTCCGAGGTTCTCCTCCCAGCAGAGAGAGGGCTCTGGCCTGCAGCCCCTCCGCACGACGGCAATTCTGTTGCGCCTTCAGTGCCTCCGAGGTAATGAAGCCCTGCAGTCCTCAGAACCTGAATGTAGCATTAGCATATTAACCGAAAGGCCAATTATAGTCAAAGCTATTTAAACAGGCCTAAGTGCACCCAGCCAAATGAAAGGGAGTCCACCTCTTCTTCGTCCAACAATGGAGCAAACCTCCGGAGCCTGTCAGGGCCTCGTCCAATTCCGCAGCCCCTCACCTGCGCATTGCCTCAGCAACGAAGCGGCGCCCACGCCAGCAGCATTATGCACCGGCAGGGTGCTCCCAGGCTCTGCGGGGCACGAGGAATTAGGGACTTGCAAGGAGCTCAGCGGGACGCCAAACAACTTGCCCTTTGCCTTTTGTAAGCATGTTAACACAACGCGTCAAAGTAAATATTGCGAGACAAAAGCCCACCAGCCCTGCTTTGGGGGGAAGGGGGGGGAGAGAAAAGGCATGCTATGCAGCACTTGTGTGGCTAATGGAGAAGTGCTCAGGCCCTTGTTTTCATGCAAGTCTTGAGAATGCATTTAGAGTAGAATAGAAGCTGGAAGGGACCCTGCAGGTCTTCTAGCCCAGCCCTCTGCTCAAGCAGGAGAACCTATACCCGTGATGGTGAACCTATGGCACGAATGCCGCAGGCACGCAAGCGGTCAGCTCCAGCACACCTGCAAGAGCCGGCCAACTGGTTTTCAGTCTTCCAGAGGGCTGGGGGAGGCCATTTTCGCCCTGCTCAGGCTTCAGGAAAGACTCCGTGTTATAGAAAATCCAAGACATGTGGGACAGGCGCTGTGGTTGGATCAAGATGAAGTTTGTCGCACCACCTCACAAAGGTTGACCATGTGGAGTCATAAATGCGAGTTGTTGACAGTCATCTGGAAGCTTGGATGGTACGAATCACCTGTTCGGACAACCTGTCCTGCCTCAGGAGGTCCCCCTTGAGTGCCAGACGGCTAACTGGAACCATTGGGGGTTCGGATGGATGATGACCCCTGGCTGAAATTTGTTTTATATATATTTTATCTGGTAGACAGGGGCCTGCTGCATAAAAAAGAGGTCAGTAGACCAGGTAGTGAAAGGAAGTAGTGACACTTAATAGTTAAGTAGTCCACAAGTAGACCAGGGCTGCCGAGCAAAAATAGAGCTCAGTAGACCAGTATGTGTAAAGTTATCCAGTAGACAGGGGCCTGTCGAATAAAAAGGGGGATCCGAGTAGACCAGGCCTGCAGAGCAAAAAAAAAAGCTCAGTACCCTGGGGAGTGTATAGTCTGTTAGTAGACAGGGGCCTGCCAAATGAAAGAGCCACAAGCAGACCGGGCCATGCGGAGAGGTGCTGACTCACATGAGTTAAGCAACCTCGCAGATCAAGCAGAGAGGGACAATGGGGTACTTCCACCCGCTCTGTGCTGGGGAATGACTTCGTGGAAGCCAAACGCCACAGCCGTCATTAAAGGCAGGAATGGGAGGCAGTGACCAGCCAGAGACCCAGGCGGGTCAGCTAGTATCCTGATGGCGATCTGCTGCGGAAACGGAGCAGCGGAAGACTTCAAACAGCCAGAAGAAAAAGGGCGCAAATTTTACCCTTGAAAATGGCCGCCGCTGCTGTGAGGAGAGGGAGAAAGCGAATGGCGGCAGCTTTGAAGAAGGCAAACGGCCGCTGTCTATTTCTGGTGCGGCGGCAGCCAAGAAGCAATAAAGGGACTGCCGCCAGCTCTGGAGGCTCCTGGAAGAAGCCAAATGATCAGGCTGTCAAAGTGGCCCAATCAGAAGCCCCACCGCTGGCCCTAAACAGCGCGGTCGGCAGGGAAATCCCACATCCGTTTCCACTTACATTGTTTACAGGGTGGGTTTAATTTAATTTAGTTTTAAGAATGTTTATATTCTTGTATATATGTATATTTATATTTTATATTCCCTGTGCCCCGCCCCGAGTCCCTTTGTGGTGAGATGAGCGCGGGTTACAAATACGAAAAATAAATAAATAAGTAAAATAGTTTAATTCAGCTGGAACTCGTGATGAGTGTCCCTAATGCGGGCGGACTGAGGAAGAAATCTGGCGTCACAAGGCAAGAGGAGGCGTGGCCAAGGAAAAATATTCCTCAGTCCCAGGGCAACCAGACTGATTTAACCCATTGCTTGGACTCTCCAAGCGGTGCACAGGAAAATAGGCGCTTCACTCAAGTGACACCAATGCGCTTAGTTGGGACCTGCCCCCTTGTGCCATCCAACGACCACCCAAGCGGCTTCCCCACAACCGGCCCCCTGTGCAAATTGTGATGTCCCTCAATCCAGAGGGCCATCCCAACGGCCCCACAGAGTTGCAGGGGAGGGGGGGAGATCCCTTGTGTTTTCATCAGCCCAATGTCGTCTCAATGGCCTTCCCTTCGCACTCAATCCAGCATAAAAGATCCCCCCCCCCCGAGTTGGCATGCAATGACAACCTCAGGACCATAACCCAGAGCACCTGCTGCAGGAATCCTGCACCTGAGAAAAATGGGCAGGAATCAAGGTGAGTCTCTTTGCCAGAGCAAGGGAGGAAGAAGAGGTCAACAGGAAGGTGTACCAGGGGCGAGTAACCACCATGATGAACCAATCACACTGTCTCCTCTCTGGGGTCCAATTTCACAGGGAGACGGTCAGTTCTTTCTATCCAGGCTTAACAATTGCTGTTAACAAGCTCCCATTGTACTTTATCGTGGGATCTCATCCATGCATCCCATCTCCTCTGGAAAGTCCACTGGTCTCCTCATTTTTCATGCAGAAGAGAAGTTTCTCCAGGAATTCCCTTATTTGCTCTAACGACAGATCGCCACCGTTGTTCTTGGGTTTTCAAAAAAATCATTATTATTTCATACATATTGCAAGAGTCGTGTCGCATCTGCCTTACCCATCAAATGACGGCAAATTTTGAGGAGAGCAGTGTTCTACAGATGTTCCTCTCAACTAAAATATAATTTCCACGTCAGGCTGACAATTTTCCAGCTGACTGGCTGAACATGCAGCTCGGAGGCCTTGCCCTGCCGACCGAGATTGGATGCAGATGGCAAGGTTAGCCATCCCTTTCTTCCCCTATTAAAACTTCTCTTTGCCATCATAATATTTTGTAAATGTACGCCACAAATGGCATCCTGTAACCATGGAGAGAGGAGAAAAAGCTAGCTATCTGCTGCAATAATCTATCTTTAATGCCCTTGTTATACAGATTAGAGTTTGCGCATGCGCGAAAATGGCGTTCTTGCCTTGAACGCGGCAAGGCACAGGGGTCTTATGGCCCAGAAGGGATGTTTCCAGCCCTCCACGGACATCTAGGAGGGCTGGCCCTGCAAGCCGGTCACTCGCAGGTTTAGCAGGTGCGCTTGTTCGCGGCCGGGGGGCGACGGGGGCGACGGGCGAGCGAGGAGCAGCGGAGACGCCCGGAGCGGCCCAGAGCGGCCTGGCGCGGCTCAGGCGCGGCCTAGTCCCGGCCCTCCACAACATCTTGGAGGGCCGGCCCTGCAAGCCGGCCGCTCGCCGGCACGACGGAGCGCTTTGGAGCGCGACGGGGAGGCGACGGAGGCCCTGCAAGCCGGCCGCTCGCCGGCATGATGGAGCGCTTTGGCCGCGACGGGGGGCGACGGAGGCGACGGGCGAGCATGGGAGTAGTGGAGACGCCCGGAGCGGCCCGAAGCTGCCCTACCGCGGCCCCGGTGCGGCTTGGTCCCGGCTGGAGAGGAGGTAGGCTGGGTAGCCAGGCGGCCTGGGCGAAGATCAGAGGAGCGCCCTGTCTGTGCGGTGGGGGCGACGGGCAAGCGAGCGAGCGAGCGAGCAAGGGAGCAGCGACAAGACGCCCGGAGCGGCCCGCGGCCCGGCCACGTCTCGGCGCCGGCTGGAGAGGAGGTAGGCCGGGTGCCGGAATAAAAACGAGAGGGCCGAGTTGGAGGCCGCGAAAGGCGGGAGGACCGAGTCGAGGCCGCAGACCACCAGGCCGAACATCGGGCCGAACATCAGGCAACGTGGGAGTTCGGAGCAGCCCCGATGGCCCGGGCGCGGCCCTTGTGTTAACTGGAGGTGGCCGAGTAGTGGAGGCAGGCCGGGCGCCCAGGGTGAAGACGGAGGAGGCTGGGCCGGGTGGGATGCGACCATCTGGCCGCGCGGGGATAACAGCGGCCCGCACGGCCCCCCTACCCGACCCATGTGGCCCCTATTGTGGAGGACCATGGAGAGATGGACGGTATAGAGGAACGGTCGTTACAACCGAACTGAGAGCTAATGGCTGGAAAAGCCCCACATAGCATTACAACTAGCCATGTGGCCTGTACTTTGATCCAACGGGAGAGGGGAGAGACAATCTGTGGATACAGCCTATGGACAGAGACAGTGACTTTGCGGAGACTTAGACCATTTTCTCCGATTGGATGGGCTGATGTCCACAGATTTAATTTGATCCATCTGCTACCACCCCCTCCCTCTACCCGAACTGCCCACCGCTTTTGTATTTTGTACTTGTCCCTTTAATTAATTAATTGTCGATTTTACCATCTTTACCATCTTTTACCATTTTTACCATCTATTGTATAATGGGCCCTTATGCTCACTGTTTCAACTATGGACTTGCAGTGTATCATCTTTGGGGATTCTCCCCCCCCCTTTTTTAGTGCCAATGCCGTCTAATGTTATCTTATTCAAGGTCAGTTCTCCTTCGCCTGCGGGAGTCTACCCTCTCGCAGGCTTGGCCCCCTAGTTTATCACGGGCCCACCTCGAGGATGGACTTATTGCTCCTGAGAGGTGGGCGAAGCGCAAACTCGGGGGGTTTTTATTTAACTTGCTAATTCGGATTTTAGGGGGTTCCAGGGAGGAGGGTAGGGATAGTCAAGTGGGTAGACAGATGGAGATGGAAACAGCAATTAGTAGTAAGGGCCAGGATAGCAGTCGACGGCGGGAAGCGGAAGGCGAAAGGCAGGGGGATACTCGAGTCGTTCCTCAGGAGGGCATACCAATTCAGAGGGTCGTGGGGAGGGGCAGGACCGAGGGGAGACAATTTTTATCCTCCCGGTTGGTGGCACGCAGCCGTTGGTTAAAAACGGTCGGGTGCCACAACCCTCGCAGGCTAGGTGGCCAGGGAATACAGAGCCAGGGTCTGCGGCTGATGTTTTGCAACGCCAGGTCCATTGTCAACAAAGCCCCCCTCATTAGTGACCTTGTGTCAGAGGGGGAGCCGGACCTGGTAGGAATTGCGGAGACCTGGTTGGGCCACGAGGGAGGTCATCCCCTCGTTGAAATGTGCCCACCAGGCTACCGCGCATTTCATCAGCCGCGGGCCCTAGGCAGGGGTGGTGGGGTAGCGGTCATTATCAAGGAAGGCCTGGAGCCGAGAGAGACCATTGTGCCGCAGACCTCCGGCTGTGAGTCCCTTTGCATGAAGTGGGGCCTAGGGAGGCAGTTGGGCTTGCTGGTTGTATACCTGGCTCCCCGCTATGTAGCAGCAGCCCTGCCCGAGCTCCTGGAGGTGATCGCCACGGTGGCAGTGGAGACCCCCAGACTTATAGTTATGGGGGACTTTAATCTGCCATCGTTGGGCGAATCATCCGCGGTAGCTCGGGAGTTCATGGCTTCCATGACGGCCATGGACCTGACCCAAGTAATTCAAGGCCCCACTCATGAGGGTGGACATACGCCGGACCTCATCTTCGTCTCGGGCCAATGGAAGAGTGATCTGGGTACAGGGGACATAGACATCATACCCTTGTCATGGTCAGACCACTCACTTCTCCGACTCGACTTTCCGACCGCTGCTCCCCTCCGCGGGGAGGCGGAACCAGAGTTACCAATCTGGTACCGCCCCAGGCGCTTGATGGACCCGGATGGGTTCCAGACAGCGCTTGGGCCATTTCCTGTATCCCTGACCCGCGCCCCGATGGAGGACCTCACGGCCGCATGGAATAGTGCGGCCGTGGGAGCCTTGGATCGGGTCGCGCCCTTGCGGCCTCTCTCGCGGCGGCGAACCACCCTGGCTCCTTGGTTTACTGAGGGGCTGCGGGTGATGAAACGCCGCAAGAGATGCCTAGAGAGAAGATGGAGGGCTAGCCGCTCTGAATCTGACCGGACACAGGTGAGAGCCCATTTACGGACTTACATTGTGGCGCTGAGGGTGGCCAAACGTCATCATTGCGCCACCCTCATAGCATCCGCAGAAAACCGCCCTGCCGCCCTGTTTAGGGTGACCCGTTCCCTCCTTCAACAGAGGGAGCGGGAAGCCCCGTTACAGGGTAGGGCAGAGGAATTTGTGATTTTTCTGCAGGAGAAAACCGCCCAGATACAGAGTGAGCTAGCCACCATTCATGGCCCAGTGGGATGCCACGAGGGAGATCTTGTTTGGGAGGAGTTTGACCCCGTTACTTCCGAGGATATGGACAGGTTACGTGGGCGACTGCGAGCCACCACATGTTCATTGGACCCGTGCCCCTCCTGGCTTGTACTGGCATCCTGGGAGGTGACACGAGGCTGGCTCCAAGAGGTTATCAACGCATCCTTGAGTGAGGGTTCCTTGCCTGCCTCCCTAAAAGAGGCTATGGTGAGGCCCCTCCTCAAGAAGCCCTCTTTGGACCCAGCTCTTTTGAACAACTACCGTCCAGTCTCCAACCTTCCCTTCTTGGCGAAGGTTGTTGAGAGTGTGGTGGCACAACAGTTTCCCCGTCACCTGGAGGAAGTTGACTATCTAGATCCGCGCCAGTCCGGCTTTCGGCCCGGGCATAGCACCGAGACGGCATTGGTCGCGTTGGTAGATGATCTCTGGAGGGCCAGAGATGGGGGATGTTCTTCCATCCTGGTCCTATTAGACCTCTCAGCGGCTTTCGATACCATCGACCATGGTATCTTATTGCATCGGCTGGGGGGGTTGGGGGTGGGAGGCACCGTGTTGCGGTGGTTCTCCTCCTACCTCTCTGGCCGATCGCAATTTGTGCGTGCAGGAGAGCAGAGGTCGACCCCGAGACCACTCACATGTGGAGTGCCTCAGGGGTCGGTCCTCTCGCCTCTCCTGTTTAACGCATATATGAAGCCGCTGGGTGAGATCATCCGTGGTTTTGGGGTAGAGTACCACCTGTACGCTGACGACACCCAGCTGTACATATCTACCCCAAACCACCCCAACGATGCCGTAGCGGTGATGTGCCAGTGCCTGGAAGCCGTGCGGATCTGGATGGGAAGTAACGGACTTAGGCTCAACCCGACCAAGACCGAGTGGCTGTGGTTTCCGGCTGCCCGATTCAACCAGCTTTCTCCAACGCTGGCCATAGGGGGCGAACATCTTGCCCCTGTGGATGGGGCGCGCAATTTGGGTGTCCTCCTGGATACCCGGCTGTCTATGGAAGAGCAAGTGACAGCCGTGGCCAGGAGGGCGTTTTACCAGGTTTGCCTGGTTCGCCAATTGCGCCCCCTATTGGATCGGGACGCCCTTCGCACAGTCACTCATGCCCTCGTGACATCCCGACTGGACTATTGTAACTCTCTCTACATGGGGCTCCCCTTGAGGTGCACCCGGAGGCTTCAATTAGTTCAGAATGCAGCCGCGCGAGCAATTATGGGCACCTCTAGGTTTGCCCATGTAACACCGCTCTTGCGCGAGCTGCACTGGCTACCTGTCGTCTTCCGGGTGCGCTTCAAGGTGTTAGTCATCATCTTCAAAGCGCTCCATGGCTCGGGACCTAGCTATCTGCGAGATCGGATCCTGCCCCACACATCCTCACGACCGATTCGCTCCCACAGAGAGGGGCTTCTCCGGGTGCCGTCCACTAGACTTTGTCAGCGGGCGACGCCCAGGGGAAGGGCGCTCTCTGTGGCGGGCCCGGCCCTCTGGAACGACCTTCCCCCTGATATTAGAACGACCACCGACCTCCGCTCCTTCCGTGTAAAATTGAAGACCCACCTCTTTCGACTGGCCGGCCTTGAATAGTTCTCTCTGTCTTTTAACGATAAATCTTAATGGGTTTTTTTAATTGTATTTTTAGCACGGGTAATTTATTTAATTCTATTTTAGTAATGTTTGTATTATCGTATATTGTTTTAATTATGCCTGTGCACCGCCCCGGGTCCCTGTGGGGAGAGGGTGCGGTTAATAAATTCCAATTTATTATATATATTATTATAGAGCTACCTTCCGGACAGATGTGGCTTCTTTCCCAGATGAGCTCTCGGCCACATCTGCCTAGTAAAGAATTGCAAAGGGTCACTGGGCCTCTATAAACAACTGACGTCCAAAGTTTGCTCCTGTCTGACATGGCCTACAATATTTATATATATATATATTTTTTTAAAGCCCATCTAGAAACAACAGCCTTACAATGAATGGCGCTCCTTGCCTAGATCCAAAGCTCGGCCTGTGTGGCTCAAGAGATGTTCAAGAGATTATAACATCGAGGCCAAGTGGCATTAGAATCCAAGCAGCTCTTAGCCAATCTTGGCTGATCTTGAATAAGGAAAGGTCAGGCTTCATTAGTGCCTGGATGAGAAATCCCAAAGCTGAAGAACACAAACAAACAACATCCTAGCAGCAAACCGTAGCAAAGCCATGACAATGTCTTTGAGGTCAACACAAGGGGTGGGGCTTCTCTTCTGCAGCAAAGCCACTATGGAATAACCTCACTGGGGAGGGAGGGGGGTTAAGAGGAGACTGGACAGCCACTTGTCTGAAATGGGGTGGGGTCTCCTGCTTGAGCAGGGCGCTGGGCCAGAAGCCCTCCAAGGTCCCTCCCAGCTCTGTGGATTCGGTTAACATAAACGGCTTCTGCATGAATGGGATAAAGAAGATAAAGACCTCTTGGCAACTGCATTGCTGGATTACAGGCAGAATCAGCAGAGGACATTTGAAGGATCAGAAGATATTCTGGTTCACATTGGGACCCTGCTTTCTATGGCATGGATACATTATATGGCTATATAATCTCAGTGGACACCAAGAATGGATCCCTTATACTCTTTTCACCTTCAGTGGCCCCCTCTGGATTCTCCTCCAGGCAACCCGTGTGACCTTCTCTAGGGGATGCACTGCACCGTGTCCTGTTCCTTTCCTTGACTCTGAATCATTGTTAGAACATCCACATCATCCCTCTTCCATCCCAGATTTAAAAGAGGCTGTGTCAAAATATGGATTTGGAAAGATATTACAAAAATATATTTTGGGAAGGAGGTTCTTAGAAGCATCTAGAGAGGTTTTATATGGGATGGATGGATGGATGGAGACAGACTGAGAACAAAGCACCATGCAAATTACATCCTTGATTAAATTATGGGGATTAACAATGTCAGCAGAAGAGTATGGAAGAGAAAAGATTACAAAAGACAGAAGTCCTTCAACATTTCATATTCTGCTTGTTGCGAATGTTGCACATTCTCTGATTAAATCGTTGATGTGATGCAAAGG
Organism: Rhabdophis nuchalis; assembly: GCA_039707465.1. Classification (NCBI taxonomy): domain Eukaryota; kingdom Metazoa; phylum Chordata; class Lepidosauria; order Squamata; family Natricidae; genus Rhabdophis; species Rhabdophis nuchalis. The sequence continues at coordinate 1,002,016 of CM077653.1, read as the reverse complement.
CAGCGATTCCACCTCTACTTCTGCTGATACTCACAAGTGGACTATGGATGGTTGATGCTGTCAGACCCAAAGCATCCTCCCTTTGGGGGCAGCCCCCACAGTGCCTGGCAAGCAACCAGCCAGGCCTTGGAGAAGCCACACGGTTGAGCTCCATTCCTTGAGGAAACGCTTTTCTTCTCCAGAACCTTCAGAAGAAGGGAGGGGAGGGGGAAGGACTCCATGCCCAGCTATCCTTTATCCATCCAAGCAGCTCTGCTTTGATGCTCCTGCCAAGCTCCACTCTAAAAATACCCATTCACCGAAAGATCCTCCCCATCCAACAAGCATCCCCGTCTTTCAACGCCCCAGCCTTTTTCCAAAGCTCGACCAGACTCTTCCAGGAGCCAAGTCTCAGTACTGAATGCAAACAGGGCCTCCTTCCGACAGATCGGCAGGAAGGAAAACCACTTTAAGTCCATCCAAGATTTGAGTGTGGCTCTCGGAGCATCCAAAACACAGGATTAGACCTCTCAAGCACCTTTGAAGGGAGGCATTAGAGGCCCAAGGAAAGCCCACGTTGATGGGCTGCTTCTGCCAGCTGATCTTCAGCAAGCGGAGACACGGCCCGAGCTGGTAATTCTGAGGCTCGGGCTGACCCCGGTCACCTTGGCAAGCCTCGGATTGTCCAGCCGGCTTTCAGAAAGAAGGAAGCCTCTCCAGGGCACGTGCCGAAGAGCGGCACAAAATCCACTATGGCTGCAGAGGCAGCCATAAATAAATATTTGACCGAAGCGGAGGATTTTTGGGTGGTTTTTTTTGCAAAATTGCAATACACATGTTGCCTCTAAATCCTTGCAGAGACAGATGGTTCAGACTTCTATTAGCAGTGAATAATGAGATGTGTCGTGAAAGGTGTGAGCTTTCTATTTAACCTTGTTTTGCTTGCTATTTCCCCCAATAAGTGTCGGATGCGCAGCAGTTTCCAATTTTTGCAACGGTGGGGTGGGAGAGGGGGGAGAACCCAGTTACTGCAATAAGCCCCTTCTCCCTCCAAGAAAGTGAGCAGCGCTTGGCAAACACCGAAGGGCCCCTTTGGAGCTGCCCCTGTGCTTCCCCCCCGTCTCCCCCAATGCCAGCTGGGCATCGGCTTCTCTGGCACGGAGGGAAGCCACTAAGCGGCTCCAGAAAGCTTTTGAGGAGGCCTAATGGGTTGGGTTTCCATTCCGCAGGAGTCAGTTGTTACGGAGAATGAGCTTCCTCAGTGCGATGATGGATAGAAAAAGATTTATTGTGGCGGCTGTTATTGGTTTTCTATTTTGTGATATAATTTTTATGTTGCCTTTTTTTACTGTGTTCTTTCTGTGTTGCTTTTAGGAGAGAGACTGAGTGGCATATAAACGCAGTAAATAAATAGTGTGATCGTAAGCAGGGTAGCTGGTACCAGCCCATTCCTGGCTCCTTAGACCCTCTTACGATCCCTGAAAGTGGTACGTCGCTGCATCACGCAACAACAGGGAGGCCGCTGCTTGAAGACGGGTGGAGGGCTGGCAGACGGCATCACAGAAGACCAAAAGAGGCGATAGACCTCTCCTGCTTGCGTCGCACATATCTAGAAAGGCACTAAAACAAACCAGCCTTTCAAAACCTCCTTCCAATGTTTTGGGTTCCAATTCCCATCAGCCACAGCTAACATAGCAGCCTATAAGGCAAGCCGTGGTTGCTATGCAACAGGAAAGCTCAAAAGGAAGAAAGGGAGGTTGAGTAAATCAGTATGGATCTTCAATAAAAGCACAAAGCTCTTTTCCACCCTGGAGATCAGTGACCAAATCATTCTTGATACCCCGACCGTTACGTGGACCCCGATCTAACCTGAGTGGTTATTTCAAAAGCCCACCAACCCTGGCTTCTCCTCCACTGAAGCATTTCAGGTTCCTTCTTGCTAACCCAGGGAATCGCTGTAAGAGGAGGAGTCGGGCTGTACGCAGAACACAACCCATCTCTCCCTTGGCCTTGTACAGCCAAGCCCTGGTGGTCCTTTCCTCAGACTGGCTGGTCAATGGACGGCTACTACAATGGGCCTCGGTCCTCTCTGCTTCCACCCTTTCCATTCCCAAACTTTGCTTCCCACCTTGGCAGCTCCAGCCCCCTCATTGTGAAGCAAAAGGAGCGAACATTATGGGTGCCTGGTGCAGTGGTGACCCCCCCTTGAGTGGTCAGGGGTTGGTCGACTCAGATGAAAGGATGAAAAATGCAAGGAGAGAGAGAGAGAGAGAGAGAGAAGTTCTGTTCAGTCAATGAAACAGAAATTCACCCTCAAAACCTTTAAGCCAAGATTGTGCTGAGATGCAACTGACGGAAGGGCAGGGCAGGTGGACCAATGTTCCTATCACCCCATGTGTCCCCTTCGCCAACAGTCAGTGGGCAACCTCGAGAAGGATGGATAGGGAGAATACCACAAGTGAAGAACATCATACATCGGACTTATTTTCATGAAAGGAAACCCCGTTTTCCCCTCCAAATAAGTTGCTTTTAAAATGGCAGGAGCACCTAAGGTCCATGCAGACAGTAGGGGTGGGAGCAATGTAGGGCTTTCCTCGAAAGGGCGTGGAGGAGGTCTTTTGATTAGTTGCAATGTCATCCCCATCATCCTAGCCATTCATTGCCTGTCCACTGCAGGATGAAGGCCTCTGTCGCAGGTTTCCATACTGTCCTGAGCTTTCTTTGGCCAATTGGAGCCGCCATATTTGCTGATGTCGTCCATCCATCTTGTTTCAGGTCTCCTTCATGGACACTTTTTATCAAGTTGCAATGTGCTGTATGGAGGTCTGCCAGCAAGGAATCTCTCACTGAATCACTGAGCAGACCCTCCTCAGATGTTCAGGCCAATGAACTCACAAGTTTAAGCCTACAATATTTTAAGGATAGGCAGCTAAGCACAGCCCTGGCACCACGGCTGCCTGAAAAGATGTTGGGCCTCAAGGTCTGTGGGTGGAAGGCAGGTTGAATTGGGCTGAACCCCAGCCAGCTGGAAGGGGCGATGGGCTGTTGGTCTGGGTGGCAGGTGGGCAGAGACACAAAGGCAGCTAAGGCTGAGGAACGGCCTCCGAGTCACACAAACGCTTCCCCAAGAGTGGCGCACTGAGCATTTCGGCCCAGGAATCAGATTTGCATCATTTACAGAGAGAAAGACTTTCCCTGCTCCCTCGATGTCGACGGAAACTATACAGGCATAAGCAAGTATTTTCGGCTAAATGAGTCCCGAAATGTAGGGACTCAGGTAGAGCCTCAACTGCTATGTTCATTAGAGTAAAAATGAGTCACCAGGCTCAGGGAAGGCGAGCAGATTCTCTGAAGCCGGAGTTTAGTTACAAATGTTCTGTTAATGCCCTGTGAGGAAGGGCCAGCTTAGCGCAACACCCCAATTACAATGAAAAATTACAGGGAAAAAACAAAGCTACAGTAGACCACGGGAGAGAGAGGAAGGGGAGGGAGCACAGCTACGGTTGCTGCAGCTTCTGCTAAGGCCTCCACCTTGCAGGGAAGCTGCAACCCACCATCTACAACGTCTCCAGGGGCATCTCAACCACCATCGCCATCCTGGGAGGGAGGGGGGAGGAGTTTGTCTGTTTGTCGGTCTGTTTTGTTTGCATAGCACAGGCTTGGACCCAAGTGACCTCCATGGGCCCACCTGAAGCCGAGGCTGCCCTGCCCCAAGGAAGAGACACATTCTTTCTCCCAATCAAGCCTCCCAATCCCAACACTCAAATCCTCTCGGCGCCCCTTCCCCAGGATTCAATCATTCTCCGTGTTAAAAATAAACCAGGATCTCAGCCAGCTACATACCGGCCTATTCCCACATTGACTGAGAAGGTTGAAAAGGAGAGGGCGCTTCACTTCCCACCCACCCCTCTCTCTCTCTTTCTCTTTTTTGTCATTTCTCTCTATTATTATATGACAAAATGCAATCGCAAATATTCAATTTTTCTGAGCAGCGCCAGAGATGTACGGTGAGCAGTGAGACGCTTCTTGCCAGAACGAAGCTAAACAAGTTTGGGATAAGCCTCTTGGTTTCGTCGGCCTGCCCCCAAAACAGCCCAATTCTGGGACTTCTCCTGATTGGCAAACAGTGGAAATGAGTTTTGTATTTTAAAAGGAGGAAGTGGAGATGGAGGTGGAGGAGGAGGAAGTGCTCAGACCTGTTGCACTGGCCAACTGCCTGGCATCCCATAGTAAGTCCTTACTATCAGAGACATCTCTCTTAGCGTTGCCCTTAAAGGAGGCATTTTCTTTCGGCAGGGAATTCGCTGCTGCCAGTTTCTGTCTCTAAGATAATTTTTACTCTCTAATCCCAGCTTCAGTGGAAAAGCAAATTAACTTCTCACTGCAGGCAGGACTGAATCCCGCAAGTTTTAAGTTCCATCAGGTTTTCGGCAGGTGACAGCAAGAGGCAGCCGGCAAACTCTGAGTGGTGGAAAAGAAAAGGATGCGATCAGCCCCAATTTGCCAGAAATTTCTATCTGCTCCCCCTCCCACTTCACACACACACACACACACACAGCTTCTGTTTTGTCTCTGGGCAAAAACAGTTGGAATGGAGGGAAAAGGACTGGAGCAGGAATGAAAGGGCTTTCGGAGGGCTTCTCCGGGTGGACCCAAACTCCTGGGCCACAAGCAGATCTTTTCTTCGGCAGGATGAGCTCTTCAGGGTTGGGGCCTTCGCTTTGCACCCCGAAAATCTGGGGGTGGGAAATGGCTCTGGAGAAGGCAGGGGGGAGGCGAGGAAAAGCCCCCCCCCCAGGCCAAGGCGGCCCAAGGCAGAGGCATCACGGTTTGCACAGCCCGTGTGTGTTTGTGTGTGTGTGTGTGTGTCTCCTTGCTAATTAAAACTATTCATGCCCATTTGTCAGGGGAAGGAATAAGTCTCCATCTCCTTGTATGAAGTCCCCCTTTTCAATTTAATCCGGCATGTTTTGACAAAAGCACTTTGGAGAGGCATTTGTCACTAGCCAACTTTAGACAAGGTTAATGAAAGTTCTGTCACGAGAAGGCCCGGCCTGCTTTAAATTACAGATGTCACACGCCATGACGAAAGAAAGGGCACGCTGCTACAGTCCCATAAACTATCCTCTCCAGGGACACACAGGTAATTGCATAGCTCATTAAAAACTGTTTTAATTATTAATTGACCGTGTCAGAGTTGTCCTTTAAAGTCAATTTTAATTCTTCTCTCTTTTGGGTAAGCAGAATGGCAGCTGACCTACAGAACCTGGTCTACCAGCACAAAGGACCAGCAGGAAAGGTGTGTGGAAGGCAGAAGATGCCACGGCCACCACAGTCACTTGGCAACCTGGCATGGGGAGGGTCTCTTTTCCACACTCAAAGGGTGGGGGGGGAAATACCTCTGCAGGGGTGGGAGGGTCCATTCTGTGTGTCAGGAGGAGGGGCATGCGTGGAAGATCTGAATGGGAGATGCCAAGTGGGAAGGAAGGAACAGATTGCGTCTGTCATCTGCACCTCCATAACGGTCTGGTTTGGCTCTGCAACCCAACAAGGCAGACAGCGACTTCAGAGGAGAATCAGAACTGCAGAAAAAACAATTATGGCCAACCTGCCTTCCATTAAGGGCCTGCAGGAGTCAAAAAGAGGGCTGGGGAAATAGCTACAGACCCCTCACATCCTGGACATGAATTGCTTCAACTCCTACCCTCAAAATGATGCTATAGAGCACTGCACACCAGAACAGCTAGACACAAGGACAGTTTCCCCCCTAAAGTCATCACTCTGCTAAACAAACAATTCCCTCAACACTCAAACGATTCACTAAGTCTGCACTGCTATTACTACTAGTCTTCCCATCGTTCCTCTCACCCATCTCCTCCCACTTATGACTGCAGGACTGTAACTTTGCTGCTTGTATCCTTACGATTGTACTGATATTGTTTCCTGATTGCTTATTTGCACCCTGTGACATTTAGTGTTGGACCTTAGCATTCTTGAGGAATGGATCTGGTCTTTTTATGTGCACTGAGAGCAGATGCACCAAAGACAATTTCCTTGTGTGTCCAACCACACGTGGCCAATAAAGAATAAAGAAAGGAAGATCCAGGTTGGGAAAGGCAGGTGGCCAAAGTCAACAGAACAGGGCACGTTTTTATCCTAAATACTGAAGTTGCGTTTGGCATTTGCAAACAAAAACATAGGACGCTTTTCCAGGATGTGGCAGTGGGACCAGAACCTCAGCAAGGGAGGCTGGCTGGAAAAGCTCCAAGGCCAGAGGTGCAGAGTCAGCCAGTGAGATCAGTGATGTGCCTTGTTATTTATGACTGCTGATGGGTTGGGAGGCGAACGTAATGATGCTTCACTGTCTTTGGAGTGGGGGATTTGGAATCACTAAAGTAGGTCTTCCTCAAAGGCTCCTTGCTCCCACTGTGGAGGGAGGCAGCTTCCCCAGACACCCATTCCCACCCTAAGACGGTAATTCATGGCTGACAGCTAAACATTCCTTGTTGTGCCCATGGGTGAGGCATGAATGTCGCATGCTGTGCCACCCGAGAACCAGACCTGCCCTTCCTCTTGGGTTCTGGAGCTTCACTCGAGCTTGGAGAATTTGCACGGGGCATTATCCGGCGATGGAGCCCGGAGGACACATCAGAAGCCGGGATGTTGGGGACCATGGCTTGCATCGCACATCTCAGCTGCACAGCAGGCACCTGGATAATTCAACTCCAACAAGCAACTGATTACTCCAATTTGAGTAATACCCAAATTACTTTAATTGGAGAGAACCTACAATTTCAGCTTTTGCTGAAATGAAGCCCGCAGATCAGATGAAAATGGTGGGAGCAAAGAAGGACTTAAAAGAGGCCGGGTGGAGATGTCCAGCCCAGGCTCTCTCTGGGTCTCCAGCAACAAAGGGATGGTTTATTATGCCGAAATTGGAAAAGGACTCAAGCCATGCAGTTGAAAAGGAGCAGGGTAACTGAAAGAGCATTTGAGAGAGGGGCTGAAAAGGAGTGACTAATGCATTAGTCATGTGCCCGTCAATACGCACCTCTCAAGAAAAGAAGTTGACTAGAGCCCACCATCCTAAGGGGGAAGAGAAGAATAGATGAGGAATATAGAGCTCAATTATCCTAACTGGGAAGTTGAGCAGGCAATGACTTCATCCCCCTGAAATAGACAAATGGTGAAACTGGGCCAGGGAGCCCCACGTATGGGGAGCCTCCTTCTCAGGCGGGGCAAGGCGGCCCAAAGGTGTGGGAAACCAGAGCTGAGATGCAAGGGGTGGCCCTTCATCGTGCCTGGGAAGAACAAACAGGCATTTAGCCCGGCGGAGCTGGGAGATAAGGAAAGGCAAAGCCAAACAAAGAATGGGTTTTTCACGAAAAACCAGAATGTAACACATTCGCAAGGAGCGGCGTGCAAAGTATAATTAAAATATTATCTGCCTGATAGAAGTGCAATATTCTATATTCATCTTCGCTCAAGCCAAGATTAGCTCCCATTCAATTCAGAGACACTCAAAAGAACAGATTGCTCTTTAGAAATGGATAACGTGGATCAGGTACTACAGAGATCTGGGGCTGCGCAGACACCTGAGAACAAAGGGCGCAGGCAGAGATAAGGGGGATGATGCAAGTCATCCGATGGGTTGCCCCCGATAGAACCTGCCTCTGGCTCCAAGCGCTCCGGAATTGCCCAGAGGAATAGAGGCAGCCACAAAAACAGGCCCCGTGGCAGATGCTCCGACCAAGGAAGATGGCACCGACCTGTAAGGCAATGAGGGCTTTGGCCAAGGAAGATACCACGCTATTGTTAGTGGATAATTTGTCCTGAGGAACGGATGGAGAAAATGCAAACATCTTAGACTGATGGGTGGATTAGATGTATAAGGCTGCCCAACTCAAACAGGGTGAGTCTTGAGTAGCCTCAACACCACCACTGATGGTCAACCAACAACCCCCTGATGTCCTTGGGCTCTTCTTAATGAAAGCAACGGGAGGCCCCTAAAGGGCGGACCAAAGACTTCGAACCAAGAGAGAGATGGAATTGTCCTCCTTGCCTTCTGCAGGGGCTGTTTTGCTTATTCCTTTCTAAACCTAACAGGAAGAGGCTGCTACTCCTTCTAAACCCCTAAATGTGTGGGGTCCTTGGTGCCCTCTGGCTTGGGTTGCTTCCTTGCAGATGCAAGAAAGCCTTTCATGACCCAGAAGAGAGGAGGGTTTCCAGCACTGATGACGTTCCCTAGTCGGGTCATGAAACATCTGCAAGAAAAGAACCAAGCTCAGAGAGCACCCAGGGCCCTTCAACTGAACCTTGGGCTAAAAATCTTCTCTTGTATCCGAACCGAGAATGCTTTGCAGCTACTCACAGCTACTTCCACAAGCCTTTAACCTCCTCAGAGGAGGTTCTTCTCTTGGGCTCTCTGGAGACAGAGGTACTAAGAGGAGGAAGCCCCAGTTGCTGTGATCACACGTCAACGGAGGACTTTTCCAGTGTAACAAGCTTTGCCATGATATGAATTGTGCATAATTCATAGCAGTGCTAGTCTGCTGATATGTTTTTCTTAAATGGTTTAATTTTTGAAGGCGACCTTTGGAAAGGGGGCATCCCCAGAAGGCAGCAGAGAAAGGAATCCAAAATTGGCCATTTTGCTTTTTATTAAAAAAAACAATAATGATTTAATTAGTAGCTTTTGATCACGGCTGGAGACTGATGGATCATGAAGTGCTCCTCTTGCTCAGGTAAATGAAGAGGTGGGGGGAGGATGCTTTTTATGCTGAAGATCACCTCTGTAAGAAATATGATCACAATGACAGCAGAAGATGACAAGTATTAAAGATACTCAATTAGTTTTATTAGACCACCAGTGAGCACCAATTAGGTTGATACAAGCAAGCTTTGTGTCATTGACTCTGGTCCTCCACAGCTTCTGGAAACCAGACACACACACACACACACACACACACACACACACCTTTCTCCCCACATGTGATGCTAACACAATCTTGGTCCTATTCTGTGCCAGACTCCTGGGTGCCAAATAAGAATCTTATTTTCCTGATACAGACTGGGGACTGTTGCTCTATTTTAACCCATTATGACTTTGCGCTCAAGAGATTTAGTTGTCAGATCTCTCCAACAGCCGATGGATCTAGAACCTCAATACTCAAGATGCAACCACCTCTTGCGTTGTTATCCTCTGATTTAGAAAGAAGAAAGAGCTTCAGACTTGTTTATTCAAGCCACAACTGGATCCTCAAATGTACAACTCAACCTTCAAGGACCTTTAAAAAGGTAAAGGTTCCCCTCACACATGGGTGCTAGTCGTTCCTGACTCTAGGGGGCGGTGCTCATCTCCATTTCAAAGCCGAAGAGCCAGCGCTGTCCAAAGACGTCTTGTGGCTGGCATGACTCATCGCTGAAGGCGCATGGAACGCTGTTCCCTTCCCACCAAAAGTGGTCCCTATTTTTCTACTTGCATTTTTTACATGTTTTTGAACTGCTGGGTTAGCAGAAGCTGGGACAAGTCACGGGAGCTCACTCCGTTACGCAGCGCTAGGGATTCAAACTACCGAACTGCTGACCTTTCTGATCGACAAGCTCAGTGTCTTAACCACTGAGCCACCACGTCCCCTCAAGAAACTCAGAAGCCACTAAAAACTGAAGATGGAATGACAGTCCCCAAAAAATGGCAGGAGGACAACCAACCGAAGGAAGAGGTACATTTATAATCTTTTTTTAAAGGTCTTGTGAATATGCGATACTTGCCCTTGGGGGGAAGGTGGGGGCTTGTCCATTCCCTCATGAGGGACCTCAGAAGCACCCCAGATGCTGGAACATCACCACAAGTCAAACACAAAGAGGAGGAGGGACACCTACAAACCCTACCCAGCTGCCTGCTGTCATCCAGCATTTCATCCTAATGAGTCTATCGCTCTGTGTCTCTCTCCCCCCCCCACCTCCCCAGATACGTGGAAGAGAGAAAGGAAATAGGTTTCATCCCCAAGTAGGGGAGCTGCGTTGAGAAGCCCTCGGTGAGCAGGCACATGTGAGCCCACACATTCACTTAAGAGTAAAAGTAGTGCAAAGGTGAGCGACAAGCACCTTGCTTGGCACGGGAGGCAACCATCCCGGTGTGGTTGGGAGAGTGCAAAGGGAAAAGCATCTTAATGGCTAATTAGGCTCTTCTATTAGCTAAGCGGCAAAAAGCAGAGAGATTTGGAGTATTATTGAATCACTGTCATATTGATGTTAATTCCGGCGGCTGGTACACCATTGATTTCTTTTTTTTTTTAAAGAACCCTTGCAAATGAATAGTTCTTGCAACTCATTTCAAAGCACCCACCTCAGCTAGTGGATAATTAACATGCATATTCAGTAATGAGAGAAAGCAAGACACACACACACACACACACACACACACACACACACAAAATGACAATTTGCCTGAAGGCAACCAAGTATAACAGACTGAATGATATCATTCAAGCCAAAGCAGAGTTTGGAAGTGACACCCTTCCCCTAAACTAGGGGTGTCCAAACTTGGGAACTTTAAGACTTGTGGACTTCAACTCCTGGCTGGGGAATTCTGGGAGTTGAAGTCCACAAGTTTTAAAGTTCCCAGGTTTGGACACCCCTGCCCCAAACTAACAAACTGCTTTGTAGAAGATCAGATCTTCCCTCATTAACTTCTACAACCAGTTATCTAATCATCGGCTGTATTTCTGCTCCGCTCCCTCAACCAACATCTCTGACCAACATCTCTGGGTCTTGGCCATCTAAAGGGGGCTGAACTTGGGCTTTGAAGAGGCACGTGACCAAGCGAATGGCAACGTGCATTTATCGTATCTTCCTACAACTGTTTAGAAATACGCACCCATCCCTTTCCCCTTCCTAAGCGCCCTCTTTGCTGAGTGATGGTGTTGGTGTCATCGGAGAACTCGGGTCCTTCAAAAAGCACCAGCAGTACGCTTGGACCCTGCCTGGGGTTTTTAGAGCAAGGGAAGGAAATAGCGACGTGAAGAATACCGCGAATCCCAGAGTGTATAAAGCAGCCAGTCTGGGAAAGATCAGCCCCTAACAACAGTGGGTGGACGCCAGCTAATCAAAATAATGTTTTCATTTTAACCTGTAGAAATCAGCAATTGATATCCCGGTCTCCCGTCCCGCCCCTCCTTTCTCCCGTTCTGATCAAGCTATTTGCCAACATAATTGAAGCTTTCTGCCAGAGTCTTCAGATTCCCCTTCGTGTTTGGGGTACAAGGCGCCAGGGAGAAATCTCCCATCCATCTTCCTGTGCGTGTGCCGTAATCCGAGCCGAAGACGCAAAGGCTCCTGTGGGTGATGGATGGCTCTCCTCCTTGCTACGGAGGGGCTTAAATCAGGCTCTGCAGACCCCTTGTTAAAAGAAGCGGCATTCAGACTTATTGTAGCCTTCTCAACAGTCCTGGATATCATATATACGTATTAGAGTTCTGGGTAACGGAAATGGATTTTGCAAGCGGTTGAAGTAGGGAGGGTAGAGAATGGATCCCGAGGGCAGAGGAGCAGAAGAGAAGGCATCTCCTTAATGTGGATCCTTGCTTGGCAAAGGGAGGGGGCTTCCAGCCCAGCCAAACGGAAGCATCTTCCCCCCCCCCCATCCCCTCAAATAAGCAAGAAGGGAAGCCAGGACATGTCGGAGCAGTGAAAATTCCACGCTTGAATCCTGTAGATGTTAAAAGATTCAAAGCAGCCGGGGGGGGGGGGAGACACCCCTGGCCTCCCACAGGCTGCAGGTTTAATCTAAATCAATCCTGTCAAAAGCCCAAAAAAAACCAAACAACCAAAACCAGCAGGCAGTAAACAAAAGTTGTTGTTTTCATGGTTTACATCGTCTTCACGTGTCCCCAAAGGAGACCCTTGTGCAAGGTGGAACAAAGCTCTTTTAGCAGAAGCGCTGCGGAAACGCCATGCAGTGAATCCAAGCTCTGAAAGGAGTTGGGGGGCCAGACAAGGCAGAAGCTTTGACCTTCAACCCCCCCCCACAGACATACACACACACACACACACACACACACACACTTAAAGATGGGCAAGAAAAAGGGACTCCCAGGGCTCTCAAGCCACAGCAGGTCGATGAGCAGCTCCTGAAGGAACTTGAGGGTAATGTGGCTCCTCCTGGTCTTGTGCTTTCCCTCCCTCCCTCCCTCCTTCCCTCTCCTTCTCCCTTCTTGGGCCTCAACCAACGTCAAGTAGACCTGCTTGGTGGGATTTATTCCAGCCCTTGCAAGCAAACGTGATGCGTACAAAAAAAAAACACCCCACCCCCTGGATCCTCCAAGGAAACATGCCAGTAAATAAATGCTTCTTCCACTGAAGACGGTTGAAAGTGTCTGCATTGGCCCTATTTATTTCTCCAGACCAGCCCAAAATCCAGCACTGTTTTTACACACACACAAATATACTGTGCATATTGAGTGTTGGGAGTCATTACAATGGGAATTGCTTAACCAATAGAACTTGCAATGCGTTTTTCCTGCTGCTCAAAAAAAACCCAACCAATTTGCTTTTATAATCAAATGTTGGCTGGGATTTTATACAGCAGAATTTATTGTAGCCTTGGTGGGTAATGACAGAAGTACTACATTACTGCAGCATGAATATATGTGCACATAACCGCCCATCATAGGCTTTCCAGGGACTCTAAAAGGAGACCTTCCCCAGCAGACGGCTGGAGAGGGGGCAACGGAGCTTTGCAATTGCTCATTCCTGGGCCCTGCGGTTGTCTGGCTGCTACATGGCCTGGAAGGTAGGCATCTCTGTTGCGTGATCCCCAGCTTCAACCACATCTGTCTGCTTCTGAAGCATGTGAGGAAACTCACATCCCCCCCCCCCCCCGCGCTTCTGTTATGAGAAATGCAGCATGGCTGGTCTATTTTTTCATTTTAGACAACCCACAGATCCAGCATACCGGCCTAGAAGGGGAGCTTACAAGGCTGCTGGTTTTATTAGAAGTTTCACAGATTAATATTTAATCCAGATAACCACTCAGTTAAATCCACAGAAGAGCCAGGGAATGGATAATCAGTCATTTGTACCCAAATCTTGGCAGTTGAGATCTGAGAACAAACACAAGTTTGCATTAAGAGTTATTTTCAAACTTCTGCCCTTGAACCCCCAAACCTTGTGACTCCAACCCCTTTGCAAAAAGGTTGCCTGCCCCCTTCTAGTCAGCGAAGTAGCTGCAAGTTGACGTGACGAAAACAAGGCCTTAACAGTTCAGGTAACTCAGAGCCACCTCAGACACTCGAGGCCAAGGATGGAGACCCTCCACCCTGGAGGGCCTGCGAGAAGCCATAGAACTCCTCTCTGTTGGCCATAGTGGTTGGGGGCCACCAGGGATTGCTTCCGTAACTTCCAGAAGGGCCACCGGTGGCCCTGTGCTGCATAGAAGAGAGTCCTTTGGTGTCAGATGTGTTTGCCAGCCATCAATTTAACCCAGCTTCCAAGGAGGACCGCCCAGTCTTACCCACACCAATCTGGCATTTTCTCAGAGCAGAGTTGAAATCAATGGGTCATTCATGAGGAAAAGAATCCACATGCATTATGCCTTGCAGCTATTAAGCTATCGGCAACAGACTGTAGTAATTGGGCACAACTAGATGTATGGTTTAGCTCAGGGGTCTCCAAACTTGGCAACCTTACGACTTGTGGAATTGAAGCCTACGAGTCTTAAAGTTGCCAAGTTTGGAGACCCCTGGTTTAGATCATCCATCAAGCGAACAAAGTAAAGCCCTCCGCTCTTTGTGGATATCCTTGTGAATCTACCCGTGTCCTCCTTCTGATGGTGGGGTGGGCGATGAAGCGTTTATCCCTAAATCAATTGCAAAGAAGGCTCCAACTGAAGCAGACCATGGTGGAGTTTCCCTTCTTAAGATGCGCTCTTGTCACCCGTCACATGAAGGATTAGCCAGAGGTTCTTGGCTGAGGCCAACAATGGGCTGTGAACCAATGTCAAATAGAGGAAGAGTCAAAGGTGGCTGCAGCCTTTGCATAAAGGCACAATTGTGATCATGCCCCAATGAATAATTCAGAATACTTTGCAGAGCTTCCGACGGGAGTCACACAAAGCCATCAAACGGAACCCGAAATTCTACCTTAAGAGCACTAAAGAAATCTCACTCAAGCAGAAAACCTGGATTGATCAGCTCCTGCTTTAAACCAAGGGGCGAGATTGATCGGCTCTGCAAGGCCTTCTCCCCTGGCCGGCTTTCTCTGGTCCAGCTCTCTCCACCCCACCCTGATGACTGCCAATAATGGTGTGTGGGGGAGGTTGCCTAGAATTGAGGTGCCTGGAAACACAGCACTCAACAGAGAGAGAGAGAGAGAGACACACACACACACTCTCCCTCCCTCCCTCCTCATAGAGAGAGACATCTGATGACCGAACCTTCAGGGCTGAAGGGTCTGCCTTGGGTCAGGACCCAGAGGGTTATATCCTCTCTCCATCCAGGGAAAATGGATTCCTGGCCACCAGTTCCAAGGAGCAGTTATAACCTTGAGTCCCTCAGCCCGTCCCCTGGAGGCAGACCGAGGGGCCCCTTGGGATGAATACACCACAGCAAAGTTATGGGGCACCAACTGGGTGGAGATGTTGAGGATAAACCACACAGGTCCTGTGTTTTTCAAACTTGGCCCAGGCTGGGGAAATTCTGGGAGTTAAAGTCCTGTCCAAAGGAAAGCAGACCCTCAGAAAAGTCCTCACTAAGGCAGATACTTGGTTACAGTTCCCATGAGCCTGAGGCAGCTCCAACAGGCAGGACTTAGCCAGGGTGTCTCCTTCATCCTGGTCTGTACAAAGGAGCCCTCTAGATCTCCAGAAGGCTGATTATTGTTAGTCACCCTAAATAAGAGGAACGCTAAATCTTGCCTGTGGAATTGACAGCGTTTTCACTTCCAGCAGCTTCCCTCTCCCAAAACCGACCAAGGGGGTCCATGGAGTATGACCAAGAACCTCAAAATGGTGTCCGCGATGGTACAACAAAGATAAATGGACAGCACTTCAATGCGCTGCGGTGGCCTCCATCTTGACTGCTCTGACCATATTCTGTGGGCGTCCTCACCCAAAGTCCGATGAATGGAACATCCAGGGTTATTGGGGCTAAAAAGCTCCCGACGTTCAGTGACGGCTACCTAGGAGCCCCCATGCGGATGGTTTTCCTTTAGGGGAAGGATACCGTCATCTTTTTTTTTTAAAGCTACGTCTGAACAAGTGAAGAAATGAAATGAAAGTTAAAGTCACCATAAAAATATTCATTGCTTCCATGTTCACATTTCATTTTCTCTGGCTTCCATCATAAAAAGCTTAGTGTGTGCTCGTGGTTAATCTTCTCCGAGACAAGGATTTTTTAAAGAGTTTTAACTGCAATCCCAGGGCATTTGCCTTATTTTCCCTAAGGGATGTGACAGGAGTTAAATTCCCTATGTCAAACCCTCACCTCCCTGAGCACCAACAATGCCGCTGCTCAAACAGGGAGAGATTACCAGCCAGCCTGTAATGGGAGCAGGGAGAGCATCCGAAGCGATTCCACCCTTCGCTCCAGAAGGCAAAATCTAAGTGGGCCTGGCAATGTCTCCCCCAATGCTGCCTTCCAGAGCTCTGGAATTGGGGAAATGGCTTCCCCCCTTCAGCAAGAACCCCACACCTCACACCCCTTATTAGGCAAAGGTAGCCGGGAAGAAGAAAGTGCGAGAAACACGGGCTCTCTTGGCTGGAGACGGAAGGTCTGGAGATAGAAGATTTCGGCCCTCGACTCCTGCCAGCCGGCTGCCCATCATCTGAAAAGCCCATGCGCCACGCCAGACAGAGACAGGCCTCCCGATGAGAGCCAAGCGGCCCCCAACGCTTGGCGGGTGGCATAAGGCTCCTGACCAGCCCCGTCCTTCCTTGTGGCACCCAAGATGCTTCTCAGATGCCACCGAGGCCTCTCTTCCCGCTTCTCATCCACAGACCCCGGCAGCATCCCTCAAGGCCTGCCTTCTCCCCCACTGGAGAGGCAGGCTCCGGCCCTCTTTGGGATGCGGCTGTTTCCATGGCAACAAACTGGCCGTTTGAAGCCCCGCCACAAGCCTTCTGCCCAAGCAGCCGCCAGTCGCTCTGGCTCTGCCTCGGCTGGGGAGGGGAGGGGAGGGGAGGGAGCGGCTGCTTCTGTAGGAGCCGTGGCAGCTTGAAAAAAAGAAAATGGTTTGTAGACATTGTGCGGAAGCCTGCCTCAACGTGAACCTCTGAACGCCAGGCCTGTAACATTATATTTTAATGCACTCTTGCCATTTAATCATCCTCGGCTGCAGGCACCGGTCGGTTACCATGGGAATGATCGCAGCGCTTATACATGCGATGAGCTACCGGAAAGCAGGCGAGGCATCATGGCTAACTCACTCTCGGCATAATTAGGAGCGACATCGGAGTCAGAGAGGAGCTCCGGGCAAAATCCGCATTTCCCCCCCCCCCACTCCTGAACCCGCCTCCTTCCCGGCGAGGAAGAGCCACGGATTCCCACCAAGCCCATTTGACGGACAGCCTTGCTCCAAAGCCCACTCACGCACACACTCACATCCACACAAAGGGGCCTTTGTGGTCTGTGTGCCTGCGCTGCTGCACCAACTGGCTCAACAGACATGCTCACGGGAGGAGGAGGAGGAGGAGGAGGAGGAGGAGGAGGAGGAGGAGGAGAAGAAGAAGAAGAAGAAGAAGAAGAAGAAGAAGAAGAAGAAGAAGAAGAAGAAGAAGAAGAAGAAGAAGAGGTAGTAGTAGTAGTAGTAGTAGTAGTAGTAGTAGTAGTAGTAGTAGTAATAGTAGTCCATGCTGAGAGAGTGGCTATTTCCTCTGCAGAAGCTGATCTCCCAGAAGCTCCTTTTGCCCTTCTCACCCCACAAAGGGACCCTTTCTTGGAAGGGTGTGCCGAGCACACAAAATCTTTGTGCCAAACTCTCACTGCGTGGCTATTTGCTGCTGGTGATTGTGGGGAAACCTTTGGCAGCCGTGCTCCACCTCACGCCAGAAGAAGCATAGAGTCGGTGAGATTTAATGCACGGCAGCTGCAACCTGGGAAGGAGGGAAAAGTGGACTTCCCTGGATGGGCGGATCCCATCTTCAAGGTCTATTTCGCCCAGGACAACCAAGGGGGTCTGCCACACCTCCCAGTCCCTCTGCGGCAGCCCCTTGCCTGGGAGCTCCCTGTCCCCAAGGAGGGCTCCTTCCCCAGCTGTGGGGGTCTTCTGTTGCTGCCAGGAGAAAATGAGCTCCTTCTGGCCTTCCTTTTCAATTCCCACTGTGCATCTTAGTTCCGCCCTTTGCTTTCGTGGAATGATCTGAAGGTACTCTGGACTTTGAGGGGGCTCCAGTCTGCCTGGCGTGGGAAACTGTTCTTTAACCAGCTCAATAAGTGAAGGAGGAAAACCTCCATGCTGACGTTTGGCTCAGAATCGCGTTCTGCAAAAGCCAGCAGAGATTCTCTCGTGCCCAGACAGGAGAAGGCAGGAAGGCCCATCTCAAAGTGGGTGGGTTTAAAATGCCATCCTCAGAGGATCCCCTTCCCCGGAATGCCAAAGGAACCTATGAAACAATGCAGACCTCGTGCACACAAAGAGACACACCAGCCATTCCTTTGGAGCTTCCCTGGTGCAGGATCTTTCCATCCACGGCTACACGGCTACACGCGGCAGAACAATCGGCACACCCACAAATTATTCACTTATCTAAGGGAGGGAGGGAGGGAGGAGGGAAATGAACTATTAGTGCAAAATATGTGTCTGATTGCAAAAGCTTGCAGCAGGACCGAACATTTTCAGCTCTGGATAATAAGTAGGGAGCATTAAGAGGCCTTAATGGGTCCCTGGACAGAGTTCACCACCACTTTCCTTCTAGGCTCTCTCAGGTGGTAATGGATGGGGCTCATTAAATTCCCAGCAAACCTGCAAAGAGCTGCAGCCTCACAGGTGCCGTACGGCTGTCTCTCGGCTCCACTGAAATGGGGGACACGCCCGAAGGTGGGGATTGTCCCTTGTAGGCCATCGAGCGAGGAGGGGGGTTCACGTCCTTTAGACTGAAAGAAAATATATTTGGCTTCCTCTACTAAATCTATCAGGGCATGCCTCCATGGAGTTCACAGCTGTAGGAAACACACATTGGGCTGGAGAGAAAGGTGTTTACTGCATGTGAGAGAGAGAGAGAGAAACGATCCTGAACCCTCTAGGAAAGGTGGATTTCAAAATGCTTCACCTACTGCTATTTTCAAATCTAGGGTGGGCATCATCTGGCAGGAGACACGCGTGGGAAGTTTCATCTGAAGAAGCCTTGCAGATTGCAAAGATGAGGCCAAGGGTTTCTCTGGAAGCTGATGGGTCTTCGAGTTAAGTCCCGGGGGAAGGTCCCCAAACGAAGCCTTGCCTTCTTTGTTCACCTTCTGGGGAGAGTCTATCCAGTCTATGGAGCTCTTCTCCATCGTCTGGTGGGGCTTGGGAGAGGGCCCCTGCAGGATGACCCCTCATCGACCGCTGCCTCTCTGTGGCACAGCATGCTCCCCGAGGCCAGGTTGGCTCCCCCCTTTCACCCCTTCAAAGGGCAGGGAAGACAACGGATCTATCTGAAGAGGTGAGGGGAAAGGCTTCGGATGTTAATGTTGACTTCTACACCGGAGTTCTTTTAATGATCAATATTTCAATTTGCCCAGAGTCTGGCGAGCTGCATTATACTCACCCTGAGAAACCCTGGCAGAGGAATTCACACTTCCTGCTAAACCAACACCCCAAAGCCCCATTTCCGCTGGGCAGAAGGCGTGCCCATCTCCCCCACCTCACCCGCAAACACAGCAGGCCTCGTGTGGGTTTGCCAAGGGACACCAAGCTCCTTCACCGCGGCAGAGAACGGAGAACAAATGGAGATGGAAAAGCAACATGGTCCAATTTTAATACGGATCAAAACTCATCTGCACTTCTCAAAGCAACTGGCAAATCGGAATATAATTATCCTTCGGCTATCACGTTTATCTAAGTTTGGCAGTGTGGTTTCCAATCGAAAAAAATGGGCCTCAATGGAAAGGTACATTAGAGAAACCTGTTTCCTTGCAAAACAAAAGGTGTAAGAAAACAGCAAGAAAAAGAGAAGAAATGTTCAATGGGGACACAACAGAAAGGAATTCGGGCATTGGGTGAGCTTGGGGAAAGGATCGGGGCTCGTACAATAAGCAAAGCAAAGTTCTTCCTCTCCTTATTTGCTAATTGCAACTGTTCACCGGACATTTCTGTTGCTCACATGCCGATCGAAGATTTATGGGAGGCAAAAACATCCCAAACATGAAATCACAATAATTTCTTGTAAGGGCAAAACGGGGCCATCAATCAAGAAGGATGACAGGAACTCTAATATCCCCCCTTTAAGGCCCTGGTTACACTTATTAATTGCACATCTAATTGCCACTCATTAATATCAAATGCCACTTTCTCTTACGTGTCTCTGACTCACGGCTTTCCTTGATTAGCTTTACATGAGTAAGCAAATCTCTCCGATGAAAACCGGTACAATTTTTCCAATAAAATACAGAAAGGAATCTGCATCTGACATGAAGGCATTGTTCGTGTGTGTGTGTGTGTGTGTGTGTGTGTGTGTGTGTGTGTGTGTGTCCCTGGGTTTTTAGCACAATCTGCCCCAGTGGAAGTGCAGAAGGCCTGCATCCGTTCAGTCAGACACGGAGTAGATCTTGGAATCCAGATCAAATATCCATGTCAGGTTCATTCTGAAAGGCAAACAAAAGGCGGCTCCTTTTCCACCATTAACCACATCCGGAGCTAGTATTGCTACCAACCATGGTTGCTCTGGGAAATTAAGGCCAAGGCTGCTTAATCATGAACTAAAAGGGTTGGAGGAAACACCGGAGACTCTCCAGGCCACAGCAGGCTCTGGAGCATCGATGCTCCTGGACCGTCTTGACCAGTGGCTGGCCAGGCTCTTCCTCAGGCCCTTTGTGGAAGCTGCTTGCTCTTCCTTGAAGACTTTTGTTCCACTGCCAAACTCCTGTTCTCTTATGTTAACACAAAACACACACACACACCCTTGTCTTGCCCTCCGAAGCCACCAGAGATCAAGTCAACAAAAGACTTTTTCAAGTGTTTTGAGGGCTGCATTGATGCCCCGCACTGATGTCCTCTCCCACCCTCTGCCACGGGGCCTGCTTTCCATCCCTTGAGCTCCCAGGCTGCTCATTTCTGGACGGAGCCCGGGGAGGGGGGGGCTACAGTCCAGGTCTTGGGCTCTGCGGTTCAGGTGAGCCAGCTGAAGATTTGCTTGATCTGCTGGATTATCAGTTTGTTATCTTGTAAGAACGCCCAGATCCTTGCGGCATCCTAAGCCAAGCCTTTTCTCATCCTCTCCCTCATCGATTTCGCCTGGTCCGATCCCTCAAAAGCTTCTGTACCTTGATTAAGTCTTACCATGAAGGCAAAACCTTCCTAGCGTTATCTCATCCTTCCCTTCCAGAACATCCTACTGGACAACGGGGAAGGTCTACATCTGGTTCCGCATCCAGAATGGAACGAAACGAAATGACACAGCTGGAAGGGACCCTGGAGGTCGTCTAGTCCAACCCCCTGCTCAAGCAGGAAACCCTAATTCCAGACAAGTGGCTGTCCAGTTGCTTCTTAAAATCCAGCTTCCAATTAGGACAAGGCAGATGTTTTCAAGAAATCCACAGGCAAGATCTGAAGACACACACAAACACAAACCCCTTGTTGACTGTGGCAACCGGGATGTTAACTCTAGCAACTGAGTTTCATTGCGACACGTAATTGTTAGCAAAAGCACATCTATCTCCCCCTCCCAACCTCTGTCAAATCTCTCCATAAAGACACCCAGGTTAATAACCAGAGTCACACGTGGCCACCATTTCCCTGGACCACGGAGAGCCTAAAGGGCAGATTTTCCTTCAATCTAATTAGATGGGCTTGAATTAGGCTCAGCCGTTGTGGACTTATCTCTCCGTACCCGACATCTAATCATGTTTCCACCACAAATCAAATCAGCAGATAAAACAGGCCACGGGGTTGTGAAACAGCCCCCCTCCCCTTGCAAGCTCCCGTTAATCATTCATGGCAACGTGGGCCCGATCCACCCCCAGCGCTGCACCCTGGGTAACCCGGGTTTTTTCACAGGCATTTTTTGAAGTGAGAATGAAAGCATTCAACATTAATATTTCAACCATTTTCTCTCCACGTGTTGCTTCGATTTTAGTGCTGTTGGTTGGTTCCCCCATTACGGAAGTTTTCTGAACCCAAGGAAGACAAATTCGGTGCGGGCGTTGGCCGCTGCAAAGCAGGAGAAGCCACACATACAAGCACACAAATCCTTGCCATCTTGCAGCTTTAAGCAGGAGAAACGAGGGATCCTGTCAAGCACCATTTTATGGAGCAAGAAACAGCTCAGCCCTGGGTCCTTTGCCTCTTTGATCCAGCCAGGCAGATTTGGGGGGGGCGAGGGGGGGCGAACCCTACAATCCACAGGCAAGACGAGGCGGAAGCCACTGCAGGCAGAAGAGAAATTATTATTTCATGCTTTCTTCTGCAGCCACAATTAGCTTTTAGCAAGATAGGCTTTATAAATGCACTGAGCCAGTTCCAAGTTGATCTCTAATTCATTGCTGGATTTATACATATTAATGTCAAAAAGATTGCGTGGACCAAATGCCAAAGTTTATCAGCTACCCCCAAATTAATTAGGAACTCCGGAGTTAAGCATCCCATTGAGCATTACATGCCTTAAATCCAAGTCAAGGAGACCCTGACGACGCCTCTTGGAAGATGAGGCTTCGGCTGGAACAAAGGCAGAGGCAGGAGGGGCTCCAAGGTGGCCTCTTCTGGAAAGCAGAGGGGAACCTCTGCAAAGCCAAACAATGGGAATTCCCCAGGAGTTCTAAAACTGAGACAGCTAGATGGAAGCCTATGACGCCGCTCCTCCTTGAGCAGGATTGTTGTTTCAGGAGTCCAGAAATATCTATGGGCCATAACCATGCTGCGGTTATCACGGCCCCTGTGAGTTTGTGGAGGGCATTTGCTTGCATTCTTCAGATTCCCCAGAGAGAATCCCCCGTTTTCACTGAGCCTGGGCTGCCCTCCGGATCTCTAGCAGTTTTCCAGGCTTTCAGACAAGCATTTTCCCCAGAACTGGGACGCTTCCCATCAACACAGGTTCCAACAGGAATATACGACTCCTTCTTCTCCTTAAATGCTATCCATTCAGAAACCAAAATAAAGTTGGCCCAATAAACATTTTGTCTAATCCCTAATTAATCAAAGACATATTAAATTTGTTTTTGAAAAGGTGGAGGTATTTTTAGCCTAATCTCTAGAAAAAGCTGCCCAGACACCTGGTTAAAAAATTATTTAACCAATGCAGGTAGTGGGTGTTGCATAAACTCTCAGGGCTATAAGACTCCATTAATGATATGCTCTAAATGTTATGAGGAGATAACAGAGATCAATCTTTTCACGTCTTTTCATGTCGTTAAGATCAAACTGTCAGATTCCACAATTAAAACATAGCTTGAATTCTATATTTAGTATTTGTGAGGGTTGCCTCTCAGTGTGAATGTCTGTCGCGCTTTCCATTCGAGTGTTACGCAGAAGTGTGGCATCTGAAGCAGCCGCTTAAACTACAATTCCCATCAGCCTCAGCACAAACACTGAGACTTGGTTTCCCAATTTTGACTGATGGAACACAAAGCCCTGGTTGAAAAGAGAAACACGTCTATGTTCTCTCTAGGGACCTGTAAGGTTTAGGAAGAGCTGTGGAAGTTAGGAAGTCAGGAAAACTGTTTCCAAGTAAGAGGCTCAAACCCAGGGGCGAAATTCTTTTTTTTTTTTTTACTCCTGGGTTCTGTGGGCGTGGCTTGGTGGGCGTGGCAGGGGAAGGATACTGCAAAATCCCCTTTCCCTCCCCACTCTGGGGCCAGCCAGAGGTGGCATTTGCCAGTTGTCTGAACTACTCAAAATTTCCGCTACCGGTTCTTCAGAACCTGTCAGAACCTGAATTCCACCCCTGCTCAAACCCACCTGCCCATCATTTCTTCCAAAGCTACTTCCATGGAGGACCCTCTGCTGGCATGGATTGCAAGCTTTAAGCCAGCAAACCCTTAGTTCCCACTGAAGCTCAAGTGGGGGACATTGAGGGGCTCCATCAGCCCAACCCTTTTCCCTGGAATTGATCTTCCACAAAGCCTCCCTTCCTAAGTCCTGGAAGGCAGCCCAGGCACCCTTTGCACAGAGCCAAAGCCAGCAATGCCACGGAGACCGGGAGCATCCCCTTCGGGTTCCTCGTGAGGCAGAGGGAAAGGGTGGGGCCTCGCTCCCGTTCAACAGGCACAGGTTTTTTTTTCCCCTTGTGGTTACAAAGGCCGAGAGAGATCAGGCGCAATGATGCACTTTCAAACAATAATAAAAGTTTCGAGGTTTGCCAAACCGGTTAAACAACCCAGCGTCACATAAGCTCTGTGTGTGTGTTGGTTGAAAGATCAGAGGGATCGTGAGCCCCAACGGCAGATGCCGCCCAGTTCTAACAGACAAAAGCCAGACAGAGAAGGAAGCTGCGTTGACGGTTCAAGGCTGGAGAAGATGGCAACGAAGGAGCCCATAGCAGGAAGGGGTTCGTGGGTTCAAACGTTCCTTCAGAAGCAGCTCAAGTGCAACTTTTGCAAAGCGTGTTTGGGTCTAAGCTTATGGGGACCTTCTCCTCTCCTTCATGCTCCCCAACCCTGGGAAAGAATGATGCTCAAAGGGAAGCAGAGGCGAGAAGCTGGAGGCAGCCCACCAGAAGCCCCTCACTCCCTGCTTCCCGTATCTGCCTCCACCTCTCTGCTTTTTCCCTTTCAGCTTCTCTGCGTTTGCTATTCCAGATCTTCCTTTCCACTCTCTTGTCCACGCCTTCTGCTTCTACTGCCAACTGACTTGCCAGGCAGAAAGAGTTCTCACAGGGTTTTCTCCAGAGAAACAGACAATCCAATATTTGGGCTACTGCTGTCCTGTGCCACTGGCCTTATCCCCAA
Source organism: Rhabdophis nuchalis (assembly GCA_039707465.1). Taxonomy (NCBI): domain Eukaryota; kingdom Metazoa; phylum Chordata; class Lepidosauria; order Squamata; family Natricidae; genus Rhabdophis; species Rhabdophis nuchalis. The sequence goes on along the minus strand of CM077653.1, from coordinate 977,963 downwards.
GTCCACCTTCCAGAGCCATCCCTGCATTTCAGAGGATCCGTGCCTGCAGTTACAAAAGGCACAACGGAAGAGAACAGAGCACCAACCTCTGTTCCAACTTGGACCAACTGACTTTCAGTCATTTGAAGTCTTAGTGAGGAAAAGATAAGCTCCTTTCTTCATTTCATCCTTGATGCTGTTGGGTGTTCCAAAAACCTTAGGCTGATTTGAGTCATGCCTCTCCCAATTTCTGGAGGTGTGGCACTTGGTATGATTCTTCAAGATCGTGAACTGATCCATAATTCTGCTGGAAGATGACAAGAGGAGGACTGGATCAAAGGCTCTATTCCTGTGAGGACGAACCCACGGCATGTGTGCCAGAGGTGGCACGCAGAGCCCTCGGTGGGCATGTGCGCTGTCACCAGCTGGTCTTCATGTTTCCAGCGCTCCAGCATGTGTGAAGACCAGCTGGCCAGTGCACACGCGCACGCTAGAAACCAGAAGAGCAGGTGGACGGGGCACATATGCACAGGGGCCAGCTGGTCTTCAGGTTTCCGGTGCTCTGGCGTGCGCATGTGCATTCTGATTTGGGCACTCAGTGCCCAAAAGGTTCGCCATCCCTGCCCTGTTCCATTCAGAAGGTGGGGGATCAGGAAAGGGAAAACAGCCAAGGTCTCCTGCTCTTGGCGGCCACAAAACACCTTGTGGAAAGAAACATACCCAGATATTTGTCCAAATCCCTTTCAGGGTTCAGATCCCAATACCCAGCATCCATAATTGTGTTCACCTGGACCATAATGTGACTTCCCCATGCCCTCTGGAACATCCTTTCCCTGGAGATCCAGCCAGCCCCCCACCTCTTCCCCTTCTGTAAAGCCCCCCAAGGACCTTGAGGCTGGAGGATCGGTTGTAGGGGTTGGTTGCATCAAGGGAGGTAGATGATGGCATCAGGATTCTTTGTTTCTGCTTCTTTTGTGGCGGGGGGGGGGGGGTTATCTCTAGCGCTGTTGTGCGCCACCCAGAGTGGAGGTTTTAAGAGAGGAGGCCCAAAAAGTTTTTGAAATAAATGAAATCTCAAACACGCTGGGTGGCTCTTCTCCCACCGCTAGTCACTTATTGCAGCTCATCCTTGTTCTTGCCAACCCTGCTTTGCATTCTTCCACCTCATTTGCCATCGTCTGGGGCCCCCCAGTGACAGTGCACCAAAAGGTGCCCCCTCTGCCAGTGGAGGTGGTTGTGCCAACTGGAAAGGGGGGCAGGCCGCCCAATCTCTTCTTGTGGCGATTTTTTTTCTTGCTTGCTTCATTTCTGAACTGCAGGGACTTCAAACATGGGGGCGTCTGATCTTTTCTTTCTTGTTCTGTTCACATCTTTCCCAGCAACTCCTGACAAGTTAACCCTTTGGTCTGGCCAGGTCCGAGCCAGAATTCAAAAGACGCCTCCGGTCAAAGTCAAGGATGTGCCCACTGGCATTTAAATTGCTCCTTTTGATCTCCTTCTTTCCACCAGCTGCTTATTTTCTTTCTTTGCTTACTCTGATATCAAGGACAATGGAGTTCCTTATCTTAATGAAGAATGCAGCGTTCTCCTTATGGGTCTCTCATGCTGGCAGATTGTAAGTTCCCCGGCTTCTTGTTACACTCCTATCCTTAGAAGGAAGCCCACGAAAAGAGGAGGAAGGTCACAAAAGAGAAACAAAACTGGGGATTGGTAACAAGATCCAGGTTTTCAGGGGCCCAAAGCAAGAATTCTCAGGGAGGGAGGCTGGCCTCTTGACACCTCCTCCCATGGACAATACAACAGGGGTCCCCAATCCAAACCCACCCGGAGGTCCCTGGCCCACTCGGAACCAGGCCATGCATGCGGTGGGCAAACGCACGTGGACAGCTCCATTGGTGCGAGTGGCGGGCACACTCACGCACATGTGGAGCTCCATTTGCACAAAGGCACACCCACCGCTCCCACCAATGGAGCTTCACACGCAGGTGGGAGCGCTCGCTGCTCGTGCCAATGGAGCTGTGCAGGTGAGCCAGCCGCTCACATGCAACCATTTCCCTCCCCACCCCCGGTCAACCCACAAAGCCCCAAAGGGTGGGGGACGGCTGGATTACAGAAAGCAGAGAAAGGTAAGGATGGACCCTAAGATTAGTCAAAAGTTTCACAAATCAACAGCATGAATAACAGCATTTTCGCCGTCCTGGGTCCTTTTGGAGAAGGGCGGGGTATAAATTTAATAAAATAAAATAAGAATCTTTTGTGTCTATGAGTTTGGAAGAAGCACAAACTCAAAGGGTCCCACAAGGCTGACTGAAATCACCAACCTTGATTGTTTGTTTATTTACAGCAGTTTTGGCATGTCTACTGAACTGGACCCACGGAATGGCCCAGAGAGGCTGTTTTTAATTCCCGAGAGATGCAGGCTCATTGCTTCCATTCCATCAAGATGGTAAATTACATACACGAAGAGCCATTGAAGGCATAAAAAACCCTTTGGGGGGGGTGGGACATAATCGTGTGAAAATCTGATTAGGCGTCCTTTCAATTAGCAGCTTCTGCAGGTTCTGTGGTTCTGAGTCTTGCGGCAGCCTCTTTTCCTTCAGAGTCTTCGAGATGACCAGGCTCACCTCTTTCACGGCAGCCTCCGAAGGGTTTCGGATGATAAATCAAGTCCACTCCAGGAGGAGGAGGAAGAGGGCAAACCTGCAAAATCAAACCTCCCGGTGAGGCAGAAGCTTCAGGGCATTGATGCCTCCAGGAAAGCAGGAGGCAGCAGGGATCCAGGAGGCAATCCCAGCCCTGGCAGGCAGGGAACAGAGGCAGGAAGGTCAGCTCGGGGCTCCTGCCACCCACTTCCATCAGAGAGCATTGGTGGAAAATGCATTTGACGACTTCAGAGGCCGTTGAATGGGTGACGGGTTTCCGAAGCTCCGATAACCACAAAAAAAGGTCTTCTGATTCAAAATGATCAAACATCACTTAAACATTTCTATACAAAATATTTGATGTCAGAGGTTCAGAATTAATGCATTTATACATGTCTGCTCGTAGGCAAATGCCCGGAGGTTATTCTCTCGATCCATTCATCTACAGCTGTCTCCTTGTAATGCTTCATCTTGCTTGCCATCTACATCTGGGCAATTAAACTTCAAAATCTTGCTACAGGCATCCGTTACTTCCCAAATAAAAACAAATGGGGAGTTTTTGAGGAAGCCTCCCTCTTTCGCTCAGTGTGTTAAGATAGCCGCATTAACACAACTTCACGAAAGGCGCATCCTTCCACCGTGAAGCCAGGGCGACACATTACGGATTCCGTCCTTATTCTTGGACAGGTCACTGGGAATTCGGGGGAGGAAAGGTCATCGTGGCCTTTCCTGCTTCTCCTGTAATAGCTTCTGCTGGGCAGCCAAAGCATCCGGGCCCCGGAATAACCCCGAGAAAACACCCCACGGCTTCCAGCCCTGACGAAGAGAAGAGACCTCTCAAAGAGGAGGAGATGAGGAGCTGGGAAACCATCCCAATGTTCCTAACACCCCTTCGTCCCTTTGCTTTGCTCACCGGTTCCTTCAGCCCTACCTGGAGCGCTTGGCTGCCTTCGGAGCAAAATCCCCTCTTGCACATTTAATCGTTTTATTATTGTTTTATTGCGGGTCTGTTGTGATGCAAAGGCAAGGCATAAATATTTTAACTGCTGCCCTTTAATTTAACGCTGGCTTCTTGTGGGTTGCGACCCCTTCTTGCATGAAAGAAAGCACCTTAAAACAGAGGACGTAAGCCATGTTCCTGACAAAACGGACTAGGCATTCCACCTTCTCCAGCCTCTGGCCCTACAAAGCTACCACTCCGGAAACAGACCTGTATGATCCATTACAGTCGAGGGGTGTCCAACCTTGGGAACTTTTAAGACTTGTGGACTTCAACTCCTAGAATTCCCCAGCCAGCCAGCCATGCTGGCCTGGGAATTCTGGGAGTTGAAGTCCACAAGTCTTAAAGTTCCCAAGGTTGGACACCCCTATGGCCCTTTTATGACCTGTGGGTTTCAACTCCCAGAATTCCTGAGCCAGCATGGAATTCTGGGAATTGAAGTCCACGAGTCAGAAAGGGGCCAGAGTTTCCCCACCCATGGACTATCTGGAGGTGCCCACAAAACCGCACAATGTTGTACTACAAACCTCCACCCATCCGTGCACGCATGCCTCTTCTGAAATTGGAAAGTAACAAGGATCAAGAAACTAAATGTTCTTGATCCTGCTTGGAAAACAGAGAACATGCCGTGGCTCCCTCCCACATAAAACCGGTCTCAAGGGTGATTCCATGAGCAGAGAACAATTCCATGTGGCAGATATTAGTAGAGTACAGCCTTTATTGTCTTTGCACATCATGTATACAACGCAATTGGTTATTGGCTCATGAGATTGAAATAGGCAGAAATTGGAACGTCTGAGAAGGTCATTAAGGCCCACAAGAGCTCCTGTGGAAGATTCCCCCACCCCTCCAAGACCCTCCAGACGGAACCGTGTCCTGGCACACGACTGGGGTTTGGCCCTCTTCCACAGCTGGCACAAGATGGCATCTCCGTCCCTCACTGCAGCAAACCTTTCCTGGCTTCTTTATTACCGTTTTTCATTTGCCCTACACCGTACATCGCCTGAGTCGCTTGGGTGATTGAGGTGGCTTATAAATTGATCAAATAAATAAATACATTTTTTTAAAAGCAAAATAAATCTCCTCCCGGGCACTTCTCTGCAGTTCAGCTGAAAACTGCCTTTGGTCTGCGTTACAAGACGCCACTGTTCCTCCTCCTGCGGAAGCAGAGGCCATAAATTGCGAGACAAATTGAATCCAGCTTTTGCGAGACCAAATAAATGAATATATAAAATTCCCGAGCGTCAACTATCTTTATTAAGAAAGGCGTCAATGTTTGATATGTCAAAAGCTACAGTGAAAAAAAGAGTTTTCCGTCTGAGCAAAACTGGCGGTCGTGTTATTATTGGTACGGCTATTGTTATTTCGGGTTCTATCCTGCCACTTTTCTATCCCACGGGCGCTCAATTAAAGAGGGAGAAAAGATCTCCTTGCTCACTTATGATCGACACGTTGGATCTCCTGGTGGAGCCCTTGAACCAGCTATCTTGGCAGCCCTGGATGGCACCCAACTCATAGGGCTCAGCACTGGGCACTCAGACCTAACAATGAAGCCCAGATCCCAGAGGTGAAATTCATTTTTTTTTTACTACCGGTTCTGTGGGCGTGGCTTAGTGGGCGTGGCAAGGGAAGGATACTGCAAAATCCCCATTCCCTCCTGATCAGCTGGGACTCGGGAGGCAGAGAATAGATGAGGGTCGGGGCCAGCCAGAGGTGGTATTTGCCGGTTCTCTGGACTACTCAAAATTTCTGCTAGAACAGAACCTGCCAGATCCTGCTCTGGAGTGCCTAAGCAGGCCAAGGGCTGGCATGGAGCCCCCTCTGCCAAAGACCCCTGCTCTGTGGTTCTCATTCCCCCCCCCCAAGAGGAAAACCTGCTTGCTTTAGCAAGAAGGTCCACTTTCCAGCTCAGCTTCTGCAGCCTTTCAGCCTTGGAGCAGGAGGAGGACACCTCCCCCCCTCCACTCGGTGGCTGGTGTAGGAGTCCTGCTCCACAAAAATAGAGGTTCTCAGATAAAAATCACTGACTAGAAACACCATTAACCTATATTGATTTCCGCGCCCTCCCCCCAAAATTACTTCCAACTCATTTAAAATATAACTGGCCTATATATTTAACAGGGCTCATTCTATGTATTAATCTCCGTTGTGATGTGTCCCTCCAAGCGTGACTGGAGTCAGTTAGGGAAAAGCTGATGGAGTCAGTTCAACACGGCAACAACAGGGAGGCAGCCGTGGGGGCTCCTGTCCCTCTCTCGCCAACGGGGGCCAACGCTCAGTTGCCACAGAAACTCTGCACACGACAGCGCCGTTTTCCTCCCGTCTCCCTCTCTTTGCATCAGAGCGCTTTAAGCTCCCTGGGGGGCTGGCACTCCCTGGAGCGACCCACACCCACGCGCACACACAGACACACACACAGACCAGTGTGGTTCTTCAGTGCAGTATCCAGGCTGCGGCCATTAATCATTCCCGCTTTCCGAGCTGACATATCGAGGTGGGGAAACGCAAGCTAAATGAGCTTGGCTGATTACCTGGGAAAGCAATTCTTCAAGATAGCACAGCTCACTAATAGCTCCATCTGCTACACAGAGGCATCCTACAGCATCAGGATACGGGGAGCGAAAGGCTGGGGGACGCCAGCCAAGTTCAGAATCCCCCTGATGGCAAAGACAAAGGAAGAGGAGAAGCCATCGTGGAAATGGCCCAGGCATGCCTGGGGAAGCTTCCTTAGCTGCCCCCCCCCACCCTCCCCAGTTCTGAAGACCCTGGTGGACGAAACGCAGGGTGGTTGGGGAGAAGGAATTAGCCGAGTTCTTCGGCACTTCTGGAAGGAACCCAGGATGGCCAAAGCGGAGAAGCAGACATGGGGATCCTCGTGGGGAGGGAGGGGGGGCAGGCAGAAAAGATTGACCACCAAGTGGACTTCTATCCCATGCCTCATGGGAGCCTCTTTTCCACAAGTGAAGGTTCCAGGTCCAGCCGCCAGCCGCCTACCGAGGTAAAATGTTAAAAACTCTTGTTTGCAGCTTCGGAGGAACCTCCCAGCCGCGATATCCACAACGGCTGAACTAGGCACGCTCAGAGCTCGCCTGCTTCGCTTAGGCCTGTGGCTTAACTTAGCTGCGTGTGGGTTGGTGACTTCTGAGGACTTATTGGCAAGGCGGCCCTTAGCAATTAAAGGAGCCATTAGGAAGCCTACCTGCTGTTTTTGCCAGAGAAAATGTCTCCCTGTGGATGGACGCTTCCAACTACACACAGCAAGAATCCGTCATGCGGCATTTCAATACCACAAAGGCCCTCGGCGCACATCCTTCATCCTGATGCTTTGAGAGCCTCTTTATTGACACTTCAGTTACGCAGAACTTTGTCCTCAACTTTTCAGAATAAAAATTGTCTCGTGTGGTTGAAGCTTTCCAAGAAGGAGCCAACTGCAACAGCCATAGAAATACTTGGAACAGAACGGTGGGATGGCACTCCAGTCTTTCTAGTGATGTCTGCAATTATTTACATGGCGCCTGGAGAGCGGAACTGGGAGAAAGGAAGAGGTAAACACGGAAAGCGTGGTGGCCTCTTGGCAGGAACAGAAGAGCCTTTCACTCAGAGGAACTCTGGAAAAGGAGAAGAAGGTAAGAGAGGCAGGTTGTCTTCTAGAGAGAGGCTTATTCTGTATGGGAGTAACTGTGGGGGAAACATGTTTACACTGCTCTGCACAACGAGGCATACCAAGGACGCCTTGAACGGGAGTTTGAGGATCTCGTGGTTGGTATCGTTCAACGGTGTCGCGCCCAGGGTGGGAGAGGGCAGAGCCTGCTGTGGGACAAAGACCCCGTTGAAGGGAGCAGCTTTCTCAATGCTCCCAAAAGAGCTTTGAAACATGGCCACACCTTCGCTGGGTTTTATCCCCAGGTGGCCTCCACGTACTCCACTTTCCAGAAGCCTCCCCCCTCCAAAGTGTTACGTAAACAATGCTCAGAACGGAAGGAACCTACTCTAAGTTGGGAGTGTCCAGGGTGGGAATAGGGTTTGTTCAGAGAGCGAGAAGCCCAGAACCTCTGAAGGGGACACCATCATCATCTCCTCCTTTGTCTATCAAAGCCAAAATGGGTTTCTTCCCTCCATGCCAAAAGCCCCCGGTGCGATGAGCGAGTCTCCCAGCCCTGATAGGAGGCAAACGTGGGAACGCGCAAGAAGGCTTGCGATTCAGAAGGACAAGAGGGCTTGTTGTCCTGCAACCAACAACCGCCTTTCCCTAGTAGCTGGGTGGTCGATGGGCTGGGAGGAATCCGCTGGCTAGAAGGGGAATAGCCCACATGTACAGACACACCCTGATGGTGTAGAACAAAATGCAAAGCTGAAACTCCCATTTTCTCTGGGTTTTTCTGAGAAGCCGCACACTGCATCTTTCACCCACTTCAACGAGAGGCATGCGCGCCTTCTCCTCTCGTTATGCTCCCACCTGTTGCTAGGTAACCGCCAGTGTGACTTCAGCGGTTCAAGCTATTATGCAGCAAATGCGCCTCTCTTTTAAATGGGGGGAGCCCCTCTGAGCAGCAAGCAAAGGATTTTCCCCCAGAATCATCCACCCCACTTTGGCATTCGGCGGCTTCTCCTTCTTAAGCTTTTCATCCTCGGAAATCTTTTACGATATTTTCCGACACTGCAGATTTTAATTCTTACCAGATAAAAGCAGATCCTTTCCTTTCATTTCCATAACAATCGTTTCGTGTGCTCTTAACAAAACAAACAGGAGAAGGAACGGGCGTCTTTGTTAAGTGGGGCTGCTAATGTGACTGAAGTTGTCCATGGCTCTTTCTCAAGCCATCTCCCACCAACTCTGCATCTGGGGGGAGGGGGGGGACACACCTCTGGGCCAGCCACACAGGGGCCACAGCAGGCAGAGCTTCTCCTGTGTATTTGTGCTGCTGAAGACCCCCCCCCCCTCTCTCTCTCTCTTTCCTGGGTGTGGAGACAGAAGCAGGGAAGGTCTGACCATCAACAGTAGCGTTCTCCCTCCAGAAGCAAGAGCGAGAGACTACCCATGGGCGTTCCTCACTCCCTGCGGTTTGCTCACCTGTGCTTACACAGAGTTGTATTTAACCAAGACCACAATTAAAGACTTTTGGTAGCTGCAGATTTGGTCTTGTTTTTTCTTCCTTGAAGCATGAGCCAAAGAGGAGATGCATGCTTTCTAAAACACAGTGTTGGGTCATCTACACAATACACACTTCCCTCCTCTCCATATTCAATTACACCAGATCTCACCATGCCACCATGGGATACAGGCTCCCTATAGCTTCCGTGGGACACCCGATGGCCATCTTCTCCCCCACCCCTTCGCGTGGCTGGTGAGGGAGGGGAGACCCCCTTCTGCCCGGTCCTGCTGCTCTCTCCACTCCCAGCAGCTCAGAGGAGAAGCCCTCCGGCAAGACTGCTGGATACCAGCGTGGCCAAATGGAGTTCTTGAAACTCACCAAGACGGCCGTGGAGGTTCCTGAGATTGGGCAGACCCCTTACCTCTGACCAGGACTCTGGCAATTGTGGCTGCTGTGGTCTCTGTGGGAGGAAGAGGATGGCCACCGGTTTGCAGTCTCCTCCTTCGCCGTTTCATGCCAGAACAGAAGCGCACATCTAGCAAGGGCCACCTGCTCAACAGGCCGTGTATTGCGGACACCGGGGAAATGAGAATTCAAGCACTGTAGCCTGGCAAACTTATTATGAAGTCAAACATTTCTCCAATCTAAGCTATGTCGACATTTATTTATTTCTCGGAGGCAAACATTCCTCTCCGAGTAAGCTCTCTTTATCTAAATTGGGCAAATCTCTGACTTCGCACCTTATAAAAAGGAATCGTCTTGGATTTGTGTTTTACAGTGAGAAAGCTATTCACAGTTTACTGAAGTGGTGGCAGCACAGTGTTATTTATGGAGGGAAGGAGATGAATTATGGAGAGCTGCGACGAAAAGCGGCATGCCAGTTCAGGTACGGTGCACACCGCTTCCACAGCCCCAGAGAGGAGAATCAGCCCAGGTGCTGATGCAACACAAGAGGTTCCAGGCCGGATTCAGAAGAAGGGAGGTTAGGAGGGATAAACTGGAGGGCTGGAGACACCCCACCACCACCACCGGACAAAGCCTCTGAGATTCACATCAAAGGTGGAAAGATGGAAAGGTGAAAAACCAAATGAAACTTCGATGGGACATACAATACGGAGGCTACCACACCGTTCCTCAGAAGATACACCATCTAAGAACCACAGAGCCAGACTCTTCCCATGCCTTGTGCAACTGTCCTCTGTGGAGATGGGAAAACCTCAGTCCATTCTCCCATTTTCAACACTTTTAGCTCCAACCCGCAGTGAAAACGCAGCAGCGTTCATATTATTGAGTACATTTCCAAGACTATTTTCCATCGTGGCTGTTTGACTATCTAAAAACAAGCAGCTCTTCTCAAACACCGTCTTGCCACCACTTCCCAAGGCTCCAAAATGGCAGGAATTCTCAGGCCAGTCAAAGTTTTGGGGACTTCTTCCTTCCCCTGAGATTCTGGAGCAGCGTCTTCCCTGGGGACATCCTGGCAGCCAAGAATCTAGAGGAGGAACTGGCTTGCACCTTCTCACCTGAGAAGCTCAGAGGTTGGCACTCCCACCACCGCTGGGGATGAGGATAGGCTGGAGAAGGACGCTCGTTCAGTGGGAATGGCCTGCCCTGTTCCTCATTCATTAGCCCAAGGATTCCCCCCTCGCCACTCTTCCTTCCACCTTTTTGGGTCCAGGAGACGCCTTGATTTCTTAAGATGCCAGAAGCTGCTTGGATTCAGATTCTTCCCTTCCTCGGAAATCCTGCTCAGAAGCAGCCGCCTCGTCCCGGTTTCCCATCTTTCAGGTCCTCTCGAATGAGAAGAAGAGGGGCTTCCGTCCTGCACCAATCCCCCAACCCATGTCACCTGTCTTCCTGCCACAACCAGCAGGTCTTTCTCCTACTCTCAACAATGCAGCAGCAATAATATGCTTTTATTTTTATTTTATTTTTTAATGTCATGGGCTGTGTTGATTTCATAGGTTCTTATAAAGACAAAACATTCGTGAAGGAAGAAATAAAGGAAGGGCAGAGTGTGCAAAGACCTTCCGGAAGAGGTCGGGAGGGCAATCTTCCCGTCTGACCCAGTTCAGCCTCCGTGATCATCCACAACAAAGGCAAACAGGATAAAACAAATTGCCAAATGAGAGCATTTGACTTGTGAGACGAGCCTTTTTACATGCAGGAGTTTATTTTATTATGTTTAAAGCGTGTAAGCCAAAAATTGTCAGGGCTGCACTTGAAAATGGCCAGCTCTCGAAACAGAATTGAGTAGCTGAATGCAACATTTACCACCGACCGCTATAAATTTGCCTCTAATCACAGAGACAGTGTCACTTCTGACGTTTCATATAAATGAATTTTATTACTTAACATTGTGCGTGTGATTTAATTACGGGAATGGCAGGAATTATGATTTGGTGTTTAGTGCTGGGCTGGGAGGGAGGGAGGGAGGGTACACATGTGACCAGAAATCAGTTGTTTACATTTTACCTGATCTGCTTTGGTCCCCATTGCAGGCTTCGGGGGAGTTGTGGGAGAGGATCCGACAGTGCTGTGTTTTCTCAAATTAACCTTGAAGAACGTCCTGCTATGGGGAGCCACCTCCATATCCCAGGAAGAGGCCTGGGACTCAGGGTAAGCAGCATCTGGAGAAGATAATCCACAGCCCATTCCTGAGCCTTTGATCCAGAGGAGCAGAGGATGGAAAGAGGAAGGGAACAGCATTCCTTGCAGAAGCCACCACAGTTTGGGGAAGATGAAGGAGGAAGTGGGCTCCTGAACTGGCAGGATGGCCTCCCTGCTCCTATTAGTCCTCATCTCCTCTTTTCTTTGGTCAACACAATCACCACCATCACAGCTTTGCCAAAGCAGTTCCAACAAAGCACAAACGCTCTGGTCAAACACAACACTTGCACAAAGGGTCCAGAGGAGACATGCTTTGCATGCAGATGGCCCCACACCCAACCCACAAGATCTCCAGATGTGACTCAGGAGATATTCTGGCCTGGAATCCATGGGAGAAGCATTGCTGTTTTGCATGGGCAACCCAACTGAGTGGAAGGAAGCATGTTGTGACCTAATGATTCCTCCTCAGTCTGAGGAAATGACTCAGGGATGAGGGCAGTAGAAGCTCATCTCTTTCCACTTGAGTAGACAGAGTGGTGGAGTGGGCGATGCTCACCAAGTCCAACTGAATGACATTCTTATTGTGCAGGAGTTTGCAACAGGAAGGATCGCCTTTCCCCTTTAAGCCAGGATGTAGCAAGCATTTGTTCTACCCAACAAATCCAATTTGGATTGACTGGTAATAGTGTAAAGTAAAAAAAATCAAAGAAGTTTGCAATGTTCAATGATATGGAAGGCTTAGAAAATGGCTGTCAATTCCCAGGTTTATTTAAGGAACAACAGTATAATAACATTCTTCAGGCAATGATGCTTCAAGATGATCCACATTTTTTTCTAAAATGAAACCTGCTCATTAAAATGCTGGGTGCCGTATATATTTAAAACATCTGGTGAAATATGAGTCCCAACCTGATGCCCCCAAAGCTTGTGAGACGGGTGCCAGGATATCTTTTTGGAAGGAGGTTGCAGACAAAGAGTTCCACCATCTACCCCTTAAGAGAGGCACATACAGGAGGAGCTCCCAGGAAGATCTCGTGGCTCAGGCACAACAGATGCACCTGGACCAAGGAACCTTTGGAGTAAGTCTGTTGGGAGACACTGAAGGGTAAGACGTAGACTTTCCTCCTCCCTGCATCCCTTTGGAATAGTCAACCTCCTCATAATTGGCAATTGGCTGACCCAAGGTGGGAAAGAGAAGAAGACTCCTCCAAGGCTCCTGAAGCTCTCTAGAGCTTCTTTGGTCTCACGATGAACTTCCAGAAAGTTAGAAAGGCCTTTGGGTTTAGGGCTGGGTCCTCCCAACTTGGCAACTTTTAAGACTGATGGATTTCAACTCCCAGAATTCCTCAGCCAACCAGGTGGAGTTGAAGTCCACAAGTCTTAAAGTTGCCAAGTTGGGAGACCCCTGGTTTAGGGAGCGGCCATTGCTCCGTCCTTCCTCAGAAGCCAAGAGGCCTTCCGCTGAAGAAGAGCGCAAGGTATTAGGAACATTATAGATAGGGCATGTTATATGCGGACTCTGTGAACTGCTTAGAAAGGGCTGTCAAGCGCTATATAAATGCTCTGGGCTACTATTACAAGCATTTTCCATCATGATAAGCCACGTCTCCAACAAAGCCCCAAGGCCCTGCTCAGCAACTGCACAACAGCAAATCCAAACAACCACAGCTCTCCTGCACACACACCTGAAGGAGACACACACACCCTCTTCCCCTGGTCGCATGGCCCACATCTCTCTTCTCCAACCTGGCCACGCAGCATGATGTTGAAACGGGAAGTGCCGTTCGAGCATTTTCCTCTCGCAGCTTAATTGATGTGCCCCAACGTGGCACATGGCTGTAATCTTGTGTTTTCTTCAAACTTCAGCAAACTCACGACTTATTACCATCTAAGTCAATTCGATCGGTGAGGGTGCCGAAGAGTCAACCGTTCCAACGGCTTCTCAAATCAATTCAGAACATGGGCCGAGAGAACAAAGGCCTTCGCCAGGAGAGTTATTGAAGCATTGCTTATTTATATCCCGCCTATACTATTTTTATAAAGAGCTCAATGCTCCTCCCTGCCCCTCCTGTATGTCTCCCCCTCCAGCAGCTCCCTGCCAGGTGGGTTGAGGGGAGAAAGAGGGACTGGCCCCAAATCCCCCAGCCGGATTTTGGTGAGGCCTTTCTCGAGCGATCCGTGGCCGCTTCTGCAAGGGAGCCCCGCCGTGTCTGTCTGCCCTTCGGCTGTGGGGCCCGGAGGGAGATCCTGCCTCTCCTTCCCTGATTGCCCTGGACAGCCTTTGACGGAGGAGAATTGCCTTTCTGTCCAGCCAAATGACTGTGTTTTGTACGCTCTAATCCTGGCATGACCCAGTTCCCAACTACCCAGGCCCACCCCCAGCGGCTCCCATCCCCGGCAGCCTCTGCCAACGAGAGCTGAAAGATGGGTTAATAACCGAGCGGAAGGGGGACTCGGCTGGGGCACGGAGAGGCACGCAAGGCTGAGTAGAAAGAAGCCGCTTGCTGCAGGGGCCTCCCCCCTCCCTCCTCCAGCCGCTCTTCTCGCAGAAGACCTTATTATGCTGAAAAACAAGTTGGGCTAGAAGCAATGTTTACAAGCAGTAAAACAACAAATCTGGAGGAAAAGGGGCTGTGGGGAAAACCTGCAAGTCCCATTTATCAGATAGAAACTCACTTCACTGCTTGGAGAGCAGGAATGAACAAGGCGCAGTTTAGGGTGAAGCCCAAAGGCCACAGAAGGCCTGCGGAATCATATGAACGGCTGCCATCCCAACTCTCCTGGAGGAGGAGGAGACCCAGCTGAGCCTGAGGGAAGGAGGAGTCAAGCATGTCATCGGTCTCGAGACACTTTGCACCCACAAGAGAGCTACATCCAGCCCACCCTGAATCCCACTGACTCTTATCTGCCATCAACTTTTTTTGACCGTTAGTAGCTCAGATTCTTCTAGAGAGCTTAAGTATACAATAAACCTATAAATTCATGAACTGCCTGGACTCATGCACTTGACATCTCCCCACCCTTAACTGACAGCATACCAATCAATGTTGTTGAGACTCTCTCTGACAAACGGGTTCAACCACATGTAGCCGAACCACAAACCCCATCGTCCTGCCACAGAGCTGCTCAATGTGCACTGGCAGGCCACATACTCCTTCAGCAGAGAAAGTCAGGGCCATCTCTGGCCCCTCAAGAAAGCTCTCCATGCTTCCTGATCACTCCTGACTGGACCCAAGAGAGGAATCTTCTGTCGCCATGATGCTGGCTGGGGAATTCTGGGAGTTGGAGTCCAGACATCTTCAAGTTGCAAAGGTTGAGAAACACTGCTCTACACCATGCAGTTTGGCCAGAAATTTACATTTACAGTCTTAAGTTTGGTTTTGCCTAGACTTATACATGGCACCCTCCTCCGTCAGGAACCTGTTAAGCTGCCATGCAGCCAAGAGAAGGGGACAGCACCACCGCTCTGTGAAGAACTTGGCATGGCCCCATATCAGGCTTTGCCCAGCATGGCTGCTTGGCCTCCTCTCTCTCGGTTTGCAGCTTGGCTCACTGTCGCAGTGAGTGAGGCACATGTGACAACGGAGGATACCAAATTTCTGTAATGAGTGGAGAGAAACACAATCCAGGCTGAAGCAGCTCTCGGAGCAGTGTGACCACTACCTTAATGTTCCATTTGGCCTCCTCCCCGCCTCCTTTAATCGTGGAAGAAGAAGGATGAAAAATGCTTTGGGAAGAACAATTTGGTAATTCTATTCAAAAGTCACCATTCACCTGTGCAGCATGGCTGACAGCTAATTTAATGCTTCTACGATAAAATAAATTACTGTTACCTTTTTTAAGGAAAAGTCTAGCGTGCTACATATGCATTAGGAAAAAAATAATTAAAATAAATATGGGTGCGTTATGAAGATAGCCTAATAAAAGGAATAGAGTTGCAATTTCAGAAAATCTAAATTCCGCGGCCAAGATGCCAGCAGCCGTCCTAGCCAAGCCACCGCCGCTCCTAATTCAGAGCCTGGCTCCGTTTCCCTCTTTCCTTGGCATTTGGAGCTGCCAATCTGCCCATGAGAACTTCTCTGTCCACAATTACAATGATTAGAAACGAAATTCCATCTTCCAAGCAGGAATAAAGGGCAAGAAAAGCTGAACAAACAAGATATTAAACTCGGAAGTGTCCAGGCCAGCTTGGCGATTTTGTTCCCAGAGGGATTTCATCCAGCCAAGCAGCAGCAAGTTGTAAATACCTAATTTCCAACGAGAACCACAAAACAAACACTAAGCTGTGGTTTTCACTAGCTGGCAAGGACGGGATTAAGTACAGAATGCCACAGTAGATGAATCAACATTATTTTCTTTTTTGCTGGTCTTAATAGCTAAACATGATTCCATTCTCGCTGGCTACAAAAATGCCTCTGAAAACACACAGAGAAGAGTCTTTCCCTCCGGCGAAGAAGAGCCCGGCTCTTGTACCCGAGCAGAAGAGAATGGCTAAAAGGCAGAGCTCTTCCTCCAGGCAGAAGCAGAGGCGGGAAGGTTGGAGGCTCACCAGTTTCACCCGGATGAGAGTCGTCCTTGTCCAACCAGCCGAGTCAGTCTCCTTGAGAGTCCACCTCTGCGGACACCACCAACCTCCCGCCCCCACCTGATGGCCTGATGGCCTCCGTGAAAGACCGGGAACATCCCCCGCCCCCCAGTGAGGCATGGATTGTCCAGGGCTCCCTGGAAGAGTCGGTCAACCACAAAGCCAGCTGACTCAACCAAGCACCTTATCTAGATTTCAGGAACTGGAAACCACCTCAACCTTCCAGGGCAGAAATGTGATTGCTGGGCGTTTCCGGTAAGGATGCCGCATTAATCTCAGCATCCAACTAAGGACAGACTTCACCTTTGAGGGGGCCGTCACGGAAAGCAGCTGCTCCTCCATCACTTCTACCGGACTGAGCCCCTTAAAAAGGTTTTGTGCTTCCCTGCTCCTCCTTGCTTTGCTGGTTTCAGCTTCAAGACGACGCATTCCTCAGGCGGGATGGAAGTTATGCCCGTTGGCCCCCTGAGTCATTCCTCTATTCAGGGGTGGGGGTGGGGGGAAGTGGGGGGACGGGACATCTTGGCTGGGAAATCCCTGAATCTTCAGGAACCCTTCAGCCTCTCCAGGTGGAGTCCCTCAGCGGAGGCTCCGCTCACTTCAAGCTCAACCAGAAGGGGTCTGTCTTTGATGCGGAGGAAGGGCATCCATGCTCCCCTTTCCAGAGATCAAGCCACAAGCACGTTCCCCCTCCCCCCAATAAGACAGTGCATCCTCCTCCAGACAGGATTATCCTGCCTGAAGGCGAGGGGGTCCTACGTTTGGCCAAGGCCCCTGCTGAAGCAGCCCATCTGCCTTTCTACTGGCACAGTGGGGCGCCTGAAGAGCCGGCACTCCCGTCTCCCCTCCTGCGAGGCTCTGTTCTGAATCCAGTATCATAAGCAGCCAGGAAGCCGAATCAAAGCAGCCGGGATCCATTTCAAACCCTCGTTCCCAGGCAGGAGAGAGGGATGCACACCAAGCACAACGTCACACACTCTTCCCAGTGTGAGGCTTTTCAACATGGGCATAATGAGGAGATGCTATCAGGCCACCTTCCCGGGTACAAGCCAAGCCATTATGGCGCTCCTACGTTTGACACCTATCACCGCAAAGTGCTTTTCCTTCATCTCCCCAAAATACACACCGGGAAGAGTTCAGCGACCCCCAACCTCTTTCTCCCTGCAGAAGACACATTAGGGAAAAGGCCTCTGGCTCTCGGGTAACGCCAAACAGCCCCAAAGGACAGCCAGCTCCATCGGGCTCTGCAGCTGATCGTCCAACATGACCAAAGGACCCCTGGGCCAATGCTCTGGAACTGCAGCGATGCCACCCGGGCAAGCTGTAGAGAAAGACGTGGCAGCTCACCATCTGAGGGAAATCAAGGATGGGTGGAGGACTCTTAAACCGCCCCCCAAAAAGATGGGAACCCTTTATGGGCTTGGCACAAAAACCTAAGTCCCACAAGGATCTTCTAGGACAAGAAGTCCTCTTCGCAGCCACTGACACTGGGTACACCAATTCTCCAGGCAGCCATTTCCTTAAAAATAGAGCCGCACACACCATAAATGGCCCCACTGCTTTCCTCCACGTATATTTTGTGGACAGTTAATTGTTCAAGGGGAAGAAAAACCCATTCTTTGGAAATAGGACTAACGTAAGAAAGGCCCCCCCAGAGGATCAAAGCCTCTCATTTCTTTTCAAGTGCTTGTTAGAGCAAATGGGAGGGTGACTTTCCTAATTAAACGGGGAAAACCAACACATCTATTTCCAGTCGGGTGATCTAACAGCCCCCACGTTACCGGCCACAGGATTCATTCTCTGCACCGATCTGTGGCAGAAAAAAGAGACGCCTTCTCAGTTTATCTTCTGTCCAAATTATTGCACCCCATCTGTGGATGCTGTGCACGGAAGGCACCAAATCCATCTCTTAAATAACACTAAAATGCCAAAATATAAACACGTAGAGCTGTTACTTCCATGTAGGGGTAGCAGTTTGGGGCAATGATCCCCCCCAGGGACCAGTGCAAAAGAGAGGTGGCTTCCCCCCTGAACCCCACATGATGGAAAGATAAAGTCCTTGCCTTCTGCATAAGATGGAAGGAAGCCACGCCCTGCCCTGAAAGGCTACCCTTGCATGGAAGTAAGGACTCAACTCAACTCAACGAAGATAATTTGAGATAGGGCCCCTCAACGCAGCATGTTATGACATCCAAGCTGCCCTGCTGATGGACAGTTCCCAGAAGGAGGGCTTGAACCCCCCCCCCCAACCAGCCCAAGGTCATCCAGAGGATGGGCCGGCCAGCTTTTCATGACTCCCATCTCCCTGGTGGACAGGCGGATGAGGGAATTCTCTGCTCTGGGAATACTCAATTATTTTAATAGGATTACATTTTACACCGAGAGGGTCTGAAACGGCCCCCTGAATTCATTAGCCTGCCAGCACTCAAGAGAAGATGTTTCAAGGCAAACATCTATATATTTAAGTAAGCAATGGGCAGCTAGCCAATTCCTTCCCCCCCCCCCCGAGAGGTCATCAAACGTGACACTACATATCACAGAGAGAAAAGGCTCAGGGGGTCTCAGGGAAGGGATTCAAACCTCTCAACCCACCCCCACCCGCCCCACAATGCCTCCTCCGAGCAATGCTGTCAAACTAAGCTCTCCCGTGGGGATCCACCCAGGGAGATCACGAGGGGCTTCGCGTGATCAGGGTGACTTACAAGAGGCCGAGCACAGCTGCCAAGGGTTGGCCTCAATAGGGGACTGGGTGGCCTTTGGTGTCTTCCTGGCCTGGTCCTCTCCAGGAAGGCCCTGCGCGGGATGCAGTCAGCCCCTAGACACAACCAACCAACTCCCAAGAAAACTGAGGAGAGCTCCTTAAATGTGTGAATTGGGAAATTGGTTAAACATAGGATCAACCCCTTCCTAAGAGACCTACACTCAGTAGTAAAATTCTTTTTTTTTTTACTACCAGTTCTGTGGGCATGCTTGGTGGGCGTGGCTGATGGACGTGGCAGGGGAAGGATATTGCAAAATCTCCATTCCCTGCCCACTCTGGTGCCAGCCAGAGGTGGCATTTGCCGGTTTTTCCGAACTACTCAAAATTTCCACTATCGTGTTTCCCCAAAAATAAGACATGGTCTTATTTTCTTTTGAAAGAAAATAAGGAAATAAAAATTCCTCCCCTCGGGAATTTTTGGGGAGGCCTTATTATTTTGGAGGTGCAGGTGGTGGTGAGCGTGGTCACCTCATGGCTGCTGCTGTGTTGCAAGATTTTCAGGGAAGGCTTATTTTGGGGGGAGGGCTTATTTTAGCACATGTGCTCAAAAGCCCAATTGGGCCTATTATCTGGGGAGGTCTTATTCTCAGGGAAACAGGGTGCCAGTTCTCCAAACTACTCAAAATTTCTGCTACCAGTTCTGTAGAACCTGTCAGAGCCTGCTGGATTTCACCCTCGCCTACAGTACCTGTCCTCCACCAAGGGATCGACCAATTTGATGAGCGAGTCGTTTCCTATAAATGCCTAAGGGAAGAGAACGCCTGCAGTTCGAAAGAGAAAAATATTTGGCACCCAAGGACATCCTCAACAGCTACTCAATGGCCTTCTGAGCCAGGGCTCTAAAACAAGGGTCTTGCAACATGTATTGCAGATGGCCAGACCTAGGTGCCGCTCAAAACAGGAACATGAAACAGAGGCAGGAGCCCTGTTTTAAGTCTGCTCTCATTCTCTGGGTGCTGGGGACCCAGGCCCACAGATCGACCTCCCCACAGGGTGGCTGTTGTGGGTAAAACGAAGAAGGCATGCATGGCAGGGGACGTTTCTAAGTGAGAGATAAATGCACAAAGTCATACATGTAACCCCCCCCCCCAAGATGCTCATCGCTCCAACAAATTCCTTTTTCTCTCCAAAACAGTCTCCGGTTTTTCCTTCCCTGGGCAGGCTTGGTGTTCAGCATTAGCTTCGTTCTGCACGTATCAAAATAGATTTCCAGAGCTTTTTGCTTTAGCTCCCCCTAAGATAGGCTGATTTCTTCTTTGATTCTGATCAACACATTTTTTTAAGCAGATCAAAGCATAAATCCATCTACTAAACATAAAGAGGAGAAAAAGGGGCTTTTAATGGCCTTGGAAAAAATCGTCCAAAGCCAAGTTCAACATGAAAAGTGAGGCTGGACGCTAGGGCCTCCCCCTCAGGGCCAACTCTGCCCTCCTGCCTGCTGCCACCCAGCCCTTCCTGGCATCCTGCAGAACCCCAAGAGAAACGGCAGGGGATGCACGGAATGGAGGGAGGGGGGGAGGCTCGGGGAGAAGGGCTTGATGAAAAGACTTTCAGCCGTACAGGCCCCGTTAGCAGAAGGGAAATACGGCATTTATAATTGGACCGTCGCTGACAAAACAACTCTGCCCATCAACTCTTCGGCACGTTTGGCTTTGGGGTGACGGACAGTTTCATAAAATATATTTCCTTTGCAGTGCAGCCTTTCCCCTTTTTCTCTCCAACTGCGACATCTTTTATGGCCTCCCTCATAGAAGCTGTTTCCGAGAGGCTTGTCGGGGGGGGGGGGGGCACACCATATGCTGTTGGCGCAAACAAACAAGAGAAACGGGATTTATGAAACTACGTCCATTCTGAAGACTCTGCCACATTCCTCTAGTGGCTCCCATGTGCAAACAGAGGGTCCAAGACCAGCCAAGATCAGCCAAGACCCTCGCCTCTTCTGTCCTGCCAGCCTCTCCCCCACCTGGATATTCCGGAACCTTCTACTCCTCCTCCACTTCCCTCTTCTTTACGGTGGTTCTCTTAGGAGGGGAAACAAGGCACAACCTGCAGGTTTTTTAGAGGCTACTTGGAATTCCACCAAACGGGTTCAAAAACTGAGTTGGAGATTTAACAAGCTGTTCCTGGTAAGCCACAGCAGGCCTTTGACTGGAGCACTTAGAAGGCTTCATGGCACCAGAACATCTGGAAACTGATTGGCCTCTGGAGGGCTCATAGGCAAAGGAGGCCAGTTGGTAAACATGCTTTGGGCCAAGGACAGACGGACGGAGGGACGGCCTGGAACGGCTGGGGATTCCCTGGGGCTTCTAAAGATGCAGGGACAACACAGGACGGCAGATAGGAAAGGACAGGTGGGTTGACTGGCTCCACTGGGGCAGGGATGGCTAATCCTCTTGCCATCGCGTGCCAAAAGCAGGGGGGGGTGTTTCATGCCCACACCCATAATTCTATGCGCCTGCCCCCCCCCATGCATTCACCATGACCCCTCTGTGGTCCCCCCTGCTTTTGGCACACAATGGCACAGTGGACCCTTTATCGCCCTACCCAGCCTCCAGAGCCTTTCTAGGAGCCTGGGGAGGGCGAAAACGGCCTCCCCCCCTCCCCCACGGAGGCCCTCCAGAGGCCAAAAACAGTTTCCTGACTTCTGGTGGCTCCAGAAGGCCCCAAAATCAGCTGGCTGGCATGCACATCTGCACCGGAGCTGAGCTCGCATGCCCACCAATATGGCTCCACGTGCCACCCGTGCCACCGGTTTGCCATGACGGCACTGGGGCAGAGAGGAAACAGGAGAGGGAGTTTTAAATTCTGCCCCTCGCCTGTACAAAATAATGACATTACTAGCACCAAATAGAAGAAAAACTTCGCCACATGCTCACTGGCACGTTAACTTGATTAGGTTCCGCTTGCAAATTCACCGATATCATTCTGCCCACATAAGCTCTCTCTTACTTTGGAAAGAATATAATCTTCCAGTTATAGAGTAGATTAGAATGTGAATACGCTAAGACTCTTCACCGAAACGGGGGTATATTTTCTCTCCTCCTTTACATCTGGGAGTAATGATTCACACCAGTTACCCGGTAAATCAAATCAAAATATTCGCCCACTGTTTCCTATGGAGACTTTTTTAACGTTTAACAAATTGTTCCCTTGGCCAACTTTCCGGTAGGGTTGGGTGTTGAGTAACCGTAAGAATGGAGTCTCAGCTCTTTTGGAGCTTCTGGGCCGAGGAAATCAACAGGTGAGGAAATCGTTCCCAGTTTCTTTTGTTATTAGAGCTGGAACTGTTAAAATTATCAGATTTTGTATTTTAAATGATGCCATTTTTTCCCTAACATCAAACAAAGCACTTTTTCCAATTTTGTGCATGCCCCTGAAGGCCTCTTTTGCATAAACCTGGAGTCTTCTGTTGTAGAGATTTTAAGGTGGGCTTTCTAAACCTCATCAGGTCCAAAGGTGACGGTAGGTTGCAGCCTGCAGATTTTTAATGTGGAAAAAAACCAGGCAGGACACCAAAACGTCTCCTCGGAGGAGCCACATTCAAGTACCAAGGCAGCGGCTGCTCCTTGCCATTGTGTCTGGCCAACAAGCCAGAGGAACAAAGGAAGGGCCGAGGCACCCTATAATTTCTCTCACAAACTATAAAACAAAAATGTCAGTGGGATGTTTCTGACAGCTGCCAGAAGACGCTCTCCCTCAACCAAAAAGGGGGGAAAGCCCAGAAAAAAGAATCTACGCATAGCTGAACACACTAGAATTTAGATTTTTATCTCCCGATACTACAAAAGAAGAATTGTAATAAACAGGATCAGGTTCAAAAAGCTGTTTCATCCCCCCAATATTGTATATGTCACAAACCCAAGTCTGCAACTTATAAACTTCCCTTGATAAATAAGAGGGAGATGTCTAAGAGACATTTCTTCTGCAAGAATTTCTTTTAATAAAACAGATTTCTTGACGCCGTTACAATTGAGTTGTTTTTCAAACTGCCCAGTGAAGTCTGCAGCAAACTCAACCTCTTGCAACAGCTACTGAGCCTGGACCCACCCTGACGTCTTGCGAGGAAGATGCCCCAGGAGGAGCCATCTGGGCAGAAGGAACCGTCTCTGAATCCAAAGACAAGGAGGTTTGTCTCCATCCAAGAGGAGAGACAGAGGCAGAAAGACAGACAGACAGACACGGAGCCACCTTCTTGCCTTGAGGTTCTTGCCTCAACCCAAGACAACAGAGGAGTTAAAACAGGGGAAGCCAAGAGAAAAATACCTCTATGAAAACGAACGTGTCATAAGGGTACAGACCATTGGGCAGCTGCCAGAAAATGATGGAATGTTGTAGAGTTTACTTATTTCTTTTTAATGGCTCCAACATTCCACCTGAAAAATTGGTCCCGGAGCTGTATAATTGGGGATAAAAATGAAATGACAGTTTCCATTTGTCAGCATGAGAGCTGATCACTTTCATTCTCCATAGAGATGTGGAAGAAGACCTGACATCTCGGACGGCGCAGGGGATTAGAAACGGGTGCAGGGAGTGTTCCAAAACGCCCCATGTGCCATCAGCCAGAAGCCTTAACGCAGGCAGACACGCCTTCGAGGAGCCCAGCGCTGCAGGTGGGGAAGATTGCTGCAAGGCCAAGCATGGGCTCTCCTTGCTTATTAATGCCACAGCCCGGATCTTCCACCCCTTGGATGGAGACCCAAGGAATGGAATGAAAGATTCATGCCATCTTCTGTGCATTTGTGTGTGCGCGCGCACTCCACTCCTGACAGATACGACAACCCAGGTTTATTTACTCCCTGCACTGCAAGGAGATCTGCTTTTCACCACACTATTAAAAGAGAAGGAAACAAGTCTGTGTTCTGCCATCTCCACCCACGCTCTTCCTCTTGCCTCACGTTGCTTGGTTGATTCGTGAGCGTTCGTTCTCTGTAGGCTTTGAAACAAAAGTTAGGATGATGCCTAAGAACAATGCAGCAGGGCGGTATTGGCATCTCCAGAAGGTTCCCGCAGCTCAGGACGGCCTTCTGCTGTGCGCTTATCATCAGAAGGCCTGGTCCCTCCTTCCCTTCATCCCTCCATCCCTTCATCCCTTCATCCCTCCATCCCTTCATCCCCAGCCACGGAGAAGATTCGTCTGCGGTTTCCTTGACTGACATCAAGATGGACAATGGCTCCAAAAATCAGGAGCCGTTCTTGTTCTCCTTGCCAACCACAGCCCACCGGGCCTTCTGCCCCATCCATCCCACTCCCTTGAGGGATTCAGAACGGGGAGCCAATCAGCTTTCTGCTCCCATTAGAAGCCACCACGTCACCAAAAGAGGAACAATAACCACCTAACCATTTAGAGGGTTTTCTTAGACCAAGGGCCAGAAACTGAAATCCTTCAGGTCGCCTCTCAACATGCAGTTATAATAAACTTCGCTTTTCAGTTCAAAAAGCTGCTTACAATTCAGATCCACAGGAGGGGCTCTTGGTGTTCTCTGAGCATTACTTTTCCCTCTTAAGATCGCAAGGTTTCTCTTTCCCAGATGCCAGTTAATGCACTAAGGGTGACATGAGGGATCAGTCACAAAGTCCTAGGCGCAGCTTCCATGAAATTCAAAGGAGAGACATCTCCAGAAGTAAAGGAACAGAGACCAATTCTTGAGAACCCGAGAGAGTCACCCAGTGAAGGCCCCAAAACTCTTCTGAAGGTTCTTCTTAGATCAAAAATTTGCAATCCGGCTATTTGCGGTGGCTTTCACAAAAGCAAACAAACAGGGAAATGAGATACTAAACCGACACCAATTACAGTATCCAAGATGGGTAAACAAATAATAAAACTGCTATACTGAAACCCTTGAAGGTTCAGACTAACTTAACTAAGAATAAGAACCTTATTAATTCATTGCATAAAGCCAAAAAAAAAAGAAGCTTTATGTTTGTTGATGCAGTCATAAAACAGCTTCCCTTAACGTGCAAAAAGAAGTGTTTCACCAAGACAATGGTGTTCCTGGGTCTTACTGGGTGGCAAGCCACAAAATGGTTGAGTTTTATTCTGCTTATCTTTGTTTTAGATCTTAAAATCTTACTTCTCGACTCAGAAACATTTTGGTTCAATGAGAAAATATAGCTATCTTCCGTCGATCAATAAACTGTGACAGGATGCCCATTCTGCAGTTGCTGTGGCACCTTCCAGCCATCGCACAAGCCAACTGCCTGCCAGCTGCGAATTTCCCATTATTTTACCTGCAAGCCATGCTAATTGATTTTAGCATCTTCCCCCATATAATCGAGCAACTGAAAAACCAGGCTTCCTCCAAGCAAGACTCTCCACTTGTCAACATCTGGACAGGTTAATTATGAGATGTCATTGGCAGAAAAACTGCCAAGAACATAGATCAAAGGCAAAGCCCTGTGATGGAGAATCAACCGGCTCATCCACTCAGTCGCTGCAGAGGGGAAAGGCTGTGAGCAGGTAATGGCTTAGCCTGATCCTCCTTGCCGGAAACGAGGCCGTCCTGGAGCTATTTATTACTGCAAAGTGTTAAAAATGGATGTTTAGGGCAGAAAGTGCTTTGTTAAAGCCCACAAAGCAGAAGCAAGCGTCAACAGTGGGCCAAGTCTCTTCCAGTTTCTCTTCTCAATTCTTCTTCTGCCAACGCTCTGAACGCAGCCAATGACTTATCCAGAAACATTGTTTGTGAAGTGAAATTACCTGCAAAGTTTAGACGCTCCGGAAAATTTGTTTGTAGAGTCAACACAAGAAAACCACAAATACGGCAAGTGAAGATGTTTAGGTTATCTTTCTTGAAGTCAAAGAAACAGCTCTGTGACGTGTCTTCTCTTCTTGCTATTGGAATTGTCTTCCATTTTTCCTTGAAGAGGTGAACTAGCTCAGCTTAGCATCACCCTGGATCCACTGAAGGTGTGAGATTCCCTTCAGCAGGAGTCAGTTGGAAGGGTGCCCCAACTTCTGCACCTGCCACAATTCTATTATTATTATTTATTAATAGTAATGATTGTGTGAGCAAATGACAAATGAATAATAACGTACGTTCAAACTGGCACAAAGTTTTGTGCCATGTAGAGGTTATGTCAGCTTCTATTCACTCCAAGGATCACTGAATCACACGCCCTTTAGCTGGGAGTGCTGAAACTTTTGTGCACAACTGCTGCCACACTAGCTTACAGCCGGCTTTTCTAGGCCTGGAGGCTAACTAGGTTGCCCCTGGTTGATCCCGGAACGGCACATCGTCAAAAGAATCCCAGAGCTGCAGGTCACACAGGACAATTGAAAAACATCCCACAACGCAGCTGCAAAGTAAGTCCATATAATCACCAGAAGAAGAGGAGTGAAAGACATGTGAAGCTGACCTTTCACGTGAGAAGAACCTCAACTGCATGAGGTCCATCAGGGCCAAAGGCCAGGAGGTTAAGGCAAAAAACAGCAAGGATTAAGAAAGTGACTGGATTTGCTCTTTCCCCAAAGGATGGGGGAGAAATTCAGTTTTTACTTTACTCTGAGAGGAGAGAAAGCATCAACCCTCCGAGGGAAGAGGTCAGACCTCAGAGTGACCAAGAGGTCAGTCAGTGGTGGTGCAGTCCTAGCTCCCCAGTGGGCAACCTGCATTTCCATTGCAGCAGCTGCAGTCTGTTGGTAGGTTCTTATCTCGGCCTGTCAAGGCTGGGTCAATATTTACAGTTGGGCATTCTGAAAGCACCTACACTACTACAATACTAAGGGCAGAGAATGTTGCAAGCGCCTATTTGATTGCAACTCTGCTTTCACGGACTTACAGACGGAAGGTAGCCAGCTGGGCATTCAGGATAGGACTCAAGAGTCATAAATGGGCAGTAAGGAGAACTCCCAAGTCCAAGCTGTTAGGACCCATGCCCAGGTCCATCAAGACGCATTCAGAGGGTGCATTCCGTTTAAGGAAAGGGAGGGAGGCAGGGGGGGAACAGACGGTTAGGAATAGCATCCGAAGGAGGGCCTCTTCTCCACCCCTCGGTGAGCTCAACCCATACAGCCAATCTGAATTTGTGGACTCAGGTGGGAAATCTTTTTAAAGACTTAATGGTCGCATTTCATGCAGTTGGGGAAAGTCATTTCATCTGCAGTTCTGCTACGTTTTGGTTTATCATTGTACAAGGAGCACGTGAGGAGGAGGAGGAGGAGGAGGAGGAGGAGGAGGAGGAGGAGGAGGAGTCTCAGGGAGGCTGGTGGACTGAGAGCGTGGAGAATGTTTCCGTTAACACTTGGCAAGCAAAGCCCACAGAACACAGATGAAGAGAGAGAAGCTATAAAAACACCATTTGGGCTCCCTTGCTAGAATAGCAGCTTGTAATCCAATTCCAGGTCTCGCTGCCAAGTGTTACACACAATATATCTGCCTATCATATTCTCTTCGCCCACTCTGCTGCGAAGATTAACCAACAGACGAGCGAGCGGCAGCTTCCAAAACTGGCTGGGGATGGATGGGGACAATCGCTCGGAATTTATGCCCCAGAAAAAATGGGGCCTCCCTTTAGTGATTTCCTTTCCTTCCTTCTGCATTCGGGGAGCAGGCTGCCTTATTCGAGGACTCATAACCTTTAAAAATGGCTTCTTTATGGTCAGTTCCAAAATGCAAAGCCCCAAAGAAAGACCGTAGGAGGCACTTAAAATGGCTAGGCTGGTGATACGGTCACCATCTGTCGCTGAACACCTGTGGGGAGAGCTGGTTTTTTTTTCCAAACCTCTGCTAACTTTCATCTTATAATTAATTAGAAATTCATTATAACCAGATCCAAAATGGTTTGCAGAACCATCTACTTTACTAGACCTGGAACAGCGAGAACATAAACATCCAAAATTATTTTAGCTTTTGCAGAATGTAATTATTCATGCAACCTACCCAGGGTGCACAAAGCGTTTAGAAAGCAGCCCCAGAGATGAAGGGCCGGGCCGGCTGTCGTTGTGCCCCCTGAAGCCCCCTTGGGCGGATGCAGCCCCCAGCCAGCTCTGGAGGGTGAAGAGCCGCATTTTCCTCTGATTTCGTATCGCTTCTCTCCCTTCCCCGTTCCCTCCTCCACACCCACCCAAATTGCTATGTAAGCTGCAAATATCACTTTTGGGCTCACACTGGCAATGATTCCCAAATGGGTTGTCAGTCAAGTTTCACTGCTTTTACGCTTCTCCTCCGAGGCTTGGATTGGCAGCAAGCGCGGCTTCAGTTACCAGAACTTTCTTTCACACTTTCCCTGCGAATGGGGGAGGAGAACATCCTCTCTGCAAGGACTCTTGGGCGGTCAAAAGGGGGAGGCCTGATGCCCAAGGGCAAGGGAATCGGAAACCAACTTGGGCCCGGATCTAGCAAGCAGGAACGCCTCTTCTGCCTAACGGGGCCCTGGGGTCTGCTGCCCAGGCTTTGTCCTGCCATCAGGACTGCCCTCTGAGCCCCACTCCACGAGGCTTAGCAGCCCCTCTGGGTCTAGGCAAGCCCGTATCCCACATGCCCTGACGCAGGGAGTCGGAGAGATCTTGGAATTCAGGGTATCGCCATTGGCATCGGCCTTTCAGTCTTCTCCGGCCCTTGGCCACTCTATGGATCACGCACTCTGCATGCCCCTCCTTCAGACCAACCCAGGGACCAATCACGGGATCTCAGAATAATTTACAGACAGATGGTGCTGCAAAAGAAAACCTTTTGCTCCTCATTCTCTGGGTGAACCTGGAAATTTCAAGTCCGAGTTTCCTGTTTTGGTCTTGCCAGTGAAATAAATCTGGGTCCAATTACAGGACCTGCAACACCCAAGGCAACCTCCAGTGGCCAAAATGCTCCAATTTCTATTGTGGCTTTTGAGAGGGAGTGTGGAGAGGCCAAAGGAGCCAGAAGCCCCCAGCAAGCCACCCTCTATTTCCCCCTCCCACGAAGAGAGGCACAGGTGGGGCCACCTGGACTGCAGGAAGTGAAGGGGAGAACAGGAGGACTAACCCACCAATCCACCCACCCATCCCCTCCCCAAATCAAGAGACCACCTTCTGAGGGTTCAGGAAGCTCAGCTGCAGCTCCCAACACCTGAAGGCCGAGGGAGGAGGACGCCATGGGTCAAAGAAAGGGGCAAGCGCCGTCTTTGGCGTGAGATGGAAGGCCGCCTTCTTCATGGGCTACCATAAGGACCTCTTAAATCCCCCTATTTTTCTTGTTATTATTTCGGCCGACAGAGCGGGCACAGGGCCACCCTCTGGAGAAGGCCTGGGCTTCTCCTGCTCCCGCCCAGGAGGACGAAAGGGGATCCTCTTCTTATCGAGGATAACTAAATTCTATTTTATCAAGACGTGCCTGACCTTGGGGAGGGGAGACGATGAAAGGAGAGGATTCCTTCTGCGGAGTCTCTGGCTCCAATTGCTCTTGAGTCAGGCATGTCACTCCAAGGGCGAAAAAGTATTTTTACCATACGCCGACACAGGAGGCAGCCCCAGCGGTTACCCCAGAGCAGAAGGCAGCCTTAGCTTCCCTCCTTCATCCATCCGGAGGGCTAAGAACAAGCTTCATGGATGACCTCTTGGGGTGGCGTAAGACAAGCAACGCTGAGCTTCAGCTTCATGCCCCTTGGGAGGAGGAAGAGGGGGGGTGAAGGTGAAGCCAGGAAGCAGCCAGTCCCAGGTAGCCACAGCTTCTAGCCCTCACAACAGCCCAGGGCATGAGGGCATCTGTCCATGGTTCACACAAGGTCCAAGCAGCAGCTGTGCAACTGGGCCTCCTCAATTGCTCAGCAATCCTGTGAAGGACTTCATGACCTACAGCAGTTGCTGGACCTGCCTTTTCTCACCAATTTATAGGGGCGACAACAGCACCGAACCAAAGCATGTGGGAGGGAGCAGAGGTGGAGGAGAGCCAGGCTCAAGCGAGAGGAGGCCTTCTCCTGCGCTGGGATCTTCTTGCCTCCAAGGAAATAAAGTTAACTAACTAAGAAAAGCAGCAAAGGCAGAAGGCTCTGAATCATCTTTTGCAAATCACAGCCTTCTATCCCTCCTTCCCCCCATCCCCTCCTCTCCCCTCCCTTGCTGGGACGCTGTGAAGCAGCCGCCGGTGCCGGAGACGGGCTCTGCTGAACACAACAGATTGAAAGCTCACTTGCAGGCACAAAACTCTTCCCACTGTTCCTTAATTGTGGCCCAGCCTCCATGTTGTGACTTAGCCGTGGCATGCAATTAATGCAAATGTACAACACTGTGCAAGGAGGCAGAATGCTAGGAAGGCCCAGAGAGCTCCAAGCGCAGAGGATGGGCCGGGCTTTGAGACCTTCCGAGGAAACCCCTTCCGAAGGTCTTCGTCCTAAAAGGGCCCTGAGCGAGGGCCGTGGGTGGGGCTGCTTCCGTGGCCCTGGGCCCTACTTGTGGGGCCCATCGGATGTCCTTCCCCACATCTCTTTTTTTTTTTAATCTTAAACCTCCACAGCATCATCTTAGTCCTTTTGCTCATTTCGTGACCCATGTTAGGGTTGTAGAAGACCATTCCAGCCCCTGGTCAAGAGACCTTCAGAGGAAGCTTTTGTACGCCCAACTCCTGCCCCGCATCAGCTCATTCGGCTTGTAGTTCCGTTTCTAAGCATCCTAAGCTCCTAAGTATTCCTAATAGCCTTAGGCAAATCTACTACTAATCTTTGGGGAGGCTTTGCACACCTAATTTACGCTCCAGAGTAGAAGCCTCCACTCCATCAGGTGAGGTCACAAAACCACCACAGTGGAAACTGTGAGTAGGAATGCTTGTATTTTCATTTCCTTTTTTTATGGATTAAAATTACTATCTATCTATCATCTATCTATCTATCTATCTATCTATCTATCTATCTATCTATCTATCCATCCATCCATCCATCCATCCATCCATCCATCCATCCATCCATCCATCCATCCATGCCCCATCTTTGAATATAGCCAAGCACTTTACCTATGGACAAACAAAATGAAAAAAGTTAAAAGCATACAATTAAATAAAATCAGATAAGCTGTCCAAGATAGTTATAGATTTCCCAAATTACACACACTAAAAACTTCTCCGGATGAGAGCAAAGCTTATACTATCTCTGTATATACATTACTCCATGCATTTGTTTTTATTATTATTGTTATCCATAATAAAAGAGGTATCCACTTATTGTAATGAAGTCCTTGCAAACGAGACCAATCAAATTCAGACCAAATCTTAAACTGTTCAAAATGAACCCTTTCAACACCTTCAGCTTCTGCCCTGTGGTGCTTCTTCCATATCAAATGCCCTTCAACATTTTTAAAAACTTTGCAGGAACATACTTTTTATTCTATCAAGCGCAATTGTTCTGGAAAGTTATATGCCTTTGAAAAGGGAACAGTGAAATGAAAGTGCCACCTCAACCATAACTCTAATATAAAAAAAAATCTAATGAATAAGCACCAACCGGCAAGGATAAATAAAAAATTGCAAAGACTTGATGTGGACAGTGAAGAATGCAGGGAGGTATTCAAGTGGCTACACATCAAACGAAGAATTATCCGTATTTGTGAGGAATTCATTCCAGCAAGAAATTGAACCAGGAACCCTCAGCATCCGGCAGCACTGAGCTGAGGAAAGAAGATTCCCCTGGACTGTGACCGGGTGAAGGCTGGCGTCCCAGATAGCGTCCAACAGGCTCAACCGCCAATGGAAAACACACTGGCCACCGATGGCCATAGGAAACAAGGGGCACACAGGGCCACTGAACGCTTAGTCAACCCCCCCACCCCGCTTCCTGCTTACAGGGCAAAGCCTTCCCATTAGCTCAACGGGGCATTCTGGCACTCGGTTCAAAACCCACCGATAGCAACAAGAAGCGAGCAACTGCCCAAAGGCTCCTTAGCTGCACAACAAGGTACTGATTCCCCCTCAATGGCAATGGGCAGCTAGGACAATGGATGGTGGGCCATTAAGATGGTGGTGCAGACTCTTAGCAACCGTGTTCATAGGTTTTTTCTCTATGACAACCTGTCCCTCACTTGGTCTTTCTGGTCTTCCAACAGAGCACCCATTGCCCCTGCAACTAACCCATCCCCCTCATTGCTGGCTGTTCTCTACTTCTCTTTCCTTCCAGCTTTCCCGGCTTTGTAGACCTTCTCCAAGGAGCTGGGACATCCCATCATGCGCCTGAAGTAGAATAATTGGGACTGTACCTCAAACGTGAGCTCTGGACTGATTCCTCCAAAAGCCCATTTGATTATTTCTTGGCTATCCATGGTATTTTCAGAACATCTAACATCAACATTCAAAATGGTCAATATTCTTTCTATTTCTGCTTCTTGGAAGTCAAAATGCTGCATCCTTGAAGTGTCACGGAGGGAAACATGGGCTGCGTCACTCTGATCTTTGTAGACAGAGGCACCTCATAGCATCTGAATCTCTTTGGCTACACCTTCATTGCTACCAGCCACGTTCTAGTCTGTGGCATATTTCCTGACTGTTCTCAGTTTAATAGATAGTCCTACAAAGCAGAAGCTATCCGACCTTTCGGAATCTTCATTATCAGTTCTAAGGCTGGTTGCTGTACCTGTTATCAATAGTTTGGTCTTCTTTATAATTTAATCTTTTTCCTATTATTTACGGGGCTCCTTTGCTTTGGTTGCTAGCATTTCCACTACCCAGAGTAGCGTTATCAGTACCACACAGCTTTCCTCCTCCAAATGTGAAGCCACGTGCATCTTCTTCCTACCCAGCATACAAATAGCACGAATAAAGGGGGAGCATAGCTTTGTTTCACTCCTTGCTCAAACTGGAGCCAGCCAGATTCACCCACTTCTCTCTAGACCAGCGGTGTCAAACTCACGTCGTCACGGAGTCGTCACATGATTTAGCGTGTCTTTCTCTCCCCCCCCTTCGCTAAACCGGATGTGGGCGTGGCCAGCATGTGACGCATCCGGGCCACAAGTTTGACAGCCCTGCTCTAGACTGTGGCTTTCTGTCCTGGATCCAAATTTCCCATAAGGCCGAGTGAAGTATTCTGGGATGCCCATTTTCCCAAAGATATCCATCCCACAGCCTGGCCTGACTGACACAATCAAAGCCTTTCTATAATTGATGAGGCACATGTTGACTTCTTTTTGATATGCTTTGGCTGTCTCAATTATCCAGCAGGCATCAGCAATACTGTCTCGTGTTCCTCATCTTTTTCCAAAACAAGCCTGAACATCTGGCATCTCCTTGCATGATTCTAATCTGCAGTGGATGAGCTTAAGCACTTTTGACAGCATGTAAATTAAGAGTATTGTGCAATAGGGTGGATATTCTGTTGATAGCCTCCTTTCTTTGTGTTGGTATGTAGCCCGACCTCTTCCAATCTGCTGTCCTCCAGATTTCCTGGCCTAGTTTGATTAGAACCCTTATTGATTCTTAGTCTGCTGTTTGTCCTAATCCTGCAGATATTCTCTCAACCCCTGTAGCCGACTGACCTGATCATGACCGAACTGCTGATCTATCATCCTCTTCTAGTCCTAGAGGTTCTTGTTAAGAGAATCTCAGAGGCTGGCTTACCCATTGTCCAGAATTTCAGGAGAATCCTTCCATCTTTCCTTGATCTTCTTTGAATTAGTTACTATTTACCACGGATCCGTTATCATACCAGTTTGAGGTTATAACCTCCTTCTGAGTTCACAGCCCTTCTACTTTGCCGTGTCTATTTCCATCTTTGATGCCTTTACGGGTTTTTGTCATAAACATATTTCCTCTCTTCTTACAGCTCTTTGAAAAAAGACTTACTGAAAATTAACAATGCTCAATTTTCAATGTTCTGGTATATAGAGAAATGGGTGTACTTGACTATCAATAGTACCCATCAACTAGCAGCCAAAGAACTTATGATATTGTTAAACAGAATTTATTTTTAAGAATGAGTTGTATCTACCATGACTTCATTCAATCCCATTAGATGCTTTTATGCTCTGTAACGCTGCCACTAACGATGCAAAAGGAGGACTTCTCTTAACGGCAAACCCCTAACTTGCTCCCCACTGGCTTATCCTACATCTTCTAAGCTGCTAAGAGGGGCAAACATTGTGCTCAGTAAGGCCGAAAATGCATTTTGGGGATTGGCAACAGCACCGCAGAGGTTCTAGCTAGCATGACGTAAAACCTAATCACGAAGCCACCCGTTCTGGATCAATCACTGGTCTTGATTCGCCCTTCTTGGTTGCTTATCTCCCAAATCCCCAAATGGGCTAAAGCAGCACGCCCCCCCCCCAAAGCTATCCCTTATCCAGCACAAAGAATACCCCCGAGGGGACTCTCCTTTTGGGGAAGGCACAATTTCCCTCCACGTATCTGGCATCTCACGAAGACGTCCAGGTCTGTGGAGACACTCAAATCAGGACAAATGTGACAGTGGTGGGTTCTGGCTGGGAGGCCCCTGTACTGGAGCAGCAGGCACCATACCGGAATGGTGCTTTGGAGGGCCCACCCACCCACCTGCGTTCCTTACCAGTGTTTGACCCAACTGGGCCATTTACGCACATGCATGCAGAGTACGGCGCCTGTGCAACGCTCCGCTGAGCAGCTGGAGTGTCACAGGGCGGTGGGTGAGCATGCAAGCACAGTGCGCGTGCATGTGGCGGACACCCGGCACCATCACAGCGTACCGGTTGGGATCCAGTGATGGGATCCGGAGCCCACCACTGGAATGTGACCTCTGCACAAAGCTTCTCTTTGAAAAGGAGGGTCCGAAGAAGCTCCTCCTCCCTTGATCCGCGCTGCCCTTCCTACCTTACAAGACTCGTAAATTCCATGAATCTCCTCCAGGTAAACAAAGGGGCTCTTGAGTGCACGAGAGAGGCAGACGCACCACGGAGAAGCCGAAAGGGGGTGGGTGTTTTCCCCAGGGAAAACAATGAGACCTATTCAGTGCAAAAAAAAAAAAAAATCTTATCCCAATTAAATATGTTTGAGTCGCGTAATTATAATTGCAGTAATGAATGGCAAAGAGCAGCGTTGCTTGCACAATACCGGTTTTCTATTCAGTTTGATGCTTTAGTTCCCCGTCTTCGTTCAACTAACCTTTGGTGCATCTTCATATCAGATCTCTCTGCAGATTACTTTCAAAGCTCAGGGAGGAATATTGCATTGCCTGCGTTGAGAAATGCTAAACACCCTTAAATTGTGCCTCTGCGTATCCTTCTCTTCACAGCAGAAGCCCTGTTTTCAAAATACATTTGGCTAACCCGTGGCACTCAATGAATGCCAAAGTAGCTGCAGGATGTGTATGTTGGGCCAAGGTGAGGAAGGCCAGAGGAGACCCAGGCCAATCCGGGACGCCGGTTCTTTTACCTTCCTAGGTGGGCAAAACGGGGCTGCGCTTCCTCCTTGGCAGCCCACAAGAAGCCCTGACCAGAAACCGAAGCGGAAGAGGAGCCCCAAAAGATTCCCTAGTTCCATGGACGCGGCAGCAACAAGAATCCACAATCCACCCATCGTGGCCCACAGTGAGCGGGTCGCTCGGCTGCTTAAGATAAAATGCTGACCGCAGCTTTGAGCAATCTCCAGGCCTTCATTTTTCCCCCTTTTCTATTGAATCAATTAACGGTGTTAAATATTTAACACATTAGTCTTATGCCACTGAGCAGCCGAGAAAAGTGCAAGACAGGAAATGGACCGGAAGTGGAGCAAACAAAATGAACTCAGGCAAAATGAGCACATTAAGACGAACACATAAACAAACAGAAGGACTCGAGTGACTGAAGGAAGAATGAAGACACACACACACACCCGGCCTAAAACAGAGCAGAGCTCCCCTGCAGCACACTTCAAGAGCCCTACTAGAATCTTCCACCGGTGGGCTTTGCCACTCTCTGTCTCTCTTCGGATGGGGGCTGCGTGTTGCCCCCTCCCCAGCACCAAAGGCTGAGCAGGATGAGGCCAGCACATTTCCTCTGAAGTGGCAGCAATACTGTTCAGGTGAATAATCTGATTTGGGCATAAGCCCATGACGGAAGTCACTCTACAGGAACAAGCTGTTTTACCGCATTCACATGGAGGGAGAAAATAGGGCTAGCCCAAGAGCGCGAATGTCCCAGGCACCAATCCAAGCAACAGGGAATCAAAATGGCTAGGGGACCAAGCAGAGATTTTTCACTACATGCACGTCAGACTCACTAAAAAAAATATGAAAATCCTCCAGTGGTGAAATGGGTGGCAGAAAACTGAGTGGATGGATGGATGGATGGATGGATGGATGGATGGATGGATGGATGGCCAAGGTGGCACAGTGGTTAGAGTGCAATACTGCAGGCTTCTTCTGCTACCTGCCAGCTGCCTGCAATTTGGCAGTTTGAATCTCACCAGGCTCCAGGTTGACTCAGCCTTCCGTCCTTCCGAGGTTGGTCAAATGATTGTTGGGGGAAGAGGCTGACTCTAAACAGCTTAGAGAGGGCTGTAAAAGCATTGTGAAGTGGTACATAAATCAAAGTGCTATTGCTATTGTGAATGAATGAATGAATGAATGAATGAATGAATGAATGAATGAATGAATGAATGAATGAATGAATGAATGAATGAATGAGAGAGGCATGGCAGGGAACAGACGCCCTCTCGCCCTTCCCTTTCATGTGAGCAAACAGACGCCAGCCCATAAATGATACAAGCCCATCTTGCTTTCCAAGAAGCCAAAACCACAAAGGCAGCAGCCATTTTGCCAGGCCCCACTTGGGAGAGGAGAAGGAAGTTGCATGAAGCTGCTCTCCAGTTGCAGGGATTGGGGGGAAAGGAAAGTATGGAGGCTCATCATTGAAAGAGCATCTTGTCCAAGCAACCCAGCGGTCTGCATCCCGTCATCGATGGATTCCTGACAGTTGGGAGCGAAGGCTTTTAGACCCCGGTGCTCACCCCTGCCCCGTTAATGAGAATGGCTCCCCTGCAGCCCCCTTCAAGTGCCGTTCACCTCTCCCCTCCACTGATCAGCCCGGTGTTTCAAAATGCACCTTTGCCACAGGAGGAAGAGCCTGTCACAATAGACATACCAAAGATGGCTTAGCAGAAACAAATGGCTGGGCTGCGGGTGGCTGTGGACAATTAGATGACGCAACACAGCCCTTTCTTAGCTGGCTGAAACTGCCCCCCTCATATCCAAAGGCCCCAACCCTGCTGGACTTCAGATAAGCGAGGAGAGAGCCATTCCTTCTTCCTAGGCGTCCCGTCACCTGCAGCCCTCAGAGAAGGCTCCTCCCACCGTGTGGTCTGCACAGACGGTCAGTCCTGCTCAAAGCCCTGGCGACCTTCAGCAAGGTCAACGTCTCTCAGAACAAGGAAAGCCCCACCTCCTCCCTTGGACACGCATGCCCTGAATTCATCTGCAGACCGGAGGGTCTTGAGCCGTGGGCACCAACTCAGCGGGACAAGAGTGCTGCCCAATTACACACGGGGGCTGCACTGCGGAGCCACTCATCATGCAGGTGGGGCCCTTCCAGGTAGAGCTCTTCCTCTTCATCATCGGTCTCATTTGTTCGCCTTCAGTTCTGTGGAGCCCCTCGCTTTCTGCTGGATTGCTTTATAAAGGAGCGAGGCCCAGGCAGAAAGCCTAAAGACCCAGCAGCCACAGGCCACCCGTTCCACATCACTGCATACAATCTCTGGAAGGTGCGGAGAAATTGGATTCACGGCTTCTCTCTACATCCCAGACCCCCCGTCGCCTATTTTCCGCTCTCTCTCTCTCTCTCTTTTTAAAAGTATGAGCGGTTTCTTGCTGCCAAGAAGAAAGAAGAGCATCACCAACTCAGACCTGGCTGGGCCACCAGGGAGGCTCCTAGTTCTGAGGGAGGTTTCGAACTCCTTGGTTCCCAGGCAGGAGCCCCAAAATCCCAGCAGAGGAGGACTGCTGTGGAAGGGCAGCACCTCATGCAGGCCTCGGCTGCCTTCCCAGGTGCAACAGGTGGCAGTTCTGGACCAGGAACCTGGAAGGAGAGGCCTCCAAGGGGACCCTTTTGGTGTCCCTAGGATGAACCTCAGTCCTACCTGGGATTCAAATTTCATTCCCTGACCTGACAGCACCATGATGAGGCTGATTCAATAAAGAATGATGTTTAGCAAATCTTGAAGCCTAACACTGCTGCTGACTCACTCAGGGATTTACAGTACTCGGACATTCAGATTTTTCTGAGCCACACGTATTCGTTCGCAGCCGCTGAATGTTTTATGCCACAACATGCTCCGCACAATAACGTCTCGCAGGCATCGAATATTAATGCTGAATTTGCAATCTTAAGGCATCCACAGGCTTCCACGTCTTCCGTCAGGTGTGCAGCACATGAAAAGGGGCATCCCAAGCAGGAGTACCTGTCCGTCCAGAGGTGAAGGCGCCTTTTGGTTTGGAGCTGATCATGCTGCATTTCAGCCGTTCTGCCAAAGCCCTCGGAAGTGGCCAGCAGAGACGAAAGCCACAGGGGCACCAGCATCCTTTACAGAGCCAGTCAGGTGTCTCTCATGCCCGTCTCCCTGAGCCGCCTCCATAGCTCAGCTGGCAGCCCCTGGTTTTCCCACCCGTTCCCTGCTTCACCTCAGCCTCACCTGCCACCACTGACCTTGGCATCTTCCTTCCTCCTGAAGCCCTTCTGTGCAAAACAGACACGTTTCAGTCTCAATCCAGAATCACACAGCCTTATTTTGGGTCCCCTTCGGACCAAATACGCAGGTCTCCATTTCCGCGTGAACCAAAGCCAACCGGCCGGGTCTATGAATTCTGTCCCTTCCTACCTTCGAATAGCCCTGTTGGGTTAATGGCCCCCGTCATTTTCAGCCAAGTAGGCCCGGATAAGGTTTGCTCTGTGCAGCTTTATGCCTCCCCAAGATGGAGACGATACCAGCATTATCACACCGCCTGGTCCTTAGGAGCAAGAGGAGGCATAATGGTTGACATTTCTTGTTGACTCTGAATTAGAGCATCTTCTAATGAAGCTCACTTCAAAATCATTTGAAATCCATTTGCTCATGTCAACATCAATGTACTGAGCATTAGCTACCAATTAGTAAACCAGAAAATATTCTTCAGATAATCTGAAATTGTGGTAAAATATTCAACATGCCATTCATTTACAACAAACCGCTCTATAAAAGCAAATTACTGGAACCAGCTGTCACACACCAACGCAGCTAAGGATACCGAGCTATTTAAGTCTCTCTTTTTTTTTCCTCCAGAAAACATTCTAGTACCTGACTGTGGCTGAGTTGATTAATATTTTGAAGTGTCGACTGCTTTATCTGCATTCTCCCTCCCTCCATGCAGCTAAACAGCCATCTCGCCTTTATTGATGTACAAGGCAATGAAAGCAGTTGTAAGAATGTTTAAATCATTAGTTCAAACCAAGCATCGCCAGCCCACAAGTTCTGCACATCAAAACATTGGAGCTGAGCTCTAGAGGTGTCGCAGGGGCAGATTCATATTAAAATCCCATGCGCTTGAAAGGGCGAGTTCTCGGAAAACGGAACAGAACGCAGAGAAGGTCCTTTACATGTCGATTATCTTCTAGACAACACATTTCCACCTCTCCCGCCCACCTCATCTCCAGGAGCAATACAGCTTAATCCACAGGAACGGCGCTTAGCCGCCTCTCTCTCTCTCTCTCTCTCTCTCTCTCTCTCTCTCTCTCTCTCTCTCTCCAAAAAGGTCGTAAGGAGCCCCTGCCGCCCAGCAACAACCCCCGAGTGACATTTCTCGGGCGAGAAGGTCCAGGAAGGGCAGAGAGGTGGCCTTTCCCGCCCTCGGCCTACGCGCTCGGCAGAAGGAACTCAAGCAGGTGAGAGATCAGCTGTGTGTGAAGAAGGAAAAGAACCGTCCCTGCAAACAGAAATGGACCTTCTGCCCTCTCGACACGAAGGAGGGAGGACTTGGTGGAGAAAAAGAGCAAGTCCTTCCCCCGCTTGGAGGTCCCATCCAGCCATTGAATCCACCGGCCAAGGAACCCGCGTGAAGCAGAGCAAAACTGGACTGGACCAGGACAGCTTCTCGATGCCACCAACGACGAGACCCTGTTTGTAATTTCTGCCACTAACAAAAAAGATCCCCACAGCTAATTCAGCCACAAGTGGGAAGGACGGTGTCCCCTCAGGTGCCACCATTCTTATGTGCAGCGGGAAGCCTTAAATGTCCATCTACCTTAACGGTATTCCTCCACCCTTTCCACTGCAGGTGTGCACCTCCTCTGCGCCACTAGCCCAAACTTCCACCCAATTCAGCTGCAGGATTCCGGCTCCCTTGGGTTGTGGTCATCGTGTGTCCCTTCCTCACATCTCCAAAGGCACAACCTTGTGCAGAGGAACCGATCGGTGGGAGAGGAAGGCTGGGGGGACATCCAGCCCCTTGGTTTCCCCCCCCCCAACCCCCAGCCCCTTCTGTCCTGTCTCCCAGCCCTTCCCCTCGCCTGCTTTTAAGCACATCTTTGGGTTCCTCCTCCCAGCCAATCAGTCTGAGTAATTCTGTTATTTAAACAAAGCCATATTTCAAGGGGGGCTGCCACTTAAGTCCCCCTCCTCTACTTTCTCACTTTAATGCACAGGCTATAAATAAACCACCTCAGACAGCATTCCAGGGATATTTATTTATTTTTTTTAAAAAATGTTTCCTGATTATGAAAGACTGTTTTGAAAGTCTTTTTTCCCCCGGCGTAGGCATTTATCATTTTCAGATCATTTTCCCTACGAGTGGGAGCATGTTTAATTCTTCAGCGGAGCCTGCCAGATGAAGCTTTAGCCAAAAAGTGTTTTCTGCCTTGGCTTTATCAGAATTTGAAATGGGGGGGGGGGGGATGGAGGACCGGCGTTTATGCCAAAGGAACCAACCCCTCTTGGAATCCATGGAGCTCTTTGTGCTCAGAAAGCCATTAATCTCAAAATCCCCCAGGCGCTTCCAAAACCCGGGAGACGCAAGCGGCTGATCCACCAATGCGCGCAGCCTCTGTTTTGCTCATCTTTCAATTACCGAAGGTCCATTACACGCTCCGCCTTATGAGGAGCGCCGATTCTGGAAGGCAACCCAAGGTCTTCAAAGCCCACAGCCACATGATGTAATACAATCCCGAATTACCGGAGCCCTCCCCTCTTTCTGCCGCTTCTAAGACCGGACACCGCAACCATCAGGCTTATCATCACCTAACTGGGATGAGGAAAAGTAGCTTTCCTAAGAACGGGTATTCTGAGCCTCAGGCAAGCATTAAGCATGAGAG
Source organism: Rhabdophis nuchalis (assembly GCA_039707465.1). NCBI lineage: Eukaryota > Metazoa > Chordata > Lepidosauria > Squamata > Natricidae > Rhabdophis > Rhabdophis nuchalis. The sequence continues at coordinate 937,119 of CM077653.1, read as the reverse complement.
CTCCCTGTGTCGTCGCGCAGAAGGTATGCAAATCCCATTTGCATGGAGAGGACGTCTTCTATGCCTATTAGAAGAAATCTATGTGGCTGGACTGGGGAGGCTGGGTTAGGAAAGAGATTTATTGTGCTGTAAGTAGGTGCTCTACAACACAGCATTGTTTGGTTTATGCACAGGGCAAAATTATCCTAATAGGTTAAAATATGTTGTCTGTATACTCCCATGTTCTTCTCTTTCCCTCCGGGATGTTTTGGAATAGCAACCACACACATCAAAAGACTAGACTACTCAAGCATCTTGTTAAAGTCATCTCCAAACTTCTGCTACTTGCTCTCGTCATCCCATTAAGCCACGAGCTGGTTGTCGTGGTCTAATGGACAACCAACGGTTGTCTTTAAAGGTCTACCTGGCAGCCAACAAAAATGAAATCCAACTTCAAGGACGCCCAAATTCACTGCCCCTCCAACACAAAACACCGTATACTTCCAGTCTTAGCTAGATCATGTTAATCCATCCATACTGGGAACACTTAAGTGATGTGAAAGGGCTGGGTCAGCATCTTTGGGGGAAACCAAAAGCGAAGTCTCCACAGGGCAAAGAGATCCTGGGGATTAGATGCAGCAGCTGCTGTTGCTTTTCTCATAACAGAAGCGAATTCAGGTCATTAAACGTTTTAGGAACCTTTCTGACTCCAGCTCAGACACCTGTGAGGCCTCTGAAGGGTGAGGTTGTTTAGGGGAATTGGATCTGCAGTGCTGCAGTGCAGAATTTTCACCCCAAAGTATTGTGTTTCCTAGGGGTCCTCTAAAGATCTGGCCAACTGAGTGGACCTACTCGAGATGGGCTTGGAGACTAGATAGGAAAGTCAAGCAAGTGTGCTGGGCGTAACCAATTTCATTGTAATTTTATTACAATATTATTACAATGACAATAAAGGTTATTATTATTATTATACTTCTTTGCTAACACAACATGTGAAGACCAGGACCTGCGTTTCAGAACAGGAAGCAGAGTGGACCATCAGCACTGAAACCACAGCAGTAGCGTCCCACTGCTGAGGGATGCTAAATGACAGCAACCCCCTAAGCAACGTAGCCACGCTATTCCCGAGGGCCACGGGGCCTCATTCTACAGGGAAAAGAAGGCAGGTAGTTAAGATGTCCTTTGGATGCCTTAGCCTACGCTATTTAAAGACAAAAACAAAATAGAACAGACACATGCATAAAAAGTCTCCTATCCTTGACATCCCACTGATGCGTCTCCTTTTCCCCCTTACAGTGAGGAACGTAAAAGAAGGGTCCCGGGGCCCTTTCCCCACCCAACCACTGGGCTCTCCCCATCCACATTTCTCGGCCGCCTCCACCCTCAAGGGCAGAACCTGCCTTTGGGGAGAACCTTCAGAGGCAGGAGGGGAGGGAGAAAGGACAGGAAGGGCAGCCCTCCCTTCCCACTGCCCTCCTTTTCTTCTCCGCCTGCTTTGGAAGGAAGTTTCTGGTCTTTGCTCTGGGCTGCTATTAAATCCTCCTAAGATCTAAATCCTACACGGACACAGTCAGATCTAATTAAAAGCCACTCTAAAAAAAGATGGCATTTTACATATGCGAGAGAAAAAAAGGAACCTGCCTAAATTGGATTGCACTGAAGTAATGTGATCTATTAACGTCTCAAATTATAGTATGCAAATTTTGATAATTCACTGATATTTATAAGATTCGACTCAAGGAGGCCAAGACCACGGTAAAAACGGCAAGTTTAAAGATAGGAAGGGAATGGACTTCAGCCCTTCAGTCCCATAAAATGCCGTATCTACCATCCATTTTTTAATTACCGGTTGATCAGCACGCAGGTGGTGTAATAGCTTTTAGCTTTCAATTACCAAACTTATCAAAATCGGCCACCAAAAATGAGATTTCCAGAGATGAAAGGGCAAGGCTTGATTATTCATCCCTGCACAATGGAATTGTTTGTTTTTCAACAAGATTTCAAGTTCCTCAGGTAACCCCCCTGGGAAAGTTAGTTCACAGGGCCAATTTTACCCAGGTACCTGTGGATTTAGCACCTTGGTTTGGTTTCGTTTCATTTCTACAGTTCTGGGTGAAGCTCTTTGGAGGCCATTCCAAGATGAAGAAAACTCCAGCCTTTTGCTACAGAGAGTAAACGTCTTGCATGTCTCTCCTAAAGACCGGCTGAATTCAGCTGAAAGGAAGATGGTCCTGATTGAAGACCCTACTCCTTGCCAAACACTACAAGCAGATAGGAAACACAACTATAGGCGGAAGCCCCCAGCCGAAGCCTGCTGGCCCTGCAGAGCCCCCAGCCAGCATTTGCTGTCTCTTCAGCAGTCTCAGGAAATCTTTCGGGACCCCGCTTCCCCTTGAAAACTAGGAGAAAGTTGTAAACTTATGAAGTTTTGGGAGAGCCACCACCAACGGCAGGGAAGCTACCAAAATGTTGTTTTTACCCTACACTTATTTCCCTTGTAAAAATTTTGAAAACCAATAAAATACTTTTCCAAAAAAAAAAAAAAAAAACTAGGAGAAAGTCTTCTCCTCAATTTCTTAGAACCTTTCTCAGAACAATCTTAGGAATGTGTACACTTTAAATCAGTGTTTCTCAACCGTGGCTCTGGCTGGCTGGGGAATTCTGGGCGTTGAAGTCCAGTCATCTGCCATTCTTGGCTCTGGGGCCCCGTTGGCCCCAAGCCCTTCCCTGCTCAGCCGCTGCTGGGCTCTTCCCAGCGTAAACCCACCTCCCAGCCTTTTGGTGCGGCTCATTCAAGACGGAGGCTGCTCCGCCATTATTCTCCGCAGGTAGCGGGGGCAACTTTTTAACCTCTCCGTTGTAATTAATTCTTTCTGGAGTAGCAAGCACTCCTCTCGAAATATTCACGCAAAGGTGGATGAAATATTGTCACTGTTGGGGAAATTACCCAAGAAGAGAACAAGACAAACCGTTAACAGACAAGCAAACAGACAAGGGCCTTGTCACAATACAGAACAATCAAAATTAGAGCGTGAATCCCTCATCAAACGCTTGAAATAATGAGCCTTATTGCAGGTTACTCTGCGTGTTTCCATTGGGGGGTCGAGAGGCTCACCCAATCCTATAAGACCAATGCTACAAAAATCCCATGAATCCGGGCTGATCCAGCTTTGGGGTTCTTGTAGATCCTGACAGATCTTGGGCAGCCTCCAAAGAAGCCAAGCATCGTTCGGCCTGATCCTTCCTTGGAGAGGAGACTCCGGGGAAACCCAAGAGCTTCCCTGAAATGTCTCTCCTGCCCCTCCAAAACCCCCTAAGAGCAACACCAAGATGGACATGCAACCACCAGGAACCAAGCTTAGTTGGAGCACGGACCACACCGGCAGCCCCCCTCTACAGCCATCGCCTGTGAGAAGCCATCCCCAAATTCCACAGAGGAGCAGCTGCGCCCTGTCTGGAAGGAGGTCAAGGCCTGGGGAGATGCTCCGGCAAGTGGAGCCTGGCCAAGCAGAGCGGTGGAAGCGGCTGGGACTGCCTCACCTGTTCCGTATCACTTTTTCCTTCCAAGTGCCCCAAACCATAAACCAGAAGAAGACCTGAGCCACCTTGTGTCTCGGAGGCAGATTCAGGCGAAGGCATCGCTAATCCCCCCAAAGGGCATTTTATGGCGAGGATTTCACCCCTGAGCTCCGGGTACTCCAGAAGCAGCGGCAGAATCAGGGGCCGCCGGAGAGATGCTTCTCCCGCCATTTTTAATAGGGAGGCCAAAAACGAGCCCATCCTCATCTGTCCCGTTCCCCCCCCCCCTTAAAGCGATGTAGGCTCCCTTCCTGTTCTCAGAGACGGTCATTGTGGAAATCCTCCCCCCATGAGGTCCCAGAGGCAACATGGAAAAGCGCCCTCGGGCCAACCTGTCAGGACGCCTGGCTAGAGTTGTTCCCCCTGCTGCCCTTACAGCTGCCCAGAGGGGGGGCGGGAAACACAGCCCCGATACTCTGGGGGCTGATAGGAAGCAATGAACTCAGCCCAATTCCTGTGGGATGGACTGCCGGACCTTCTTCCAGCCTCCCACTGACACGCAACGGCAGCTCTTCAAAGCTGTTTAGGCCACAGTGAAGGGAACTAAGGGCCGAAGGGGTGGGGAGCATCCTATGCCTAGAGCGGGCATCCAAAGACCCGGTCTCTTGGTGCAGGGACCTTAGGCTGCCAGAATAGGGGCAGCTGGTCACCTGTGAAGGGTCCCCCAAAGGGACAGGATGATGAATCGGTATCAGCCAGGTAGAGATGAGGAGTCTCTTGGGTCTAAAGGATCTTCCACAGAAGGTCCCTTGCACCAAGTCCCCTCCGAGTCTCCTTGCTTCTCTCCTAGGGCCACACCTGAGCAGAGCTGACCTTTCTTCTACAATGGTAAAGACCTCCAGAACCTGCCAGCAGCTTGTTTTTTATAGGAAATGTCTCCTCGTCTCCTCTTCTGGATCTGCCTGTCACTACCCTGAGGCGTCTCCAATGGACCAGGTGGAGTTCTTGCCAGGAGAGGCAGGCGAGAAGGTCCAGGGCCTCTGGGCTGGGTGGCAATGACCCAACCCAAGGAAACCCCTGATCATCTTCCAGCCCCAGGGATTTGCCACCTTCCACCTGCTCTTCCCTGCAGGTGAGGTGGAACCATTCTGAATGGGAGCTTCTGCATTGAAATACACTCCTACTTTTTTTTTCTCTCAACGGGGAGAAATATTAGGAGGAAACAGACCTTCACCATGGAGCCAAGTATCACAAATCAATTTAATTTCAGGATCCTGCTGACGAGCGGATACTGAAGGACGATGGCGGGCTTCCTTGGATAGCCTGCTTCAAAAGCAGGACAACAAGGAGGAAAGCAGGTCAGTTGCAGCTGAACTGGTCCCAGTTGTTCTGCTTCCTGTCAGAGGACCCAGACTTTGGATGGTCACCAGGCCCCATCTGACCAAGGGGGCCGTTTAAACCCTTCCCATGCGCCCCCACCCAGGCAAACTGGGCACAAAGCCCCACTGAACTTCATTAGCTTTCACACGCCTGGAGAAGTTTCCAGCTTGGCTTCCTAACTATGAACAGTGTTCTTGCAGCATTCTAAGTATTATTCCTGTTAAAACAGCTGTAAAAAATAGTTTTCCTTCCCCCCCCCCCCCCCCATCCCCAGTCCTGGCCAATCCAAACAATTATTTTTCTCACTTAAAATGCAGGGCTTAAATGCTGAGTGTTTCCAATGAAAGCTGGCATCCAACCTCCACCCACCCCCACCCCCAAAAGCTGCCTGCATTTTAACCGGAAAACAGCATGTCCACTTCACTTATTTCCATCTCAGTAACCAAAAAGAATCAGGCACTCCAAGGGAACAAGGGATGGAGTTCTGAGTTGGAAAAAGAACCCAACCGGAGACAAAAGCTTCCTTGCCACCATTAAGGCCATTATTTTGCAAAGTGCTGCATTTTGGGTGGGCCGGCATTTCATTTCGTAGGTTTTTACCTTCCTGCTTTTTTTCACAAAAAAAGCAGCTGGTACCAAAAGGCTGGAAGAGGAAAAGCTGAAAAGAACGATTAAGTAACACTGGGGCGGGTGGGGGAGGACCCACAAAAGGTTTAACTACACACACACACACACACACTCCAGAGGTAGGCGGCATGTGCATAAACAGAGCGGCAATGCTTCCGCCCACCCCAGTGTGGGACATGTTGTCGTGACTTAAGAATAAGCTCCCCTTTTCTCCATTCCACCGAGGGCATCCGAGGCCCTTAACCTTCACCAGCATTGATTGCCTTCAACAAATATGGAAGGCAGCTTCTCTGAACTCGATTCTGCAGCTCTGGGCTTCCTTTCTGCAGAGCTTCGGCCCGGAAGAGGCCAAAGCCGAAGGGAAAGCTACCTGGAGAGGCAGCGGGAAGCGTCTCTGCAGAGTGGTGGGCTCTGCTGCGGTGGAGCCAATGACCCCTTCTAACCAGCTTGATTTGCTCTGCTTCTATTCCATTCATTGGCCACAAACCCCGCAAAGGCAGGCTTGCCCAAAGCAGAGTCCTGACAAGCCTTTCATAGGCCATTCCTCCTGCTCCTTGCCAGAAATAGCCTGGGACATCTCCTGGGGCTTCGGGAAAGCTGCAGGAAAATCCAGTCTTCTCTTTTTAAAAAAACCACTCTGGGCGAGCTCTGCAAGACTTTAAGAGAAATACAGGTGTGGAACCCAAGATGACTAACTGCAGCTGCAAGGATGGCAGCAGCCAAGGAAACAGCTGACCACCCGTCTGCTCCAGTGGAAACGGGGAGGTCAAATAAGCAGAAGACATCCAGGAATGGAGGCCTGCAAGCAGAGAAGAGCTTCCCTCCCTCAGTCGTTCAGCTATTCTCCCAAATTATGTTATGAGGCTGAGATCCAAGAAATTCAATTCCAGCCGAAAGAGCCGCCATCAACACATGCAAACATGCTCAACAGCAGCCACCGGCCATATCTGGTGTCCTGCCCCCTCGGAGTTCATCTGGAAGCAAAGCCACCCAGGCTGCCAAGAAACCTTCAGAGGAAAAACAACATCCTGCAACCTGAGATCAGGCAGGATGGCTCTGCAGGCCGATTTAATCCCTCTCCCAGGCCGGCCTTTGGCATCCACCTCCCATGGGTTCAAACTGGACTATAAAATCCCTTCCCCACAACCTCAACACTTGACTGGGCCCAATGACGGGCAGGCGGGGGTTCGGCGGGCATGAGTTGGCAACAGTCCAGCCGCAGAAGCACGGATGCAAAATGAGGACATGGTCCTTAAGACCCCAGGAGTTCACCAAAGCTCACAAACCGAGATAATGCCGGAATCCCAAAATGTTACAAAGGAGACCTGGGAGTCAGCAGCAGGCCGTCATGATGACAAAAAAACCCCAATGTGTAACATTACAAAGGAGGCAACACAATTGTTGCAATTATGCTCTTAAGTAGAAAAGCCTTTCCCACAAAGCCTCCCCAGACGGGCACCAACATGCCACCCTGTCACACAACGCACAAAGTCAGCCACGTTGCTGGTTTTATTCTGGCTCCTTCCATGGGACGAGCCCATCTCCTGGCCCCTTCGGGGATGACGGCTGATTGGGGCCAACAGGGAAGTTGAGTTGCGGTTGATTTTATGACTGTTTTTGCCGTGGTCGTTAAGCAAATCACACAGTGTGAACAGGTCCAGCTTCCCCCACTGACCACCCCCTGAAAAAGCCTCCAATGGCGACCAAGTGACCCTAGGATGCTGCACCCCTCCTTAAGTGCAGGTCGGTTGCCAAATGTCCGACTGTTGATCCCTCGACTGCAGGGGGGCTGCAGAGGTTGCAGGTGGGAGGACTGGCCGTAAGCCACCCTTTCCAGGGCCGGCATAACAGTCTTTAAATGAATAGTCACAGGTCGAGGACTACCTGCAATACTTTAAGGCGATGGAAAGACTGACCGCCGTTACAGCAACTAAGAGGTTCCATAAATTGCAAAGCCCGAAGATTCTCGCCTGGAATGAGGTTTTTATCTCAGTGGGTCCATCTGTAACCTTTTCACCTTAGAGGTGTATGAAGAAAAAAAAAATAGCCACCATTTGAGGACAATTTATTTTCCACTCAATTTTTCAGACAAAGCCCTACAGCCGCTAACAGAAAGCAACTTTGGAGATTAATAGAGCAAATATTTTAAAGTGTCTTCACACGGCAAGGGAGCTGCATAGCAAGCTCATTTACAAGACAGAATTGCAAAAACAAGCAGTTTCTCATGCTTAATCCGATAACTCTGATGTATCTTTTGAGATGGTCGACACCAGCTCATATTTCTGTTTCTGAACAGGGAGAAGCAGCTGCTTTCAAGCCGAGCGACGGTAAATTTCTCCCAAGCTCCTACATGCAGGGGGCCAAGAACCGTAGGAAGAGACCTCTGCGTGATGAGGACCCCGCTGCTTTTCCGGGTTTCATCAAACATCTCCTGAACATCCATCGGAACAGGATGCTTAAGTTCAATATTTAAGGCAAAAACTCTGCGGAACTACATCCCACAGGATGTTCATGGCATCTCAGCACCTCTTTGACCTTCCATCAAGTCTATCAACTGGAGAAAATTCAGATTGGGATGGGGGCCACATTGGGATTGGGAAAGAAGGTTGGAATTTTTTTTTAAAAATGGAAATAAATTACATTCAGGGGAGAAAAAATAAGAAATAGTGAAAAATGTTTCCTTAATTCCTTATATTCCCCTTAAGTCCAGCATTGTGTGGTTGGTTGCAGCCCTCCAAGGAGAAGATCAGACCAAGCAGAGCGTCATTTGGAGGGTGAAGATTCTTAGTGAGTTAAATCATTTTCACTGGGGTGTAGCATAGTCCTGGCCAGAGACCCCCAGCAAATGCATAGACCCTGATATAATCCATCACCACTTACAAAGGCAAGCAGGACTCCGGGTAAGCGACAGGAAAAACAGAGGCCCAAATTGTGTGCCAATCAGTGTTGTGGGGGACCCTCATCATGAGAGCGTTGACACAAAAGAGGATAGGATCATGCAAACTTTCATCCGTCATTTCAACCCAACCAGGGCTGGGGCAACCTCCTGGGTTGGGCATTTCAGACTCTTTTGAGTTTGGAGGAATGACTTCTAGATGCCGCCAGACCAACCCCAGGACGGCACAGAGGTTCCATGTAGATCTGCTGGGAAGGCCAGAATGCTCCGGAATTCACCCCAATTTTTCATTCCTGGATTCGTTTTGGACAATCTCACAACAAAGGATTAACAAGGAGGTTTCAACCTCCCTAAGGATATTGCCAACAAAAGACAGAACCTCTTTCTATTCCGTTGAAGTGTCTTTAGCCACAGCCCTCCAATTCTGAGTATTTTTAAATACAACTTTGGAAACTACACCAACATCCAGCTGGCCAGCATACATTTGCTGCCGGTGGGTTCCATCTTTAATTTGCACTCAGAAAGGATGCAATCAGGCATTGTAATAAAGGAAAGGAAAGCCCCTGGGTGACCAACCAACCTCCTCCCCCCAATCACTCTTTGTATGACTGCCATGCTAAGCTTCCAACTACAATCCTGTCATTTCCAAGCAAAAAGCAAGCCAACAAGTCTTAAAACATTTCATTTTGGAACAGCCAGACGACAATTTAGTCCAGCAGAAAATGAAAGTAAGGAAGCGGGGTTGGAATGAAATGGACTTAAAATATCACTCATCCTAGTTCATGTGGCTGCTGTTTCGAAGCTCTTCCCGTAAAAGGAGCAAGAGGTTTTCCAGGTTTTAAGTGAAAACAGCAACGCAAATTGTTGAGATTCTTGACCACAAAGGACGCTTCCTCTCACACGAAAGCTGAACCAAAAGTAAGGCATTTAAGGAACTCGCAATACAGCCCCATCGCATGGCTCCCCCTTGGCAGAGAGAAAGGGGAAGAAGCACCAAAGCAAAGAAATCTCAGCCTTCAGGTCAGAAAGAGGCAAGGAGTCGTCGTAGCAAATACCAGGCCTACCAAGCGTTTTTGCTGGTCAATGACCGGAATAAAAAGGCCTGACTGACTGAGTATTCACCCCCCCTCCCGCCGCCCCCCCCGCCCCAATTTCTTTCCTTGCAAAATATCCTCGCTTCCACTCTTCTCCTGAGGATCCCACCTCCTTGGTCTCTCTTCCCCCTTGGCTGCTCTGCTCTTTCTTCATCGGTTTGTTTTGCAGTTGAACCTCCTTCCATTTCTCCAGAGCTGCTGCCATGTCCTTTTTTTCATAGCTCATCACCACGTGGACATGGGATGGGCACCTGGGCCTCAGGTAAACACGTGCTAGTACACTAATGTAGTGCTGGCTTGCTTGGAAACCACACCTAGCTCTTGCCCTTCGTTGCAGTAACGTATGGATTAGCCAGGTTTAATTCTCTGGTGAAATGGCAGCGCTGAGGTTGACCCAAGGGGTGAGGCTTCCGGGTGAGGCCCCCACAATGGCCTTATCTTGCTTCATTCATGAAGAGAAGGAGGCATCCTAGATGTTCCCTCTCATTCAGAAGCCACGGTGTTTGGCCTACAAGGATTCCTGGAAGCCATTAATCTGGAAGCTCCCTCGTGGGAGGAAATAATCACAAAGCCGGTTGGTTTTGAACTAACCCTGGGAGACCAAAAGGGGGAAAAGACAAAGATTCATAGGCAACACTGCAGGGAAAGTTATCTTCACAAGCCCAGGTCCCATCCGACTGTGGGATTAATCTCAGACACTAAATCAAGGATTTTCCAACCTTCACTGTTAAAAACAGTCTCTTATAAGCTCTAAAAGAAATCCTCTCTCATATGGAGGCTTAAGAAGTTATTAATTTTGACACGCCCTTTGATAGTCTGTTTCATCACCCAACCCAGGCACGGGCAAGAGGCCAACGATTTCTGGAGGAGACCAGCCCAGGGACCAGATTTCGTGGAGAGGCAGCACCTTCAGGCTCAGGCCAATCCCTCCTACAAGTCCTGCCAGGGCCAAAGAGGCCCCATCAGCATCTCCCAGCACCATCACTGACCTTCACTCCTGCTAGGAGGAAAATGAAGAAGGAAGCGCATCTGATGGCCACGTCGAAGCCAAGGCCATAATTAAGACAATCACTAAAGCAGCTCGGGAGTTCTGGAAGGGCAAAGTGCTTGTCCGCAGGTAGAGGCATGACTGTGGTAATTTCTGACTTAAAAACAAGATCGATCGGAATGGGGTTTTTGTTGAAGGCGCTCTACAATCAGGATGGCAGGTAATTACCACAATGTGACGAGGAGCCATCTTTCCCCACTTTCACTAATGGCCTAGGCAAAAGCAAGTGGAGAGGGCGACTCAAAAGGGAAGTTGCACCAAGGGAGGTTTAGCCGTGGTTCCGCCTTGCCCCAAGCCCAGGCAAAGCTCAGGCGCCTGTGGAGGGAGCGTGTGGGGCACAGCACCAATGCCTCAAAATGCACAAGAGCAGGATGAGCAATGCTGACAATTCCTCCCGCTGGGTCAGAACTCCAACTCACAAGGAGCCTGCCTGGCTATCTATCTTATGGAAGCCAAATCTGTATGGGAGATTCTCAGCCCTTCGGGTCATGGTTGTCCCAAAGGTGCTTTTTCCAAAGGCAACCGGTCTTTGTTTTTCCGTGAAGACCTTTTGCTTCTCATTCAAGAAGCTTCTTCACTTCTTCAGCTTCCTGGATGAGAAGCCTTCAAGGAGCAACAAAGCCCAGCTGCCTTTGGAAAAAGCGTCTTTGGGACTTGATGAAGCTAATGGAACCCAGGGCTCCTCAGATGGTCCTCATTGAGAGGCCCAGAGAGACACAGGGCAGGGCAATTGAACCCATAGGGGGCTGGGCTTGCTCAGGCGTTCCAACGGGATGACCATCCTCCAGAGAAGTGAGTCTCTCTCTCTCTCTCTCTCTCTCTCTCTCTCTCTCCCCCCCCCCAGCTTTGCTGAGCCAACCACACTGCCTTCCCTGCTGGATCTGGAGAGACGTGAAGAAGTTCCCCATTCTCATCACGTCTGAGGGAATCGATCTCAATGAGTTCAGTACAACTTCCAAACAGGCAAGGACGCTATTGCCGTTTTTATTTTTAGTTCCCATCGTAAGATTTTCAAGGCGAGCATTAATATTCACACCAAAATTCAACAACCATAAATAATGCACATAATAATGCTAGAGTAAATATTGGAATAACCACCCCATGTCAGTTTAACCTTAATTATCCCAATTTGTGCACTAATTTCTATGGTCTTTCTGATAGGAGCTGGCCTTCCACCAGGCATGGCTGATTTTCTCGGGCTCCTTAAAAAGCTTGAAATGCTTCTCCAAACTGGGAGGGAGGGAGGGAGGGAGGGGGGAAAGAGCTCAAATTAAATGGACCCAGCATGAACCCACATCAGCCTCGTCCTTAAGGTTCCGTGTCCCCTGGAAGCAGAGCTCTGCGCGACCAAGGAAGGGATGGGCTCCCGTTGTCTTGGCTCCACAGGCTCCACAACTCGGGAGAATCTGCACCCACCTGCTGGGTGTGGCCTCTTCAGAGAACCCCAAGGACAATCCGGGTACATGGCAGTCCCAGCCACCTTTTGAGCAAGAGTGCAGAGAAGTCCCAAATCTTCAGAAAACGGTTCTCCATATTGAAGAAGAAAACTCTGCGCTCCGAGCAAAACCGGGCAACGCAATGACAGGAGGCCAAGATGTGTGATTGCCAATCCTGGTTGTCTTCTTCTCCGCCACGTCAGGCCTCCAACTCCCCCGGCCCAGTTGTCAGTCTTTTTCTACTTCATTATTTCCTCTCGCAGAGAGCTACCTCCTTCCGAAGACGCCATTAGAGAGAGCACTGACACATAGCAAATCCTGTCTGGTGGCTTGTAGAATTAGCTCAGAACCAAAGATGGAAAATATCATTTCGGTATGAATGCTGTCAAATGCCATGATCTGAGCCCTTCCTTCCACTGGTCTCACGGAAGACAATAAACCCCACGGGGCCCCAGGAAGAAAAGGAAGGAGCACCAGCAGCAGCAGACCGGCTGACAAACTGTTGCTTCTCACCCAGCCGTGCAAGCCTGTTGTTGTTGTTTTTTAAATGCCTTTAATTTAGAAAACAGTCTAGGAGCAACCATGGTTTAAAGCCAGGCTCCTCCCTGCAAAGCATCCTCTGTATTTCCAGAACTGGTTTTGAGCCACGGAGGAAACTAAAATAGCAGGTGGCCGCAGAATATCCTTGCACTGGTTTACTGGCATATGGATATTTTGCCACTAGTCACACCCAGCATGCCGAAAGCCTCCCCCCCCCACAAGGGACCCCCCCACCTCTCCACAGGCTCCTGTGTGCTGTCCGAGAGACGCAGGAGATCCTCCCTGCCCCCCCCCCGTCTATTTTGAAGCACAACAAAAGGAAAAGTTATACTGCAATGGTGCACGCTACACCCACAAAAACGAAGCCACACACTGCTGTGTCATTTTACTTATTGCTTGGGGAAAAGCAGGAAGAGACACCAAGTGCCTCGTTTTTTATGCTCTGGGCAGGCAATAACCAGGCCAGCTTTTCCCTCTTAATATGCAAGGTGTGCCAGTTGGATCCTGGCAACTGACTTCCGCCGAAAAAATGGTCTCTCGGCTTAATCAATCACACACACTCACCCCCCCCAACCACCTGAAAGGGAGAAGGGAGACTTTCCCACCACCAGTAACAGGTGAGGGCCCAGTTCCTTCTGTGAATGGTGCGGGGTTAATAATAATAATAATAATAATAATTTATTTTATATACCGCGTCCTCTCCCCAGGGGGACTCGGAGCGGTGCACAGGGAAAACATTAAAACACATAAAATATATACATAAATAAATGTATATATTTGGTTGGGGGGAAGTAGAAATGAGGAGGAGCCCCCAAGAGTTGGTAATGAAGATGCCGTTCCAGGAGGAGGGGATTAAAAACCTCCAGAACAAGAGAGGGATTGAGGAGCAGGCAGAAACAAGCTTGGCTTCACGAGGAAACATCATCCGCCCCAGTCAGGCAGTGTGTACGAATTCTATTCTTGACAGTCCAAAGCATCCCTGATTTAAATGTGAAAAGGTAGCAGCATTAGCAAGCGGTGCATTTAGCAGGAGGGAAGCCCCCCCACCCCCGTCAAAGGAGGACTTCATGCAGAGGGAAGAAGCACAACACCCAACGGACCAAGGCCTGGTCAAAGTGGGAGAGTGACCTACCCTGGCCAGCTCCCCCCTCAAGAGTAGCCTTCGAGCTCCTTCAGTTCACTGGACAGCTTGGCCGAAAGGCCTCCAGGCCTAGAGACCCTGGGATGGCCAGGGGTCGCTCCACGGTTGGGAGGAGCCCATCTAGAGAGAGAGAGAGACCTCAAAAGCGAAGCCCCCCTCATTGTCTTCCCATGAGATCTGCTCAACCAGCCTAGACCCTCGACCACCGTCCCACACGTCTCCACGCAACCGAAAGAGATTTTGACTCCCAAGGCCTTTAGAGTATCATTCACATCCCTGGCACTGAAGGGTGGAGAAAGGGCCTCTGGAAATATGGATGCTGCGGTGCTCCAACCTATTTTGTGCAAAGCGCGAGATGCCGTCAAAGAAAAGGCACTTTAGAGAGGTAAAATTATTGTGTTTCTACAGTCAAGTCAGCCCAAAGCCCATCAACAAATGCACACTGTATGCATAACCCTGAGGAAATTACTAGGTAAGTCATTTCTGGTGCACACAAACAGAATGGTAATAGCATTTAAATAGGCCCTCTTTGATGTGGAATGAAGCAGCATGCCTGATCCAAAGCAAAATACGTTTTATTAACTCTGACCAGGCACACGCACCGGGTTACAAGCTGACACTTCTCACGCGCGGCACTATCATTTAGTAGCAGGGCAGAGACCGTGTCTATTGTCTGCTGCCCTGGCAGAACGTATGATTAAACCGGCTCTGCCCCGGGGGCAAAGGGCAAGGCACCATCACTAGCCAAGGAAAGCAAAGAGACAAGGAAGCAGGTGCCAACGGCAAGCGGCAAGGCCAGGAAGCAAGGCGTCCCCTTCATCCATCCCTTCAAGGGCTACGGGCATCCGAATGCCTCCTGCAAGCAAGAAGGAAGGAAGCCATCGCTCTGTGCCTTGCCTAGATTCTTCTCCCTTCTCCAGCGGAGGCTCCCATTTGACGCCCGTCACCACAAAGCCAGGATTTAGGCTGGGCAGGGACAGGCTGACCCAGAGGCTCCGAGGCTGGCTCAAGGGCCCCCCATCTCCCAGGCCTCCCTTTGACACCTGCCGCACCGATTAACTGGCTCTTCTGCAACTGCACCGCTCTCGCAAACACTGAATCACGGATTGTTGTTTTTTAATTCCAGCTTCCAGGATGAAATCAGTAAAACTGCCCTCTAAACAACGATTCAACCAACACCGGTTCTGGGTGGGAAGCAACAAACTGACCACAATAAAACCGGCTGAATTCGCCTCATTGTATCTGTGCAAAATACCACAATGTACTCATCACTGATCTGGAGATTGGTAGTTCTGTTATGCACAATATTGCCCTTCCATTACAGGTGTTGTGACAACTGTCCTCAACATGGTTGCCTCCAGATGTGGATTCTGGGCATTAAACCACCCCAAAAACTGGAGAGGGGAGGGAGGCAGCAAGCTGAGGAAATCTGCCTGAGCAATTTGTTCCCCCTGAATGATGAAGCGCTCAACACAAGTACCAGACAAACCACAGAGAATGTTAGTGATGATGCTGTTGTCCCAACTGTTTGAATACATTTCCCAGATTTATTTTTGTTTATATTATTTGAAGCACCAAGCAATCCTCTTTACCAAGGTCTCCCCTGGGGAGGTGGGATCCTAACCACCTAGGCAGGAACTCCAGTTGTGATGCTTCCACAGGGCCACCCAGCGACAGCTGCTCTGCCCCAAACACCCCACAAGATCCAATCACAGTCGAGTCTGTTTGCACCACAGCTTTGCCGTGCTGCTGTTGTTTTGAGGAGGGGGGGGGGGTTGCAGCACAGTATCCGCTCTCTCTGTTCACAGCCTGTTCCCACTGAAGAGCAGATTTCAAGGACTCTAGGAATCTTGGCCCTTTTTCCAGCTTCTAAGCTTAATTAACTGTAAAGCAAGAGTGATCTCCAGATGAAAGGCGTCATAGGAACGCCTAGATTAAAGCACCAGCTTCTTTTAAACCACGTTTTAATATTACCCAGCTCCATTGCAATGATCCAAGCTAGAATTGGATTTCTTGCTACATGCTCCATAACACACCCCTGATTACCATGTCATATTGGGGGAGATAGTTTCAAGAATTGCACCTTTTCAGAGACCCCCATTAACCAAAGAGAAGGCAGACCCCGCTGGCTGGAGAAGCCCTCCAGACTCTGGGAGAAAGAGTCCTAGGGCCCCAAGGACACCACGTACCCCAAATGTCTATTAAGACAAGAGCGGTTTCCTTCGACTTGCAACCGGTTCGGAGGAGCCCGCCCAGTGCCGAATCTTGCAACATCCCTGAGGGGACAAGGATCTGAGGCCTCTTCCAGACCAGGAATGAAGAAACCAGAATATCTCAAATTCTTACTAACACATTTAAGCAGTATTACCAGCAGTAACAGCTAGGTGCAGACTGTATCGGTTAAGGAAAAACAAAGATAAATACACTGTATCGGTCAGGAAAAGAGAAATAAATACAGCAAAGGTACACAAGGGTTGGCAGATAAGGGACAATGGAAACGATCTGAGCCACGGGAGGGGGGGCACGAGAAGCCCTGCCTGGTATATAATGGGGGCAAAGGGCACCCCCAGCCGTCTTTGGAGATTGGGGTATTCGACCCGGCAACAATGAAGCGGCCTCCGATCTCCCTTGCAGGGTCTGTTTCCTTAAAGAGGGAGAGTATTCCTGAAATCAGAATTACTCTTGATTTGGCAGATATTTCCTTGCTCCTTTGAGGCTGAACAAGCTCAAAATGCCCAGCTTAGCTGTCTCTCCCTGTCAAACATTCCAGTTGATAAATGACCAAGGAAAGAACCACCCTTTTTATTCCGCTGAAGGCTCCTTCAGAGGGAGCCCGAGGCTCGGGCCCTTCTAAGCCCGGATGGATGATCTCAGGGAGGGGGCCAAACTCCCAACTCCCCTTTCTCGGATTGCCTTGAAAGAGGGACGGGGCTACTTAAGCTCAGCCTGGACGTTGCCTTGACCAGGTTGAAGAAAAAAGAGGAGGGGGTTGAGTTACAACGTGCAAGAAAGGGACTTCACACGTTATGGATGGGCTTTCAATACGGAGTGGGTGGCATACCAGATATCCATCTCCAGATGAGAGAACGGCAGTCATCCCAATACACACACACACAACACACGGGGGGAAAGGAAAGGCACCCTTTAATGCCTAAAGGCTCCTCGGGGCCAAACAAGACTGGGAAGGATCTAAAACCTTGTCCGGACTGCACAACCCCCACCCATCCAGGAGAGCCGAGTCCCTCCAACAGAATCAGTCCCGCAGCGGTGGGAAGCTTGGGGAATCCTCCGGAGACGGTGAAGGGGATGGTAGAATTGGGCCAGCCGCCTTGTAGTCGAGGCACGCCGGGTGTCTGCTACTGCGGGCACCCGCCTCCCCAGCTCCAGCAGCCCCGCTCTCCCTCCCCAGACCGCGATCGATCGGAAGAACCCCCCCCACACACACACATCCATCCATCCGTTGTCCAAGGGCGCCACTTTCCCCTCAACCACCCAAAGCCCCAAGGGAGCCCTCCGGCCACGGGAAGGCTGGGGGGGCTCCATGCCCGGAAGAGCCAGCCTGGGGCCCCCGGCAGCCGCAGTGCCAGCCTGGCTGGAAGAGGCGACGTTCCCAGGGAAGGTGGCGCAGCCCGCGAGGCTCCCCCCCCCCTCCCGAGGGCCCTTCCGCAGAACTTGATAAAGTCCCTGCAACCTGCCTCCCCCCCCGCGCCCCCCCTGCCCGCCCCATGAATGCCGCTCTTTGTTCCCGCCGGAGCTGCCCGGCTCCCCTTCCTTCCCCGCCGCTCTCCGCGCAAAGGGCCGCTCAACGCCGCGGCTGCTCGTCCCCGACAAAGATGCCCCGGGCAAAGCGGGCAAGGGGCTCCGGCAGGACCCGCGACCCTCCCCTCCCCCCCCCGGTAGCTCTCAATACAAGGCGGCCGTAGGAGGGGAGGGAGGGAGGGGGAGGCAGAAAGGAGCGGTTCCGGGGGGGGGGACGGCGGGGGGCGCGGGAGGCATCTCCGCAGCCTTCTCCTCGCGCGCTGCAGCCTCTCGCCCGGATCGACCCCCGCGGCCTCGCCGGAGCCCCCGGAAAGCGGCCCGAAGTTCCCGCCGCAGCGCTGGAGGCGGAGGGAGAGGCGGGGGAGGCGGGCGGGCGTGGGGGGGGGGGGAGCCCCGCAGGGCGAGTCCTCCCGCCCGGAGCCCCGAGGGGGAAGCGGGGCGCCCGCAGCGCTTCCATGGCAACGGCGGCAGGGGGGCTGCTCGGAGGGGCTGCAACGGAGGCGGCGGAGGAGGGGGGGTCGGCGCTGCTTCTCCCTCGGGGGCTCCGCGCAGCCCCACCTGTGGCGGCAGCCGGAGCGCCGCGGCCCCGGGAGAGCCCCGAGGGAGCCGGGGAGGGGGCTTCCCTGCATGGACCGCGCGGCGGCATCGGCGCTCCTACCTGTGGGCAGAAGGGAGGCGGCGGCGGCGGCGGCCAGCAGGAGAAGCACCAGGGCGGGCGGCGGGGGCGGCGGCGGGGCGGGCCGGGGCTGCGGCGGCGGCGAGGGCTGCCGGTGGGGCGGCTGGTGGGGCTGCGGCCGCCTCCTCTGCGGCGCGCTCGTCCGGCTGCGGCTCGCCATCCTCGGGCACCTGCTCGGCTCTGGCAGCGCCGCCCGAACCCGCCGCGCCAGCGAGCCGGCGCCTCACGAGACGCGCGACGTCACGGGGCGGGGCCTCGGCGTCCGCCAGCCAGAGAGCCCCGCGCCCGCCCCGCCCGCACCCTCCAGCCAATGGCCGCCGGGGGCGGGGCGGGAGCGCTCGGCCACGCCCCGTACGCAAATAAGCGGCCGCTCGCCCCCCCCCCTGCCCCCCAGCGCTCCGGCCGGCCGCCTCCGCAGCGCTCGGACTCGCCGCCCCATCGCTTCCCGCCCGGCTGGGGATGATGGGAGCGGGCGCTGCAGGACTGGGCTCCGAGGGGAGGGGGTCGCTCAGACACCTCCCCACCTATCTCCCTCTCCGCCGCCAGCCTGGAGCCCGCGGGCGCAGCGCCCGGGAGATGCCCCGCCGTCGGGGGGAGGGCGAGGCCAGCGAGGAGCAGCCTGGCTGGAAAGAGGCGCAGGCGGCGCCCGATCCTAAGGAGGCGCGGAGTCCGCGCGTGCCACGGAAGGGCTGCGTCCGACCCTGGAGCCGCTGGCGGGGAAGCAGCAGCCGCCGGCGGCGTCCGGTCCCGCGACCCTCCGGGCGCTGCTGTGCAGGGGGGAAGAAGCGCCTCGCAGATGCCCTCCCGATCCTGAGCCGGCGAGACCGGAGAGGCGGGCGGTCCTTGCCCGGCTGCGGGTCGGGTGGACCTTCGACAGGAGCCCCCCCCCGAGCCCCCCAGCCCCAGGTTAAGGCCGGGCACCCTCTCCGGAGTGCGCCCCCCCCCTTTACACCCCCGAAGCCCCGCTGGGGCCTTTGGTTCGGCGCAGGCCGGGACTTGCTCTTCCCCGTTTAGAAGGAAATTCTTTACATTCTCCACATTTGCGCGTAGCTGCCGGAGCCTTTCATCCAACGCCAGCCAAGGTGATGAGTAATCGCAGCCCGCCACTCCGGCTGATAGTAGCTGCAACAGGGACTGCACGATGGCACCTAGTTCACCAGGAAGCCGTCAGGTATTAAAGTCCTCGGGAATCGCTACCACTCCCCGGCATGGCTGCCAGCTGAGAAGCCCCTTTCGTCGTCCCCCCCCTCCCTCCAGGGAGAACCATTCCCACAGACACACACAGCCCCATGTGCAGGAAGCGGGAAAGCCCACCTTGAGTGCCAGCTGGGGTGGCACCACGATGGCCAATTCCTCTGCTCCCCCCCCCCCCCGTACCTGGAAGGCGCCACCACCTTCCGGGTCTTTGCAGTAGGGGACCCTCCCTGGCCCTGGCCTGCTGCAAACCTCCACTGGCAGAGTGCAGGGGGGGAGATGCTCTCCTGCTCAGAGGCAGCCAGGATGAGGCCTGAAGGAGCAGGCAGCAGGAGAGAGACACACACAACCACCTCATAACCACAAAAACTCCATCCTGACGGACAGGCCCCCACCTCCTGGGTGGCAAGAGGGCTCGGGGTGTGGGAGGGGTACCTGCTTTGGCCACGCTGGGAACACAGCAACGCGGCTGCAACAGGATTTTGTGCATGTGAGAGAGAGGAGGGGAGCTCCTGGTGCTTCCAGGCCATTGGTGGAAGTTGCCAGCGGTGGAGGAAAACAAGGCCGCTGCTTCCTTGGCCACCATAGTGGCGCACCTCTTCGCCTGGCAGGCCCCGCAGATTATGTGGGGGCCCTTCCTCACTTGAGAGGCTTCCTCTCCAGGCTGAGCCACCGTGGCTGACACATCCCCACCCTGGAAGAATTCCTTGCAATCTGCCGCTTCCTTCTTTGGGTGTTTTAAGAGCAAGGAGGCATCCCAGCCAGGAGAGCCAGCAAGAGGCCCCGAAAGCTTCTCCTATTTCAAGGCTTCAAACAGAGGCAAAGGGCGGCTGGGGCACACTGGTGTCTGGAGCCCCCCCCCCCCCGGCTCATGACTGGGCAGTGCCCTAAAGGGGTCATTTAGAAGAAGCTTCTTGCTTGTCTCCAAACCCAGGCCTTCCTCCGCTAGGCCCTGGAAACGTAGCATGGCTTGGCCATCCCCCTCCCATCCTCTGCAGAGGGACGCCGGCCTTTGGGGCTGCCAGGGGATGAGTCCCCTTGTGGGTGCTGTGGCAGAGGGCAGCTGAGGCTCCCCCTTGGGCCCCCTCCCTTTCACCCTTTGTGCCAAGCCCAGGCCGGGAGTTTTGCTTGGCCCAGTTTTTCCCTTTGGCAGGAGCCCCAGAGCAGCGTCCCTTTGCCAGGTCATCCATCTCCTGATTAAAGGAGCCCTCTCTCCCTCCCTCCCTCCCTCTCTGCAGGGTGGGGGGGGGATGCTGGAGACTCTCCTGGCCTCTGGAAGGAGGCTATTCTTGGGGGGGCGGATGCTGTCTAGGAGAGTGAGCCTGTAGGGGGAAGGCTGGGGGTCAAACTGTAGGCAAAGACGCCTGGACGTTGGACCGAGGCCAGCAACGTTCTCGCCATGCCCCCTTCCTGAGTCTGGGGCATCTCCCCTCTCACCTGCATTGCAGCAGAACAAAGATGGAGTCTCCCCTCCTGCCGAAACCAGAGGCCGTTCTGTGGTCAGATTCCTCCTTCCGTCTGCGAGGAAGGAAGGCAGGTTTGACTTTCACCCGTAGTTTTGATAAAGTAGCCTGGAACAAGGAGCCCTCTGCAAGATCAAAGCTGCTGGAGCCGTTTACAAGTCAGCAACTAAGCCAAGCGTGTCCCCCAAGAGAAGCACCTGAGCTCCCGGCAGGAGCCAGAAAACGAGCAAAGGTTTCAAGATTTCGTGTCTGAACTCATTTGGCTTTGGAAAAGGAGGTCCAGCACACACACACACACGTTCTCTCTCTCTCTCCCCTTTAATTACTTCCTTCATTCCTCTCCGTGACCAGCTGCATTTTCTGCTCAAGCATCAAATTGAAGGACAACTCACGTTAAGGATAAAGGTGTACAATAATTTAAGTATTCAGAGGACGCAGAACAATCAGATGTAAGGGAATCCAATTTGCATAATAAATATCAATATTGCAACTATTAAAGCAAACCCCGGCGACGTATCCATCGCTAAGTGACCAAGAGATGACAGAAGGCGAGATTTCAAAGGCGGGAAGTCTGAGAAAAGCCCCTCGGAGTCTCCTGCACCAGGCAGACCCCCATCCTGGAAAAGGGGCCTTCGGGAAGTCCCGACTCCTGACCTGCCCGAGGGGGGGGGCTCCTTGGCAGGGTTTGGAGGGGAAGCTTCACCTGGGAGGAGTTTGTGGGGATGGGATTTCACAGCCAGGAGTGAAGCTGGGCCTGACTGGCGGTGATGGAAAGCAGCTGAGTTGTGTGTTGCTGCCTGCAATGGGAACACGCTGCTTTACGCGCAGGGAGAAGGAAGTTCTGGCTAAGGCGCTCCTGTGCTCTCACACCAGGTGTGACCTGTGTGATGTTGGGCTTGTACTGCAACCTTGTGGCCCAGGGCCACCAGCAGCTCCTCAGCGCCCAGGCATAACAGCTGGTCAGGGCGTGGCAGGACCCAGGATCGAGACCACCTGCCCCACCCCCCACCCCAGCAAGGCTGTCCAGCCGCAGGGTGAGCATCAGCCTTAACTACTTGGGGAGCTCGGCCCCTTCTACTTCTCTGCGTCTCCTGCTCAGGCCTTCTGGGTAGAGCAGCTGGCTGGGGGATTCTGGGAGTTGAAGTCCACAGGACTTAAAGTCGCCAAGGTTGAGAAACACTGGGGCAGAGGGATGGGCGTGTGGCTTTGGTGAACGCAAGAACACGCTCAAAAGGAAAGCCCTCCAAAACGATGGGCTGCCCAGACTCCCATGCTTTGAGTTGTTGCAGCCTTCTCAATCTGCCATAAATACATCTCTCCGCATCCGTCCCCGTGCTACGAGGTGCAGAGCCAAGAAGCAGCAATGGGGCAGAGTGTGCAGGACCCACACACAGCAGCCCCCAAGGAAAGGGCACGGGGACTGGAGTACCTGCCCCAAGCTGAGCCTTGGCCAAAATTAGACCAGGCTGCTCCCCTGGAGGCCGTTAAATAGAGATTGAGCAACCACTTGTCTGGCATAGTATAGAGCCTCCTGCTTGAGCAGGGGGTTGGGCTAGAAGACCTCCAAGGTCCCTTCCAGCTCTGCTTCTCTTGCCTTTTGCTATAATTTACAAGAGGAAGAAAGCAAACTTTCATTTGGATGCCTTTGGCTCAGCCCCACCAGCCCCACCCTGATTCTTGGGGTCCGATACAAGATCAGGTGAGGTTCCCTGAATGCCTGAGCCTCCAGTCAGTCAGGGGAAGGGAGGGGAGGGGAGGGGAGGGAGGGAGGGCTATCTTGCCAGTCGCCTGGGCAGGATGCCAGTTGGGTGTTTGAACCACAAAGCAAAACGCCAGCAGCACCGCTGAGGAAGCGTGGTGCAAAGCCCATCTCTGCCCACCTCCTCTCCCTCGCAGCCGCCTTCAGCAGAACACGGAGGGCAGGACAGCTCTCTGCCTGGAAAGATGCTATCGCAACTCTCGTTGGGTGACTAATGTGCCAAGTTGCCATAGCTACTTAATAAAAAAGAAAGTTACAAATACAAGGAACTGCCTGACGGTAACACATTTTTTTTTCTCCCTCTCTCAAAATGCCACTACGTGCTGAATAGTCTTTCAAATAGGGAGGCATTGGTTAATATCTACATATTTCAATGCAGCTAACTTCATGAACCAGATGGTGCTTTTCCAGCTCATAACTTACAATTGACGTTTGCTCAACCTGATTTTAAGATATGTATTTTTTAAAAGACATTTTACTTGTGTGATCCATCCATGAGTCCAATGCATTTGGTTGTGTGTTTGGGGTTTGAGTCTGGGTTGTGTGTGTGTGTGTGTGTGTGTGTGCAAAGGTCTTCATTACAGAAATTAGGCAGTCCTGCCCTCCAAATATCTGTGCAAGACTAGCAGATGTGTAGAAATTCTGGCAGGGAGGGGGAAAAAACTCAGAGGAAAACAAGGCCAACTAGCAAGATGTGAAGGTGCAGTAACACACACTTACACTTTTAAATTGCTAAATGAAAAGGAGCCTTTTTAGATAGCAGTTTAAATGCATGCTCTAAAAACAACACTGCATTTTACTACATTCTTAAAATGTCAGTCTGAGCCTGCAGGCCTCTGGACCATTCAACAATTCTCTCTGAGGACAATGGCGCTTCTTCTACACACTGGCCCCTTGTGAGTCAAGAGGGGCTCAGCCGGGTTTGCATGTTGCAATAAGCCCAAAGTCAGCTTGGGCATTCTGTGGGTATTCTCAAGACAACGGACAACTTCACATATTTCCTTATTCCAGCGTTCACAAGATTGGAGAGCCAATTAGATGGTGGATGGATGGGTAGATGAAGAGATAGATAGATACTGTAGAAGAGAGAGAGGGGAGAGATAATAGAATGGTTAGGTGATAGATAGATAGATAGATAGATAGATAGATAGATAGATAGATAGATAGATAGATAGATAGATAGATAGATAGATAGATATGTTTGCAGACCACAAAACCTTTCTTTTGTGATTTGTTTTCTTAGACTACAAGAAATAAAGCAGGAAGATTAAAGGTCTTAAAATGCCTTTGTCTGCTAGGACCTTTTAAGAGCTCTTTAATCTTCCCATTTTATTTCCAACGGCCAGCCAGCCAGTGGTCTCTGGGGCTCCTGAGGCAGCCAGATGCAGCTCAGGTAGCTCTTTCGTTTACCCTAGGCAAATGCTGTGTCCCGTCTTCCCTTGAAATGCTCCAGGAGTTTGCTCCAGGTCTCCCCATCGTTTTTATCAGGTCCCATTTCATGCCTGCACATATAAGAGATGTTTGAGCCTTTGGCAACTGCAGGGTCAACTTTTAACCACGCAAACAGGAGGCAGCAAAGACAGAGGTGACTGCATGCAAACAGTTGCCACAATGAGGACCGTGCAATGACCTTACTTGTTAGCGATGTTCTGTTTACAGCTTGCTTCCCTCCACAGTTTACAATTACGGCATCATTTAAATACAGTCATAAAATGGTACAGTAAGTCAATAGAAAAACACACTCATTAAAAAGAGGGTCAAAGAAAGAGGAGACCTTCACCCTAGGTTTATCAGGGGAAACCCTGGATAAGGACTTCAAGGAGGCTCCCCAAAGGCATTATCATAAGCAGCACTGCTCCGATTCAGGCAGAAGAGCTTTTCAAATGGAGGTGAGTTGGTTCTCTGGAGCCCATAGCACCAGAGATGGGATTCAGCAGGTTCTGACCGGTTCTGAAGAACCAGTAGCGGAAATTTTGAGTAGTTCGGAGAACCGGCAAATGCCACCTCTGGCTGGCCCCGCCCCCATCTATTCTCTGCTTCTGGAGTCCCAGCTGATCGGAAGGGAATGGGAATTTTGCAATAGCCTTCCCCTGCCATGCCCACCAGGCCACCCCCACAAAACCAGTAGTAAAAAATGTTGAATCCCACCACCGTGTGGCACCCATAGCATAGCCATCCCTGAGGATCTACAGCCAGTTAGCAGGGAAGGTCATTTAGCAGATGCCCTCAATGGGGGGGGGGGGTGTGCTGCTGCTGCTGGGTCTCATAAACGAAATGTTGCCATGGGTCAAGGGTTGTGGTTAAACTCTGGAAGAGGCGCACCAGCTCTTTGCGATCAGAAGCCCGACCAAGTCCCAGGTTCTGGGAAGGACGGTCCAAATGCCTGGACTCCTGAGATGGGCTTGTCCTTGGTCTCTCAGGCCTGCAATGCTGAAGCCATTTCTCCACTCCTGCCTGCCTTTGAACCCTTCACGGGGAGCTCCATGGTAGAGGATGGCGCTCTGCCAAGAGGAGCTCCGGGCACCTTGGTGAGAAGGTAGTCCTGAAAACAGGCATGGCAGCTGCAGCAGCCACCCAGCCCCACCTGCCACCTTGGCATCTCTCCTCCCTGCCAGGGGTCCTAAGGAGACCAAGTGCTGCAGCTCTTCAAGCCTTCCTTTGTATGTTTATGACACCAATTTGTCACTTCCAAGCCAGGCGGTTAAACCTGCCCAAATACTTGAGACAGCTGATGGCCCCGAGACTCTTTGCATTCCTCACCAAGGTGACCTCCCTGCGCTCTCTATGACAAAGTGGCCCTTCAGAGAGACGCCGGTGCGTAATTCTGCCCCCACCTCAGAATGAAGCGGAGAGCTTTCTCCGTGCTTTCTCTGGCGTTTAGAAGAGGGAGACTCTCGCAAGGTTTACAACCTGGTGCAGCTGCATTTCTCCAAAGACATCAAGGGAAGCCTTCTGCTCTCTCCTCCCCCTTTCCAGCCTTCCAAAATGGCTGATTCCTGCCGTAACTGAGGTTGTGTCTTTGGGGAACCGGTGAATCGGTTCTGAGTTTCTGGGAGTCGGGTTCCTCCCCTCCCCGAGCACCACGACGGAGGAGTTTCTCGCATCCTCTGAACTCGGCCTAGTGAAAAGAGACGGTGGCTCATCTTAGGCTCCGTTTGAACGTTCAAAGCCTCCGGTGGCATCTAAGCTCTGCGGCTGCCATTCAAAGGACTGTCTGGCCGCAGCTCATGTCCCTGTTTGAAAATTTCAGAGTTTATTCCAGCAACCCAGAGAAAGGAATAATCAATGGAAAGCCGCTCGGATTTAACAGCTTTTTCTGAAAGAAATTGGAGAGCTCCGAGGACGGCGTTCTCCTCCCGCCGTGAGGCTCTGAAGTTGGGCTTTTGTGGGGCTCCTATTCTCCTGTCATCAAGTGGGGGAACAGAGACGGGGACTGCTCAGGCGGCAGGGAGAGAGGAAAGCAAACTTTCATTTCCTCCCATGCGTGTGCTGCGAAGAGGATTTCACCGGACACGGCCCCCTCCTGCCTCTAGAATGACAACTTCACGCAGACCGCAATGCCACTCTCCCCGTGATGAATGCCATATTTGTTCCTAATTTAAGTGGCATATTAGTCAAAGACGGGATCGGCAAACCCTCTGATGCGACGTGTAAAGGGAGACGGAACACGCTGCTATCTTGTCACTGCAATGGGAGCAAAAGGGCTGAGAGCCGTCAAGGAAGATCATGGAGCTCCAGGTTGGGGGGGAGGGTCTTCTGCTCCTCAGAAGCAGAGGTTGCCGGTGGGCAGGGAGAGAATGGCTGGCTGGGGAGATGAGGAAGCTATGGGTTATCAGCCCCCTTCCACAGCCCGTCCAAGGGCACCTGCGACATTTGCTGCCCACCCTGAGCCATGGGTGGTCTCAAGGCAGAGGCAGCACGAGGCCCGGCCAGTTGTCCTTAGGTGAGGAATGGCCCAGGGACTGGACGGCCCTGCTCAGAACAGCTGAAGAAGAGGCTCCCTGCCTTCAGCTGCTCCACAAGGCTTACAAAGCCAGAATTAACCCAGCCTTTCAAGGGAAAGCATTCCCAGGTCACAGGTCAGCAAGGCATCCCTAAGTATTTTTCCATGCCACTAAAGGGGACCTCAAAAGACCAAACACACACACACACACACACACACACACACACACACGCAAGAGGGCTGATCCTAGAAGAGACCTCATGCAGGCTTCCTTGAAGTCCCATGGAGTTCAGTGGAGCCTCTTGTCCACACAGGTGTGCCATATGTTTAGAGGCCATTTTGGTCAAGGGGATATTTATATCAGGCCCAAAATTGACAGATTCCCCCACCAATTGTCTTCTCTTCAAACGCCAGAGCCCCTCCAGAAGCCCCTCACGGAGGACCTGAACACAAGACCCCTGGAGAGGGATCTTTCTTGGAGAGACATCAAAACTCATCCCCTGCAACTCCGGTGGCCTCCATCCTTTGCGTCTCCCGTCCACAAGCCAGTGGATGATCCTGGAGAGGGAGAAGGATCCGGAAGGGTCGCCCTCCCTGCCTGAGTCCAGAGCTGCAGGAAGGCCCGCAAAGAGCCAAAGGGATGAAAGGAGAAAGGCGTCACTGCAGCCAGCCTGTCTGCCCTGCCAGGGTAATCTTTTTAGGGCTGAATAATGGGCGAGGGAGGGGCCATCGCATACGCGTCTCTCCACCCGCCTCACGGCTGGCCCAGAGGACCCAGGCGGGCAATGGTTTCCCTTCCTCTCTTTGGCCGGCTTTCCTCCCCCCCCCCCCATGGCCCCTCTCCAGGAGCTCATCCACGGAGCTGTGCCCTCTGGGTCTTGTTGTGACAGATTCCAAATCAAGAGCCCGCTTGAATTGGATTTATTACAATTGGAAAGACAAGAAATGGTAATCTTTACAAGCCAATGGCATGGCTCCTTATAATAAGAGAATGAAGTATCATTTTAAATTTAAAGCAAATTAGATTAGGAAGGTCAAATCCTTCTGCAGAGACATCGCCTCTTCCTCTCCTGCCTGACAGTCCTTTCGGAGGCTCCGCATGAGCCGCGCAGCCCCTTCCCACGCAGCACCCCACCCCTGCGCAAAGAAGGAGAAGGGTCAGGGGGAGTCAAGGCAAGGGAATGGGTCTGGGGGAGGGAAAGGCGCCATCAAACCAGCATGCGAGGGAGGCCTGGGTGCCTGGTGGGATGAAGGCTTTCAAGAGAGGGGGCCTTCAGCCACCCCACCCTGCTGTGCCTGACCTTGGAGACCCCCCCAAAGCCTTGGTTGCTTTTGAACTGACTTCAGCTGCGGCTTCCTCCTTGGGTGAGGAAAACCTCCTGCCTGGACTTCAGAGGCTTTATTTTAGTTTACCTCTTTTCCCCCAAAGAGAAAAAGGAATCAAACACATCCAGACTTTAATGTAAGACCAATTTTCCTGTTGGTGGATGGGAGGTTGGCCCTCTGATCTCCCGTGGCTCCTCTTCCATCTCATCTTGCCCTACTTTTAGCTTCTTCGTCTTGGAAACTTTCCTCCTGACTCCCCAGCAGTTCTTCTCTCAAAGCACCTGGCTGGCCGAGAGGCAACCTTGGACTCCACAGGGAGGAGAGAAGAAGAGGCGGCCAGGATTGCGCTGGGGGCTGCTGGGGAGGGGGGAGGGGGAGGAAACACCGGGGCCACTTCTCAATAGCCCAAGTTCCCTAAATAAATAGGTCCAGCAGGTTGGCTTGGAGAGACCCCGTTTGCTCTCTTGTCTGGCATCATGTCTTCCCGGTGGGGAGATCCTTGTCTCACAAGTGGGCCAGAGATCTGGATGGACTTCAGTTTCCCATGCAGAGGTCCTCATCTCCATCCTTGTCAACCTCATTTTTTTTAAAAGGAGGGTGGGGGGAGTGCTAAGAAGCTGGGGGTGGGAAAGCGCTCTCATGGCCTGAGACCGGGGTGGTCCTGGGGGAGTTGTCTGCACAGTCTTAGTGCCTACAGGCTCAGGAGTTGATGCTCTCAACTTGGAAGGATTGTCCAGGATGGCAGGTCTGGTTCTAGCTACTCCTTGGTTGAAGTGAGGGTGCTGGGACTTGCGTAGCGTTTAGGGAAAAGCTCTCCAAGGTGGGTGAAAGGAGTTGTACCTAAAAGTGGACAGTGAACCCCACGCTCCCTTCCCTGCTCTCGGGAGGTGCTGGTGTTGCGAACTCTGGGGCCCTCCAGATTGTAAGCAACATTTGGAGTTCCTGCTGCAATTCCTGCAGCTGCTAACAAACATCACGAGCCCCCTCCCCTCTTCCCCCTCCCAGCAACAGCAGCTGCTCAGGGGGAGGGGGAAGGTCCTCCGAAGGGCCTTGGTTGCCTTGGAAGGGTCTGGTGGTACAAAGTCAAGGAGAGACTCAGAGATTTCCAGCTATGTCCGGACAAGATATGGGGACACCGACTTAAGCCGCTGCCCTCGGTCACCTGGGGAAAAAGTGGGCCAGGGCCCTTGTTCACGTCAGCAAGAAGCCTCTTAGGGAGGGTTGTGAGTTTGTGGGCGGGGGAGGGGGGAAACCCAAAGCCCCGCCATAATTAATCCTGGGTTTTGAAAACTGCCAGATGGAAT
Source organism: Rhabdophis nuchalis (assembly GCA_039707465.1). Lineage (NCBI taxonomy): Eukaryota > Metazoa > Chordata > Lepidosauria > Squamata > Natricidae > Rhabdophis > Rhabdophis nuchalis. The sequence continues at coordinate 908,035 of CM077653.1, read as the reverse complement.
GCCACAGGAAAAAAAAGTCAGCATAATCTACATTGCTAAGTAATGTACATTTTCTGAGTGCCAACCGAATGGGCTGCGGTCCAGCTAGCCCAAAGCCAGGCACCTGTTTCTGTGGATCACGTCAGAATTCAGCTGTTTCGAGATATGCCGGAGCCTCTGGCCGCTCCGCATGAGAAACAAGGCACATTTCTTCTTGTTCTTCCTCCATATTTTTTTTTAAAAAACGCTGCTTTCTCTCCTAATAACTGGCTTAGTTGAGCTTCTGTTTCAACATGCCAATAGCTGAGAAGCCAACACACAGCGGTTCGCCCTCTCTGTGCATCCAAGACCAGAACTCCCCCACAATTACAGGGTACCTCAGTGGAAGGAGGAGTTATTAGATATTAGCAAGGGGTGGTGGAATAGAAAGGATCCGTTAGCAGGGGTTCATTAAGCCACATTCTCTGAGTCAGGCAGATCAATGCGTTCATGCATCATGGATTAGGTTGCATCGCTGGTCTGGCTGGAGATGCCCCACGATCTCTTGCAGCCATACATGGGCAACAACCGGGCGTCCCATCTTCGCAAAGCAGCTGAAGTTTCCATCGGTTGGGAGAGCTGAGGGGGAGGCAGAAGAGGAAAAAATGGGCCCCTCCCAAGGCTGCAGCTGTTAGGCCCCACCTGTTCTTCCTGGGCGTCCCCAAAGTGAGCCGAGGGTGAGGAACGTCAATGTTTCCAAGAGAGTTTTTTTCCCATAACCACACAAAGCCACCTTTTGATTTCCATGGAAAAGGACTCTCTGGGATAAACGTGATTGTGTGGGTGTCTGAGAGAAGGCGAGTGTTTGGCTCTGGACACTGGATGGGCAGTTTCTGGGGGCTTCTTAGCCTCCACCGAAAACTATTCAGAAAGGTCCCTGAAGGTCAGTTGCAGTCAGTGAGCTCCAAGGAGCCTAAAGAAGCTTCCTCTGCCCTCTTTCTGGCCATCACAGGTTGGCTATTTCCAAGAAGGCCTTGGCCGTAGCTAGAGGGGGTCTCCAGCAGCCTCCCTTCCCATAATGCCCCTTCCCCTCCAGGGACCATCTTCCAGGACGTCAGGTGGCTCTTGACTAGTGTGGCATCTCTGCCCTTCCCTCTCTAGAGCGGCCTGCCTTCCCGGCCCCCTCCCCACTGTGGCTAGCCACACCTTTGCCGATTGGTGACCCCGACCCCTTGCTGCTTTCTCCCTAATCCCTGTCCCCCAGGCCCTTTTGGGAACCGTTCCATCTCTGCCTTCCCTCTGGCTCATTTGGCCTTCCAGTCGGAATGGGGGACCGTGATTTGCTGTCTCCCCGTGAAGCCCCTGTCAAGGGGGCACCTGGAGCCGCAGCTCAGCAGCCGAGGGGTGGGTGGGTTTCGCCGCCCGGCTCCACTGTGCCGCACGACTGCTGCGTGGCTGTGCCACTCGCCCCATTCAGGCTCCACCTGTTGTCTGAGTCTGGCAGCTGCCTTTTCAATATGACCGGGGACCTTGTCTTGGCACCAGCTCAGCGCCGAACACGCTGGGATAACAGCCATTGCTGTCCTCCAGCCTCTTCGCCTCTTGTTGTTCTGTTTGTTTTCTGCGCAGGGATCACAACCCCTGGTGAAGAAGACTTTTGTCATCCCAGATTGCGAACCTGTCGGCTGACAACACAGTAATGGAACTCCGAGAAGGAGGCGAAGCCCTTTTCTCTGCCGCACAATAGCCGGGCTTGTCCGCTGGGGAAGCAGGGGAGGGGGCTCGGCTATGCAGAGGGGCTGGGCACGTCACCAGAGCGGTTCAGCTCGGAGGGTGAGGAGGGGCTGGAATTAGGCCTCTGGGCAGACATGGGGGTCGCGCATGGAGGAGGGAGGCAGAGGGGTGGGGCTCAGGCTGGCAGAGGAGGCGGCCTCATCGGGGAGCAGATTTGGGGTTGTGGAAGAAATGGCCAGCTATTCATCACATCGTCGGGTGTTAGCAGCCAGCCTAAGGAGGGGCTTGAAGGTCTATGGCATCCAACTCCCCCCCCCCCGGCTCTGAATGGCAGTTAGAGGATGCCCAGCCAGGGAGCAAAGGTCAAGAGGGGACTGGCCCCCCTGGGAGTTTGTGGCAGCTCAGTTTCTCCAGAAGAAATCCACCTGGCCTAAGTGACGGACTTTGGGTGGAGGCCAAGCACTTAGGCCCCGCTTAGGCAGTTAGCACCATTAGGCAGTGAAATCCAACCCGCTGCTGAGCTACCGATATTCTGCGTTTCTCTCCTGGGGAGGCTGCCCTGGATGGGAGAGGTCACCCACACGCTCTCACCTGCAAAGGGATGCGGCAAAGAGGGCCGGCCTGATGGAGCAGAGGAAGCAACCAGGGCTCAGAAGGCATTCAAGGGGGCAGCTGGACTTCTGGGTGAGGCCAAACCGGGGGCATCCCCAGACGGGACTTGACCCCAAACTGCCTTGCAACTCTTTGCTTCCGGACTCGACCGTCCGCGGGGCAGAAGGAGGATAGTGGGTGGGAAATGACAACATCTGGGATAAAGAAAAAAACTGGCTGCTGAGATGCAAGGGAGAAAGGGGGGGGCAGGGACGGCACAGCTGCCAGCTGTTCGATAGAAGGTAAATGCTTTAAATAACGGCGAGGGGTGGATCTTTCCGGAAGGCCCATCTGGGAGCCCAGAGGTGGGCAGGGGCCATCCACCTCTTGGCCTTCATTCCTCCTTCCCCCTCAATTCAATCACCACCCCAGGGTCAGATAAGGTATTTGCTGGAAGATCCAGCCTGGGGCATGTTTGATTCCCCCCCACAAAGGGGCATTGATTAGTAGCATTGCCTGAAACATAGCAAGGTGCCAATACTTCCCTCGTCCTATGACAGATCGCCAGGCCAGTGCCCGGCTAATGCTGTTATTTCTCCTTATTATACATTAATGCTTACAAAACAGCTGACAGTTGGCCCGGCTCATTAGGGCAAATCTTTGCTTTGCTGGCCTCAGAAGTATCCATGGTGATGATCTGATCTGGGGTGGGGAGGCTCGAGGGGGGAGCCGTGGAAGGAAAGCCAGAAGCCCCCTCCTCCCCTTTCCCATAGGTCGCCTGGCTTCAGAATATCCCTGCATCTTCGGTCTTTGAGGAGGGGGTGAGCTTCCTGGCTGCTTCCTGGACACTTGGCACGAGCACCCCTCCATGCTCTTGTTGCTGTCCATCTCCTAGGTCAGCAGAAGAGGAAGGCGAGCCTCAGGCGATGATGAAGAGGTTGGCCAAGCTTGGGAGCTGCTTTCCCATGACTTGCATTTCTGCTCTTCCAGCTGCCAAATTGATTTATTGGTGGGGGTGTGTGAGAGAGAGGAACAACATCTCTGCAAAGAGGAGAAGCCGAAGGAAGGAAAAGTCCCACCTGGCAGGTGTGGCTGGGATGCTGACCGGTTTGAGGGCCACCAGGTTCTTCCAATTCAGAGGCCGAGAGAACTGAAGCCGCCTTCAGAGCTGGAACCCAAGAACTGTCTTATTTAGGGGCGTCTCCAAATCATCTACTCAGAAGCTGCCAAGGGGCCTTAGACTGAGGCTCTCTTGGGGTCCCATGAGATTAAGATTAAGATTTATTGCATTTATATACCGCCCTATCGCCCTTTCGGGACTCAGGGCGGTGTACAGCCAACAGTAAAAATGAGTAATATAAAAGTTAAGATCAAATGTTAAGATATAATTAAATAAATTGGCCTACCAAATTAAAAACCCCTACTAAAATCAATTTAAAAACTACGACAGGCCGGCAGCATGAAATAAATAAATCTTCAAGGCCCGACGGAAAAGGCGCAGGTCCGTGATCGTCCGTAGGTCAGGGGGAAGGTCATTCCAGAGGGCAGGAGCTGCCACAGAGAAGGCTCTCCCCCTGGGGGTCGCCAGCCGGCATCGCCTGGCCGACGGCACCCTGAAGAGGCCCTCTCTGTGGGAGCGAACTGGTCGGTGGGAGGTATTTGGTAGCAGGAGGCGGTCTTGCAGATAGCCAGGTCCCCGTGCCATGGAGCGCTTTAAAGATGGTCACCAATATCTTGAAGCGCACCCAGAAAGCCACAGGCAGCCAGTGCAGCTCCCGCAGGAGAGGTGTCACATGGGAGTGTCTAGATGCTCCCAGAATCCCCCGCACAGTCGCATTCTGAACTAACTGGAGCCTCCGGATGCACCTCAAGGGGAGCCCCATGTAGAGAGCATTGCAATAGTCCAGGCGGGAGGTGACGAGGGCTTGAGTGACCGTGTGTAAAGCGTCACGATCCAGAAAGGGACGCAACTGGCGTATCAGGCGAACCTGATAGAAAGCCCCCCTGGCCACGGCCGTCATATGGCCTTCTAGAGACAGCCGAGAGTCCAGGAGGACGCCCAAGTTGCGAGCCGTCTCTGAGGCAGGAGTTTGCTTTTGGGCTTATGACTGTTTTTCCACCAAGGAAAAGTGTGGAAGTGACTTCGTATGAAAAGCAGAAGTCGCACAGTTAGGAGCACACTTAACCCCATTCTCATGACATACCTAAGTGGGTCTCATAAGTGGGGCACGTACTTAGTGGTGGGAACACAAAAAATAGGGTTAATTTTTTAATCCATTCACCTGAAAAACAGCTCCAAGCAGGCCCACCCAGTCAGGCAGAAGGTTAAACTAACCATGTCACAGGAAGCCCAAACCGCAGGCAAGGACCCACCGTGTCAGGCTGGCGAAAAAGGGGGCTGGGAAAGGGGTCAGCATCCTATCGTAGCCCCCAAAGACATGGGACGTGAGGAGGGCCCAGTGGTGGGATGGTGGGGGTTTTCAGGGCCTCGGCTACCTGTGACTATGGTGCCTATTTTTAAAATTTGAGGGGGTGGGGATTGCTATGGTTTGAATTTAACATTAGCCTTCCCAAGATGGGGAAGAAGGGATGGAGGAGAATCATGCCAAGGGTGGTTTCTGGAGAGATTTGAGTGGGTTGGTGGCCAACCAGGTGAAACATCTCGTAGGAACATCTTGACGATTGCAAAACCTTCTAAAGTTCGTGAAAGACTCAACAGTCAAGATGGAAGGAAGAACCAGTTACCTTCCAGTATTATGGGAAGAGAGAAGACGAAGAAGAAGGAAAGGGCTGGCTGGGGAGACTGGGAAGGTGGCTCAGACCCAGTCTGGGACTTTTCTTCTGCTCACGGATGCTAGGAATTAACTGGTGGCTCGTGCTGAAATGGGGCAACTGAGAGGCTGGGGGTGCTGAAGGGGGCGACTCTTCCTCCTAAGGTTTCCTTAGCAAAGCCCCTTGCCTGGGGACCCACTCAAGGGTGCGAGAAGGGGTGCAAAATGCTGGGTTCCCTCTGCAGCCTCAAGAAGGCTAGCCGAGCCCAGCTCCTTGGGCAAGGCTCCAAGCAGGGAGGGGGTCGTCAGGGCTGGGCGTCCCACCCACTGCTCAGACAGAAACAGGCCAGGCAGAGGCCAGCGCAGCCTGTGGGGAGAAAGGGGGTCCATCCTTCCTTTGAAGAGGGAGCGGCTGCTGGGCTGCTGGGTAAAAGACTTTTAGGAGCAGCTTCCCTCCTTTGCCAGGATGAGGGCAAAGCGCCTTCTTTCCTGGTCTCCCACGGAAGGAGGAGTCACGGGGTGGCACCAGCTCCATTCTTGGGCACAATTCACACCCTCAGAGGGGGACTGAAGGGCTCAGGAGGGGGGGGAGACACACATCTCCTGTACGCGGCTCTCCCCACCCCAACAGAAGGTGCATCTCCCACACCCCACAGACAACATGCCCACTTCCACCTGGGTATGTCAAGGGGCCACTGGAAGATACCATTGACTGCAGTAATTCTGGTGCTCACCCCCCCTTCGCTTAGTCCATCTGCTGCTCACAAGAAGCCCACCTGGAGGCTGCAGGACCACCACCACTTGCCCTCCTGAGAGCATTCTAGCGTATTCTGCTTAATGGCCTTTTCTGTTTGGTGCTCCACTCAGAATGGCTGCCTGATTGAGATGATCAAAAGGCTGCGATGAGATTTTGCTCCCTGGGAGCTCTGCCTACAGACAGACGGGCAAGCGGCATTGGCGTTTGAGAGTCTGGGAGAAGGACCCTTTCCCAGCCCCTGAACGCCAGCATTGTTTGATACCTACAGTGGTGGGTTCCTACCGGTTTGGACCAGTGACTTGATTTCTTGACTTGCAACTGGCTTCACGTTTGCATTCTTCAGCTGTGCTTCTCCTGCTGTTCAAATGGAAGGGCAGAGATAGATCTAAGAGGCTCTTCAGGAGATGGTGAGAAGCAGGGGGCCAAAGAGAGGTCCAGAAATGGATAGTCAATCTCTTCCCCACCACACATACACACACACACACACACACACACAGAGAGAGAGAGAGAGAGAGAGAGAGAGAGAGAGAGAGAGAGAGAGAGAGAGAGAGAGAGAGAGAGAGAGAGAGAGATCAAGGATTACCAGGGTTTTCATCCTGCCTGAAAAGAGGGGAACACAGGATCCTAATGAGGCTTAATGCAAGAGGAAATAGCAGGTCCTAAAAATAATGTGGGAGAATAATGACATCATTAGGGAGATTTCAGTCTGCTTTGATGACATCTTTCCTGTCCATGCAAAATGGGGGCCCTAATATTGCCCAGCCTTCAAAGCCAGGCCAGTGCCCACCCTGCTCAGCAAGACTTCAAGGGGGAGAGCTCAGACAACCTCCCGGAGGCCTGCAAAGTATCTCAGAGGGATCTGAGAGAGGCAATTATTTATTTCAAGCATGTTTACTCCAAAGCTCTCCCAAAGGGACGGAGAGATAGCAGGCTTGCCTACGAGGAGGAGGAGGAAGAGGAGGAAAACAGTCAGCCAGGCTAAGCCATCCATCCCTGAAGTTGCAGGTCATATCAGAACCTTCAAAAACAGACCAGGTTGAACAGGCTACTGTTCAGGTGAGGATGGGCAGAGGGCTGCAAAAGTAGGACCACAATGTATGTGAGAAAGAGAGGGGGATTTGCAGAGCTGGGTATTAATTCCTTGGCCCCCAAGTAAGGGGCTGGCCCACGACTTGCAAAGGGTTCCATCTGCCAGCTTTTGCAGACCCCATTCCAGAAACCTCCTCAAGAAGGTAATTTGTGTCACTTTGACATTTTCATGTTAAATGTTGCCTTTATTTACTGGGACGCCACAAAGGATGATATTTTGTTCCCTCAAAATAAGAGCAACTCTGCTCCCCTCGGACTCAGCAGGACAGATGGTCTCCCGGAAGCTGCCTTCTGGGCAGCCGCCTCTGGCAGTGCAGGGTGAGAAAACAGGTTGGACCTGAACCCCATGCTGGGCCTTCAGCTGGTGCAGCCCTTCTTAGTTTCAACCACGGACCTTCTGGGAGAAATCATTGGAGGACACAGTTGGGACGCGTTGGCACCGATAGGCAGATGATGCCCAGTTCTGCTTCTCTAGATTCAAGGAAATGATGGGTGCATTTCTGAGCTTTTGGGAAACCAAGGACAGAGGTGCCCCTGGTCAGGAAGGAGTCTTCCTTGGGTGTAGGAATCAGAGAGTTTGAGCCAGGGGTGGGAGTCAATTTTTTTTACTACCGGTTCTGTGGGCGTGGCTTGGTGGCCATGACGGAAAGGATACTGCAAAATCCACATTCCCTCCCCATCAGCTGGGACTCAGGAGGCAGAGAATAGATGGGGCGGGGCCAGCCAGAGGTGGTATTTACCAGTTGTCCAAACTACTCAAAATTGCTGCTACCGGTTCTCCAGAACCACTCAGAATCTTCTGAATCCCACCCCTGGTTTGAACCTTCCAAGGATTCCTCTGCTTAGATCTACCTGAAGGATCCTTTGAAAGGAGCTGCTCAAAGGAGGGGGATCTCTGCCCCTTGTTTCTATAGAGTGGAGAACAGTTGTTTTGCTTCCCCAAGAAAAGGGAGGGTGGGGTGCAGGAGGTAGCCCGCTTCTCCTTCCCTTTCAGTGGCGTCTATGCAGAAGAAGAAGGCTCCACGTGGATTCAGCCCCCCGAGAGGGAAGTCTGGGATGAGTGTACAGCTTCCAAGGAGTGGGAAGGCGGTGGGGGGGGGGGAGTTGGATAGGACCAGTTCCGTTCTGTGCCTTCACTCACCAGCTGTAAACCATAATGCAGTAATGTATTATGTATGCAATAAATAATTCATAGGAAAAGGGTAAGAAATACTTTTAAAATAACAGAAAGATTTTAAAATGTCAAAAAAGAAAAAAGCTAAAACCACAGCAATCCAACCCAATCACTTGACACCGGTAAGGAGCTCGACTGAAGTGATGGGGTTTCAGGGGCTCTTGAAGGTCATCAGATCAGGCCTCCCAGAGAGGGCCAGAAATGGCCTGGGTAAAATTAGGGAGAGCTCCATAGCAGCTTCCTCTGCCGTGGATGGGGTCTTCCTCAAAAGAGCCTCCCCTCTTGATCCTTGGTGCAGACAGACCTCTCAGGGAGGTCGGCCCACTGCAACGTCCCCTGGCTGGGGCTACACCCAACTTGGGCCTGGAAAGAAACAACCCAGGCCCTGCCCTCCTCTGCCCTCCGGAACACTTAAGCCAGCTTTGTTTGTCTTGGAGCATCCTGGGTTGAGGGCATCACTTTTGCCTTGGGGGCTCAGAGGTCTGGTTTAGGGGCCAACAGGGAAAGGGCCCTGTTGCTGAGGTCTCCCCTCTCCAGCATGCATCGCTCGCAAGCCCCTCCTTCCTCCCAAGGCTTCTTTTCCCCCTACCCCAGGAGAGCTTGTGGGATCAAGTGTGATGGGTGCATTTGGCCAGGACAAATCTCTTCCCTCCCCTCGTGACCCCACATTCCTTTGATCTGGAGAGACAAGGGTGGGATGCTCAGTGCAGTTTCTGTTCTCCTGCTACAGAGTCTTTAGCCTGTCTTGGAAGAAAGAAACACAACCCATCCCCTCCCTTCTTCTGTCAGGCCTGCCCTCTCAACTCCATGCCCTCCACCTCCCTCTCTCCAACCTGGAGGCCCCACTCCATCTTCTCTCTCCATCCCAGCCATCTTCTTCCAAGATGGGCCAGAGAGGAGGTCCCCGTGCAAACCCCCAAGGGCCACCTCCTGAAGGAGACTGTGGTGGAGTCCCAGAGCAAAGGTCTTCTGAGCCGGAGTGGACTTTGCCCAGACGAGCTCTTGGCCCATGAGGGATGCTTCTCCAGGCACATGGGGCGAAGGGGCATCATCGCTCCTCCTCCTCCTGTCGCTCCCTCCAGATTCCTCCTGTCCCATTTGCAACATCCTCCACTTCCTTTGCTAATGCGGCTGTGGCCCCCACCCTCACCGCCACCCCCATTCAAAGCCTCTCGAAGGAAAAATGGGGCTGCCTGGCCCACAACAGCCAGCACCACCAGGTCCCCTCTCTGGTGTTTTTAAAAGGCTCTCGTGGACCGCAGTCAGATTCAGTCGCAGGCACCTCTGTAAATACTGGCCAAGGAGGGGGAAATATCAGAGATTTTTTTTAAAGACCCCTTTAAAGGGGGGTCCTCGTGCTTTCCTTTCTCTCCTTCTTCCTCTCCCCACCTCCTGCATCGACACCTGGGAGCCAGGAAGAGAAAATGCTGCATTCCGGCTTGCTAGCTTGATTTCCAAGGCTCAGCCCTTCGCCGTTCCCCTTTTCCCTTGGCTAATAAGTAATTATGAGACGAAGGTTTGTGTGTTGTTTTGTTATATTTGGCCTGGAAAATACAGTCCCCCTTTCTCTGCTGCTCCCCCCGCCTTCCCCAGTAAAATGCTTTCTGAGATTTATTTGCAAGCCTGTAAATACAGAGTAAATAGCTTTAATTTAATTTACAGTGCTACTGAAGGAAACTGCATCTGCAAAACGCAAATTCCGTCAGCCATGATTGAACCAGAAAGAAAGAAAGAAAGAAAGAAGGGAGGGAGGGAGGGAGGGAGGGAGGGAGGAAGGAAGGAAGGAAGGAAGGAAGGAAGGAACGAAGGAAGGAAGGAAGGAAGGAAACTTTCTCTCCATCATCTCTACAGACCAGAGCATTTCAGGTCTTTCAAATGGCTTTTTTCTCCCCTTCCGGTCTCAAGACAGAAGAGGGAAAATAGGTTTCTTTTTCAGCCCATATCTGGTGGGGATGAAGGTGGTTCCTTCCAAAGGCTGGGGAGTCCCAGGTGCTGCTGGCCAACTATCAGTCGGGCTGCCGACTGCCTTCCCTTCAGATCTATGGTAGCGTCAAGGTGGGCCCTCAAGACCCGACCAGGGTCCTCTTGGACTGGGGAGAGCAGCCTCCAGCTGCTGTTTAAATGTTTTAAATGTTTTAAATTCTTGTACAGGGTAATTTAATTCGTTTTTAACTTTGTATGTCGTATGTTTTTAGATAGTTTTTTAATTTTCCTGTACACCGCCCCGAGTCCCTTCGGGGAGAGGGGGCGGTTTATAAATGTAATAAATTATTATTATTATTATTATTATTATTATTATTATTATTATTATTATTATTATTATTATTATTATTATTAGCTGGGGCTCAGCAAAGAGCTGCAGATGAGGCTGCCCCCTCCCCGCAATGCCAGCCAGCAGGGTTTCTCCGGGGACATTCAGTTCCCAGTGCTAGAACGTGGCAAGGACAAGGGGCCCTGGCCCAGCTGGCACCTCCTGCCCTGGCTGGCAGCAGTGGCTTCCAGGCTAGCCAGGAGCTTCCTCAGCCTTCCAACCTGAGACGGTTGGCTCTTGGAGAAGCAACCAGGAGGACCTCTGAGCCACCAGGGTGTGTGTTTGTGTGGAAAGGCAATGGCAAGAGGTGTGGTCACCAGTGCAGAGAATAGGAGTCTCGGGTGAAGAGAACTTCCCTGGTCCAGGACAGTCTATCTCTGCGCCCCGTGGATTATTGCCCACATTTATTGTGGACGCTTGTGCCCTTCTTGCAGAAAGCAGCAGCTGAAGCTCGCGGAGACGGGAACCAATTCCTTTGTATTTTGCCATGAATGGTGCACAGAGATGTTGCCACAGTAACAACAACAGAAAGTGACTCTGGATGGGTGTTTGTTCTGCTCCAGCAAGACTGTTCTGATTGGAAAGAGATTTGAGTCATTGCTGGGTTTATCCTCCCTGCAGCCTTCTGGGCACTCTGGAGAGGACAGGTTGGCCTGAGGGACTCCTCACCTGAGCTTCTTCCCTTGAGGGAAGGACCCTTTTCCTAGCCAGCCACGGACTGGCCACCTTCTGCAGATGCCACATCCAGCTGAGAGCCTCTGCAGGCAACGCCAGGACTCCCGCAGAAAAGAGATGAACCACTGGCCCAGTTGATGTGAAGAGGCCACATTTGACCAAAGGAGTGTCCTGCAGGACGGACTTCCAGATTCCCTAGACTAGAGGCTGTGTCAAAGGTGGGTTGCCATAATGGAAGCCCCCTAATCCAGCTTCTTCCACCCTTTGCCAGGCAACCGGCACAAGGACTCAGGGAAACTCCAGGGTTAACTATGACAAGCCATCAGAAAGCCCTGCCTGGTGTGGACCAACAGTGGTGCAGAAGAAGTCCTGGCCAGGAGTTGCCATCCCGCAAAGCTCCCTCCATCAAATTCAGGAGCTTCCTCCCTCTTGGTTTGATCCTTGAGGCTCGCTGACTGCAAGCTCCAGTCTCAACCCAACACAACGTTTTATTCTCCAATTCTCAGCCCCAAATAATGAGGCTTTATGCAAATTCTGTGGTTGTTTTATATCTTGACACCAGGCGTTAAATATGCTCAGTTTACACCCGCATAGCAAATGCAACGTTGGTTGCCATTTTAATAAACGTTGCTTCTCACTCTAGGAATATAATTCAGGGGGAGGATACGCAAGGAACGTCTCAACTCCCTCCTTCGGGAGGATTGTAAATCAAGGGATCCACTCTCAAACAGCAAAACAAGCAAAACAAGGTTGGGAAAATAAGTCATGACGGCATCTGCGTGTTTCACGGGAAAATGGTGGACTCCTCCCACTTTTAGGCTCAGGCGGTGGAGAGGGAAGCGTTTCCGGCTCCCCAATAAATCTGACAAGGGATTACAAATCGGTGAGTGCTGAGAAACAAAGGTTGCCAAGTAGAACACGGCCTCCTCCTGTGACGTCAGGGGGAATAAATGGCAGGGCAGCAGGAATCTCACCTACCCTCAGGTGGTTTTTCCCTGACGTGACGGGGCTCCCCAGCACTGCAGTCAGGAGGCCTTCTGCATCCTTGGGCCCCACATGCCCCTCGCCCACTTGCCCAGGACAGGCATGGGGGATGCCCTCTGCTCTGCGGCTTCTCAATAGCCCCTGGAACATGAGCGCCCGGCCTCCAGAGCTGGGACCAGACCCCCTGGGCTTCCACCCTTCAAATGGGGCTGAGCTTTGGAGAGGTACCTTCGGACGATGGACTCCAAGAGTAGTCAATCAATTGGTCCTGACCTACATAAGGATCGACTGCTCCCTTGGGGTGATGATTAAAAAGTGAAACTTACATCATTTTGGCAAGTGATGTGAAAGGTTGATGGATTAGGAAAAAACAACTATGCTTGGCAAATTTAGGGTTAGAAAAAAAAGAGGAAGGCAGAATCTGAGAGCTCAGCCGACCACCACAGAAGAGCTACCTATTTCTTACTTCTAGCTCTTCTGGACCAGCCCAAAGGAGCTCTACCTGTTACTTCTGAGAAGAGGTCAAAGTGAGGGACTGACATCTTCTAAGTAAAAAAAAACCCAACAGTGGCAGATGCTCTTCACCGTTTACACTGCAAAGCTGCTATTCCTGAGTCATCCCAATTTAGCCCCTCCTCCTGGGCTGTTTCCTTCTTCCAAAGGAGGACTGTAACAAGTTCCATAGCAAACATTAATTAGGAAGCACTTTGCAGATCAAAAGTGCTCTATAAATTTTAATTCGCTGTAACTCAGTAGACTTTTCCCCAGCCCAGTCTAATTAATGTGCCCCCAAAGTGCCAGCGCCTCTCACTGGAAGATGACCAATCCAGGAGTTATGTAACTGTTGTTACTGTTCTTGGCATGTCCTGATGTGTCTGAAGGCTGCCTGGGGGAAAGGTCCTCATCTGGAACTCTTCTTCTGCATTCTAAATCCCATTTGCTTGGATCCCGGGAGCGACCACAAAGCCTCTGGAGAATTGCAAAGAAGGTTGACAGAATCACTCTGTGAAACAAAGGAAGGCCCCACCTTCCCTAATGAGTTATGATGACTTGCCCATCACCAGAACAAGTAACAAATGGGCAAAGGTGAGAAGACAATATTTGCAGCTCAGGGTTGAACTGTGGAGGCCTTGGTGCCTCTGAGCTTGGTGGTTTTCTTGCAGATGTTTCATGACTCAAGTCGGTAACATCATTGAGGCTAGGAGGGAGTGTGGGGTTTGCCCTCTTTTTATTATGTACAGTCCCTTCTAGCATCAATGATGTTACCGAGTTGAGTAATGAAACATCTGCAAGAAAACCACCAAGCTCAGAGAGCCGAAAGGACCACACAAAGATGAGATGGTCAATGTATTGCCATTGTGAGAAAAAGCTTGACAGGTGGAACATCAAGAGTAATGAGGAAATATGAAGCCCCCTGCAAGTCAGGGCAGGGCCTGATGCTATAGGGTGGCTTGCGCAGAGCACTCTGGGAAGCCTGGTGTGGCGTGAAGGATCCACAGTGTCGATCATTTGAGGAAGCTCATCCATCCTGGAGGAACATTTTACATCCATGCATCATATCTGGGTGGAGCTTCCTAAGCTCTTCAGCAAAGGCTTTGTCCTTCTTCCTTTCCCAAGCCTTGATGTAAAAGAGCTCTTTGTCTTTGAAGGAGCCCCATTGAACCAGTCCATGGAGGTGTAGTTGTGGCAGAAAACAGTCATGCTTTTTCCCACTGTGAGCACTGCAGCAGAGTGCTTCATGCAGGCAGTTCAGGTCAACTTGCACTCTGGCTGCACCAATCTTGGGAGTGAAAATGTGGAGAAGTTGAAAAGAAGATCTAACCAGCAGGTGGGTGTGCAGAAGGTACTGGTGGTGGAAGAAGAGGACTTGCATCTCATTCTGAAAGGAGGAGACCCCCAGGAATTTGGGCCAAGAGTGGCCCCACTCTAAGTGGAACACTGTGGAGTGGGTTTGCCATAAAGCACAGCCATCTCCTCCTCCTCCTCCTCCTCCTCCTCCTTCTATTCCACTTCCTCCTCTCCACAAACTCCACACTCCTGTCTAGCACCAATAATCTTCCCCAGTCAGGTCAAGAAACATTTGCAAGAAAAAAACCAAGTTCAGAGACCCCACACTCCTCCTCCTCCTCCTCCATCCTAAAATATACTGGTCCTGCATGGAAACAAAGCAGCAGCAAATCTTTGCGGATGCCAATTGCTGCCAAGGAAACCCAGACTTTCTCCCTCGCCTCTCTCTTGACTCCCGGCTTCCAACTCCTTCCCAGGTTGGGCACTGATGAAAGGAGGGCTGTTTTGAAGGGCAGGACAAAGCCTGTGCCAGCAGGATCATCTTCCCAGCCCAAGGGATGCGCCAGGCAAGCAAATGCAGCCTCTCTAGGCGCAGAGCCTTCCTTGGACGAGGCGAGTGTGTGGAAAGTGCACCTCCTGCAGCCCAGCCAGTTCCTTTTGCTGCCTGATATAATTTGTTGGCCTGGCTGATGACAATCGTCCTGATTTCACCCACCAGGAATCACATCCCACTCAGCTTGAATCTCCCTGCAGATCAAGCCCAGACTAAGATGCCAGGCAGCGGCAATTGGCAGCAAAAGGGGGGCAGGAGGTTGGCACAAAATGTGGCACAGTGACGTTGGCACTCAAGGGAGATTGGCGCTGGGGTGGGTGAGCAAGGGGAGGGAACAGGCTGCTTTGGGTTGACTGCAGAGAGAGAAGCAGGCTGCTGGGGAAGAGGACCAGGCAGGTGGAGATGGAGGCTGCTCACGTCCAGGAGATCACTGAATGGAAGAGGAATGGAAATGCAAGATGATTTAATTTTGTTACATTCAATGTTTTAAAAAATTAAATGGCGGAGACTCAAGTTGATGAGAAATACTAGGCTGAAAGAAGACCTTCTTGGATTCTGACTTTTTCTTTAGGTTTCTTGCTTGATTGTTGAAGTGAGAAGGTTTGATGTCCTTCTCCTGACCACGGCAGGACAGGCAGCTGAGCTGCAGGACATTTTAATGCAGGACAATGGCCATATTTGAGCAAGGAAGGAAGGTATTTGATGCCAGTTGCTGAGGAACCCTTGTAGACATGGGCCTCTTGAAATTCTGTCAGGACAGCTGGCATTCTCTCCGGTGCCTCCAAATACTCCTCAGCCATAGCAGGAATGGGCCACGAGTGTCCTCCCTGATTGACAGCAGCAGGAACAGAATGGGGCATTGTCATCCCTGACACGGCCCAAGGACTGACCCCCTGTGAACTGTCCATCAAAAGAAGGAAGGTCATGCTCCAGAGATGTTGGAGCAGAGTGTCCCCCATAACTCTCTTCCTCCTTTTATCACAACCAGGTTGGGCTATAGTTGGTTTGCAACAGACTGGAGAGATAGAGGCCAAGTAGCAGTTTGGGGCTGAAGCCAAGAGTAAGGGATTCAAGGAGAAAAGAGGCCAGGCAGAAAGAAAAAGTAGGCTTAAATTAAGCTGTGTTTCTTTTTAGCAAGCCACGACCAGCTGTTTCTGAGCACCATGTTAGGTTTTAGACCTCCCATTATCAACCGCAACGGCAAGATTACTGCCAAAAGTCCACCAAGCAAAGCATCTGTTGACCTGGTAGGAGGAGGTGTGGCCCCTTATCCCGAGGGAGGCCCTCGCTCCTGCTCTTCTCCCTGAAAGCAAAGTTGGCTTGTTGGGAGCTCAGCCTTTCCTGCAGCCCTGCACAGTCTTCCTCTCTCGCTCTCTGTTGTTCTTGAGCAGATGTAAATGTTTAAAGGCAGACTTTACCCTCCGAAACAGGAGAATATTGTCTCCCCCCAAGGCATTTGCTGCTATAACACGCAGGCAGGCAGCGTCTCCCCCATAATTGGAAACATTTGTCCTTGCAGGCCCTTGTAGGCAGGCTCTGCTGCGCGGTGTGGTTTTCTCCCTGCCGTGCAGCCTTTTCAGGCAGGATCTGGGCTGGAGGAATTTTTAGCTAAGTTCACGACCTCCAGTCTTGGGAACAGCTCTGGGTTTAATGTGGTGTCATGAGCCAAGCAGCCTCTCTATTTCGCCCTCTTTTCAATCACAGGGCAGGAAATTGTGGTTTCACAGCCACAAAAGATCCTTGCACAATCAGGCAAAGAAGGGGCAGATTCAATGAATGTTCGGTGCCAGCGTTTCTGCAAATGAAGACATCTGGACTGAATTTGGCCCCAGCGTGGGACTGACTGGTCAAATAAAGGTCACCCTTTCGGTGTTCCCGGCTTCCCTCTTGTGCAGTTTGCCACGTGCCAGGCGCTCTGGACGCGTAACAAGGGTGGGATCAAGGCCGGGGGCTCTTGAGTTTTATGCCAGGGTAAGGAATCCGGGTCCCTAAGTCCCTTTGGGGGTCTCCTTTCCTTGCTCTGATTCTTTGGGTCAAAGTTCTCGTGGTACAAGAACATCCTAGCTGGCCAATTGACTCTGAACGTTCACCCAGAGGGGTTTAGTTGAACCCCGAATATTCCTGGGTTTAACCCAGCTCTGCCACATTGTATGAACAGGGGGTTTGTTTCTATTCCCGAAAAATCCCCAAAGCACACCCCAGAAAATGGAGGATTGTTTTAAGAATTCTGCTTCGGCCCCCCTTCTTTTCCATTCCTGTGGGCAAACAGAGAGGCAGGGAAGGGGCGGGAGAGGAGGGGTGGATAAGCTGTGTGCTCCCTCCCACACACTATAAATCTAAATTGGTGGCATTGTTTGCAAAGATACCAGTGAGGATTTCAAAAGTGTTTTTGCAGCTGGAGGGAGTAATCCAGCAACCGTTCCCCAAAAACCCAAAACCCAATCCCAGGAAATTATAACCTTCCAGCCTGCGATGAGGGTTTAGAAAATGCCACTCCTTGCCTGGTTCTTCCACACAGCCTTGTATTGACAATGCTGGGCAGAGGTGGGTGGGGGCCGATTACTCAGGGACAGGATGACCCATCTGGGCTTATTGGCCAGCCGAGTCAGAGCTCTCCTTGTCTCCTTGCTGGCATCTCGTGGTCTCTGGATTTTTGCAACCCAGGTAGGACAGCACTAATTACAGGCTGCCTTCTTCAGCTGCATGCGTGGGCCCGTCGTAGATACTTCTTCTGCAGGACTGAATTAGGAAAATGGCCATCTGGGAAGGGGATGAAATGCCTACATCAAGGGGGAAGCAGCGTTTAAGCCAAAGCAGGCAGTCTCCATGCCAGAGAGAAGCCTGACGTGAAAAGAGATTTGTTCTCCAAGCAAAGACCAAAGGTATTCTAAGATCGTCTCTCAAGCTTGGCCTGAGAAGATGCTGCTTGGCTCACTCAGGGCTTCGATGTGCCAAGGTGGCCACTTGCCACATGCACAGCAAGCCTTCTAGGGGACTTTGGCTGCGTCTGTAGGAGAAGGGCTTTGTGTTGTCCAAACAGGGCTATTCAGAAGGGATTGTCCAGGGGAAACAGGAGCTACGGCCTTCTGCCCAGGAGCAGGCAGGGAAGGAAAGGAAGCCCCCGGAAGCCGCTCCAAAGTGACCCTTCCGATATAGCCCAAGGAACAGGCTGCTGACCCACCAGAGAAGGTCAGCTGCAGTTGGGGCTGCTGAGGATGGGGGGGACGGGACTGATCAGCTCAGGAGAAGGGGGGAAAAGAGGGCTTATCTCAGCTGCGCCTGAAGATGGACCCGCCAAGGTTAAACGGAGCTTTAAAATGGAAAGGAAATGAAGAAGCAGCTAGGAGAAAACCCAGCCAGGCAGAAGAAGGAAAATAGGCTAAAGAGAACCTCTCAACAACCGCAGCCGCACAGCCTGTTCCAGAAGAGGCGTGCAAATGGCCTTTGCCACGGAAGGGGATTCTGAGCCATTATGCTCAGGAGATGCTCCGTAAATCTGCCTGCCGGGGAGAGACGGAGCCTTTTCCTCCAGCATGGGGGATCATGTCCCCTTTGGGAGGCAAGCCCAAGGGAGGAAGGTAGACACGGGGCAGGCAGACCGCAGAGCCACTTCGGCAGCTCCCTCGGGCAATTCCTGAGCTTGGCAGTGGAAGCCAAGGAAAGGAAGACGCCCAGGCCAGATGGAGAAGAGCTACAAGGCATGATGTGCCTGGCTCAATGCGCTGCAGAGCTCACCCCCCCCCACCCCCATGGATGGCTCCTTAAACCCCCAGTGGAGGGGAGGCAGGGGGAAAGGAAGGTGCCCTGCAGATGGGGCTACGTCAGGAATGGGCCTGGCTTTCTAAGAGGATGTTGGCTTAGCTGGGGCTTAGCTCTAATCTCCCCCCAGCCCCATTTGCGTGGAGAGGGAAGGGAGGCAGTGTTGATGCAGCCGGCTTCCTGCCTCCTCCACTTGGAGATAATGAGATCTGCATCCAGCTAAAGGGCTCTGAAGAGGCTGGACTCTCGAAGCTATCTATAGAGAAGCACAATCTGGCTTTGTGAGGGTGAGCTGAAATGTCACCCCCTGGATGAGCAAAGCGAGGCACCGGCTTGATGAAAAGAACGCTCTGGAAAAGCAGGCGCAGAGAGTAGCTGGAGCCTTGGCCACCGAGGCGAGCTCTGAGTGGGGGCATCGAAAGGGAGCCAGGATTCTGAGTGGGGAAGAGCAGAGGCTGAAGCTGGGGTGAGAAGTGAGGATGGCAGGGTTTCTCTCCTCCCCCTGGACACAGGTTCAAGGCCAGCACGTCCCAGGAGAACCAGGCATCCCGAGGGTGGGACTGCCCACGCAGGGCCGATGTCCCCCATCAGCTGAGCTCAGCTCTGAGAAAACCCTCAGAATTCCAAGCTGATCTCCTTGACCAGGACTCAACAAGTCTCCTAAGCCAATCTCAGACTCCGAAGATACAAGACGAAGCCTTCTTCTTGGATTAGAAAAAGGGTTGGCCAGGGAGTCAGTTAGAATGGAGAATAAAACTATTTCTTCTGAGAACTAAGTAAGAGCTTCCTCCTCTCACACCTCTGGAAGCCAGAAGGAGTCGCCCAATAAAGAGGAATGGTGGGAGAGCCAGTGGATGTTGTACACAGCAGGTGGTGCAGACAACCAGCTTGGATACTTTTGGAGCCAGGAAGGAGAAGGTGTTTTTTGTCAGGGCAACCTGAACTACCCAATGATGGGACGGAGCATAACTGCTTCCGTTTTTGCCTTTCAGCCCCAATCCAGGAGCCTTCGCAGGCAGCCACTTTCGCGAAAAACTATGGCTTTGCAATAGGCAGGAGAAGGTTAGCCGTGGCTACCAGTCAGATTGGCTCTTGATGACCTCCCATGCTGGGAGCCAGTCTGCTGGCAGAGAAAGCCGTCCTGGGCTCCTGGGGCAGATTTTCAGGGGTTATGTGGCCGGCCATGATGGGGACAGGATGCTACATCAGAGAAGTTCTTGAAGTCCCCAAATCCTCTCAGCAAATCTGCTGGCTGCTGCGTGCAGCCCACTTGTCCCGAAAACAGCCTGCTAATCAGGCAGGCATCAGGCCAGCAGGCGCACCGCAGCCAGGAGGGTGACACTTTACATCCCAAGTGCTCCAAATATACATAATGCTGCACTTAATTCTGATTTAGTAGGACAGATCGGTTCTAATGGCTGCTGGAGACCGTTATCCTGTGACAATGTCCTGAACCTCTGATGCTATCTCTTCATTAATTAAACACCAATTGGCGATTAATTGCACCAGATATTTATCGTGCTTAGGATCGGTTACAGAAGTACTTAAAGGGCTGGGTTTTGTTACAGGCGTCCTCGTACCTTGCAGGCTTTCTGTCTTCTCTGAGACATGCAACTGAACTCTATTTCACTATTTTAAGGGGAAAGAATCTGCCCAGGCAAAGGTAGAGGAATTCAGGGAGGGTGTCTTATGTGGATTTCTCCTGCCTCAATAAAGGATCCTTCTAAGCTCTTGCACTATTTGATTTACTTCCTTCCTTCCCAACAGGAAGAGACCATAATTCAGAGCTCAGGAGACATGCTTGTGGGAGACTACAAAAAAAAAAAAAAAGACAGGAAGAGGAGGAAGAAATCTTCTGTCAGGTATAGGAGGTGTCACTCAGCCTAATGCACCCGTGCCCTCTTAGTGGCACCTCCTGCAGGCCTTCACTTGCAGGCCCAACGAAGCCTGGCATTGCTGGATGCCCAAGTTCACAGCACAATGAAGCAGGAACAAGGACACACTAGGACAGCCTTGGAGTCCACCTCAAGGCAGAATTTCAGGATTGAACATAGGTAGAGATGCTCTACCAGTAGAGCCCTTCTAAAAAGTAGGGCTTGAACAGATGCGAGCCCTTTGGAGGTGTTCATTACTTGCCTGCCTTCAAAGCCCAAAGTAAGAAGAAAAAGATGATTATTGACAACATAATGCAACTCTCTTCTCTTTTTCCTCCATTAAAGGATTTTGGCATAAGCCCAACACTTCCTGGAGTCGACGTGAGTTTCTCTATTGACTTTCAATGGATCTGGATGAAATCTTACACCTCTCCATGCCACAGGGCAGAGTTGTCCCTGCATTCTCCTGGGGCATCGTCTGAATGATGCTAACATATGCCCCATCTAAGATAGGATATCAACACACAGGTCCATTCGCTGACAGGGGGTTTGTAGTAACCCCAAATAATGTGTGAACCAGCTCCTCAAAACAGCCCCTGTTTCAAGGACGATTCCTTTTATAAGAGTGGAGAGCTCTAAGTTTCATATCAGGATCAATATAATTCATAATGACTTTAAAAAGAGTAGATAATTATATGGAACATACCACTTTGTTTTCTACGTTGGAGATGAGTAGAGTGGAGGAAAGTAGGCAGGTCAGCCCTCTTAGTTCTCAGGAAAGTTGGGAAAGCAACTCCAAAGGAAGGCAGAAGTAGACCGGTCCAGCCTTGCTGCTAAAAGTGGTCTTCAGACTGAGCTCCCGCCAAGGCACCTTCATCTTTTCTTGCAGTCACATCAGTGTTACGTCTTCGGTGCAAATGGAGAATGTGAACATAATTGGTTCTAAAACGACAAAAGTATTGTATTTGTGTCCATGTTTCTGCATGTTTGGGCAGCAACGATGGCTTCAACATCTTCAGGCAAAAGTAATCCAATGAGTAGTTCCTCAAAATGTCTATGGGTCAGAGCCACATGGCTCCTGCGTTGGTCATCTGTAGGATGAACATTTTGGAGGAGACAAAGCCCAAATGATCCTCTTCTCAAGGAATAATGACCTCTGCCCAATGACCCTTCAGAGACATTTCCCAGGTGTCCCTCCTGCCTTCTGTTTGGGGCTCCTGAGTATCCTTGTAACCAGTCCATGTTCTGGCGTAAGACACGGGTGGTACACTCAAGAGGCTTTACTCAGACCAGGTGACAAAAGAGGATATTTGGCATCAAAAGGTGCCAGTGACACTCTCCTCTTCTGCTACCTGGTGACTTTTCTCCTTCGTTTTATAGTCTAAAGACATTGGGGAGAAATCATCACTCAGAGATATTTTTACCTGCTTTCAAACTATCAATCATTCCTCATGTCACCATCGTGTCTCCCAGCTCTCTCTCTCTCTCTCTCTCTCTCTCTCTCTCTCTCTCTCTCTCTCTCTCTCTCTCTCTCTCTCTCTCTTTCTTTCTCTCTCTCTCTCTCTCTCTCTCTTTCTCTCTCTCTCTTTCTTTCTCTCTCTCTCTTTCTCTCTCTCTCTGCAGTGCTGCACCCAGTTACAGCAAATGGAAAATACCATGTCATTTTTAAAAGTTCAACAAAAATGCCTTCAGTCACCAATTTTGAAGATCACTGTCATTCAGAAGAGAAAATAATAACATGTCATTGCATGCAAATATCAATTACTTTATCAGGGGTTGGATAGGAACAGCAAATGGCAGGAAAGGGTGGGGACTGTAGGAGAAATACACGGGAAGCTCGATTTCAAAAGAAATATGTTAATATTCTTTAGGGAATCCGATTCTTTATTGGTGGTGAGGATTGAAGACTTTGCGTAGCATTATTCAACAGATAAAAAAAAGAGCATTCTGGGAAAGGGCAGAATTCTCTGGCCTTGGCATCTACATTGTGGATTATCTCCGCATCTCTCGCTAATTTAAACACGTGTCACATTATGTGGGCCCATTCGTTTTGTTCTGATGCAGCACAGCAAAAAAGCAGTTAAAAGTGCAAACAAGTTTGTAGCCCTCAGAAATGGAGAAGATTGGTTGAGAATTTGATGGCAAGAGGACAAGGAAATCCAAAATAAATCTTCAGTGGGTAGCAACAGACATGGAGGTCCTGTGTCCCTTTCCCACCCCCTCCCATCCTGGCTCCCTCTTATGAGAAACAGCAGAACGGCCAAATAAGTTGAGGGAAACAGTGGTAATTACGCATTTCTACAAAATTTGCCTCCTGTTTTGTGCCTGGATGGCACAGGCAGGAAATTTCCTAACATAGAACAGAGTCAGCAGCCTGTGGTTTATGGTAAGGCCATGCATAATTTAAGAGCAGCATAATATTGCTTTCCCACAAATAAACAAACTAAGGCAGCACGAGAGAGAGAGAGAAAGAGAGAGAGAGAGAGAGAGAGAGAGATGATAAGGTTCAGATGTTTGTTTATTATTCCAATGGCTCTTGTATTTTGCAAGTGGCCGTGCTTGATCATGGCTAGCCTAGTTCCAGCCTCTGCTCATCCCCCGGGGCTCCAAATAGATTAGGAGCTGGATCCTAAACTAGTGGACGGCAGCGCCAAGCCAACAATCACCCTGCTGGACTTACAATGGCCAATGCCCCCTGTGCCGCCCACGCCCAGCATCCTGGGACGCATCCTTTGCCCCTCTGCAGAATTTCTCAACCTAATTGCACCGTCTGCTCATTTGCATCTTAGCAGCCAGGGATCAGAGAGACTTCATTATTTAGCTGCATGGCACTGCAGCACAATGCAAACAAACCATCCGGCAAATAGGCCGACTCCAAGGACCAGGTTATCAACAGCTCTTTTTTCACGCTCCCTTCGAAAGCACGGAGCGGGCAGCATGGAAGCCATGCTTTGGTTGGAGCAGCAGATCTCATACCGAAGATGGTGGCCCTCCTGCCTTCTGCCCTTTGCCCTCTGCTGATGTCGGTGCCAGAGAAGTCCAGCAGCAGCATGGCAGACTGGAGCCGTTGGGTCTCTGGATGTGCACCGTAGATGCTGGCACGGCTCCAGGAAGTTTCCTGTTGTGTGACTGGGAATCTCAAATGTGGCACACACCCAAACCAGCAGCCTGGACCTGCTGAAATAGCGTGTGTGTAGTGTTGGGGAATTGGGAAACGTCCCTAGCCATGGGGGACCCCTGTATACAGCTGCGGCACTGGCCATAGTGCCCAGAATTACAAGACCCCTGCTCAGCCCAACGTTGGCCCACAGTATGAGGTGAAGTTTCTCACCCAGATTTCGTTTCCGCCCCTTGATTGTAGAAGGGCTGTTTTTAATGTCTGCACAAGAAAAGATCTCCCTGCTCTCCCTCTCCCTCTCTTTGCAAGAGGGATCCAGTTTCACTCTCCAGGAATAAGCAGTCTCATCTCTGAACAACAATAGCCAGATATTTTCAGAATTGGTCTGTGATGAGGCCATGCCCAGCGGTGCATGTATACCGTTTAATCAAAGAACTGCAGCCACTTTTAAGTACTCGAGTTCTGCCAATTCCACCAGCAGTCATTCTTGTCATTCAGAAGAGACTAAGATCTGTCAAAAATTCCCCTTTCAATTTATTTTTCAGTAAAGATTGCTCTTTTGAACTCCGGTGGCAAAAATCTGTATGTACAAAACTCCTGTGAGTAGCTTCCCTCTTCTGGGATCTCTGCCTCCAGCCCACCTCCAGTCTTGGGAGGCTTGACTTTAGGTTGCTGGTGAGAAAGGCAGCCTCATCATATTTCTGCAGATATCCAGGCCATGGACATGGACATCATCATCTCCAGAGCTATTTAATTCCAGCGCAGCATCTCCTGTATGGGGCCCACCAGAAGAAAAGGGATCTTACAAGAATTAAGTTCCATCAGACGGAACAAGGTCTGTTGTGCACAGATAAGCTGAGCTTCTCTACATAGCAAGGAGGGAGCCGGGCGCTCTACATATAGAAGGAACACAAAGTGAATGTAAAAGCCGTGCAACAATGGAAACTCTTGATGAGATGCAAATATTTTAGTTTTTGGAAAGGCCAAAGCCCTGGAGATCTTTGGGATTGTGGAGAAAAGAGCATTTGAAAGAACATCAACACCAGCCTTTGTGGGGAATCATCTAAACGTCCATCTAGCATGAGAAGGTGACCCCCTTCATGGTCAACCGTAAGGCTGCACCAGGTCCCAAAGGGGAAGCCAGGATTCATGGCTATCCATTTCCGTTCCTTGCTTCTTTTGAACATCCTTCCCTTGAATGCAGAGGGCCACGTGGTCCTTATGCCAGATGTAGTTCAATGTTGCCTGCAAAGCATTTTGATCTCCCTTGTTACCTCTGCCAGGAAAATCAGCATCTTTAAAGTTAGGATAAATGGGAATTACAAACTCGCGAAGCATAGACCAATCCTCTGGCCTTTGTAAGTAGAGCACTTATACGGTTATCTTTTAATTTGTCTGATCCACTTCTAAAGTAACAGTGAGTTTCGCCGATGAATTATGCATTGCGTGAGGAAACCCTTGTCTGCCCTGAATGGCTCATGAGCTCCTCTGGAGAACTTGGGAGCTCCAGGATTTTGAAGGGTTTGGAAACGACTCTTTTTTCTTCCTGGGAGTTCATTTACAGAGGAGCTCAGAAGCAAAACTCAGGACCCCCCACCCAAAGAGGCTACTTGGCATAACTCTGAATGAGTCTCTGACACAAACCTCCTCCTCCTCCACTCCTGCCTGGCGCCCTGCCCTGGAATGTGGCTGGAAATAGGGACAGAGGGACCCTAGGTGGCCACTCTCCCCAAAATTTACATAAGGGTTAAAATGTTTAATTTAATAGCTGCAACAATAAAGCGTATAATGGGCCAAAACACACAGCTGTGGTGTTGGAGAAGGCAAGCTCCTGCATGAGGGAATCTACGTTATGATTGACTGCTGGGGGGGCGGTTTCCCTTTTCCTTCTCTGTGGGCGCTTGGCATGAAGTCCTGAGATTTACCTGACAATTTACCTCATGAGGCAGTGATGTGCCTGACTCTCTTCTCTTTTTTCTTTTAATAAAAATGTTTTTTTTATTTTATTTTTGTTACATAATACAAAATTCTTTTGTGAACAGAGTGTTGTCCGGATTCCCCCTTTAACATTTCCACAAACACATAATTCATTCTACATTATTTCTAATTTCAGCCTTATTACTTTTCTTCTTATATTTTCCAATTTCTAATTTTTAACATATATAAACAATATCATTTTTTTCTCTTCGCTTTAGAAATAAATCAACTTAAACTTAAAAACAGGAGTTATGAGTAAAATAAGAGGGTTTAGAAGGGTGAAATCCAAATGAAATAAAACAGAAGGGGAAACAATATAAGATGAGCGGCTTCGATTAACAATGGCTATTAGAAAGAACAGGAAGATCCTGTTCGGATTGTGTGGTGTAAATGTACTGTATGTCGAAGTTTTGTGTGAGTATATTTTATATGTATTTTATATGTTTGTAAATAAATTTTATTTTTAAAATTAAAAAAAAAGAAATATAAAGACATAGATTATTAAAGACAAGGGATATGATTAAAATCTATGAGCGTGTCTTAAAGAAAAGATAGTTTAGTGATTCCTGAATAGTATTCATAAATGTTTTGAATTATTATTATTTTAGCACACTATTTATTAGATGATAAAACAAAATTTAACCAGACAGATTCCTCAGGAGTCTCAGATTAAATCCTTCCTCAGTCATAGGATTCATGGACTTCAACCATTCATTTTCTCACAGGAGCAAATTTGGATTAAAATGTAATTAATAAATAAATGAACAAGCAAAAAAAAAAGAAATAAAGAAATAAATCAACTTATCATTTCTTTTCCATCTATTTTCTATTAGCAACATATGTCTTCAAATTCAATTTTTAATATGGTCAGCATTTAACATAATTACTTTATGTGCCTGACTATCTTGTTTGTCGTTAATATAGATGATAAATATATTTATTTATATAAAACTACAAGTTCATATTTGCGTGGAGCTCCCGCCCTAATAAATGGGGAAATGCCTTCCAGGTGCCCTACACAATTGCATTGCCTGGAGTCGTGTGTGTCTTTCTGGGAGCACTAAATTTCAAAGTTGGACCCTCCCCCCCCAAAAAAGCACAATCTACCTACAAAGCTCGAGACTTATATTTGCTCAATCAAAACTGTTATCTAAATATCAAGGAGCGCAAATGAATGATGCTCAGGTACAAGTCCTCAAAATAAGTTGAGCCCAAAATTTATGTTGCTAAGTGAAAAAATGAGTTAACAGAGTTTTGGCCCATTTTGCGACTTTTCTCGCCACGCTTGTTAAGTGAATCCCTGCAGCTGTTAAATGAAGAACACGGTGGTTGAGTGAATCCCCATTGACTTGGCTTGTTCGAAGGTCGCAAACCCTGCAACTGTCATGAATGCAAGTCAGCTGTCCCCAAAATTTAGGTAGGGGTTAAGATGTTTACTTTAATAGCTGGAAGAAGAAAGTGTGTAATGGGCCAAAACACACAGCTGTGGTGGTGTTGGAGAAGGCAGGCTCCTGCATGAGGGGATCTAGGATTCCTTCATGATTGATTGCTGAGGGGGGGGGGGTTCCCTTTTTCCCGCCCTTCTCTGCGGGCGCTTGGCATGAAGTTCTGAGATTTACCTGACAATTTACCTCATGAGGTGGTGTGTGAGCTAAGCCACTTGCTTGTGAGAAAGGGAAGCAACTCCTGGCACTGGGGAGGGGGCTTCCCTGCCCCCACCCCCACCCCAGGCTGCAAAAAGGCCTGAGCATTCAGGAAGGGCTGCAACAGAGAGAGGAGGAGGAGGAGGAAGGCAGAGAACGGAGTCCATTAAAGGCACACAAAGCGACGTATCCCGGTTTGAGTCTGCCTGACACTTAAGGTGACTCTGTTCACAGTTTGCATTGGATAATTGGCTTATGGGGAATCGCGTCCCCACATACCTGAGGGTGCTCCATTAGGATGCTTCACACAGCGGTTGGGTGCCATCTGTGGGGAGGGTGTGGGCGAGGAAGAGGGGCTGCCACCCTCCCCAGAGGGGGTTTTTGGAGTGGGGGGGGGGGTTCCTGTGGGGTTCCTTAAGACTCTGCCAGAGTTGCATGGAGGGAAGAGGAGGAGGAGGAGGTGGCCTTCCTCCCTCGGTATTGATTGGGGCTTCTTCCTTGGTTGAGAGCCTTGGGGAGACCCTGGCCCAAAGGGTAGGCAGCCCCCCCCCCCCAAAAAAAAGAAAAATCAAGAAAGCAGTGCAGGAAAAAGCATCCAGGATGTATTTTATTTCTGTTAGGATTGCAAATCCCCTTTATTGGTGGAGCCCTCTTGAAAGAATTTGTGAGTAGAACTGATCCTTTCCCCTGATCTGGTCTGTCTCCAGCAGAGCCCCAGGGATCCCCCTCCCCTCCCTCTGGCCTCCCTCTGTGGCCGGGAGAGCCCCCAATGCTGGGGTGCTGGTGGGCATAGAGTGCCCGCTCATCTCCATCTGGAGCCGCTGCCTCAGAATGGGTGCCTCGTGGATGCTGGTGGGCGCTTTCCAAGGGGTCTCGCCAACAGGTAGCAAGCTGGCTTCCGTTCTGCCAAAGCTGGCTAGGAAGAGCCTTGCTCAGGAAGGCTGGGACATCTGCAGCCTAAAAGGCAACTGTTGATTTTCTTCTTCGATCAGGAGAAACAAAAGCTTTACCAAAAATAATACACGTTCCCTGGGCAATCCTCCCTTTTCTCTCTCCACCACCAATGAAGAAAGTGTGGGATGGCAGGGAAGGAAAGGAAGGAAGGAAGGAAGGAAGGAAGGAAGGAAGGAAGGAAGGAAGGAAGGGAAGGAAGGAAGGGAAGGGAAGGGAAGGGAAGGGAAGGGAAGGGAAGGGAAGGGAAGGGAAGGGAAGGGAAGGGAAGGGAAGGGAAGGGAAGGGAAGGGAAGGGAAGGGAAGGGAAGGGAGGCAGACTTCTAAATTTCTGAAAAGAGTCACTCCTAAAAACTTGTCAAGTTCCTGGTCACAGGTTTTTACTTTTTTTTTCCGGTCTTAACGTCCAACCTAAAGCTGCTTGGCAGTCTTTGAACTCATAATTAGGTTCCTGTCCAGTCATTCATGGGAGCAATTATCCCCTCCAACCTTTTCAAAACAAAGCTTTGTATATTTGAAGCCAGTCTGCTGCCAAATCCCTCCTTGGTCTTCTTTCTTTTTTCCCAGATTAAAAAAAAAATCACAGACTCTTTTCATCTCTCTTCATATGTCATATTCAAAGACCTTGAGGGGTTCACCAGCAGCCCAAATTGAGACAGTGTGGACTACTAATTACCTTCACCGGGGACTCATTTTTACATAACTTTCTACTCTCTTATTTTTGTTATTGATGTTTCATTTTAGTTTGTACATGGCTTAGATGATATCATTATTTATTATTTATCATTTATGAAGCATTTACAAAGCACTTTATGCATTTTTAACGGAACACCATTTCCATCTCCAAACTTCACATCAAAAGAGCACCACCAGAGGAAACAGTGATGGTGAGGGAAGAGGAAAACTTTGAGATTGACCCTCAATGCAATACCCATGATTATGACGATGGCCAACCCTTCAAGACCAAGACTTGGAGGAGAGGGGATGGAGAGAAAGTGGTCTTTCATCGAGGCCCCAGGAGGGGGTCCTGCCCCCATGACTTCTTGGGAGAGGCGGCTGCTACTAAGAGACAACTGAGTGAAAGAAGAACCAGGCAAATGTGCTTCTGAAGAACCTCTTTAGAAGAGGAACCATGTCTTCTGAAAGGATGCATGAACTGGAGCCTCCCTATCAGAACAGGCTCTCAGGACCTCTGGCACTGGCTACCTACTTTCCGTGGAAACAGGACCACCCCAGATGTGACAGGGCCAAGGAGGACCATTCACCTCAGTGTTCCACCCAAGAACCTGGAAAGAACATCCCATCAGCTCAGCATCAAGCGACAGCAACCTTCAAAGAAGAAGACTTGTGGGGCCTGTGGTCCTTGGTGGTTTCGGAGGCCTCCTGGCCTTTAAGAACTCTTCTCTTGCCTGATCAGAATGCTTCCCATTTCCTCCCTTTCTGTCCCTGAAAAATATCTAAATCCTATTTAAGTTAATGCCCTTCATTTTCATTTATAAAGACAGATACAAAATAATTATTTCCTATCTCCACTGTTTCCTTATCTTTGGGCCTCATAATTCCTCGCGGTTCCTTTTTCATCCCCGTCTCCTGCTCACCAAAAAGGAAAAGAAAATGTGTATTTTTGTTAGTTAAAAATATTCTTATGCTCCTTGCCTTTCCTGGCGCTTTTAATCCCTGTGTTCCACCCCTCTTTTGGTGACTCTCCAAGAGACCCTTCATTTCTCCCCATTGCACGCGGACGTGGCCTGCCAGCTGGCCACCAACTCTCCTGCCTTTGATGTCCAGGGCACCCTCCATTTCGGAAACGTTTCTCTCTCCTCTGCAAAGGACCCTTCCCGCCTCCCCCTCACATGAAAGGGGCTCTGGCAGATGCCTCTCCTGGCAATCATTTGAAGTGCCTGATTAAAAGCAAGCGGGGCGAGGGGGGAGGAGGAGAGGCCATGCTGAAGAGAACTGGCCAACTTGGACGTGAAGCCACGTTTTGACCACAGCAGAAATCATGTTGAGCAGACGCAATTACAGGAGAGGGGGAGGGGGAGGAGGAAGAGGAGGAAGAGGAGGAGGAAGAAGAAGAAGAGGAGGAGGAGGAGGGGATCCCGCTCCTTGCCTCCCCCAAGGCATCCCACGTTTAACCAGGATAACTTCCCTGAAAGACAGTGTTGGGAGCAGAAAAGGACCCCCGCCGCCCTGGGTCCTTTTAGGAGAAGGTGCGGGGTATAAATCTAAATTAAAATAAAATAAAAATTTTTAAAAAGAAATCAGTGCAGGAGAGCCAGGCAGAAAAATAGGGTCCAATTTCACAGAACAGAATACGGGAGACATTCCTCTCTTGCAGTTGCATCTGACCCGAGGGCCTTGAGCCACAATAAGTGCGTCTCAATGTGCTTGTATTTCTTACAACCTGTTTAGCTGTCCAAGGAAGCAACAAAAAGAAGCAGCAGGGGTAACTCAACCCAACCCCCCCCCCTCTGAAGCTCCTTTATCTCTGTCTGTGGGGCTGAGCTGGTGGTCCCAGGCCAAGACTCAAGAGGGGAGGGAGCCCAGGAACCCCCTCCTCCCTTTTTCCTGGCTCCAGCAGAGAGCACCATAGGAAGAATCTGCAACCCAAGAGATATACGTGGAAGGCGAGAAATGGACAGACCCTTCCCAAAAAATGGCTGTCCCTCACCTGCTCAGTGCACTCAAGGGAGGTTGGGGGTTTCTGGATCACATATTGTTAGGAAGCTTTTTTCCTAACTGTCAGCTGGCGCCTGGATCAACCAGGCTGGAATAAACTGCAAGAAAGGCTCGTCTGCAGCCCGTTCTCAGGATGCAGCCACAGGAACACACAGAGTTAAAAAATAAATAAATCTCCCTGCAAGGAATTGCGTTGCTGCCTTGCCCACATTGTGAAAGGAAGCAGGTCTTCTGTACGTAGATGACCATCATGTCTTCCAACATCTCCCTGTCTGCAGGACTAAGTTCCCCAGATCTCTCTGGGTCCCCTTAGAAGACTCGGTTTTGGATTAGGGTTAGGGCCAGGGCAGTGCTGCAATTCAGCCGGTTCTCTCTGATTTGGATGAACCGGTAGCAGTGACAGCGGGAGGCTCCACCCACCCACCTGGATGTCATTGTGTCCTGTTTTTGATGCTCTGCGCATGCGCAGAAGGTCCTGCACATGCTCACATTTGTGAACTGGTAGCAAAGTTAATTTCACCCCTGGGTTAGGATTAAAAATATGCACGGCCTCAGTGGAAGGCCCCATCCATCCCCACATTTCCCGTAGGAACCTGCAGGAGAAGCGCAAGGAAGGGATGAGACGAGGCTAGCCTTGTGGACTGCAGCTGACTCAAAAAAGCAGCTCACGGAAGCTGGTTGCAGATCCAATGAAATGGGCCTGCCCTTCCATTGGGGCACAGCTGGGGAGAGGGTTGAGGGTGTGGACCTCCCCCCCCCCTTTGCCTGCCCAGCAATGCCCCCCTTCTTTTTCCCCACTTGTGGCCATATGCAGCCCTCCTGGATGTAAAAACCCACAAAGGCTGCAGGCAGGCAAGCTATTAGACTTGAAAGTTGTGTGGTTTCTAAATAATCAGGAGCATCGCCTGCTGAAATCCCAGACCTCTCTTGAGCAAGCATTTCTTCCCCCACAACAAAGAGATTCCTCAGAAATGGCTCCAATGTAAACAGACAGTCTAAAATAGCCAGATGGAAATCTTGATATAAACTCACAACCAATCCCAGGTTCCAATGGACGTCCGTGGCAAGTGGGCCTCTGGGAAGAGAGGGCTCTCTGCCCTTCAGGAGGAGGTGGGCACATCTAGGGCTGCCAACAGCCTCGGCCTGAAGGCTCCCCTTTGCCACCCATAAATCCATGGTTTATGGACACTCTGGTGGACGAAAGAGGGGGCAGGGGATGGAAAGCTCCTTGGCTGGCTTGACTCCTAGAGGAAAACCAGGGTTGGAAGGACAGAGGAAGATCAGAGGGGGGGGGGCTGTCCCTCACTGCAGAAACAATCAGAGGCAACAACCCTTTAGGGCAGGAGTGTCCAAACTTGGGAGCTTTAAGACTGGGAGAATGGGAGAGAATGGGAATGGGAGTTGAAGTCCATAAATCCTAAAGTTCCCAAGTTTGGACACCTCTGCTTTAGGAGGGCTGTGCATATGGATGAAACGCAGTTCAGTTCAAATGAAATCCATAAATGTGACCCCACAACCACCCCCCTCAAATCCTTCAGAAGGGGGAAGGGGCCCCTGCTGAGCATGAGATCTCCTCAAAAGGCCTCAAAAGGATCAACCAAGCTAGGAATAAGCAGCAAGAAGGGCTGGTCGGCTCGGCCATTCACAGGATGCAGCCACAGGAACACACAGGATTAAAAAAAGAAATAGAAACAGGAGCTCACTCTATTTAAAGGCTAATGAGGAGAGCAGCATAACAGAATTAAAAGAAATCAACCTGGAAGCTCTGAGCAGAATCCTCCTTCACAGGCTTGGAGTTGCTGAGTCAACGGCTTTTGCTAAAGCTGCCCTGGCCTGGGGAACTTCTGGACAGCCCCCCACCCCACCCCAGCCTTGCTCCAAAGCCCAGCAGCCTCTTAGGTTCCCCTCTCCCCAAGAGTGGTTGGTGCCAGGTTCCAGCTCCTTTGGGGCTTGGCCTGGGCAGCCTCTCTCCTCCATAGCTCAGCCCTGGCCTTGGGCAACAGGGGACGACAAGGGAGGCCCCTGCCTGACAGCTGCCCAGCTCAATACCTGGGCAGGAAGGGCCAGGAAAGGCGGTTGAGGACAGAAGGCACCAATGGCTGGAGCTCTCCTCTCCAGGTAGGGTGGGGGATTCCCTCAGGAGGACTGCTCCTGAACCTGTCAGGTAGAGAGCAAAAGGCAGGGCCAGGCTGCCCTCTGGCCCTCCATGCAATGGGATGCTTGCCGTGGCTTGGTCCAGGCAGGGCATGGAGACCCCGGGCATGGGCACTGGGCTTCGGGGAGAGGGGGAGATGGATTCTTCTGTGTCCTCTGCAAAGCAATGCAGGAGGTCTTTCTGGGGATCTTCTGAGGGTGTTTGGGGAGAAAGAAGACATTTGGGCAAGTAAGTTTGCTGCTGTCCCAGCAGTGGTGGGATTCAAACAGAATTTACTACTGGTTCTGTGGGCATGACGTGGCTTCATAGGTGTGGCTTCCTGAGGGTGGCAGGGGAAGGACACTGAAAAATCCCTATCCCCTCCCCACCCCACTAACCTGCTTCCCAGCCCCGTTCTCCTGTGCAGGGCAACAGAAGAAGATCCAGCTGATTGGCTGGCAGCCTATCAGCTGGGACTCAGGAAGCAGAGAATAGATGGGGGCGGGGCCAGCCAGAGGTGGTATTTGCTGGTTCTCCAAACTACTCAACATTTCCGCTACCGGTTCTCCAGAACTGGTCGGAACCTGTTGAATACCACCTCTGTGTCCCAGCCAAGTGAAATGAATGCAGGCAGGGCTCTCCGAGACCCTTGGAAGGGCTTCCTCCCTCCCTCCAGACCCAGAGTTGCCTCCTCCACCCAGGCTCAGGGCTGCTCCACTGAATCCAGTCCTGGATGGCTGGCAAAGGGCCCCTCCCCAGCCATGGGAAGGGGTCTCTCCAAGGAGCTGTTAGCCTGACACCAACTCTGGTGCTTCCAGGAAGACTCCAAATTGCCTTGTTTACACCTCTCTGCTCCAGGCGGTTGTTTGCTTGTTTACCTGGCCTGCATTATCTGATCCGTCACCCTGTGAAAGGTGGCGAGAGGGAGCGGTGGCCTTACGCCACTGCAGGTCAAACGTGCCATTTGTGTGACAGTTGATGCCCCCCCCCTTGCCTCTCCCCGCCACCTCTGCAGAGAGCAGGAAAATGCGCTGGCACAGCCAGGCGGGCCTTGAACTGCGGAGACAGGCCAGCGTTGAGAGGCTCAGTGGAAGCGAGTGGAGCCCCTTCCCAACCTCCGGACTGAGTTAAGCGGCACCACGTTAACAGGAGTGGACAGGCGAAGGGGTGCGTTAGTGGCACAGGGTGGCACATGGGCATTTTCCTCTGACGACCAACGCAGGAGAGAGTCCGTTGAGTGAAAAAGGAAGCGAAGGGATCTATTGGGTTGGGTTAAAAAAAGGAAAGTGGGAGAGAAAATAGCACAAACTTCAGGAAAGCCCCCACATTTTCAAAGATGCCCTGCATTAACGGGAACTGCAAGATGCCATCATCATAACATAAAGTGTCCACGAAGAATAGCCCTTTATTTAAGCAATGCTGTACCTGTACGTGCACCGGCCCTATTACATAGGTGGAGCATTCGTTAATTTGCTATTAATCGCTGCATGATTAGTGTCTTCATTGAGGCCCCCGGCTGCTATTGGTTCTGGATTGATCTTAGCTTTAGTTTAATCCTTCTTGCAATCCAGCTAAACTCTCAGCCTTTAGGATTATTTGAGCAATAAACACCGAATTGTGTCCAAATCAAGTACTTTCCTTCCATCCTTGAGAAGAAAATGCAGTGTGGCGAGGGAGGAGGCCAGCTTGCAAGGTCAAGCAACAGCAGAAAAGGGACAGAGGAGCAGAACATCTGCAGAGGCCATCCTGATGTTCACAGCTGAGCCCCAAATCTGCCACGTGCAGCAGTTGTTCTGTGGCTGGACTTGATTTAGGCCCAGCTCTAACAGGGCTGCCATTTCAGCAGGATGGAAGAGGGTGCAATGCTTCACCCTCTGGGGATCAACTGGGACCTGCTGCAGAGCACACCAGATCTCCTATGCAAGAGACAGCAGCCCCTTTTGCCTTCACTTCCTCATGTTACCCAACTAGTTTGATTTGTGGGTTAGTCTCTTGGGTGAACAATAATAACTCAGGCTTAGGGTGCTTTGATCTGAGGGGGCATTGGATCAGCAGCACAACCTCCGTTCCCTTCCCCTTCCGACCTTTGGATCGTGGGTTGAGGGTCTCTCATACCTTCCTGGGGCCTTTTCTGCAAGAACCCCTCTCGTTTTTGGAGTGAGTAGTATTGAATTCTGACTGCTTGCAATTAGCTCCACCTCTTCCCTTTCAAACTGTGATTGTCCTTCTGTGCCACAAAGAGCTGCTCGCTTCTGAGAGAGTCAGAAGAAACCAAGAGTATATATCAAAGTTTCCCCTCCCCACTTTCTCTCTCTGCTTCTGAAGCCACAACCTTGGAGGCTCCATCAATTAAGAGAAGTAAGAAAATTAAAAATGAAAAATTGCAGACCTTGAAGTGCCTAATGTATTTCCATTGGATTAAACAGTCTGAGGAATTTTTTAAAATAAAACCGATACTTAGGATAATTAAACACCCTAACCATTCGATTAAGATGCTCAGCAACAGCATACAAAAGGAGATACTTGGGAGGCAGGGAAATAGACCTCCTGCAGCCGGGCATTTTTAGCTTATGTTCTTCATCGCAGTGGGATCAAATGCTCTTTGCAGAGGTTAACAAAAGTAGTAAGTATAAGTGGAGGATACCAGCGGGAACAGTCAGATGCTGAGGAAATTAGCAGACCCATCTTGGTCGAGAGGCAATGATCAGGAGACAAGCCAACTGGTGCCATTTGCCTCACCTTCGGTCCTAGCAGGGAGGTAGAACCTAGTTACTCGGTAGAGGCAGAAAGATGGTATCTTCCCAAAAACCAGCTGGGACCAGTTCTTGTTCTTTAGGTTATCTAGCCAAGATCTTGGACCACACCGAAGCTCGAGAAAATGGAAACCCAACCAGAGAAGGTGAGACTCAACTAGCCATTTCAAACTAGACTTGCTGTTGAATGGCATATTCTGGTTTGAACATTCACCTACTGCAAAAGAGCAATGAAAATGGCCCATTTTGCTAAGTCCCATTTTCAGAGACTACCCTCATGGTGGATTTCTTGCTGCTTCTCTCCAGGAAAGTAGCAAGCACATCATTCTAACTCCACCTGTCCCTTCCTTGCTTTCAGGACCACAGCAAGTAGACAAAAGTAACAACATGAGCCATAAAATGGAAGCGCAATTATCACAGGACAACCTGGAGATTTGGAGCTTGCATGATACAATGAGTCTTTCACAGAGGAGAAACCAGGTAACTCAGAGTTGCTGGGGAGTCCTTGGGCTCTATGGGCTTGGAGAGCAACAAGGAGTCCCGTACGTGTCTTCTTCAGAAAGGTTCAAGACCAAACTCCCAGATGAGATATGACCTGTAGCTCTCCTTTGAAGCCTTTGGCAGATGGACATCCACTTCAGGGAAAGGTCCCTGAGATGTTGCCATCCAACCACTAACCCTGAAGCGTCAGATTCAAAAACTGCTTCACTGCCATAGCATTTTTTGCTCCCGTCCCCAAGACCATTCTCAACCTCCATCTCTATCACCACATTCTCTTCCGTTCTTATCTGCCCTGGTTAGATGGGGGGAGGGTGCAGCTGTTTCCATCTGAATGACGGGTCTCCGAAGTAAGCTGTCTTGTGCAGCCGCCTGTCGTGTGCAGGCTTGTGGATTCAGCTTTCCTGCCAGGAACTGTCCAAGGTCTCAGGCAGAGGAAATTGTTTACATCAGTTGCATTCTTTGCATCCTCTAAGACAGGAGGCTCCAAGCCTTGGCAATTTTCAAACTTATGGACTTCCGCTTCTAGAATTCCCCCGTGGCTGGCTGAAGAATTCTGGGAGTTGAAATCCACAAGTTTTAAAGTTGCCAAGGTTGGAGACCCTTGCTCCGAGAGTCCTGTAGCTGGAGATGCTGGCCCCTTTTCAGCAAAAACCTTGGTTATAGATTTCAGAGGTGGCCTAACTTCCCCTAAAGGTTCTTTCCCCCTTCCAGAGAGATTACAAAGGCCCAGTCACCCTCTCTAAGTGGAGGGAATCTGAGGTGCAGCCTTTGTCAAACGGAAATGCAAATAGTTGGCTAGGTTTGTAGCAAAAATTATATCAAGGGATACTGGAACCAGCATCCATGATTGCTGCCAAAGTAGGGGATGACTTTTGAACTTTTTCCAGAAATCTTGTCCCAGCTGGTCATGAAGCAATAAATAAATAAATAAGACTAGTGAGAGAGGATGGCACAACCAAAATCCCAGCTTGCAATCTGAAACAACACAATGGGCTTTGAAGACTTAGGAAGGTTCACTAAGGAGCCATCTTATGGTGCATTGATTTACCAGGGAACAAACTCCACTCCAGGTAGGGAGACTCCCTTCCAAGCATTAGTCACTCACAAATTGCTTTGCTATTGGGTTACATGAGTGTTTGGTGCAAAAAATCCCCATGTTGCCATGATCCTTGCCAGGACGAACGAGGAGTGATCCCTTTCCCTTTCATCAATAAATAAAGTCCAACCCTTTCTCACTCAACTGGTAAAACACCACTGGAGAATCTTGCTCCATGAAAAAAGAGGCACCATCCCTGCATGTAACTGAAAGACATATTAAAAAGGAAACACACACTCACAGATGAATGCATTAAGTAAAATCTGGCATTATTCACCCAAACGCTGAGCTCTGGGTTTGGAGTGTTACTGTGGAAACACTGGCATATAAAAGAAAACAACTCATTAATTAAAGGAATTAAAAACTGATATGGAACGCTGGAAGCAAAGCGTGATAGGTTGCTCCCATATTTAACCCACAATGTTTTTTAGGAGTGGGGGATGAGATGTGCTCCATGAAAAGCTCTTGGTCTGGAGTTGAATGAGAAGATTAACATCTACTCCTCATGCTTGAGAATACAAGATGTTGAGATTCAAGGACTCGAACAGCCTTGGCGGTCTTGTGCACTTTCTTGGCAGTTGCTCTCAACGCCACCCGGGTTCAGCTATCAAGCAGAAGGAGAAGAAACTCTACTCTTCAAGGGGAAGGCACCAAGGCACGGGCACATCCAATAAAACACACCCGCACACCATTTAAGAACCAGATCCTCCTTTGACTTGTTCATAAAGAAAGGATGGACCTCCTAAGAGACCTCCAAAACTGACACCACTCACATGCAATTGGGTGGAATGATTGAATTCATTGGCTAGATTCGACAAGTATTATCCTTCCCCGTTTCATTTAAAAATAACATTACCAGCTAAGGCAATAGTCCCAGGTAAGGAATGTTATGCATAGTTAAAGAGAGAAGCTCTGGTTGTCAAACACATTTAACTCGGCTGGGGCAGCTGAAGGGAGAAATTGGCGTCTTGTGGAAGAAGCAAAGAAATGACCCAATGAACTGATTCCAGGCATGAAATTGGCCCCTGAGAATGTCAGCCATTGTGGAGAGCCAGGGAGGAAACCTTGAAGCAGGGACCGTCATGGAAACTCAGAGGAGGGCACCCGTTGGGCCAATCCTGAGGTGACCTTGAGCCACGTGTCTCCCAAATGTGGTTCCACTCAGACTGAGAAGAAGACGGCCCCCAACTGTGGTGTGCAATTGTGAAAGGAAAGACTGGGTGCATCTCTCATATCTTTTCTTCATCTGCCAGAGGAATTATGGCTCTGGATCTGAGGAAATTAGCAGACAAATGAAGTGCTTCTGATCAGGCTACACTTAGGACTTCATCAGCATTCAAGGCAGATTTATCACAGCAAGTACAAGAGAGAGAAGAATGGAGACCGGGAAGAACAGGAGAGAACTCCAGAGGAAATGCAGATCCACTGAGTCTTCCACCTTATTTTGTCACTGCAGGAAAGTGTTGCCCAATTATAATTATGCTGTTAGGCAATCTTGAGCTGTGCTGAAGGAGACCACCCAACTTCCAAGCTTCTTCCACACAACCACAGGGCCCTCTTGCTCACCTCAGCTCTAGCAGGAGGCCTTTGGGTGGCCTGGAGGAGGTTCCCGAATGGAGGATTTCAAGGGGGAGGGTGAAAGTTTAGGAAGGTGGGACACATAGAAGCAGAACTGGGGAATGGAGGGAAGAGAAGAGACACAAACTTGGAAGGAAAAGGCCTTCTCCAAAGTAATCTTATGGATGCCATTTTTGATCGGAATGCATCGGGATCTTGGAGGTGAATGAAACATCCCATTCTTCCTTTCAGCCTCCCTCTTTCACGCAAAGGGAAGGGGAAATGGGTTTTCACTGACCAGCTACCTAGAAGCAAAGACTTGTCAAGACTGCAGGGGCTTCCTCACAGCTTCTGTAACATCCCTTGTCCTTTCCACCACCATTTTTCCAGCAGTGGATACTTCCCATTTCCCTGGACTGTATTAATGCCAGCGTGTCCTGAATCAGGGGGAGAGGAGCCCTGCCTGAATGGTGGAGGAATGGCTGAGGGTTTCAAGATGACAGTTCTCTAATAAGATGGTGGAATGAGCAAAGTACGGCAAATGAGAACACTGAAGCCTTTTGCCTTTTCCTCCTAAGAACCTCACACCGTCTCTGTCACCTCATCAACGCCAACTTCGGCATCACAGTGTCTTTCTAATAAGTGTCTGGAGAATAAAATCCAATCTTTTCTGTCGCTTCTTTCCTTCCAGGAGGTCGTATTGGCAGATTTGCATTCTTCTGAGACGGCCACTCTGGTTGACCTAGTCTAGAGTTTTAGGATGCAGCAGGTGCTTCGGCTGTTCAGCCTAATGACCCAGGTAAGGCCCCTTTGTTTGACTTCAGCCAAGAGATGATGGGTTGCCGTAACCTGATTATGCTCAGAAACCAGATTAGAATTTGAGACATTTGTTCCATGGGAAGGACCTGGTTCCCTTTGAAGTCCAGAATGCCAACTTGGCCAACTCAGGTGGGAGAACCAGGGAGGGAGGGGATGGGGGGTTTGCTACACCAATCCAGCCCCTTCCTCTAGGACAAGGGATTCCCACTACCCAGCACAAAACAGGGGCTGCTGCGATCTTTCCTTCGCCAAGGGGCCCCTTGTGCCATAGGATTGTTCTTCCCTGTGGCGGCTGCCCCCATGCTAAGAGGAGCACAAGAAACACCCGGCCAAGATTTCTCCTTTTTTTTAATTGAATAATGTAAACATGATTGATTTTTCTTGCTGGTTGGAAATGAAGCCCAAATCTCAGTCAGCTCATAAATGATTAGGAGAAAATAGGCTTCCTGGGCAGAGACCGATAGGTGCCAGCAGCAGCTTCCTCCGAAAGGATAGATGAGAGGCTGAGCCCTGGAAAGAGCCAAAAGGCAGAGTGATGGAAGAGCTATGCTAATGAGGTAGATAATTGTTGGATTATTTACTGGAGAGCTAGCTCGAACATTTCTGTTTCTGCCTTTGAAATCTGCAATGTGGCCAGGCAGACGGCAGGACCAAAACCGCTACTTATTTAATCCCTTTTCACGGCGTAGAAAATGCTCCCTCGCTGCTCTCAGGTCTTCCAGGTGTTAGGGGAAAACCCAACAGTTTTCAGGACGGCTTCCTCGTTTGAGGGCCCCCAACCCCCCAGGCATTGGATGTGGCTCCCATCCGCCCAAGAGGGCTGCGCATTGGAGAGGACCGAGTTGGCGTGGCTGTTCTGTGCCCATCCAAGCTCTCACCCCCCCCTTAGAAAACCCCCGTGGACACCCCGCCCCCCACCCTTCCCAAGACTTCTCCCTAGGGGCAGCCCCCTCCCTGGGAGTGCTTGAAAAACAAATTGTGGCTCCAAACAGAAACAACAACAAAAACGAAATTAAAATCCAGAGAAGCAATCTCTGGTTAAGAGCTATTTGCATAATTTGACATAATTTGTTAGGCAGCATGGGGGGGGGGTGAGAACAAGGCTTCTGTTGGGGGGAGGGTTGCACAATGCTTAATGCAGCAATTAGGTGATTACATTTGTCAGATTTTTTTTTTAATTAGAATAAATATGAGTCAGGTGAAGAAAGGATTTTGTGGACTCTCTTCCTTTCCTTCTCCGACTTACTTTTTCCCTTGAAGGAAGCAAAATGAATAAGCTGTAACAAAAAGCTGGTAATTCTTCTCCTCCCTTATTTTCGGGAAGGAGATTTGGAATTCAAAAAAGAGGGCCAGAAAAGGGTGAGTGCTTTTTTGTACTTTTTCTCTTTTTAAAAAACATGAACGTAACTATCACTTTTAGTAGATTTTATACTATTTGGCTTTTTAATTGTTCGGTCTAATTCTCTAAGGCAACCCAACTCTTCCTCAAGTATTTAATAGGGAGCCATCTTGAGAACTTTGGGACTTTGAACACCCGGCATTTTTGCCCCTTCTTCCTCCTCTGGGCCAGGAGAATCCTTGGCTCCCAGTCCAGGGCATGTCTTCTTCCATATTCTGAGGAGCTGGGAGGAGGAACCGGCCTGGTTCTCCAACATGGCCATGACGGGTCTAAGCTCATGTACTCTATGGGTTGTCCCAGTGAAAGGTGTATTCCTGGTCCACCAGCAATGTGTCCCATTCAAGGTTGGCTGTTTTTCTTCTTCATGATATGAGATGCACCCTCAAAAGGAGACGGCAACTGTAAAGGTAGCATCTGATTGTCTAAGAGAGGCTCAAGAGTGCTGTTGTTTGTAACTGGGCTGTGAGAAGATGTTCCACAGAAAGGTAGCCCCCCCCCCCAACCCTTTCCAAACCCACATCACTTTGGCCCAGGTGCCCCAGTGGCAATGCTGATTTGATCCAGGGTCCCAATTGATCCATGGTATCATGGATCAACGCCATCTGAGTTTTTGTAATCCCTATTTACAAATCTCAGTGCTTGTAATCTTTTCCAATTCCTGGCCTTCACAATTATTGTATCTGAGAACAACTGCATCAATAAACTAAGCGCAGCTCTTTTCAATGACAATATCAGTTTCCGATGTGTTATGTTCCAGGTGCCTCTCGGTCTGAATTTTGAAATCTCATAAAACGTTTCCTCTGTCATTTTCAATAACATTATCTGCACTTTCAGTAATTCTTATTGACAATTAATCCGTACCTTTTGCATAAATGCCAAAGTAATACCTTCCCAGCGTGATTGAGCCTTTTTTTCCTCTTTTTTTGAGCAATCAGTCTGTGTGATTTTGCCGCATCCAGTTATTATACGGTCAACAGTTTCATCCTTATCTCAGCGCAATTGGCATTTATTATCCAAACTGGTATTTTCTATTTTTGCCCCGATGACATTTGTGCACAGTGCTTGTTGCCTTTTTTAATGCTCCGTTCTTAAACCACTGCCATGTTCCAATGTCCAATTTTCAGTGCCTTTCAAAAATTGCCCATGGAGCGCTTTGGTTTTCCAATTTCCTAATCTCATTTCAAGCTGTTGCTTTTTATAGCCATATTTAAATTCCATTTTTTGCAAATAGCCCTTCTCTCTAAATTTCTTTCAAGAAAGTTTCTTTACTTATATTATTATTATTATTATTATTATTATTATTATTATTATTATTATTATTATTATTATCATCATCATTATTATTATTTAACAACAACGTAAAGCCACAGTTGCCAGTTCTTTAACCTGCCTTGGCCTTCATTGACATCAAGTTCTTCCCAAGAACCCGGAATGCTGTAATAATGGCTTGGTGCCGTATGTGTGAGGATCCAAGCACAGATTTTGCACAGATGCACAGATTTTCTAACTGCTGTCTAAGATTTTTGGTTTGGCACCCAGGGTGCTGATAACCGCTGGGACGAGGGCGGCCAGTTGATGCTATAACCTTCCAACTTTGATTTTCCAATCTTGGTCCTTTCTGATTTTTATAGATGTTCCAGCAAAACATTTTGGTGACTGTGTTATGTCTTGTTTATTATAATGACCATGGCATTAGTACTAAAAATGCGATCTATGATCCTAAGAGAGGGTTGCAGGCCATGAAGGGTTTCCATTTGAAGGCTGGCTTTGCACGGGAGAGAGAGAAGGAGAAGGGAGGGAGGGGCTGGGTTTCCTTTGGTGCAGCTCCTTCCTTGACTGAGTATAAAAACAGAGGAGATACACAATCACGGTGCCTGTTTCAACCCGAAGCTTTGGGAAGCCTGCACTATTTGCATTCCTGCAGTGTCCCCATGTGCCTGCTGTGGAGGTTACTGGCATCTGCTGGTAGCGGTCTCAGACAGCCTGCCAACAGCAGCTCACTTGTCTGGGAAACGGACCCCAGCACACCTGGCATGGCCTCGCGGTTTCATCTGATGCCATGCTCTCGGAGGTGGAACTCACGATAAGCTTTGTGTGGGAACTCTGAACAGACAGAGAGCACTGGTCCAGGTCTGCTGCCTTTCTGAAGGTGATTGCAGGCAGGATAGTCTCTGGCATGCTTGGCAGTCATCAGAATCCAAGAGATGTGGGTTTCTAGCTCCATGGACTTGGAGAGGCTCTGCTTCCTCAATAGTTTTGCTTCCAGTTGACGTCTCTGAACCCTCTTGCTACCAGTTGGGGCTCTATGAAAACCTTAAGGGACCCACTCACCTCTCCTGGAAGTAGCCAGGAAATAAAGTTTTTCATCTAGAGGTGGAGCTCTCGCCTCCCGATCAAGAGGTTGTGAGTTCAATCCTAGGTAGAGGCAGATGTAGGGTCTCCTGCTTGGGCAAGGGGGTTGGACTAGGTGACCTGCAAGGTCCCTCCCAATCTGTTAATTCTGTTAATCTTGTGGAAAAGAGGAAGGACTCCAACAAGACAACGATTATTTATTACATTAAACTGTTCTGGGAAAGGAAGTTAGAAACAGATACACACAAACACAACAATGACAATGTGGTTTATCGGTTTCTTCCTTTTGTGCCCCAGTGGAGCTACTTGCTCTTTTTAGGAAACCCTAAGGGGGAGTGGCTCCCTTTTCACAGCCGGTGGTGGCTTTTGAAGAGGAAAGTTCCCCTCAGCCATGTGGCCATCCTGGTTCTGCCAGAAGTCGCTCTCTAACTGGGGGAGGCCCCCCAGGGCCTTTGTCCTCCTAGCCTCTGGAGCTTGAGAAGGAAGGAGAAGACCAAGAATGGCTGATGGAGGCAAGGCCGAGGAGCATCTGGGCCACTGGGTTCCTCCTTGAGGTGGGGGTGGGTGGCACCTCCCTTCAGAGACGGAGCAGCCCAGGAGATCCACCCCTCCCTTCTCTTCGCCTCTGCAGAGAGATCTCTCCTCCCACTCCCCTTCCCTCGCCCGTCCCAGGAAACCGCCCCTCCCTCAACCTCGCTGTCACTCTGCGATTCTAATTTCTTTAAACATTGGAAAAGCTTATTAACCTCTGATGAGTTTAACATATGGCAGAGCCCGTCTTCCTTTCTGCACCATAATTATGAGGCACACGGTAATAGGCCTGTCTTTTAAGCTACGGCTTCTTGCTTTTTGCTAACATTACAACCTATTAAGAAGCTACATTAAATGCATGTAAAGTGTGTGCGGTGTGCGTGCGTGTGTGAAGGCACGCATGCATGCGCTAGGATACACATAGACGCCACCACTGCCTTGGAGCTCCCAACAAATCTGGAGAGCATATTTAAGTCACGGTTGTGATATTTGGGGGTCAGGCTCCCCCTGCTGTGCATGCTGGCCAGTGGCCAAGCCATCCGTCAAGCTGCACTCATTAGTCCATGAACTCATTACACACACACCGTTACATATATATGGGCGTATCTGCTGAGATCTGGATCCAGCCAATGTTTTCTCCAGGGGTGCTCAACTTGCAGGAAGGAGCACCCCATGGCCAGAGTCCACTGGAACTGGGACCTGGGGCTACTTCTCCATCTGCCGTTGCTGAACCTCTCCTGGTTCTGGCAGCCTCTTTGTGGCTCCCTTCTCCAGAGGGGGGAAGAACACTTGCAGCCTGGGGGGGGGGGAGCGCTTTTGTCTCCTAAGCCCAGGCGATTGCTCTGACGGTTTAGCCAGTAACTCTTGTCAATACTGCCAGAAGAGCTTGTCCAGGGCAACGGGACATTTGTACTTGCAAGGTTCTGTTAATGCAGCCTTACAGCAAAGGGGAATCCGCTCACCTGGCCTGCTTCCTGTCTGGTCTTCCCCCCTTTATCAGCTTGGAAGGATTTCTAAAAGGAAGGAGCCGCCTCTGTTTTATCCACCCCAGAGACATTTCAATGGCTGCCCCCCTCCTCTGGCCCAGGCCTGCCAGGCCCATCTCCACCGTCCAACGAACGGGCACCTCCTACCAAGCACTCTAAAATGGGCCATGCTGGGCTAATGTGGGTTAAGAGTCACCTTGGATTCGGTTTCAG
Organism: Rhabdophis nuchalis; assembly: GCA_039707465.1. Classification (NCBI taxonomy): domain Eukaryota; kingdom Metazoa; phylum Chordata; class Lepidosauria; order Squamata; family Natricidae; genus Rhabdophis; species Rhabdophis nuchalis. Next base: position 863,308 of record CM077653.1, on the reverse strand, counting down.
CTCCCCAGAGAAGGAGCACCTCCTAGCTCAGCAGTGCAGGCTGTAATACTGGAAATGATTTTAAATTTGGGAAATTGGCACGTTGTGATCCAACAAGGCAATTTCTGAATTGCTCCATGCAGCTGCAAGGCCTCGGAGAAGACACGCCTTGCATCCTAAGCGACAGGGAGGGGAGCCTGATGCTGTCACAGAGTGTCCTACCACCCCAGGGTCAGGCCTGCAGCCATCTTTTCTTTTGGATCTTTGGCCTGCCACACTTCCTATTATTCTATTATGCATTTTCTATGGTGGGAAAATGGGAGGAGGGATTGTACGGAGTTAGATGATATTTAGCCATAACAACATTCTTTCTAGAAAGCCAAGGTCATCCTTTGTCTCTGCACCTCTGCACCTGACCGGAACTGAATGGGTGGAAGATGCCAGATTGGACCATGGGATGGACTCGTGGGTGTGGGGGCAGGATCTTGAACTTTCAAGTAGGTGGGAAAAACCAGGAAGCTTTCAGATTTGGGTTTTCCCAGATGTGCCAACGTGGCTCTCTTCATCAATGGGAACTTTGAGGAATCTTTTGCCTCGGACTCTGATTTAATTTTGGACACTATTTGGAACCCTGACATTAACCCGAATTGGAAAGCTTCCCGGTTTTCCCCATCTAATTGAAAGTTCAAGATCTTGCCCCCATAGCCAGATGTATAACCTCCTGTAGGTGCTGGCAGGAAGCACTTCAGTCTCTGCTCTGTTGGAGAGGAAAAGGCCTCTTCTGATCCATTGCAATCGGGACTAGAAGATCAGGATTGATAAAGTCCTCTAGAGATTCTTTCCATGGTCAGGAACAACTCAGTCCTCCGCCTATAAAGGAGCAGCAATGCAAAACATTGCCACTTTGGGGGAGGTGCTTCCACTGTTCCATTTCCAGGCCTTTGGGGTTCAGTGAGGGTCCCCCAGAAACTGTGCTCTGCCTTTTCCCTGGGACCAGCTTGCACAAGGAGGAGACAGCAATGGAGAAAAGGCGCTGTCCTGTGGGAGGAAAGGCGAGAAATGACCTTGTCCTGTGCCTGACCCTGGCTCCTGGACCCCTCCATACATCCCATCAAGCAACAGGGAAAGCACTTCGGGTGGGGAGAATATTTGTGGGAGGGAGGTTTTGCAAAAGAACATCAGGAGACCTGGCTGGAGGTCAGAGCTGAGGACCATCCAACCCACAGTCATCAGCAGGATACGTCCCTGAAGTCCATGAGCAGCATGGAGAACCATCATCCCCTTTGCAGTTCCTCTGCGGTGGAAGAGGACACCTACAGGGGACATGGGTGCTCCACCTCCTGAGGACTTTCAGAGGTGAGAAGATGCCGCCTCTTGAAAATGGTGTAATTGGGGTAGAAGATTGGAGACGATGTTCTTGCTGACCTTTTCCAACTCCACCTTTCTGTGATTCCACACTGCAGAATCCTTGTGGAGCCTGTATTGTAACTGGAAAGTCCCCAGACCTCTCGAGTCAGAACCCTGGTCCAAGGCATCGTCTTCCCTGAGAGCCACGAAAGCAAAGAGGGAGGGAGAGAGCCATCACCTTGTGTGTGGTGGCAGTTTTTGAAGGCTGCTGTGGCAGAGCGAGGGGAAAAAGGCAGATGTGATTGGCCCCGCCTTCCTTCCACCCCAAAAGCCCAAACGGCACTTCCCCTGTGTGTTTCTCAATTAGATTCATCTGCAGAAACCAGCTGAATTTTGTTGCGTGGCAATAGCATTGATTGCTGTTTACTAATGTCTGCACAGTTAAAGCCATGGTGACAGCCAAGGCGGCAGCCTGAATTCTTCTTCCACGTCTCTGATTTGTTCTTTGGGACACCTCTCCTGAAAGCTTATTGGGAAAATGTGGACTCGGGAGTCCTGGACAAGGGTCCCTTCCTGTCCCCAGGCCCTGTTCCCTACCTTTGGGGAAACACTCAGCCAGGCAAGGAGGAAGTGTCTAGCAGGGGATTAGCCTAGAATCCTTGCCCGGAAACAGCCCCAAGATCCATGGAATCCCATCTATCTGTCCCCAAGGGAAGGCAAGCAATAGGGGAAGATTCCTGTATTACAGGCAGAGTACAATAAAGTAGTTAGCTTGAACTCTACACGTCTGGAGCTGGCCTCTTGCACCTGACACTGCTACCCAATTGAGCAGGCCCCCACAAGGCCCCCCACATCCTAGAAGCCCTTCCTTCCTTCCTTCCTTCCTTCCTTCATTCATTCATTCATTCATTCATTCATTCATTCATCCATTCATTCATTCCCTCTGTTCTGTCAATGGGCAGAGAGTGCTCAGAGTCTTCTGAAAGCCAAGTTGTCTTTACCTCTTCTTGGGTGTTGTCCAAGGATTCCACCTTTGCCTGCCCCATATGGTTTCCAGCACTTGTTGCTTGCCTTGATAAAGAAGGAAAGGGCTCAGAAGATGGGCTTGATCTTCCCGGCTTCCACGAAGCCCATCATCCTGAGACTTTAGGAAAAGTGCAGAGAAGAGCAAATAAGCTAATTAAAGGCCTGGAAACTAAAACCTATGAAGAACAGTTGCAGAATTTGGGTATGGCCAGTCTAGAGAAAAGAAGGACTAAGGTTGACATGATGACAGTATTCTAGTATTTGCCCCAAAGAAGAGAGGGTCAAATTATTCTACAAAGCACCAGTGAGCAGGACAAGAAACAATGGTTGGAAACTAATCAAGGAGGGAAGCAACCTGGAATTAAGGAGAATCTTCCTAACAGGGAGGACAATTAACCGTGGAACAGAAGTTGCCTTCGGAAGTTGTAGGTGCTCCCTCACTGGAGGTTTTTAAGAAGAGACTGGACAGCCATTTGTCTGAAATGGTATGAGGTTTTCTGCTTAAGGATGGGGTTAGGCTAGAAGGCCTCCAAGGTCCCTTCCAGCTCTATTCTGATTTAATTAACCCTCCATGTTTCATCGGTTGCAATCCTGGAATCAGTTACAAAGAAGAGGGCCAGTCCTGGAGTTTGGAGAAGGGGCTAAATGGAGGCCATTTGGTTGAGGTCATGTAACTCTGGGGAAAGAAGGATCCTGGACAGCAACAGCCTCGCTCAGACCAAGGATCCAAGACCTTGGCAGAGATCCTGGAAGGATCAGCAGCATCTCTGGAAGTCCGTGAGAGGCGCCCTTGGTGGTTAAGAGAATGTGCCCTTTGGAAAAGGTTCTTAAAGAGCTCAGCTGATAAGCCCATAATCTTCCTTCACTGCGTTTACATGCACACCCAGAGACACGCTGGATAGGCTAAGCCCAGGGCGGAGGGACAAGAGACCTATGGTGGATGCAGGTGATGCTTCTCCTCTTCCAAGCCCTTCCAGGGGTCACACAGCTTGGCAGGATCAGCGGTTCTTTGAAGAGTCTGTTGGCAGAGGAGCTCTAGCGTGCCTGCCTGCCTGCCTCTCTTTCTACTGTCCCCCCACCACCATGCACAGACATCCACCTCTGCCTTGGTCCCCTGCCACCGCCTTGGTCAGCCCCCCAGCAACCTAAGAGGCTGCCTGCCCACCCCCCCACCCCCCCACCCCCCACAAGGCTCAAGGTGGCAACTGATGGGCGATCAGGAGATTGCAACTTGGGACGGCCGTAATCACACCAGACTGAGCAGCTTAAATACCACCAGACAGAATATTACTCAAATTAAAATGAGGCTTTAAAATGTCGTTATTTGTGTCATTATTAATAGCTCTTAATTGTGTTCTCTAATTATCATGAAATTATGTTGGTATTAATAACCACGTCAAAGCTGCCTTGGGAACTGAAAGAACCTCCTCAAACATTGTGCCATATGTCAGTTCCCGGAACGTGAAATGCAAAGGTGGGCTTCCGATGGAGCAACATGGAGTGGAGGAGCGGGATCCATTGCGACGCAATGCAGGCCCCCAAAGCAAAGGAGGGGGGGTCACCGCATCTCCTCTCCGTGTGTGTTGGTGGACATCAAGGCCACCTGGGTCAGCTTCTCTAAGAGAGGGCTGAGTGCAAGCAGATGCCCCCAGTGGCATGGTTCCGCACCCCTTGTGTAACTCCATCCAGGAATGGGAAGGGGGAGCAGGGAATCCTCGGTGGCCACGTCGCCTTCGTTCACTTGCAAGAGCCAAAGGACATCCAGGCTTCGCCCTTTCCCTGCTGCCCAGGGGGCCAGGGAACAAAGCAAGTATTTTGGCGGCAGCTGCTACTTTTCCTGACAAGCAAACTGCTCCGGACTGGGACGAGAGCAGAGCAGGCTCCCGTGATGTGGCTGTCACATCCACTTTGCTCCGGCCAAGTGGCCAGAGGAAACAGGGGCCAAAATTGCAAAATGAACACAGGACGCCAAGTGGAGCCATCGGAGTGAATAAATGGCGACGAAGGGAGAAAATGTCTTACATAACGAACTGTTTTGCTCTTCAACGCCGTTCCCCAATTTTCTGGCGATGACTCAGAGCCAGTCTGTCGATGTTAAGGACACCTCCTGCTTTTCCTCCGAAGCCAAGAACGGTGCAGGCTCTTAATGACGGCTGTTCCCAAGGTGGGAAGTTCAGATCTGGGGATCTGGTTAAGATTAGATGGCTTTTCCGTCTGGGTGAAGAAAGAGCTTGTTGAGCTGGGAAAGAGAGGCCTGCTGTCACGTTTCCCCTCCTACCTCACTCCCACTCTGCCCTGTGAGCCGGTTCGGCTGGTGTTACTCAGAACTCAATAAAAGAGGAAGTTTAATTGGGTTAGAAAGAGAGTTGGCAAGGCAGGCGCACGGAATAGTCTTTAATAAGATCAAACTGGGGAAACTTTTAACAATGAGAGACAAAAGGCCAAGGGTGCCCTCAGCCATCCCTCCTCCCCCCCCCCCACCTCTCTCTCTCAGCTTAAAGGCCTCCAAGGTTTGCAGATAGACTTATTATTTATTTATTATTTATCTCTAAGATTTGCAGAGAGGCTTATTCATTTATTTATTATTTCATGAAGCTGAGCTTTGGGAACTAAAGAAGAGAAGTTGTAAACAATTGGAGGGTTTATGGAAGCAGCCTATCTGGGCCTTTGTGTCACGATCCTCAAATATTCTGTTTTGGGGGGCTTCCCCAAAGTCACAGAGGATTAATGGTTAAGAAATAGCATAGGCATCCTGTAGAACAGATACTCCCCCCCCCCAAAAAAAAGACACAAGGCAGAAATTCCAGAAAGTTAACTGAATGTGCACAATCAGTCCAGGAGTTTGTTTCTTCCTTCAACTTTCTGAAACTAACGAGCCAATATTCCCTGTAATACTAGGGAACTCCTGGCAACATGAAGAGTTAAGAGCAGAGGTCTTCAAACTTGGCAACTTTAAGGCTTGTGGACTTCAACTCCCAGAATTCTCCAGCTGGCCGGAGTCTTAAAGTTGCCAAGTTTGGAGAGCCCTGGTGAAGAGCATCTCCAAAGATCTGCAGAGCTCTGTAGAATCCTGAGGAAACCCTTCTTTTCCTCTTCCTCCTCTTCCTCCTCTACCTCCACTCTCCCCTTTAGTTCTAGAGTGTCTGGTCATTTCCAGCCCCACCCAGCTCAACTCAAGCCACCAATTCAATTCAGATCGTCAAGTCTATCTGTCTAAACAAAACATAAAGTGAATCAGTTTGTTGGTTCTCACCAGTTCACCAAAAAGACCCCGAAGCTTTTCTGAATCTATTCGATTCCATAGCATCCGATTCAAAGCCGTCCAAATTGTTGATTGCATTTTGGAGGGGATTCTTGATCGGGAGCCGTGGTGGAATCATTTCTGAATGAAATCCTTGGCCTGGCTCTTTGTGCAGCCCCACCCCCACCCCTTCTAGCTCTCCCCCATGGGCTGTTCACCCCCACCGCCCCCATCTGTCTGGAGGAAGAAGGGAAACCAGGAGGGCGTTCAGACTCCTGCCCGTAATCCCTTGATGAGAAGCAAAGGAGAACTTCCTAAGCAGCTTAGGAGGACAGGTTCCAACGGAGAGACGCTCGGGGGGGGGGGGGGGAGCAGGAGGGAACCATCTGCAGCAGCCAAATTTGGAGGAAGTGCTGTTAAAACGGATTTCATTCTCGCTCCCTCTTTTTTATTAGAGTTGCCTGTTCCAAAGGGGGGAAAGCAGCAGCTCCGAACGTCGGTTAAAGTTTTCCCTTTCTTGCCTCTCAGGAAATGCCAGAGTAAGTCTTGCAGCCCCAGAAAGACATCCTTTCTTTCAGGAGACTAGGAGGACCTCAGCCGAGGCTCTGACCCTGCAGCCACCCTCCACAGGGAGGCCTGTGCCATTCCCACCAAAGTCCCTTCCTTCCTTCCTTCCTTCCTTCCTTCCTTCCTACCTTCCTTCCTTCCTTCCTTCCTTCCTTCCTTCCTTTCTTTCTTTCTTTCTTTCTTTCTTTCTTTCTTTCTTTCTTTCTTTCTTTCTTTCTTTCTTTCTTTCTTTCTTTTCTTCCCACCCAAAATCCACTAAGGGAGACACACCAGCTGTCTGCTTTCTTTGCACTGACAGCACAAACTAGTCCAATTAGGGAGAAATTAAAAAATAAATAAATCTGATTTTGATTCTGTTACAATTCGAGACCACCCAAAAGCTGCAATTCCTTGTGTGGAGTGCAAATGAGTTGAAATGCATAACATAAAATGTAGCGATGTAAACTCATTAATGTAAACAGCCTAATGGTGATAATGAAACCAAACAACGTCCAGCGTAAGAGTTCGTTGCTCTCTCTTTCATGCCAACCCTCTCCTGCATTTCTCACCACCTTCGCTGTGGCACAGCCGCACGGGGCAGGTCCCCGGTTGGGAGCCACGTGGAAGCAATGGGGGGGAGGGGGCAGGTGAGCCTGCCTTCTGCCTTGGGATCCAGGCATGGAGGAGCTCCCCTTGCCTTCCTTCTCACCAGGGGGAGCTGATAAACAAAGGGGCAGGAGGCTGAATATAAGGAAGCTTTTAAGAGCAGCCTCAGTTGGTCTTCTGCCAAGCGCTGAACCTCCGAGGGGAAAATAAGCTTTTCCTTTCCTGGAGTTGGGATTCCCCACCGCTTGGAATGGGCTGCTTGCAAACGGCCCCATGGAACCAGCAAGGGTGTCTTCTGCTGTGTGCGAAAGCTCACAATCTGTGGCACTTCTGTGGGCGAGGCAGCTTCGGTTGCCTGCTCTTCAACACCCCAGGCCGCCAAAGGAAGGGGCGCTTGGGAGGGGTGGGTTTGGCATGGGTGGGAGGCCTCCTGGAGAGCCCCGGTGCTTTTCTAAGGTGGGCGCCATCACACAGCCTGATTTACATCCACTAAACTCCCGTTCTGTGAAAGAAGAGGGGCCTGTTGTCCATAGGAATGGACCTGAAAGAATCCCCGTCCCTCAGGACAGCCGGACAAACAGAATTGCTCAGTGCTCTGGGACGCTCCACTGACCGGCTGCTTTTCTCTTCATTTGCAGGTCCTGGGAAAAGCCCCTCTGGCTGACCAGGAGATTTTCTGCCTGGTCAAGACGTTCAGCAGACCCCAATTGAGCACCCCCTACTACTCTGCATTTCGGGGGGGGAGGTCGAGAGGCAGGAGGGTCTTCTTCTCCTCCATCTTCTCCCTTTCCCTCAAAGGCCCCCATGCCAAAGTTCTGTTTCAGAAGCCCCTCTGCCTGTCTTTCCACGTCTCCTTCTTCAGCCTCTTTTTCTGCATTTTAATCTCTCCTAGCCCCCCCCCCTCCACATCCCCCCCCCCCAGAGTACACTCCTCGTCTCCCCCTTATAAATTTGGTCTTTCTTGCCTGCTTATCATATTTCCTACTGGATTGGGTGTTTAATTAAAATCATAATTAAAATTGATCTCCTCATTAGCATGCACCTGCTCCTGTGCTCACATGCCCGCATTCCATTATCTGCCAGAGATGTCGGTGACTCTGAAAGGCGAAGAGGAGACCTCCCCGGCCATCCATTTGTCCGTCCGTCCATCATAGGCAGCAGGAGATATAGCCCCAGGGTGGGGGGGGAGGAAAGGGGCCGGCCAGCAGCATCTCCTGGCACAAAGCTAAGGGAGCCCAGGCGGGCAGGGGGGGGGTTGGCGCACTGTCCTTGCACCCAGACCCCCCCCCCAAATGCTTCTGTCCTCTTGTTGTCCCCTGCACCAGCCCCCCCCCCCAACCACCCCCAAGGGTGAAGTGACCATGGAGGGCAGCTGAGTCCCTGGGGTCTGCAAGAAAGTGCCACTTCCAAAAAACCCTCGCCCCACGCAGAACATTGTGCACCTTCGTTGAATGAACCTGGGGTCTTTAAGCATCATGTAGACACCCGTGGCTCACGCTGCCCTTTCAGTGTCCTTGAGGCCATTCTGTAATTGGGCGCAAGTTAAGTCTAGAGAGGGCAGTGGAGCCAATCTTGGCCGGTGGGGATCCCTGAGACTCTCAGAGGTGTGCAGGTGCTGAGGATGGCCTCTTCAGGATCCCAGGATCAAGTCTGCAGGCTCAGAGCGGTCAGAGGGAGCAAAGTCCTTGTCCTGCCACATTTTCTTTGCATCACTTGAGGTTTCTTCCTCTGTCTGGAAGGGGGCAGCGATTCAACTGACTCCCTGGCAGCACATTTCCAAGGTTGCTGAAGAAAGAAGGTTATTTGGTGCAAGTCAAAGGGCAGGTCTGCAAAAGGGCTGACTCGAGAACCAAGAGATTCTTCTCCTGGGCTGAGCTGAGTGCCTGTGGATCAGGGGTGGGTTCCTATGTGAACCGGTACCAGTTCACACATGCACGCCGGCTGGCCGTTGCATGCGCAGTTTGCTTTAAATGGTTGTGCACATGCGCAAAGACCATTAAAAGGTAATAAACAAGATGCCAGCAATGCCAACAGTGGCTGGGGAACTGGTTCAGGGGCGTGGCCAGCCTGGGTCACTGCCGGTTCTGTGACCCAGGCCAGATTATCACTACTGATTTGGCCGAACCAGGAGTAACCCACCTCTGCTGTGCATAGGTTGTTTCTGAACATAACCAAGGTAGATGCCTCCAGAGACCCACGCTTGCGGCCATTGGTGGTCCCTGCCTTCCCAGCTATGCTGCCGTTGAAGAGGGAGGCTCCATTTCCCCTGTGTGGAATTGAACAAACTCTTCTCCGCAAGAAGCCGGCAAGCAAGAAACAGCCCAGGGAGATATGAAGTCGCTCCTGAGATGTTGGTTCCTGACAGGACGACCTTCGCCCAGGTGCAGAAGTCAGCCAGGGTACCTGCGCTCGGATTCCAGCTCATTTGCCATTACGCCCAGGCCCTGCCACCTGCCCTACGTGGAAACAACACAATGGTACATTGATGTTCTATTGTCTTTATTGCCTTGAACACAGCCTGTTAATAATAAAACAAAGCGGCTGTCAGATATTTTACACGGAGATGCATCGTGCTTTTCATAATGAGACATAAACCCAGTGTCCCATCGTGAAGCATAATTTAGGTGCCTTTATAGTTCGCCATCCAACTAGAAATGATGTTATTGTCAGACAGGAGACCTGGCTTCCTCTACAAGGGGGAATTTCTGCATGCATGAGTTGCAAGAGGGAAGCCATGTGAAGTGTAGCGTTAACTCCGTCCCCTTCAGCCCGGCTCATCCAGACAAGGGGCCGGGAAGTCCTACCGGCTGCTACTGACCCTAATGGGGATCACTTGAAGGGCAGGGAAGGGCAGGAAGGAAGCAGCTGCTGTGCTGTGAGTCTGGGTCCAAGGGCAGAACCTGTTGCAGACCCGAGGCTGAATCCTGGCTTGTCATCCTCCATGAAGAAGAGCCTCTGTTCACGCTTCATTGTCTGAAGTCAGGCTTGTGGTTCCATTCCTAATTATAATGTTGCATAAATGTGTTGTATTAGTCAACAGGCATCTAAAGGCACTTTGTAAAGCTTCACCTGAGCAAATTAATATCAAAAAACAATTATATTTCTGAATGCAAAGTTGAGAAAGTCTTAGCTTTCCTGCCTTGTGCTTTTGCAGAGAAGATGCTCACACTGAACACACAAAAGGCCTCGGGTAACAAAAGACTGGAGAAGGTGGAGAAAAGAATAAATAAAAACAAAATCCATCATTTGCTTTGCTAAAAATCCCTTGGGAAGCAAGAATTAGAAAAACCCAGGAAGTGACACACAACAACATTTTTCCTCATGCTTGTTGTTTTGAAAAATGCTAATTTTCTCGTGAAAATGATCCCCGTGCGCTTTCCCTTGTGTGGCCAACAATAGCCTCCGGCTGGTTGTTGAATGGAGATTTAAGACCAGAAATTGTGCAGGAATAAACAAGTTAAGCCTCCTCCACACACCGTGGATCAGGTTTTGGTGCTCAGACCAGTGAGATGAAACAGAGGCCATTTTGAGAGGCAGCCAACATGCAGCCCTTTCTCCCAGAGCTGCTAAGAAGGGTCAGGCAAATGACCCCTCGTGGGGGTTATGGGGAAGAAGACCCCGGGGACAGCAAATCCCCATCCGTGGATCGTGCACTTTAGGCAGTTGGGGAGAAGTTTCTCCTCTGTCCAACTGGTCAGCAGGATGCTGAAAGAAGATGGAAGGGCTAATAAGATTGGAGTGGTGGACAGCCACATCTGGTGTGCTGAGCCCTTTGAAGGGAAGCAAGGCATAGGATGGATGAGTAGGAGAAAGAAAAAGGCTGGAGGCAAGGGGCAGAGAAGGGTTTTCAGGCGGGGTGAATTCTAGAGGGGTTTGGGGGGCAACGCCGATTCAGATCAACTAGGAAATCCTTCCAGCCAGCAGGACCTCCTGCCAACTCAGTCAGACTGTCACCCAGAGCTCTGGACTTCTCCTCCAATACCACAAGCGCCGTTGCTTGGCAGGCCTTCACCAGTAAGCCAACAGCAAAGAGCATTAGTGCAACTGGCAAAGAGCACCCTTTGGAAGTTTACAATGACTGTAAGAGCCACCGGCCATGCCTTGATGTGGTGTCCACTTCCGAGCCGGGCGAGGACATTCTCCTTCCCCTTCCAGGCTCAGCCACAATGCTAGAACTCCCAGCAACCCTGCCACGGGCCTAGAGGAAGCCAGGAGAGCGAAGAAGAGCTGCTCCGGGAGACCCCCGGACTCCATCCTGCAAAGGGCCTCGGGGCGCAGAAGGAAGTGGGTTAAGCAGAGACATGGAGCAGACCAGGAGGAGACCAGTCCTGCCACCCTCGGAGGCGCTTCTCTCTGCTGCCCTCTGCAGGGGAGGGCATGGCCTCGTCCATGGATGCAGCCTTTGGGGAACGGTGCCTCTGGGCCCGATGTCTGCATAGGTGAAATGCTCAACGTTCATGGAGAAATTTTCACCATTTGGATTAGCAGGATGAAGCCATCATTCCTCCCACTGTTGTTAGAAGATGCCACACCACTTTGCCAGTTGTTGCAAGGGATCAAATCGGCATATACAAGGGTGGGTGTATAGACACACACACAGACACATATTCCCTTTTGTCTAAATGAAATAAAAGAAACCCCAAAAGCTGCCTGCCGAAATCCCCTAACACAATTACTTTCGATAATTAAATATTTATCACAGCTGAAGAAATAAGCCATTTAATGTTTTAGGCAACTCCAAAAAAACCTCCCTCCTTCCCTCCTTCCCTCCCTCCCTCTCTCTCTCTCTCTCTCTCTCTCTCTCTCTCTCTCTCTCTCTCTCTCTCTCTCTCTCTTCGTTTTCCTTTAATTGCTTTCCTGTCACCTGACACACACACCTCTTTTCTTTCCCTTTCTCTTTTGCACCGGGCATCTGCCGCAGGAAGGTGTCACCCGGCTGGCTGCTTCTTCAGGCTGCCCTGCTTGCTTTCCGGGGGTGAAGGGGGGAGACTTGAGTTTAGCTTTAATTGAGAAGAAGGCGCTTAAGTCTTCCTGAGATTTCTGTCCACAGAACGGAATATTAAATCCCGCCAACAGTCGTGCAGAAACGCAAATCCCAAATGGCTTTTCTAGAATGAAAAGCTGTAACTCTGGGGGAGGAAAGCTGACTAAGTAAACTTTCACTTAGAGGGCTTGAGACACCACCAACTTTCCCTCCCCAGATATGCCCCTTCTGGGCTCCTCAAAACCCACCAAGCTCCATCCAGGGACCAGTGGCTTCCATTGGCTTTCCAAACCAAGCTCCAGAACATGGACCTTGCGTCACTGAAGAAGACCTTCCCTGACTCACCGGGTGGGGAAACCACTCCTTCAATTCCCGGGATGCTGGAGGCAGAGGATCAGGCCTGGTCCTGCAGGGCACGGGGGAACCGTTGCTCCCCCTAGGCCTAGAAGCAGGGCAGCTGCCCCCGAGAGTAGCCACGTAGTACCTGGGCCCCTCTTGTCTTCTGGAGAGGGAAGCAGAGAAACATAACCATGAATGTGGTAGGACTGGTCTTCTCCTGGTTTGCTCCACATCAACCTTGACCCACTTTCTTGTCCACAATGAGGCCTTTTCCAGGTGTAGGGATCCCACCGTGCCCATGGGCCACTCTCTTTTGCAACCCTCAAACCCTCTATCATGCCAGAAACCCCTGAGAAAGGAGGCATGGGACTCAGCCAAGGTGGTCAAGGCACCAGGGATGGTCACCTCTGGGCTTGGGTGACCTCTGCACACCTGTCCCTAGAGTCAGATGAAGAGTAGGTCCCTGCACGCCAGCATGTAGCAACGGCTTGGTGACCTGCCAGCCTGGAAAAGTCAGTTTATCCGTGTCACTCCGTGAATAATGAGCCCACTCTTTCTTCGCCGTCTGCAGAGGGACGTGTTGCTGGACTCAGCACGGGGGGCGGTGGGAGCTTCGTGGAGGGCTTCCCACCCATTTTGGAGGCGGATGAGCCCTGCGAAAGGCAGGCGGAGGCCCTGGGACGTTTCCCATCCCTGTAAATCTCTCTCCCTGGGAAAAAGAGGAATGGGCCTTGGCAGGCAGAGAGGATGGGACTTCTGCGCCAGCCTTGGGAGAGCAGGAATTAGAACATTTTCTGGTAGACTGACTTGTGGATGTTGTTCTTGGCAAGGACATTTCCTCTCCTCCTATCGGATTCACAGCTTCCTCAAAAAGAGTCATGGGGAGGGGGGGGGAAATCTCACCCCCAAACCATTTGCTACCCGAAGGTTATGAAGTCTGGAATCCTAGCCATCTATGCATTGCCAAGACCTCCTGGGTTAACCATCCTGCTTCTTGGTCTGCTCACATCCAGCATCCCCTGCTGGGACTGGATTCATCCGCAAGCAGCTGTCGGCAGATGTGTGTCAAATTGTGCAAATGGTTGGGATCGGTGCCATTTGGCCCCGTAGCCTTCATTTAACCCAGGGAAATCCATCTTTAAGCCAAGCGATGCAACAGGAGATGAGGACAGATGTGGCAGCTAAGATTGCAGTAGGTCTACCAAGGACGCTTCTATGGATTTTGTGGCATGTCCACCTGTGAAAGCGGAGCTTTGTTTTTCCAGTAGATCCCTCAGAAGATTAATTGTGCCTTGTTGGGATTTAACCTGGACTATGGGAAAACGATGCCCCCTCCATTCCCACCCAGAATGCCCACTTAGCTGCATTTCCTAGGACAGCAGCATCCATACTGCTTGTTGTCAATGTGATCTCTTTCTGGGTCTCAGCATTCTGGTTCAGCAACGGTTGGACTTGTCAACAGGAAAGGGGAGACGGCGTCCATAAATGTGAGCAACTCTCTTGCCGTTTGGAAGGCAACTGTGATTTGAACCCAAAAGAGGGGAGAAGGCTGTCCATGTAATGCAGTCTTAGGCTGACAGCAGCTGCATTCCAGGGGTGGGGTCACCTGACAGTTTTGGTTTCTCTCTGTCACAATGTCCGGAGTGGACCCCATCGTCTGGCCTCACTCTGGATGCCACCTGGGACATGGCAATGGATAAACCGGAAGGTGCACAGAAGAGGACAGCAAAGATCTGGAGAAGAATTCTGACCAGAAGAGCCAGCGATACTTGACCACCTATGCCTGGAGAAGAGGACTGGGAGGAATGAAGGCCAAGGCATCTTCTTCTGATAACTTATGGAACAAATGTGGGAAGGGAGTTGTGGACAGAGGAGGAGGAGGAGGAAAGGGTCTTCAGCATGCCAATTAATGGTGGTTGGCTTCATTGAGTTATTTCTGAGGGCAGAAGGATGAGGACATGCAGGCCTGGAAAATGATCCAATTCTGCTTCCGTCTGGGCAGTATCAATGGATCATGGAGCAGGATCTTCTCCCCTTTCTATCTCTCCCTCAAACACACACACACAAATACAAGCACACCACCCGCTCACAATCCCATGCCTGGTCCAGGTGCTTTGGCTCTGGTGGTCCACCTTCCATTGCAGGCAGGTTCCAGAAAAGCATCCCACTTGAAATAAATTCAAGGCGTACAGGTCGACCCCACATCGAAAGCCTCTGGGGCAGTGAGCTGTTTTATGAAGCGCTGGAGGGGAGCTCTGACCAGCATTGCCAAGAGCTGGGTCTCAGCCAGGGATGAAGTGATGTTGCTAATTCATGAATTTAAGAGCATGAGATCCTTACAGCATCCAAATGCGGAGCTTCGGGAAGGCAGCCCTACCTGGAGACCCCGAGGGACTTCTTTCTTAGGTATTCCTCCTCAAAGTTGCAGAAGGTCTGTGTGTGATTCAGATAATGCAACGGAAGCTCGTGGGGTGTTATTTATTTATTAGAAGCTTCACATTTGCATTTCCTTTGTTCAGCACCGGAGTGTTTATCTGTATTTTTGCCTAGCAACCCCCAAAGGCCTCCTTTGCAAATGGCTCAGGTGATGCATTCATCACATAGGTCTGCTCCTGTGCTTGGCTCTCCTTGCAGGGAAGGGTGCTGGTGACTTATGGGCATTGGTGTGAATTGAAGGCAGGCATGTCTTGGTTGCCTGGATAGACATACATAAGATTTGGTTGGCTTGGGATTATTCTTTGTTTCTAGCATTACACCCAGTCTGTTTCACATGAGCTCACATGAAGCATTTCTGCACCCCAGAACAGTAGAAAAAGGCTCCATCGGGGTTCTGGATGAGGCTTTCCTAGAATGGGACCATATTTACTGCCCCCCTCAGCATCTGTCTGTGCACCCGGCCCCAAGGGACCCAATGAGCCATTGCTTGGTGGACACCCCTTTACCTTTCCCATCATTTAATCCTACCTGTGGCCGAAAAGCCCTCCAGGCTCATGTCCCTTGGATGCTTTTTAGAATCCCTGACATGGACGGCCATGATCCAGGATCCTTCCTGCAACTGCTACAGGGAAGCCCCTGCAGGCAGGCAGGAAAAACCAGAGCATTTTCTACCAGAGTGCCTGGGCTAAGAACCTGCTGGTAGGTTTGGAGGATTCCATTCCAAGCTTCACTTCTCAGAAAAGCAGGGAGCAGATCCCCTCAGAAGGTCCCTTTCCTTATTCTCGGGCAAGATGTTCCTTTCCAGAGTTGGTTGGGCAGCTGACATCTCCCTTCAAGGGGAGCCTTGCCTTGTGCCAATTGTCTGACTTCTTCTGACTCCAGAGTGTGGCTAGTGGTGGCCTTACAGGCATCCTTCACACTCAGCTCCACATCTGCACGTTCTTTAAGGAAAATGACTCGGCTGAGCTAAATCTACACAGGAAATGGCTGCCTGAATCCTTTGGATGGCAGCCATTCCTTCCCACATTCCTCCTGGCCGCTTCCCCCTTCCTCGTCTGAGAATCCTTCTGCACGTGAACAGGCGCCACTGCGCAATATTACAGGCCCCCATGGGGCATAGCAAAGTGATGATTATAGCTGCTGGGAGAAGAAAGGGAGCCATACATCTGGAGATGATTTGATAATGAACAGGCCTGGCTTCTGTTGAGAGAGAAGCTTATTAGCTCCTGGCTTCAATTGTAAACACAATCCACATGGAGGAGAGGAGATGGCCTGGAAAGAAGTTTAGTTCCAGCTGAACGGGAGAATGGATGGACAGACACCTGAGACGGGCTTAACTCAATTCATCCACATAGAGATAAATTAGCAGAAGCTCCACAGGAGGAAGAGATGGTTCCCAGGGGGGAAAGAATACCTCACTTCTCTCGGTAGTCAAGAGGAGGCCATACATGACCTGTAGGAGGTGCTCCACAGAGGACCACGAGGAGAAGGAGACAATCCCAAGACAGCATCATGGACCGAAGGTTCGATTTGGACTAGGGAACAAATGGTTCAGCCATAAAATGTGCCCTGGACAGCCTTGGCTCGTGTGCTTAACTTTCACCTTAACCAAGCACATAGGTGGCTGTGAGGTTGAGAAGTAAGAAGACTCTGAGCTCCTTGGAGTGAAAATAGACTTTGATTTTATTTGGTCAACCAAGAATGAAATGCTTTGATTCCTAAGTCACCTGATCTTTAAAATATTCTCCTCTGTCTGATGTCCTCCTACTAGGTGGGATTCTCACTGTTGGTGGGTGTAGTGGTGTTGTATCCACCGTAGGACAGTGGAATGCCTTGGGTCATTTCATGTTGAGGAGCCACCAGATAACTATTTCAGGAAGGGCTGAAGCCCAGAAACCAGAAACCAGCCTGGAGCCGTCCTTGTTCTAAACGTGGTCCGCTCACTGCTCAGCTGCTCTCAGCACAGCAGCCCTTGGGATCCTTCCTTTGCTCTGGAAGGCCACCTGTGCTGCACACCTGCCTGGCCTTAAGCACCACAAACACAGTCGCTTCCCCATCATTTTTTCTTCCCGCTCTGGTGATAGCAGCTGGCCTGATCCTTGAAAGTAGGCATTCAATAAAGGACCTTCAACTCCTGTAAATAGGTTTGTTTTCATCAAGATGGTTACCTACTTTGGCAGTTAGTTATTGGCTGGTCTTTCCTCTCTTCAAAATGTTATGGCTTAATTATATTTTAGAAATTCAGCACTTGAAGCAGAGATGGGAAGTTTGCTGTTCCTTCCAGGTTGTACCTTTGATATGATGTTGTTTCTCTAAAGCATAATACACATTTATTTGCACTCTGCTATACAGAGTTAAGACCTAAAGTTTCAACATGACAGTAGCGTGAGACGCAATTCAGCATTTGGGAAGATTATGCACAACTGCAATAGCAATAGCAATAGCCATAGCAGGTAGACTTATATACCGCTTCACAGTGCTTTTACAGCCCCCTCTAAGCACTTTACAGAGTCAGCCTATTGCCCCCAACAATCTGGGTCCTCATTTGACCCACCTCAGAAGGATGGAAGGCTGAATCAATCTTGAACCTGGTGGGGTTCGAACTGCCAAATAACTGGAGTTTTGTCCCCATCCTGGCCAGCTTGACACTGAAAAAAATAGCTCTGGCTTTGAATCACGGCCAAAGGTTGCAGCCCTGGAATATTATTGATTCCAGAGATGTATCAGTTGGACAAGGGTACCACGCAGTTAATTTTCATCAGTGGAACAAAATCCCTGCCTGAGACGTTTGAACTGGTGACCTGATAAAAATAAATTGTTTGGACTCTAGTTTTTAAATGATTTGAAACGTTGTTCTGTGTGCTTGTACTTCAAGGCAACTTTTAGCTAATGCTCTATTAAGATTTACTCTACCAAATGAATTTGGCCACAGGGTGAAAACTGAAAACTCTTAAATTTATGTGCTTGTGACTTGCCAATGAAATAGGCTCGGGTAATGTGGAGAAAAGAGAGTTTTGCTCTGTGGGGAAGCTTTGTTGGTGATCCACCAGCTGAAGTAACCATTCAAACCTATTTTCCCTTTGAAAAACAGGTTCACAATGCGACACGTTGAGGGCCCTCGAACCTGGATGTCTGTAAATCATCTGCATATAAGCAGGGCCTCTTCAGAGAAACAAAGGGACGGATCCAACTTTTCCAGCAAGCAAACAGGCCTCTAGTTAGTCAGCATGGGTTTGTGTCTCCCATTGAACTGTGCTTTTATGAGTAAATGAAACATTGCTTAAAAAAACAGGAAGATCAGTGTTGGGAATGGAGTATGGGCAGGCTCTCCAACATGACTGACGGATTGTGTGCCATTCAGCTCGCTGTCGACTCACAGCAGCCACATTTTCTCCAGCATCATCTGTTCCTAATCTGGTCTTTCAATGGTGCACCTATCACCACGGCGACGGAGATCTTCCGCCTGCCTATTGGTTGTCCTTCTCTTTCCATTTACCCTGGCATCAGAGCTTCTCCAGAGAGTTGGGTCCAAAGTGGAGAAATTGACCCTGGTCCTTTGTGTCTCTGGCTTCCTTTGTCTGATGATCCACTCTTCTGTTTCCATGGCTGTCCAAGGCATTCTCCGGAGACTTCTCCAGGGCATCGATACTCTTCCTCTCCTGCTTCTTCCAAGGCCAGCTTCCATTTCCATTGCGTGTCAGAAGGAATGCAATGACTTGCCAATTCTGATCTTTGTAAGTAACAGACCCATCGCTGCATTTGAATATGTTTTCCTAAGCCTATATCTATATCCATTAATTATGGAGGCTATACCTACATAGGTATAAATATAGGCTCCATAATTCATGAAAATCTCATTGTCTGGCCTTTCTTCTACATGGCAGGAAAGCAAATGAGATCAAAGGGATCTTCTAAATCTTCTCATCATGGTTGTTGTTATTCTAATGATTTGCAGAGCACAAGTGCCAGCGACAGTGGCAGATTCAGATGTTCAGGGGCTGATTGACTCTCTTACTCTCTGAGAAAGAAAGCCGGACTCTGGCTGTGAGACAAAGGCCCCTTTATTGTCTCCCAAGGGGAGCCAGTCAGATACCGTCCAAAGGCCCTTAATGAAGAAAAAATCATTCTCACTCATTTTCTCCACCAATTATTTACTTAATGCAACAATCTGGGTTATTTGGGCACATTATGATGAAAATAATTACAGAGAGATGGAACAAACAGTGCAGGAAGGATATAAAACAGAAAACCCACAATGTTATTGTAATACTGGCACTTATGTCTGCTTTCAATGCTTCCCAGCTTTTGGCATTCAGAGGTAGAATGCCTCTGACTATGGAATCTCTCTACAACTCTTACAACACATTGTTACTGCCCAAACGTACTTCATGCTCTGGCAATTTGAACCATCCTTGTAATCCTTTCCATGAGCAGTGTGGTGGCCTCATAGGGAAGATGCTCATCTGCCACTCAAGAAGGTTGAGAGTTCAATCCTAGGCAGCGGCAGATCTTTCTCTCTCAGGGCGCAAAGAAAAAAAAGATCTCCATGTGGCATCAGGAAGGGCACCCAGCTAGTAAATTCTCAGCTCCATCCAGTCACCTCGACTCCACCCCGAATTAAAGGGATTACAGGGTTGTTAAAAGAGAGTTTTCGTGTAATCCTTTCCGCATCCTATGACAATGAGATTTTAGTGGTTTAATTAATTATGGAGTCTATGTTGCTATCAATATCCATCTTTGGAATGCTCTGTCTTGGATCTCCCTGCGTAGACAGCTTAGCCCTCCCCCTCCCCTAGCTCCAGCTCAGGGTCTACAGCCAAAGCGCTAACCGCATATTTTACAGATTCCGTTGAAGTTTCTTCCCTTGTTCCCTCTGGGCAAAGTGCCGATCCTATCATTTACTCTGACGGGTATCTGAAAATGAAAGCCGAGGAGGCATGAAAGCAAAGCTTTTCACTTTGCAAGGCCAGTAATCGAAAACTCCTGACACTAAACACAGATGAAAACATTAATGGACGATATTCAGAGCAAACGTTTTCCATATGCAGAGCACAGCTCTGGGCTGAAGAATACAAATGTTGGCAGAGATTCTGGATTTTGGTGGGGAGAGGAATGACAAGAGAAAGTGGAAAGAAGGTAGATGCATCTGAGGCTCATCTTGAAAGTTTTAATTGATTGGTTTTCTTCCATCAGCCAGTAATCAATAACTGCTTGGTAGCACTTGGACACAACTTGTGTGGGAGGGAAAGCTGGATGATCAGATTGGGGTGAAACGGGTGACAGACATCATTGCTGCAGCCGGGTACTTGACAGGAAGAGTCCCTATTTAGTGCTCTATATGGAGACAGTCAGAGGTGGGATTCAGCAGGTTCTGACCAGTTCTGGAGAACCGGTAGCAGAAATTTTGTGTAGTTTGGAGAACCGGCAAATACCAACTCTGGCTGGCCCCCTGCCCCCATCTATTCTCTGCCTCTCGAGTCCCAGCTGATTGGAAGGAAATGGGGATTTTGCAGTAACCTTCCCTTGCCACGCTCACAGAATCGGTAGTAAAAAAAATTTGAATCCCACCACTGGAGACAGTTCCACATCCAGTCACTAGCATTCCCTGCGAAAGGATTGTAGATCATCTATGGTGGAAAGGCCATCACAAGAGAAGTTAATCTTTGGGGCAGGTGTGACTTCTTTCCTGCTGCATGAGCACCTCCATGGCCAGAGTAGTGTGATGAGTGAGGCTTGATGGGTTTGTTGAAGAACCTCTTTGGGGAAGAGGGGGGAAGGCTTTTGGTTGGCAAGAAGACCCACTCTCGTGGTTGGCATGGAGGGAGCAACTTCTCAATCATCCAAGCCTGGCATTAATACTCGGCAACTGAAAGTCTTGGGTCAGTTCTAGCCCCCAACTTCCCCAGTCCAAGCTCAGCCAAGAGCAGGTTTGGACCAGACCTGGAGAGTTGAAGACCCACAGTTATGTAGATCTGGTTCAAGGCATTCTGGGCAGGAGGAAACGATCCCTTTCTCTGGTCCTTAGAAGTAGCTCTTCAGCAGGACCGATGTTCCTTCCAGCACCTACAGAGGAATTTGGGGAATTTGCAACCATTCCTGGTTGGGAAGCTTCTGGAATAAAAGGATTTTCAGGATGTGGTGATGTTTACTATTTTGCTTGCACTGCGCTTAGGCAGAACTGCAGAGCAAATAAACATACAGCTAAACGACTACATGACAGTCATTAAATATTCAACAGCCTTTTCTTGTGACATGATTTCAGACCCAACTGGGAGTTGTCACTTGCATGGCCATTAATTCATTCCGGAGGGACTTGTTGCCATCTGGGATCACAAGGTGTCCTACGTTCTCCTTGCTCAGTTGAGAGGAACCAGTTTTATCTGATAATAAATCCAGAAAGACCAGCTAGAAAGAGGGCAGCGAGGATGGAGAAAGCTGAGGATGAAAGTGGCATCCATTAGCTCGAAGCCTTCAGCACCACCATGGTTTATTGTCTTGATTAGAGGAGACAGGCCATAAATTCCTCTTATTAAACTTCTTGACTCACAATATGAGACAGAGACTAATGACTTAAAAATAATATGCACAACTGTAGCAGGAATACAGATTGTCTCTTCCAGTTGGCCTGAGGGAAATCAGTGTAATGTTCAGCCAAGGTTGGGCCCAGAAGGAACTTGGGGGAAGGGGCTGGATTGGTGTTTTGATCCTTCCAGCATCCCTTCAACAAGGATGCCTGAGAGATTGTAGCCCTCTTCCCTTTCGCCCCTGGAAGGTCCACGTGGCTATTGCTTCCTCTCTCCAACTAGCCAAGATCTCAGCTGCTTCCTGGTCAGAGAGGGGGGGATCCCAGGGGATCCAGGCTGTGCCCGTCCAGCTGCCCATTTCTCCCAGCTGCCCATTTCCAGGGTTGGCTGACCAGCTGCCTCTAGAAAGCCACAGGTCAGGGAAGCAATATGTCAAAAGTATTGTTCACCCACTGAACTAATATCTTGACTCCCATTTCAAAGCCATCTCAGCCTGCAGGCACCTCTGGATTTTATTTATTGCACGGTTTTTACAACCTGCCCAAATCAAAAGACTCTGGTCAGGTTACAACTTACTCTATGTTTTGTGACAGCAACTTCCACCAATTAATTATCCGTAGCATGAATGCAGAAACCCTCCCTGACATCATTCTGCCCTGAAGGAGGGAGGGGAGGCCTTGAAATTAATCCTGCACTTAGCAAAATGATTTTGTTGCTTGTCCTAAAGCTCTAGCCAGGGAGTTCGTGAGTTATTTTCCCCCAATCCAAGAGGGGTCCAAGCCACGGATGTATGAGCCCTGGAGGACCCCTGGCTGAGAAGCTACGGGGACTCAGGGTTGGTTGGCTCTGCAGTTTCTCCCGGAGAAGACCACCTGGGGGTCTTGCATTCTGCCACCCCTGCTCTCCTCCAAAGAGTGATACCAACTCTTCTCGGGTTATATGAATTTGGGGTGGTGCTACATCAGCTTTCTGCTATTGATTTTTCTTTGAGTTGCTGGTTTTATGCCATATTACATTTTATGGTTCCATTTTCTGTTATTTCGTTGTATTTATTTTTGTGCTTTTATGGTTTTCTTCTGTATTTGTCCCTTTCTGCTTTTTCTGCAAGACAGCCGGGGGACTCCTGGTGAGCATTCTTGGTGCTTCTTGGAGGACCAGCGCTGGAGGCACATCCTGGAGGCAGGGGCCCAACCAGAGGGGCCCACTTGACTCCTGAACCCATGGGCCAGGTCAGGCGTGGGGTGGGGGCCTCCAGCGACGACTTGCCTCTGGCCTCCTAGTGTAGGGCTCTGGGAGGAGAGGTGGGCAGGCACCCCAGTGGGGAAGTTCCCTTGAATGAGAGGAAAGGAGGAGGATGTTCCTTCTTCTATTTTTCTTGCTATTAACTGGAATTAAAGTTTAAATGTGAGCTCAAAACAATAAAGGCATGAAAAATCTCAGAAATAACTTAATTAAGTTTTTAAAGATTTCCATGCTTGAATAAATTAGCCTTCCTGAAAATGTCACAACAGTCAGAAAAAAAATTGCAATCAATGGAGTGTAATGCGATTCTGCTCTTTATTTAAATGAAAACTCCAGCCGTGCAGTTCTTTTGTGGGGGGGGGGGGGAGAGGAGAGAGAGAAAGACTTAAAAACCCAAAACATCAGCAGGTTTCTTTTTTCCTGTTGCTGAAATAAATCTATAGCGATTTTGCTGCTGATTCTGAACATGCTTGTTTAACAAACCCAGATCTTCGCCTGTAGGTCTGCAAGTAACACCCCCCACACACACACACAGCAGAGAAGAGGGGCAGAGCATAGAAAAGGGTCCAGAGCAAGTCTATTGTGTAGAAGCAAAGAGTTGGGAAATGATCAATAGAGGGACATTTTTTATCTTCTTTCTTTTTTTAAAGAAAGTTACCCACTGCTCTTCAGTAAGGAATTATCTGAACAGAGACAAGGAGAGCCGCCTAACCCCTCTGGATCGTTAGCACATTCTCTCTCTCTCACCCATGCCCCCCCCCTCAAAACACTAATAGCCTTGTGCTGGCACACTCTGGACAGACCGTAGCTTTAATTGTGTTGGATGTCATGAAAGGACCAGCCATAAATCGTGCTGTGAAAAACAGAGGAGAACAGCACAGAAATCAACGGATGGTTTTGTCATGTGGATGCTTCACATGAGAGTTAATGAAAAGAAGGGCCTCCCCCTCTTCCCCCCACTGTTGTATGCCTGGGTCCCTCCACCCTACAAGATGCTCTTATCATCTGTTTCTATTTATGGTGTCTCTAGGGTGTCTGTCCAGCCATCCACTCACCCTCCCTCCCTCCCATCCATCCATCCATATATCTATCCTGGGTCACTCAGATGACACGTTGATAGGACCTGAAGCACACCATCTCTATCAGCTCCAAGAGGGAGGACAGATGCTACAGGAGGTCTATAGTCTCTCAGACAGATAGACCAGAAATGGGTTGCTGCCGGTTTGGCCCGATCAGCCGAACTAGTCGTAGCGGCAGCCGGAGGCACTGCCTACCCGCCTGGATGCTTCTGTTCATGCTGCACTAGAAAGAAACCCACATTTGGATACACAAGTATAATCTGGGCAATAACATCTATCGCAATCCTTGGTTTCGGGATATGAGCCCACCATATATTTACCGTTGGCCTAGATATCGATAGTCGTGTGCACAGAAGCATCGCACATGTGCTTGAGCACACACAGGAGTGCATCTGAACTGGTAGTAACAAAATTGGCAACCCACCACTAAAATAGACCCTCCCTCCTAGGTGATCACCAGCACCTTGAGTTGCATCTGGAAACTTCCTGGTAGCCAGTGCAGCTGACAGAGCAGCTATGTTACGTGGGCATAGCATTGATTGCCCATAACAGCCCATGCCACTCCATTCTACACCCGCTGTAGCTTCAAGGGCAGCGTAGAGTGACCTGCCATAGTCCACAAGTAGAAACCAAAGCATGACTTTGAAGCTCGGAGAGAGCTTCTTCACCCAACATCCAGCAGAGACTCCACTATCTGCATCTGCCCTATACTCTGAGAACTATTAGGGAGGGGCTGTCTTCACCCTCTTTCTCCCACACATTCTATCTGAACTGAGCTGCCTCTGGATTAAACCCTCCAGAGAATCCATCCCACTGCAGTCCATCACGGAAGTGGGGATATAAGGTGGATTCCATAAACCACTGATAATTTGCTTCAAGAGGTGGGAGGGAGGCCTTGCTTCCCTCCTTCCCTCCCTCCACCCCTCCCTCCTTCCCTCCTTCCTTCCTTCCCCTTCCTTCCTTCCTTCCTTCCTTCCTTCCTTCCCGCAGGCGCATTCAAAGCCAGACCTGGTCATGCCTTGCATACCAATGGTGATCCTTATCCAACAGAAGGGGTCACCTGTAAAGCTCTAATATCGATCTTGTCCTGATGACAAAGGTTTCAGATGCCCAGCAGGAGAGGTTTGTTGTGTACAGAGCTTACAATAAGGCAGCTGCTTCTGTAGCCGTAACCCTGATAATCAGCAGAGAGAACATTTATCCAGGGTTGTCTGGAGTGCCCCACAGAAATATGGAGCTGGACCTCGAAGCCCCTCTTGGAACTGAACCTGGAAGCAAAATGGTCAAATGAGGAGCAGTGGCTTCTTCTGAATAATCAACCCATCAGGTTTTCCAGGCCAATAAAAGGGAAGGACGAACCCTGTGACTAACGGTCCTCAGTGTTACCAGTAGCATCCCTATCACTGGGTTCCATGGGGCAGAAATTGGGAGAAATGCCTACATGGCATAAAGGATCCAAGAGAAGCAAAGTGGAAGAGACCCAGGCAGGTGCTGCCTCTTCTCTTCTGGAGAAACCAGGTTCCCTCCTTCTCCAACTGGGCCCTGCATTCTTTGGACTTGGTGACAGGAGTGGCTGTGCATACATTGATAGACAGGGCAGCTCTACGTTAGTATCTGTGGGAGTCCGAAGGCCTGGAAGTGCTAAGCGAAAAAGAAAAGAGAAACTCGGTTGCCAGAGAATCTTGACAGGGGAAAAAAGGATAAATGTAAACAGCATCAACTACACAGGATCAGAAAGGCTGGACCCGCATTGGCAGTTTTGTTGCTGGCCCCTCATTGCCAGAATCACAACCTTCAGTTCCATTTTGCCACTCAGTGGATTATTTCGCTGCCGAAGAAAACACTGATCCCTGCAAAAAATAAATAAATAAATAAAACCAACCAATTTCATTGTAATTTTTACAATGACAATAAAGATTATTATTATTATTAAAAGGAACTGTGGGAAGAGAAGACTTGCAAGGAATTCAGTCAGGTCAATGGAATTAAAACAGAGATGTAAATTCGAGCATGTGTGGTATTTCTTCAGCCAGAAAAAATGGATTTGTGAATTTGTCATCTTCAAACATTTATTTTGTTGTTTCATTTTTAAAAGAATGATTAAATCTCACTTTTCATTTCCTTATCCAGTCGTAGCACGAAGAATGAGGGACATAAAGAATTTAAGTATGTTTCTATATCACAACTTGGTTGTGTGGATTGTTCCCCTGGTGGATGAACAGAAAACAGATGGTTCGGCTAACTGCGGCTCGCAGGATAAGCCCTTTTTCCTGGCCAAACCCTGCTTGGCTGGGATGTGCGATCACCCATAGCAACCGGGCCGTCAATCAAGGTTGAATCAAATGCGCCATCATAGCAAGCGTTCCAAATTTCATTTGGACCCTTCCAGCTATTTTCAAACTTTTGATGACTTTCTTGTCTATAAGATTGCACAGTCCACACAAACCATTGTGTGTGTGTGTGTGGGTATAGAGACCAACACTGGGGAAATAAGAACTAGGTTTATTTAAGCCTTTCTTTCATTTTGCAAAAGCCAAACTAACTTCTACAACAACAAAAACAAACATCAGTTATGAAATCCATTCTGGTTGTTTTGGACCTGCTCCCAGACACTACGATGTCTTCTTCAGAAGGAGGAAGCTGCTGATCCTGAACAAATGGGGAAACGATTTAATGATTATTTGGTAAATAATGTAGTGATTATTTGGCAAGTTCCTCCAGTCGCAGGGAAGCAGAAGATTGTTTTAGAAACATCTTAACTCAACTTTTGAGGTTGCAAGCTGTTGACACTGAGGTCTCAACCAGTGATGGGTTGCTCTTACCTTCGCTACCAGTACACCTCTCGTGGTCCGTTTGTGCATGTGCCAGACGTGCGTTGTGCATGCACCTGATGTGCAGTGCGCACTCATGCGCACTCCACCACCCCTGCAACTCCCAGCTGCTCACTGGAGGTCACACAAGTGCCGCACGCTGTGTGACCGCATGCAGTTGGCCTGGTTGCCTTAAAAACAGGTATGGAATGTGGGCGGGCCAAACAAACCACCACACCGGTACGGTGGCCGCTGCTCCCGACTACTACCAGTACGGCTGTACCAGGCCATACCACCCGGAACCCATCACTGGTCTCAATGTATTGCCAAGCGTCGAGGTGATGAAGAGGGAAAGGATGGTGGAACCACCTTGACCAATTCCCAATTCCACCTTGGGGCAATGCCATACAATGCACTCTGGAGGTGTGGCTTCCGCAACCTATTTATGCTAGGGCATCTCAGTTGAAGCAGTTTGCCCACCATCACCAGGCTGGCAGCCTTAGAGAAGCCATTTAGTTGCCAGTGCAGGTATTTGAGACTGGGGAAAAGACCCTGATCTGTCTTGAATGTTCAAGAAATTCTGCGCGTGTGTTTGTCTGTGTGACACTCTTGGAAGACTCTCTTCCATTGGGACATTTTGAAGAATCCAGAACTCTTCTAGAAGTGCTTTCCTCTCCTTAGCTCATTCGGGAAAGAGAGGCTCAGCATTATAATCCCAGAGATGCAGGAGGGTCATGGTTTTGCTGTTTGTTTTCATAAGAACACACAAAGTGACCTTCTCCCCGCAGCGGCTAGGAAGATGTTTCCAGGAAGCCCCAGACCACATACCTTCCTTCCCCACCAGCCAGGAAGCCTTGTCCCATGTGTGGCTTGCCTTCCTTGTTCCTCAGAGGCAGAGTCTCCCCCTCTGCTCCAAAGCCATCCATGCCAATCCCCATCACGGTTCTCCAATAAATTCACAACAAGCCGTGTTTGCATTCTTTGTTGACTCACGCTCATTCTGGCCACAGGGCGATGCAAAGTCCCTAATGCCCATGCATGTCTTCCCTCATTTCTGCAATCCGGCTCCAGGCATAGCAAACCAATTTATTTATATACTGCCTGTTCCTGGGGAATTTCAAGTGACACAGATGCAGGGAGCTCCCCTCCTTTTATCCCCACAAAAACACTCCTAAGAGAGAGATGCCGCTAACAAATGTTGACTAGCCCGAAAGCAACAGGGAGTCCCTTGACCCAAGGTGGGACTTGAACCCCGTCAAAGGCCTGGACTCTCTGCTCTCTCGTTGCAAATAGCTGCAATCATAATTTGTCTTTTCATTCAGAAGTGTTTGTATTTTGAAAGGAGGTGAATTAACATTTTGTAGACTCATAAATTGGATACTTGTGATTAAAGGGGCTGGGTGGGGGGGGGACATCAACATCTCATGTTTAAAACCAAGGAAAGTTGAGTTCTCTTCTGGATTCAGTTGGGGGGGGGAAAGAACTGTGTGGATTTGATGCTTAGGAAAGGTAGAAAAAAAGACCATTATGATGTAACCTTACAGAGGTTAAAGTATAAATGTATTCATAGCTGCTGTTAAGAAGATCAAAAGCTACTTCCTCGTTCTTTTTATTTCTTTTCCATGTCTTTTTCTTTAGTTCTGTCCTACTCCCTTATTACTTTTCCCTATTCTTTTTCTCTGCAGTTCAAGATTTGCCTTGTTCTATTCTCTTAAGAACTTCTTTAATAAATGGTATGCCCTGACTGTACTAAGTGCGTGTTTATTATGAAAATGATGGCTATTAGCAGAGGAATAGATTTTGGGAGGATCGACATACCTCTGGGATGAACCTTGGTAGGGCTACATGAAGCTTTAGGGGGAGCTCTGGGCTCCCCCTAAAGGGTTGGCGTTTCCTGGAGACAAAGCTTGCCATCTGGTGCCGTGGCTCTGGGAGTCACAACCTTCCTGGCAATCCTGGTCCAACCATGTATCCTCTTCCCCCTCTGTCATGCTGTTCCTCTTAAGCGGCATCCACAAAAGAGGCAGAAATTAGGAGTAAAGCCTCAGTTTAAGAAACACAAGCAAAAGGATTCGTTCTCTCACCTTGCCTGGATGCCCTGAGTGTGAGAGGCAACGTGTCTAAATCTTTTTTTTAAAAAAATCTGCAGTTTAAAACGTTATTCAGAAAATGCACTAAAATCAGTTGAAGTTCATGCATTAAACATGACATGTAGATTAATGCTGAATTACAGACATGAAAGTAAACCTATTAAAACCATTTCCAGTGGCACAAGCTCGGCATTTACTGGGACTCTTTGCAATGCAGTCGCTGAAAGTTGTAAGGTTTCTGCACTTTTGCGTTGCGTCGTGCTTTGGTTCCTGCCCAGGAAGAGGGACCAAGATAGTACAAAGGTTGGAGAATCTGGCTTCCATGGAGACCATACCAAGATGTTCAGACACGCCTCACTCGAATGGTGACAAATCTGCCTTCCCAAAGGAGAAATTAGAAGAACAACGTTCTCCCTATTAAGGAAACCAGAACATAAAAATACATCCCTTCGGCCGATTCGCTCCCACAGAGAGGGGCTTCTCCGGGTGCCATCCATTAGGCAATGCCAGCGGGTGACGCCCAGGGGAAGGGCCTTCTCTGTGGCGGGCCCGACCCTCTGGAACGACCTACCCCCCGAACTTAGATCTATCCCGGACCTCCGCTCCTTCTGCCAGCAACTAAAAACCTACTTTTTCCAACAGGCCGGCCTGGCCTAACCTACCGTTTTTAGCCTTAGTTGTTTAGTAGAGAAATTTTAAATTGGGCTTTAGGGATTTTAACAGGGTAGTTTTTAGCACAGGGTGTAATTTAACATAGTTTTAATGTATTTATGTATTTATTGTGATGTATTGTATTTTTATATTTGCCTGTGCACCGCCCCGAGTCCCTTTGGGGAGAGGGGGCGGTTAATAAGTGGAATAAATGAATGAATGAAAAAATGACAAGGCATGGCTTGTAAGTTTCTATCTAGGATCTACTCTGGTGGCTCAAAATTTTGGATGACAGCTGTGCAGCCGAAGGTATGTTGAATGTTGACTGATTGGGGGACCTTCAGCTTCTCAGCTTCATCCCTTTTAATTGTCACATTAGGTCCTTTACCCTAGTGCCATTCCTGCTTTGGATTTCTGCACCCTTATCCTGAAGGACACTTTGTCCGTTGCCCCCACAAATATCCTTCCAGTAGCAGAAGGAAACATTTATTTTAATTCTTGTTGATCTGCTTTGTTTGGATGCTCCCGTTCTCCAGTTTTTCTGTCAAACTTATTTTAATGCATATCGTATTCTGCTGTTCTCAATATTTATTACAAACAATTGAATATAGCTGAAAAGCAAGATATAAATCTAGATCTAAATAAATAACCAGGCAAAATAAAACTTCCATGACAACACATAAAATAAATTATGCAAAATATACAAATGTTCTTGATTTGCATAACGCTCAGTACTTGTAACTGTTCTTGGTCTGTTCCCTGAAGAACAAATCTGTCCACAGGACAACATCTGAGATAGTTTGGGAAGGGCCTTATTACCGGCATTCGTGAGTGTGACTCCCCAACATTTAGCCTTTGGCAAGTTGTTGTTGTTGTTGTTAAATCACATTCCTCCCATCTCTGAAACTTCAAAAGAAAAGACCCAAATAAAATTGTGGCAGATCTCAATGCTGTTCTTCTTTCTTCGTTAACTGTCTTTAGTGTGGCCCAAGGCCTAAGACCACACAGGAGTAAAGTAGAAATGCCACATTTTAGACTTTGCACTACATCTGACAATCGGTTTCTAAAAGGAGGGCAGCATCCAGAGTGGCAAGATAAACTTTTCAAACCAGCAACGTCTAAGATTCTCCAAGGCTTGGAGTGTGCCTTATTTGAGAGAAAGCAAAGCTGGTGGGCAGGACAATTGTCCCCAAACAGCCCTTCAGTGAAATGACCTTTAAGCAAACTTCCCAAGCCAATGGGCACAATTAATCTCAGTTTAGGTAGCAAGTTCTTAAACATGTTTTCATTTCAGAATCATACTGAAAGTTGTCACAATTTGCCCTTTGCTAACAGCTTAATAATATTAAGAGGCTCCATCTTGCAGTGAGAGCGTAAGACTGAAGTCCTGGGAGACCCACTAGGTAGCCAGCGGCATGAAACCACGGAAGAGTGGCACTGCAGCCAATTGCCAGGAGATCCTTCAGAATTAAAGGTGGGGGGCGGAGAGGATTCTCTGGGCATCCACAGTCTGCAAGTTGTCACTCTTAACACCAGAGTTCCAATGAGATTTGACAGAGTCCCTTCTTTCCCTATCTCTTCTTCAGCCCAGATTGTAAGCAGAATCTTGGAGTCCTTCAGATGATCCTTCAGATTCAGGAAACTCATCTTCCGGACACCTCCAAGTAGTTAACTGAACTCCAAGTTTCCTTAGAGAACCTCTTCATCTGACCTAGAGAAGCATCATATTGAAACGGAAAATATAATAGCTCCATCACTTGGACTTATAGGCTACTTCTCATTGCTTCACAACCCTCTCTAAGTGGTTTACAGAGTCAGCCTGTTGCCCCCAACAATCTGTGTCCTCATTTTACCCACCTTGGAAAGATGGAAGGCTGAGTCAACCTTGAGCCTGGTGAGAATCAAACTGCTGGCAGTGGGCAGAGTTAGGCTGCAATAAGGCATTTCTAACCACTGTGCCACCAAGGCTCAGTCAAAGCTTAAACTATGGCTTAGATTCCCACCTGATGCTTCACTGGACCAAATTTATGGAACTCAATAATTATGCCATAAACTGGATGAATCCAAACAAAGTGAACTAAACAAAAGCCAACAAGCCACCTTATGATTTAGGATGAAGAAGCCAATGTTTAGGGGTGATCATGGAACGGTTAACGCCCGTCCAAGTGAGAGTTCCAGAATTGGCTGTGGAGATGAAGCCCTCAGTGAGCCCAAGGGAGGAGGCCACGTGTCATTCAGGGTGACTCTTAATGCTGGGCCACCAGGCCGGAGGAGACCAGGATTGACAGGCAGGTCTCTTGACCAAGGAACCACCCACCGATTTCAACTTAATAAGCTGAGGTGTCCAGCTCAACAACTTATTTATTTGGATGCCATAAACCAAAATTAAAAACTGCAACAGTGGGGGAGGAAGGGATAAAATAAACATATAAACAGACAAACATCTTGTAATACTGTAGATTGCAACTGGAGTAGAAATTTATCTGCATTTGAGAATGAACATCCACACGACACTTCCCGGGTTTGTTCCTTCTGCCTTCCTCCACCCCTTTTGCAAAAATCTTGGCTCTGCTGGTGGAGCTTTAACCTATTTTACGTTTCAAACCTTTCCAGCCTTTATTTTCCCAGTATAAATATCGGGCTGGATGGATGTGTTGACGGCTGTCCTTAAGCACTGTCAATTTATGATAACGGCACTTCAGCTGGATTGATTTTTAAACACCAATGTGGACAGGAGAAGCCCAGGCTGGTAGCATTTCCAGAATTCTTCTCTCCAGCATTTTATTTTCCATCCGTAATGGACAGAGGCACACTGTGGCACTGTGGAATGTTTGCAGCCTCTGCGCTCGGTGGCTGCAGGGCCTGCCAAGAGAGGGAGAGAAGGATGAGTTATAAAACGGAGCCCTGTTCATGCTGTGCGTTAGGCAAGCAGCCCCTGAGCTGGTGGGACTCACGATAAAATATTACCTTAATAATGTACTCAGGGAAACCAACATGTAAATGGGAACAGCTGCTTCTGCGATGACCAGATTACAAATGGCTGCAACTGGCATCATTAATATTGCATTGGGACAATAATATCTTGATTTGCCCAAAGAGCTACAGCCAGGCGTTAGTCCCCCAAATGGGAATTGGTCTGTCTTTGCTTCTTTTGGAGGGAGGCCTTATTTCATCACACGTTCAGCGGCAAAGGGAAACGAAGCCCTCCCCAAAAGCATTTGTGATGGGGGAGAGCCTGCAAGGATCTTGGGGTCAGGCTCAGAGGGGAAGGACAGCAGGACCAGGAGCGTCACTGGCTGGACCCAACAGGCCCGAACTGCACTGGGAGACACTGTGGGAACTCCAACCCTGGCAGTTGAAAGGGTGGCCTTCTGCGGAGGACCAGGCCTGGCCGAGGAAGTGACCGCTGTCGGCCTTAAAGTCCCTGGGAGTTAAGACAAAAGGTTAGGAAGATAGTAAGTGGTGAGGAAGACGTTAAGGCAGTGGTCAAATTCAAAATGTTTGCTCCCAATTCTGTGGGCATGACTTGGTAGGCGTGGCAGGGGAGAGATACTGCAAAATCCCCATCCCCTCCCCACTCTGGGGCCAGCCAGAGGTGGCATTTGCCGGTTCTCCCAACTACTCAAAATTTCCGCTACTGGTTCTCCAGAACCTGTCAGAACCTGCTGAATTTTACCCCTGTGTTAAGGTGAAGCAGAACCTTTGGGGCTCTATGGAATGGTAAGCCAACCTTCATGAGATGCTAAAAGTTGGCTGATTTGAAGAGGAGGAGAGAAAGACAGAGAATTTAAATCATGGCTCTTGGAGAGAGAGAGAGAGAGAGAGAGAGAGAGAGAGAGAGAGAGAGAGAGAGAGAGAGAGAGAGAGAGAGAGAGAGAGAGAGAGAGAGAGAGAGAGAGAGAGAGAGAGAGAGAGAGATCATATGGTGGTAGAAGTTTTATTAGAGTCACCCTCCTCCTATGGATTCTGGAGAGAATGCAAAACCAGAGTCATAATCTAAACCTACACAGGCTGTCCAGACTAAAATGCTCTTAGAAACACCAATTAACACCAATCAAGCAAACAGCCCCTCTACATTACAGTAAAACTTTGTCCCCAAGGCTGATTCATGATAATGTCACCTATCAGCCTTGCGCTCTACAGGAGGTTGATAGGCTGAGCGCTCCCCGGTCTTGTGCCTACAAGGCCAACTGCTTAGCTCAGAAGGTTGGGTCCTTAAAGCTTTTGCCCTGGGGCGGAGCAGCAGCAGCAGAAGCAGGCCAGTCTCTGGAAAGAGGGCTCTGGGTGAAGCCTGCTGGGTCCTGCCCACCCAGTCTGCTCTCCTCCCGTGTCTCCCCATGGCTGGTCGGACCTTGTTGACTCGCTGGCTGAAGCCAAGGGGATGCTGGGCTTTCCTTGCTCTGGGAAGAGATGGAAAGGCATCCGCAGAGCCCGACTGCTCTTCCTCTCAGCTCCCCAGCCTGCCTTGGAGATGCCAAATGGGCCCCTCCAACCACGTTTAGAGGCGCCACTAAGAGTTCCTCCAAAATGACAACAGCTGCTAAACTGTCATTTTTAATGAGAGAGAACAGGGAGAGTATTAGTGTATGGGGACTAATTATTTTGCTCTATTCGGTTAATTTATTTAAAAAGTAACAATCGACTCTCTGAGTTACGCTTGACTCCCAGTGACCTTAAAGGCACTCGGTTTAGTTTTCTTGGGAAGAATCTGGAAGCGTTTCGGCACTGCCTTCTATAGGAATTGGGATTTTTTCCCCCACCTCCCATCCTAGCCTGCAGTCCGATGTTCTGGAAGTTGTCCATCCAAGGGCTGGAAGGAGCAAGCCCTATTTAGCTTCACAGGCCAGGAATGGTCACCCAACCATGAACCTGCTGAGATACATTAAGCATTACAATTATTAAATTACATTTTCATCCTGGTTCTCTTCTCCTCTTCTCTCCTCTTCTTCTGCTCTCTCTCTCTCTCTCTCTCTCTCTCTCTCTCTCTCTCTCTCTCTCTCTCTCTCTCTCTCTCTCTCTCTCTCTCTCTCTCTCTCTGTTTTGCATGCCACTCAGCAGTCAAGGAGAACCCTGAGTCCATCTAGAGGTGGTCTACCCTGTCTGGAAACAGCTCTCCCACAATAAAGACAGGACCCTCTTCTGACCCTCCCAGAAACTCCACGACTGGATTTCTCTACAGGAGCATAAATACAGCAACTTCTCAATATTTTCCACCTCAGAAGGGCAGATAGTTAACCGGTTCAAATATTATAAACCTATTTAGTTCAAATAAAGTAAACATCAACCATTAAAAATAGCCATCTTCTATAGGGTCCAACTTTGGCCCATCAAGCCCAGGAAGTGGACATTGGGTGGAAGCTGCTGTCCAGTACTTGGGGCAATGATTTTTCTAGCCCCGCACCCAGCTGGAAATGCTGGCAGAAATGATGGAGATCATGGCTCCGGGATCTTTTGCAGGCCCAGCAGGGGCTTAGCCATTATCTGTGGCCAGAGGAGGGCTGGGTTTGCTGCTGCCGCTGTTGCTGTTGATCCTCAAAAGATGCTGGGTTAATTCTTGCCTGCTTGGATGGAAGGTCTTGACTTTCAGAAATCTGGATCCACGTATTAAAGAAGAAAACTCCCAAAGCCAATCCACTTTCAATCCCTTTTCTCTTCCAAAAACATTTTCCCCTTCCTGCAGCAGTTCCAGCATGGACAACATGGATCCACCCATGGCGTTGCCCATCAGGCGCATTGGGATCTTCCCAAGGACCTGGGATGCCGTAATCTATCAGTGTCGTACCTGAGCGGAATCAACCGTGAGGCCTTTTGCAATGGACAGATGGAAATTTTGTCGATGCACAGGTTTTCTAAGTGCCGTCCAAGAATTTTTGGGATGGCACCCAGTGTGCCCATATTATTATTATTATCATTACTTTACTAAGGGCACTCAACTACCTGCGCTCCCCATCCTTTGAAATCGCGAAAGGCCTTAAAAGCATTTCTCCCAGCTGGATGCCTCGTGTTTTGCTTTTCAGGAATGGGACTTGAGAGAGGTGGCGGAGGGCAGAGGCAGCTAAACTCCGTGCTGGTTGGTTGGTTTGCTTTTGTATTTTCCCTTAATGAACAGTGGTCTTCATTATCAATGGCGTTTGTTCCTCTGAGCGATACACGCCGGGAATTTGGTCTCCAGCCTGTTGTTTTCCTGGGTACCACCAATGCTTTGTAATTGAAGCCCATAAATGGCTCGGAGAGGATTGCCACGGAAAATAACTCCTGGCTGTAAATCTTCATAATAAAAACCACCAGACCTTTTCTTTTCTATTTGGGCCACAGCAGCCCTGGAGAAAACAGCCGCGAGGAGGCCTGGATTTTAACACCGCTCCAGCCCAGTCCAAAATGCAGGGGGCTGCGGGCTGAGGACTGGGGAGGTGACCCAGGGAGGCAGAGGAGATGCTGCTGCTGGACACAGAGAGCTGCCCAAGGACCTTCCCCTGGATCAAAAGCCCAGCTGTGGCCATCAGTTTATTCTACAGTTCCAGCTTGAGGAAGCATCTCTTGAGCTGAGCATCAATGTCTAGAAGCTGGAGGGATGCAGTTTGGTGAGAAAGATCAGAGGTTGTGGCTACTCCAGTCTACCCCTCCACCCCCCTTGTTTGAGCTCCGTGTGGGTCTCGAGCCAAATGTGCTCCTCTTCTGGCTCTCAGCTCCAGCCACTCAGGACACGAGAGGATAGTTCCACATCTGGCATCCAAGAGCTGGGATGGCATAGTGGTTAGAGGGCGGTACTGCAGGCTACGTCCGCTGCCTGCTGGCTGCCTGCAGTTTGGCAATTCCAATCTCACCAGGTTCCAGATTGACTCAGCCCTCCAGCCTTCCGAGGTGGGTAAAATGAGGACCCGGATTGCTGGGGAGGGGGGGGAAGAGGCTGACTCTGTAATCCACTTAGAGAGGGCTGTGAAGCACTGTGAAGCAGTATATAAGTCTAAGGGCCATTGTTATTCAGGAAAAGGCAGCTAGGTTCTCACTTTCCTCTGCATAGGGAGAGGGGAGGGGGGGAAGAGAACTGGCTGCATGGTGAAGTTGAACAAAAAACCCACTTGGCTACCTGCATCCTCCCTTGCAAGCGACTGAGGGGACTTGAGTTGGATCTGGAGGATGCAGGGGACTGGAGATGGATGTTCTCCCCCCCTGCCCACCTCCATTGGAAATCCTCCTTGGAAAGGTGAGGGTTTCCATTACGAGCCACTCTGCTTCTCTGAACCCCTTTCCACTCTTGAAAATAGTCTGAAAACCTAAGCTTGGCCTCACTTGAACCAACACATACACACACACACACGCACACACACCACTTAACCTGCCCTGCCTGCAGTCCTCCACTGCTATACTAGCTCAGCCCACCACTTGGCATTCTATTTCTCAGTGGCTCTAAGCATGGAGGGTCCCACTCCCTCAAGGGGGCTTGCAGCAAACAGGCAGGAGGAGAGCTGCTCCTAAGTTGACCCCTGACCCCCCCAGAGCCCTTCAACTTCCACCCCCCCCTCAAGATGTGGAGCATCTTCCACAACTCCCAGCAGCCCTTGCTAGAATCCCCCTCCTCCTCCTCCCCCTTTTCTTTCCTGGCTGACAGTTTGCCCTACTAAAATATGTAGGTGTTGGAAGGGCAGAAAGCGGAAAATGTCCACCAAGGCAGGTAGAAGGAAGTTCCTGATCAAAGAAGATCCTCCCGCCTGAAATGACAGCCTGCCAGACATCCAAGGTGCCTCTTCTGATTATATGTAACGTGGCACAGAACTAATGTTGTCGTGATGATCCCAGAGCACTGAGGTGGGGGTGGGGGGTGGAGGGAAGATTGTCAAGTCCTGGGTGGGAATGAATGATGACTTGACAATGGGCATCTTATCACCTATACAGGTGCAGTTCCTCAAATTCCCATAGAAGATTACAGGGGCCTAAGAATGTAATGGCAAAAGCAGTCAATAATTCAAGGGTTATTGATTGAAGCCAGCTCTATTCTTCTTTTTTAATTTATATTTTATCCAATTTTTTTCTCCATGTGTTTTATTTTTTTATTCATCTGAAGACCTGAGAGTTTTCTGCCCTGACAAAGGCAGCTGCTGGAGAAGATTGGATCCTATTCAACTTATTATTTTTTTCTCTTTTCTTTAAATTGCCAGAGTAATTTATATAGTGGTTATGAAAGTGCAGGAGGGAAGGTGACAGAAAGAAAAAGGAAAAAAATTGAGGGGAGAAGAGAAGTTCTATAAAGTGGTCACAGCTGATGCCTCTCACCCTCCGTCCTTCAAACACCCCAGCATCTCCCCAGAATGGAGCAGGGTTTTCTGGTGCTGCTTCTACACAAAGTCCCCAAGGGGAGCAGGGGCCTTCTGGAATCTAGACATCCTGTTGGGAGTAGCCTTTCCTCCTGAAGGGCCTTCCTCTTCTCACACCCTTTAAAAGAGGAATTGTTCTGAGCAGATGAACTACGTCCAATACTATCCCTCACAGCTTAAATTTGTCGTGGAAGATTCTGAAAGCTGCAGAAAAACTCTTTGGAGACACCCCAAATCAGGAGCTCTGGAGATTCTCAGCCATCCAGGGCATGGTTGTCCCAAAGGGGCTTTTTAAAAGTCAACTGGACTTTGCTTTCCCTTGAAAACATTTTGCTTTTCATCCAAAAAGCTTCTTCGGTTCTTCAGTTTCTTGGATGAGAAGCAAAGCATCTTCAAAGAAAAATGAAGTCCAGTTACCTTTTGAAAAAGCCCCTTTGGGACCCCCGAACCAGGGTGTTCTGACGCTTGGGCATCCCTGCAGGGACCGATTGGGTTTCCACTTCAACTGGAGAAGGCTCTTCTGAAAAGGACCCAGGCAAGCAGGTTGATGAATCTGGACAAGAGACTCTCAACTCTCCTTCAAAGTAATTAGAGCTGTAAAGATCGAGAGAGAGGGAGAAATTGGATGGAGATTCTAACAGATGGTAAATATTGGTGTTTTACAGGAAATACAAGTTCAACTGAATAAGAAACAGCTCCAATATTTAATTTCAGCAGAAACCAAATGGCCTGCTCAGTTTCTCTTTATGTATCTAGTAACCCCTTGTTCTTCCGTGGCAGAAATGATCAGTTTAATACTCTTCCAGGGATGAACCCTGAGGCTTCTCGTACCTGAAGCAGATGCTTTGCCCGTTGGCCCTTAGTCATCACTCAGAAACCACATTGCTATGGAAGCACTCTTTAGAGAGCCAGGAGAGACAGAAGGGCTCACTTGAGGATCGTGTCCATGGCCAGGTGGACTTGTGGCCTCAGCATGCACGGAGTGGTTATCCGCCACTGAGTCTTCCTTGCCTTTGAAGCCCTACAGAGTCCTCCAAGCAGAAGACTGGAGGGGCAGGGGCTCCTGTTTCCCAAAGCCCTGATGGACAATTAGAAGACTTCTAAAATCTTGGTCCAATTCGATTCCTGTTCTGAATCACCAAGGTTGAGAAGTACCATCCTAGAACCCAGGAGAAGGCTTCCTCTGCGCTGCCTGAGAGGCAGAGTGTGCCAAAGCCAGTTAAAACTAGGAGAGAGCATGTCGAAGGATGCCAAGGCGAGAGAGTGCATCAAAGCCAGCCACAGGCCTGTTCTGCTGTGGCTCCCACATTGTGGAATCTTCTCTCCCTGTGAGGAAGTTGGCCTCACTCCTCCTGGGCTTCCAGTGATTCCCTCAAGACCTGGTGATGCCAGCAGGCCTGGGTGCCCCCAGGGGATGGGCAAATTAGTCAGATGGCTCCGTTGTTAGTAACAATCCTTTGTCTGCTGTTTCATTGTTTTCCCTCTGTTTGTACTGTTTGTGGAAATTAATATTGATAATGGCTTTAGGTATCTATTAATTGTTTTACTACCCAGAACTGCCTCTTTTGTGAGATGGGCAGTTGGGCATTTTGTGAGATGCAAAAATTAGACCAAGAACTACAAATAAATATCATAATAGAAAAAAAGGCTGAATTTAATGTAACTGGGACTCAGACATCTTTCCTGCTCCAGGTTCCCCAAACCTAGGGGGCCTCAGCAGGGTTTACTGACACCTTACTGGCTTTCAGGCTGCCACTGGGACCACCGTCTGCCTGCCACTTGCTGAAGGAGCTCTCTTGGCCCAGCGCTCCCCCGTTTCTCCTGCCATTTCCAGCCAAGAACGCGAAGCTCGCCTTCAGGTGCCAACCTGCTTTCCTCCTGCAATCTATTCTGGTTGCTGATTCTCAAGTTTTGTTTCACAAAATCCTGGCTCTCGATCTTGTGCATTGGGGGAGGTGGTGGCCAGCCAGCATGGAGTAGCCTTCCTTGGGCCCGGCCTCTGCCAGCTGGCACCTTCCCCAATTGACTCGTCGCTCCAATCCGATGGGCCATGAGGTTGGCGGGAGGTTGAGCCAAGCCTTTGCTTGCCTCGGAGACGGGCTGTGTTGTTGGAATTTCTGCCGAACACTTTTCCTTCTTGTTCCTTTTGTGGCGTTTAATTAAATATCTGTTTGTCTAGAGTCAAACACTGACAGCTCCGAAACCTCCAATGATTTATCAATAAACACAATGAGATAATTGCTCCAATGCTCATCTGACCTTTCCACAGCGCACAGAAAATGGAAGAGGACCATTCTCTCCAGCTTCCCTCTTCCTGCTGGAGCTTCTTAGCTCTGATTGATGCCTTCTCATTAAGTATATTAAAAGATGGTGAAATATCACTGGGCACTTGGGCAGCTTTTAAAAGGCAGCTCTCTCTCCCGCGCTCTCTTTCCCTCTCCCTCTCTGGATCCCTGCAATGGCGGAAGAGAGATGAGGTCAAAGTTTAATGACCTGGTGAGGATGAAAGAGAGAAGCCAAACTCCTTGCTCTGTTTTCCTCTGCGTGACCTTGGAACAGGGAGGGGAGCTGTTAGCTTTTCCACAGATTGGTTTCACCGCCACTCCCAGGTGTTTCTCTGCTCTGCAAAAGAGTTTCAATCAAGACCTGCGTAAAGGCCATTTTGCTGCCCAGGCCTGGATTTCACTGTTAGACAAACAACTGGTCAGAGGTCAAGAGCTTCAGTTAGATATCTGACCCACTGTGTCCCCAGGATCCAAGGCCTGGAACACCTGTTCAATCAATAAACTTACACCAGTATGGACAGAAGGTTAAAAAGTTCTTCCATACCAGTGTTATTCAACCTTGGCCATATTAAGAGGTGTGGACTTCAACTCCCAGAATTCCCCAGCCAGCCACTGACTGCTCCACACCATACTGATATTCTGAGTGTAAATATTGATGGAAAGGATCTGCTGGCTATTATTGCAGCATCCTATACAAGCAGAGAATAGGGTCTGCCACAGAGAAGCATTGAGGGATGAACTTCAACATCAAGACCCCCTGAGAGATTTAAATGTCAAGCATTTAACCCCAGTTGATACCCCAAAAGACTAATTGGTTCATGCAAATTAGATTTCAAGGGTACAATTTAGCATGTTGGTCTCTGCACATTTTGATTTTGTTATGCAACTGAGTTATCCCCAGTTCTTGCACATGAAAACACCCGTGTTCACGTGGACCATTCCTAGTGCAAGGTTATTCTGGTCCTGGCTTACATATGAAGCTTCTCTCAGAAACTACCCCAGGACTGCAAAAAGAAAGAGCCGAATATGTGAAATTACTTACAGAATGATAGCACTAATGAAGACGAGTGGAACATTGTTCCCAATACGGGAACTCCGAGAGAGCTTTATTACTTATAAATAAATAATTTATCACCCCTCTTACTGGCTCTTCTCCCGTGGTGCCTGCCGCATGTGAGGCACAGGAGGGGCTTAAAAGTACTTAGCAGACTCCTGGATTATAAACAATTAAAACTTTATTGATTTATTGATGTATTGGCTTGCTTGTTTACATTACTTACAACCCACCCAAATCCTAAGGGAGATCCAGTAACTTATCAAAGTGGGAAAAAGGGAACTGCAGCAATAACTAGCTAAATCAAAATCACATTGCAGGAACAAATAATCTGGGCTTGTTTCCGATTAGAAGGTACAAAATTCCATGGTTGTTTATGGGATGGCAGTTTAGTTTTCACAAAACTCCCTTCTTTTTTCCTACTTTCTTGTCTTTCCTGTACTCACCGTCTTTCTCGTCTACTTGCTTCTCCTGTGTGTCTTTTAAAAGTTTTCTGACCCACCTGCCTTCTACAAAAGTGCTGGTAAATCTTTCTCTCACTGCAGCAAAACACGGGTGGTCTCTACTTCCCATTTCTGGCGAAGGTCCCACCACATCTTTGCCTAGACTGGTGACTTTTAAAGAGATGGGGGCAAGGACAGTCCAGTGTCAGGGTGGGAATAGCCAGGCGTGGGATTCTTTCTGCCTGGAGAGTGAGGGGCACAGTTTTTGTTTCCTGGGAGATGGGAGAACAGGGCAGGCACAACCCCAGGATCAGCCGCAGACATTGCAAGGAAGCCGGGCTTAATGGAATTATCCATTTCACTTCCTCCTTTAATGGAGCCCAGCCCCGCCAATTAGCACAGGGCTGGATCTCCTCATTAACTTCATCCGTGAAACCAAAGGCTTTGCTGACGGTTACGTGAGCCTTCCAAGGAGGAGGATCTGCGAAGGATCCGTGCAACTTGATGTCTCTGGAGAAGGGAAAGGAAATAAGGAAGCAGCCCAAGGAAAAGGCTGCTTTCCTGTTTTAAATCATGACACCATCTTCATTTCTTAAAACTATTTCAGCTGCGGTGGCGACAAAGCCAGAAAAGCATACATTTGATCAATTGCTGTTTATTGTAAATCTAAACAGTCTTTAAAGTAGGAGAGGGAACAAAGAGAGGACATCTTGTGAAGTTGGAAGGCATCCAGTTCAAACTCCAGGGCTGTCCTTTGTTATCAGGAGGGTTCTCGGCTTCAATCATCTGAATGTTGAAAAACCCTTTGCAAGTCAGAAATGCCTTTTGATGCATGTTAGATTTCAACGGCCTCCATTCACAACTGGAGTTTGGCAGAAATGTTGACGAGGAGTTGTGGAAGACGAACGCCTTCTGTTATTTCCCGCTTTCCACAAAGGCTTCAACCCGAGGGATTCCATGCAAAACTCGGTTAGCATAAACAAAAATAGCCATACTCCGAAGCAGATTCAGCAGGGAGGGATGGGTTCGGGGCCACCAGGGGTGGGTTCCGGTACCGGTTGCTACCGGTTCATTTCACACGTGCTTTGCTCACGCAGTGGACTGTGATTTATTCTGCACATGTGCAGAACCGTGCCAGCAATGGAAGAAGAGACCGGGGAACCAGTTCGGGGCGTGGCCAGTCTGGGCTGCTGCTGGTTCCACGACCCAGGCCAAATCACCACTACTGGTTGAGCCAAACTGGTCCGAACTGGGAGCAGCCCCACTCTGAAAGCCACCCGGGGAGGTTGGTCACCTTCCCACTGTTGGTCCCCTCAGAGCCCGTGAGGATGGCGCCTTCTCTGCAAGAGAGGATTGCAAGTGAGACACACCCGAGATGCCCCAAAACTTTCTCTTCGGCTCCTTTGATTACTCACCTTTCCTTTTCCCTCCTAGGACGGAGTCTGCCTCTGTTAATTGTTTCTAGGTTCATAATATAATGAAAAACAGCCTTCTGTGCCCAAGGCACCTTTTAATTATACGACAGAGCAGGTGAAACCACTTGATACTTCCCCTCTCCCTCTTCCCCCACCTAGTAATTAAGGAAGGCCAGGCTTTCTCTCTAGGGGATGCGGTCAGATTCACTGTTGCCAAACAATCAAGTGGAGCCTGGATGTGACGTCCCCATCATTTCTCGAAGGGACAACAGGAAGGGGGGCTAATTTAAGTGGTGGAGACCCGGAGGATCTGTGCCAATGAAGTCAGATAGCTGAACAGGACCGTTCTG
The DNA here is from genome assembly GCA_039707465.1 of Rhabdophis nuchalis. Classification (NCBI taxonomy): domain Eukaryota; kingdom Metazoa; phylum Chordata; class Lepidosauria; order Squamata; family Natricidae; genus Rhabdophis; species Rhabdophis nuchalis. The sequence continues at coordinate 820,549 of CM077653.1, read as the reverse complement.
AAAAGGACATCGCGGAAGGGAAGCGGAAAGTCAGGGAGAGAGACTAGAGGATGGGGTCAAGGGGTGATCAGTGTGGATCCAGGAAAGGGCCCAATGGGTCCCTAGCATCGCCTTGATCAAATGTCTCCCTCCCCTACACAAAAGGCTGAAGGTTGTCTCGTGTTCTCCAGCCACTTGGTGGTGTGGTTGGCCGGCGCCCTGCCTTGCTGGCAGCAGAGTCAGACAGTGAGGAGGTGGGGGAGGAACATGGGCTGGCTCTGGAGTCTGGGGAAGGCTCCGACGAGGGCTCTGCATCAGAGGCAAAGAGGGGGCCAAGGCCATCTGGGAGCCTCCAGAGTCGGATATCAGTGAGGCAGAGGAACAGGGGGAGCCTGTTCCCAGTGTGCACATGTACAGAGCTGCCAGAAGGCAAGAACAGTTAAGACGAAAGGGCTAAATTGGGAGTAAGGCTTGGAGATGATTGGCCCCTCCCATAAGGCATTATGGAGGAAGAAAGGCTCATGAGCCTCTGCTGGAAGCAACTTTGTTCGTTCTGGTCAGTTTCAACTCTGAAGCTCCGTCTGGGCTCTGGGCTCCATTTGGCCTTGCAAAGCTCATCGCCCATGAGGTCTCTGGCAGCGTTTCAAGGGAGAGAAAGGTGGGCGCTTATCAGCCTTATCCGAAACACTGTGGCAGACTTCTGTCGGACTCTTTGCAAACTATGTGGGACTCATTAAGGGTTGTGAATGAACACAATTCACAGCTGTTGGAATAAAAAGAGGGTTTGGGGGACTAAGCGTGTGCTTTTTACTGTTGCAGGAAGCCCAGGTCAGAACACCTGGAATGAGCCTGAGGGACATCTGCCGTGGCTGCATCTGTGAAATGTTGGTCTGTTGCTCATGTTATTTACTGATTATTACTATCAAAACACCGTCTCTTGGCACTGATTACAATGACACTTTGAAATGTGCATTTTACATTTTTTAAAAACCTCCCCCTCTGTTAGCTTCTCTGGCTCTTTTCCACCAGTTGGTCCACCTGCTGGTGTTGTTCCAAGTTTACAAACAAGGTGTGCAGAGGGCCTGGATAAAGGAGACAGGAAATCAAAGCGGGAAGGGCCAAACCTGCTGAGCGCATTAGAGCAGAGTCCCTCAGCAAAAGAGCCTCCGGGAAAGAGCCCCGCCTGGAACCTCAGGGGCCCTGGAGCCCCACCCTGGGCAGACTCCCTTCGGCTGAAGGGGCAGCCATCTCATTCTGCAGGAGGAGCCTTCCCAGCTCCCTTCTACCTGCGGGAAAGGCTGCTGAGGGGGATTCCACGCCAGAGAGCGAGTGGACCAAGGTGGCCAAGTGGGCAGCCACAAGAACTCTATGGCCACCTCCTCCCATTGAACCCCCTTTGGTGGGCCCGAAGGCACTTTTCTGACAAGCATCCCTCAGGACTGACGGCTGCCTTTTTTGGCCCAAGCAGAGGAACTGAAAACCTCTTTCTAGAGCTTAATTAGTAGGAAGCTGGCGAGATGCTTCCCCTCCTCAACCTGGTGCCCCCTTTGCCAACCTGTCTTATTGATGTAAATCCTCCAAGAAGAAAAACAGCAGTTTGTCTCTTTTCACCCCACTCTGCAGATGGCAAAAGTGGGTCTTTGCAGGCCTATCCAGAGCCTTGCAGAACATATTTGATGGTGATGATGATGACGATAATGATGATGACGATGACAATGATGACACTGGCAGTATTACTGACAAGGTGTAGTGTCACCATTTCCCTGCCTGCTCATCACCAGCTGTCGATTCCTGCTTCCACTTCCACCCTGGCCAAATCAATAATCAAACCTATTCCAAGCGCTTGGCTTTTGCTTCACAATTTCCATTTGGCTTGTACAGCCGTTCAAAATGAAATATTTAGAGGACGGAAGACCTGCAGAGCTCAACTTGTATGTTTTGGATTTTGTACGGATAATTAGACATCACAGCCCTTCTTGGCTTCCCTCCCCTCCCCCCCAGCTCCCCCAGCACAGCTCCATTGGGAAGGGAGCCCCGTTCATGGAAACAATGAAGCTAACCATGTCTTACAAATTGTCTGGGTTGCACTCTGAAGCTGCTGCTGGTCAAAGAAATGCTTCCCAGAAGGCTTTGGGGGGGAAGGAAGGGTTAATCCCTGCATTCACGTCTTCTTCCAGACTTCAAATCCATCATGCAAAAATGGAGCCATGTACAAGAACACCCACAGAGAGAAAGAGCCCACCTTGAAGGAGTTGGTGGACTGAGGGTCACATCCCCCTTTTGTGGTGATCTGAGCACTGAGAAGCTGCACGTGTTTGTCAGACCTGCCCAATCCGATCCCTCGGGGAAGAAACACCCTCGACTCCATTGGGTTGAAGTAAAGGTACTTTTACGGAGAGATGCTGGTTGCAGTAAAGTCAGGTGGAATCTGAGCGTCCCGCACAAACTATTTCCTGACAGTGTTCCTCCCCCAAACTAGCTAGGTCCACCAGATTGCATATTCATCACAAGATGGTTTGTTCTGTTCTGTCTTAACTTGATGCCTGACTTATGGTGATGCATGAACATGGTGGATTACACAGTGGCGTAGTCCACTAGTTCAGTCCACTAGTTCAGCAAAGAATGGCTTAGTGTAGGCATCTCCAAACTTGGCAGCTTTAAGACTTGTGGACTGCGACATGCTGCCTGGGGAATTCTGGGAGCTGAAGTCCACAGGTTTTAAAGTTGCCAAGTTGAGAGAGCCCTGCCTTGGCGCAAAGTAGGCGCTTCACCCATTGGGCCTTCCCACCCAAGTAGTTCCAGGCCCACAGATTTTCCTGGCCTCATAAGATCACAGGAGAAGCAACCTGAAGAAGCGATGGGAGAGGGCCTTCTTCTCTGTCCTCAGGATGCGCTGCTTTGACTCACCTGCCTGCCAAGAGACTCCCCACCCAAAGGTAGAATCTCAGCCTGGTTCCAGCGGAACACCTGGCTGTTTATGGTGCAGAAATCCCCTGGGCACCTGCAGCTTTTCCAGGTGCTTTGTTCTTCCTCCACCCACAGGCCACAAAACCAGAAAGGCTAAACATGGGCGCGCAAGGGGACAAGCACCTGGGCCTGCCTTTCTCCTTCTCTGACGTGCTTCTTTCTGATGCCCGATAGATTTGCATGGGTGCCAGGAAGCATTTTCTGCCCATAATAGTGATGGGGACAAATTCTTCCCCGCAAGCCACTTAGTCAGTGCATCAGTTCCACAAAGATGTGATTAAAATAATAATAAATTAACTAAAAAAGCCACCAACAACACCCCACTTCAGGTGTGAAACAGCTTTAAGATAACTAATTATTTACACAGCTTGGTGCTGCATCTGTGGCTGCATTTTTGATAAATATTTTGAGCATGTTTGAGCTTGAAAATTAACAGAAACCTGAGCGATGCCACTTTAGAATTCTACATCGATATTCACTTCTCGGGATTGTTGCCCTGCAGCTCCGGATGGCTGGCGGTGGCAGCGGAGGGCAGAAAGGGAACAAATGCAGTTCTGGTACACACAGTGAATGCGTTGCTGAGTGGCCTGTTTTCACTCGGAGACACACGCAAGGCTAACCTTTCTTTGCAGGGAAGCCTTCACTTGGATGCTTGGCTGGATCCCCTGCTGGCCAGGCCTGGCACTAATAAAAAATCCAGTGGGGGGTGGAGGTCTTCTTCCACATGGACCAATTTTACATTTTCCACAAATGCCAAGTGCAGGAAATCAGGAGTCCAGGCAGTTCAAATGAACAATATATGGGTTTATTGAGTTCTCTCTACAATAATCTGAACTACAGGTGGTCAAGGCAGATTGGCGGTAGATAAGAGCCAATGGAACTCAAGGTGGGCTGGACATAGATCTCTTGTGGCCATGAAGGGACTCAAGACTGATGACATGCTTGACCCCTCCCTCAGTCTGGTCATTTCCTATACAAATTTGGAATTGTGTCAGTAGGTCCACCATCAGTGGACAGTTTTCATTGGTCTCCTGGAACTGCAAGTTTGGGCTCATGGTTTATATTTTTAGGCATCCCTAAACTTTGAGTCACATCTTCGTTTTGGGAGCTCACTAAGGCCTTCAGGGTTATCCCCACTACAACAATCCTATGAAATAGGCTGGGCCAAGGGAGGAAGACTGTGGCTGAAGGTGCACCTGAGCCTGGTTCTCCTCAGTCCCAGTTTGGCATGTTAAGTCTTACCACATCCCTTCAAGAAGTCCTTTCCTTCCCTCCTTATAAAAGAATCTAAAGTTTTTAAGAAGCTGCAGGGGGAAAATGTTTTTTCCATGGATGAAGGGTAGACTTTCTAAGCTTCTCTCTGCTACCAAACCAGGAAGACTTCAACGTAACAGATCCATTCTCCCATCGCTTGCTGGGGGAGTGAGGCTAAAGTCAAGCCCTGAGACGTCTCCTTGCCAAATAAATGTTGGTGTGCAAGAACTTTGCCCTTCTTTGGCCTACGGCTTTTCTTCTTGCCCACGCCTGGCTCAACCAGCAGTCTCATCAAGTCCTTCACCAGACGGAGCCGGGCTGGAGGGAAAGGCTCTGGATCTCCGACGCTTAATCACTCCAGCTAGCGAGCCTCTCACTTGGCTCTTTCTTGGCCATTCAGAACCATCCTTCTCCTATTGTTAATGCAACTGCCATACCCTGCCTCTGCACTGAGTGAAAGCTAATTATAATAATTAACAGAGAACTCGTGAACTTGTCAAACTGGTAATTATAAACCGCAGGGACTTTTATCATTAATAGACAGTGCTCAGAGTAAAACAATGAAATAGAACCAAGGCCTAAATGTTGCTTTTGATCAAAACTGCACTGAGTGGGATTGTCAGCTCTGGTCATTGGTCATCCTGTAGAGGGGTCATCCTAGCCGTTGTCTCCAGGCCCAGAGGAAGGCCAGGCCAAAAGAGCCCTCGCAAAAAGAACAGGGCAGGTTTTCTGGTTGCTGTGTTTCTTGGTGGTGACCAACTTGTAGTTCAACCGGCTCTGAACTGGCACCCTCCCCCACACAGAGAGGCCTGACCAGGTGAGTCTCTGGGCCTGGGCGAGGCACAGAGAGAGTGGCACCCTCAAACCAAGGCTGGAAAGCGGAAAATCCTGGTTCGTCAAGGCCGTGCAGAGGAGGGGATGGCGTCTCCTGAGATGCTAAAATAGATGTCCCAGATCAGTTTAGAGGGACAAGGAAGCCTTGAGGAAAGCCATTCCGTGTTAAAGGGGCCAAGAATGAAACTTTCCTATGTGTCGATGTCCATGCTGGGGGGCAGAGGGTGTAATTCCTTTCCCTTTTCTCCCTTTCCCCAGGAGGTCCCCTCCTCCTCAGCAGGCAAGCAGAGACCCAGAGCAAGGAAGCTCTCAGGTAGAACCAGGCAGCTGATGAGAGGAGACCTCTGCCTCTCTCCTTGGAGGGCAGAGGCAGTTACGGCATCCTGGACCCCCTCAACTATATTTTATTTATTATTTATTTTATTTTAGTCTGTCACTCATGCACAAGAGAACAGGAATAAGAATAAACAGGAATAAGAACACAGGAAATGGGGACAAATAAATGGGGACAGTAGGACAGGGACGTTAAGCACGCTGGTGCACTTACGCTGCTGACCTCTTAGGAATGGGGTGAGGTCAACAGCAGACAGTACAAGGATGAGCACTCACCAACCTCCCATCTGGAGGGGAGTCCTGCTTGCCTTCCTGCCACCTTTTGCCTGGGGAAGAGGAAGGGAAGGTCCATGAACCTCCACGAAGGCCTTTCTTTGTGACAACGCTGTCCGAAATGCCTCCTTTCCAACCTCTGGAAAGGAGGCAGCCCCACTCAGCCCCTCTGAGGGTAGGAGGGTGGCAGTGGAGCCCCCAGGAAAGCCAAGCACCAGCCCCTCCGCTTCCTGCAGGGGCTCCTTCCGCTCGCTCTGAAAGAGAAACCTCCGACGACGCTTCTGAGGGACATGCGGGCATTTCTTTTCAAAGCCCACCCATCAGCCGGGTTGTCATTATTCTTCCACTTCCCCTGCTTGTATTGTAAGTTTTCTCTCCTGGACGGTAAACAACAAATGGCTCTTTTCACCCAAGAGATAAGATTGTTTGTCTTCCAAAGTCACCGCAGTGTGTATGTGAGGCCTGGGATTGTTTGAATAATGAGTCTCCCGTAGAACGTATGTTTCTTTTTGTGTGTCCTTCTGGTAACAAAGATCTGAGATTTCCCAAGGCAGCTGCGGCTTCTCCTACCAAGGAGGCTCCTTCTGAAGGGCAGCCACGGCTGTGCCGGAGGAAGGGAGCTTCTCCTGCCTCTCCGCTCTCCAGGCCCAGAGGCTGCCAGCAAACTCTTTCCATCCAAATCCCCAGCAGGAGCAGAGCAAACCGCACAGGCCACCCTCCTGCCTTCACTCCAACCGCTGCAGCAGATCAGCTATTGATTTGCAAGCTTAAAAAAGGAGAAATATGAACCTCGGAGCTGCTATTTTAAGCTTCCCCAGGTTCAGGTTGAACCTTTCTGAACAGGGGTTGATGTTATGGTAAACTAAAAGCATAAAACTGAAATTAAGCCAGGCCTTCTGCCCAAGATTAAACCAACTTTGAACTTTAGTGTGTAAAAGAAGTATTCCAAGAGCCGCAAAATCGACTGTTGCCTTAATTTTAGGCCTTGAGAAGAGATGCTGGGATCTGACAATAGCAATAGCAGACTTATATACCACTTTATAGCTCTCGCTAAGCAGTTTACAGAGCCAGCCTCTTGCCCCCAACAATCCGGGTTCTCATTTTACCCACCTCGGAAGGGCAGAAGGCTGAGTCAACCTTGAGCCTGGTGAGATTCGATCTGCCAAACTGCTGGCGGCCAGTGATCAGCAGAAGAAGCCTGCAGTACTGCACTCTAACCCCTGTGCCACTGTGGCTCATGCTTGGGCCAAGAGTTGGGCAGAAAGCCATCTTATCACTCGCCCCAAGGCCTCTCAGGAAAGGTCAAGAGGGGGGCAGGCATGGAAGGAGGCCTCCACGAACACAGCCGCCTGCCTGTAGGCCACCAAAGGGGGAGTGAGAAGGTGCTGATGGGGAAGGGGGGTCTCAGGTTGAAGGTTGAGGGGTCCTGTTTCTTCTTCTGAGGCCAGTTAAGGGAGCAAAAACAGCCCACCAAAGGGGCAGCCTCTCCTTCCACGTCACAGCAGGAGAAAGCCATCTCTCCCCCGCCCACCCCTGTCAACATTTTGAACACAACAAAACCATCAACATCGGGTCTGCCTTAATTTTTTTAATATGGCAGAGGCAGACCCACATATAATTAATATTTTAGGAACAAATGTGAAAGAGTCCATATAATTTGGTGTCCAAATGAACAAAAGGACGAAGGACTCCCTGAAATGCAGCCATCTGTTTCATCCCTGCCATTAATCCCCCCGTTTTGTCGTTTCAGCTGTCCTGAAACTTTAGCCAGCCCCCCTTTTGAGGCAGGAGGTCTGTTGTATCTCCATTTGCTCCTTATCTTTGCTATGCTAAAAGTATGAGGTATTATTTCTTGATATTCAAAGCCGCATTTCCAAGCAACTGAGCACAAGGAGCCCGGGGCTTCATCTTGCAGCACATCCAGCCACCAGCCTGAGATTATTAAGAACTTCCTTCTAAGGAAAACACAATCTTAGGTTAGCAACGAAAGAGGGAGACGCTTGAGGTCGTAACGTGCCAACCTGAGAAAATTCAGATCTTGAGATGTCACCATGAGAGGTTTCCAGATCAGGATGTTTCAACCTCAAAACGTTCATTTCATTTATGTTGCCCTGTTCTTTAGCACAAAGGATCCTACAGCAGTTTACGAGGATGAGAGATGTGTGCCCACACACCCACACACACAGGAGGTGGAATGGAGTCTCAGAGAAGAATGTATCTTTGGACTTGGATATTCACCTCCCATTCCACCACCACACTCTAATCCAGGGGTGGGCAAACTTTGCAACTTTAAGTCTGAAGGACTTCAGCTCTCAGAATTCTCCAGCCAGCAAAGCTGGGCTTAAAGTTACAAAGTTTGCCCAGCCCTGCTCTAAACTGAGAAAAGTTGGATGGGGAAGAAAGATTTCACCTAGAATTTTTGGAAGGGGAGGGGAGGGTCGTCATCAGGACGACCCTCCCCTCCCCATCCATCCATCCTAATAGATCTAGGATGGGGAGGAAGAGATCCAGGAATCTATTTTGGTAGCTGAAAGAATAATAGGTTTAAATAAAGAATATTCTTATTGGTAGAGCTACATAACAAGGACATTTTCTAAATTCCAACAGATGGTTTTGCTCTTTGGAAACTTTTTATTCTTGAGATGTTTTTGGGATTCCCAGTAGATCTTTTGCTTCCCCTTCTGTTCTAGCTTGACACTCCTGGAGACTAGAGGAGGGGGGGGTCTTTTCACATGCTGCACCATCACACATTGGGGTTCATTGGCTTTCCCTGCTTTGTTGCAGCCCCCTACCTAAGCCCTGCATGGAGGGATGCTTGTGAGCCAACAGAAGTGGCTGCATTTTGGAAGCCCCTCCAGGTTGGGTGGAGAGGGCTACTTTCCTAAGCTAGAGAGCATCAGGACATTTAAAATGCATTAAAGGATTCCAGCTTTGAAGTGGAAAACATTCTGGCTAATCAGAGAAACAACTTTTCAAAGGATTTGTGGGAAGGGTCTTTACCTTCAAGCTGGCTGGTTTCTCCCGTGGATAGTTCTATGAATAAAACATCCATCTCCCAATTAAATCTTGATTTAATTTCTTTCTCTTTTTTTCTAAAACTGATGAACTTGACTGGTTTCACAAAAGACAATGAACATTAGTATTCTTTTGTGCCTCAAAATCCTGGAGGAAGGAGGGACTTTGCATAATCGCTTGGTCCTCTCACCCAAACCTCCTGAACTCCCTGATGGTTTGGAGGATCAAAGCGGGGACGGAGACTATTCTTCCCGGTGACAGACGGTCTCTTGGCCCTCAGCCCGTGACTCTGGCCAGCCTCTCGGCCTCGGAGAGATGGAGGCATCATGGAGGAGAATGAGCAAAGAAGAAATCTGGAAACAAATGCCCCCATGAGTAGCCAGAATAATGAAAAAGATCGTTCTCATTGCCCGACTGGTCCATATCAAGTGGCTGCATCTGAAGAGCCACAGTCGCTCTTACGACATATTTGGAAGGGCAACTCATAACCATCCGATTTCTTCTCATGTCACGGCTGTGAAATGAGTCCAGCCAGGAAAGCTCCTGAGCTCTTTGGCCAAAATTGAGGAATATCAAAGAAACTATCTTCAGCAGCACCGTCAGTCTCTGACATTCATTTCATTTTCCATGGAAGTGAATTTACCAAACGGAGAGCAGCTACTCTTTGAGTTGCTTAAAGCAATGAAAGCAGCTGGCCAAATTGTTAGAAACCTATGTGGTTGAATGAGGCAAAGTTACTTACTCAAGGTGTAATTAGATCTAGCAAGACTGCAAGCTAAGCTGAAGGAATTTAAATTGTACCTTTTAAAAAAAAAATACAGAATTAAAAATGAAGATTTATCTACAGTAACGTTTCAATTACCACTTATGGCAAAAATAATATTTTGAAAGGAAGGATGTGTCATTGCACTTCCCAACACTTCTATAATGGTGAAGTTTCCATTACTAATTTTATGCAGTTTACTTTATTTGTTTACTTACTTAGCATATTTATATGGACACCCATCTCCTAAGAAGTAATTATTAGTCTCAATCATTACCACATTACCAAATTGCAGTAGTAGAATTCGTTCACACTTTGTAAGAGTTCAGATGAACTAACTGGAAGCCACCCCCACCCCCATTTCTCTTGAGGTTCCCCCCAAACCAATAAATGTGAGGCTGGCCTTTCGTTGCCATTGTCTTCCAGACCAGAATTTGTTGATCTGTGCAGACAAACCCAGCAGAAGACTCTTGCTGCATCAACCAAAAAGGTTCTTCTATTGCTGGCAATTGTTTTCCAGGGACACAAGCCATGCACTCTCTCTCCCCCCACCCCCACCCCCACCCCGCTCCCTCCCTTCCTCTCTCTCCCTCTCTCTCCATCCCCTTACTTCCAGAGAGGCAAAAGATGAAGCCAATGTCTTCTCATGGGACTGCAAGTACAGTAGACTTCATCCATAGATGATACCCTCCAGAAGGATATTGCTTCTCCAAACCTTCCTTATATTAAAGGAGAAGGACCGGCAGAGCCAGGGGGAAGAATGAAAAGAGGGATCGTTTTAGAGTTGTTAAGTACCGACAAGTCCATACACACACCCCTCCAATGCCATTGACCCGTATCTAAATCTATAACTAGGTGCTGACCATTAGTTGAGAAGTTTCCTGTGTGTAGGATTTTAGGAATAAATCAGTTAATTTGAGCCTTCAAGCGTGAGCCTGGTTTTTCCCTCCTATGAATCAGATCCTTGATCTGTCTCATTACCTTGATTGGCAATAATAATAATAATAATAATAATAATAATAATAATAATAATAATAATAATAATAATAATAATAATAATAATAATAATAATAATAATAATAATAATAATAATAATAATAATAATAATAATAATAATAATAATAATTTTTAATTTATAACCCGCTCTCTCTCCCCGAAGGGACTCGAGGCGGGGCACAGGGAATTAAAAATACAATTAAAAACCACGAACAAAGTACAATGTTAAAACGAATTAAACTAACCCTGCGCTAAAAGCCCATATAAAACTAAAACTAAACCCTAAAAACCCCTAAAAACAGTTTAATGAGGTCCAGATAGAGAGTTGGCCATGGACAGGAGATTTGAAGATCTTCTGCCGTCATTCGTTCTCGGGGAACAGCTCAAAACCAGTTGATTTTCCTGCTGCCAGAAGACATTCCTGGTAGAAGATGCCCTCGGATGGGTCTCCCTGACTCCCTCAATTGGCCACCAGCTGTTTCTGTAGGGCGGAAGTGCTGTGAAATTAAAAAATGCCATCCTCTGATCTAGGATCAAGCATTTTATTCCTTTCACCTTAACTCCACACCCATCCCTTCCCCAGAGTCCCCAGTGGCGGTTATAAACCTTTTGCTTGTTTCCAATTTTACCTCCATCTGCCTGCCATAAAAGGACTGGGAGATTTACAATCTGGCATGATTGATAAGCATTTCTGATGCCTGATTTATAAGAGGTAGCTGGTGATTTCGGATGGAAAGATTTAGGTGTGATTTGATTTTGATTGATGGAATTTGCTCTTATGAACGCAGAGTCTCATCAATGCCCAATTTGAAGTTAACGGCCATGTGGTGGTCCTAAAAATGTGCAAAGCTTTGGCAGATTGGATCAGAAAACTGGAGTATTTTATTGTTTGGGAACAATCGTGTTGCATCCAGAAATAAATAAAAATAAAAAAGGCAAACCTGGAGGGAGGGAGGGAGGGAGGGAGGATAAATGGAACCAATCTTTAATCATAATTGGGAGACTTCAAAGGTAATTTCCTTTTCTTCGAGCCAGCAGAAAGGCCTCCAGTGACAAATAAAGTCAAGAGCTGAAGCAGGTATCGTATGCAAATGCATGTCGCCTCCTTCTGAGTGTCCAAAATGAAAAACAGCCTTGGAGACTCCAAACTTTTCCTCGGAGGAGGTCTATGTGACCTGATAAAATGTGCAGCGCGTGGGCTTCAGTCTTGAAACATTTGCAAGGTTGCGTTTGTGCAAAGCCTTGTTTCCTGTTGAATCACATCATTTTGTACGGTAGAAGCCAAAACTCAAAGGCCGCACTCTTCCTCCCACAATGGCCTCAAAGGCAGAATCCGCCATACTTTGCCACCTACTGATTTTGGCTATGGTGGAAGATGAACTCCATTTTTGCTGAGCCCTCATGTGAAACCAGTTTATCTTGCCCAAATCCCTTAAAAGGCGGATTCTATTATTTCAGTCTGGACGTGAAAGTGTCTCTTAAGCAGAGGAAGCCATTGCAGGCAACCTGGGAGAAGAAGGGTGCAGGTGTTTCCTCCCTGTTTAGTCCTGGGAGTGAGGGGATTTGGAGGGGGAGGGGGGGGCTCACACACTGACACCAGAGTCATTCTCAAAAGGGGATAATTACGTGGAATAGAGAAATGGCCTCGTATGAACCGGCCACCAACGGCTGCCTCCCATCTCCCGCTGGATCCGTTCTGGACGAGATGCTTCAAGTGGGCTTGCAAATAGAGGCAGAACATTCACTAACCTCTTGGCTCCCCAACACTCCAGAATAAAATGAGGTCTGCAAATGGCATAAATTGCCATGAGGGAATTGCCTCTTAAACTTTCCCCCCTTTTCTGCACCGACATTCAGGTTCAGAGAAAATTCAGCCCAAAATATTGGGTTATCCATACTACCAACCCCGGAGCCCCAAAGACCCCCTCCTTTTCTTTGTACCCAAATCCCACTTGCGATAAATGAGATTAATTTTCTAGATCAGAAACGAAATCTGGGTTGTTTTGAACTCCGCCTGCTGCATGTTTGCAGTGAAGCTCCTGTTCCGTTGAAAGCCCCATTTTCCTAATGCAAAGATGTCAGTTTCACTTCCACCCAGGGACAGGTGATGTCCCTGGGGTCCCTTAAGGGAGGGGGAAGAAAACATGGCCATTTGGTGCCATCCAGAACAGGACAACATCTACTGTTCCTCTTTCAAGTGCCATTAATTGTGAACTTCTCAGTGTCCTCCACATGAGTTTGTGCTGGAAAAATACACCCAGGCGTCAGTGAAGAAGCCACCAAGGGAGGCCAGCTGTCCTAACGGGCTCTCACTTTAGCCACCCACCCATTGTTTTAGGTGAGAAGGGCACTGCTGCCAAAACTGACAGAGGATATTTGAAGATCACAGATGCTTGGCCTGTCCAGAACAGACTGGAGATGTCCTATCTCCAGCTCCTTTACTAGAATTGTCATGCTAAAAGTTATCCACTGCTCTTGAGGCCCCACAGCAGGACAAGGATCAACTCAACTCAACTCAACCAAAGGGCAGAATTGGGGAGACCTTCACATTGACCAATCCCTGCCCCATTGTATTATAATTTGCCCATTACACATGTGCCACTTTGGCACACCCGGCCAGCAAGCGTCCCATTGTGAGGACACATTCCCCGGAGAACATCTGTCTGTTGAAAGGTTTCCACGGAGTCACTGAAAGACGTTCGTGAAAGAGTGCTGGGTTTTCTATCTAGTTCGATCTAAATATTTATAAGCAACTTTTGAGGGCACGTGGCCCCCTTGAACCTCGTCTGATGAGCTGCCACTAGAAATAGTGCAAAAGCAGACCGGGTTCACCAGCGGCTGCCACCCGTGTCTCAGAGGTAGAAGCGAGGAAGAGCCCCCCAGAATTTTAACGAGGAGACGACTCGGCAATTAGGATGCTAGATGCAAATCTGTCCTATCACTGAGGAGGGGGAAGCAGCCAGTCAGCAAAGTTACATGCAGATTCAATTAGAAATTTCACTGAAATTTCAAATTACAGCTATTTTTTTTCCAAGCGACAGAATTACGTTGTATTACAGAAAAAGTGACAGGTAATTTGGGACCCTAAAGATTTCTCGGACTCTCTAGTTAATGGGGAGTTTAGCACCAATTCCACTGTAATTTGCACTTCTGAGAAACCGTGTTATTATAAAGTCAGAAATCTACGACACTTTCAACTCCAGGATCTGCCAGGCTTAAGATGACCAGGAATTGAGAAGGCCTGAGTTCAAAGGTCAATAATTTCAATATCTGAGCCTGTGCAGCTTCCAAGAGCTGGCATTCCAATTGAAGACTTGAAAATTGGAGGTGACATTCAGAAGTCTCTGAAAATTATAACCCTGACTTCCTCCTTGAAAAGCTTATCTGAATCCCAGCTCATCCCTTGATGAGGTTACTGAAAACGCATTCTTTTCGGAAGGCTCGAGAAATGCCAGGTGGGACACAAAACACTCTGTTGCTACACAGAAGGGGAAATCACGGAGGGGGCCACACGTGGCCCAGGGGCACCGCTGATGCTGGCTGAAATTTGCCAGACCTCCGCTGTGCTGCAATCCCCATTTTCCCACCGGCTCTTCACCCCACCTCTGCTCAAAATGCCACCCAGATGTTCCACACCCTCAGCTTTAAACTCCAGAGACAGTCAGTGCTGATGAAGCTCTACATCTTCTGAGTTTGACTCCCAGGTGGAATTTTCCCACTGCACCAGCCTCCAGCAAGCTAGTTCGCTGTAAGGCTTCAATCGTGGATCAGGCTCAGCCGTTCTACTTTGCAAGCAGCTGGTACAATCCCATCGATGGTGGTGCACTCAGCAGATCATGGCTGAGCAGGTCCTAAGTATGAGGCACAAACCCACTTCTACGTTCACTGGGAATCCGATGAGCCCATTTCATGGCAATTTAAGACTTGGTGGGAAACCTGAAGCCTGGAAGAGGCCTGAGCTTCCCTGGCAGTTCTGTGAGTGCCAACAGACAGAGGCCCATAAACTAACTCTGCTGAGGAAGGGTCTGCGCTCACACGTCTGAACCACAGGAGGCCATTCCTGCTCCCCCAGGCCTCCGTCAACCTTAGCAGCTGCCCTGCAGCTCGTAATTGCGGAGGAGGAGGGTTGGGTTGCAGGACTGAAGGGCAGCCTAAAGTTGCTCTATTTCTTCCTGGACTCTGATTGGAAACTCTACAAGCAGAGACCCCCCCCCAGCCCCGCCCGAGCACGCAGCTTGCCATCCTGTTTGAAAAGGGCCTCCCACGCTTCCCATTTTCTCATTGCTTGAGCTCACACAATGCGCCGCATCCGACAGGCTCCAGCCCAGCAGGTTCTCTTATTTCAGCCTTGTAATATCCGACCTTAGCAAATGCTACAAAGCTGCAGAGGCCGGTTAGCCTGGGTTCCTTCACCCAAAACAGGCTTTCCCCACTCAGGACCCATCGAAACGAACAAGACTGAAAGAGGCCATTTGGGGCAGACGGGGGCCCCATCCGGTGTGGGCAGAAACGGTCTTGCTGGACCCCTGAGCGCCTGCAGGGACAGCGGTCAAGCTTCTCCCTTCACCAACTACTACCAGAGGTCAGGGGGGGAAACCTGAGAATGCATTATTTTATACTTTAAAAGATGTTAGAGTAAGATCAGGGTTAATTACCAGGGCCAGAGAAGGCTCCCCTCCAAGTAATAAGGCTATTAATATTGCGCAAGACCACAACTCCTGCAGAAAGCTCACAACTCTGGTTTCCTCGCTTGGCTCTTGTCCCGTCACGCCCTCCTAGGCAAAAGGTGGGCCCTCCCTTGCCCCTTTCTGCTCAAACCACCAGCATCCGTGCCCACAGGGACTTGGCCCCCCAGAAAGGAGAAGGGCCAAAGGGCCAGGGGGAAATTGCTTAGTTCCTCCTGGCAACACAACCTCTCTCTCTCCCCCTCTCTCTCCCCCCTCCCTCTCTCTCTCTCTCTCTCTCTCTCTCTCTCTCTTACATAGACAAGGGACTTCCTCAACTGTGCCAAAGCCCTCCCTCTGCCCCCTTCCTTTGCTCCGTCTCCTGCCCACCTTTTCATTGGTTTCCTTCGAGCAAAATGAAACCAGAAGCTCTTTGCTGGCTAAGCAAGAATTCTTCAGGCCCACCATTGAATTAATAACTGAAGCAGCCCTGTGAGGCATTTATTGGATATTTAAAATCAGTTCGATCAGGGCCTGGGGAGCCCTCCCAGGTGAGAAGGAGAGGCCTATCCGCAGCTGCACGTGGAGCGGAAGAGAAGAGCCCAATTCCCCAATAGGGCCAGCAAGCAGGATGGAGCCACTGCCCTCCTGCCCATTCCATGGGGCTTCCCAAGAGGTCGGGGGGGGGGGGGTTCCTGGGTCTCTCTCAGCAGAGGGGCTCTTTCCCCCCCCCGCCCCATATGATTCAGCAGACACTCTGCTAGCACAAAATCTGCCGCCTCTTTTGCCTCCCCGATCTCTCCTCCACTTCCGCCTCTGCAGTCCCCGGGCAGCTCTTCAGAGTCATGAGTGAGAAAGCCCAACGTGAGCCTGACTCTGGCACCGCTGGGAGAAGAGGGGGAAACCTCTGTAAAAGTGGGGCAGCTGAGGGCGACTTAGGCCGGTCCCAGCTGAGGTGCGGAGACAACGTCAAAGGGCACAACGGAATAGACACAGCCAGCTCTCCTTGCCTCTTGACAAGGGCCGAAGGGCTCCCTGGAAACAAGGAAAGATTCCGTGATGGAAGATGGCAGCCCCAGGCAGCCCCACCCCACCCTTATTAGCATCCTCCCAAGAGCTCCTCGGAAGCCCAAGAGGCCAAGAAGCAGCGAGTTGGGCAGGATCGATAAAGAGGCGCTTCGCTTGCGAATGGCAGGAACTCCGCCGAGGGCCTCGGTTGCAGCTGAGCTCCCGTGGGAAAGGGGAGAAGGCCCTGCATGTGAGTCAGCCCCAACTCACGAGGACTTCTTCTGCGGCTCCCCTGGCGGGCTCCTTCTTCACGCTGTTAATTGGGTTTGTGAAAGGCTCTTCTTCAAAGTCCAGTCAAAGCCGAGAGTTTTACTCAGGCAGGATTTTGCCTTGGGGCATTCTCCGTCTGCCGGGCTTTGCCTGGATGGCCAGGGAATCGCCTGGCTCCTTCATCACACAGCCACCAGTGGATTTGATGCCACGTCCACCGGCCATCTCTTGAAGTAAAACTCTGCCCTTAAATCACTCGTGATCAGCCAAACTCAAGGCTGTCCTATCTGGGCTGCAGAACCAAAGCAACCACTAGAGGGCAGCAAGGGACACAGATCCCCTCATTGCCACCACCTGCATGGAGCTTTCACAGCTGGAACATGATGGCCCTGGGCAAGCTGGTGGGTAGGTGGAGGCGCCCACACGCTAAAGGGAGAAAACCCTTCATAGAAAACCTGGGAATCCTGAATATGATTGAATCTGTCCAGTACATGCAGCCCTCTAAGGGGTGGCAGGAAGGTGGACTATGCAAACTTTAGAGAGAACTTTCTTTCTTTCTTTCTTTCTTTCTTTCTTTCTTTCTTTCTTTCTTTCTTTCTTTCTTTCTTTCTTCCCCCCCCCCCCACTTTCCCCCAAACGCCTGGGTCATTCGTGGTTAATACCTGTGGGCTTCCCCAGCATTTGCTCGGGAGGTAAAGGAGTCAGCTTGGCACTGAAGAGGCTGCCTAGGGGGCAAATGCCGGGGAAGCCCACAGTTATTAACCACGAATGACCCAGGCGTTTGGGGGAAAGTGGGGGGGGGGGGCAATGTTAGCATTTCAGAGTAGAGGGAGTCAATTCCCCCCCACCCCCCAGAAAAGAAGGTTTCCAAACTCTGGCAAAAGAGGAGAATGTTCGGGCTGAGGACGGAGCTGCAAGAGGGAGCCTCTTCACCTGGCTGCAGCTTGGAAGGACAAGCGGCACCAGAGCAAATGCAGCCGCATCCTTGGGGAGGGGGGCTGCCAAGATAGCCCCCCCTCCCAGTTCTCTGAAAGCAGCGCCTGATGACGCTCCAGGAGCAGTGCTGCGTTGCCAATTCTTTCACTGCCAGTTCAGGTGAGCTCCTGTGCCTCCGGAGCCTCCCACCACCGCGACTACCAGTTTACCCGATGCAGGCCCAGCCGGAGGAACCCACCTCTGTCCAGGAGGCTGGTTTCCATCAAGTCCTCCTAGAGGCCCAAACCTTCACACCAGCCTAAATAGGGAGCTGTACTGCTGCTCTCAGTGCCCTGAGTCCATCTAATGGACCTGCTCCGTTTGTGTGGATCTGTTGGGATTCAGCTTGTCAGATGTTTCCAGGACTTCCAGCAAGTCAGTGTTGGTTCCTTGACTATGACCAGTGGTGGGATTCCAAATCGTTTCCTACCTGTTCTATGAGAGAGCACTTCGCACACACGCTCGCACGCTCCTAACACACGCTTCACACGCACGCAGAGCACTCAAAGACCGTCGTCAGTGTCGGCGTTGGTGAGCTGAGCCATTTTTTAGTTCAGCTGAGGTGCAACAATCCACTCTGCCGTGCAAATCAGCTGAGCTAAAAAACCAAGGGAATATAGGACAGGAAGTCACAGGGGCGTGAAGGTGGGGCCAACCAGAGGTCGTATTTGCCGGTTCTCCAAATTACTCAAACTTTCTGCTACTGGTTCACCTGAACCAGTCTGAACCGGCTGAATAGCACCTCTGCCTATGACCATTATTTGTTCAGTTGCCCAACAATGGTGCTCCAGGATGTCAGCCCAACTTTATTTTATTTTTATTTTATTTATTCGATTTATATACCGCCCTATTCTCCCTGGTGGGACTCAGCAACTTGGAGCTGCTGGACTGAGAGGAACAGAGGAAATACTCATGCACTCTATTGAGCCCTTCCCCCAAACTCACCCTTTCCTGACCAGAGTTGTCCAGCCTCTGCAGTGTCTTCTGGGTCTCCTGAGCAGCATCTGAGCATGGATTGCGAGTCCTCCAGTCTTCCAGCTGAGCAGCCTCAAGCCAGCGAGAGTTCCTGGGCCCTGTGCCTTGTGTTGCCTTGCCAGGAGAGGAAGCGAGCAAGGCGGGGAGAGGCGCTCATGGAAGAGGCCCTTTTCTCCTACCTTTGCAGCATCTCCTCTGCTTCTTCTATTTTCAGCAAGATTTAACAGCCTCCTGCCCAGTTTCTTCCACTCCTTTCTTGCTGACTCCAATCAGCCTTCCTGAACTGGAGGGGGGGGGAGAAGCTGACCCCCATCAGTTGGGGTTGGCTGGTTGGCAGCCAGGGAGCTGATCCTATTAACCCTTTGTGGAACCAGAGCCAGTGCAAACCCTCCCTTTTACATCTCCGTTGAGGAGGGGAGAGGTCCGTGGAGGCTCCTGAGACAAGCTCTGGCAAAGTTGAAAGGGGAGGGGGGATGCCATGATCTCGTGATGAAGAAAGCAGAGGAAACGATGGATCTGCAAGGATCAGGGGTTAGGAAAACATTCTGGAAGTTCCCCTTGACAAGCTGCCATATTTAATAAATCTCTTTCCGTGGCCTCTCAGCTACACAGGCACCAAGACGTTTGCTGACTTCTCATAGTGCGGCTCTCAGGCCACAGCATCAGAGAAATGGAGGGGGCTTGGGGGGGGGGATGCCTTGAATGCCCCCTCCCCCTTCCAGCTTTGCAGTCACAGAGCTCTGTCTTGGTGGGTTCTCAAACAGAGGAATTCATTAGTCAGCACAAGGCACTCGATAGCCTGTTCTGACAATGTCCACATTGACTCTGCCCATTGGGCTTCTCCAGGAGGGGTTTTGAAATAACTTCATTGGTCTTCAGTCATGCCAGGCAAGGCCATGGGGATTAGGGCGCAAGCCAATTATAAAGGGGAGTCCTTGGGTGAGCATAAGTGCGCAGAGCCTTCCAAGCCGTCCTGGGGCTTCACTTGCAAGGACCTCTCCAGATCCTCCCTTCAGACCACGCAAGGAAGAATAAGGAAGCCTCCTCAGAAAGAGGAGAGAAGAAGGAGAGGGTTGCCTCCCTTCTGCTCCTCTGGGGTGCTCCTAAAAGCACTAAACTGAGGGCAGGGAGCTTAAGCCAACTTTTCCCTGGCCATTTGGTAAGACTCGTGTTTTGTCTACTGATGACTCTGTCCAGCTATCATCTTTGCAGCAACAGCATGAACAATGTTCTTGTCACTTCTTAGCCTCGCCTACGATCTTCCAAGAACCACAGCTGACTTCACCCCCAGCCCTGCGGTTTTTATCCTCTGGATGCATCTCCTACAACATCCACCAACAGCCAGTTCCTGCATTGGAAGACATTAACAGGATAGTTCAGACAGAGCCCATTTCAGGATGTGGGAGGTGAATAAAGGCTCGGATACAGAGAGAAATCATTCAATCAATCAATAGAAGAGAGCGTCCATTGCAATTTCTAATATCCCACAGAAGACAGAAGTGTTAAATCATGCCTGCAGTGTGTTTTGGGTGTGCAGAACACAAATATAATCTTGTGTACAACTTCTGTTGCTTCATACTCAGCATGAAATGGGCAAGATCGGGGCCGGGAGAGGAAGAACAGACTGTTTAAGTTGCTCAGGAGACTTTCCATTAGCCCATGCATTCTTCCTCTTCCTCTTCCTCAGCTGCTGAGCCGGTGGCTGAGTCTTTCTGAAGAGGCTACTCAGGCCACTGCCTGCCAAGGCCTCCTTGAGAAAAGGTCATTTTGGCTGCCCCATCCCCCACTGGACCTTCCTCCCTCCTTGCCGTGAGAGGCAAAGTGAAGGCAGCTTCCTTCTTCCCATGCCCACCACACGTGGGTGTCAGGAAGGGTCAATGGCTGGACTCAGGGAGAAAGAAGCCCTTTCGTTATTACCTGCAGGGTAGGCTACAGGGCCAACAGAGCATTCTTCCCTCCCGACTGCCCCAACCTCCTTCCCCCTCTTTCCCCAGCTGTTCCCATTCACTTCTACACACCAGGCTCTGCAATGCCCCTTGCCAGCATTCTGCGGCCTCCCTGCAGCCCCCCAACATCAACCAAGCACTTCTCCCATCTGCAAGCCCAGATATATCTGGGGAAGAGGTGGCCTTCAGCAGGTTCTGACCGGTTCTGGAGAACCGGTAGTGGAAATTTTGAGTAGTTCAGAGAACCAGTAAATACCACCTCTGGCTGGCCCTGCCCCCATCTATTATTCCGTCTGGGTCCTCTGTGGAGAAGGGCGAGATATAAATTTAAATAAATAAATAAATCTGCCTCCCGAGGCCCAGCTGGTTGGGAGGGAATGGGGATTTTGCAGTATCCTTTCCCTGCCACACCCACCAAGCCATGCCCACAGAACCAGTAGTAAAAATTTTTGAATCCCACCACTGATCTAGGGGTGGGGGAATCTGGTTAGGGAAGGAGCAGCAAAAGGTGAGCACAGGATGAAACAAACATCCAGCTCACATTCAACCATATATGACTTGAGTAGTTTATTACTATTTTTTTTCCAATGTACCTACAATACTGGCTCTACCTTTTGCTTTATTGAATTGGTCATATATTGTCCTCTCCCCGGAAATGGTATATAAAGTTTGATTAAATCAATAACTGCATCCAAGGAAGGGCATTGGAGGCTTCTAATTTCTAGTGTGCCTGAGCACGAAGTTGTGGCATGACACTTAGAAGCCTGCTTCATAGCCTACAGCTGCAGAATTATCTTCTGAGCAGATGATAACACCCTGGGAAACAATTATATTTTTTACACCGTACTACAAAGCAGGAAGGCCCTTGTGGATTCTGATTCAAGGGAAGGCCGTTGTGCTGAGATGCAGCTCCAACCACTGATACTTTGAGTAAGAAATCGGGCCCTGCAACATGGCCCACCCGTGTTTTGCCAATCAAGTGGGCAAGAGAACATCTGACCAGGTTTGCCCTTTTCTCTTCCAGTTGTGCAGGTCCTCCTCCCTGTCTATTGATGTGCTCCTACAGCTACTTCTGAGGCCTTCCAGGGCTTTCTGTAACCGCAACCCAACCATTCTTTCCAACCTAAACTTCAGCTGTGCAAGGATCACAGTCACACTTGGTTGTCTGTACACAACATACAATGACAAAACCAAACAAGCCACCTTCTGGCTTAATGCGATGCTGTGCCCAGCCTGTGTGACTGAGAGATGAGTAGAGTCCCCTCACCAGTAGACAGTAAGACAAGCAAGCGGAGAAGAGCTGTGCCTAGGACACCCCTTTAGATTGTGGGTCGTGACTGACTAGTATTTCTGTAGTAGAACCAGCTGAGCATCTCTGGTTTAGCTAGACCAGATGGGTCATTTTAAGGAAAGCAGAACCTCCTGTGACTCTCTGCTCGATGAAAGGTGGGCCCAGAAAAGATTGGGAAAAGGGATTGAGGGCCCACCCACCATTGTTCCTGATGTTCATCCGGGTCAGACCTGTCACTTCCACTTGGAAAGAAGGAGGATTGGAAGTCCCACCCCTTTCCAGCAGGCCTGTAAGTTTGATTGGAGGAGGCTGCTCTGTTCCTCCCCTTTCATGCCCTCTGCTCTCCATCCCTGCATCCAACTGAAGGGTGGATGAACATTGGTTTCACAGGTCACAAAGCAAAACCCTTGGTGGGAATGAGACCTTTTCCAGACCCCCCTGGGAGCATTTAGAGTGAGTTCATCTTTCTTCTGGCTGCCAGTCAAACAGTTGGGGAGGTAAGCTGACAGCTAGGGAGGAGGGACCAGAAGGTTGGCATTGGCATCCCCATCTCCCAAGTCTCAAGCAAGGACCAACCTCTTGGTGCCTCATCAGTTCAGTTCTCTCTGGCCATCCCTTTTGTTGTGGGGAGGACCCAGAGCCACAGGCAGGATGCCGAGGAAGGGAAAGGAGAACCTTCGGGGCTATTTGCTTTCCCAGCCATCCTGGGTCTCCTTTTCCAAGGAGTTAAGACCAGCCAGGAAATGGGAGAGAAGCTGAGACCCAAGTGCTAGAGGGACTCAGCTTCCCCTCCTGTCCAGGTACCCTGTAATCTGCCGAATAACCCTGTCAGCCTGCCTTACCTGGCTTTGGGGCTTCCAGAAAAAGAAATCTCCAGGCGGTCCTGGCTGTAGCAACTCCACCGACATGATGGTTTGGCATTTCCTAGCTTGTTAAATTTGTTCTCTTGCTGTGAGAATGCCTGGACGGAAATGCCCTCCCTGCTTGTATTCTGTAAGCCAGAAAGTACCCAATTTAAACAAATCATGGCATTAAACAATGGTCTGTTTTAATCTTGGCCTATTTTCTAAATGGCCATTGACTGAGCTTGCACAGTGCACTAAGCCAGTAAGAAGGCTCTTTGTGTTCATCCTAAACTCAGACGGCTCAGAAGGCTCCTTTGACTGGGATAATCCAGGTCAGCGACGCTGAGCTCCCCCTCCCTCCCTCCCTCCCTCCCCATTTTTTTTTATTTTTTGCTTTCCTCTCTCACAAAGTCACACTTTTCAAACAAGCTCAAGACCATTTCCATCAAAGCCTCCCGAGCGCTCCCTTCTCCCAGCCTCACCGTAGCGGGAAGGCCTCCTGCCTGCCTTAGCATAATGAACTTTGATTGAGTCGTTCTTTACTTGGTTATGATGACTGCTGTATTGGTATTATATCGCTATTGACTTCCACTCCTGTCATTTATGGGGCTGATGCCTTAAATGAAATGCCATTCTATCATTTGTAATGTGTTTCGTGAAGACTTTCTTCTAAAATTGCTTCAATAAACCAACCAATAAGAATCTCGCGTTCTCTTGAGGAATTTCTTGAAGTTCCCAGTAGGGATTGAGAAAAAAGCCTCCATCATCGTCTCATCAGAAGGCAAACTGGGCCTAGCATAATTAGAAACCCCCCCAATTAGAGGGGGCAGGGGAAGGTCCCTTTGTGTAGCCTTCAGTTAATCCTTGACATACAGTTTGCGATCCTTGCTCACTCTTCCCATTGCCACTTGTTGTTTGAACGGATAATAATAAATATATAATGATCATTGATGGATTAAGATGGGGATCCATGAATCTCGATTCCTGTCTTTTTCTCTGTGTCTCTGTCTGGCTGCAATTCCCACAAGTCACCAAAACTTCACAGATGTTCATTTTATTAATGTTCTCATTTGATAAGCTCCATGTTCCATTTGCCAGGTTGGCACAAATACAGCCACTCTCACTCAGAAAATGAGGCCGTTGCTGGTGGTGCTGCTGCTGTTCCCTGCAGCAATGGGGCCCCCATGAACAGTTATGGGCACAAATATTTGCATGGCCCCAATTAAACGGGTCCCGCAACATAAAAGGCCCCAGTCAGCTGCAAACTCAAAGCCATTTCCAAGAAGAGGCAACGCTGTGGTGGGTCCTTCTCCATCTCGGCAGCACAGACACCCAAGGACATCCCCTCATTGTGTTGAGCTGTGACCACCAAGCCCTGCAGGAAGTAGCTGGATCCCTCTTTCCATGGAAATCCTTTCAAGAACCGTGTTGCACTAATGCTGCCATTGGGTGGGATTTGGTCTTTTGTGCTTGACTCAGAAGAGACCCCGGACAGGTAGAAGCAGAGCCACCTCTTCAATGGGGAAGGTCCCATTGCCCCACTGTGGAACATTCCCTGGGCTCAGCTTCCTTCCATGTGCAACCAATACATCCACAGGAGGTTCAGGAGGTTCTGTGAAGGAAATGGGCAGCCACCATGGCCTAATTTGGTGGTGGTGGTGATGGTGATGATGGTGGTGGCACCGTAGAACATACAGCACTAAAAAGCTGCCCCCTGAGTTAGCTGGCAGAGCCTTTCACAGACTGATGCCCCAATGGAGGGTTTTCCAGTCCTCTTGGTGGCATAACAGATACATGATATTAAATTGTTGGCCTCTTTGCGTTGACTTTGAAGAGCCTAACAGCCATTAACTCCCCACCGAGCCCGTGGCTGCAAGGGACCGTCCAGCCAGCTGAAGGCTTCTTCTCCAGCCAGCCTGGGGTTCCCGCAGCCACCTCTGTGATTCGCAATAATTTTCTTTGCACAGATCGCGAGCAATCATAATCAGCACTTCAGGTGTCCATATCTCTGTGTTGGACGAGGGGGGGGGGGAATGAAGAAACAAAGATGGGTTTAATTTGGGAGTGGACAGTTTCCACTCTCCTCCCTTCCCATCCAGAGTCTCTTCTGCCCAGTTCTGCATATTTGCTGATTTCAGAAATGAAAGCCCACAGGAACATTCCTAGGTGTTATTTGAATTTCTCCCAATCCAGCTGTTTGGGAAGCAATTTTGGCTATTACGGAGACCTTTGTTTGCAGGTTTTCCAGGCACATATATTTTGGTAGCCACGGGGCTAATGGCGTTGCTTTTGTGCAGGTGAGGCGTTTGTGCCTAGACTAAACCTTTCCACCCACATATCATCCTTTCCTAAGTGGCCAGCCCCATTCAGAAAGCCCAAGCTGGGGGAAGCAGAGCCTGGGATCGATTGCAGCTGGGTGGGGAGGGGCAACTGCCATTCCCTTGAAAAACAGAGTGGAGGGTTTTCTTCCCCACCCTGGTTAATGGCTCTTATTCTGCCTTGCGGCAGGAGCGCATCAACTTCAGACGGCAAGATGGGGAGGAGGAAGGGCAATGGGGCTGACATTTTCTTTCCCCATAGCCTGATTGGTCAGGGGCTGAAATAGCAGCTGCTGTTGCTAAGCAGCTGTTAATGTCATTCACACCAGGAGCTGTCCTTCACCCCCCAGGTCAGGCAGGTACCAAGCTGAGGCTGCCTGGCGAAAGTGGGCTGGAGAGACAAAAGGGGTCCTTTCTCCCCCTTCCTGACCTCTGCAAGAAGAGGAAGAGGAAGAAGAGGAAGAAGAAGAGGAAGAAGGGGGCTGGAGGGTGGTGGTGGGGGGATGCTTTTTGCAAATGCTGGGCTGACCTTTTTCCCCCCATCCACCAGCCAGTCCTGCTTTTCTTCTCCGGTGACTTCAGAATCACAGCTTCCCCTTTTATCTTTGGGAAAATAGCATTATTTGCCAGCTTAGTCATTCTTCAGCCTTGATCATTTCCAGAACTCCAATTTCTGGGTGGAGAATAGATGCATTTTGCTCCTAATGCATATGCAAATAAGTCTGTGCATGTGAGAAGAGCAAGAATCTCTGCGGTGGGCAGCCTGTGGCTTCACACACGCTACAGCAACTCGCTCTTCTGAATTCATACTAGGAGACTGTAGGCTAAGGCTCCTTTCCTCCTATCACTTTAGTCCAAGGAGCAGCATTTCACAGAGGGAGCAGCTCTGTCCTAGAATAAAGAGGCTCGATATAGAAGAGGAGGTTCTAGCATGAGAACGCATTTGGCACTGGTTGGTTTCCTGTGTTGGAGAACATCAGGAACAGGCTTAGATCCCACTGCTGATCCTGGAGCATTGAAAGGGGGGTACAATGTCCCTCAAAGTATCCCCAGGTTCCTCGTTCCCCGGCAGAAGGTCTCCAGACTAAGCAGGGCTGCTCCCAAATCCAGAAAGGTGACCTCCGGTCCCCACAAAGTGGCCTGTCTCCCTGGAACTGATCGCATCGGAGTTTGGTGTGTTCCTCTGCTCTTCATTTGAAGATCAGTTGTGGGTTGACTTTTAGGAGTCTCAAGTTAATGATCAGTTTAATGGCAGAATTAAGGAAAGCTCGTCCCTCAAAATCCTTGAGCTAGTGCTATAAAACCCTGGAAAGCGTGGCAATCAATTTGGCAATCAATCGCCCCACTTGTAATTGTCCCCTGGAGGGCCCTCGTTCTCCTGGTAGAAGCCCCCAATCCAAAGAATAGATGATCCAAGGGAAGCAGGGTGAACCCGAGTCACCAGTGGGTCACCTGCGATGGTTGAGACAGAAGAAAAAAGCTTTGTCAGCCTGGGGCAAATCAGAGCATCTACACAGCCCAGAAAATACTCTTGGTTTTCCAAAGATGGCCGTAGGAAGTGGAGGGGTGTTCCCATTTCTGCCTATAAGGCAGCCATTTCCCTCGCCCCCTGACTTAAAGGAAGCTAATTAGCCAGTGTTTTAAGGAAAGCGATGGCAATTCTTCCACCCAGATTCTTGAGCAAAATGCCATCACAAGGAAAGCCAAGAAGGGTCCAGGGGGCTCAAATGCTCGTTCATTATAAAAGCTGCTGAAGGCACAAAGGACTCGAGGGGCAGCACGGATGTCAGCAAAGGAGTAAACCAGGAATAAAATGAATTCTTGGCACATGTGAACTGACTTTTCCCCAGATCTTTGGCCGGCCTAGTGAGAAGGGTGGCAAAGAGAGTTGAACAGGAGCAGAATTCCTGGCGATTGATTGTCTGACCCCCCAAGATTATTTTTGTAGAAGTGGCAGAGGGGGGTCATGGCCAAGCCCCCCCCCCCCCCCAGTTCCTGGAGATGTCGCAATGGAACCCCTGGACTGGGGCTGGGAAAGGGATGAAGCCAAAGGAAAACTCAGGGCCACACTGTACCCCTTTCCCCTGCTCGGCCTCTCCAGAATGAGAGAGTTTAGGCTGCCCTGTAACCAATGGTGGGATTCAAATGTTTTACTACCGGTTCTGTGGGTGTGGCTTTGTGGGCATGGCAGGGGGAAATCCCCATTCTCCAAACTACTCAAAGGTTCCTTTACTGGTTCTCCAGAACCTGTCAGAACTGGCTGAATACCACCTCTGCCCGTCTAGACCTACTAGACATCTCTGTCCTCAGGGGAAGAGCATTGCTGTGTGGCTGGCTGGGAGTTTGACCACCGGGGTGACTCTGAATTGAGAAAAGCCACCTGAGATGTCAGATCATGTGGCAGGGCGACTGTGGAGAGCATTGGGGGTTCTCCCTCCATGCAAGCCTTGGTCAAACCGCCTCCATGTTCTTCACTGGGGCAGAACGGAGCTCCACTGGGAAATGCTAGAATGCTAGCAGCAGTCACCCACCTGCAGGCATCTTCTTTTGCCCAAGCAAAGCAGCTCATCACCTTGGATCATCTCCGCATCAATGCTTGGGTGGGGAAGCAGCCCCTCAAGTCTACCTAGAGAGTTTGTCCCTTCAAAGCAGGGGCCTCATCAAGTTAGATGGCTGCCGATCCATCCCTTACACCACCACCCACCTATCCCCACCACCCGCTGCTAAAGAACCATACTGGGAAACTGGAAAGAGGGTGCAGGCCATGTCCTTGCTACAAAAGGGAGGAGCATTCTGAGGTTGTGAGGGTTTGGGGGGACTCAGTCAGTCGCTACCAGCTGCTCCGTGGTGGCCTGTCTCCTTCTGCAGGATGGCACACCCACAGCTGTAGATGGATGATTCATAAACCAGATGCCAGGAATAAAATCTGGCGTGGGGGGAGTCGGGGCCCCTGAAGCTGAGCCAAGGGCCCAGGTGCAATGGAAGGCAAGCCGAAAAGGGAGAGGCCGGGCTTTGCAAACAGAAGCAACTGCTGAAGGATGCAACTGGCAGACACCTCAGCAGCTCACTTGCCCCCCTCAGGTTCTGCTGCTGGAAAATGGAAAGAGACTTCCGGAGTCTCCCTCGCGTTTCGTTTCTTTTATTTGCAAAGAGGGAAGGGGATGGGGGGGGAGGGAGGGGGGGTCAGAGAGGGGGAGCAAGGCTTACTTCCGTCCCCGTTTGCAGGAAAAGCATGCAAGGCTGCCTTGCTCCAAAACACGGCAGCTAACACCCCTTCCCAGAAATCTCATGCCCAGCTCAATACATTTTTTTCCTTTGCTTTTTATTTCTTCCGCAGATTTTGAATTGTTTTCTAAAGAGCCTGTGGGGTGCAGGGAGCCCTGCCTGGCCCTCCTGCAGGAAGGAGGATGGTTCCAGGAAGTTCAGGATTGGAAAGAGCCAATAAACCAATAAACCAATACTTTCCCTATTGGGTTATAAAAATAAATAAACTCCCATTTAAATAAGTGCTATTCACTCATCCCAGAAGAAGAAAACATGGCATTACTGTAGGGTACATGAAAAGGAAGTGATGCCCCGGAGGGCATGCAGTGAACCTCTAAAGCTCAGAAATCCCAAATCTTGGAAGCCCCCTACCCACCCATCCATGCTCTAAGGAATAAGCTTCAACCAACTCCATCTGCTCCCTCGAACTCAGAATGTCTACCATTTGACCATTCCGGTTCTTGAGGGTTTCATCCAAAGGGACTTTCCAACCTTCAGGTCAACACTGGGGGGGGACGTGTCCAGGCCAGGGGTCATTTGCTTTCAGTGTCATATTGTCCACATCTTGCCCAACACGTTGCCTGACAGTTGATTCCCTTCAACTGTCGAATTTCCTTCCGATTTGTCCAAGCTTTCAGTGGCCTTTTCTATTCTATCGCTTGCCTTTTTTAAAAAAACAGTCCTTGCTCTCATTCATACTGTTAGTTTTACTGTCATGGATCCTTGCTTTGGACAATCAGTTCTGGGGGTCAGCATTATGGGAGAGGGGCCAGAGTGACCCTTGGACTTTTCCTGAAGAAACTCTTGGCCCCATGGAAACCACCTGTTGTCCCTGTCAAAGCCCTGAGAGGTTTCCCGTCAGCTTGAACCCTCCACCCACAGCTCCGCTCCCTGGAGAGACTTCTCCATAGGCCTGGACTCTGCTGGCCTTTCCTGAACTGCCCAGGGGCTTGAAAGGGGCTTGTGTGCATTCAAGAAGCCTCCATTTTGGGAACTGCTAGAGAAGACCTGGCAAAATGAAGCACCTTCCAGGCTCTGGGTGTCCCCAAGTTCAGCTCGGCTCCTGAGATGATCTGGATGCAGCCGTGCTTGTTTCCTTGATGGCAAGAGAGGAGTAGCTCTCTCTGCTTTTTCCCAGATTTTTCTTTTACTCTCCAGACTCCTGACAGCCCTGCTGTTCCCTGGCAGGTAGCCCCCCCTGCCCCCTCCCCACAGAGGAACCGACCAACCGTCTTTAGCTTTTACCTGCTAGCAACTCAGGGCTGCCACCTGCTGAGGCCTTAATGGCAAGGCACGATTCAAAGGCAGTTAAGAAGGGCAGCCAGATGTCCATTTTCTATTTCAGCCCCCCCACCCCAAAAACTACTCTTTAGAAGCGAGTTGCCTTTGTGTATCAAAACGCCATTTGCTGCAGCTCAGGCTAATGGAGATGGCTAATCAATATCTCCATTCATCGCAAAGTCTTCCAGTTCCATTGTCCACCAGGAGCAACTCTTGGGGCAAAGATTTGATCGGAGAATTTCAAGGTCTGTTGCCTGGGCAGAAAAGCTCCCGTCACTGAGTGACTCGCTCCGGAGCACCCAGGGAACCAGCCCCTGCAAGCCGGAAGCCAGAAAGAGTTTTCAGTCTGGCCATTTTAAATTAGCCCCGATATCATTAGGGTATCAAAACAGATGGGATTCAGAGAAATAATTCAATAAAAATGCAGGCTGGCAACTGGCTGGTAAATTATTTGTTTGGATAAGAAAGGGAAGCATTCGGAATATAACATTGCAAATGCTCTTGATTCTAGAGGATTTGCCCGTGGCTCCTGAGTTATGTGCCTCCCCTACTTGCTTTCCTATATTATCATTACTTATTTTATTGTATTTTATTCATGACTAAATGTATGCACTGCCCATCTGGCTGTCCTGCGACCAGGGCCAGCTCTTATAAATATATTTTGAACTAAGGAATAGACGTTCACCTCCAGTTTAGTTCAGGTCCTCCAGCGGGATCTCTCCAGTGGTGCCTGAAAGTGTGTGAATAGTAACATGCCACATGGGGAACTCCATTCCCACTTCTGGGGAAACAAACTTTGCTAGATCTGTGGGTGCAACTATGCATCAACGCTTCTGCTGGAGGCAGCGGGAGAAGACGTGCAAAAAGGCCCTTCCTTCTGTCCTTCCTTCCTTCTTTCTATCCATTCTTCTTCCTCCCTCCTTCTTTTCCTCCATCCCTTCCTCCCTCCCTTCCTCCTTTCCTCTGTTTTGGAGAGAATTCTGCTGCCTTTCTCTATTAGTGGCTGGATTCCGATTATTCTTTTCTGCAAGGAAGGTCAGATCACTGGGAAGAGCAAGCAGCATCTTCCCAAAGAGAGGGGCATCTTTACCCCATCTTCCTTGGCGCTTTACAGCTGGGCAGCCAACTCAGCTGCGCTGCATGTCCCTGAGCCCCAGGCCCAAATGGGACCCCAAGCAGACCCAGAAGGAAAATCCCGCTCGGAGCCCCCGCTGGCTCGTCTGGGGCCGGCCTCCTGCCGCTCTGAATCATTGTTGTCGACAGCATTTTCTGCACTGCACTTCTCTGGGAAAACATTTTTCCTCGCCATAAATCCATTCAGCTGTACTGGAAATGCAGGCACTTTATAGGAAATCTTTAACGGCACCAGCACAAATGGATAGCTCTCGCTTCCTCTGTGCGGGGAGAAGATTTGCAAAGGCGTCAGTGGCGACCGTTTACCAAGGAAACAGGGGAAATGGGCAGAAACCGAATCCATCACCAGGCCCCCTCTGGGACTCCGAGAGCTGCAGCGGGGACAGGCCTGCCGTCAGAAGACCTGTGCAGGCACCCAGACGCACGTTTCCAGATGGAGGGGCATGCCTGGGTGTGCATGGAGGATGCGCTGATGTGCATGCAAATGGTGGAAGGGGCCCCTCCGCTTCCACCTCCCTCCCTCGCCTGGGTGGAGGCTCCCTTTTTCCTTTAGCTCAGTTCAGGAGGCCTTAATGCAGAAGCAGGAGCTGATCTGCAAAACTACAAAGGAGCAGAAAGCCCAGGAAAGGAGAGTAGAAATGAGGGGTCCCTGGTGATCTCTGAGCTTTGTGGTTTTCTTGCAGGCGTTTCATGACTCAACTAGGGAACATCATCAGTGCTAGAAGGGAGTGTGGAGAAGGAGGAGGAGGGGGGGGGGGGCTTAATTGTTTTCTTGCAGATTTCTCATGACCCAAACTAGACAACATCACCATCAGTGCTAGTCAATCAGTGCTAGCATTGACTATGTTACCTAGTTTGGTAATGAAACATCTGCAAGGGGATAAAACAAGCTCAGAGGTCACCAAGGAGCAGAAAAGCAGGTGGTTGCTAAGTAGGCAGCTGGGGAGTCATGAGTGCAGAGGAGACCCCAGTGGAAAGCCCCCACAATGGAGCAGCCCCCCAGTTGGCCTCTCTTCCTGCTGCCACCCTTAGCAGGAACAGAGAGAAAGGAGCCATTGCTGAAAAGAGCTTCGGACTCCAAGATGCAGGGGAGCTCAGAAGGTCACTGTGGTCATTGATAGACCCCCAAGGACCGAGAAGGACACCCTCCCTCCCAGCAGGTCCCCATGGCCTGGCCTGCATCTTGGCCCAAAGGAGCCAAGCAACCCACTTCCTCTGGAGCAGAAGGCCTTTCCCGCCAAAGAAGTGGGAGAGACCTTTTCTTCATCCATCTGGGCAAAGGAGTCCTCCAAGGTAACCACAAAATATCACCGGGCTGTGATGAAGATGGGGCCAAAGCTTCTGGAGCCATTGTGGTTCCGTGGCTTTTCCATGACGGAACATGCAACACGCAGAGGGAGCAGAGGGAAAGGAAGGGGGAGCTCCTTTCTTCCCTCCACCTCCCCCAAATCAACTGCTGGGGCCTCCAGCTGTGGGCATTTTCTCTTTTCGTGCAATTGCCATGTTCTACAGGGTGCCAATAGCTCAATTTTTATGCTCGCCATTTATTTTCATTGTGTTTGTTAAGGTGGAGTTTTGGAGCTGCCCAGATCATGCCAACCAAAGAGAGATTCTGGGCACTCGCTTGGAGTTGGACGAGAATCAACACAGAATGGCAACAACATTTCCCTTTTCATCCTTCCCATCTGTAATGGAGCTGAAAGTGACCTTATTGTTTGCAAATTATTGGCCTCTGGAGATGGGATGGAGACCAGAAGATTAGTTGAGTAAGAGAGAGAGAGACACACACACACACACTTTTATTTACGGTCACAGACCAAAACACAAGTACTACAGGAAGAAACGTTAGAGAGAGAGAGAGACCAATTTGTCTCCAAGAACACTGAAGCATTGATGAGGTTTTCCCAGCCACCCTCTGAACCGGCACCCTAGCGAAGCCTTGCCTCCTGTGACAACCAGAGAGAAGGCACATCTGAGGGCTTGCTTAGCTTCGTTAAAGAGCTCAGAGTTGAATGCAGCTGGCTCTTTGTCCCCTGTCGTTTGTCCCATGCCCACAGTGAGAGACTCCATTCCACGTTCGTCTTATCCCCATGCCAGCCCCTGAGGTTTCACCTACAGATCCTGAGGACCTCAGGAACATTCGCCATTTAGCTCCCACCCTTTCTTATGGCCAAGGCCTGAAGGTGCCCAGGTTCCCTCTCAGGAGATTCCAGTTCTCAGTGGTTCCCCAAGAAAAGGAAAGGCTTGGGGCTACAGCTGAATCGCTCCTCTTCACTTCTTGCATGCACACTTTGCTGTGAAGAGGTGTGAGGCACTTCACCCCATGAGTGTGGAAAAGAGCCAAGTTGTCCAAACCAAGCCTGGATGGTCAGACAGTTTCAGCACCTGGGCCCAGGTAGGAAGGCGTCTTTCCCTTCACCTGTTTCGGTTGCAGGCGGAAGAGCCCGAGATCTCCTGCATGCAGAGCAGCTGCTTTGCCCCTGAGTGACAGGGTTGCCAAATGCCTTCATGGTGCCCTCTGCCCATGTTTAAAGCAGACTGACATCCACACCATATTTATGTCTTGCAGATCAGAGCAAGCTGAAGAAAGAGGGGGGAAGAGAAGCACTTTTGTCTAGGGATGAGAGGAGACGGCGTGGCCTTGGGTGACCCAGAGGCTGCCCCAGGTGGCCTCAAGCCCTCCTCCATCTTCCCTGGCTCCCATTCCATCTCTTTGTTCTGCTCCTCCTCTGCCAGCTTCACCTCTGTTCCTTGCGAAGGCTTCACATCTTCAAGGCGCCCTTTTATTCTCTCTCCCTGGAGGGCCCCTTGCCGCTGCAGAAAGCAAATGAACAATAGGTGGATTGCAAATGGAGACGGCAAGGAGGCGTATTACAGGAGGAAAACTTTCCACAAACAGCAAGTTTTCGCGACTTCTCCTTGGCTGAGCAGCTCTCAGCTACTGCAGCCCACAGGCAAGGCAGAGGCCGCAGGACCGACAACGGAAGTCATCTCCACAGGACCAACAATGGAGGTCATCAGGGCCTCTGAATTCCCCCACTGGTGGAGTCAGGAGCTGATGTGGAACGAAGAGGCTTTGGACAGCTGCATGACACAGCTGTCCAAAGCCTCTTCAATCCACATCAGCTCCTGACTCCACCAGTGGGGGAATTCAGCAGGCCCTGATCCATCCTTGCTTACAAGAAACAAAGTGAAATATAATCAGGTGAGAATCTGGGTCAAGAAATGTCTTGGTCAGGTCAGTGGAAGTCTTGGAGCTAGGAAGAAGGTCCTCTATGGTCTCTTAGAACTACAAAGGCTCCGGTGATGAGGCTAGGTCTCGGGCTGCTCCTAGGAGTGTCCCCCCCCCCATTTACCTGAACCCCACAGTCAAGCCCCATGGCCCTCTTCCTCGTGTGAGGCTTCGGGAGTTGCCCATGGCAGGTTTCAGCCCTAGGCAGCTCCTGTCTCCACCAGAAGGATTCCTCCTTTTTGGTGGATTTGCGAATGAATCCACTCTCCACCAGGCGCTGTGGCCAATCACACCTCAGAAACCAGCAGCCCTCCATAAAATCTCAAGTGTGAACATTTCAGCTTGTTCCGTTCACACTTTAACAAATTTCTCCACGTTGTCAAAGTGTTAAAGTCTAAGTACACCAAGAAATGTGAAGTGTAAAGTGGCCCTCAGACCGGAAGAGAAGCCCGGGATGTGCAGGAGGCGCACTGATTAATTGGGTGCTTGAAATAGCTGGTCCCCAGGGGTCCTTTTCTGACAGCAAAGTAGGGCAGCCTCCCTTGGCAATTCTCCCGTGGGGCCGACAGAGGAAGGAGGCTTACAATGGAGCACCCATTCATTCCTTCTTTCCCTCATCCAAAGGATCTTTAAAATAGGGTCTTTATCTATGCTGAACATAATGATGGGCAGGCAATTGGTTGTACAGCTCCAGGCTCAGAGAGTGGGCAGTTTCCTTTCCAGAAGCTTCTCTTCCTCCATCACATACGGCAAAGCAGAGTTTGAGGAGAGTGGGAAGGGTTTGAGGTCTCTTCTCTATGAAAGTGGCTCAAGGGTTTAAGGACCTTGGGAACAGAAAAACTATGGTCAACGTTGGGGGGTTTCAACCTCTGGCAGAGCATCTTCCGTCTAAAATTAAAAACACATCTTTTCTGCTTGGCCGGCCTAGGGTAGTCTCTCTCTATGGGGTTTTAGTTACTTATAATTGGGAATTTTAATATTTTAATAGGGCATTTTTTAGCACAGGTATATGTTTAATTTGTTTTTAATGTGTTTGTATATTTATTGTTTTAGTTTTCCCTGTGCACCGCTCCGAGTCCCTATGGGGAGAGGGAGCGGTCAACAAATTAGAAAAAAAAAAATATATATATATATATGCCCAATGCTATCAGTGCAGAAAGAGGAGCTAAGGCAAGAACTCCTGATAGAGCGGATGGTCATCAGAAGCAGCCCAGGTAAAAGGAAAAAGTTGGTGTCCACTCAGGCTGCAGAGAATTTAATTCAAGGGCTTCTCTGATCAAGAATGTGGTCATCGGCTCATTCCTTTATGTTGATGAGAGAGGAGGAAGAAGATCAGGCTATTAGCCTGGCCGCTTCAATGCATCCGCTGGCCCAGGAGGAGCTGGGGCTGCCCTGCTTCCTTCCCCACATCAGCCAGTCAGTCACAGGAACACACAGCTTCCTTGTGGGGAGTCTAGAGTTGAAGGGTGACTCTTCACCCCCTGGGAAGAGTGGAAGCTGGGGGCTCCCCTGAGGTCTCCACCGCAGGAACATGTATGTGGGGAGGGTCCCTGGGGCCACGTAACATAACCCCCCCCAGTTCTGCTCAGTGCAAGAATTCCTAAGGTTCGCAGATGGTGAAGACCAGCCTGTGAAGTCAATTGCTCAGAGTCTCTACAATGACTTGTCTACAGTAACAGAATCAGGAAAACAAGCTTGTGTTTGTGTTTCATCTCCTCTTCCTTCTCCTAGTTCAGTGAATGAGGGAGGCATCTGTCTGAACTACTTCCAAACATTCTCTTCTGGAGGTTCTGGACTTTCTCAATGTTTTAGCACCTGTTGCCTTGGCAACATAGTCCTCGTATTTCCAACAAGGTTGTCTTCCTGACTCTACAGATGGAAGCCCACCTTTCTCTTCCTAGGGACTCTCTCACACGGGTGTCCTGGAGAGCCCAAGGAGCTGCCTGACAGCAGGAGACGGTGGCATCGGCAACCTCAGCAAACCGGCATCAGCGCCTGGCTGGTTTATTAGATGGAACGTCTCCTTTCTTAGACGACATGAATCAAGGGCAACTCTACGAATATTTCTCTAGTTTCTTCCCTGACTGTGGTTAGCCATGCCATCCATGTCCCTCCCTGCTCTTCACAGGGGAAGGCAAGATGGAGGAAGGGGCCTGGAGACTGACAGGTCGTCCTGCAGCTGCAGCAGCTGCCTTCGAGGCCCCTTCCACCAGGCCTCGCCTTTGTGCATCAAGCCTAAGGATGCCCTAAAGGGAAGGAGACCTGCCTTCCTCCTTCTTGGCAGCACCCTGTGGCGTTTTGCCTGCTCCCCCTTGAGGAACGGGGCTTTGATGTTAAACCCATCCCCTTCTGCCTGGTGGCTGCAGTGTCTCCACACTCACTAACTCTCACACAGCTACCTGTTGTATGAATGCCGACTAGTGCAGAATTGTCACAGAAGGACCCGTGTGTTTGGGGCAGGCAACAGAGCCAAGGATGGGGCTTGTGATGGTGGTCTAGAAGCCTGAAAGTAGCTGAACAAACCTGCAGCCCAAATCTGACAGACGTGTTGGTCCTTAGGTGTAGACGGTCTTTTGGCCCCTTCTCGGCCCCCATCTCTCAGCGTCCTTCCTCCAGTCAGTTCTGCCCTTCTGTCCCCCAAAAGGAAGGGAGCCTCCCCAGGCCAATTTCAGGTGGGCAAGGCGTGACCCTGGGGGCAAGGCAGGCACTCCCCATGATTGGGGGGGGAGTGTCTTTTGGCCAGCTGCCTGCTGAGACCTCCTCTGTCTGCTAGAAACGCCCCCCTCCCCCCACTCTCTACCTCTGCATGGTGACAGGTATTATGGACCAAAATAACAAAGGGATTTTTTGTTCCTATTCAGGGCAATAATGAGTGAGCCTGGTAATAGCCAGCTCTGGGAAAGCGGAGAAAGCTGGACTTTGCTAGACCTGGAGGTTAATAGATGGAGAATTGTGCTCTTGGAAAACCAGTTTGCCCTCTGAGCATTATCTGAACAATTGCAAAGCCTCTCATCTCAGCTAAGCCGGCGGTGGGCAAAGCCGGGGAGGGAAGTGCGCGGAGAGATGCGTTTTCTGACAGGGAGAAGGTCAGGCAGACCGAGCGAGCGCTGGGACAGGAGCGGCCCCCGTCTTGACATTCTATTGTCTGGTATGGATTCCCAATCTTGGTCTGGAGCCCCTCGAAATAAACACTGCTCGCTTTCAGAGTGGGGGGGGGTTAAAATCGTATCCCCAGCTTAACTCTTCCCTCCCCACCCAAATCCCCTCCCGGGTGCCAACAGCCCTCCTTCGAAAATTCTGTTCGGCGTCACCACCGTTTCTTCCCCTAGAATAGTAAAGAGTTGGAATAAATGGGCAATTTTCTCAAGGATCTGTGTTAGGATTGGGGCTTTTTAACTTGATCTTGACTTAAGAGTAAGCACTGAGCTGATTAAGTCTGTGGATGATACCAAATGATATTCAGGATGTAAAATGCAGCCGTGGCTGTGAAGAGCTTCGGAAGGAGCTCTCGGGATGATTGCCTAATCAAATGACAAATGTGCTTCCATTTGAAAGTCTAAAATGCTCCCCATTGGGGCCGCTCCCTAACTTCACGTAATGCTCCGGTTGTTTGGGAACTAACCAGGGGAAAAGGTCCTGGGGCCAGAGGGGGCAGGGCAGTGAAGACGGAGTCCCTGGGTGGCCGCTTGAAGAGACAAGAAAAGGCCTCCATCAAAGATCAATAGGAAGGGATGAAAACTAGAAATGTTGCCAACGTGGCCGTGTCTTTCTCCCAATCTGCCTCTGGAGGTCCTTCTAGTCACCGTTTCTGGAACAGGACATAGTGGGGCTACGCTCCTCTTTTTGTGGCCCAAGAACCGGTGTTTGTGCTCTCCAGGGAGATGGCTTGTTATAGCTAAAACCCAGTAATGTTGAGACACGATCAGAACCAGCACCTTTAGATTTGGTTGTCACCGCATGCTACATTAGAGGGTAGTGGGTCTCTTTTGACTTCCCTATATATTATGATGTGTAAATCATGCTTTATAGCTTGAAATGTGTGAGAGCCCACATGTAAATTGCACATGAAGTGCAGGTTGGGGTGTGGCGTGAACTCAGTTCCAATTCTAAGCCCGTGAATTATAGCCCATGTCCACAGCTGCAGCTCCTCAGCATTCATGGGTGCCATCATTGGGTTCATCTCTACTTGTAATGGGTGAGGAGCTTTTGATAACACTTGACCGAGTCTGTCCTGAGGACAAGTGTTGAAAGCAACCTGGGGCCCCTTCCTTGGTTCTACTGCCTTCAGATCTTCCGTTCCTTCCTTGGGTCTCCCATAACTTTGCTACATAGCAACTCAAAGGGGAGTCACTCAAGCAAGGAGATGGGCGGCTTCTAAATGTGACATATAAATAAATAAATAGAAACAAACCAGCACCTCCTCTTCCAAAGGCTGAAAATATACATGCCAAACATCTGCCTATTGTGATACAGTTTAAAGTGATTTTAGCTACATCATGGCAAAATGAAGTCCTCCGCTCCATGTCTACATATCCTGGTGCATCCTAAGTCCTCTCCAGTCTGCCTCTTCAACCAGCCTCCAGCTAATGGCTTTCTAGACAAACTCTTCCCTTGTGGCCCCACCTCCTGCCTCTCCTTCCACTAAACCCATGGGCAGGTCCCAGGGCTGGCATTCATGGAGTGAGATGTGCCTGCAGAAGAACAGGAAGAGAAACTCGAGGGAAAGCCCCTGCCTGACTCTGTGCCTGACCCACTCGTCTGACGTAGACGCACCCCATTGATCAGCAAAATGGGCCAGCCGGCCTCCAATGGGATGGTCAATCATCTCAATATTAGGTGGGGCGATAGGAGCGGCCTCTGCCTCTGCGGAATGGCCGCTTGGCCTGCCTGCCCCATTGGCCTCTGTCAGGGGTTGTACCCACCCTGCTGTCTAAACCCCCATCTCTTTTATCTCCCTCTCGCTCCCTCTCTTCCTCCTCCCCTCTCTCCCTCCCTCTCCCTCTCCCATCACCAAACGATCCTCTTTTGGGGAACTCTGGGTGGCTTTGTTCTTGACCACACAAAGCCCACCCGTGGGTGGCAGGCAGAGGGAGAGGCGAGTGGTGATGCTGGAGATGGAGCCGGGAGCCTTTGGAGAGGGAGGCCTCTGCCTTCCCCGGAATTTCTTTAAAGATAAACAAACCGCTGTCTGTTGTTTCTCTCCTGCTCCATTGAGTGCCATTGAGTTGCAATGGGCTCGTGTGCCTTTTTGTGCGTGGAGCCTTTTAAAGGCCTGGCGAAGCAATTCCAACATTTTTCTATAGGTGCCGGCAGATAATTGGATGCTTTCAAAGACCACTGCCAGGCAGGGAGAGTTCAATTGGGCGCCCGAGTGCTCCCTGCATTGACCGAGCCTCTTCGTGACTCGGCTGTGCCCCCCTTCCTTCCTTCTTTGCGCCTTTCCTCCTGAGTTGAATGGCTCCCTCTTTGCTTTCCGTACTTTGTCTTTGGAAAAGCACTTAGATGGCAAAGGAGAAATGATCTCAGAATCGACCAGGACTCTTGCTGGGCCATAAATAAATAAATAAGCAAAGAAAAAGTGGTGCTTTATTTTGCTAGATGTGGCTTTTTCCCATCCTCTTTTCCATTTCTTTCTCTCTTTTATTAAAAAAACCTTTACTTCTTCAAAAAAAGAAAAAAGAAAAATTGAAACAATCTTTGGGCAACTAACAGGCAGGTGGCTTTGACCTCCATAGAACGGCTAAGAGAACGAAGCCAGACCCATCAGCAAGCCCTTGAGAAGAGTTCCTTCAGGCTCTTCTCGGGGCTTCCCCAGCCCACCTGAGGGCCTGTAGATGGAGACACGTTTTCCAGGAGAAGCAGAAGGGCAGCCGAATGGCCTTATTTGTCCTCCCTGCACTTCCTTCTGTCCTGGTCTGGCTCTCCTCCTAGAGCCGCCTGCAGCCAGCTTCCCTCTCCTCCTGATGGGCTTCCTTCGGCGGCAGCTTGTGAAACCTCTGAAAGTTTTACATGGCGAGCAAAGCTTTAAAAATAATTTGTATTGTGTTTAAATATTCCTTAAGTCATTGCAGTATATTTAAGCCTTAATTCATCTCCTTTTTGTCCCTTCTCAATACA
The DNA here is from genome assembly GCA_039707465.1 of Rhabdophis nuchalis. Taxonomy (NCBI): domain Eukaryota; kingdom Metazoa; phylum Chordata; class Lepidosauria; order Squamata; family Natricidae; genus Rhabdophis; species Rhabdophis nuchalis. The sequence continues at coordinate 780,815 of CM077653.1, read as the reverse complement.
TTAATATGACTATTTGACAGAAAGATGAAGCGTGTTATTAAAGAATGTCTTTGGCAAATTTAATTCTTGAAATCTTGCTCTCCCATCCTTTTCTCCTGTCTCTTTTGAAGGCCCAGATCGCTCTCTTCATTTTCTGGGTTTATTCTTGAGCTTCTAGATGAAACCACAACTTGTCTCCTAAATCTTCTTTGCTCCTCAAGTGAGATTTAATCATTTTTGCCCGTTAGTTCACACAGGCAGTGACAGAGGACCGGTTAGGACAGGAGCCCCTTCCTGGCTGCCCACATTCTGCTCTCCTTTGGGCAAAGTCCCTGTTCTTCAGGGGCCAAACTGAAGATGGAGAAAATACGTGTCAGACTTTTCAGAGGCCTTAATCCTACGTTTGAGGATGCGTGTCTGCGGTTGTGCTCTCTTGCTTGCTCACTCTTTCTTTCACACACACAAACACTTGGCCTCCACCTGCTCCTTTCTTTTTATTAGTCTCCCTAAGAACAACATGAAAAATGTTGAAGACCAGAGAAAGGAGTTGGGACGAGAGAGGAGACTCCCCTCCTGATCTGACCTCCTCCTCCTCCTCTTCCCTCAACTCATCACTGCCAAACTTGCCAGCTCACTTCCATTCCTTCATCCGCCCCCAATTTTAAAAACTTTACTGGCAAACGTTTTCCAACGGGCTCCCTGGAGACCATCTCCTCTACAGCTGGAGAGTTATGTTTCAAGCAGAGAGGCTGGGATTATGAGGCCCAGGGGTGTCTGCGGTTTGTGTTTGAGAAATTAAGATGTCTGCCACCCCAGTTCTGCCTGTTTTCATATGTGTCCTATCTGTCCTTCAAGTCTTCCAGCAGAGTCTCTCCTCCTTGCTGGTGGTCATCTTCTTCTTTTTCCCTGTCCTTCTACCAGAGCTTAGAGCATTACAGTCTCCTCAAGAGGAGTCGAGAAGTTGGTCACACTCTGCAGAACAGGCCCAAAATCTGATACCGCCTGCTTCTTTGTGCCTTGAGAAGTCAGGACTGATACATTCTAGGATCTATTTGTTTGACTACCTGCAGTATTTTAGGAGTCTTCACCAAAGTTCAAACGTGTCGCTCCTGTACGTAATGTTTATCACAGCAAGGAGAGCCAAATGGAAGTGTTAATATTCTTTCTATCTTTCAAATAGAATGTCACACTTTCCCTTCCGTAGAGGGTCAGAGAGAAAAACCACCGCCTGGATGATTCCAATCTTATAAACACATCACAGTATCTGAATATCTTTTCCAAGGTCTTCATTACTCCTCTATCAACTCTCCTCTGCAGCGTTTTTCTTAACTGCTGGTTCCTATAGTGTTGATAGTCAAATGTAAAAAGCAAAAGGAAATTTCGTTTAGGGCTTCTTGGATGTTGATGCCTCTACAGTACAGAATGTCAGTGTTCTCCTTCCCTCTTAGATGTTCTTTGAATCAGTTACTCCATGTCCCTTTGGGATCCATCCACCTCTTCTAATAAGTTTTCTTTGTTAAGTTCCTTTCTGGCTCGTTTGTCTCTCTTGGCTTTGACTCCTCTTCTCTTCTCTTCTCTTCTCTTCTCTCCTCTCCTCTGCAATTTCCAGTTTATTCTAACCTCCAATTTGCTTTCTTCTGTCTCTTAATCTTCAGCAGTCTCTTTTCACATTAATCAACAGCTTCTTTGATTTCATTCCACAGTTCCTCTGGGTCCCTATGAGGTTCAAGACTTCAAAGAATTCCTGATATTCTTGAAAATGGTGGCAGCAACCTCAAAATCATATTGGGGGAAATGGTTGGCTTTCTTCCACTATAGCTTGACTTGGAACTTATACATGAAGAGGTTCATGATCTGTTCCACAATCAGCCCCTGGTCATTTCTTTGCCATATAATTGCGCTTTTTCTGTCTCCATGCAACAATATAGTCAATTTAATTTCTGCGTATTCCATCTGGGTGTTATCCATTTATGTAGAAATTGATTGATTGAAAAAGCTGAAGGGTTCAAACAAATGCATGAAGAAAGTGCATTTTACTGCTGCTGTGATGATACCTTAGGAATCATCTGGTTGGCCATTGGAACAGGGCAGAAGCTGGGACGAGTTGGGCCTTGGACACTTGACAGCTTAGTGTCATCTGAGATACTGGCAAGGGAGTTATTCATACACAGCACATTAATGAAGGCACCCGTGGGGGCAGGTCAGCTTTCTCGGTAGTCCCAAGCCTAATCAAAAATCAACCGATCCAAGAAAGGAATGGTCCCTTTTGCAATCATGATCCTGTTCACCAAGAACCCCAATAAATATGCTCTGAAGCAAGGTCACGGAGCAACCTGGACCAGGGAGATGCCCGTTGAAAGGGGAGAGGGTGTGCCAGTAGGAATCAAGGTGTAGGAAGCAATGGCCCTGGCAATCACCCCCCTTCCTCCCTCTTGGCTCCAGCTCTGTGCAGAAGTTTCCTTGCCGCAGCCCCAGGGGGTTCCCCCCATTGGGCAGCTCCAGTCCCTCTCAATGCTTCAGGGGGACCAGTGCTGGATCCCCAGTGGGAACGCAAGAGACTAACTTAGCTGCACTCAGGTTTCACGCGATGGGCTCACAGTTACATCTTGCAGGGTGTGGGGGCTAGCCAGGAGAGAGGAAAGCAAGTCAACCTGGCAGGAGGGGGGGGTCAGTCCCACTGAACACTCAGGGCCTCTTCAGACCCCTCCCCAATTCTGGATAAAATGTAGAAGCTGAAAAGGGAGCCAGAAAGCCTCAGCCACGCTGGCCTGCATAGGCGTGTCTGCTTGTCTGCTTGGTGGAGTTAGTGTCACTGTTCTCACTCTTTCAACCACGCACAAAACCCACTCGCACCGCAGCAATATTTCAAGCTGGGAAAATGTGCCTGCACTGATTCTTTACTGGCACATGCACTAAACAATGTAGCTTTTAAAAATAGACAAAAATCAGATTTGCCAAACAAAATTCTCCATTGTTCCCGCTCTGCCTCGGGGCGAAGAGACGCCTGAAAAGAGAGGGGCCGCTGCCTCTTCATCCTTGCCCCTTCCCAGAGAAGGGGGTCCCCTCCGTTCCTTTGTTTACTGTTGGTTATTCAGAAACGGGAGAAGTTAATGCAGCCACGCGTTCCATTGTGCCTGGAGTTCAAAGAGCAGAATGTTTCCAGGTGAGAAAGGATTCTTTGCGGAGATAATAACCAGAGGCGAAGGACTTTTTCAATACACTTGGTTTCAAAATTGCAGAAAAGTGGCTGCTTGCCTTCTCTTCCTTTCTCTAGGCTGTTTTTGACAAAGGCCTTGGGGTCGGCCCACCCTTTCTCTTCAGGAGTTAGCCAGAGCAACGGATTCTCCAGGCAGTCAGAGAGAATCAGTGGGCATCTTCATCATTAAAACTAGCACTGCCAACCTGATGAAGAGCCTGCGGAGGCCTGCCGTGAGTGTCGGGGCTTGGCATTTTGCAGAGAGGAGAAGAACGTTGACCAGGGTTGAACTGGAGCTGACCTGAAGGGCCACAGTCATTCACCACCCTAAGATGCCAGCTACAAGTCATTTCAAGGTCCTAGTGACCATCTTTAAAGCGCTCCATGGCATAGGACCTGGCTACTTGCAGGACCACCTCCTGCCACATACCTCCACTCGACCTGTCCGCTCCCACAGGGTGGGCCTCCTCAGGGTGCCGTCCGCCGGACAATGCCGGCTGGCGATTCCCAGGGGAAGAGCCTTCTCTGTGGCAGGTCCAGCCCTCTGGAACGACTTGCCCCCCAACCTCCACACAATCACGGACCTTCGCCTCTTCCGTCGAACACTAAAAACATACCTCTTCCATGCCTGACATAGCTGTTTACATTATTGAATTTTAGCTGGGTTTTAAATTAAGTTTTAGCCAAATTTATTTAATCCAATTTTAAATTTATTTGATTGTCTGTATATTTATATTTTATTTTCTTATTCCTGTGCACCGCCCTGAGTCCCACTTGGGAGAGAGGCCGGTATAAAAGTACAATAAAATAAATAAATAAAATAAATAAATCTGGCAGAAGCTCTCAGAGGGAGGGAGCCCTGTCAGTCCAGGGTACCCAAAAATCCGGAGGACTCTGGCAGGGCCTTTTCCAACAAACCAATAAATTTTGGTGAGCTAAAACTCTGCCCATCTCTCCAGGCACCTGGTGAAAGCTGTTGCCTTTGAATAAAATGGGCTCATTGGAGTCCTCCCGATGTTGGCTGAAAGTCAAATCCCCATGATCTCCCCAGAGCACCTTCTGAGCATAAGAAAGGACGCTGCCAGCTGTCATGATCTTTGCGATGGTAACTTGTCTTACAAGTGATTTATTTGAATGTTTCCCCCAACCTGACATATCATCCTGTTCTCTTTCCACAGCTGAAAAAAAATTGGCACCAGCACCAGGTGGGAAGAAGAGCCACAAGGCAGGGAAGGACCTTCCTGAGACCGAAGGGCAGGTCACGGGGATCTGCAGGCCTGGAAAACACAAAGGAGCTGGAGAAGGTTCCCTCTGTGGCTCCAAAAAGCCTCTCAGATCCGCTGGGTTGAGAACAAACCTTGCGGGTTCCCAGGTGCTGCTGTGGTTGCTATGGGCTTGGTTACACGTTCTGCATTGACCCGTGGAGGCCTGAGCTACGTCTCTCCGCCATTTGGCTTTCGTTGGCCATTTTCAAAGAAGGGCAAGTCCTTTCCTGCCCAGCAGGAGCAGTTTGTTACTGGGACAAAGCAAGAACCCAGGAATGGCAAAGGGAGAAGGTTGCATTTCAGCCTTTCTCCCCATCTTGGCTGAAAGCAGCAATTCTGCCTTCCATCTCCGGTTCTCCTGAACAAGGACAGTCCTTCAGCAATTGGGAGGCACATCCATTCTCCTGTCCTCCTTCCCTTCTCCAGGCTCGGCCTTTCCAGCCCTGGACCCTTTTCTAGCTCCTCCTGATCCAGGTGCCCAACCCTCGCCTGATTGCTGCCCTCCCGGAAGGAGGAAGATGCAGCCCATTTGACGTGTGACTGGGCAGGAAGGCCCAGCCACCTCCTTCCTCCCAGCTGTGCTATTTGGCTTCCATGGTTGGCCTGCTAGGTTATTTACCGAGAAAATGCTTCCCTGCGAATTCCACTTTGCCAGGTTTGCACACTTAATTGCACGCCAGCTCAATGCGTTCTGCCTTTTCCCCCCTCGTGAAACGCCACTCGCGCTTCTCAGGTGCCTCCTCCCACCCCCCCTCCAGTCACTTTCCTGCTTTTAGGTGCCGCTTGAGGTTCTGCTATGTGTTAATTACTATTGGGATGCAGTAATCAGCTTGTTGGGTTGTCAGCTTGTCAGAGAGCATGTTAATTTCATTTAAGCTTTGTTAATTTCACTCTCTCCGGTAATTTTCACTTTAGTCACCTCCATTCTTGAGGGCCTGACAGCAGCAACACTGTTTAAGAAAGGCAGTCCAGTCTGACGGGGTGGGGGCACTGGAGGGACAGCCTTCCTTCCCTTGCAAGTGGGTGGGGCCTCCAGAGAGCATAAAGGCAGAAGGTAGGAAGGCAGGGAAGCAGCAGCAGGAGTCGCCAAGGCCAGGCGTTGACGTCCGGTCCTAAGATATTCACCCTCACCTGATTCAGTGTGGATTCCATTTCCTGTTTCCTTACATTATACACAGAGTGGCTCACCCAGGATCCTTTCAACCTGAAACAAGAGCTGAAGCAACTCTGAAGTGTTCAATGAGCAGCTACAAACCTATAGAAGAACCCTAGAAAGGGTCCTGGTGGTTTTGGCAGGGCAAGAATATTTCATAATAGATCTCAGCAGCAGCAGCAGCCTGGGCTCCCCCTCTTCCTTCTCATTCCTAGAGATGGAGGTGCTTCGTTAAGAGCTCTTTCTCCATTGACTCCCAAGCAACCTCCGAGGCCAGGAGGGCCTCAGGGCAGCCACAGAAGTGCCCATCCTCCTCTCTCCCAAATAGGTTTCCACAAAGACGCAAAACATCCTCTCCAGTCTAGAGAAAAAATCAGCAATTCTTCATTCAGAAGGTTTCTTCTTCTATGACCCTTTGACTTTGGCTGACTGCAAGTAATGGCATGGTACTCTGTTTCTTCGCTATACAGGGAAAGTGAAGAAGTTTCCGGAAAGATCCTCCATAATGACCTATAACTTAACTTGCTGCAACTTGTCCCCAGCTACATAGAGTTGGGCCGTATAGAGTTTGCTGTTCTAAATGGTCTAACCTCTCCTTGGCCTGGCTTCAGATCCAGGCCTGTAGTTCCTTATGCACCAGAGGAATCAGCCCGCAACCTGGGGTACCAAAACCAAGAACCAGAATCAGATCAACCATCGCCGTGAGCTGTTCCACCACTTCTTCCATCCTGAGGCCAAGAGGCTTCCTGAATGGGCCTCTGGGAGCTGTGCTCCACCAGCAGGCCAAACGGCTCCCATCCGGCCACCATTCAAGCCAAGAGGCTGCTTGAAATCCTCAGCCAGGCTGTCCCGGTCAAAAGACCCAAGCCAGGAGCTTCGTCTGGCCTGACTGCCAATAGGCAGAGCTTCCCCAAGAGCCCAGGCAATGGATGAAGTTACCCAGAGAGTATTGATTTTTGCTTTACTCCTCATTTGTTAAAATGGTTCAGATAGAGATTAACTTTCTTTGCTGGACATTTATTGTTTCGCCTGCCCTGAGATGGGAGTAGAAAAACACTCTGATAAATGAACAGAGAGATTTGTCTGGCTTGGACTCCACCGGCATCTTCTGGAATGCTAAACCGATGTGGGAGGCAGCAAGTAAGGGGGCTGCATGGAGGGAGGTTAAAAGCCCCCACCCTCCCTCCCTCCCACCCTCCCTTCAGGAGAAGAGCAGGTGTGGCTTAAGGGCGCTCTTCCAGGCAACCTTGAATTACAACACCCATAATCCCCAGTCTGCACATCTCTCCACTGAGAAACGTGGTCTTTGTGGCTCTTCTGTAAAACAGCCTGTGGTGGCCATCTGGGTCTTGGGGGGGAGGGGGCTTTGCTCCAGAGGGCAGGGGAATGCTTCAGAGAAGGCACCATCGTCCTTTTCACAGCAGAGTTAAGGAAGGAGCCCTTTTGGCTAGAGGTGAGCTCTGTTGGGGGGCGGGGGGGATTGGCCTTGTCTGCTCAAAAGAGGCCAGAAAGTAGCCAATCAGACAGAGAGAAGGGAAGGGCATTGGTATAATCCACCACCATAGCTCTGAAGAGATCATCCTGGGATAAATAAACAAGATCACAGTTAGATCGATGGTTGATTTATTGGATGTTTATTAGCCTTTGTATCTGGCCTTTTCTTCAGGGGCTGAAGGCAGCTCCTCCTTTTCTCTCCCATAATAAGGTCCCCATGTGGTGGGTGGGGCTCTTTTCTTCCCTGTCACCCAGGAAGCTTCCCCAATCCTCATTCAACACAGGAGCCACTTTATCATAGTGATAAATTCTTTGGTTCTGGTTCTTGGTTTTTGTTATTTTGGTTCAATGGAAGTTAGACTCAACTGCCGCTCTTTGAGATCAAGGCTTCTTGGCCCTTCTCCTGGATGGGCCAAAGTCCTGGACCCTCCCTGGATCCCGGCTGAAGGGTAACAAGCAGGGATTTCTTGGCGTCCCTTCCAAAATGGTTCCAAAAAGACCATTCAGAGTTTTGCCCCTGCCAACGGCTGAAGGGCTAAATTCATGGCCCATCCTATCTGCAGCTGTTCCTCCCCCACGACTGGCCTCCCTCTCCAGCTGTGTCCCTTCCTCTGAAGTCATCCTGAACATCAAGTTGGTTTCAGAACCATCAAGTAAAAGATGGCTTCCCCAGGATCTCGATTGCAAAAGTGCAGGAAAACAGGACGCAGAGTTCATGCATCCGAGTCCAATCATTAGTGTCCTAATATCATTTCCACAACGTCCTGGAAGTCACTTGTGGAGAAAGGAGCTGCAGCTAATTGATTTGAGCTGCATCTGCCAAGCCGCAAGAGCCAGACAGTGTGTCTGATGCATCACAGCAAGGAAACGAGGAATTACGTTTGACACCGGGCGTGGACCACTGGCGAAAGCTACTCATGTGCTCTCCCTCAGTGAAAGGTGGGGGGGGAGGGGCGCAACAGAGAACCAGGGAAAGGGGGCTCCAAGCACTCCATGGGTTCGGCCCTGTCCCAAGGTCTCCTGCACCCAGGTTTTGCTGGTGGTGGCGGCGGCGGTTAAATAAAAGGTAGGGTAAAAAGAGACACCTGGCTTTCCTGGGGCAGCGCTGACAAAGGATCCCTCTGCACTCCCAAGAGCCACATTCCTCGGCATCCTCAACCTCCCCGCTTGCTCATTGAGAAGATGGTGGAAGGGCAGACCTGGAGGGGGACACGGGGGATCAAGCCGCCCTCTAACTGATTCAGGGCCCAGAGAAAGTCCCTCCCAGCCCCTCGGCTGGCTGCCATTGAACGCTAGAAAACTCACCAGGGAAGCCAACGCCGTTCAGCCATCCAACGTGAAGTCCTGCTGGAATATTTTTCCCCATCCCACAGCTTGTTTTTATTTTGCTTTTATAATATGTCAGTTTATACATTAATACCGTCTGCCACATTTTCCTCATTTTCTATTTAGGGCACTTCTTGCTGCTTCAATGTCTTGCCGTGAGTATTTGTGCAGTAACTAAATTTACAATGTTTTTCCTGGTGCTCCTCTTCCCTCAAAATGCCTTTTATCTTCCCAGGAGGCAGCAGCCCCCAGGAACATAGTGTCTGCCTTCCCATCGCGTGTGACCGCCTCTCTTCGCCAACAAGACCTTCCAGGACAGGGGTCTCCAACCCCAAATTTAAATCTTGTGGACTTTGAGGGATTGAAGTCTTGTAAAATTGCCTAGTTGAAGAGCCCCCGTCTAGAACGTGGGTGGTGCCATGCTCCGTAGCATGCAGTGTTGGTCTCAGGAGTCCCTCACCTGGGTGCTCGGGTGGGCCTTCCTTGCAAGGCGCTGGATGAAGCAGAGGCTTGGTTCAAGAAGGCCAAGACGCACCTGGCTCTTTCTTGGCCTAAGAGAGCACCGCAGAAGGTTTGAAGGAATGGAAAAGAGAAACATCTCCAAGTACATACAGAGTGTCTTTCCCTCACCCAGTGAGTAATTGCCTTGTCTTGTTTTATTAAGCTTTTCCAATTGAAGTTAAAATTAGGTGGAATATTAAGTCCTACACAGAACTGTGCCATATTGAGGGGGAGGGGAGGGTCTGGCTGCTTTTATAAAGCCGTTTCAGTGTGGGTGAAATTAAAGACTTGCTAATCCTTCCCAAATTCCTTCCGGAATTCGAGGTCAAGAGAGCATTTTCTAAAGCGAGTTGGGACACCACATGTCTCTCTTGATCAAGGGACGTGCCATGTTCTGGCTCCAGCCCTTCCTCCAGCCCTTCCACACTGCTGCACTGCTTTGGGTTGCTAGCAGTGACAGGCCATGGTGTGTGTGTGTGTGTGTGTGTGTGTGTGTGTTCAAGCCCCCCCCCCCTGCGCAAAGCTCTTAACCATTCATGAGCTCAGAAGTGCCTTCTTCCCAGCCCATCATTTGCTGGCATCTTGCCTCCCAGGGACACAATGAATTGTTTTGACCTGCTCATCCTGCAAAGCACAGGTCACCCAAGAGAAATTGATACCGAACCAGCTCGGCAAGAATCTTTCGGTAACTATAAATTTTGCTGGCGTCAGGAGCAGAGCTCTTTGCGGTGGGGTTAGGGGAGGGCACCTTTGGGCTACAGATCAGCTCCTAGAGAAGATTGATGGGAAGGGGGGGGGGGAATAGCAGATGGGGCAGAAAGAAAACAAGGCCATTTGTGTAAACACCCCACCCCCCATCTGAGGATATTATCCCTGGGCTGCTCCAGAGGCAATTCCAGGGAGGAGAGATGGAGACGACTGGAGGAGGGGAAAGGGGCGCCTCCCCCACCTTCTCTCTCTCTCCTCTGAAGTTACTCTGACAGTTTTGCCATTTGAAAGGAAGATGTTGGAGAGACAGATTTCCATTTTTCTTTAAACAATGTCAGGCCAAAACTTTATCCTTTCATTTGCCTGTCAAGGTGGCAACCAACTGATTTGCACTTGTCAATCTTATGAACCAAGTATTCCAACTGCATTAAGGCTGGCGAGGGAGGGGGGATTCGGCCTTCGTCTGCGCTTGAAGTGCCCGATCAACTCATCTCGTGTCAAAGAGGTCAAGGTGTCATTTGATAGTATGAATGTTTGTATAAATCCAGATGAATCCTTTCATCCCCCCACGTGACCCTCAGAATCGCAGGCAGGACTGATTTGACTTTGAGCTGACTTTGATCAGCCTCCTGGCTGGGGATTTTGGAAGCTGTTCTCATTCTCACATCAGGAAGACCCAGAATTAGGGAAGGCTGTTCTCCATTCAGGGCCCCCACCCACCAAGGGCAGGGAGAGAGGGAGGGTGGAGAAGGGCCTGGCATGGGGGAGCAGAAAAGGTCCTAGTCAAAAGCTGGCATCAGGAAGAGGAGGAGGAGAAGCAGGAGGGGAAGCTCTAGGAGAGAGGTGGCTGGGTTGATTTATTCAATAATGCAAGCCAACTTCAGGTCAACGTCTTTCTCTCTTTTCTTCCTTTCTGGCACATAAAACATCACCAAAGAATATTAATGAGTTGTGTGCTTTAGGCTGGCCTTTACATTATCCAAAGTGGGTTTAAGCTTTGCACTCCAAAACAACCCTCTCTTTTCCCTCTCCCTGCCTTCATGTTGCTGCCATGCCCAGGGCACGTGGGGCTTGCTATGAACCTCCAACAGGCCCTTCACCACCAGGGCAGCCCAGAAATCTCTGCCCCACTGAAGGGCAACTGGTGACCCTGCAAACGTCCTGAAGGATATTTGGGGGAGGCTCTCTGAGAAGAGGCACACATGGCAGTCCAATGGCAGATGAGCTGCTTTGGATGCCAACAGTCCAGAGTCTGTTCCTTGGCATTTCCCTAATTATGCCAGGGTCTCTGGGCTAACTTGCCAGGTGTGACAGCCCACACTTCCCAGCTGCCATGACCTCCATTAGGCCCAACAGTCCTCGCTTTTGCAGCTGGCTGGACGATGATGGGAGGCTCTCCCGGCTGCTGCCTGCAGGCCACAGGAGCTGTCCAGCCGGGACAGGTTTGTTCCAACCATCGGCCCCAGTTAGCAATTGGGTGCATTTCCTTCTAGCTGCCTCTTCCTGTCTTCAAAAGCCTCTCGATCCCCACACAGACACACACAGACACACACAGACACACACACACCTGCAGACACTAAATGGAGCAGAGTGAACAGGGGAGAGAGCACTAATTATTTCCACAGTGGCTGCTGCCTGCAGCCCCGAAGACCATCTTCAAGAGGCCTGGAAGGAGAAAAGCCCAGCAAGAGCATCTCCGGCTCCTTGCCTGTGCTACGACTGCGGCTTCTTCCAAAGGGGCCTCCTCCTCCTCCTCCTCCTCCTCCTCCTCCTCCTCCGCTTCTTTCGGGAGAGGTGGAAGCCGTTCTCGGGACAATCCACCCGCCGTCCATTTGTCTCCCTGCCTCTGCCAGGCAGGCGCTTTTTAAAGGAGACAAAACCCCATTCAAGCCGCCGGAGCAGCCTGCGATTGAGACAACAAAGAGAAACAGTCTCGCCCTCTGTCTGATCAATCTTGTCAAAACACAATCATTTAATTCCTTATAAATAAAAAGAAGATATGATTTAGAATGTCATCCTTTGGGTCTCCATGCTGGATTCCCATAAATCAATCACTCCAGGTAAACTGCTGTTATTTAGAAGCAGTTTGACAGCAGACAAGTTAAAAACATAATTTTAAATGTATGCACCGCATGCTGTTGTGATATATCGCATGTTGTTGAACACGGCCAATTCCTTTGCATTGCTGATAGCGGCTTCTTCTACATAGATTCTGCCAGAGGCGCCCAGAGGCCTCCCTGCAGAAAGAGGGGCTGTGGGGGGACAGGAGGAGTCCAGCAAACCCAGAAGCCCTCTGACCCAGTGGGGGAGATGCCGACCCTTCCCCCCAACTGGACATTCCCTTGGGGCCCTGCTCTCCTCCCCCTGATGCCAGGGGGGTGGGGAGTTAAAAAGAGCATCCCTTCACAGGTCTTTTGAGTTAAAATCTTCTTTAAGGCTGCTGAGAAAGTTACCGGAAGCAATTATTACAAACAATAAAAGAGCACAAAAGTGGAAGAAGACGTCTTAATCGGGGGGGGGGGGGGGGGGGCAGGACGAAGGTTGCCAAAAGGAACTGGGGGGAGCCTCCACCTTCAGGGCTGTGGTCAAATCATAATTAAGACAAGTGCTGACATTCTGGCACAGGCAGCTCTTCAATGCAGTCAGTGCTCCAGGTTGAGATGATGAAATAGTATTATTTTATACGGGGTCCAGTTTGGTTGAAGCCTCTCCAGGAGATTTGGGGCACTGCAAAATGTTTCGTTCTGATTTAGAGAATTGCTAAGGATGTTCAGTTGGACTAGAAGGCCTCCACGTTCCTTTCCAACTGTCTTATTCTCTTATTCTGTTGACTTCCCTCTTTTGCCACAACTCTCCTGACAAGAGGAACATTGCAGCTGTGTCGCAAGGAGTTTTCTTGGTGGGGGGGTGTTGGGGTAACGGGAATACCCCCAAAAGGTTGGATAAGATTATATCATCTTTGAGGTTTGCCTGCAGGGAAGCTCACAAGTGCCCTGGGAGAAGGATGCGTCACCTGGACCTCCTTGGGACCCAGAAGGGCTCCCAAACAACCAGGAGCCCCTCAAAGGGGTTACTTCCCAGACACAGGGAGTCCACCCACAAGAGGGCCAACTTTCCAAGAATAAGGCAAGCCAAGTTGACGTGGTTGACAAGGGAGAGGATTGGCCGGGACTGAACGCCTTCTGAAGATGCTTGTATTTAAAACGATTGGTTAGGAGCCATGATTTACTGCCAAGGTGGAAAATGGGCCAGCGTATTGATTCTCGTCCTTTTTTTTCTCTCTTGCAAATGAATGTAATGTTTTATAGGATGTCAGAATAAGAGCGGCAGCCACTTCATCAATGTCAAGTGTTAAAAATGATTGGCTATTGTGATGTAGGAGATTAAATATGAAAGTTTGATGGGTATATAAAACTGAAAAGGTGATGATCAAAAGAGCTTTTATGCCTAATTTGCTTCCTTTCTAGGGAAGTCCATTGGCTCCGTCACGGTGGGTCTGCTGCTACCGCTGCCCCCACGGCTTCCTCAGCCTCCCCCCTGCCCCCCTCCCCTGCCCCAGCCCACCCCCTTGCTTCTCTCCTTACAAGGATGCTCTCCTCCTGGTGGGGGCTCAGTCTGCAGAAAAGGAGACGAAGAGTTCCAGATGCAACTCAGGAGTTGGAAAGATGCTCTTTCCTTCAGTTGGCATGGCTGCTGTGGCTTGCTGGCTCCGCTTGGATTCCCCCCAAAGGGAATCTGAACTGCATCGGGCATCTCCCACCTGCTGAGAGCAACTCCTGGCTGGGCTCAAGACCTCTCGAACGGTCCATCTGTTAAACTGATGAAGTTTGCAGATGATGCAACAGTGACTGGTCTCCTTCGAGACAACGATGAATCTGCATACAGACAGGAGGTTGGACAACTAGCCTCATGGTGTGACCGGAGCAATCTGGAACTGAACACACTCCAAACCATAGAAACGGTGTTAGACTTTAGGAGAAACCCTCCCATACTACCACCTCTTACAATACTAGACAACAGTAGAGACCTACAAATTTCTAGTCAATCATATCTAAAATGACCTAAAATGGACACCGAGCATCAAAAATATCATCAAAAAAGCACAACAAAGAATGTTCTTTCTGTGCCAACTCAGAAAGCTGAAACTGCTAATATAGTTCTACAGAGCAATTATTGAGTCTGTCATCTGCACCTCCATAACTGTCTGGTTTGGCTCTGCAATCCAACAAGACAGACAGAGACTTCAAATGATAATTAGAACTGCAGAAAAAACAATTACGGCCAACTTGCCTTCCATTAAGGTCCTGTACACTGCAGGAGTCAAAAAGAGGGCTGGGAAAATAGCTACTGACATCCTGAACATGAATTGCTTCAACTCCCACCCTCAAAATGACGCTACAGAGCACTGCACACCAAGACAACGAGACACAAGGACAGTTTTTTCCTCAAACGCCATCACTCTGCTAAACAAATAATTCCCTCACCCCGGTCAAACTATTCACTAAGGCTGCACTACTATTAATTTTCTCAGTGTTCCTATCACCCATCTCCTCCCAGTTATGACTGCAGGACTGTAACTTTGTTGCTCGTATCCTTATGATTTATATTGATATTGATTGTTTCCTGACTCCTTATTTGTACCCTGTGACTATCATGAAGTGTTGTACCTTGTGATTCTTGCTGAATTGATCTTGTCCTTTTATGTACACTGAGAGTCTCCGCACCAAAGACAAATCCCTTGTGTGTCCAACCACACTTGGCCAATAAAAGAATTCCATTCTATTCTATTCCTGCCTTTGCCAGGGGTGCTCTCAGATGGGGAAAGGGGAGAGTCACGGTGCCCAGGACTTCCCTGGCTCTCCCATTAGTTTTTCCACTTCTTTGGGGTCTCCCATTCACCAGTCCTCGACCAATGGCTCAACGACCTTTAGTGGTTTGCAATGTGGTTGAGGAGGAGACCATCGGAAGCAAAGTTTGAGATGGGCTGAACTTCCGGATCAAACCAGAGCCGGCAAGTATCTCCTTGGAAGCTTGTTAAAACAGACCTCGGTGGCAAGTCCTTCTGGAAGCTGGCTAGACAAGCTGGGCCGGCAAAGGCCCGAAACCCACTTCAGATCACACCTGCCACCACCTGCGCAGGGCCAGCCTGCCAGGATACACTTCAGCAATGCTGCCATCCAGGGCAACCATCAAAGAGGCCGTCTGTGGTTGAAGGTGGATTTTAAATTCTGATTTGTGGATGAGTGACAGCTCTCCAGGCTGGAAGTGAAGTGTGACTCCTGCCTTCTCAACTTCCCAGTTGTGCAAAAACACAACCCCCCCCCCCCCATGAAAACAGGTTTGGCACCGACGCCTCGTCTATAGATAGAAATTAAATCCCCGAAGGCCCCCTGTGTGGCAGCCTCCTACCGGGAGAGAGATTGGGCTGGTCCAGTTCAGTTTCTCCCAAGGGAACCAACCGAATGTTTCTTTCATTTCCTGGACTTGCAATAAGAGAAGTGGGGGGGGAGAGAAACAAACTTGAAAAACGTGTGTTATCCTTTTTAGCAGATACAATAAATTCCACACATGCTTTATTGCTGGGTTACACTAAAAAAAAAAAAAAAAGCCAGCACCAGGGCATAGTCTAATTATTTTCGTTTTAATTGTTGCAAGGAAAAGTTAAAAAAAAATACACAGGCAGGACAAATGTTCTTTTAATTAGCTGAGGACTTTATTAGCTGGCACTAATTAAAGTATTCCTTCAAGTCTGAAAAATGTCCAGATTTATCCCATCCAGCATGCAGCTGATTCTTAACTAATTTATCAAAAGAGGAAGTTGATTTTAAGCATTTATATGCCCCTCTCTTTCCTTCTCCTCCTTCATCCCCAAAATCTCTCCTTGTTTCTCTAAAGGGGAACAGACCTCGGGGGACACTGGTCGCTCTTCAAGTTTACCAACCAACCCAGAAAAAGCTGGGTCACTCCACAGCTGATCAGAAGCCCCCCCCCCCAGCCTTAGGACTCCTCTGATACTGCCAATGGTAGGGTCCAGCCCAAGCATCTCTGGCCAGCCTGAAGGAAGGACTTGATTGGGCAGTGAAGGGGTCAATCCCTGGGGCACGCCAGCCCTCGAAGCCTATCAGGGAGGCTTTGCTGGCACTCAGCCCTTTCAAGCCAAGCCATCAGACAAACAGGGCTGCTCTGTCTCCTGCAGCCCCTGTTGGAAGGTTCACAATTACAATCTTGCTTTTGCACAGACAAGTGGATGTGTAATGGTACACACACACACACACACACACATGCACACACACACACCATTCCAAACTCACTCACTCACTCTCTTTCCTTTCCTTTCCTTTCCTGGCTATTTGCAAGATGGTGGCCACATGCAGCACAAATCTTGCAGTCACACATCATGTACAGCTCTCAAACATCTGGAGTTACTGCCATCCTTTGATCCTGAAGACTTGAGGCTTCCCAACAGGCATCAACAGAAGCATTTTTTTTCCTTCTGGCCCCAGGAGAGAGAAATGTAGATTCCATCTCAGCTGCTAAAGTCCTCAAGGCAAGGAGGCCTCCGATCCTGGTTATCCTGAGGTCACATGAGTTCAGCCTGATTCAGGTCTCTGCAACCCAGATTCACAGTTGTGATCGATTTATACCCCTTTCTCTGGTGGAGGAAAGGATCCCCTTGAACCACAAAAGGGGGGAAAAGAGTGTTTAGGACATGAATTCTAGTGTGAAGGATCCGAGAGAGAGAGAGGGAGCCAAGAGTAACCCAAGGGGGCCTTCACCCCTGGAAGCTCCTCGCCTCTCCTTTTCCCTGAAATTAAAGTTCCACCCTTTAATGACGGGTGTGTAACCATGTGTTCAGCCAGCAAGTGTGCCCCAGTGCCAAGCCTGTGTTTGGTCCAGGCCTTTGAAGGCAGGAAGAGGGAGTGGAGCGGGGTCTTCTGAAGGGCTGCAGAGCCCAAAGAGATGGAGATCCGGCCTCTGGGCAGCTGACCCGTGGAGACGGGGCTAGGCATGTCATCCTCCCCACACCCGGCTGCTGGTGAGCCAGCCTGGCTGTCCAGAGTGGGGCAGACCCTTCTTTTGCCTTCCTGAAGTCAGCAGCAGTTGCAGCTAGGTGGGCTTTCCAGGAGGAGGGAAAACGGGTGCAATAGACCATTGGACCCTCACAGCTGCCCCGCGTGTCTGAGAGGCCTCCGTCTTCCTGGTTGGCACCACTTTGAGCTTTCACCCACGGATGAAACTTGGTGCTTCTCCCTTCACTTCTCATTACCAGGAGTTGAGCCGGATTCTGACGGCTGTCGTGCCTGAGAGGTTAGCAAAGGAGAGAGGCTGACAGCTATGCTAATCCTCTGCTCTTTAGGAGGTGAGGATGACACGGAAGGTCCTGCTTCAAGAGGCAGGCCGGGTGTCGGAGTAATTTAATGAAGTGTTACATGGATCCTGACCTTTGTAAGGGGAGCTGGGAGGGGCGGAGCGGGGGGGGGGGCAAGGAGACTGTTCTGGTAGTTAACCTTGACATCTGAATGGTGCTGCCAGTTGTTGAGCAGCCTGGCCCAGCAGCCCCAGGCAGCCCAGGTTGGGGGGGGGGGGAGGTTTCAGGTGACACTGGATCCTTTGCATGCCGACAAAGCACACCTGATGCAGAGCTGAAGCTCAGGGTATCACTCTCCTTGTCGGACGGACAGAGGAGCCGCTGCTCCAGCCGGCTTATATAAAACCGATTTATTCATCCAGAGGAAGAATAAATACCTTCCAAAAGGTAAGAGTAGCCAGTTTTGGGAGCCCTTGTCCTGGAAGCTCCTAAGGCAGGCCTCTGTCTCCCAAATCATTGCATCCCAGTGCAGAAATTGCTGACAAAAACTAATTTGGTTTTAGCTACACATTCAGTTCTAGTCCGTATTAAAACTCAGTAGGACAAAGCTTGTTTTCCTACCCGACGAAATACGTACTGGCCTCTTCAAGGTGCTTGAAGGAGGAAGAAAAGGCAGAAACGGAACATAAAATCCAGGGAATGAGACATCCAACTGACACACAAACACACACGCACCAATAACTCACCACAAAAGCCAAGGCTCCCCATGGCAAGGATGCACAATTCCTTCTTTTTGATTCCGGTCAGAGGCCAGAACCGTTCCTGCAGGCTGCTCTTCTCTGGTGACGTTCCTCCCTCCTGCTCAGCTGGGAAGGGCGGGCCGTGGGCTGCTTCCCCAGAGCCGGCCTTGGAAGCTTCTGGGACAGGCAAAGGAGCCATCCGGGCATCCCCTCCCAAGAAACAAAGAGAGGCAACGCTTTATCTTGAGCAGAGATGGCACGATCAATGCCACCCTGCTCTGCCAATTATTTTAAGACCCACCGAGAACATGGAAAGGGTCTGGAGCAGGTTTGGGCTACCGTGTGAGTTTTTAAGCTCTAAAATTAAATAGCTGACAGGCTCTTTCTTTGAGCGATTCGGCGCCAGCCGCAAATTTGTCACCTTGAAGGGCTTTATAGAGAAAGAACAAAAAGGGGAGCTATTTCCTCCCTCGTGTCTTCTTGTGTGCCGAGCTGGCTATTGAAGAGCCAAAGAGCTCAGCGTTCCCATTCACCTGGGGTGCATCTTCCTTCCTATTTCATGTATTCTTATCTTACAAAGTACTCAGAAGTGTTGCCAGCTGGTGAAGCGAGCAGACAAATAAGCTCAGCTCCTGACTTGACATGGTTCTGTTTTTGTCACTTAGCATCGTTAAAAACTGCCGGTCTCAACTCTGGGGAGCTGGAGAAGGCTTCCCACGGACCAGGTTCCTCGCCCTTGACTGGCCATGCGCTTCAAGATAAAGAGGCTGGGTTTTTATGTCAGGAAAAAAAGCGTTTGTTGCTCGTCCATCATGGCTGATAGACCTCAACGCCCTGAGTCACAATGGAACTAAATGGGATGTATCCAAAGATGACTGGCCAGGCCAATGTGGGCACGGAATGCCCTGGAATATCTTGGGCAAAATGTAGAGACTTGCACAGCTCATGTTTATGTGGTGCTTCTGCAGGGGGCTTGACGGCTCTTATGGGCAAAGCCAGGCCTTTTGGAGTGGGTTGTGTGCCATTGTCTCCCCGGTGGTCATGTCTCTGTCAAGAGGCTTCAGGGAGGCTTTAATGAGTCCCTGGAGCATCTCCTCTGCCCTCCATCCAAGCAGTTTCCCCAAAAAAACCTTCTTTTCTTCTCTGTCCTACGGATGACGGGACCTGCCCAGCAGGCTCTGCACTCATCATCCCTGAGTGGACGGAGGGCAGACTTGCTCTAGGTAGAAGCTGGTGCTCTGTCTGGCCATCGGTCGCCTAATATTCTGCGGAGACAATTCATGTGGAAACGCTGACGCTGCCTTGTGTGCCCCAGGCAGGCAGAAGAGCCGTGAGTCCCAGAGACCTTCAATTGTGCTGCTGCACAAATTCCTCGATGTTCCCACACAGGGAAGGGCAGTCTACCAAACGCCAAAGGTGCGTCTGACTTCTGTATCAATAGTCGCTGCTCAGGAGACAGTGTTGCTAAAGCAACTGGATGGGTCCATTGCAGGGGTGAAATGCCACCAGTTTGGGCCAGTTCACCTAAACCGGTAGTAAAAAATGCTAGAAATCGCATGGCACAGCTGATCATGGGAACTTTTTAAAAACTTTTTAAAGCATTTTTCCGACAATCAGCTGTGCAACAATCGTCTATGCCATGCGATTTATATTCTCTAGAAATCGTATGACACAGC
Source organism: Rhabdophis nuchalis (assembly GCA_039707465.1). NCBI lineage: Eukaryota > Metazoa > Chordata > Lepidosauria > Squamata > Natricidae > Rhabdophis > Rhabdophis nuchalis. Next base: position 761,468 of record CM077653.1, on the reverse strand, counting down.
TGATGTGGGAACGTTTTTTTACTTTTTTATCATTTTTTTTACTACTGGTTTACTACCGGTAATAAAACAATTATAAAACAAAGTTTTTTAAAAGTTCCCACAATGAGCTGTGCGACAATCAGCTGTGCCGTGCAATTTATATTCACTAGAAAGCAGGAAATCCTGCTCTCTAGCAAATATAAATTGTGTGGCACAGCTGTTCCCCCCCCTCGCTGTTCTACTTACCTTTGCAGACTCAGAAAATAATTCTTAAATTGGTGCACATAAGCGCAAAGTGCGTGTTTGGTGCACATGTGTGTGCGAAGCAAACCGGTAGCAAAGCAAACCAGTGGCAGGCTTCAGAGCATTTCAGCCCTGGTCCATTGCCTGCATTTCTGCTTTTCGGTAGTGATTTTGGGCCCTGCATACGATGCATGATGCATGAGGAGCAGGCTGATGCATGGAAAAAAAGTTTTAAAAAGTTTTTAAAAAGTAAAAAGTAAAGCATTTAGAACATTTAAAATCCCAACCAATGAGCCCATGAATCTGCATTCATTGACGCCAAGATCCCGGTGTCAAACTGCATTCTTTCTCCCGCACTTTCCCCAAATAAAAAGACAAAAGGGAGAGAGAATTGCATATTTTTAAACTCATTTAAAAGTCGAAAGAACCCAAACTGTCAATTCCCTAAGTAATTTATTAGCATCTGCTCACACTTTCCCAGTATGTTATGTGCTAATGCCAGAGTTAGACAGTACATGCAATTCTTCAAGCATGTACCAGTTTAATAGAAAATAAAGTGGTGGTTGATTTGGTTCATTGTTATTTACTACATAAAAACCAGGCTCTGCACAGGCATTGCAATAAATGTGTTGTGGCAGCCTCCAGTAATCTATCTTGGAAGGGAGCCTCCCATTCCTAGATGCTCAGAGAATCTGCTCCAGCATCCGCCGATCTCACTGGGGTGGCCTTTGGGGGGACAAAGGGAAACATTACTGAGAGATGGGGTGCTGAGGTTTCTGAGGGGGCCCAGACGCTCCAGTTCTCAACACCCCATTGGTATGAGCAAAAGGCACTCACAGATTTGCTTTAAAATCAGGGGTTCCCCATCACCTGGGCATGAAGCAAAACATGCCCCTTTCCAGAAATGGTCCCAGACAAAGCAGCCATCGTCGCTGCTGTTTCAGGTACCCAAGAACCGGGAATGTTCTCCCTGCTGGCTAACACGCTGGCAACAATCTCTCATGAAGTTGGCAACAAAGAAAAAGAGGAAGAGAAAAATGGACTTGTTTTTGTTAATGAATCCAAGAAAACAGCAGCTTCCGAATTCGAAGCAGTTGGACTCTCCGCAGAGAGCTTTGCAGCCGGCTACTGGCCATCCGATGAAAGCCGTTTTCAACCCCTTCTAATGGAAGAAGAGCTCCTGTGAGAAAGAAGGATCTGAATCTGCACCCAGAAAGAGCTCTTGACCTGCTTCGATGCCCAGTGTGCTTAGAGGTTCACCCACGCTGACTTTGGAAGGTCAGCCGGTCCACAGGACAGCCACAGTGGCACCTTCCCCAATCCCCAGAAGGGCTTCTGGCCACTTGGTGGCTGATGGGTGGCCCTGCCCTCCCCTGTCAGTAGAAACAAAGAGGCCCAAGTCAGCCCCAGCCCTGATTGTTCTTCCATCTTGCCTAATAGCATTTTTGACAGCTCAGTGAAAGAGCATAATTATTATTTTCCCCCTTTAGTCGTAATAAAAAGGGGGGATTGCGAGGGCCTCCTCTTTATGCTCAGTGCTTTTTAATTAGGCTTCTGTACAACAGTTCGAAGTGTGAATCATGCAGCCATTGCACTCCGGATAGCTAACCCTTTAGACTTACACTCTGAGTAGGAAAGGATGGTCTTCCCTGTTCCCTCCCGCTTTCTTCTTTTTTTAAAAAAAATATATATTTTCTACCAGACAAGAATTGCAGCGTGAGAGAGAAATCAAAGCCAGCAAGTGTTTTTCTACGAGCAAGAAAACTGGCTGAGGGTCCACGGAGTCGGATCCCAGTTTCCATGCAAATCAAGGTGGCTTCCTTGAGGACGTATCCAGGGAATCTCAGCCTCTGCAAACACCGATAGAACCAAGTGGAAGCTCACCTCCCGCAAGAACACCTGCGCTGCGGGTCAACTCCTACCGGTCTCAGATATTTCTCTAAGTGGCTTTCAGCTGGAAAAGATATTTTAACATGAAAAAGCAAAGCTCAGGTATCTCAGAGAGAGATCTTTGTGCAGGCAACATATGGATGTTTTCGCTACCAACGGGCTGATTTGACAGACAGCGTACAGCAGAGAAATTTGATAAATCAAAGACACGTTAAAGGAAATCAAGATTTCAAATGAATATGGGAATAGGAAGAGTGAAGGCTTGTGAAACATAGGATGGGAATCAATGGACCGACCTGCGTCCTTCGCCAGCCGTCTTCCCAGGTTGAAGCACGCCGGGACTGACCTGTAATAGCACCAAACACGAGTCCTTTAATCCCACGTCTTCTGCTGCGGCCGTTGCTCTTGGCTTTGGCCCAAGCGCAGGTAGGTCCTTCGGAAGCAGCTTCCTCCACACTCAAAGGCCCAAAGCGCAATTGGGAGTTTTTCTCAATTAGCTTGAATTTGCACAATTAGAACTTTCTCAAGTATGGATTTGAACGCCCCTGAAAGTGATTGCCTTGAGGCACGCCAGTGGGAGCTCCTTCTCCCTTCAGATCTGGAGAAGGGCTGTGATTTAGCAAGATACCCCTTGCTAAAGGGGGGGGGGGGAAACTGCGTCCACCGGAGCATCAGGCACGCGATCGTTTATTTCACTTCAGGTTCTTCTTATCTTGCTTTTCCACATCTCTCAAACCAATTTACATAATGGCACAAAATGTCAAACATCCTGAGAAAGGTTGACCTGCAGCTGAGAGGATCTGGGTGCCAAGCCTGTTACGGACGACCCAACAATCCTAGGAATCCTTTGCACATCCTGGGTGTCCCGGGTGGGTCTTTCATTTCATCCAGCAGAGTGGCTGTGCCTGTGGTCCATGCAGCGATGGTGGCAGCATCTCCCGTGTCCACCTGAGCCGCTCGTGGCAGCCAAGGCCAAAGCAGCAGAGGGCCCCTTTGGGCAGAGGTGGGTCTGACGGGGGAACCACCACCTGGGGAGGGGGAAAGGCATCTCGGCCCAGCAGAAGTGCACGGAAGTGTCTCACTCTCTGTAGTTGTCATCCTTCACTCGAGTAGCACCTAGGAGGGCGCGACACCTTTCAGCCGCTCTGTGCAGGCAATCAGCCCCACACAACGGTCACCGCTGTTTGGTCGCCGCTTCTGCAGATTCTGACAGGGATGTGTCTGAAGGAGAGGATTATATAATGGAGGAATGGCAGAAAAGGTGGGATGCGGCTGTGGGGGCTGCCCAGGGAGGCCCCGAGAGCACAATGGCCCTGCAGAAATCCAGCCTTGCACTGAGAGCCCCACCAGGCTGAGAGGAAGGACAGACGATGCCCCCACGGGGAAGGGCACCCACGCACATGTGTCTTGTTTCCAAAGCACATGGGGAGGTGAGTGCACAGAATGCCTTAGAAGAGACACACCTGTCAGGGCCACTTTGGCCCCTGCTGCTCCCGTGGCCCTCCTGGGCTCCAGGATGCAGCCAGAAAGGCAGCATTGGGGATGGATGGACCAAACGTTACCCAACAGGAGACCAACTTAATTGGGAAGTCGGCTTGGAGTCTTCCATCGCATCTCCTTCCCAGCCACAGAGGGAAGCTGGTGGCCCTTCCACAAACCCTCCAGGAAAGGTCCTCACTGCTAGCATGTTCTGCAAGGGTTCGTGCTGGACAAGGGTGGTGAAATTCAATTTTTGTTTACTACCGGTTCTGTGTGCATGGCTTGGTGAATGTGGTGTGGCTTGGTGGGCATGGCAGGGGAAGGATAACTGCAAAATCCCCATTCCCTCCCCATTCGGGCCAGCCAGAGGTGGCATTTGCCGGTTCTCTGAACTACTCAAAATGTCCGCTACTGGTTCTCCAGAACCTGCTGGATTTCACCCCTGGTTCAAGGCCTTGGTCTCACCGCTTCCTGGAGGACCAAAGCTGAGCAAAGAGAAGCAGCAGGAGCCAGGAGAGAAGAGAGATCTGCTGGGCTCCTTCGTGCTTCTGATCTCAATGCTACTCTAACCCTGCAGACAACTTCTCTGCTTCTGCTGGCAACCCTTTCCCGACAAATGGAAGCATGTTCCCATGTCAGAAGTGTTTGCATACTGTCTCTGGCTTCCAGAGCAGAGGGGCCAGGCAGGCAGGCAACCATTTATGGGATCAAGGGTCAAGAATTGCCTCTCAAATTGGTGGAAGCTCTGCCAATTTCTTTTAAAGGGCTGCCTTGGAGAGTTGGGGCTCTAGGAAGAAGCCAGGTGGGGGCTTCCCGGCACTGTCTCCAGCTTTGAAGGAGGCCAATTCCATTCAGAACCAGCATGACAAAAATTGCATCACCTTATCTATGTTTTTCTCTTTCAGTTGTGACACGCGTGTGTTTTTCACCATGACAGATGATCATCCGGGGCAGAATGCTCCTGGATGAATGTGCTTGTCATGGCACGGGGAGTCGGGATCGTTAACATTCAGGCAGCGCATCGCACCAATTGTGCGCAGTGATTCTGAGCCCACAAATGGCCCTCACTCATTTTGTGGGGCTGTTTGCTTATGGTAAACAAGCCATACACAGCCCAAAACATTATGCGGGCATAATGAGCGCTAACCAGCCTCCTCATCCCTCAAAACTGCCATCCTGCAGTGGGCTCCAGCGTTCCCATGCTAGGCTGGTCACAGCAAATTGCATAGCATGTCAATTAAAAAGAAGGCTCTGCCTGTTTGAACCCTACATGTATTGACAGAGGGAAATGGTTAAAACATTACTGTGTTTCCCTGAAAATAAGGCAGGGTCTTGTTTTCTTTTGACTCCTGAAATAAGCGCTTGGCCTTATTTTTGGGGAGGTCTTATTATTTTTGAGGTGCAGGAGGCGGCGAATGTGGTCACCTCGTGGCGGCTGCTGCTGTGTGGCCATATTTTCAGGGAGGGCTTATTTTAGCCCATGTGCTCCAAAGCCCAACTGGGCTTATTATCTGGGGAGGTGGAATTTCGGGGGGGATCAGGGTAGTCCATGCCTCCCGTCTGAAGGCCGTTTGGGCAGGAGGCCTTCTGCAGAGCCCCACTTGGCCTGTTCTGAGGGCTGTTTTCTTTCCTTTGGAACACCTGACCTTCACCTCCTTGTTAAAGTAAGTCCAGAAGAAACATCTGGGTGTTCTTACTTAATTAAGCAGTTTCTCGCACTTCCTTTTTTCAAGGGAATGAAAGTGTCCCTTAAAAGCCAAGTTCTGATGCAGAACCAGCAGGTGTATTTTGGATAATTCCTCTCCCCCCCCATCCCCCCTCCCACTCCATTTCAGAAGAGAGACCCATCCCCCAAGGGCCTTGGGAGACATGGGGGTGAAAGAGGGGGACATTCTCCTGGCAAAGGTGGGTGTTTGTGCTCGGGTCCTCCCTCCAGAGGCATGGTGTCCGTGTTCCTTTCCTTTCCGAACTGCAGGGGCTCCTCAGTGACAGGCCTCCCTGGGGGTGAAGAGCTGGCCAGCTGGGAAGGGAGGGAGGCCTTGGACTGAAGGGAGAGAGCTCTGCCTCCTCCTTTGGCCTTTCCCCCTGTTTCCTGGACAAAAAAAACACATCAAAGCACCCAGCCCCTGGAGGGAAGGTCTCACTTCTTCCCCAGCTGGTCTCTGGATGTTCAGACAAGGCTTCCTGGGGTCATTTGCTGCCACAAACATTCCAGCCTCCCTCCCATCTGGAGCACCCAGGGCTGCCCAGGTCCACCCTCAGCAACGTTTCTCTTCTGTTGGGATAATCATGCCCTTTGTGACCCTGAAACCCAGCCATCCTCCTCATCTAATGACCAGGCCAGTCCTGTCTGAAGATGACAGAGAGGACATTTTTCTTTCAGGAGTTGCTGTTGGCAAGCAAAATGGTCTCCTTCCTCATAATGCTCCTCAACTCCTTCCCTCCCCTTGGCTGACGGGCTACATTCTCCATTCCTTCAAGGAAGGTGAAGGCCAGCAGCTGCTTCCAATACTTCCTCTTTTTTCCCTGAGTAGTCCTTAAGTGCTGCTTCTTTATTGCATCTTGTAACAAGATTGTAGTTAAAACCCAGGCAGGCCTTGAGCACCCAAAAGAGCCCCCCCGCCCACCCACCCCAAGGGCCTGCACCCCCTGCTTAGCCATTCAGATCCCCCAAGGCCTTCACCTTCCCCGCCCACAGCTCAGAGACCCAAGGTCTTCCTTCCAGGTTGGCTTCCATCTGATCTCCAAGGAGAGCAAAGTCAAGGACCAGAAACATGATCCCGGGACCTGGTCAGGCTCGCTGGGGCTGCAGACCATGCAGCCTCATCCATCCCAGGGGTGAGGAGGGTTCTAATCATGGCACACGAAAGGTCTCCATCCTGAATGGCTTTGTGTAAGTAGGGAAAGTCCATCAAAGGCATCTCTGGCTGCTTCTGGCAGTTCTTGCCCAGGGTCTGATCTTCTGCTCCTCCCATTCCTCTTCCAAAAATGGCCTCCTACTCCACTGGTTGCTTGATGGATTACCAAGTGCAAAGTGTGCATTTATTTCCCCCCCCCCCCCCCGAATCCATCTGAGAGACGTTGAAAAGGGATCTGTCCCAGGTTCCTTATCTGCTCGGCACTATCGGCCGAAGAATCTTATCGCTGTAATTACCATGTCCAGAGTTGGACTAATTGCCTTTCCGGAGCCATCTGGCCTCCTGCCTTCCTGTTGTAGAGGCTCAGCAAGGAGGAAGCAGACTAGGATGGGCATCGATCGGACAGGCTGCTCCCCCAGAGGAGCAAATAGGAGCAGACAGATGTGGCACTTACACCCCTGGCAACAATCACCCCCCTCCTCCCAAAAGCTGGGAATCCTGATAGCTGAGGGAAATCCCCAACCATCCATTTGGAGAAGAGCCTCCGTTGGGGATTTGGAGAGGCCAAAGAGCCACCATGGCAGCCATGTGGGGGAAACCCTCGACTATTCTCAGGTGGAATTGCTTCCGCCAGATGCCAATCTCTGCCCCCTCTGGAAATCTCCCTGGGTCACATTCCTTCTTTTCTTCCCATCAGGACATTATTAGGGTTCCCTGGTTTGATTTTGTTAATTGGTTTGGTGGATGGAATTTATTTTTACATATATTGTATACTTTGAAAGCTACTTCAAGCCACACCTTGGAAGGCAAAAACAATTGCCATTATTAAGCTCCAAGACAAACCACTCAAAGCTGAACATCTGTGGCTTGTCCAGTCAACCCAAACATTTCCCCCTTGCAGGGCCATGGAGTGCCATGACATCACAGCAACTCAGCCAATGGCTGAGAACTGTCAGAGGAGGCAGAAGACAGAGGCATAACACCATCCTGTGGACAGACTCTGCACTGCTCCTCGCACACAGTTGATGCACATCAACCGTTGTGCAGAAGATAGAAATAGGGCGCCTTCTTCAGATGATAGGAGGGCCGCCTTCCTTGAGCCCCCTCTAGTTAGGACAAGCATTCCTGGCTGCCATGATCAACTCAAGGCCACAATCACACAAGGGAAGGCCAGGAACTGATTTGAGAAAGAGCTCCACCAGCCTGAGAGAAGGCAGCAAAGGGGATGGAGATGTCCACCCTCGGACATTCGTGCAGAAAGGACTGGGTTGGGCAGGTAGGGGGCTCTTCTGGGGAAGCCCAGGGACACCCCTACCTGGCCTTCTTTCTCCCATCCGTGATGGACCACAAGCTTGTTCCTATCTGAGAAGGGAGCTTCCAAAATAAGAGGGCAGAAAAATCTCCTTTGGATCCGCAGCAATTAGTGCCTATTTGTCTCTGTGATTCCAGATGATGTTTAGTGCTTGAAAAGGGGGGGGGGAGTGGCCCCCTGAAAAAAAAGGATGAAAAGGAAAGAGAGATGTAATTGAACTGCTCTTGCGCTCCTGGGGGACGTGGGGAGAGGCTTCACTTTGCAGCGTGATAAAGAGACGTCGCCTTGATCAGAGGCAGATAAGCAGACAAGCTGATTAGGTAGCGTCCCAGAGGCCGGGCCTAATTTTAGAGTCTGTTTGTTAACTAGCAGCCTTTTTTCTGATATTTGGTTTGCATACTGTGCCATAATATCAAGCAGCAGGCTTTTAAGGGGGAAGAAAGCCCAGGTTTGGGCAGGCAGGAAGGAGCAAGTAACCCCCCTGCAGGAGCTGGAGAGGCATCCCTGCCCCGTGTGGAAACAGCCAGGGATTTGGGTCCCTCGCGGTCCCCTCACTTGCCCAGATGTGGAGCAGCAGATGCCAATAGGACATGGAGCAGGGTGGTGAGCATCAGTTTTTTGCGTGGAGATGACCTTTCCTGAAGGCCAAAGAGCAGACTTTGGCCACCGTTCTCTGGTGGGAAGAGCTTCGGCGGGTTTGAATTCATTTCATCAGTTGAGCAGCCTGGATGGTGGTTTCTCCTTGCCTTGCAGGGGGCCTCCCAGCTGTTGCTCCTGGCAAGCCTGGCTAATTCCTCCTGCAGGTGCCAGACAGGGAGAGAAATATATTAAAGTTGTCTCTTTGATCATCTCACCACCCCACACCCCACCCCTCCTTTGGAGGAAACCATAGATATTTCGGTCGTCCAATTGATCTCGTTTGACTCTGTGACTCCCCGCCTCTCTTTCCAGCTTCACCCTGTGCATTCTCCTGGTCTCCTCTATTCACCCCTTTCCTGTCATCCCAGGAACTGAATTTTCAACCTCACCTTTACTGAACTGTCGCCAATTCCTTCTCCCATCCTGCAGACTGTCCTCTTTCTCCCTGCCTTGGAGCTTCAGCCACATCTGGGGGACTGTGTCCAGCCAACGGTCATTCTCCATCTTCTCCGAGCATCCTTGGCCGCCTTTGGCAGCCCAGAAGTCCCCGTTTATTTCCTATCAGGTATAAACTCTAAAACAGGCCCAGGCAGGAGAAAACAGCCCCAGGTAATTGCTTTCAAAACGGGAAGGTTTATCTTAAGAAAAAGAAATGGAAAAGTGACATGGGGGGGGGGAATGTTAATTATTATTTCTGCCTTTAAAACACATTTTAGCTTATAATTGCACACTATGTGTAACCCTTGCAGGTTGGCATGTTTGTTTGACACAATTGGGGAGAGAGATTTGCTGCATCTTATAGCAACCAATTGAATTAAGCTGCAGAAAAGTAGTGTAGCTGGTGGGGAGTAACTCAGGAGCTGCCCTTCGAGAGCAATTCCTCCTGTCCATCACCCACTCAGGAGGAGAAAAGGCCCTCTTCTTGGCAACACAAAGCCCTTCAAACCTTCCCAGAATGCCTTGGGTAGAACAGCTGGCACAATTGGGCCATTGGTGCATCACTGCTCCACTCCCCCTGGGGCTGCAGAATGTGGCGGTGGTGCCAGTCCTTCTTTCGGGGCTACCTCCAGGCCTCCATGTGTGGGGCAGGTGCCCTTGAAGGTGCTTTCCCCAGGAAAGGCCTGGCTTTCTGAAGTGCTGTTTGGACAGCTTCCCTGTGGCCAGGAGGGTGGCTTTGGGGGTGTCTGAGGAGGCCTCCACAGAAGATGGAAATAGCTGTGGATCTGATTAGGAATGACAGGGATCCTTCAGGAGGCTTCTCCTCTTTAACCTCTTCTCCTGTAAGGAAAAAGAAGAAGACTAGAGAGGCTGGAAATGTAGCGGTTCCAGATGAAAAACCTGAAGAAACAGAAGAAGATTGAACGTCTGTCTTAGAAACACCACGTGGACCCTTTCACCACACCCAGCGTTTAAGGCAAGGCCTGGCCTCTTGGCCACCTGGACATCTCCTGCAGAAGGTCGGCCTGATGTCACCCTCCTTTCCTTTTTTCTCTTCCAACCAGCTTGGCTATTTGGGAAATGATGGTTTCTTACTCTATGCTAGATGGTCACCAAAAGACTCTCAGAAGGTAAGATTGCTTGTGTCTAATCATGTTATGACAATTGTGGTTGTTTGGGCATCTTCAGGGTTATGAAGACCCAGGGAGGAAAAGCCATGTCTGGATGGGATGGAGAAGAACAAAGAACTGGTCTTCCTTGAGAAGAAGGGAGATGGATGAAACCAAGAGATTGTGCCTGCTTGAAAGAGAAATTCATTACATTATTTCTCACCTGAAAGCAGTTCTTCTTACTGACTTGTTCTCTCTCTCTCTCTCTCTCTCTCTCTCTCTCTCTCTCTCTCTCTCTCTCTCTCTCTCTCTCTCTCTCTCTCTCTCTGTGTGTGTGTGTGTGTGTGTGCGCGCGCATGTGTGTGTGTGTGTAGAAGACAAAACTGGGTCAGGTGCAGTTCTGAGCCAGAGGAATCCTTTGATGCGTAATGAGAGGGGAAGGAAGGAGGTGGGGCTGGAGTAAGACACTGCCCCGGTTGGTGGCTTCTGGATCTTCATGAACCACGTAGCTTGTGAATTGGGCAGGGCGAGAGGAGTACCTCCTTCTCCTCCGCCAGCCAGCCTGCTGTGGAATCTTCCTGGGGTCCCCCTGGGTGCAGCAGAAGGATCAGCCCAGGGGGCGATGCTTGGCCCCAGGACCTTTCAGCCAGGCATGCCAGTGGGCAACTGCCTCTTCCAGGAGAAACAGATCCTAACCCTGGATAAAGGGGGGCAGATGGATTTGGTCCTTGATTTATGGACCTTCCCTGTTCCATTCTAGAGGTATTCATTCTAGCCTGGGGGTGAAGTGCCAATTGGCTCAACTGCCAGGGTTTCGTCCCAAGGGAGGCACCTGGGAAGCCTGCTTCTTCCTCCGTGCCCATTCCCTGGAGGGGTCCTGGCTGCTGGGGGCCGAGGTTGCCACGGTGGAAGGTCTGCAAAGACTTTGGGGGAGGCAAAGGCCAAAGGAGTGGAGAATTTAACTGGGTGAGCAAGAGGAAAGTTAAGTTACAATATTCTTACTAGAGCAAAAAGTACTTTAAGACCCAAAAAATGAGCTGTCAGCATAGAGCAGAGGGCCAGGTGATTTCCTGGTTCCAGCTCATAACTTTCACTTCTAGCTTCATTGGCACTAAAGGCCCAACATTTTGGTGTGGACCTCCTCCTCTTCCCCCTCCCACCCTGGGTTTATTCCTAGATATCAGTTGCTGCCATCAATAAAAGTCGCCTCTTCAGCCTTAAGAAAAGAGCCCGGTGATTGTTTGGCCATCTGCAGTGAATCCCAGCCAGAAGCATTTTGTTTCTAATGTGTCACAGATGGACACAATCTGGTCTTCAGATTCACTTATTCTAACCAATTTCATGCTAGACATAATTTATATGTTCCCATAACTAGTTTTGCAAGTACAAAAAAGTGAATGTGGTTTATGAAACGGTCTTGTACACCACAAATGTTCTGTTTCCCTTTTTAGTGTGTTATATCCAGACTTTGCTAAAATTCCCAACATGAGATTCAGTGTCCAGGTATCTCACATCCAAACCCAGCCAGATGCCAACAGACAGGTCTATGCAAAGCAAAGTTAAGTACCAACCTTGCAGGCTGAGTCCATGGCAATTCCTTCCTTCGCTGTCGTTTAAGATTTGTGTGAAGAAATAGCAGTGAGGTTGTGTGATTTCAGCTCAGTACAACCCACACAGATCCCCCCCCCCCCCCCACAATGGCTTCCAGCTTTTCCCTTACGTGGAAGAGGGCAGGGCGTTGTGGTCCGCTGGCGGCCTGCAGAGTGAGACAGCAAAGAGGAACATGGGCCAGTCCTGGAGTCTGGGGAAGGCTCGGACCAGGGCTCTGCATCGGAGGCAGAGGGGGACCAGGGCCATCTGGGAATTACCTTATGTGTTGCCTCCGAAGCCTCCAGAGTCAGACAGCAGTGAGTGCATGCGCAGAGCTGCCAGAAGGCAAGAGCAGTTAAGACCGAAGGGACGACTCGGGAGTAAGGCTTGGAGGTGATTGGCCCCTCCCATAGGGCATAAAGGAGGAGCAAAGGCAGGTGAGCCTCTGCAGGGAGCAACTTCATGCTGGTCAGTTTACCTTCTGAAGCTCCGTTCTGACTCTGCTCTGTGTGGCCTTGCCAAGCTAACGGCCAGTTAAGTCTTCCATAGTGTTTCAAGGAAGATAAAGGTGGGTGCTTATCAGCCTTACCCCGAAGGACTTTGGCAGCCTGCCGTAGGACTCTTTGCAACTATTTGGGACTCATTACGGGCTGTGAACGAACATACTTCACAGCCTTTGAAATTAAAAAAGGGGGTTTTGAGACTAAGTGTGTGTTTTTTACTGTACTAGGAAGCTTAGGTCAGAACACAGGGAGCCTGGACCTTCTGTACACCAGGTAGGGGCTTTGGGGAGCCTTGGCTGGCTTCCTGGAGGTATCTCTGCCGAGCTTCCAAAGCTAAGAACTGGAGGATCAGCCAGCTACAATGTCTACAATAGCCATTTGTCTGAAATGGTATAGGGCTTCCTGCCTAGGCAGGGAGTTGGACTAGATGACCTCCAAGGTCCCTTCCAACTCTGCTCTTGTATTGTATTGTCTTGTCTCTCCACCATGAGTTAAAGCGAGTCTAAGGTAAGGTGGGTGGGGAAATGTCCAGCTGGACCTTGAGACTTCATAAACATCTGGACTTGGCATCTACTTAAAATCACGGCAACCAGGCGACAATCGACCAACTTCTCAACAGAACTTCTCGATATGTGGCCACTGAGGCTGTGCTCAAACACACCTGCACAGTCTCTCTTAGTATGAAGTGGCTTCCTTTTCTCAGTCCCCTCACCCCCCACCCGCGTTCTTCCCAGCCCTCCTACTCTCAGGAGTAGCTTCAAAATGCATAAAGGTTCCATAAGTCCAGTTCTGGCCTTCCCCACACTCTCCTTCCACGTCCCAAATGAACTTCCAGGAATTGATCTTCTCTTTACTCCGGCACAAACCCTGACATTCCATGGGGCTCCCCAGTGAGTGGGCTTTGTGATGCATGCAAACAACTTCCATGTCCTTAAGTGCATTTAATGCACGGGAGGCTTTCCAGTGGAAGGACAGCATATTTTCCAAGTCGGTCGGGCAACCAGAGAAGAATTGGGGGGGGGGGTGCACATCAGAGATATATTTTTGATCTCCGAAAGAGCTGGATTCGTCAGGCAGCCTGATTGATAAAACATCCCTCTTCTGCCAATTAAAGTGAGAGAGTCAGAAGTTTGCAGGAAGAAAGAAGGCATTGATTTTGATGTGGGGTTTCCATTACTTTGGCGAAATAAGGCTGTGCTCTGGCTTTAAATATTTATGGCTTCAGGGAAGGGGGGCCGAGACCAGCGTGGGGGGGGGGCAGATGAGTGGAAGCTGCCAGAAAATGCACACGTGTGTGTTTTGCTCCGAGGATGCTGGGGGTCCCCATGAAAACGCAAGATTGGACTTTCAACCTCAGAAATTCAGCTCCTTCCTCATCTTGGGTGAGTCCCTCCCCATCTTCCAAGCTCCGCTCCTCTCTTATCTTCCCTTTAGCCAGGGACTGCGCTATAAAGCCTATCCCAAAATGGCAGCATAATGTCTTTTTTCTAAAATCGGCCCCGTCCGCTCAGAGGCCAAGAGGAAAATAGGAGCATAATCGCCAGCAAGCATCCAAACAAAACAAACCCAAGGCCCATCCTGAAAGCCTCATGCCCAAAGAGAGAAGCAACTTAGAACTAAGAAGAAATTTCCTGACAGTTAGAACAATTAACCTCTGGAACAGAAGTTGCCTCCAGCAGTTGTGAATGCCCCAACCCTGGAAGTCTTTAAGAAGATGTTGGATAGCCATTTGTCTGAAATGGTATAAGGTTCCTGCCCATGCAGGGGGTTGGACTAGAAGACCTCCAAGGTCCCTTCCGACTCTGCTATTGTATTGTATTGTAAGGCTTCCAGAACTCTCCGTCCTTTCATCTAGGATCCTGCCATTCAGTTATCCCGGGACTCGGAGGCCATCACCGGGCGATGCGAGGAAGGAGCCCCTGGGTGGGTTTCTGAGCATTTCTTCTGCTCCACCCTTCCTCTCTGAAAGGCCGAGTCCCCGACATTCGCTGGTTGGCCCCCCCAGAGCATCCGCCTCCCTTCCTAGATCAACCCTCTTTCGTTCCAGGAAGGTGCTGAGCTCCATTTGCATGAATATATTTAGCAATGGTGCAGGATGCTCCACCAGGTGCAATGCTCAGCAAAAAGCAGCTCTTCCCTTTTAGGTCCCCGGTGCTCAATGGCGGTGGCTTCACCGTTATCTAGGAGGAACCTTTCCTTCCCTCAACCCCTCAGTCAGCCTGCGCAGGTGGAGAACTGGAGCCATGGCATAAAGAGCCCCCCCCCCAACCGCATCGAGCCTCACAACCTGTGTCAAGAAATGCAATTGGCCACTCTAGCAAGAAGGGCTTACATGCTTACAATCAGGGGTGACATTCATTTTTTTACTGCCGGTCCTGTGGGCGGGGCTTGGTGGGCGTGGCAGAGGAAGGACACTGCAAAATCCCCATTCCCTCCCCACTCGGGGGCCAGGTGGCATTTGCCGGTTCTCTGAACTAATCAAAATTTCCGCTACCGGTTCTCCAGAACCAGTCAGAACCCTCTGAATTTCACCCCTGGGAGAAACGCACTTCCTCCTCTGGACTGCCTGGAGAAGCACCTCCAGGACAGGAGGCCCTTGGAAGAAGTCCCAAGGTCGCTTAGGTGGTTGCTTAGCCACAGAGAGAGAGAGAGAGAGAGAGAGGAGAGAGGAGAGGGAGGGAGGGAGGCACATGCAGTTGTCTCTCCTTTGATTCTCTGAACCAGGCTGCCTGTTTCAGCAGAGGAGAGCAAAGTGTGGTTTTTTGCGTGTCCCCCCTCCCTCCCCTTTACTCTCCGCTCATGACTTCCTAAGGCCGTGCAGGGTTTTCTCAAGGACTGCACAGCTATTCAGTTGAACTCAGAACAACTCCCTTGGGATGGGATAATTCAGAATTGACCTGTTCGGGGTTTCTCTTTTTCCTTCCGAAGGAGAGCTAGCCTCTTCTGAGCCTTTCCACGTCTCTGAGCGTCTCTTTCCCTTCTGCTTTTGCACGGAGGGTCAGTCAAGGCCTTTCCCCTGAGAGTAGGGTGGAAGTAGAGGAGGCTGCTGAGGTCAGGGGGCTTTCAAAGGCACCGGGGTCTTCTCACCTGGACTGCCTAAAAAAGCCCCCAAGAGCCCACATGGGAAGACCACCCGGATGTTCCCGAGCGCTTCAAGTCTGCTCTTCCCTTGGTTCTCTCCTACCCTTGTTGGTGTCGTCCTTTTCCGAGCCCTTATTAAAAGTCCATCTGCTCAAACATATTATGAAGAACCATACCTGGAGCCCAATTGTTGGTGGGTAAGGAAATATTTAATGGAGTTTTGAAGCCACGGGATGATTCCCACGACCATTGGAAGTGCCCGTGAATCCACCCAAGATGGACCACCTAGACGCATCCTCCGCTTTCTCTGCCCTCAAACCATTCAAAGAGAGAGATCTCTGCTGTTTTAATTGCTTTGACTGGCTGTTTACTGTATGCCACTCAGAGTCACTTTTATCAGATGGGCAGCTATATAAATCCGAGGCATAAATAAATGTCTGCCACAACAGAATTGCAAACAATTGTCATCCTGCCCAACACAGAAAGCCGATCGGTTGTCCAAGGCCAGTCATAACAGCGCCGTTTTTCTCTGCTTTTGGCCCCGCATGCTATGTGAAAGCAGCTATTAGGATTTGTAGATAAGAATATGCCAATCCTCATCATTAATGTACTACCCTAAGCCGGGTTCCATAAACCTGAATGAAGCAAACTATAGTCAGGTGTGATGTGCAACTCTGGTCATGGAGAGATGCAAGGCCAGAGCGGTCAGAGGGGACGGCAGGCAGCCTCCTCCCTTGGCGGGGGTCCCCCCGTGGCTCTGTTGCCCCCAGGGGAGGGCAAGGGAGGCTGCAATCTGCCCAGGGTGGGAGCCCCTCTCCCTTGAGCATCTCTTCCCCGTCACCCTCTGCAGAGGGTCTGTGGCCCTTTCACCAGGGGGGAGCCGAGCCTCCGATCAATGAAGCGTCAGATGGAGAGGGAGCTGAGCTGAGCTCCACGTGTGATTTACGATTTCACAGGCCGGCTGGAATGCTGTGATCGAGTTTCTTATTGTAATGGTCTCTTGCTGAGCAGTATCCAATTAGATGACCCCCCGGGTCTTTCATATCGATTTCATTCAGGGGGGGGAGATTTGGCCCATTGTTTTCTCATTACTCTTTTGATGAGTGGGGGGCACCAGGCTACCTTTGCTGGGATGAGAGGCGCTGAATGAAGGAGAAGCCGGTGGTCCAAAGGGCATGGCCTCAAAGCCCTACCAAAGAATGGGATGTCTGGCAGAGGCAGGGCAAGCGGGGGGTCTGGGCAGACCCAGCCAAGCCTCCAATGCCATCTCCTGGAAGCTTTGAAGCACAGGCTAGAGAGCGAAGAGGGGGAAGGAAAACGGGTAGCTGAAGCCATGGAGAAAGCTCCCAAAGTCATCGGAGAGGTTCTTGCTTGAGTCAATTACAGGGCTGTCTCAGAGGGTGCAGGGAGGGAAAGAGAAGCACCCCTTTGGAAAGTCAGGTGCTGTCTTGGTGGTGCAGAAGGCCTAAACATCTGCAGATCTTTGGGCACCTAATTTGTGTTTTCCAGTCTATCAGTATCTGACCGTCAAAGGGGTCCTGCATCGGGCCCCTTTCTAGCTAATGCTGATCAAATAAGGGTCCCTCTCCCCCCCCTCATATTCATCCAGATCCACCACAGCTACAAAGAGGGAGAATATTTTGGGACCAAGCAGGAAGAGGATGCTCTCTGGGTGGACAACTTGCACAAAGCTCTGGGCTTTCAAAGGGCTTTTCTTTGCTTGCTGGTCATTTTTAACACAAGCGAAGAGGCTGGAGTCCCACTACGAGCTAAGCCAAGAGAGCCACGTGGCTCGCCAACCGTAAGGGCTGGGCTCGCCCCACAAGTGCAAGGAGAACCAAAGGAGCCACGAGATGGTTTAGAAGGGGAGGAGAGCCTCGTCAATCAGCTGAAAGAAGAAAAGCATCAGACGCTGCTTCTCTCCTTGAGGAGACGGCTGGGTTGGCCGGGGGGGGGGGGGCTGAGATGGCTTTGGCAGGAAAACAATGTCAGGGCCGTGTTCAAGGCCTTTGCGGTCCCCTGCCAGGGATTTGCCAACCCAGGCCCTTCCTCTTCCCACAGGCTCTGCCAGTTGCCATGCTAGCCACTCTGCAGGGCTTTCTGTGCTTCCCAACACCAGAGGAGCAGGTTGGGGGACAGGAATGCTAAGGGGGGGCCTTCCAGAGGCCTCGTGGGTGGACTAAAGAGCCCTCCGTACCCCCTGCAGTTCATGAGGGAAGCTGCCTCCTCCGGTTGCTCCAGGAAATCTTTCCGACCAGGCTCCTCTTAGGAGAAAAGGGCCAGGAAAACGGTTTCCCAGGGAGGGGGATTGGAGAGGAGGAGCCCAGGAGGATTTTCCCTCTTTGGAGAACAAGAGCCTCCATCCAGGCTGGGAGAGAGGGGGAGGCGAGTGCCAATCAAACGCTGGTCGAGCCTCCTCGGCCACTTTGGATCAAAGCTGTCACTTTTCAGAAGTTTGCTGGGATGAATTTCCTCCCCCTGGAGTGAGGTGGCTCTGAAATGAAGGGGGCTGGGAGGGGGGGGGTCCTGACAGGCTGCGACGCCTCCTCCGGCCAACTCTCCTCCCGCCCTAGAGGAGGCCCCGCCATCAGTCACCTTCTGCCCCACATCGAAGTCCAGGCATAGGGAAGGGGCTCCCCTCAGTCGCCCAGAAGCAGGGCAGAAGCAGGAAAGGGGGGGGGGCTGCAAAAGGCCTTCCTTCGCTTCCTCTCCCACCATCCCAGCTGATCCATTCTGACTGTGCTGCCCTTTAGCTCCTCAGAGGAGGAGGGGGGAGATTTCAGGGCAGGGGGGGTTTGCATCCCCTCCCCATTCATAACATTCCCAAATGGCTGCTTCCTCCCACTCTACCCCCCCCCCAATCTCCTTCCTGGTGCAAAGAGTCCCTTGGGGAGAGAATTCCAGCCGGCCAAAAGGGGAGGCCCCTGAATCCTGCCCTCCAGCGGTCCCTCTCCATAGCCCCCCTCCCCCCAAAGATTTGTTCTCTGCCTAATTGCAGCCAATTAACACATAACCCCAAATAAGCCTGCATCTATCCTTGTTGTTCAATAGAGTCATCACCAAGCAGTTTGAGCAGATGCTAATTGAAAATCATCAGGCAAAAAATCCCTTCGGCCGCTCAGAAATCCCTGCAAGAAAGCGCCTGGACAGAGGCGGAGCCAGCTGCCAAGGGAGGGGCAGGCCCTGCCTCAGCCCCCTCGGTCCTCCTCTCCTGGCAGGGAGGCCGGCCCCCCACGGCCTTCATAGCTGCCTCTTGCGGGAGGGCAGGGGCCGCCCAAGCAGGCCAAAGCCGCCCGTGCAGAGGCCACCTTGGAAGGGAATTCGGCCTGGTGCTCGATTCCTTGCAGAGCCCCTCAAGCCAGCAAAGCGCCTGGTGAGCCTCCCTGGCTTTGAGAAGAGGCAAACGCCTTACCTGGCAGCGAGGGAGGCCGACTGCTCCTTGCTTCTGCCGCCGGGAGATTTAAGCTCCCCTCTTTCCCTGAAAGGCCCCGGGGCCAAGCAGCCAAGTGCCCAAAGCCCCTCTTGATTCTGAGATCAGTTCAGGCTCTTCCTGTTCCTGCCCCCCCCCCCACACACACACACGGGTCTTTCACCTCGCAACTTTGCTCAAGGAGGACAGGCGCCACTTGCAACAGGAGCTTCCCATGGCTCATTTCTCCTTGAAGGAAGGTCTCATCCTGCCTCTCCCTGCCTCTCCTAAGCAGCAGATAGAAAGATTCCAGCAATTGCTTTCCTCGTTTATTTCATTTTTCTAATGAGCAAGTGAGGCTGAGTTATGGGCTTCTTGTTCCCAAGCAAGTCAGAGACAAGAGCTCCACAAACCTTACACAGAATATTGATCAAAGGGAAACATCTACCAGCCGAGGCCCCCAAATGGGGAGAGGGTTGCAGGGGAATTGATAGGGATGCCTGAGCCCCAGAAGGGAGACACGGCTGTCATTCAAAGGGTGAATGAGCTACAGATACTTTTTTTTTTAATGTAACATAGCAGCTTTGATATATGAGAGGAGCCCAGCCTCTGATTGTTATTCTAACTACCTAACTCTGTATTTGACTGCAGGAAGAGGAAAGAAACGCCACAGACCCCTGAATCTGCTGCTTTGCTAAAGGCATAAATTCTACAAACATTTTAATCACTGACGGCATATTGGCACAACTAGGAGATTTCTGCATCCACAGAAAAAACATAATATGAATAAAAGTCCGTAGAAAGGAAGGCCTGAGCAAATCTTGCTAACTTCTCATTTCGGTCCTGCCAGCTGTCCCACGAGACAACTGACCTGAGATGAGCCTGGCCCTTTGCTCGCTGTCCTCCACACTGTCCTCCGAGATGCGTCGAACACAGATGGACGGGCAAGCCAACAACATCCCAGGCTTCCATTTTGTCAGAGAGGGGCCTCGTGTTGCCTTCCATTTATTCAGGAACATCTGTCTTGCAGCTGATGGAGATGCTAAAGTTTGCCCACAGCTGGTTCTGGCAAACAGCTGGTTCCTGCAACTCCTAGCCATCCATCACACCTTCCACCCACCGTTTGGAGCGAGTGGAGTTTCATGCCACTTGGAACTGATAGTGGCCGTTTTGGAAGGGCAGGAGAGCGAATGGAAGATGTAGCCCGCAAGGGATGCCAGGGGCCACACCCCATGCCCTGATGAACTCACTTTGACCCACAAGCCCCTCAGCCCCACCCCTTTCTCCATCGCCTTCAGGAACTGTTTGGCTGCTTGATTTTTCTCCCCCTGATGTGGGCACAACATGAGCTGCCCTCCCAAGGAGGAGCCTGGCTAAGGCAGCAGGGGACACGTCAAAGGCTGGGGAAGGATCACGCAGGACCGAATTGTGGAAGGGCAGCTTTGAGGCCACTCCTGCCATGGAGCTGAGCCAGAAGGGTTTCCTCCTTTGGGGAGGGGGAGAGGTGCCCACCCGGTGGCGTCAGCAGGGACCTGCCTTGAGGAAACCAAGCTGGAGGCAGAGTCTGTCGGGGTCATCCCTTGGAAGTTGTTCTTCCATACAGCAGCAGTTCCACCCACTCCTGTTTTGGTGTGCAATAACTTAATTACGGCAATAGGTTAATTGCTTCCCTTTCTCCTGCTGGCAGCGAGAGACATCGGCTGGGCTGGCGGCTGAGAAGCGGCTGATCCAATTTATTATTTATTTTTAACCATTCTCAAGAAATTTATTTTTCTGCAGCAGATCTTGATTGCCTTCCTGTGTAGGAGAAGGGAAAGGGGAGAGGAAAGGAAGTCATCTTTTTCTCAGCAAATGGTATTCTGAATAAACATGGCAGTGAGGGAGGGGAAGGAAAGTCCACAGAGGCAGGCATTTCATGGTGACCACTGTTACAGCTTGGCTGGAGGGAAACGAAAGGCTCAGCAGCAGCCCAAAGGGTCCCATCGGATGCAGTCAATGAAGGCAACTTCCTTGGATGGGGGTCTTGTTTCTAATGCCAGCTCCAAAGTTCATGGGCTGGGCACTATCAGATGTAAGACACCAGAGATGATTGAGTCAGTGGAACAAAAGAAATAAGTCTCTAAGGTGCCAAATTCACACACGCAAATCATCTTTGGTGGCTGTGGTGTTAGCGAATTTGAAGCTAGCCTAATGTCAGTGGTGAAGACACCGAAGGAGGCTGTTTGGTAGAGAAATCCATCTCCATGAGCCTTGCATGGAGGCGGGGGGTTGGCACTGGTCCAGCAAAAGCTTTCTGCCCCCGCCTTCTCCAAAAGGTGCCACGTTATATGAGAAGCTGAGGAGGAGGCGCATCCACTCAGGAGCGTGGCCTGTTGAACTCCAGGCTGCTCTGCAGAGCCCTGTCAGAGGTTGGTGAGCTAACAACCGAGGAGAGTGGCAGGAACCAAGGGAATTGCAGGTGTTTCCAAAGGTGATGTGGGCACTTCAGAAACCTCTTTCCACTTTTCTCAGTTCAGTGGTATCCTTGCAGCTTCCTCCCAATTGTCCAGGTGGAGGTCATTCTGCAGAGACCTGGCATCTGACCAGAGCCTCCCTGCCCCCAGGTGGGAGCTAAACGGATGAAAAGGAAGCCTGACAGGCAGAGGCAGCTGCTTTCCGAGGAACAGCACAGATTCCTCACCTCCAGCTTCTCCTTCTGCAGAACCTCCTGCGTCCTTCCGCAAAAGGGGCTTGTGGAACCAAAGGTGGGTTCTTGCCACCCCCCAACTTGGCAGCAGCTGCCAGAAAAGCCCAGGGACGGGGCTTTAAGAGCTGCACCTGCAGCACACCCAGCAAATCAGAGGGGGAAAGTGAGAGCACCGGAGCCCTTTCTTGGTTTCCTCATTTCTACACAGAGGACTGCAACTCAGCCGTGATCCAGGCTCCCACGCTCGGTCCCATGGATAGTGGCTTTTTATGGAAGAGCCATTGTTTCAACATCAAGCCCTGAGCGAGGATGGGGGGAAACTGGGTGACCGTATGGCTGTCCAAGCTGCAACCCACCCACACCAACCTCTGAGATGCTAGATAAGAAGCCAGGAGAGGTCTTCTTCAGGAGGACGTCCAAGGGCACCCCCAGAAGTGGGTCTCAGGGTCCCTTTTCTTTGCAGATGTTCTCACTTTGTTCCAGGATTGGATTCAAGGCTGCCTTTGAACAAAGAGGGAGGGGGGGTGAGGGTCTTTGTTGCTTTGTATGACTCTCGTGTGCAGCAAAGTCTCAGTGGGAGGCTGAAAATGTCTTTATCACCACCGTTCCTCAGAATTGGACAGCGCCTTGAAGCTCAGATAAGGTGGAATGAAGAGTCTGCAGGAGACTTCAGTCAAGTGGAATTTGCATGGTGAAGCTCTCTTCTATCTCACTGCACTAACTTTTGCAGAGAGTGTGTGTGTGTGTGTGTGTGTGTGTGTGCGTGCGTGTGTGTGTGTGTGTTTCTTGAGCTTCTACAGCCTTTCTCCCAGGTTTTGCTGAGCAACTGCTGGCAACAGAGAAGGGCTGAGGGTTCCACACACACCCACACCCCTCGGCTGAGCTACCCAAGAAACCTGCGAGGGTGAAAGAGTTCTGCATGCTTGGATTCAAGGGGAAGAGATGAAAGGACAGCTGCAGAGTTGCCTTCTCTCTGCATTTCCTTCTGAAGTGAGGAAATGATCTTACCAGGGAAGGATGGATATAATGTGATGTCATCTTTTTAGTCTCCAGAGGCAGAAGGATGCAGGAAAAGGTGAAGGACAGGCAACAAAGGGGTGAGAGAAAAGGAGGGATGGGAAAGCAGGGAGGGGGGGTGAGATCAGGAGGAGAGAAAAGGTTTTCCCTAAACTCTTACTGCCCAACTCATCTTCTCCATCAATCAAACAACTGAGTTGTACACAGCACTAGAGATGCACTGATGATGTTACCTAACTTGGTAGCAAAATGTCTGAAGGGAAAACCACCCATGCATTCTGGTCAGAGAGAATGAGGATAGGCTCCAGCACGAGTCCAAAAGCTCAGAAGACTAAGCCTCTGGTCCTGGTGACCGATCCTGTTTGCATCCCCAAAACAACCAAGTTCAGAGAACAGCAAGAACCCAGCTGTTGCTGTTGTGTAGCCAGGACCACTGCACTTCAAAGAGAATGCTGTGCACTTGAAAAAGCTGCAAGAGAGCCAAGCAAAAATAATTCAGAGGCTAGAGCAGTTTTCCAGCTCTGGAAAATGAGGCCTTGGGCCAGGCACAAGGAGTTGTGAGGTTACAATCCACTGCCAATATGCTGTGCGTGTCGTATAGGACTCCTCTATTTGTAGCTTCGTGTGGAATCAATTCCCACATTAAAATTCCGAAAGCACCTCCTCTTTTGCAGGAGCCAGTTGGGTTGAGCTGTTGTGCTGACTGGTGTCACTTGGCTTTTATTTCCTTGAGTTCGTATGGGATTTTTTACTTCCTTCCTGCCTTCAGGACCAAGGAGAGCTCCTGGGCAACGGGAGAGTCTGCAGAAAGGCCACCGGAAGAGCTGGGAAGGCTCTCTGCTATTCCCAACGCCATCCTTCTCACTGCTCTCCACAGAACTGGGCATCGGTTCAATCCGTTCCAGCTCTGATCACTGGTGTTTTGCATGAAGCTGGGCAGGGATTTTCAGGTGGGGAAAAAAACCCAGGTTTTTCAGTCCACCTGTTGCCTCAGGGTGAAGCATCCCAGAAAGATGTTTCTCCATCAGCCCAGCCTTTCTGTTGTTGGAGGCTGATTTGTGCCAATCCAGGCTGATGGGAGAGCACCATGTTCCAAAGTCAGTGGGGACCACGAGGCCACCTAGCAGGTCCCCGTGGAGAGAGGAGAGAGGAGACACCACCTCATAGGGCTGCCCCTGTTTGTCCAGCACCCCAGGTTTCTCAGAGCAAATGGCCTTTGCCAGGGATTCCTCTGAGGCCCAGTCCTAAGGTTGCATATGTTGACGGATGGCAATGAGGCAGCTGCTAAGTGGCAACTTGGTTGTGTTGCTGTATATCATTATTCTGTGATTTGTCTATTTTCATTAGTGCAAATATTCTCAAGGGCATCCCTGTCTTAAGTAAATCCGTCCTTTCCCTTGTCGGGGGGCCAGAGGAGCATCCAGAGCCCCTCAATTTAACACATTGCCTCCGTCCGACTTCAGAAAGAGCTTGGTGGGACCAACAGGGAAGCCCCCAGCCCCAGTTCTCACCCGCAGCTCACAGGTTGCACGAGCTCGGTTTGTTTGCGAGATAAGCATCATTCTCCCCATAGTAGGTTCGTTGATTTAAATTAGGCCTCGATTCTTGCTTAAATTATAGTTTACTGTTCTGCACCCTGCTCAGAAGCGAATTACCTTAAGCAGCAGTATTAATAACACGGTTATAATTAAGCTTCATTACTGTAGGCAGTTTGCTGAAACAAATTGCTTCTTCATTATTATTATGGCACCTTTGGTAAAAAGACGATTTCCCCAGAATGCGACCTTCCTGCTTTACATCGGGAAGCCAGACTCAGGCCGAGGGATGTGGCTGCATCAGCCTCCTGGCCTCTTCTGTCGGAGCTCATTAGAAGGAAGGAGACCGGAGGCCCAAGCAGGAGTCCAGGCAGAAATCCGAATCTGGGTGAAATGGGTAAGTGAAAGACTGGAACTTTCCCTTTTATTCTGAGGCTTTGTTCCTACTGTGTGCATCATAAAAATACAAATATTTTTTCTTAAAGAGCAAAAGGAGGGGGGGAGGGAAGAGGCCAGGAAGATAGGCGAACGTTCATAAAGTCAGAAATAGTTCATTTAATTCTAGCTTCCCTCGTTCACACATGGGCGGTTTGTGTGTGTGTGTGTGTGTGCATTAAAAAAAATGAAGCCCGCAATTCTAAGTTCATTTCTTTGGCTGCAACTGAAGCAATGCTGTTTACTTTGGATTGGACGCATTGCACATAGAATCATGCCTTAATCATTGAGTCCCACTGAGGGAACTAAACACCCAGAGGTTTCCGTAGGTCTTCTGTCTGTGTCCTGGCACTGACTTCCAGCTGTGGAGGAAGACCAACAGCTGGAGGTGGAGGCTCCCGGAGGGTTCTCCTCTCTGCCAGCCCAGCAGCTTCCTGGCATCTCCTCTCCCTGGAGAAAGGGGCTTCTTGGTCCCAGAGACCCTGTGGGAGCCCCGGGCGTCATCTCAGCTCCACCCGCAAGGCCCAGAGCCCTCAGCCCTCAGCCCAGAGCCTTCCTCCCACCCATCATCCTAAGGGCAGTGCCTGCTCTCCGGGTTTGCAAATGTACATTTGACAGGGAAGGCAGCATCCTGGCCAAGGGGGCACCACAGGAGGGAAGCCAGGGTCGGTCCAGGCCTTCCCACTGGAGCTTTGACCTGCCTTCTAAGACTCCGACCAAGACCGACTGTGCTGGACCCCACAGAAGCCTGCCTTGTTTTAAACAAAATGCCATTGCTTTTCAATGAAAGCCTCTGGGATCAGGAAGGAAGCAGGACACCAGCCTCCAGCTGACATTCCTCTATTTACCGTTGCCGCAATCATGGCCACAATTTGCCTGCATTTTGCCTGCCTGTAAAAAGCAGCCATGGAGATTGTCTTCAGGAAATCTGTGCACATGAGAAAGGAATTTAATTCTGGGAGGAGGAGGAGGAGGAGGAGGAGGAGGATGAGGAGGGGGAGGGGGAGGAGGAGGAGGAGGAGGAGGAGGAGGAGGAGGAGGCTGTCCAGAGTGCCATAATCCCCCTTGCATTATTAATAGGGAATTGGCGATTACCGTGTGTATAAACTGTTTGTCTGCCTGACGCACACTTAATTACCCAACCCGCTGTTATAAGTCCAGGTGGAGCCAGTCGGGGCTGTGCACATCAACCAGCTGAGGGCTACAGGTGCAGGGCTGGGGATGGCACGGGAAGCGGAGGGGAAGGAGGCTTCCTCTGGCATCCTGGGGACCTACAAAATCACTGCCATGTGCCGGGAGGGGGCTTCTGAGAACCATTCTTTGCCTTCCACGGGTGCCCCCACCCCTGCAGCCTGCCCAAGGGCCTTTCACCGGCACCAGGCTCCATGAGACACCCCCCCCCTCCAGCTGTGCAGAAGAAACTCACCGGTGCGCCTTCGACCGCAGCTCCTTCCAGCCTCCCGGCTGAACCAGGCAGCCGAGCCCGACTCTCCCCCTCGGCTTCGCCTCCCTCACAGAGGAGTAGCCGGTTCTGAAGCGGAGCAATCTTGGGGAGATCCGAGGAGGCAAGAATCGATACAAGGAAAAGAAATCTATTCGGTGGCAAAAGGAGCTTTGCGGAGAAGCGCTTCCTCTTCCCAAGGGACTCTTCCAAAGGGGCCCCAGGCCAGGCGCTGCCATGCCCCGAAGAGGCCTGGTTCTCCCCAGGTGCAGCTCCCTGCCTGGCCTCCGAAGCTCCCACCCTCTCTGGCGCTGGGGGGGGTGGGGGGGCGTTGGGCTGAAGTTGTGCTGGCAAACTCCAGGGAAGGAGGCAGCAGGCCAAGCCTTGATTGGCTGACCCGCCCGGCTGCGTCTTCCACACCAGGCCCCAATTGGGCTGCTCCTGAATCTTTAATACGAGAAAAACGAGCGCGGCATTTTTCCTTTAAAGATTTACCATGTATAAATGTATGAGAATATTAAAGGCAACAATTAACTTTATTGGGAACCTTATATTCTCCAGCCTCATTAGAACTGTCAGCAAGATCTATTATTAGTGTTACTATGCAGATAATGTAATAAAAAGGGTATTTAAAGTGGATGGTTTTGTGGGGAAATAAAATAAGTTCTTCTGTTCTTCCGATTTGAAAGTTGCACCACACGGGAGACCCAAACTGAAGCGATGACCCCTCCTGCATCCAGGGAGGAAAGGAAGCGCCAACAGCAGCTGCCCCTTCCCCTCCACAGCGACATCCCCCGAACCCCAGGACTGGTGTCCAGCAGGGGCTGGGGCAGCTGCCGGCTTTCTCCAGCCTCAAGAGTTGGGCCCTGATTCACGGCCCGTCTTGGCAACCAGGGGAGGGAGGGGGCCTTTCCACAAGCCTGGGAGGAGCTCAAGAGCTGGGCAGGATGTGGCCCAAACGGCCCAGGAAGCCCATCAGCACCAGAGGGCATCCTTGATCTTCACAAAAGCCACAGGGGGCCTTTGCGGAGGGGAGAGCCATGAGCCCTCCCTCATTCCTGGAAGAAACGTTCAGGCTAACGCCTGGCCCCTTCCCCTCCTAAACGCTCAGCCTCCTTTGGTGGGGTCTTGTGGGGGCTTTTCTCTGCCACCGTCAGACCCCTCGGGGATCCACGGGTGGGTCTGAGTGCCCCAAAGAAGCTCCTCTGAGTTCTCCAGGCCCTGTAGCAGCCCCAGGCTCACTTACCAAAAGGGTGTTCTATTTCCCTCCTGGGCACCACAAGGACTGTAGGTTCCTCAGGGCCTCCTTAAGAAAAAGGCCTCCGCTCTGTCCAGCAGCATCTCCAGAGCCCGCAGGAGCCACCGGCATGAACAAGGCAGGACAACCAAGGGGAGGGGGGGGCGGCCCTTGAAGACAGCAAGGAGGGTCTTCTGAACTTCAGAGGACTCAGGCAAGTGGGATGGGGCAAAGTGCCTGCTAAAGATGAAGACCGAGCAAAGACGGATCCACGGCGTGGCTTATGAACAAGGGGGCTTGGTGGATGCAGACAGTCTGGGGCCACTGTGGGCATCTAGTCCAGCCCCTTGCTCAGTGCTAGAGCAGAGATTAAAACATCCATGACGAAACAGCCTTTCTTTGGAGGTGGGTCTACCGCTCCACTATCTCTGCAAACCGGCCTGCGGAGCATTTTCGGGCTCATTGTCTGTGCCAATCCTATCTGGCTGCCATGCCTGGACATTGGGGTCACCTTGTGTCTTCGAGGCTGTGCGGGCTTGTCTCCATGTGTGAGCATGTGCCGACAGAGAGACACAGAAGCACCAGCACTATATTATCATCCCTAAGTGGGGAACCAATTTGCATAACTTAATTAAAATTTTACAGTAATCTTCAACTTGAGTCAAACAAACAAACAAAACACCGTCCTCTTCCTTAAACCTCGAGGTTAATTAGCTCCTCTTAGGTGCCTGGCACCTTGAGGGAAGCTGAACACAGAAGAGAGCAGTCGAGTCATCGGGGGGGGGGGGGGAATCTGGCTTGCCAGGAGGTGCAGGTGGGGAGCTGTGAATCCCGGGTGGTTTGTGCATGGTGCTCCTTCTCTCGCTCCTTCACCTCTCCTCAGAAGACAAGCACCTATTTTATTTATTATTATTATTTATTGAATTTATACCCCGCCCAAGCTGCAAACATCTTGGGAAGGACTCAAGAAGCCTCGTTCAGCCTGTCCAATAGATTTGCGCAGTGACTCCTCTCTTCTTGGTGGAGTCACTGGACGCTGCCATCAACGTTGCCCAAAGAAGGTTCAATGTCTTCCCAATAGTGCCTTCTCCTTCTTCTAGATCTGCTTAGATCTAGAACATGCAGCATTTGGGAGCCCCTCCCCCTTTTATTCTCTTGCACCGACTGCTCCACGCTGCTTCCCCACATTCCACCGGAAGGCCCCCCTCAAAATGCCCTTGAAGGACGGGGAAAGAGACAGAATCCCCAGCTGATTACAGGGACCCAGCAAAGCCACCTGAGAAATAATGCAGCACAAAGACAGGCAAGCAGGCAGGCATGGGGGAGGCTCTCTGGGCACGGATGAGGAGACGACTCAGCCCCGTTCTTTCTGGGAGGCTCTGAAAGCACCGATATCTATTGTGGAATTTGGCATTCTTTGATATGGAATCTTAGAGGATCTCTTAAGTACCCAATTAGCATGTAAGAGCCCCGTCTGGTGGAGAGTGTTTGCTTGTGTATGTTTTAAGTATTTACTCTTCCTTTCTAATTAGTGCTTCATAAAAAAATAAATAGGGAAAAGTATCTTGTCTTTGGGCCATCTGGATTTAAAGATTAAAACACATGTTTTCTGCCTGGAAGGGGAGTGGATTCAATTTGTCTCTAGACAGAGCAAGGTGTGAATGTGCAGATATGCAGCACAGAAAGTTGTGAGTGTGTGTGTGTAGCTGGCAATGCAAGAGCAGCTTCAGCATCCCGGGAACTGATGAAGGAGAAGCTCCTCTCCCAACTGATCCTCAACCGGATGCAAAGACTTTGTGGGGTGTCCCATTCCAACCACTGCGCCTGAGAGGCTTCTCCGAGAAAGGAGGGTTGAAGCCCAGCGAGAAGCCACTCCTCTCTCTCCTTCTCAGGAAAAGGGTCCCCTTAATTCCACCTTTCTGCAAGTCTTTATTGTCTGCAAGTCCTCATCCTCAGACACCGTCTGCCCGCTTGCCTGTATTTATTTGCCTGCTTGCACTTAACAATCATTTGCCTCATCCCAGAAACGTCTTTGCATTTGGGGCCTCTGGATCCCCCTCGGTCAGTTGCATAGACACTTCCGGGTGTGTCTCTGAGGGGCCCTCCCTGGGCACCTGCACCAGGGGCCCCTCCCTGTCTCCCCTTCCGGGGGGGGGAGCGTCTTTCTCTGAGGCGGCTTCAGGAGATCCTCAAGCCACCCGGCTCTGCTGCTGATGCGTCCTCAACCCTCCTATGGCACAGCTGCTCCCTGAGCCAAGAGAAGTGGCCAGCCCCCAACAAGGCGAGTGGGGCCCTTCAGTTTCCCTTGGGCCACTTTGAAGACTGCGGGCCAAGCCTTCTCCTGACTGGGCTGCTCCCTGGGGGCCTCTCAGCGGCTCCTCGGTGCCCACATCAGACAAAAGAGGGGGGTGGGGAAGAGGGGAATCAGCTCAGTGGTCTGAGCTCTGACTTTGCAAGGGCCAGCCCTCCTCCTCCCCCTCCACCCACACCAGCCAGAGTGCTTAGATCATGAGGGCCCTTGGGGGAGGGGGGCTTTGCTGTGGCCCAAGGAAACATCTGGCAGGGCAGGAAGGCCGTGTGGTGCCAGCCTCTGAGCTGGTGGGTTTCCCTAAAAGGCTCTTTGGCTCTTTTTAGCTGCTGCTTTAATGACTTTGCATTTTGTTGCCCGACCCCTACCCCAAGGATCTCGAGGAGGATTTGCATCATCATCACCACCATCGTTTTCTTCTTCTTCTTCTTCTTCTTCTTCTTCTTCTTCTTCTTCTTCTTCTTCTTCTTCTTCTTCTTCTTCTTCTTCTTCTTCTTCTTCTTCTTCTTCTTCTTCTTCATCCCTCCGTCACTCCATCGCTCCTTCATTCCTGCAGGGGCCCTGCCCACCAGACTCCCCTGCCAGCCCTTCCTTGCCCCCCCCCCAGCAGAAAGGGGTTCATCTCTGGCTCAAGAGAAGCCCCCTCCCCATTCTCGCCCCTCCCCAGCAGCCAAGGGCTCCAATTTCTGAGAAGCCCCGGGAAGCCTGCCTTCTGCCACTCCTCTTTGAGCCTGGAGTTGCATGTCGGAATACCAAGCACGTTAATAGGTTAAAGTAAATCTAAAGTTACATTTGAAAGCCCAAAAGATGAAAGTAGATCACAGGCCAAAGATCAAACAATCTAGAACCACTTCTAAGCTTTTTACTGCTGGAGATTATTAGCATTTGAAAGTGAAGAGCATTAGAGGGGGGGCGGAGGGGGGAAGAGAGAGAAGGAAGTTGGGAGGAATTTCAGCGGTGCAGATAAAATGGAAATCAAACGGAGCCAGGAAAGGTGGCGGGCAAAAGGGGAGGGCCGCCATTCCAAAAGGCCTTGCGGGACGGGGCTTCTATTTTTAGAAACCAAAGAAAGGTTTTAGCTGATTGGGTTGGAAATAAAGTAAACGCAGCAAACAATTCAAGGAGGCCGAGGCCTTCCGCTCGCTCTCTGGTCCCCTGCCCTGAAGGGCCAAAGGCTGGCAGGAGGAGGAGGAGGAGGAGGGCGACAGGAGCTCTCCAGGGTGCTGGAGCCCCGGCCTGACTCGGGGAAAGGCCCAGGCACCCCTCCCAAGACTTGAAGGGGCCACTTGATGCCCAGAGCAGCTTCCAGCAGGGGAGAACTCTTGGATGGGGGGTGTTTCAGGGAGGAACTGACAGGATTCCCCGGTGGGCTCCCCCCCAACCCCCTCCCGGCCCCCTGCCGAAATTAGTCCTTGCGAAGCGCTGTCAACCGGCTGAATTGCCAAACAGGAAATGCTCAATTGTGTGGGGGCTTTTTTAAAAAGAGATTCTGCCAGTTGGTTGCTTACAACTGTGGAGGGTGGTTATAATCCCTTGAAGTTATTTGATTTCCATTGTTTTCTTTGTCAGGCCGACCCAGATATTTTTATCATGTTGGCTCTTCTATCTGTAATTATAGCACACAAGTTCTTACAACATGATGCTTTTGATCTGTTATTCTATTATTTCCCTTTTAAATAATGATATGATACCTGGATAATTACTTTGATAAGCATCTGATCGATACTAAAAACAAATAATCTGCTATTTTAATTCAATCTACACTTCTTTCAATCACCCAGTGAATGGTGAAAGGTAGCTGTGTGTGAGACAGAGAGAGAGAGAGAGAGAGAGCACATGTGCACACGTAATAAATCCACTCAAGTATGACTAGTGATTCACAAAGGTGATTCATTCCTATTGAATTTCTTTTTCTAAGAAACGCCGATCATTTAGTTCAAAGAGTTTGGGATTAATTTCCCGATACCTCTGGGCTCGGATGTGGAGGTTTGGGATGCTTTTCAACAGGATTCAATGTTTGTGTCCATCCAGCCCATCAGTAGACACTGAATTAGCCAGCATGTTTCTCCTGGGTTTATGCTTAGCCATAGTTTGCTGACTGAAAGCACCACAATACTCACCAAATACCAGACCATATTGGGACTGCTGTGATTGGCTTAGTGCAGGGGTCTCCAAGCTTTGCTTGCTGAGGAATTCTGGGAGTTGAAGTCCACAAGTCTTAAAGTCCCCAGGTTTGGAGACCCCAGGCTTAGTGTGTTGTTTGTGCTACGGCAAGTGATGTGGGGAGGCTGCATGGAGCCACAGCAAGTGGGAAGAAGCTCCCATTGGATAGTGAAGGGCATCGAGACCCATGCTCTGAGTCTGGAATTGTGGGCACCTGGGAGGAGGGGGACCAAGGATGGCGCCTGGGCAACAGCATCATTCCACAAATGAAACAGAGGTGTGATGGTCATAGTCTGTGTGAGTCGCTCTACTCTGATTCCTGGTCTTTGGGTGACCTTGAAGCTAACTGGCACTTTTGTGCGAGGAACCCACTTTTCCTGACTCAGAACCTGCCCCACAGCCAAGCTTAGCCCTCTCCCTTTGCCCTCCTCGCCCCCCCACTTTGCTTGTCTTGGCAGAGCCTGAAAAGCTCCAGTCCTCCAGGCCTTGACCAGAAGAGCCAGAGCTCCTCTGCATGGTCTTCCTGCATGCCAAGCCCCCCTCCCCCTCTGCCACAGGACGATGGGTTGGTTGGTTCGATTTCTATCCCGCCTTTATTATGTTTACAAATAACTCAAAGTGGGACTTCTCCAGCCCACCTTCCTCCCTCTGTTTTCCCAACAACAAGAACTCAGTGAGGAGGGTGGAGCTGAGAGGGAGGGACTGGCCCAAAGTCAGCTAGCTGGCTTTCATGCCTAAGAAAGGACTAGAACTTACCGCCTCCTGGTTTCTGGCCTGGGGCCTTCAGTCCAGAATGCCTGCCCAGCCAGACCACGCTCGGTCAAGGAACCTGCCTGGACGGCAAGCCTGAGGCCTTCTCTGCAGCAGAAGAACCCATAAGCCACAGCCAGTTTCCTCCCAGCATTTAACCTTCTCCTGCTCATGGAGGCCTCTTGTTGGTGGCTCTTCAGGGATGCCCCTCCCTCCTCCATCTGGCGGTGCCCCCCTTCTGAGCCCAGCCCCCCTTCGCTCACACCACCTGATGGGCAGGCAAGGCCAACTCCCTTTGTTACACCCGGTGCCCCAAGGCAGCCCCTCTGACTGTCCTCTGGGGCACAGAGGGAGCCCCTGTCTCCTTGTTCCCAAGGAATAGAGACCCCTGGCTTTGCCCCACCAGCCACTCCCTGGGCCTCAGCTTGATCACTGGGCATGCGCAAGATGGCGGTCGGCTCTTGAGTCCCGTGCGGGTCGCGGAGGCTCAATGGCCAGCAAAAAACGGGTATGTCCGGCCCGGAGACGAACGAAGAGGCCGGACCCAGTGAGTGGACCACCTGAGGAGCGTTTTGAGACCAGGCGGGTCTCTCAGGGTGGTCGGAGGATCGAGTGGTGAGGCTGGAGAATGACGGAGGTTGGAGGCAGGAGGAGGCCGGCTGATGGAGCGCTGGGCCGGGCGCCGAGCCGGACGCCGGGCGCTTCCGCCGAGCGCCGCCCCGGGCTGGAGGTTGGAGGCTGGAGGCTGTGAGAGAGCCTCCGGCTGGAAGGAAGAAACAAGGAGGAACGAGTTGCCGGTGAAGAATGGAACGCTGGGCCGGGCGCCGAGGCGGACGCCGGGCGCTTTCCGCCGAGCGCCGCCCCGGGCTGGAGGTTGGAGGCTGTGAGAGAGCCTCCAGCTGGAAGGAAGAACGAGGAAGAACGAGTCGCCGGCGAAGAGAGAGGCTGTGAGAGAGCCGGTAAGGAGAGCCGAAACGACTGTGACGACCGAGCGGTGAGCGGGGAGAGGCGGGGGCGAGCGGCAGGGCGGCATGAAGGCCTGGCCACCTGGCAGTCGAGCCGGACGCCGGACGCCGTACACGAGGCGCCATTCAGAGGCCGTGAGAGGGCCAGAAGGCTGTGAGAGAGCCGGACAGTATGAATGGCGAGCAGTGGGGGCGAACGACGGACGGCGTGGAGGCTTGATATGGAGGCCTGGCTGCCGGGATGAAGCCGAAGGGCCATGAGGGAATTGAAAGACCTGCAGCTGAGGCCTGCAGCTGAGGCCTGCTTCCTAGATCTTACCCCATGGCCCACCTTAACTTTAACTTTTACCATCATTGACCTTCTGCCTGAACTACCTGCGCAACTTGGGTGTCCTCCTAGATGCCCGGCTGTCCATGGAAGATCAAGTGACAGCCGTGGCTAGGAGGGCGTTTTACCAGGTTCGCCTGGTTCGCCAGTTGCGCCCCCTATTGGATCGGGACGCCCTTCGCACAGTCACTCATGCTCTCGTGACATCTCGACTGGACTATTGTAACTCTCTCTACATGGGGCTTCCCTTGAGGTGCACCCGGAGACTGCAGATGGTCCAGAACGCAGCCGCGCGGGCAATCCTGGGTACCTCTAGGTTTACCCATGTAACACCTCTCCTGCGCGAGCTGCACTGGCTGCCTGTCGTCTTCCGGGTGCGCTTCAAGGTACTAATTATCATCTTTAAAGCGCTCCATGGCTCGGGACCTAGCTATTTGCGGGATCGGATCCTGCCCCATACTTCCTCACGGCCGATTCGCTCCCACAGAGAGGGACTTCTCCGGGTGCCGTCCACTAGACTTTGTCAGCGGGCGACGCCCAGGGGAAGGGCTCTCTCTGTGGCGGGCCCTGCCCT
The DNA here is from genome assembly GCA_039707465.1 of Rhabdophis nuchalis. Classification (NCBI taxonomy): domain Eukaryota; kingdom Metazoa; phylum Chordata; class Lepidosauria; order Squamata; family Natricidae; genus Rhabdophis; species Rhabdophis nuchalis. The sequence goes on along the minus strand of CM077653.1, from coordinate 727,499 downwards.
CTGGAATGACCTTCCCCCCGACATTAGAACGACCACGGACCTCCGCTCCTTCCGTCTGAAATTAAAAACATATTTTTTCTGCTTGGCCGGTCTGGGATAGTCTCTCTCTATGGGGTTTTAGTGTATAGTGGGAATTTTAGTTTAGATTGGGTATTTTAGCACAGGTACTATTTAATTTGTTTTTAAGATGTTCTTGATTGTATATTTATGGTTTTTAGTTTCCCTGTGCACCGCTCCGAGTCCCTATGGGGAGAGGAGCGGTCAAGAAATTAAACTATTATTATTATTATTCCCTGCGCATGCGAGGCAATGCACTGGGAGGGGATCTTAGGAGGCATCGTTGCCTCTGCCTGCCCAGGCCCAGCAAACTGCTGGCAACCAGCACCACCGCTCAGGTGAGGTTTGGCCCAGGGAGGCCAGGAACATGACAAGCCGCCCTCTCCAAATGGCTGCTCTTAGTAGAAGACATGAGAAGCGAGGAGAGGTGAGGGTTGGGGGATGCTTGTCAGGGAGGCTGGGAAAGCCTGAACTGCCTGTGTTTACTCAGCCGTATGGAAGGCAGCTGGAGCTGCTGGGAAGGGGGGGGAGAGGGAGGGAGGGAGGGGAGAGAGAGCGGCATTGCTTGGGGAAGGAGATGAGGCTCCAAAAGCCCTCATGGATGGTGCCTCCACACCTGCAACCTTCAGCTGAAGAAAAGGCTCTGGTGCCCTCTTTGGGCAGAAGGTGGTTTCTGGAGGCATCAAACAAGAGCAGGGGAAACGCCCCCCAGGTGATGCCTGGGGCTGAACGGATAGCTGGGCAGACCTTCAGGACCGATGCTGGGTCCCAAACAAGGCCCAGCCTCAACCGTCCTCCGTGGGACCAACCCTCACGGCCCCCTCAGCCTCTCTGAAGGTCCAGCGACCGATGTTGAGTCTCAGGCTCTTCAGGGAAAGGGAGGCTGAGAAGAGACGGTCAGTTCCAGGATGGCCCAGAGAAAAGGCTCCCCAAAGCCGAGAGCTCCAGCCCATCCAGAAGACAGGGTGTGTGTGTGTGTGTCTCTCTGCTTCCTGTAGCTTCCAGCCTCAAGTCCCATGCAAGCGAAGGAGGGCGGGGGGAGGGGGAGGGAGAGTGTGCAGGAAGCAACAAGCCCTGACTATTATATGCAGCCATTGTCGTAAAAAACATTGAAGTTGATGGTTCCCAGAGGGACTTGCTAACGTATTGATTTACTCCAGTGTAGCCCCCCCACAGGCTCTGAATGTGGCTCCCACTCAGCTGCCTATAAAATCAATCCCAGCTTTTCAGCACTGTTGACAGGGCCGTCTAATATTAATCCACTCACCTTGTCAGTCAACCCTGCTTACAAAGGCTCTAATGATCTTTACACTGTATGAAGCCAGGCAGCACTCAGGGTAGGGGGGGAGGATTCTTAGTAATGCCTGCTGCATGAAAGAGAGAAGGGGAGGGGAAGGGAGGAAGGAAGGGAGGGAGGGAGGGAGGGAGGAAGGAAGGAAGGAAGGAAGGAAGGAAGGAAGGAAGGAAGGAAGGAAGGAAGGAAGGAAGGAAGGAAGGAAGGAAGGAATTCTTATTCCAAAATGACATCTGTTGAAGCCAGGTCAACTCTTTAACCAGGCATCAAGGATTGGGGCTCAGCGACCCAAGGAAAGCATCGGGGAGACCCTGGGCACACAACAGCCACTTCCCGTGTGTTATTGAGTCATCACAGAAAAGGGCAAGGCTATTAGCAGCACACAAAGGGCCTTGATTGCCACTGGGCCAAGAGCCCACAAATTCCAGGCCAAGATGCAACCGATGCCAGCCAACAGGGTTGCCACAAATCTTTGAAGCACAGCTGAGGTCCAAGCGCTGGGCAAAACGGTGAGAAACATCATTCTGGAGCCTCGGCAGCCCCCGGGAGTCCTGGGGAGAGGGCCAATGCGAAGCAGCAGAGCGGCTGGTCGGGGATGGAAGGGATGAAAAAGACCCGCCACAAATGCCAGAACGTTGCTGATGGGTTCAGTCCCCACCACAGTTTCCGGCCCACTCAGGCACATGCGCCTTTTCTCCCTGCAAAATCCCTTCAGGGCCCTTGCTTTGCAACACTGCCTGCAGGCGACTTGAGGAGCGTGCAGAGCCAAGAAAGACGGTGAAATCCATACTCTGCACCTCTGATCAGGGGGAAGTCGCGGATTTCTTCATTTTGCCTCGTGCGATGCGAGAAGCTTCTAAGCCTCCGTTCCTTTGCCACCTTCCTTCTGGCGGAGACAAGCACACACACACACACACACCCCACAATTACTTGTATGCTCAGGCCTCCTGTGACTTAAATCTGGGAGGAGGGGGTCCTCTTGCCCTTGCCAGTCGGCTGTATGTTGTGCCACGGCCCCCAGCCCCTTTCTCACAGAGACCCACTTTTCGTGGACTCCTGGAAGACGGTTGATGTCCGTGGTTGATGCCGAGGATGCCGGTTGCCGTGAGCAACTGCCTGGCTTGGGCGGGATGTTCATCTCTGGCGCTGCGATGCTTGTCTTGGGGGTGACCTGCGATTGTTTAAAATGCTCCAACTTCATGCTTGATGTTTGCTCAGCTCAACTGAACGTATTTGTCTAAAACAGCCGAACTGAGCAAACAGCGCCAGCCGAGACGCCTCCCAGCCTCGGGCGGAACAGATTGACTCGCAGGTAGGCTGAACGGAGCCTCCTGGGGACGGAGAGGCTGTGCAGCCGGAGAGAAGCTGTGGGCCACGGCAGCCCCTTCTGCCTTCGCTTTATTAGAACTACTCAGTTATGAAATCATAAACTGCCCGGCAGAGCAATTCAGAAAAGATTAAACCACCCGCCCAAAAACTACACGAAGGGCAGGAGAAAAGGCTGGAGAGCCTCACCGAATCTCTCGGCCCCTCCTGGACGGGGCTCCTGGCGGCCTCTGCCTTCCCCCCTCCCCTGCACCCCGCTCCGCTTCTTCCCCTCCCCCCAGGGGAGAGCCTGTGTCGTTCCCCCCTCCCCCCGTGGGTGGCCCTTCAGCCTCCCCAGAGGAAGGGACGAAGGAGGGCTGGCTTGGGGTGGGGCGCTGGTTGAAGCCCTGGGTTAGAAACTAGGTGACTCTGAGTTCCAGTCTTGTTTTAGGAGCAAACTCAGCTGAGTAACTTTCAGCCCGTTATTTCCTCTCAGTGGAGGAGGAGGAGGAGGAGGAGGCAGGTAAGGCGAATCCTGTCTATGAAAGCATCAGGGGTATGTCCAGGCAGCCTAAGTCTCCCCCAAAATGCGTTAATTGGTATGTGAAACACATCAGCTGCCCCTGTGGCTGCTCTTGCAACCAAAAGGCACATTCTGCTCCCCCCCACAATCACACACACACACACACACAGCCTTCTGCAAGGCTCCACCTTTCCCTTTTTTTAAACCTCCTGCTGCTAACCAAGATTTGTTGGGGGGGGGCCTTTCCTGCCCTGCTGACTCAGCAGCTGGGCTTGCTGGAGGCTGAGGGAGGGAAGGGGAGCCCTGGGGTACCACAGACCTTTCCCTCCACCTCCTGGCAGGGAGAGCTTGGGGAATGCAGAGCTGCACCACAAATAACCCCCCTCCGAGGCAGAGTGTCTCGTCCTGATCCCGGAAGTTAGGCCTGGCGAATTGGAGGGTGGGGGAGCTGAATGGTTGAAGTGCTAGGAAGGCATCAAATCCTCCATACTCTGAGCCGGCCGTCCGCAGCTCTGAAAGATCCTTGGTTACCACATCTGGACATCCCCCAGCAGGAAGGGGATGACTGGATGGGCGACCCTTCCTCAGAATTCATCCATACTTTGCTCCTGTGGTTCACGCAAGAGTTACAGGCATCAGCAGGAGGCTTCTGGAAGGGACACACACACACACACACACACACACACACACACTGCTGTGGCAATCCAGGGTCAGGTCAGGTCAGAAAAAGCTTGATTGACAAAGGGACATCACACACACACACCTCTGTTGTAGACTGGGTGCTGGAGATGGGTGATCTCCCTTGGGAATCCACAACCATCAAGACGGGTCAGGGAAGAAACAACAGGGAGGAGAGATCCCAGGTCAGGATCCTGGAATCCTCCCTGCCATCCTGGGGGATTTTCCTCCCCAGCGTTGTCTCTGTGCCAGGCCCCTCTCCAAACTCTCCCTTTGATGAGCGGCGTTTCTACACCCAACTTGCAGTGCTTAGAACCTTATCCTGATTGATTCTGCCTCTCTCTTATTTATGCCGCTTGCTTTCCGCTCGGTCCCAGCGAACTCTTGGAAAGACCTCTTGGAGGGAGGGGCACTAATCCATCACACGTACAAATTGCATTTGGAAAGCCCCCCTTAAGCGGAGCCTGACCCATTGTGACTTAACTATAGGCAATTTGTGTTCCACCAGGCCCAGAGATCTATGGTCTCGGGGAAGCCGGGCCTCTGAACTGTGATTGCATGAATAAGCCCAAAGGGAATGCAGCCCCAGGAAGATTAGTGTGAAGAACGCACACAAACGCATGCACACACATACACACCTGGCCTGCTCCCGCTCGGCTGGTCAGAGGAAGGTCTTGGCTGTGTAGCTTCAGCCATGGAGCCTGCTCGTCCCTGCTCTCCTACCTTCCTTCCTGCCTTCCTGCCTGCCTTCCTTCCTGCCTGCCTGCCTGCCTGCCTTTCTGCCTTCCTTCCTTCCTTCCTTTCTGCCTTCCTTCCTTCCTGCCTTCCTTCCTGCCTGCCTGCCTGCCTTTCTGCCTGCCTTCCTTCCTTCCTTCCTTCCTTCCTTCCTTTCTGCCTGCCTGCCTGCCTGCCTGCCTGCCTGCCTGCCTGCCTTCCAGAGGGCCAGTGAAAAGGCAACGTTGTGCTCTTGATGACCGAGAGCAGCCCTCGCAATCTCTCCCGACTAACGTAGCCACCTGGGTGAGGAAGGGGCGCCAAAGAAGTGCCTTTGTTTTGCCGTAACAAGAAACATCCAACTGTCCTTTGGTCCAACAGGGCCTGTGCAAAATCAGTGTTGATTCATTCCTAAATTAAATGTGCCCCTCCCCCCTTTGGTGAGGTCAAATCTGCTCCGTCGGTATTTTTTCTGCCGATTTGGCCCAGCTGAAATGACAAACTTCATTGGCATGCAAATGGGCCTAATTGATAACAACTCCCTCTCTGGGTGACTCGCGAAGGGAAAAGGAAGAGGCTCGAAATGTTTCTGATTGTGACAATCCTCCACAGGCCTTTCCTCTTTGCAAAGAAAGGCCACCTCGAGAAATGAAAGAGAATGGAGCAAAATCGGATTAATTAATGCCAAAGCCAATTTCTGTATGCAAAGGGAACGACGGAGGGAAGGGAGATCTACCGGGAGGCAGGTTCATCGGCCTGGACGTCTCTATCACTGCAGCTGCAGAGACCTGCTGGGTGTGCCTGGCTTTGCCCCCAAAGCAGCAGGAGCCCCTCGGAGGAGCCAGGAAGGAGCCTCAGTGCTTCACCCTTGGACGTTAAGGCCAAATCAAACTGTCTGGGAGACCATCAACCTACCCTGAGTTAAGGGAGGCTGAGGCGGTCTGTAGTGGGGCCTCCCCTCCTCAGTCCAGTCTCAACCCACCGGCCAGAGCAGGGCAAGAGCTTTCCAGCCAACAGGGCAGCCCCCAGACTCAATTGCCAGGGAGGGTGGAGAACAGCAGCTGCTCCTAAGGAAGAGCCACCATGGAGCCAGGGCGGAGCAACTGCCCTGCCCTCCAAGGAGCTCCGTCTTTGCCTGGATGGTTCCAAGGAAAGAATTCCTGCTTGGGGGGGGGGCACTTTTCAACTTTTTATCAGACAGAAGGAAAGGAAAGCCGGAGCCTGGGGGGGAGAGCTGGCCGGACAAAGGGGGTTTCGGGAAGACTCCCATCCAGTAGCCATACAATACCAGCTCCCCCTCCCCAACCCTTATGGGGTAATGCAGACTGGAGGGGGGGCTCTGGGAAAGGAGGCTTGTGAGGGAGCCAAGGTCCCAAAGAGCCCCCTGCCCACCTGCCTCGTGGGGTCCCATTGGGAGGCCTCCCCCTGGGCGGGCCCCTTTGGAGTGACTTTTCCCAATGGCCTCATGAAGGCCCCCAGGACACGAGACCCCCGAGGCGTCGCTCAGGCCTGCGAGTAGCTGCAAAGTCCACTTGTTGGGATAATTGTCTCTCTTTAGAGAGCCGGCAAGTAGGTCAGCCGGGCGTGATGAAGTGCACTTAAGAGACAGGGATTTTTCGGAGGGCATTATCTGAGCTGTTAAGATATTTGAACGATTGAATAACCGTTATTCTCGGCATTATGCTGCCATTCTGCTAAAGTTCACCTCTCTGATGCATTACCTCCCCCTCCCCCATTCGCTGGGGGAGGGGGGTGAAGGACGTTTCAAAAGGCAGAGAGCGCATAATGCGCGGAAGGCCGGCGTGACAAAAGGCGGCCAGGGTGCCCGCTGCTAAGCTCTGGGGAAGGGAAAAGGTTGCTTTCTGTGGAGCTGAGAGGAGTGACCTTCAATCAGTGGGCGAACCGCTCAGCCAGCCTCTTGCAGCAGCTGCCCAGGATTGCCCCCAGGGCGGCTCTTGGGGATAACTAAGCCCGGGGGGGGATGGTGTCAGAGGGTTACGGAGCTCCATGCCTGAGCTGGGACTGGGGGGGGCATGGTCTGCACAAGCAAGACCCACGGCAGGAATGTCCACAGGGCAGCTGGCCACTGGGAGCGAGAGAAGGCAGCGCTCAGCCACTCTCAGCCTTTGACTGACCGGATGTGCCTGTGCAAGGGAAGCCCAGGCGCAGAGGCACAAACAGAGAGAGGTGGGGGGGGTGCTTGCAAAGCCCCTCCCTTGGCATCCAGGAGGCACTCGAAGCCACACAATTGGGGAATCGCCCCAGGAAAGGGATGCCATTTTTGTTTTGTGCAAACTCAACATTGAAAGAAGGATGTGAATTGACACAGAAACGGGCAAGATAGACACACACGAGAAATAATACTTGGGGAGGGGAGGGAAAGGAATTTAAACAGAGTTGAGAATTTGACTCAAATTTCTTTTCTTTTCTTTTCTTTTTTTGCAACAGGCAGTCCCAGCATCCCAAACGCTTCTTGGGGATTCTTTTGAAAGAGTCAAACCAGGCCCTAAAAACACCCTCCAGCTGCTCCGTGTTTTGGCCTGCAAGGGGACGGGGGGGGGGGGTTGAGATTGGAAGGGTTTGCTGCTTTGGCATCCTTCTCCTTCCTTCACCTTTGAGCCGGTCGGTTGAGGGACACGGAGCAGCCTCAGGGGAACACATTCAAGCACCGTTGCCGTCACTGGGCACCATACCCAAAATATCTTGCATGGCACTTGGAAAATCCGGGCACTGACAACATTTCCATCGGCCAAGGGTGAAAACCACACCGCTTAGATCCACAGGCTGAACGTACCGTATGGCCCCCATAGATTGCAAGCGCCCATTGAGTTCTTGGGAAGAACTCAGTGCAAATGAAGGGCAACACAAGCTAACAGACAGCTGTGACTTCCCATTGTTGTGTATATTATAATAATAATAATAATAATAATAATAATAATAATAATAATAATAATAATAATAATAATAATAATAATAATAACAACAACAATAACAATAACAACAACAACAATAATAATAATAATAATAATACCCTACACTTTTTTCCTTTGTTTTTCATTTTTCGTTTTGGGGGTTTGTTTTATAAGTGCAAAGGGCCCAAAGCCTTTTGGGGGAATGTAGGCAAAAGAAATGTTCTGATTTCTTCTGAGTGAGAGAACCACGTAAGCCCTCCCCCCTGAGCGCCCCCCCCCCCAATTAAACTTTCCAACAGGCCAAGAGGAGCATCCAGATCCAGGACCCTGCAAGGGAGGGCTGTGGGAGCCGCCCTGGCAAAGGAGATCTCAGCCCTTGGAAGGCAGCTCCCACCCTGCCTGCCTCTCGCCTGGCAGCTCCTGCCTCCTTGGCCCTTCTTCCTCTCCACTTGAGGAGACTGTCTGTGAAACACGAAGGAAGCCAAGGAGGTCTCCCCCCCCCCAAAAAAAGCCCTGCCAGTTTTACCCTTCGGCTGCCTCCCCTAATTGAACTCATCGGCTGAAAGTATTGGGGGAGGGGGCCAAAGGGAGGGGAGGCATCATCTGCGGAGAGAACGGAGATGGGAAAGTGCTTCACTCTCTGAAATTGCCCTGTTTATCCACACAGGTGTCCTGCTGTGCTTCAAAAACCCAGTTGATTTTAATGAGCTGCCGAAAAGGTGTTTGTATCATGGAATGCCAGCTCTTCCCCACCCCACCCCCATGCCCCCCCTCCTCTGCCATCTGGTCGAGGCCCCCCTGCCCTGGGAGAGGAACACGGGCGGGGGGGGGGCAAGGGAAAAAGGCAGGAGGAGACGGGGGGGTGTCTCCCTGTGCCCCCCACCCAGGAGCTGCTGAACCCAGTTGCTGTGGCCAGGATCTCCCCATCTAGGCTCCTCCTTTCCCCCAATGCTCCTGCCAGCCCATCTTGGGGGGCTGCCTCTCCTCCATTGCGGGGGGGAGGGGCTGCTGCTTCATCCGAGGCGAAGGGCCCGGAGAGGGCAAAGCGTTCTGAGTCTCATTTTGCCTGTAATGGAAAATAAAAAGAGAGATTTCAGGCACTGAACACCTCTAGGAAAAAACGAAAGAAGGGCAGAAAACCAACAATATCTTTATTGGTGCTAGACAGGCTGTCAATCAGGCTGGGAAATTGCCAGGTTCTCCCCCCCCCCCTTACCCAAGAATGCCTCTGCATACCAAACAACGCCGAATCCTTTCCGGCTGGCTGGGCAGGGGGGCCCTTTTCCCTCCAGCGAGCGTGGGGGGATTTGCAATGCATTGCTTCCGAGTAATTGCCCCCCTCTGTGGCTCACCAAGGACGCTCCTTCGCTATCGGAGGGCTGATTATATCCTCTGTCCAGCCACGGGCATTCCACGTGCCCCTCCCGGCCTTCCCCGCCTGCCGTCTAGCCCAGCGAGCGCCTGGCTGTGACTCTGCCTGAGACCTGCCTGTTAGTGCGGGCAGATGAGAAAGGGAGGCAGGCTGGCAGAGGGTCCCCCCAACAGAAAGGAAGGGGGCTCGGCCTTGGCAAATGGAGGAGCCGGAGACGCACTCAGCTCTTCTCTCTGCGGGCAGCCGAGTCTCCCCTGGAGCTTGTCCAGCAATGAAACAGGCAAGTCTGGGAAATGCGTCTCCAGGGCTCCTTGGGTGGAAGAGCCCAGGCAGTGCCAGGCTCACCTCTTCTGCCCCCAAAAAGGGCACCCGGAGCCACTTATCTGCTGCCGTGGGGTAGCCATGAGACGAGCCAATGGGGGAGAGAGCTCAGCTGGGGAGGGTGGCTGTCATTCCTGCCCTGAGCCTCCAGTCCCTCAGCCTTGCCATCTGGGGCGCACAGACCCATAAAGAGAGCGCAGGAGGGGCCGTTGTGCACCTGGGAGTCCAGCCTGCCCCCCTCCCAAGCCCAGCTAACCTCCGTCCCAGGGAGGGGAAGTCCCATGAGGCACGTCCTGAGTGACATCGCCATGGAAGAGTCATTTGACCTGAGAACAAAAACATTTTGCATTGTTTTGCAGTTGTCCAGTTGTCCGACATGGAGTGCATTTCAGGCGGAGGAAAAGCAGCCTCTGGTGGGCTGAGCAGGGCTGGAAGTGGAACCCTTGCAGGTTTCCCACAGCCTTCCCGTGGGGTCGTGGCTCCTCCAGCCAAGGCCTCCCAGTCAAAGTGGAAACTCCCTTCTGGAGGCCCAGTTCAGGCATTCCAGGTGAAGCCTTTGGCCACAACACGGAGTAATTGTGGGTTCTGGCAAGGAGAGCTGCTCCCCCCACCCACCCATCGCGGAGGAGCCTCCTGACCGGCCAGCAGAGCAGCCGTCTTAAGGGGGCGAGGCCATTTCATTCCGGGAGGCCTGGAGAACTGGCAGGTCCTGGGTGACCAGAGGAAATGGGCCTTCTTTCCGATCTTTGCTGGGCTTTTTGGCCGAAGCAAAGAGGTTGCACAGATCGGAGTTTCTGTCACACGTTGAATAGAGGAACCTGCAATTTCAAAGAACTGCCCTTGCCGTTTTGATTTCACTTATTATTTCACCCAATAAAAAGAGAGGAGAAACACTTCAAAAGAGAACATTTCGGTTTTGTTGTCTTAAAAACGATCGTTGGTTTCAGAGCCCAAGGCTGAAGGCCGGTGCCTGAGTCCCTTTAGAGGCGTCCAAGAAGAAGAAAGCCTAGAATATTTGCAGACAAAATCCGGGGGAGGGTGGGGGAGGGGATTCTTCCTGGGGTGCATTTCCGCTCTCTCGCTTTCCAGGGTGCCTGGAACCCCTCCTGGTGGTGGAGAGAGAAGCCGATTGCAGGCGGGAGAGAGGCTCCGTTCCAGTCGTGCGTTGGGCCCCATGCAGGGAAAGCAAAGGGAGACCTCGCCAGCATCAGGTCCCAGAAAGGCCTGCCATGGCTGCCCACCCCTCACCCCTTTGCTGGAGGCCACACACCCTCCCCTCCCCTCTTCTCTTACTCTTCTAAGGAAGGAAGGGAAGGACGGGAAAGGAAGGGAGGGGAACAAACCTAGAGCTCCCCACTCTGAACCTCCACATTCCCCCACCCTCAACCTCGCAGTGCCCCATCTTCTGGTCAGCACAAGCTTTAGCCTCTCCAGCAGATAAAACCAAGCAAGGATCAGAGTCCCATTCAGGGCCCACCAGCCATCCAGGGCAGCTTCAGGTCCCCTTGGAGAGGTTGAAGTCTCACCGAGAGAGGGAAGGAGGGGGGGGTTAGAGAGAAGGGGCCAAACCCCAGCCAGGCAGGAGGGGGGATGGGCTCCAAAAGAAAGGAGGAGCAGAGCAAGTGTATTTTTAAAAAAAACTTAATAAAAAATATAGCCAAAGTTTTTGAGAGGGAAAGAAAAGATTCTGTCTGTTCCTATTATTTTGCTCTTTGCATCGCTCGCTTCTTCTGCTTTTCAGGAGGAGAAATGGAGCCATACAGAATTGAGAAGGACCTCCTCTGTTCGTGGTGAGTTTTCCTGCCAGATGACTTTCTCCTTGGGTGCTGTGGGGAGGCCCCTCCTCTTTGTCCCGGCATCCAATCCCAATTGGAAGCGTTTTCTCTTTAGTCAGTCAGAGACAAACCCACTTTCACAGCTGCTGGAGAGATTGACGGGTTGCCTTCTTTTTTCCATAAAATTCCTTCCTTTTCTATTGGGAAGGACTGGCAGAACCTGCCTTTCCGTTGGAAGAAAATCTGGGCAAGCCTGAAGCTGCTTCGGCCCCAAGACCTCCCTCGCCGGCATCCGGTGGGCCAGAGTGGCCAGCTGGCCACCCAGGGGAGGCTCCCAATTTAGGGGGGAAGGCAGGACCCCCCCCTGAGTTCCACAAAGTGACTTTGGAGGCTGCTCAACTGGGAAGCCGCCTCTGAAAAGGCCTTGCGGTCTCCTCGTGAGGAGCGAGGCAGGACTCTCCCCCAGGTACCCACATATTGGGGTAAGGATGAAGGAGGCCGAGGGTGCAAATGTTGCACTGCCACCCAAGGACGGTTCATTGCCTGGACAAATGCATTTGGGTCTTTAAGGGGTCAGTGTCTGCTTTGGTCCTTCAACGAGCAGCTCATTGCAATTCATTTGCCTTCCCCCCCAATATAATCTTGTCTCCCTCTTTTCTAGTCGCACCCCGACCTTGATCGATTCTGCAGCCGGACGACTTTCAAGGAAAACACTTCCTGTGTTTTTTCCCCTCCCAATGTTCATGCAAATGTATTCATTTTTTATTGATCCCATTTATAGACTGCTGCAATCTGAAAGGACTCTCCCAAAGAGAAAGGACAAGGCAGCGCACACTAAAAGCACACGATTAAAACCTTCTATCAATTAAACAACATAAAATGGATATTTGCAAACCCAGCTGAGAATAACTCCCCAAACAGCCCCCAGGGGAACTCCCTATGAGCTGCTTCTGGAGGACCAGCCTGATGTCCTCTGGGTGGATACTCCAAAGGACCCCCCTTGCAACCAAAGGGCAGCAGCCCCTTTGAGCCTCCGTCTCACTCACCTCCCTGAAGGTGGGACCTCTTCCCTGGCTTAAGCCTGGGCAAGTGGCCCTTCCACCATCTCCCACCCACCTTGCAGGGTAATTAGAGCGTGCCAGATAGGACTCCCAAGAGCCCCTTCCTGAGATGTCAGCTTCAGTTTGGCCAGTGCAGAGAGAGGGAAATGGCACAGAAATCGGCCTCCTTTGATTGCGTCCTATGAGACACCCAACAATGCAGGTGGCATTTGGGGGACCAGGATTCATAAGAAGGACACGGAAGCGTGAAAGGAAAGGGAGGCAGTTTGCATTTGGGGGAAAGGTGGCCTCTGGAAGGACAGCGGCTGCAAAACCAAGGGGGCCACAAGGAGACCTCTGAACGTTTGAGGAGGGGACTTGGGTTAATCACCAGGCCAATTTTATAGCCTTTGGGTCAGTTGAGCAATGGCCGAACAATGGGATGTTGGTAGGCAGAGGGATTCTTTATTTATTTCTTCCTTCCTTTTTCTTCCATCCTTTCTTTCTTCCCTTCCTCTTCCCCTTGCCCTTCCTTCCATCCTTCTTTCTCTCATTCCTTCCTTCCAAAAATGAGGGATGGGTCTTGTAACTGACAGAAAACCTTCGTTGTTCATTTTATGCACTTTGGTGCTGGAATTTGGGACAACTGGAGAGAAATCAAATATACGTAGCAAGTCTGAAAGACCAAACACACTTTGCTCATGTTGGTGCCAGAGAAGTACATTTTTCAGTTGTTCTTGTTGGTGTTTTAATTTTCTCTGAACCTGCTGGTGAAATCTGTTTTTGCGTTGTGTACAATTTGTGTTAGTGGCATTCCTGGGGTGTCTTCTCTTACCTTGGTAGCTTCTTCTAATTGTCTGTCTAGACAATTCTGTTTCAGTCCTATCATCTCACACAACCAGGGAGGGGAGAGAGGGAAGGGGAGGGAGGGGAGGGGAGGGGAGGGGAGGGAGGGGAGGGGAGGGGAGGGAGAGGGAGAGCACTGAAATACTCACCTTGCTCTGATGTGGAAAACAGAAGGCAAAGCTACCATGACAAAGGAATGATTGACACAGAGGAATTAATTTAAGCGCAGACCCAATTTCTTAGCAAATTAAGATAAATTGAAGAAAGCTACATTTAAATCAAATTAAGGAAAGGGCCAGGCTGGGGCAGAAGGGAGAGTGGTAGACAAATGGCACCTTTAAACCTGGCTGAGGGAACGCTGCCCCCCTCCCTCCATGCCTGCTGGTTAACATTTATTTAATACCACCAGGTTGCTAATTATGGTCACTCGTTCCAGCAAAGCTGCCAGGGGGACAAGGGCTGGGATTGCAGGACCCTGAAGATGGTTTTGCTGGAGCTGACAGACCAGAGCAACTTTTCAGTCCAGTTTCATTTGGAGATCTTTGCTCATCCCCACAAGCACATCGTCTTTATGACTTCAGCCCGCCCAGCCTCTTCCCGTGGGGAGAAAGGCACCTGGTTCTTCTGCTGGCTTTGCAGTTGTTTCTGGGATCAAGAGGAGAAATGCAGGCGTTTGGTTGCACCTTCTCCCCTTTTAAAAGAAGGGGCTGATCTGTCAAGGGCTCACCAGAGTCCTCCGGCCGTTTGGCTCTCATCTACAATGTCTACAGGAGGGGGAAATGGAGGTGACCCCCCCCCAAGAAAAACATAAGAATCGGAAGGAACGTTTCATTCGCAGGGATTCCACAGAGCTGAAGTCTCCGTTCCACCTTCATCCACACTTGTCCAAAGGGTTCTCGGCATAACTGTTGCCAGAGGGGAGGTCCAGAAGGCTTCCTATCACATTGTAAAGGAATACTTGAGGCCAACATAGTGGGAGGGCCAGCATTGGGGTGCAGCTATTCCCATGCTCCAAGTCTAACTGGGGACTCCACAAACCCCAACCCAGAGCCCGAGAAGCGCCTCCAGGGCAGAAACCTCCCTTGCCCCCTGAGTGCCCCTTCAAAGAGCCCCTCACGCCTTTCCTTCTCTCCTGCCGTAATTTCGCATCAGAGTCCGAGGGAGACGTGAAAATTAGATCTAATAATGAATGATTACAACTTTCAAGTAAAGTCTAGTTGGTTGACTAATCAATTTGGTTAAGTGAAAATCCATAGCAAATGAGTCAGCCGTAGTACAACATTTCTCCATCCAATTTAAATTAAAATCACCAACCATAATAATTTCGCAATTACTCTCCAAGCAGGCGCTGGGGACTTGACCCTGGAGAAGAGAAATTTCAAGGACCGTCGAAGAGGGGAGAGAGCGTCAGAAATGTCACGGAAGTGGGGCTGGGCTTTGGAAGCCCTCGCAAGGCAGGAGGAGTGCAGGAAAAGTTTGGCGGGAGGCAAAAGGGCCTCTGGGCTGCCTTGCGTTGTGTCCGGGTTAATTAACTGTTTATTTATGGACTTTCTTGATTGTTCCAGGTTTGTGTGCTGACCCACTCAGGCCTGGCTCCACAAAGTGTTTGGGGAATCTTTGGCCCTCCACACTATTCCCAAGGTCGTGAGTTTGAGGAAAGGCAGGGGGGGGGGTCTCCAAGCACAGGGAAGAGTCCTCCAGACAAGTGGCTTCCTCCCATCAAGGAAGAGAGAGGCAGGTGCTCGGCTGTCTAAACCCCCAGGCGTCCTGGCCGCCTGCTCCCTTCCCCGCCATCCTCTGGCCGTGGGGAGCAACCTCCGAAAAGAGCCTGAGCCTCTCTGGTGCTGGCACCATCTGCAAAACGTCCTTCTCCATCACACCCTGCAAACAAAATGTGCTGGACGAGGGTGAAGGTCTCGTTTCGCAGTGCCGGGAAAAGCTCCAGCCCAACAAGGCGCATCAGGAAAGCTGTTTGGGAAAGCGAGGCCTCCAACCCCAACTCCCCCCCCCCCATGACATTGTCATGAAGCTTCATCAGATGAGTTGCACCACACGGTGACTTTAAGGCGCCCGCTCTGTGGTCCCTGATTGGCTGGGATTATGCTCCCTCTGAAGCAGCTGCAAAGAGGCCTGAAAGAACAAATCGGCAGAGCAATCGGGTGAGGAGAGCTGAGGATTTTTCTGGACTCTTGAAAATCAACCTTCTGAGTCAAGAGTATTAGAGGCAATGTTGGCCCAGCAGCCTTTCCTGGCAATTCCGGTTGCTGCCAGAGGGTGGAGCTAGATGGAGCCCTAGGGATGCCCCCTCCCACTGCAGATGCTGCAATGGGGAGACCAGGAGGTCAAATGGGGTTGTCTGGCCAGAGGAAGAGGGCAGGCCAGCAAGAAGCAACCCCCACAAGGCACGACTGAATCAGAACCTTCCTTCCTTCCTTCCTTCCTTCCTTCCTTCCTTCCTTCCTTCCTTCCTTCCTTCCTTCCTTCCAACTATCCCAGTAAGACTTTTCTGAGTCAGGTGGACATATTATTTCCTTGGCAACAGCGAGGAAGAGATTTGCTGCTGCTTATTCTGGGATGTCGGGAGGTTTTCCAGCCTTGTCTACTTTTCCTGGTGGAGTCCCATCCAAGCGCTGCCCCCCCCAGCCCCATTTATCTTCTCAAGGCCAGCCAGGTTTGACAAGGTATCCTGGCAGAAGTCCCCAAGCTGCCCCCCTCTTTGTCAAATCTTCCTCAACAGAGAACTGTGAGTTGCTTTTGACACATAATTAACCCACAGCAGTAAAATCTGGGCTCTCAGGTTGAGTATCTGGAAGAAGACGGCCGGGCCCACTGATAGCCAACGGTGCCCACGAAGTGAGCCAGAAGCAGAAGCCATCATCAATGCCTTCTCACTCCCCACTCCCCACCCCCACTCCCCACCCCGGGCTGTTTTGTTTGGGTTTACTTTTACATTTCCAAGAGACAAGAGGCATTTAACAAAGGAGGAGCAGGCAGCCCAGCGCACCCCTTCCCTCTGCCCTCCCTGAAATTACTGGAAGTTGATTCCCAGAGGAGGTCCCTTGTCTTGGGATCGATGCGTATCAACTCCGATCAATAGCTGCTCTCGGCAGATGGGCGGAGGCACCTAAGCGATGGCCTTCGCTCCATTATATTTGCATCCAAATCTTGACAGTTTCCAACGAGTCAGGGCATTTCAGCAGCCGCCGTGGCTTTTTTTCATTTAAAAATATGTTTGCGGATCAGAAGTGTTCCCTCCTGTGGAGCCCACTGGCTTCCCCGATGCTCCTGTGCGCAGGAGGTGCATCCACATGCCACATTGGGGCTCAGCAAAGGATCCTATACGCAACTTCCTGGGACCGCCAGTAATTACACTTTCCCTACAGCTCCAGACAAGCAAATCTCCTCCGAGAAAGCAACCCTTTGTTATCCAAGACCTGGCATTGGCATGGAGAGGAAGGAAGGAGAGAATCCGCAGAAAGTCTGCCCCAGAGAAGCACTGATGGGGGAGCCAGACACACAGAACATAGAATAAGGGAGTTGGAAGGGACCTTGGAGGTCTTCTAGCCCAACCCCCCACTCGAGCAGGAGACCCGGTAGCACTTGGGGCAAATGGTTGTCCAGTCTCTTTTTGAAAGTCTTCAGTGATGAAGCAACAGCAACTTCTGGAGGCCAGTTATGCCATTGGTAATCTGCTCTTGCAGTAAGGAAATTCCTCCTTGGTTCTAGATTGCTTCTCTCCTTGATGAGTTGCCATCCTTTGCTTCTTCTCCTGCCTTCTGGTGCTTTGGAGAGTAAGTTGACCCCCTTCCTCCTCTCTGGGGCAGCCCCTCAAATATTGGAAGACTGCTATCATGTCTCCCCTGGTCCTTTTTTTCACTAGACTAGCCGTGCCCGGTTCCTGCAACTGTTCATTGTATGTTTTAGCCTCCAGTCCCCTCATCATCTTGGTTGCTCTTCTCTGCACTCTGCACTTCTCTGCACCAGAGGTGGGTTGCTCCAGGTACAGCCTGGATCAGGTGAACCGGTAGTAGTGCAGGCAGGACGCCCCACCCACCTGCACATGCGCAGAAGCATTGCGTGCAAGAGCGAACTGGTATTTTTAAAAATGGGAACCCACCACTGGTCTCAATATGGTTTTTTTTTTATATCCAGTAGTGGTGGTCAAAATTGGGTGCAATATTCCAAGTGTGATCTTGGCGAGGTGGAGATGAGGAGAGACCCTTTCAACAAGCCATCCACATCTGATGCTCCTGAACTTGGCAATGAAGAGGAGACGATTGGTCTTCCTAGTTGCCCTCTTCCCTTTCTTTCGCCAGTCCAGCTCCATAAATTCCCATTGAAGCTCCAGGGTTTATTTTCCCTTTGATTATTCTGGAGAGTTCCTTCCTTTATCAGAATCAATAGGTCACGTGCAATTTGTAAATGAGATTAAGGAAGGTAGCAACACTCTGGAAACCGCCCAAGAGAAGCTATGCTGGTTCCAAGTGGCTGGACAGCCACGGGGGTCCTTGACCTCCTGGCTGAGCAACGGCCACTGAGAGGCTGTTCTCAGGGTGTCACCACTGAGCACTTCCTTTCTACCCTTTTCACCCCCCACAGAGCCAGCCCTCCCAGGAGCTTTCCCGACTTTCAGTTGCCGTTTTTCCATCAGCGCAAGCAGACAAGACATCTCTGACTTAGTCCCAAGGTTAGGGTTCAATAACTGCAGGTCATCATGGGAAGGATCCTCCTGTTTGAAGTGGATGGATGCCAAGCTTAGACCACCCTCCTGAAGGGCCCCACGTGAAGACCATTTGCTCCTCAGCCCCACATTACTTACAGGGATTCTTCGCCCTCTGGGCAACCGAAGGCTGGCGCTGTCCAGAGGGCCATTGGAAGGGGCCATTTAGGCCATGGACTTCTGTCCTTCCATCCACGCAGGAACCCAGATAAAGCATCTGTGACAGGAGCTTGTCCAGTCTCCACCTGAGCACGCTCAGTAAGGGAAGGCTTAAAGCATAACTGAAAGCAATTGGGAAATAAAAATAAAAAGTAATAAATCCTAGTCACGGTTTTAAATCACCCTGGCGCTCTCCAGTCATGGTGGGATGGCTCCGTCCAAGAATTTCAAATCTCCATGGACAAAGATTAGCTGGGAACTCCAACACTGGATTCCCAAAACCTCCAGAGGTCACCTGGCTGGAGAAGTCCGATGCTGATGATGGCAACATTCATTGGGTGGCCAAAGTCTGGGGCTAATGTAATCTGTCCTCGGCCATCACGTTTCGATGAGAGCCACTGGCTGAATTTTGTACGGTAGGAAAGGGAAATAGCCCCATGTTCCCTTTTCTTCCTTTCGCTGGTACCACCACCGAGGTAGACGCGCGTTCAGGATCTGACAGGAGGCAGACAGTTTTCCGATTTTTCTCTTATTTTATTTAGAAACAAAAATATGAAATATGCACTTTGGATATCAGCCAAGCTTTATCAGAGTAGACAAGTCGTTTCACTCTTCCCCGGCTTCAATCTCGCTTCTTCTTTGCTCTCTCTTGTGGGTTTTTCCCGTTTCCTGATGATATCCAGCACAGTCTGAAATAAAAGTGCCAAAGGAATCCTCTCTCTCTGTCTCTCTCTCTCCCCGTGTGTGTATTTATTCTTAAAACATTCAAAGAAAGCAAATCCAAACACAGAATTATATACACCTGCTGGAGAAGCATTCCAAATATCTGTGGCCCCTCAGTCCTTAACTCCTAGATCTGTATTATGTTTGTGGTTTTATATATGTATGTTCAAATTCCCTGTGCACCGCCTTGAGTCCCTTCGGGGGGAGAGAGCGGTTTATAAATTAAAATTATTATTATTATTATTATTACTACTTCTTTTTTTTAACTGAGCTCATTTTTGGCAGGCAAGTCTTTGCATTTTTCCCCTTTTTCTCTTCCCTCCCCTTCCACCCTAGCCACCCCTTAGGGTCACCTGGCCCTCTTCCTCCTCTGTGTTCACCTTCAGACACTTCCGTTCATTTTCTTCCAAGCTGAAGTCCTCAGGAGTCTCAGCTGCTTATCAGTTTTAGCTTTTGCAGCCAACTGTGCTCTGGATGGGAACCAACATGCCACCGTCCATTGTCCACAGCAATTACAGCTGCCTGGTGCTTTTTAGCTCTGGGGACACCTGGGTTGGCAAGTTAGCTCCTCCACAGATCAACCTTTTCTCTCCAGGATCTCTTCTTGGTCCGGGAAGTTTGGAGAATTTGCCTCTTGGTGCTCCCATTCTATTATCCTAAGCAAAAGGACCTTCCGTTCCTAGGAGAGCAGAGCACAAAGTTAGCAAAGAGAGTTTGTTCGGCTACTCCCCCTCCTTTCAGTCCCCCTGGGCTAACTCAGGCCTGTGGATCTGTGTCTAGTCACCCCCAAAACGTGGCTGGCTGCTGGCTTGTCACAGGCACATTGGTGGCAAAGCACCAGACTGCAGGCGCAGCAAACTCCTCTGAGCCTCGTGTGTTAAGCGAAGGGCTGGCTAAGCCAGGCTTCCATTTCAGATTTAATGGGTGTCACATCATTCAAACCCCGTGATTTAAAGAGCCATGCATGTCAGGGTCTCTTTGGAAAAACAAGGAGGAAAAAAGCAAGAAGGAAGGAAAGTACAGACACAATAAACATCATGGCTTTTAAAGACTTTTTTTTAAAAAAACCTCTTTGTGGAGGTTTTAATACTTTGCATGATGACAAGCAACCTTTATTGTCACACACACACACACACACACACACACACACACACACACAGTGGGATCTGAGAACAGAGACAGAGCCTCCAGCAAAGCAATCAGATGCAATTTGGGAAGAATGCCGCTGGAAATTATCAAAGATTTCAGGCACAATTTTTCCCATTAACTGAAGATGGGATGCCAAGATGAGAGGGCAGAGGGGGGGGGGGCTGCCCAGATCCATGATGAGCAACCTGAAAGAGGTCGCTCAAAATCCAGGGGACGGGGAGCCCTGTGGCTGCTGAAAGAGCTGGAGGGAAGCCGTGCACTTGAAGGAGAGGCTGGGCAGAGCTTCTGGGGGAAACGGGATCCAGATGGGAGACCCAGCGAAAATCATGAGGACTCCAGCTGCAGGAATGACCTTTCTTCTAGGGAGCTTGAAATGCCCCGTCCTTCTAATTGTGGGCAAAACGCAAAGTCTGCTGCTTGGAGGCCACCCTGGCCCTGGGGATTGAGCACGAGTGCTTTGCGCCTGGCTTCCCTAGCTGGCTGCTTAGCACAAAGACGCCCGCGGGCACCCCTTTCCATCCAAAGGCAGCCATGCCGAGAGGTGCATCTTCCTCTCCAGCACCAGAGCGTTGGCTGGCAAGTATCAACTGGCTTGAAACCTTGGGTGGGTGCAAGCTGGCTGACAAGCTGCGGAGAGGAGGGGAGACCTAGAGAAAATGGAGTCCAGGCGTGAGAGCCCGCGAGGAGGAGCAGAGAACATTCGCTTGAATCCGCAGGGAGGGTGCAGAGAGAAGCCCGTGCAGAGGACAAGAAAGAGGAGGCCGGAATGAGGAATGCAAAGGGTCATAAGAGTCTGGGGGACTCGGCTGAGGGTGGCAATGCCCAATAACAGAGGCCTGCTCTGTGGAGAGCAAGAGAAGGTAAACCTGCTTGGTCCCTTCTGTGGTCTCTCTTCTCTCAGAGGACCCTTCCTCTTGCAAGGGAAGAAGGAAGGGGATTGGGAAATGGCAATGGGAGAGCAAGACCCGACTTCTTTGCAATGTTAGAGAAATCCAAGCTTTGGTGACAGACAAATTGCATTGCAAGCTGTTAAAGAAGCTGGCAGAAGAGATTCTGGGGCTCCTCACTGGAGAACCAAAGAGGACCTGGGAAATGGGAGGAGGGCAAGCAGAGTCTCGCTATCTGAAAGCAGCCAGAAAGAGAGACGGGGAATCTGCAGAGCGTCAAGCTTCATATGGATGCCGGTCAGAGTCGAACAAGGATGTTAAGCATCTTGTCTGCAAGGCATTTAAAAATGTCTACATGACAAGGAGCCAGCATGGGTCTGTCAGCAACCAAAGATCTCAGGCTCATCCTGTTTGCAGCGCCTACCTTGGTCTCAATGAGCATTTTTAGGATGTCTTGTAGATGAGGTGGATTGTATAGATTATGGACGGTGCTGAGGTCTTGTTGAGGGGCCACACCCAACGCATGTGCAGGAAAAGCTCGACATCACCTCGGAGGAAATCCTGACCGGGCGCAGACCTGCCACTCCGGGCTGCCCTTTCAGGAGGCGCTCCTGCTGGACAGCTCCGCCTTCCCTGGGGCGCCGTCAGAGAAGCCGGTCAAGAGACGCTGTAGCCGCCCTCACAGCCCACTCGCCCGCCCGGACAGGGTGCCTGTTGCGCCCAAAGGTTTGTATTAGTGCAAAGCCCCTTCTGGGGAGTCCTGGGCTTCCCAATATGTAACATTCAGGGATTTTTTTCTCCATGGATTGGGATCATCTCCCAATGGGCAGTAACTGAGGAAACTGAGGAAGGCCAGGAAAGGAAGAATGGATGGGAACTGACCAGGAAGGATTCAATCAGGAAATAAGGAGGAATTTCCTGACAGCGAGAACAATCAACCCATGGCACAGAAGTTGCCTTCAGAAGTTGTGGGAGCTTCATCACTGGAGACTTTCAAGAAGAGACTGGAGTGCCATCTGTCAGAAATGGTGTAGGGTCTCCTGCTTGGATGGGGGGTTGGACTAGATGACCTGCAAGGTCCCTTCCAACTCTGGCATTTATTCTGTTAAATGCCACTGAGACTGAGAAGCTGGGGGTTCTGGAGCTGAGCTCCCTGACCGCTGTTTGGAGAAAAGGCAGGATTTGGATTTTTGAAAGTGGCTTGCCATTACCTGCTTCTGAGGGCTGAGTCAGAGTGACTGGCCCAAGGTCACCTGGTTGCCTCATCCCTATGGCAGCATTAGAACTCATCATCTCCCGGCTTTTAGCCTGGTGCTTTAACCACTATGCCACCCTGGCTCTCAGCCTGGGCTTAGGATGTGAAATTTCGCCTCCAGAACTGCAGAGTCCTCAGTTTGAATCCTGCTCTGAACCAGATGATGCAACACGAGGTCTGTCCATCGCTCTCACATACACACTCAGACACACCCTCACACGGATCTCTCTGTCTCCCAGTTCCAGGATCTCGTAAAACTGGCTGCTGGGCTCTGAGCTGAAAGTGACCCCCAGAACCCCATTCATTGGCTGTCAAATCAAACTGGGGGGAGGGGGGAGGAATTATTTCTATAATTAATTTAATTATTATTGCACCACCACTGTTTTGTGCTGCTTAAATGGGTGTCTTGCCCCAATGCCCCTCTCCGCCCTGCCTGCTCATCTTCCCCGGGATGCCTCCTCAATTCATTTCCAGTTGGGTGCAAAACAAAACAGCAAGGAAATCATATCGGTGCTGACTAATTAAAGTTCCAATTGTTGTCATCCATTAGACGGTACATCTTTTAATTATCCTGTGAGTTTGTGTCTTCTCCATGCTAGCAGCCTCTCTCAAAACAGAAGGTGCTGGGTGAAATTAGCCCCTTCTCCAGGACGCGCTTGGGAGTTACCGTGGCAACTGGGAGAGGTGGGAGGGTGGGAGGTTTACCCGCCCTCCTCTCGTCTCGCAAGTGAAGTTTGCAAGGCCCCAGCGAGCCCCAGCCTCCCCCCCAGCCGGACCCTGCGGCCACTGGTTTCCCACACCCCTGCCCCCAATCTGTGCCTCGCCCTCCTTGCCTCGTTCTCCCTGGGAAAAGCTCACGTGCCCAAAGACCAGGCAGGGCTCTCGGGGGCGTTTCCTGTGACTCCCCTGCCTCCGTTGCAGCTCTCCTTCCTGCACCGACGACGTTGTCCTGATCCTTTGGGGGGGGGATAGAGGAGGACCGGAGGCCTTCCCAGGGGCTCCCTGCAAGCGGGGTTTGCATCTCCTGGGCTCCACTTTAGGTGGAAGAGATGACAGCCACCACTGAGTCTCGGCTTCCCCAGCCCCGGGGCCCTTGCTGGCTCCATGCCAAGGAGGAGGAGGAGAGCTGGAGTCTAAGGCTTCCACCATGAGTGAGGGGAAATCGCTCCCAACCCAGACTGGGCCTGGGGGCTCCGAGGTCTCCCTTGCAAGGATTCGGTGGGCCACCTCTGCACTTTGCACCCGGGCTCTAGCCAGCCTCCTTGTGAGTCAGGTGCAAAGGAGCCCCTCGCTTGTGGCTTGCCTTGGTTAGCCCCCTGGCAAGCAGGAGTGAGGGGACGGTGGCCACTGCGAGCTGACCACAAAAAACTAGCCAAGAGGAAGAGGGAGGGAGGGCGAACTCCCCAATGCTGCATGCAAAGAAGAAAATCTTGCCCCACTCAAAGACAGATGTTCTGGGGCATTGGGGGCAGGGGGAGGTGAGCAGGAGGCCTTTCCCAGTTATATGTTTCTGGATTGTGGGGAGGGGGCAAGGGGGAGGGAAGGGGCAGCGAGAGAGGCTGACCAGGCAGAGCTTCGATACTCCATTAACTAATCCTGAGCACTCAAGTAATTTGTTCTGGTTAAACTGGGGCCATCGCATCTCTCAGCAACATCAGGGAGCAAATTAAAGGCTGACCAGAGATACCCTGACCCCTACCATGGCTGCCTTGCTGCCAAAAAGGACTTGGGGTTTTTTCCCCCCACTTTATGCAAACAGGAAATGAGGAATTAAGAAGGGGAAGATCCACCTTGGATGGGCATCTGGAGAGCCCGGGAGGAGAGGGAGGGAGGGAGGGAGGAGGGTGACACTTAGGGAAGAACGTCTACAGAATAGAGTTCTGGCTAAATGAGATCCTGTCCCCAGCTCAGCCCTGGGCAGCTTCCGAAGGGTTGTGCTGAGGCCTGGACCCAGCGCTGGCTTCCCTGCTCTTCGTGGGCCAAGAAGACCCAGGAGCTGCACAAGGAATCAAGAGGGCAACTACAGTTTAGAATTGAAATCTCCTCTGGCAGCGCATGAAATGCCCGTCTCTGCAGCTCCCAGTGAGGTTATTTTGCCAGTACAAATGAATTTGCCATTTAAGGTCCCAGTGAAGTGGGGGGGAGATGGGGGCGGGGGTCTGTTATCCAAACTCTGAAAGAGAATTTAGCACCTCTTTAACCCTCTTTAAGCTCTGAGTCCCTGGGGGTTCCTGCCATTTCAGGGAGAATGGGGCGGCCTGGCCTGTGTGGGGACTGCAGCCCCTGAAGAGGAGGCCTATTTCAGGGCGTTTATTGTGTTAATGGCGACGTTGCAGACTCCTTCAGGGCCCCCCCCCCCTTTTCATCTCGTTCTTCCAGATTAGCATACCTTGTCATACAAAAGCAAACATTGGCAACTGTTGTTGGTCTGCACACTTTCATGGGTCCCAGTTTGGGAGGACCGATCAAGCTTGGATTGTTTGTCTCGCGGCTCCACACAAAGGAAGCGTTTTGATCAACGGTTTTCACCGTTTTCTCCGTTCTGGCAACTGAATTCATCCTCTCCCCCATCCCGTCCTCGGTGGATTCCTGAAAGCGGTTTTGCAGCCCCCCCCTCCCACCCACCGATATGAAAACCAGCAAATTTCAATCAGGTTTCTGAAAAGCAGAGAAGGGTTGCTACTCCCTCGTGTTCCTCTTTGCCTGCTTCAGTCCAGAGTTGGTGGAGTTTATTTACCACATCTAAGACTGATTTCCTTCCTTCCAGCGGCTTTGAAGATAATGGAAGGTGCCTGCATTGTCTGCCTGCGCATATTGCCGTTAAAAAAAAGCAGGGCTGGGATCGATGTCTCTTCTTTAATGCTGCGCCTCTCACGCCGTCGGAGGCCGTGTAACAGAGGGCGGGAACGGCTGGATCAGCAAATTGTCGCAGGCTGATTGTTTGGCTAATCGTGCGTCCATCACTTTGATAACGCACGTCAGGTGGAATGGGGGAGGCCAAATTAAATATTGAATAGGAAATTTTGCAAAACTGGCATTTCCCCCTCCTCCCGCCCAAAAAATAAGTAAGGCAAGAGAAAGGGAAGCAAAACTGCCTCTCCCCAGCAGAGCGGCCTCTCGGCTGCCAAAGGACCCAGCTGCTGGGCCAGGGGAGGGCCCACTGGCACACGCCCTTCTCCCTGAAGGAGGGTCACGGGGGGCAAAGACAGCTCATGCCGAGTTAGGAGCAAGAAGGCCTAATCCCCACACATGCCTTGCTTGGCCCAGCACCTGCCAGCTTTGTTGACCAGGGGAGCTGCATGACACCCCCTCCCTCTGAAAAGCTCCTCAGATGGGTCACTGGGCCAGTCAAGAGGGGTGTGGGGGACCCTCCCTTTCTTCCATTTGGCCCTGCCTTAACTGGAAGGGGGAGATGCCACCCAGAGCCCCAGGCCCCTTGCTCAGTGGCAGCCAAAAGACCAAGGGCCATGGGAGCCGACTGGGCAAAAGAGGGTCCCATCACCATGGACTCCGTTGGGGGCACAGAAACCTTCAGAATGCCTCAGCTGCCCTGAGGGTAGAATGCCCACCTCAGAATGAGTGAGAGGGCAACTTGGTCATCCCAGTAAGTGGTCCTGCTTGAAGCTGCGATGGGACTGCTAGGTTGGGCATTGAATGCGGAGGTGATCTACTTTTGGGGCTTCACGTCCTGCAGTCCCCATCCCATCAGATGTGGCATCACCAGCAGACTGGGCCATCTCCTGCAACCTGAATCAGGAGACCGCCTTGGGTAGGAGGGCGAGGGAGGCTTCTGTTGGAGGGTTACCAGACTCCGACTCTGGCACAAGACGACACGGGCATCTCAATTGCTTTCTCCCAAGGCAGACTACGTGTTCACTTGCCCCCCCCCCACTTGCCCCTTCTTTGTCCAGTGACTGAGCCCCGCCCCATACAACTTCACCTACTCATCACTTCCATAAGCATTTTTGGAAAAGCACTTAAACCCAGTCATTTCACTCAAGCAGGTCTGGGTTGTAATGGTCGGCCTCGGTCCTTTTACCAGAAAGCTCCCTCTTTACGGAAGCTGCCAGCTGGAAGGGGGTCTTTCCTCCTCCATCCCATTTCCTGAATCTGCCCTGGAAGCTCTTGGAAACCTCCGGCTGCAAATCCATCATGAGTGAGACGGAGTCGCTCACTATTGGCCAAGCCCTTCCTCTTTAGAATAAAGAACAGGGGCGATTTTAAGTGTTTTATGAACATTAATAACGTAGAATAAGATGAGTTAAAACTCATCTTGCAACATTTGACGTTGCAAGCCAATGCTTGAGCATGTGCAGAGTACCTGGAGGTTTGGAGAACATACAACTGAGTGCTAGGCAGAGAGCGAGAGCATCTGTCCATGTCCTCTTGTCTTCTCCGCCATTCCTTTCACTCGTCTGTGGTGTGCTTGCTTTCATTCTCTGACACGCATGTTCCCTGCTAAAACATTAATGACGCTTCTGAGTTTCTTTGGCACTGAGTTTCTTTTTTTTTAAGTATTGAATTTGTCTCTGATTCTTGGGGGCTTTTAGGAAGATAATTAGCCTTCAGGCCACTTTTGTACTTGCTGAGTCCTTTAATCTAGGCATAGAAGGACAACTGTGTAGCTGTCAGGACCAGCCACGTCTCCACCTGGAAGAAGTTGGGTCAGGAACCACTGAAATTAAATGTTCAGGCCTCCAAAGGAGCTCCCTTGCATGACTTAAGTCCTCCCTGCTTCCCTCCGCCTCCCTCCTTAAAGTCACCGATTCCCCTCGCAGGATCTTCTCCCCAGGAGAACCAGCTAAGCCTGTCAGAAGGAAATGTCACAGGAGGGGGATGAATTGCCAGACAACCCAATCCACTCCTCTCACAGCCAAAGCTTTTCAGGAGACTTTTAACCAGGGCTACAATTTTGTGTGGCACTTTGAGGAGGATCCAGTTTATTGCTCTGGAAACTTTGACGGAAGAGGACATGTTTCAGCAGGAGCATCTCTTGAGGCAAGTCCCACCGAAGGACTCCATGGGTTGATAAAGACATCACAGGGCCCTTTGTTGTTTTAAGCAAAGCTCCAGCTAAATCCCAGTGGGGGAATCCTGAAGGAAGTCTTGGAGGGAAGCCGTCCCAGAGCTTCCAAGAAGAGTTAGGTTGACCGAGAAGGGGCTCATTGGCTTGACACCTTGGGAGCCTGATCAGCAGACGATGCTTCAGCCCTCCAAGCTGCCCTGGAGGAGTGGAGACTGTTCTGAGTATCAGAAGCCGTAGGAATTGCACACACACACACCATCTTATTTCCTGTTGCTCCTGTTTCCTGCACAAAACAGGCCACATGCAACCGGCTGATGCTTCCGGAGCTGCTCTTGGCCTGGGCTCCTGGGCTTGCTTGCAGCATTTGAAGAGGCTGCTTCCGTTGGAGCCTCTTTGGACTCCGCTGTTATTTCAGCTGGCAGTGAATAAACATGGCAGAGTGGGGTTGGCAACCATTTCTCCAAACTCTCCCATTCAAGCCCGTCCCTTTCCTGGGTGCCTGTTAGCGCCTGCATCTGAGGGCCTGGCCTGCCCCTCCTAGAACCAGCCTTGGCTCAGAGCCCAGAGCGCAGCCTCCATTCCAGTTGACTTTCCTCAAACCCGATGGGTTGGAATTCATCTGCCAAGATGACTCCTGGGGGAAAGCGCTCATCTCTGCTATTTATAAACCAAAGGCGGGCATGTAAATACATTCCCATTCAATATTCATGAAGCCCTGGCTGGGGCCTGTTGTAAGATGTGACGGGACGTGCTGGAAGATCAATGACACTCCGGTGCAGAAGAGAGAGGCCGCAGCGTGCCTGCCGGATCTCTTGGAAGGATCCTGAACCGAGCCTCCTCTTGCCAGCAGCTCTGCTTTCCTGACAGCAGCCCTCGGCTTCAGCGCTTTCGCCCACCGAATGGTGCTCCTTCCCCTGCTCCTACTCCTGGACAGCCTCCCCTTCAGGTGATGGTGGCTGGGGACTTAATGGACATGCATCTACCTGTCCCACTGCAATGATTTCCCCCCTTTTCTGCAACAAAGTGGAAATAAAGCAGACATGGAAGAGAAGGAGGAGGGTTATGGGGACCCCATCCCCATTGTGTCTGAGTGCTTGCTTCACACCTGGGATGCCCCACCAATCCCTGGGGTCTCCGTTCAAGAGCCTGAATGGCAGGAGATGGGGAAGTCCTGGGGGAAATCATTGCTGCCGGTCAACACAGACAAAGAAATAACTGGGGCTCCGTCCATGCCACTGTGGGATTCTTTCATGCTTGGCTGGATCCTGTAGGTTCCAGTGTGGGGAAGCCAGGACAGTTCCCACCCATTCAGCACTATCCCATGCGTTTATTCAAAGTCCAGCTGAGGCCTTCCTAAGCTCAGGCACTGTGGCCAAAGCAGGGAACCGGCCAAGCCGGCAGATTGCTCTGCTTCTCTGGAGTCCAGCTGGGAGCTCTCGGCTGATGAGGCCTGGTTCGCTGGAGCTCTCCCCATTTCCCCCTCCTGCATTCAGGCCAGAGACCCTCGATGACTCCAGGGGCTCCTCTGCCTCTGAGATGGCTGCAGAGGAGAAATCAAGAGCCGCTCAGAAGAAACAACTTGCCAGGGAGGTTTTGCCAAGCGATGCAGGGCGGGGGGGGGGGGAGGCCCCCTTCGTTTTAAGGTTCCCAGAAATAAACCCCCCTTCATTTCCAGCTACCTCAAGCAAGACTATCAATGGTGCTTCTCCCACCCGTTGCTCTGCTGTGCTAAAAAAACAAGATTGATTGTAAGTTTATGTTGCAAATGTACATCATTATTTCAGCACATTAATGCAGTGCCTTTTGGTGCAAATTGATGTTGTTTTTATGATGTTGTTTTGGGACCTGAATAATTGAATTGATTCTTAATTTCAAAGGCCCCGTAGGAAACAGGAGAGGAGCTGGTAAACTGCAGGACACAATTTCTATGGATCTATAAGCATTTCTGCAGATGCACCCTTGCACAGAGCCAGAGACCCAGCCGACTTCCAGAGAGCGGTGGGATCTGAAGAGGGAGGACAGAGCCAGAAGTCCCCCAGCTGACCACAAAGGCGAGTCATCGCTCAATGTGCCACAAGGCCCAGGGAAGCCAACCGGGGGGGAGGGTCCCTCCTGCTTTTCCTACCAGCAATCACTCTCCAGCAGCCCCTCCCAGGAACCTAAAGCCTTCTTAGAGTCAGCATAACTCCTGGTTTTCCTCCCACCTCCACTTGAATCGATTGGGCTTCTTAAGTGGCCGTGCTAAGCTTTCTAAGCCAGCAGCCATCTCTACAAAAGCAGCCTATTTGCTCAAAGCCCCACCTGGGTGCCTGAAACTATCCCAAAGATGGGTGGATGGAGTGGATGGCAGGAGGTGCTTTTTTGCACCATCCAATATGGGAGAAGACAAAGCCCCCAGAAGACTTAGAAGGTCAAGAAGAAGAGCCCGGATTCAGATGGGAATCTCTCTTCTCAGAGGCAACCATGGGCATGTTGGTGGGAGAACATTAATGTCAGGATTCCAAGCAACAACCCCAACGAAAGGAGACTCCAAGGCTTGAAGTTCCTCAAAAACGTTCCATTTTATTAGAGATCTCATATTGGCACACATCTGGGAAAACCTGAATCTGAGAGGGTTCTGGGTTTTCCCCACCCAAAAGGAGGTCAAAGATCCATCCTCTGCACCCACAAGTCCATCACATGGTCCAATCAATTCATCGTCCCAACTGGAGACAACCCCTAGTCCCTCCCATCCAGGTGCAGGCCGAATGCCCTTGACTGCCAGAGAAAGGAATGTTGTTATGGCTACTCCTCCACCACTCCTTGTAATCCCCCCTCCCATTTTTCCTGGCACCAAATGTGGCAGCCCAGAAGCTCCAATGGAAAATATGGCTTCTGGGGCTGACAGTTAAATTCATTTCAAATATTAGAAAAATTGGTACAGAATATTGAATTCCCAATTCAACCTGCAACATTTTTGTTACATTATTATTAAAACATAAATTCCCAAGCATGCTAAAGTAGTTTTGTATATGCCAAGGTTGGTGTTCCAATCTTCTTCTTTCTGAGAAATGCTGCTTGATTCCTTCCGTGGGGGGGGGGGGGGGGGACCCACGTTGTGGGAGGGGGGAGGGGTCGATGGCTGGAATAGCTTCGGACCTTAAAAGTCAACTTGAAGAAGGATGCACCTCCAATTGGAAATCATCCTTCAACCCTCGTCCCAAATCTGGGTTTTTCTACATAGAAAGTCCAAGATGAACACATTCTCACTACTGCTTCAATTTATTACAGCATATAATTTCAGTCAGTGATTTATGTTATGTTGACAAGGGTTCCTAATGTATATGTTTAAAGCTTAATAGTATCAATCAATCAATCAATTTTATTTACGGGCAAAAGGCCCTAAGCCCGAATAGTGATTCCCTAGCTTTTCAAATAACATATTTTATCATTCATAGGTAAGTAATGGTACTTTAGAAAACTGTAGATTTAGAAAAGCCTAGATCTCTTGTTTACCTATTTGTATTAGAGGATGCCTAGTAAAATAGTGAGTTTCTCTTCCCAAATTCTCAGGCAAGAATTCAGCCGTCCTGATTGAGAGGCTCCTGGGGCAGCTGAAGGAAGCGAGCAGGGCAACCCTTGGCTCCCCCAGGAGAACCCTAAACAAGAACAAAGGGGGCTCTCGGTCCTGGTGATTCTCAAGGCAAACACTTCTTGCAGGGGGGGTTTGCAGGGGGCCTCGGCTTCTGAGTGGCAGTCGTCTTGCAGGGCCGGCAGAGCAAAGGCTGGCGGATTGTCCGATGTGCTCCTGGCTTAAGGCTGACGAGAAACCTGCAAGGACCGTCAGAAGGGGACGCCTGTCTCCGTTCCTGCAAAGGCACGGGGGCTTCTTTGTCCCTGTGGTGGGACGCTGTTATCCAAGGCTGACTTGAGCATCTGCCCCGCCTGTCACAGCACTGAGCAGACCGCAGGCAGCTGTTAGGACAGCAGAAGCAGTTGCCATAGCAAGCTCATCGCCCGGGGCCAAAACACAGGCAGATGTTCTGGCTGTTGCAGCCGTGGCCGTGGACAGGAATTGCTAGGTAGGCAGCGCTGCCTCTCCTCCTGGAAAGGCCCATGATGCCCCCCGCCCAGATCAGCCCAAGCAGCCCGGCCCCCAGCCCTCCTTCCCCACCGTGTTCCTATCACCTGTTTCAGGTGGGAGAGAGAGGGAACCAATACCAACCATCAAGGCCAGTTCTCAGGAACAGCCTCCGTTTCGTGCACAGTCATTTGCCAAGGCCAGAGGAATCACTAACATTTGGGCACTCCTGGAACAGCTGGATATGGTCCTTTTAACATTTCAGGGTGTTTTTTACTGTGGATATTAATTGCACGCAACTCCATTGATTTCTTTGGTGTCAGGAGCTTTCTGAAGTTAATGACGGTGCCTGTTCTTTCTTTGCCTGCTGTTCTGGAATACACTGTAGCCTAGAGGTCATTTTTAGAGGGGTTTTTTTCCCACAGCCCTCTTGCATCTTGTTCTGAAAAAGATAATATGTAATAAGCTGCAATGATGTCATCTATCAAATATTGTCGGCTCCTAACTGCTGTTTCTTGTTCAGAGCCCAGTGCCATAAAATACTAAGCCCTATTGCATGTGGCGCCATAGGGAGCAGCCATGCATTTCAGCCGCTCTGTCCCATTTTTCATTTCTATAGGAAGCCGAACGGGGCAGCGGATGCCAACGGTGGCTGCACGAGGATTTCAAGGCCATCTGGAGACTTTTTATCATGACAATTTGTAGAGGAGAATTGGAAGAGGCTGATTTATACCCACTTCTGCTGATCCTCTTCCAGAAAGCATCCAAGCTGGAGGACGCTGATTACAGCCAAGGGTGGAGCTGGGCCTCCTTGGGCTGCCTTTCCGCTGCCTCCCAGTTACACAACCATGCAGCCTCACAAACACACTGGATGTGAAAAATTAATTCCCGCTCGGCTTTACCACAGGTTTCCTCCCTGGGGGGGGGGGGAGTTGCTCTGCCTCTGCTTCTCTAAGGGACGGCAGGCATTGAGCCAAAGACCCCAGCCCTCCCCCATTCCGATTGCTTTCCCCAATGGAGGCAGCAGAGGGGAAGATCCGGGGCTCTGCGGCCCCTCCTGCCCTTGGCACCACCTGAAGGGATCCCACGCAGGGCTGGGGCAAGTGGGGAACCAGGCGGAGCTCCGGCCCAAGGTTAGGCACTCTGATTTCGCTAGGAAGGCCTTGATTGTTCCGGACCGATTTAGCACAATCTTCTGAAATGGACACTGCAGATGAAACCGGTTCTGCCAAGCAGGCCCTTTTCAAACCCATCCTTATCATTAAACATATTAAGAAAATAAGTTCAGTTGTTAGATAATGCTTTGCTTTTCTTCCATTAGAAATTGGGGGAAATTAAACTTCTAGAAAAATCTATGGTGATTTTTACTATTTGGGATTCTCACCCAAGCATGAGATTTTGTCTCTTTTCCAGGTCAAAATGGCAAAGCATCCTTCTTATGGGATTCCCTGCTTCCAAATTATTTAGGGTTGTTTTCCTTTCTCCTTTTGCTATGCCATTTTCCAAGCACAGAGATTTTATCTGATGATCCACTTATTG
Source organism: Rhabdophis nuchalis (assembly GCA_039707465.1). Classification (NCBI taxonomy): domain Eukaryota; kingdom Metazoa; phylum Chordata; class Lepidosauria; order Squamata; family Natricidae; genus Rhabdophis; species Rhabdophis nuchalis. The sequence continues at coordinate 695,144 of CM077653.1, read as the reverse complement.
TTTAAAATAGTCCTCTACCGTTCCCAGCGTCTCTTTGCAATTTGGACTTCCTCTGGATATTAATGAAGATTTTTTTTTCTTTTTGGATTTGTGATTTCTTTTCTGGAGTACCTTCACTATTATATTTATTGAGTTGGAAAATTGTTTCTCTCTTGGTTCCTGAACTTTACAACTTTACAACCCTGAACTGAACTTTTGGCTCCTGAATTGCCTCACCGGCCCCACCCAAAAAATGCCATTTTAGTGGCATTGATTTTAACAACTAATCATGGCACAAGAAACAGCACTGGCAAGTTTAGAACAAAGGATGGCTTCTCTTGAATCTGTTATACAAACTTTGGTACAAGAAATTAAGGCCAGGAGGGCAGAAAATATTAACTTCAAGAAGGAGTTATTGGATACACGGAATCAAGTGCTGGAAAACACACAGAAGAACGAAGAATTGGAAGGGGGGCTGGTGGGGGCTAAGGGAGAGATTAAAAATGTTACTAATGAAGTTGTGGAAATAAATGGGCATGTGTCTAGGATTGATATGGAAAGAATGACATATTTTTTGAGATTTCAGAATGTTTTTGAGGAATCTGGTGAATGCCTCCCTGATCTTATGAGCACAATTTTAGCAGACTATTTACATAAACCTAAGGATGAGATCAGGGGGGACATTGACCTAGCCTACAGAATTAACTCAGCATATGCCAGGATAAATGAAGTACCTAGAGAGATACATGTGAAATTTGTTAGAAGGTCAACCAGAGAAGAAATCCTGAAAGTGCAGAGAGGTAGTCCATTAATCTACCAACAAAAAGAGGTTGCTATCTTGAAGCAGATCCCAAGAAAGATTAGAGATGCAAGAAGGAAATTTTCCTTCTTGTCTAAAACATTGTTTGATCACGGGATTTGGTTCAAGTGGGTGACACCCGAAGGGATGCTGGTGTTCTGGGAAGGAGGAAGAGTGAGGATTAAAACAGTTGCTGAGGCAGAAGCCTTTCTTAAAAAACATTCCTCTATCCTGGGGGAAGATCCAGGGGGGACGGAGGGGGCCACGGCCCCGCCCACTCGGGGCCAGGGAGGAGAAAAAGAAGATACAATTGCCAAGAGACTTAGATCGAAAAAATAACTTTGCCTTGATTTTTTTTGATTAATTTTGCATAATATTTGTATTTGGATTTTTTGTAAATGTCTGACAGCATAGAACTGAGAATTTAGGTATATGTACTTGCTCTCACTTTGTAGTGTTATGAAAAATGTTTTTTTTTAATTGTTATCAATGTATTTTGAGGTCCCGGAAGGGCCGACGACTTTGACGTGAATGCTCTCAAATTTTCTTTGTATCCCTTACCCCACCCTACAGAAAAAATGTAAAACCAATAAAACTTTTTCAATATAAAAAAAAAAAATAGTCCTCTACCATTGCTGAAATATAATTTATGTTCTTAGGATTTTCACTAAATTTTCTACATTAGGTTTAGGCAGAGTTTAGTCAAGGAAGACGGACAAGAAAATCCTTTAAAAGAACTGATGTGCTCAGAATGCTCCGGGGATCTTAAGTTACCCACAGTTTACTCACCTCAATTCTCTCCAGTGCACCAACCCTTCAAGCTAGGCTCATGCCACCTTCGAGGTTAAAATGTGGCCGTGTGAACTTGGCAGATTTGTCCCAGTTGCATCTTGGGGGCTTGGAGAAAAGAGTCCCGATTTCAGGGAAAATCAGCCTTCACCAAAAGTCATTCCAAGGCCAAAAGCCGATGCAAGATCCAGAAGATTCCTGTAGGCCAGGCCACCCATGAAGACCAAAGAAAGAAGCCCTCCAGGAAGAGCGGGCAGTTGAGGTATGATGGCCCAGGAGGTGTTAATCCTCCTTCTTCTCCAGGCAACCCCAGAATAGCTGGGCTGAGGGGAGGAATCAGATCCCTCGCCTGAAAGAAAGCAGGAGAAAAACTGGGCTCTGCAGTGCGCTGGCTGGAGAAGCCAAAGATAGCCGCTGGACAACACAACCACCAACCCTTCTCTAAGGGCTGCTGGTGTTCAGTAGAACATCTGGAACACCACAGCAAGACGGAAGTGGCCCACAGAGGAGGCGGTGCTGAAGATCCAGGGGTTCCTGGGACAGCTCCAGATTCTTTTCCAGTCTGCTTCCTCTTTCTCACTAAACCTTCGGCAAAGTCACCGTTTCTCAGGGCTGCAGTCCCAATGGAGAAACACAGCAGGAGAGAAATTATATATCATTAGGAATAAATGTGTCACTCCTCCAATTAATTAGTTCCCTTTTCCTTAAAAAATAAAGTAGGTACATTTCCCAGAACGGTGCAAAATACCACAAAAATAAGCTACATGTGAGAAGAACCCAGTGGCCTCTGGATTTCACCCAAGTGTGAATGTCAATTTTTTCCTTAGCACTACCTCATGGAGTCTGGGCACTACTGCACTACTCCTCCCACTGCCACTAAGTAGCTGCCACGAGTGGTAGTTTCTCAGAGATTTAGCGCAGGAATTAGCCTTAGGGGAGACGACCACAGTTATGCGCAAAGGTGTATGTTTTGGGCCTCCCTACTTCAAAATGCTGCAGTCTGTGCTCTGCTAATGGCTTCCTTCTCTACTTTAGCTTTGAACTCACAACCAGAGAAAGTCACCGTGATATTAATTTTGTCATTTGATACATAAGGCTACCATAAATCATTTATTTCATTTCCTTGCCAAGGTCTTCGTTTGCTGCGCTTTAAAGGAGGAGAAGGTGATTGCCATCTGAAAGCAGCAGTGATGGCAAAGAGCAAAGACCTGCAGAGCAGAATCAGCCTCCGTGGCGCACACCCTGCGTGTATCTACCACGTGGTGGCTTTTTCTTAACAGTCACGGATGCCTCCGCCTCTTTCCAAAACAAGCCGCTGTGTTTTCTAGAAGGCTGCCAGTCCACCTGGGTGGCAGTGAAATAGATTGGTAAAACTGGACCCACACAGAATAGCAAGGAAACTCTCAACTTAAGCCTTGGGGAAATGCTGAACTGTCTGAAGAGGGTTTTCCACCTGAACATGCCTTGCACATCAAAGAAAGAGAAGCCTCTGAATCACCCACAGTAAAAAAAAAAAAGGGATCTTCGGAGACGGCAGTAGGTTTAAATCCCTGGAAAGGAATTGTCCACCTCCTTAGAGAAACAGAGGCGGGCATGGAAGTCTGCAGGATCCAGAATGAAGGTCGCTTGGCAACCTCTTCTGCCCATTGCCCGAAGACTCCCCTCCCCACCTGCCCCAGGCACCAGAGCCTTGTTTGGGGTTGCCTGTCATAAGAGCCCCTGGCCAGAGACCAGGCACTGTGCCTGCTGTAAGAGGGGAGGCATCCACAGGGGCAGGGAAAGGGTTAAAAAGCCGATTGTGATGGACAGGGTCACTTGATGGAAACCTGCCCTTTTTAGGTGCATGTTAAAAAGGGTTGAACCTCATCTGGGCCATCTTCCCTTTTTTCTTTACTGCCCCACGGATGCCCCGGCTGTCCCTAGAGGTTGGCTCCTGTGTTGGGATGCCCACCTGAGGGGGCCTGCAGGAAGAGTGAGAGACTACTAGCCGGATATCATGGAAACTAAGCGGGTGAGTCCTTCTTATTTACATACTTAGACCTCTTGTCATCCCTGTAACACATCCATGAAGGGAAAGATTGACAACGCTCAACAGAAGGAAGTTTCAAATAAACCTGCCCTCTTTTCTCTTGCCCGGCTCATTGTGCCCATGAGATTTAGTGCCTGTCACCCAATCGCCACACCCTGAGCTTGCCTGCCAGAGATCAAAGGGCTTCAAACATAACGGAGCAAGGAAGCGTCAAGAGATGCGCTCAGACACTGGCCACATTCGACACAGGAGGTTCTTCCAGCAAGAGGTCCCAGTTCCCTTGAAAGGGGGACACAGAAGACGCAACAGAAGTTGCAAAATGCCTTATCTTTGGAGTGCTTGCTTGATATCAAAGAGAGTAGCAAGAATATAAAAACTGGGACCAGGATGTACTGACGTTGCTCACAACAAGGCAACTCACGAGCCTTGGCCCAGGTGTGGCATCCAAGAGGAAATAGCACCACAACCTAAGCAAAGCCTCTTCCTCCAGAACAATCACAATCTTGGCTGGTGTAAGCCATGTTTAAGCAGAGGATGTGCTATAGTTTCTGTTTCTAACCATTCCTCCAGAATGCTCCTCCTTGGCTCATTGCCACTGGAGCCCCCAGGCCTTGGCTCCTCAATATCTCCACTCCAGTACTTTGGTGTGATTTAGCACCGCCTCTTCACCCCTTTCCTTTATTAGAGATTTTTTTACATTTACCACCATAAATCCAGCTCACCATGACAATCCTGATCTTAGGATTGCACAAAGTGGGTGACCTATACTCTGGTGTGAACCTTTGCACAATGTTGGAGCTGTTCCTCGGTCCCTTTGGCACTGTAAATCCAGCCTCCCTGCCTGACAAGGTCACAGCCTTGATGCTCTAACTGCACTTTATACTCTGTGAGAATTGACAATCCTGGCCCTGTGGCTCATTCACGAGGCTATGAGTGTCCCTGTTCCGGAGGGAGGGAGGGAGGGAGGGAGGGAGGGAGGGAGGGAGGAAGGAAGGAAGGAAGGAAGGAAGGAAGGAAGGAAGGAAGGAAGGAAGGAAGGAAGGAAGCTCCACTTACACCTTTGTATATTGATATATCTGGATGAGTGCTTTTTCAAGAAGCCTCATGCGTGTTTACTCAGAAGGAAGGCTTATTTACCAGGAAACCATGCACACAACTAAAGCCTCAGATGTCTGCACAATAGGTCTACACGTGCTTTAAGTGGCCAGGCACTTTTGAAAAAGTTGGGTGGATACCCATTTTGTTGGAAGGTGTTGTAGAGGCCATGGTGTGTTTCTTTTTTCTAGTGTTCTGGGTTGCCATGGTGCGTTTGTGCTCATCTGAATAATGTCTACGGGAGATTCTCTGTCGTCCAGCTCAAGGTGCTTTTTCAAGAGGCAACTGGAGTTTTCTGGTTTTTCTGGTTTTTCTTTGAAGACATTTCGCTTCTCATTCACTGAAGAAGCTTCTTGGATGAGAAACGCAACATCTTCAAAGAAAAACCAGAAAGTCCTGTTGCCTCTTGAAAAAGCCCCTTTGGGTCATCTAAATAAGGTTCTTACCCAGCTCCTCTTGTGGGAAGTTGAGTCGTTACTTCAGTAAGGGAGCACTTGCTTAGGGGGGGCTGTTTTTCGATTGACTTGAGTTTCTAATTTCCCTCTGCTGATGAGGATATCCAGGAAGGACAGAGTCTTGCTCTTTTCTTCTTCCTTTGTGAATGTTATTCCTTTGAATGTGTTGCTGATTATCTCATGTGCTTCCCCTAGTTGTTCTTTTTTATTATGCTGAAGGTATAGCTATAGTATGTAGATATAGATACAGATATTCAAAGAATGGAACCGAGCAGAAGAAAGAACAGAATAGAATAGAATAGAGCAGAATAGAATAAAATAGAATCCAGAGGCTGTGCATTGTTTAACTATTCTGAAGCGGTTTTCTCTCTGCTTGATATGTGGAATGCATAATTTCACTCGCTTTTAAGGTCATACAAGCTTTTACTTTTAGAATGGAAAATTACAGAATATTACAAAATTCATTGTGTGCTACCAATTCCAACTTCATGTCTCCATAGGAACAGGAAGTATTTTGTCAGCCCTATGGCTGAAGATGAGCTCCTGTATCAGGTGTGCATTTATTTGTGGTTAGATTTTTATTTCACCTTTTTCCCAACAATGCCAGGTGGTGCCCTCAGATTGGGCTGAGACAGAAGGACTGGCCCAGGACCAGCCATTGGTTCCGGTGGCAGACGATGCTCCCTGCCCAGAGTTGATCCAACTCCAACCCTTTCATTACCACAACTCCCTGGATTAGCAACTAACACACTAGCAGGCGGAAGCTGTGGCCTGTGGACCTCCAAAGCAGCTCCCAGTTTTTGATGCTCATGAATTGAAAGTGGGTAAACTACAAACCAGAAGAATTTGTGAAAAACCCTGTTTTGATATCAAAGTATCAACATGGTTGCCACATAGATGAGTTTATAACTAACATGGCCTCAGACAGAAGCAAAATGTTCCTTTGGATCAGCTCCAGAAAGATTGCAGAAGATCTAGAATCACCCAAGCCACCAAAGTAGCCATTTGTCCCTGCAAATTGCGCCTGGCGAGCCTGCATTGACCCATGCAGCACCACACCCCACATCCCAAGTCAGGGCCTGCTTCCTGGTGTGGCTGGATCAGAACCACAATCCCGCAACCTTCCCACAGGTTTTGCTTGCCCTCCATTGTAGTGAAAGTGTGGGTTGCCCCGTTTATGATTGCCCTCGATGAGCTCTTTGCCCGTCCCGGACCAGGCCGCCTTCAGGGTCCCCAGGCCCTGCCCAAGCCTTCCCCTCTGCTCTTCCCCCGTCTTCCTCTCCCTACCCCCAGCGAGTCTTGCTCACCTGCCTGCATTACAAGATCCGATTAGCTCCTTGTCCTCCAGAGAAATAAACAGCATCTTTGGCTAAATGAAGAACGGAAGATCCTAGATGGAAAGAGACACTTATTTATCCCTTTCTTAGATGCCTAATGAATAATATCATGTTTGCAGAAACTCATTTTTGAGAGGCAAGGACAAGAGACGCATAGACAAGAAGCCCAGAGGAGGCGCCAATATTAATTTTGCCCTCAAAAGGTTTACGTTAAAATACGGATGTTACCATGTTAATGTCTCCCTTCTTTTCTTGATGTGACCTGTGAAAAGCACTTGGTGTGACTTTGCTCACCAAGGGGCTAATTCTGGGCAGGTTTGTTAGTCGAGGGGACTCTGTTTCAATGAGCGCCCATCTCCGCTCTCAGGACCCCAGCCTCCCTCCTGTCCAGGTGAGTTTTCTGGCATCCTCAGCCCAGAGGAAAGTGGGGTGCCAGACTGCAGGGGACCTGCCTTCACTCTCATGCCAGCTCATGGAGTGCTTCTAGGGGGAGACTCCGGACCCTCTGAGGAATCGAGGCTCCTCCTGCATTTGTGCTGTGTTAATGGACTTACAAGGGCCGCTGTGGGTTGTGTGTCTTGGGCCACAGGCCCTGCATGATGGTATGTGACTGACAAGGAATGCAAGCGGATTCAAGTCATACAACAAATACACCTCAAAGGAAACTTTAGTCAGGGAGTTCAAACCATGTTGGTGATAGAGTTCAAACCATGTTGGTGATAGAACAAGAAGCCACCAGTGGTTGTTGAAAGGGGCGCCGCCATTGGAGGAGAAGCAAAGCAGAAGTTCAAGAGGGGGGCCCTTCCCTCCCCCTCATAGAGCTAACAGGAGAAGTCACTGGGGGGCTCCCTCAGAGTTCTTCTGGAAGGAAAGGTCTTGGACTTCTGCTGCAGTTACAGCTCCCGTCCAGATGTGATTTTGGGGCCATTTCAACTTCTTTCATCCAAAATTAGGCTCAAATTCTGTCAATATGTTGAATCGGGCTCTTTTCCAAAATATCTGGGGTGGTCTTTAATTTGGGATTTTGGAATAATTTTAGAATCCCAGCTTCCTTTTGTAATACTAATCATGTCTCCATTCTTTGCAAGAAAATGATGATGGCATACATGTGAATTTTTGAATTTTTATTGTTGAACATGACATATCAAAATATGCTTTCCACCTTTGGTCTTGAAGACATTCCTTAAATGCATCCCTTATGGGTGAATAAACAGATTAAAAACTTCTCTTGCATGCTAGGTGGTTATTTAATAAGTTGTGAGGTAAACTTAATCACAGGCAATTGCTCTTTCACGCTTGCTCAGAGGTCACTTAATAAATTCCACACTGACTTCTGGGGTGGCCTAATTCACTTGACCCTAATTAAATGGAGAGTCCCACACATGTTCCTGGAAATCTCTTTCCCAGCAGCCTGTTAGTGCACAGTGGGTGCCAGGATGAATCTGCCAGCTTTCTACATCACTGGACATCAACCATCACCAACACAGCAGCATCTACCATGGGTAGAACTTGGCATCCTTCTCAAGTCCAGTCAGGAATATTGAACTCAACTGGATCACCTTCTTCATGCATGGGATGATGCTGGCCAGGCATTCAGGTGATTCCCAAGGATAGAGATGTGTCCATGCTGAGGCCTCACCTTCTCACTAGTTGAATGATCAAGACTTGGGTCCATCTGCTCTGGAGTTGGGAGGGGCAAGCAGGGAGAGGGGCCCACCACTGTAATAGCAGGACCCTTTGACAGAAGGGTAGAGCCATCAAACCTTGTTCAACGGAGCAGCCTGGTCCGGCTTGGAGAAGCAGGAAGTGCATTGGAGAACTCCTTGCCCATCTGTCCATGCCCTCATGCCCCTTCTGGCCATGCTGCCCAGCCCATTGAACTGGCTTCCCTCCTTGGCAGGACAGGGCCCCCTGCCCCAGCCCTGCTTTGCAAAGAGGACGCCCTTCCCCACACAGTTCCCCTGAGATGAAAGAGCAGAGAAAAGCATGTGGCATTTATTCGTTTTCTTTCTTTTTTCCCTTTGGTCCCTCAAAAAAAAAGGATTACCTAGAAATATACTGGAAGGATAAGCCATGGGTATTTAGATTTGCAAAAGATCTGGGGTGGAGGCAGGCAGGGGTGAGGAGAGGGAAGTTAAATCCTTTTGATGTAACTTTGAATCAGTTATTTCAGAATTCTATCTAAGGGACATAGAAAGACAGAATCATTTTAAGTAACAGAGGAAGAGGATACATCAGAGAATTCTTTTTTAAAAAACCCTACCTACTGCTAGACCCAAGTGTGCTCCTGTGGTTCCCCGTGGATAAATTATTCCAGCTCCCAGTCCTTCTCATAGCCAGGAGCAAATTGGCAGTAGGTGCCTCCACGGAGAGATGCAACTTCAGAAAGAACGCAGATATGGCTGCCTCTGCTGTGGAACCTAGGATGCCTTGATCCTTGTAGGGTCCTAGGCAGCCTTTCCCCTCCTCTCCCCTCCTCTTGTCTGCATTCCCTTCCGTTGGCTTTATTGGGGGGGGGGGGCTAGACGAGTGTAAGTCAGTCTTGAAAAAAATATGCAGCAACTGTCGCAAAACATCAGCTGAGCCTGGGAATATGGGGACGCATGAGGAAGAAACTCCAGATTGCCCCGTCTTGACTCTTTTGGGTATAAGTGGGAGGGAAAGAGACACCTTCAAGATTTGCTGTTGGAGCCCAAGCAATAAAGTAGAATTCTGGGGTTGCTGGTGGTCCCAACCTTGAAGGGCTGCCAGGCCCCTCCCTCGTGCCCCACCCTTTCTGCTCCTGATGGGGCCAGCCCCCTTCTTATCCCACACAATCAAGCCCACGGGGATCTGAGCCCTGTCAGGGATGGTTTGGGGAGGCTCCCCAGGCCCCCCACTTCTCCCCAAAGGTTTCCCTAATCATTTCCCGCACACCTTTCCAAGCTTCTGCCGAAGACAACAAAAGATGCGCTTTAATAAGCAAGATGCTCCGTGCCTGAGCGGCGTGTCAGCCTCCATTTGTAATGTTGGTGACAGACGGATCTCTGGATAATCACAGCCTCTTTGTACTCCATGGAGTCGGATTGGAGCAATTGAACGTCTGAGGAAGATTACAGGCAGTTATGCACATCGCCTGTCATGTTAGCCGTGGCAGGCGCCTTTTTCAATTGACCACTCAGGCACTGGAGTTTCCGGGACGGACACCGGAGACATTCAGGGCCTCCAAGTGAGACTTTGGGAGGACCCTCCCCCCAAAAAATAGTCCTGCCATCTATAGCCCCCCTGTTCTCGTCCCCGTCTCCAAAGGCTTCCCAGACATGCAGGAGTAAATTGGGGGAAGCCCACCTGTCATGGACGAGGCACTTGCTCCAGAGGGGCCATTGAGGGCCAATCCTCAGCCTTCCCGGGAATCCAGATCCCTCCCCCGTCCAAGGCAGGGCTAAGTGGCAACTACCTCTCGGGTTGGGCCTGGTGGAGCCACAAAGACCCCTTGGCACAGAGAGGCTCTGGCTCATTCCTTGCCCATCCCAAAGATCTTCCTTGCCCAGCTGTGACTCAGGGTGAAGGCCTAATGCCCACTAGAAGCTCCTGTCAGACCAAACGACCAGTGGAGCAGCATAAACGTTAAGCTGAAGCAAAACATGGAAACCTTTGAGAATGGCAGCACTCAAACTGAGCTGCTCCGTGACATCAGTAGGTGAGAAGAATGCCATGGGGGCTGCCTGGAATAGGCCCTGCTCTGACTTCCCCACCTGGCGAGGCCCCAAGGCTGCAGAAGCTGGTGGTTGTGGATGCTCCAGCCTTTTAAATAAGAGCATAAGAACAGCCTTGCCGGAAGAGGCCAGAGCCCATCCAGTCCAGCCTTCTGTCTCCCACAGTGGCTCCCCATTTGCTTCAGGGTCTTCCCAAGCAGATGTCTTCACCTGCTTAGGATTCCCTGCAAATGGCATTGAGAGATATCCTGCCTATCTCTCCATCCCGGAGGGTGTCCTTAGGCATCCATCATGATGGCCATGGAGACCCTTGTTCTCCTTTTGGAGCTCAAGAGGCTTCCTTAGTTGGCTCTTGGTTCCAGTGCTGGGGAAACGCCCAGAGGGGGCTGAAGTGGGAATGAGCCATGCCAGGCAAAGAGAACAGCCCCCACTGGCAGCCCCCCCCCCCCCTTGGTCCCAGGCCTGCCTGAAGAAGAACCAGCCCTGCTGCCCTTGCAACGTTTGGGCAGTGTTCCTGGCACCCACCCACCCACCCGATCCCTCCCGGCTGCCTCCTTTGTCTTTTCCCTTAGTGTGCATGTCACCAGGAGTATATCTATTTATCCCACTAAATGCTGGATTGCCAGAGGGGGCCACAGCCAATAACTGGAGCCTGCTTAAGCATGATCGATGAGAGCTCCGTGGCAACGTGGCCAGGCTGTGAATCTGGAGTGCCCCGGGAACCAGAGATATGCAATCAGGCCTGACTCCGCCAGGATTCCCATTTGTCATCTGCAAACCAGGCGAGGAGAGGGTGACTCTGGGGCCTGCAAGAGAGCTGGTCAGCCAATGCCCTCCTGGAACTATTGGGGGAGGGACGTTCTGCTCCTAGCCTCCTCATTGGATGGATGGCCTGCCACCAGGCCAAGCCCCTCCCTCCCCCCCCCCCAGTCTTTCTGGGGCATTGATGGCGGAGAAAAGGCAAGAGGGAAGCTCGGCCTGGGTAGGAGCCCCCCATCCAGGCTGCCTGAGTCCCATTCTTAGCAAGCTGTCACCGTCATTGCCTTCCTCCTTCTGGCCCAAGAGGCCGTGGCTCCGTTTCTCTGACAGAGATGGGGACCCAGGTTAAATTCAAGGACCTGAACCTTTTCCCAATGCCCACCTTCAGGCAGTGTCTGAGCGCCTCCCTCTTGCTGGAGCCAACTTGCAGCTTTTGCTCATGGAGGTGAGATTGGGAAGCCCCACCCCCGCTCCATTGCCATTCCACCCTGGTGTTTCTCATGCAGCCAATTGCCCAGCAGGATTGCTTTCTGTATCTTATTCATCCACATACCCATTTCTCTCTCCAGCTAAGTGGGAACACCCCTGCCCATGTGCCCCTTGGCTCCTCCGCCTGGGCAGTGGGGGCCCCAAGGGCAGCACTTGGGGGACTCCCCAGGGTCCGGCAGAGGTCAGGCCCTTCCATCACTCAGCCCTAGCAGTGCGCCTGTCATGTTGGAGCAAAGAATCCGATGGATGGAGAATGGGCAAGTTGTTCCCCGGGGGAGGAGGGAGGCAGCCTCCAAAGACTCTGGATGGCAGGAGGCCACCTGGACCACAGGAGCCCAAAGACCTAAGAGGGAGGACCACCCCTTGCAACAATCCACGGACAGTTTGCAATCATCCCTTGGCAAACCGGGAGGGTGTAAGACGTGTCGTGTGCTTTTGTGGGCAAAGCTAAGTAGGGAGAGAAGAGCCTGGAAAATGAGAGCCAGCAAGCACCACCTCTTGGCTGCGTTTCAGGGTAAACTGCAAAAATAAAGCAAACACCTCGTGTATTTGAAGAATGTTTGTTGTGCCTATTGTCAGTTGTGTTGTGTTGTACAATAATAGCAGCTGTGTTATCAATGAGGAACAGTCCTTCTCCTGTCCACGTGAAAAGGATGGGTGCCTGCAGTGTGCCTGCTGAAAAGCCAGCCCAGTCGAGGGCTGATGGCCGTGGTCCCTCTGCACTGAGACGCAGACAGACCCAGTGGGGCCCATCACTGCCCTTCTGGGGCTCCCAGAAATCTGATCCCTTCCCTGGCCAAAAATAGTTTCCATCTTGGAGCATTTCCACAGCTCAGCCTCGCCCAGACAGTGTCCCATGCAAGCCACCAGAAAGGGCCACTATTTGGGGCCATTGCCCACCAACTCCTTGGCATTCCCACCCACCCCCCACATGCTCTGCCTGCCGGTCATCCCTTCCTTTTGGGGTTATGGCTGGAGGCATGCCCACCCAGGGTTTTCCTCTCCAGGGCTCCTGAACACCACACTTGGCCACGGGGCCTGGCCTTTCAGGAAGCAAAATGGGCCTTTGGTGGCTGCAGGGTCATCTCAAATCTTGTTTGCAGACAGTAGAAGATTGCCCTTTGGGCCCAGCAACCCATAGGAAAGAGGGGAGGCACCCCTTCCTTTCAGGTGTTTGGGGCTTGAACTTCTAGCCACAAGCTGTGACTGTCGCCATCTAAGATCTCTCCCTCTCTCTCTCTCCTTCTTCTTCTTTTGGGGCTTCCACTTATTTGAGGGAAAGCTGGAGATGCCAGGCAGAGCAGCCCATATGACTGGCCAATGCCCTGCCTTGCACCTGGAACCCTTCTGGGTGCGGAATAGCAGCCTCTGCTCCCTGCGCTCCCAGAGCCAAGGGCCTCCTCTCCCCCCCCCCATCCCCTCTCGAAAGTCATTCCAACAAAGCCTCCCCCCTTCTCCCACCTTCTCCTCTAAGGAGGACCCTCAGGCTCAAAGACCCCCACCGATGATGCCAGGGAAATGATTTGCTCCATAAGCGTTTAGGGAACTGCGGGATTGTGCCATGTTTCTCTTTAATGAGCCTGTGGATCAACCTCATCCTGTGGTCCTGGGACCCAAAATAAACGGAATGGTTGGTGGTCAATATTTTAATGAAAGTTGGGCCTCTGGAGGGAGGCCGAGAGACAGGAAGCCTCTCGTGCAAATCTCCCCAACAGCTCTAGGAAGAGGAACTGGTGGCATCATTTCAGCGACAATGACTTTGCAAATTTCTCTCTATATATATATTGTATATATGGCCTCAAGAGGTGTCTGACGCAGTGATTATCTTCCATTGTGTCCAGAGACGGATTGTTCTCAGGGAGTCTTTTAGATCAGGACCAAGGACAGCAGAATGAGCTGTCCAAGGTCTGATCCTGGTAAGCAGGAATTGGGATCTTCAGTCCCAAGAAACTGGGCTGTGTCTGAGCCCAGATCTTACCTCTCCTGGTGGCCCCAGAGCCCCTTCCTGGCTTCCCTCCCCCACCCCAACCCCCTTAATGGCCGGGGAAATGAAATGTATTGCTTAGTACAACGCTAAAGAAGATCTACAGCTTTTCATTTCAGCATTTAATTGAAGAAACTGCTGCTTCTCCATCAATTCTGAGTGAAGAACTTATATAAAATCTACTGTACCCTATTAAAACATCTGAAACAAAGGGAGATCTAAAAGGACAAAAAGAGAAATCCATTCAAGTAAGAGTTGTCTGAAATTCTGAGCAAGGGAGAATGAGAAGAAATGATTGTTGTTCATCAATCCTGGCTGGGTTTCTGTATCAATTGAACTCTACCGTCCCCACCTACAGGACATGTGAGAAAGGCCACTCTGGGGACGAGGCTAAAAGGGTCTTTTTCAAAGCGCTGTTTAGTGGTGGTACTGAAAAAGGCCTCCTGGGGGAGATTGCTCCAGAAAGCTGCGACTCTGAGGACGGTCCATAATTTCGTGGACTGTGACCAGTTTATCTTTTGCTTTGTTTAGACTTTGTGTGCCTGAACCATGAGCAATAAAAGGGCCCAGTCACATAATGTGGCCATCGTCTTGGTTCTTCAACCCACTCCCTGCAGATGCTCCAGGCTCTGGGAGCAGGCAGGTCCACCTTGATTGGCAGGTTGGCTGACTTTGAGCCAGTCCCCCTCTCTCTGCCCAACCCAGCACACAGGGTTTTTGTTGTGAGGAAAAGAAGAGGAAGGAGTATTAGTTATGTTTGCCATAGATAGATAGATAGATAGATAGATAGATAGATAGATAGATAGATAGATAGATAGATAGATAGATAGATAGATAGATAGATAGATAGATAGATAGATAGATAGATAGATAGATAGATTTTGAAATGACTGTTGTTTTTATAGGTGTGTGTGTGCGGGTGTGTGTTTGTGTGTGTGTGTATCTCCACATCCATATCCATAAGTAAAAGTAAGTAAGGCCAATAGTAAAAGTTCAATCTAGACCGAGTTGAGTAAACTTACCCCTGCCTTCCCCTGGACAGAAGCTAGAGGAAGCCCCTCCCATCCCAACACATGAGGAGTGACCCTTTCACAAGCAGCATTTAATGAGACGGAAGAACGGCTGAAGACAAACTACCCCATTCACACCACCTGTTCTAATTTAATGAGCCGAGTTCTGCTTTTCAATTGGTGTTTGACCTTCCCAATTCTAAGCAAGCCCTGAAGTTCTTGTCAGAATGGGATGAGGCATTTAATAAGAGCTGCCGGAAAGCTTGCAGCCACCAAGAACTGCTGGAGTCCTTTCCTTTAAGCAAGGTATGACAAGAAGGAGAAGGAGAAGAAAAGCTTACTTTGAGGGATAAAACCTGCTCCCCAACCCGGAGAGAGTCTAAATCTAAAGCTTGCCAAAACAAAGGTTGGATGGTTCATCGTTCACTCCATTCCTATAATGGACCAAAGAGGTTTTGTTGCGTTCTCTTCTCCAACATGGAGGCCAGTTCAAGAGCGAACAAGGCTTGGAGCCTTCTCCAGTGCTGAGAGCCCCTGGCCATGGCCAAACTCCCTCGGGGCTCAAGACTGACCGTCATAGGCAAGGTGAGCATGAAAGAGCCGCTTTCACTCATCACTACATCTGACATCCAATTCCAGGAAGCTGGCTTATAACTGGCCCCCTACACTGGATCCTGACAGATATTCCTTGGGCAGGTATAGGAATAGCTATAGACAGTTATAGATGAATAGACGATGAGACGCACCTGTGCTGGTGGGCTGATTGTATTGGCCATGGGTCAAGTGGCTTTTCATGAGGAACCCCAAAGAGCCTCTTTTTCTTGGAGGTGCCCAGTGATCCTCCCACTCGGAGTACAATTTCATCCTGACTCTGGACCAGATACCTACAAGTATCTGAATTCACACAAACCTCCAATATCAACACTTAGTCTTTGAGTATACTTCTTTTTTTTCCTTTCTGTGCTCCTGTGAGCTACTAAGAAAAGCTGTTGGGCTGAGTATAAATATCAAGAGAAAGAAAAAGGTTTTAAAGGGCATCTGCTCACGTCTGCTGTCCAGGAGATGAAGCTGCCAGTCCCTGATCCGGCCCTTGGCCAGCTACACCCTGGTCATTGCCCACTCTGGCTGGCAGGTCGCTTGGACCACAAGACCCTGGAAAAGTGACCTGAACATGGTCAGCCGGGAGACACGGCAACCTTTCAGAAAATGGCCCCAGCACAACAAACGGAGCTGGGATTAATGCCTGTGCTGGTCCTGACAAGATGGCATCTCCATCAGGCTCCGCAGCGCATTTTTTAAGAGCAGTTGTAGAGTCGGGGCAGAAGGTCGGGCACGAAGAGTTAGAGGGCTGCCTTTTATTAGTCGGAGTGCCCCAAAACAATACGGGAGCATATCCTGTAGTAGTTCGGCTGGCAGGACAGCCCAATCACCCCATTCTGGGGAAAGCTTTTTAACTTGCATCCCAAGCATTAACCAATTAATGATTTTGTTTACATGCAAGACAATGAAGGCTTCGTTAGAGTGATTTAATTCCCTTTAAAAAATACAAGAGGGAAAACAAGGTTTTCGCCTTCCGTATTATAAACTCAAAGAGTTAATTGGGAAGTATTCATTTTGTTGCTATGAAACATAATCACCCTCTAATTAGTGGGAGCCAGTTATTCTGATATAATTACAGGATATTATATAAATAAGCCCAGGGAGGGAAGAGGAGCCATGGCAGAGGGGGGGAGGGTCTCCAAGTGGGCCTGGGCACCAGAGGAGGGCCTCCCATGACTTCGGCAGCCTGACCGCCTCTGGGGTTCAAAATCTCCTGTCTTGTGGTGGTGGCACAGAAGACCTGGATTGGGACTTCTGCCTTCTCTTGCTTTTCTAGAAGGGAACTTCCTTTTCTTCCTCCGTGGTTTCCAGCACTTTATGAGGGGCAGGAAAAGTAACACGGAGAAAATGATTTAGAAGGAAGCGATTAAATCTCCTCGTGCCTCTAAAAATAAAAGTGGCCCACCCAGAGAAGATCTTGGCAGGAGAAGGCTTCTACACCACTGATTGTGGCAAAGAATCAGGAACCAGAATCTGCAGGTCCTCCCGTCCCACAGCCTCCCTTCTGGAAGGCTTCAGGAGCTTCCGCAGCCTCCCTCTTCCCAGGGTTTCCTAAGCCCTGCTGGGATTCTGGCCGGAGGGAGTCCAGAGCCCCCAGCCCATTCTTTGGCCTCAGGGCTCCCAGCAACAGGCCCTTCATCCAGTCCTCCCCCTCAACAGTCCACTGGGAGGCTGGGTGGCAATGGAGAGGCCTGCTTGGGCAGGGGCTGGTGAGGGGTAGCACCAGGAGCCCCTCCTGACCCAGCCTCTGCCTGGGGGGAAGCTTCTTCCCATGGAGAGAGCCAGCGTGAACCATCCAGGAGTCAACATCCAGCCAGCAAGATCTTCAGGGACAGGTTTGAGAGGAGCCCAGGGAGGAGAGCGGCAGAAGGCAGGCGCTGCCCCACATTGGTCGAGATGGGGCCAAGATGCTGGGTGATGTGCTGGGCCTGGGCCACGGGGCAGAGGCAAGTCTCAGTCCCCAGAGACCTCAGAGCACCAGGGCCCCCAATCCCCATCCCCTCCTCTCCACCTCCAGTGGGGACAGAGGACACGTGGCTGGCTCTCCTGTGAGCGGAGCCAGGTTTTTGCAGTAGCAGAAGGATCAACCCCCCTCCCTCCCCCCTCCCTCCCCTTTGCCTCCCTCATTCATCACTGTCACATCTGGAGAGGTTTTTTATTTAACAACCAATTTATTTCCAATTTAACTAATCTCGGGCTGCAGCATCTCACACAAACACACCGAAGGCGTCGTCTGCTGTAAATAGACTTACCGGCCACCCCAGTTAATGTAAGCTCCCATCAAAGTACATCAGGCAGGAGAGAGACACCAAGAGGAGATTGCCAGGCCTCTCCGGTCTGGAGGAGGGGGGCACAGAAAGACTCCCCCCCACCCCGTTTCTCTGGGCTCCGAGAGCTGCTTAGATTTATATATTTGCCTTCCGGATCGTCCGCCTCACCTTGAGAAGCCAGCGCTGGCTTTCATAAACAATTTATGGGGAGATAATGCAGAGAGACTTGGAGGGAGGCAGGGGCTGAGCTAGGGAGGCAGGAGGGCAATCAGAGAAGGACGCTCTCCATTTCCCCCCAACTCGCCTTATAACTCCCAGCTCTGCATCCCCGTCGCTCTGCCTGCACAGTCAGGTTGCAACTGTACAGCCTACTTTGGAAGCAACCGTCGCGCCTGTTGAGGGAAAGTCTGCCCGGATGAAAGGGGCAGCTAATCGCATGGCAACAAGACCCCCGAGCAGCTCAGGGAGTCCAGAGGGAGCCGGGCATGGCGTCAGAGCCACTCGAAGCCCCCTGGCCAATGGGGCCGCTTCTCTCTTTGCCCATCAACTCCGAAGCCGAAGTGGCCTGGCATCCCTTCAGCCCTCTCTGCCCACCCCTGCTTTCTTCTGCCTCCCCTGGAAAGATAAGCCTCCAGCTGCCCCTTCAAAGGCAGAGGAAGCTTCTAAAGCCCTGTTAAAAGCCCCCCCCCCTCTCCTGATTGCGATCTTTCCACAAACCCCTGAATGGAGCAAGATAAACAAGTCCTTGAAAAGACACTCTCCCAGGAGGACACAAGAGGGGCTCAGTCCATCCGTCAAAGGACAGCCGTGGTCCAGAGCGACAGGAGGGGCTCACCACCCACCAGCCTGCTGTGGCCAAAGCGCCTTTGATATCGAGGGACACAGCGACAGCCGGGCAGAGAGATGGCCAAGACAGGCAGCCAGGCTGGAGCCAGGCTGGGCCAGGCGGTCTTCAATGCCCAAATCCACCGATGGTCAAAGACATATCACTCCCTCCACCCCATCCGCATGAATGACTAACTCTATAAGCCAGCTACCAATGCAGCCAAGGCTTGGCCCGGGGAGGCCTCAGCTCCCAAACCCCTAAGAGCAAGACACAGTTGCCGGTCCTCCAGGACACAACCAGGCGTGGCCCTTTGTTGCTCTTCCACAGCCCTTTAATTGTTGGAGGCACCATCGGAGGTGCCAAGAGGATATTGGAATTGTTGCTTCACAGATTGGGAGAGAAACCAATAGGAGCTCCTGCATTTTCCCCTCCAGCTACCATCCAAGCCCATGTGGGAAGTGTAACCCTTCAGCTGCCTCTTTGTACACAGCAGCCACGTGGAAGTCCAAAGTCAAAGTGAAGGCCATAAGCACGACTGCATCAAGTGGAAAGATGGTTTCTCCTCCGCCTGGTGCAGGATGAGACCCAGGTTGCCAAAGAAGTGCATTTCCTCTGGTCAAAAGGAACCCTTCTGGATGCTGGGCCTCTTCCTAAGCCCCTGGCATGAGAGGAACAGGCTTCTGTTTGTCTCTACCAGCCCTAAGTCCCTGGCCTTCTCCACCACAACCTAACAGATGCTGGTGGATCTGTGGTAGCAGTAATCAGATCTCATGCTTTGGAGCAAAACAACCAGAGCATCAGCAGGAGGACAGCATAGACACAGTGTCTTGAACCCACTCATCATCCTGGCCACATATGGCAGAAGGACGAAAGCGTGAAACCCACAGAAGGGCCCAGCCAGCCAATGAAGCCAACGGCACAAGAAGCTCCTGCTAATTAGAAAGCAGCAGATGGAAGGATGGCAGTGTGAGCCCCCAGCCCCCACCCCGGCCTTAGCTCCAGGTCTCCATGCTGCCCCTCCAAGATGGTAAATCTAGAGTCTGAACTGGTCAATTTGGGACCGTCTCTTGCCCAGCTCCGTTTGCCAAACAGAAGACCTCCAGTGCCTCTGGAGGACGCTGCTTTGAACCTGGTGCTTCTCTTCTTGGAGGGGCAGGACCATCAGGTCCACATCCGGAAGATGCCAAGAAGATGCACGAGAGGATCTGATGGCATCGGATGCTTTGAAAAACCCACCGGCAGGAAGTGAGTGTGCAGTAGCGACATCCCCTCGCGCACACATTCCCATCAGTTTGCTTTGAGAGGTCTATTGACTCTATTACCGGAAGATAAAATACAACCACTGTGACTCCTGATTATTGATAGCCTTATTCTCCATCTCTTTTCATCATTATCACTGGAGCTGCATTATCTGTTCTTCCCAGGGCATTTGCTAAGATAAAGGAAGCTTCAAAAGAAGGACAGGTACAATATTCTACCCCAGACACGCAGAGACATAATATTTTGCAGCCGGCCTTACGCGAGACGTTCAGCAGGTACCCATTCATATGCATTTTCTCTGCTGTTCAAAACACTCGCCATTGCAAATAGCTTTTCTTCTCCTTTGTTGTAACACCTTTGAAAAAAGATAATATGGACAGGAACCTGCCAGCGTATCTCCTACGGGCTGAAATCCAAAGCAGGCTCTCTTGGCCAGAGGCCCAGTTGGAAACAGTGGAGGGCGCGGGGACTCCTGAGCCAAGGGGGCTTGGTGGGCTGCTTCCTCCTCTTCTGGCCTCAGGGCCGAACGTTCCTGCCCACTCACGGAGCCTCAGAAGCCGCCCTCCCCTCCCTTCATCGGCTGCCCTCTTGAACTGGCCAAGTGAGCCCAGGAGGACTTCTGAGGAGGCCTTCAAAGGACGCAGCAAATCACAGGGCTGGAGCCTTTCTAGTCCTCAGCGCTGCTGCTGTGGGTTGTTGGTGGCCCAGAGCTTCTCTAGGCCAGCCTGGAATCGGAGGGGGCGGCTTTGTTTCTCGGCTGTGGGTCAGGCAGGCAGAGGGAGACCAAATCGGCTCAGGAAGAGGAACGGGTGGAGCAACCCAGAAAGGAGTGGTGGTCAAGGAAACCGACCGCCTGGCCTCCCCATTCATTGGCAGCACAAGGAACTCTTTATCTTTCGCTTTTGTTCTCTTTCTCTAATCCCCATCCTTGGAAACAAAGTGACGTTTCTATGGTGATTACCAAGCCACAGTTCTGGCTGAATGTCGCCCTGAGCATCAGGCGGAGATGGAAGACGGCTTGGCCAGAACTGCTCTGCCGCGTCTGAATTGCTGCCCGGGGGCTTCCTGTGCCGTCTCTGATTTAGGCCCTGCGGGTCAGGAAGGGGCACGATACATGCCTGGCTTTCAGCTCAAAGGGTTGGTAAATCCTCCCCTCCAAATGCCAAAGCCAGGAAGGTTTTCGCACAAGTCTCAAGACTGCCGTGGTTGAAAGCTTCATCTTTTCTGGCCACCCATCTCCAGGCTGGGGGACAGAAGGTCTGTGTTATTCCAACCCCTCCAGGCCCAAAGTGGTTCTTCCCAAGAAGGGGAGCCCTGGAGGGGCCCTTTCCAGGCTTCCTGGCTCCGTCTGGGGGAGGATTCGGCCTTTGCACAGGGCGGCCCCTCAAGACGGCATTCCAGGGACAACCGCTGAAGGGCCGGACGGGTGATTTGCTCCCCCCAGACAGCGTGGAAAGGAGGTCCAGGCCTTTTCTGCTCTCCCAGGCCCTTTCGGTTCTTTTAAAGGTCCAAGGGTTGAGTTCTGGTGTCACCGGGGGGGAAGTTTCGTTCCTGTAGGTTTCTGGTGCATCTTTTAACTGGCATTTGATTGGGTCCCTATTGTACATTCAGGAGCTTCGCTGGTTGGAATGTTTCTGTTGTTGTTGACTCCTTGAAGCAGCTGCCGTGCATGCCATGACAGTAGAGGCAGCCCAAGGTTAGCCAGGACCTGCGTTTTTTGCACCTCCGTGGATATTTGGGCAGGGAAGAAAAAGAGAATGTAGGTTTATTCTTCCTGCTGCACTCAACGCCTGGAGGCCTTTGGTTTGGAGGCGCTGGGAGAGCCCCGAGTTCCGTCTCTGCCCTTTGAGGTCCAGGCGTGCCTCTGCCTCAAAGGAGGGCCATTCGGAAGAAACATCTTCCCCATCTCAGGAGAAGGACGGGCCTGATTCATCCCTCTTCACTCTCTCACCCCAGGCCAAGTCTTCCCTATTGCAGCTGAATTATTACTTTTCTTTTCAGGTAAACATTCATGGAAGAAACTCACCTGCTCCTAGTCTCAGCTCCCCTCAGAGAATTCTATCTGTGTGTGTGTGTGTGTGTGTGTGTGTGTGTGTGTGTGTGTGTGTGTGTGTGTAGGGAGGGCAGGGAAGGAGGAGATGGCAGAAGAGCCCAGTCTCTCCAGCCTCAGATGTGGAGCACAGCTCATCCCCCCCCCACTCCTCATGGGGTGAGAGGGCCGAGGAAGGCCTGAGTTTTGGGCTTTCGGGGGGGGGGGTCTCCCTCCCTCAACCACCACTATAGGCCCCTGACTCTAACAGACCAAGCTGATCATGGAAGCCTGCCTGAATGCCAGCATCAAAAGGGAATCCTCAGGACTCTTCTAGGAAGCAGCCAGAATCCAGCTACGAGGCTGATTATCCCTCTCCTACCCCACCTCCCCTCCCTCATGGGCTGCACAGTCCTTGCAGGGCTAAGCTTCCCACGGGAGCTCCAGGGCAAGAAGGCTTCAGCCAGGGGGCTTTCTTCAAGTAGATATTCAAGGAAAACATCAGCACCATCATGTACCTGGAGACCATGGAGCCCAAGAGAGAGAGAAGACACTGGAGAAACCTGAAGAGGTTCCTGAGGAGCTTCACATTTTGGAGAAATGCATCTGCAATGGAAGAACCTAAGTGCGGAGGGAGGGGGGGCTTCTCTCCAAGGCCACCAGAAGAGGCCTAGCCTCAGAAAGCAACCTGAGATCCACACTAGCCTGGATCACATGATCTCTTAAAAGGAAGCTGTTCCCAATCCATTCCTGACTACCGGCTTGGCTGCCTCCCCCTTCCTATAAACATCCTGTCAGGTTGCTCTTGTCTTGGGGTTCTTAAGGCCGTTTCGCTCCAGCACCTCCCATCTCCCTTCTCACAGGAGCCAAGCGTGACCCTTGCCTTGGTCAACTCCCAGCTGCTCTCTGGGTTCCTCCAGAAGCCCATTCAGAACTATCAAAGCCTACCTCCTCAATTGAAATAGCCCAGAGGCTGCTTCCCACGGTCATTCTGAGTTGGCTTTGGCACACATTTCTAAGTCATTCTTTTGGTTTATTCTGCATATTTTTGGCATCCACTGACATCCAATGAGATTTAATTGATGCAACCTCTGGATTTTAAAAAACAGCATTAAGAAGATAATTTTCTGTATCTCTCAGAAAGGAATTTGCGAGTGACGTGCTTCTTCTCACCCCCATTTTTCGGAGTTCCTTCTCTCATGGCTTAAGCCTCTGCTGCAGCTCATCTTCCTGTGCTTATGGAATTCTTTGTGTGTTCCAGGATCCACCGAGCCAACACCCTGGATCTCTCTGAGTGAGAAATGCCACACCACCAGCCAGCCTGTAATTATTTTCCTCTCTCTCTGGGGCATGAGATGCTAGACGTGTCATCCAATTGCTACAACTCTCCTTCTCCTGCTCTGCGGCAAGGCAGGCGCTGCCACAGCCCCAACAACAAAGCCAGGGAAGAGAGATTCCATTGCTTTCTCCCTTCTTCTTCTCAGGATGGTTTTGTTTGTACACAAATAAATTGTTGTTTTTATGGCCACTCATGATAGATGCTGAAGCCAAGAAACTATGACCCGTCCAAGACTTTGTGGGCATCTGGATCCCACCCCCAGCCTTGCTCAAACCACAGAGTGGAGTCTGGCATAGGGCTGGAAGGGACCTTGAGGGTCTTCTAGTCCAACCAAGTGGCTTTCGGGTTGCCACCAGGGTCAGAAGTTGCTGTCCAGAGATGTGACTACCTCAAACGTGGTGGTCTCTGAAGCCCTTCTCCTCACCCTGGACAGACCAGAGGGGGGGACCATGAAGTGCTGGTCTGGGAGGGGGCAGCCTGTCCCTTGGTCCACCTCCTGTGTGAACGGAGATGGGAGGTGCTGGAGGGAAACGGCCTTTCCTGGCTAGTCCCTTTGCCCAAGGCGCCTTGGCACTCCTTGAGCCCACCAGCCTATATTGCAGTATTTACAGAAATTTCACCAACCTGGTATTTTACAGGAACATTTTGTTTCCAGTTTTTCCCCAAGGTGGAATGATCCCTTCCTTTCTTCCCTTTGTTAGAAAGCCTCACTATAATTAAAGTTTCATACCAACCTTCAAAAGGGGAGGCTGGTGGCGGAGGGAGGTTCTCCACTTTGAAAACTGACTTACAAAGAGATGTCACCAAAGGAGAATGGGAAGTACAGACATGTGCAGCGTAGCAATCACTGAGCAGCAGACAAGGGGGAAAGCATGTTTTCTTAAAAGCCTCCAATTCAGGCAGAAAGGAGACGGCAAAAATACATATCATTTTTTAAGCAACACCTACAAGGCGAATCTTGATAAAATCAGTGGATTAAAGTCACCCTGCCTGGAGAGCGTAACACTCGGATGAGTGATGACCCAACAACATTAACGCCCGTTTTGCACTCTTTTCTCCAACGGAAAACTGAAATAAAGCACAAAGAAGAAACTACTCTGATGTCTATGTCTCCCTCCCCCCCCCCCTCTCTCACACACACCCAGAGTGTAGCTAGTATCTGTCTCTACCTATCTCTCATCTCCATCAGACTGACCATGTATTGCCAAAGGCAGCCACAGGGAAATAGAGGGAGAGGTGCCATTCTTTAAGAAAGGTCCAATAGTTGCTAACCTTTGTTGCACACACACACACACACACACACACACACACACACACACACACACCACAAACCTACCAGTCCCCCTTTCCTTGTCTCCTATTTTTGAGCACACTTTCAGTGTTTCCTTCCTCCTCAGCCAGGCTCACCCTCTGCGATATCTCTGGCAGCTGCTCTCAGCCCTGGGGATGTGCTCCTTCTCCAGCCCTGTCTGGAGGCAGGGGAGACCCTGTTCCACCTTCCTCTGTGGTCCACCTGGACTTTGGGAGAAGCCGCTACCAAGGAAGTTTTCCCTCTTTGGACGGTGGCAGAGAGCCCCGCCTGCCATGAGATTTGCCCCAAATGACCCCTTTGGAAGGCAAAGAAGAGGGACTCCAGCCTTTCCCCAGACCTCTGCTATTTGAAGGGAAGCCAGGAAATCTCAGTGTAGCGTGAAGAAATGCAACTTCCTGCATCGAACGGCATTTATGGATGCGTGACACAACATCTTCCTGGCTTGTTTTGTATTTAAGAAAGGAGCAATATTAATGGTTTGGCTCCCTCTGTAGTCAGGTGGAAGAGTTAAGAAAGGAGAGCTGGAGCAGCCAAGGTGGCACCCACACTCGAACTGGGAGCAAACTCACCCCAAGGAAAAGCCCCTTGGAAAATGTCCTCAGCCACTGATTGTTCCTGGGTTGCCAGCGACAGGCCCACAATCCGGGGGATTCAGGGCAGTTGGTCAGGAGAGGGAATCAGGATCTCCTGTGTCGTGCAGACACAGACCAAAAGAGGAGTGTCCTTGGGAGGGGGAGATATCCTTGCACCCTTCGAGGGAATTCAGTCGTTTCTCCATGAAGGTCCCCTCTCTTCTGCAGATGTGAGAAGGTGATTCCACCAGAAATTTAGAAAAGGTGGCACTGTGTTGCCATCAGGCCATTCTTGAGTGTCCTGCCAGTCTTTTCCCTGGAGATGACCAGCAGATGCACAGCAGCATCTTGCCCAGGTGTGCTGAAGCCGACCTTATAGGCTCAGAAGGGGAGGGGCTGAGGGGGAAACGTGGAGCTCCCCGTGCCACAGGGTTTCACACCAGCCTTCCATGCAGACCAGAGACTGAAGGGAGCTGGAGAAGACAAGGAGGCACTGGACGGGCTGTCTAATGGCCTTGCGCAAACCCGGCCCACTGGTGCAGACTGACGTCTTTGGGATAAGCAGGTGGCATCGGCACAAGAGGCCTGATCCCGAGCTCAGGGCAGCCACAAGCAAAGCCCGAATCCGTCATTAAAAAGTGAAGATGCGACTCAGGGGTGGAAGATGCTGGTTTCTCCACCATCTCTGGCCACCCCCAGCCCAGAGGTTCCCCTGGTGAATCAGGCTGGGCACGGGAGCTGCTAAACAACCCCAGTCTTGAAGTATGTGATGGGGAGAGGCCTCCTGGCTGCAGCAGGATGAGCTGCAAGAGGAGATCGATGTTCAGAGCGTCACCAACGGTTCTTGCTGCTTCATGTGAGAGCCACCCTTCTCTCCTTAGACCTTCTGCTCCGTCCCTTCTTGGACTTTGGGTTGCCAATCCTACTCAGGGGTCACTACAGCTTTGCTGGAAGGGCAGTCTGCACGTGCCCAAAGCCCCCCCCCCCACCTTTGGCACAGCATCATGGGCAGAGCCTCGAAGGGTCCCTTGGAAGCCTGAGACCTTAATGAGGGGAAGGGGTTGGCCTAATGAGCAAACCCTGCTAAATGGCTGGGGTTGTTTATGAAGCAGGTCTTGTATTCCTTCATGGAGATTTCATTGGGGGCGTTAAGTATAGATAGTCACTGGACCAAAGCCTACTCGTAATTATGGGTAATTACTGTGCCTTGGTGTTTGGAATAACAATGGCAAGCAAGCACCTGCCGGGGAGGCTGAGAAGACAGAGACATCCTGAGCTGAAGGTGACATCGGGATATCAGAATTCCAGAATCGGTGCAGATGGGGGTTACAGACCTTGAGCTCCGAAAGAGAGGGGCAACGCCTCACCCAGGACGCCAATTCAGAGAATCTTAGCTCTTAGCTCTTATATACCGCCCCACAGGGCTTTACAGCCCCCTCTAAGCGGTTTATAGAGCCAGCACGTTGCCCCCAACAATCTGGGTCCTCATTTTACTGACCTGGGAAGGATGGGAGGCTGAGTCAACCTTGAGCCGGTTGGAATCGAACTCCAGGCTGTGGGCAGAGTGAGCCTGCAATACTGCATTCCAGCCACTGCACCACACAGAAAGGCTCTGGGGGGTCCCAGCTAAGGAGTCCAGGCTGTCCTGCAGGTAGCCACCAAAAGTAAAGCCACCAAGCTGACAGCTGCCAAAAAGCCACCGGCACATGGACTGCCTGGAGCCCCAAATGGCAGCTGGTCATCAGTGCAAGTCCCTTCCTGTCTTCCTGGCCTGAACCCGGGCTTCCTACCCCGAGGGCCTCTCTTGCGTAGCCACCCATTGTCAATTAGAACCATGACTGAAGTCCTGATCTGGGGTGACCTTGGCTCATCCTTTGGGTGTTTTCCTGAGGCCCAACTGGGCAGGCTCTGCCCTGGTCTGCTTTATGGAACTTCAATTTAAAATCTCCGGTAACCCCCCGTGATTTAGCAGACGTGAGACAGTGATGGACCTGGGAACAGCAAGAAGCCCATTTCCCGACAGGTATGCAGAGGAAGGAAGGACCTCCCTGGAACCAGGTGGCCCATGATGCACAGCCTGCAGGGGCTCCAATGGGCCTGGGAGGCAGCAGTGCCAAATGTGTCCGGCTTCACCTCAGCTGCTCCCTCCAGCCTGTTTCCAAGTCACACCAGCCAGATGCCTGGAGGAATTGCCGTGTTTGGGAAGGAAAACAGAACCACGCAGAGACATTGTTGAATGTAAATAGCAGTTAAATATGCGTTGCCGTCTGCCATCCTTTCGGCAGCTTGCAAAGGAGCAGGAGGAGGCAAGGAAGAGGAGGAAGGAGAGGGCCGGAGGGACCGAGCCCGGTTCAAAGCCTGCCCTGCTCACACGGCTTCCCCCAGCCCTCACCAGGGACCTGCAGGCAGTGATCCCTGGTGGCCTGAGTCCCCCACACATGCACCAGTCGCACCCTGAGAAGATCCCACCCAGAAAGGCCGAGGGGCCCCTTTGGGAATCCCAGGGGGCAGCTGCTCTCTCCTGGGGAGGGGGGGTCCTCTCAGCCTCCCACCAAGGGGCTCCTGGAGTTGCTGGGCCAGCCTCGAGTCACAGCAGTCTTTTTATTCAGCACCTCGGCTTAGTATACACAAACAAACAACAATAAAATCATAGCGTAATATCAATTTACCAAATGTTATCTAACCTAACAGTGCCATATGGTAACCCAGATGTGGCCTCTTCCCTTAGACAGCAGCTCGTGCCTGGAAGGGCTGCTCCTGGCTTCCTACCAGCTGCAGCCCCTAGAAGGATCCCTTCCCACCCCAATCCCCCCACCCCGAGTTGATCATCCCTACCAGAGACCCCAGGAGGCCTGGATCAGGCAATCCAGCCTGATCAATTTGAGAGGGACATAACGGGCCCTTTCACCTGCAGTGCTCCCCACCCTCCATTCAGATGAAAGATTGGGGGGCCCTCTGATGGGTGGGCTGTTCCTCCCAGGGCTAGCAGAGAGGGGCAAAGGGGCTCTGGAGACCTGCCCTTCTCTCCTCTGGCTCTGCCCCTCCTGCCACCTCCCACCCACCCCTCGCCCTCTGCTAGGGGCAGCCTCCTCTGTTGGAGCCCCTGCAACCACCTGCCAGGTCTCCATAGCGAAGGCCAAACAGGTGGAGTCTAAGCTGCTTTACGGAGACAGAGAGAGAGGGAAGGGGGAACAAGGAGGAGGAAGCTGACAAAGCCACTGCATTGCCCAACCAACGTGGCCGGCGTCAGTGGAGACCAGTAGCCAGGCAGAAGCCGGAGGCCAACCGTGTTCCTGGGGAGGACTTCCCCTCCCAATCCCGGCAGGCCATTTCTCCACCAATCCCTTTGTTCCATAATCCTTTCATTAAAGATTATGATTACAATAGTGAAACTGATTCCAGTGAAAAGAAAGACAGAAGAATAAAAAGAAAGGGTGGAAGGCGCAGAAAAGGAAGAGAGAGAAATGAAAGAATATGGCAATGAAAAAGGGAAGAAATATATAAAGGAGCAATCTCTGCCGTCCCCAGCAAGCATCTCCCGGTCGGCACAAAGTCTGCCGATAGCTTTATTGGCTCTGCGGAATTTGGATCCCCGCAGCCCCAGAGATAAAATTCACTTGGCAAATCTGCTCACTTCACACTTAATGGAGCGATCTGCTTTTGTGCAACCAGGTAACAAAGGGTGATGGAGAGAGGGTCCTCTAGATGGCAAGCCATAATTGAGCCCAAGGAGAAGAGAGGATGGACGCCTCGCAAAAGGAGCCAGAAGGAATTGGATAACTTTCCCCCTCCAGGAGCTCTTTCTCCATCCTGGAAAGGCCCTGGCACTCCTCACGGAGGACCCTTGGCTGCAGCGCATAGGGTCTCTGCATTCACCTGATGCAATTGGAATGAGGGCTGGCCTTGCCCCATGGAAAGGCCCAAGGGCAGGGAGGGTGGCTCTGCGGGGCTCCTGGGCTGCCTTCTCTGCGAGAACCAGCAAAGGGGCACCAACTTGCCTATGAAATCTGGAGGCAGCCTTTGCCTGCCTCCTGTGCCGCCTGGTCAAGGGAAGCCAGCAAGCTGTGACAAAGAGGTTTGGGGGTTGGACCGAGGGAAGCCGGTGATCCAATTCCTGGGTGGCTAAAGGTCTCCTTTCTGTTGCTGCTGCTTCCCTTCAGAGGATTGCTGGGAGACTCAAATGGGATCAGTTTCCAAGCGTGTCCTTGGAAGGGCTCAGCGACATGAACAGCCTCAAAGCAGGAGAGGAGACGGGATTGGGGGAGGTCGCCTGTCCCTTCAGCTCCCACTTGCCCCGCCTGCAGTTGCTCTACTGGTCAGAGGGCTCCACGCAGAGGCCGGCTGGAGCTGGAGAGAGCTGCGTGGCCTTCATTTCTCTGCCTCAGACTTGAAGGTGCGATGGGACCTCCCCACCAGACTCCCGAAAGCTTCTGGGCAGAGGCCAAACATGCACTTCAGCCCTGCAGAACCTACACAAAGGTTTGAATATTGGGGTTTTTTGCACATCTTCCTTTGGGACGTTTTCCTGTGAATTTGGCTCTCTTGAACAGAAGGATGACCAAGCTTAAGCCATAGAGAGATCACATTAGAAACAGAGCTGGATATTCCTGCTTAACTGAAGAACAGACCCCTGACCCATCTAGCCCTGCTCTCACACGGACCACCCATTGCTCAAGGAAGCCCACCGCTCTCCCAGCAGATGGCCTCCCTTCAAGGCTGGGACCCCTTGATCCCTCCAACCCTGCTTGAAGTAAAGACTGCTCCATTTTGGTTTCCATACCTGGCTGGTAACAGTCCACTGATTGTGCCAGACAAATGCTTGTAAAATTCTTCTGCCCCTTCTCTGTCTGTTGGGCCTGTTGACCCTTGTTCCAATGGGCATCACCAACTCAAGCGGCTCAAGAGGCCCCCCAGAGTCACCGCAGTCTCAGCAGGCAAGAACCGGCTCTCTGCTATGAGCCTCTGCCCAGCACAGTTGGGGAGCATCTCTGTCTGGCAGATCTGCTTCCAGGAAGGGCGCCGAATCTGGAAAACATGGCAAACCGTTGAGTCCAATCCTACTCAGGAGTTCTCAGGCTTCGTTGGAACCAAAGGCCTGGAAGGAAGGGACCTTGGACCCAGAGGAAGCTACTGGGCAGCTACCTGGGAAAAGCCTGGCCATCTCTGCTGGTTTGCTTTCTGGGGCTGGGGGAAGAGATCAAAGCCCACTGGCGCTTCGCCTCCTTCCTGCCAACTGTGCTGTTGGCTTCTGCTTCCTGATTGTCTTTTCCATTACAAACACAGTAAGATCCAGCAAGCATCTGGAGGGCTCTGGATATGGTCTCTTCCTCAAGCAGCTGCTGTGGACTCTCCCACCACGGTTTCATTCAAATGCAAGCCAGACAGTATAGCTTTGTTTGCTCAGAGATTACAGAATGTGAAGATTATGCTTTAATGAACAGCTAATGCATGTTTCCGTAGACAGGGCAGGGAAAATCACGGGAACTTCAGAGAAGCAAATGGAAAATATGATTCTTGACTGATGTTAACTCATCTTCGGCATCACGCAGGGCCATCCATGAGGTTCCCAAACAATCGGATTGTTTGCTGGCTATGAGAGGGAATCAGCTTTGGAAGTCCTGCTTGCCTGGTGGTGAGGAATCCATGCTTCTCCTGGGCCTCCTTCATGGGGACACACGCAGATACCAACGGAAGGTGGCTAAGGAGGCAGTGGCCACAGAACAAGCTTTGCTCTGCACTCAAAAGAATCTCATAAGCACGCACACACACACACACACACACGCACACACAGGATCTGGCCTCCTACTTAGTGTTAAGAGGGGTCTACAAACCATGGTTTGCTGACTAAGCCTCCATCCTCTGGTTCAGCGGTCACCACAGGCTATTAACCTCGCTTTACAGAGAGAGTATGACTGCCTTTACCCAACCTAAGCTGAAACCGAGGCCGTCACCGCCCCGAGTCATTTCGGGGAGAGAGGCGCGGTTTTATAAATCTAAATAAATGAAAATGAAATGAAATGTCACATCGTCTGTCCTGAAACACTCTGGCCGTTCTCTGGATCCCTTTGCAAAACCTGCCCACTGACCAGCCAGGACCACCCTACCCCGCCTGCTCAGCCCCTCAGTTTTCAGCATCCTTTGCACAAAAAGATGCCCCAGGAAACAGGGATGCATGAATCTCATCTGATCACCCTTGCTGGGGGGCGGGGGGAGGAGCCTGGGAGGGGATGAATGACAGCCAATGCAGGCAGAGGATATTAAAAATTAAGGAATAATTAATTCATGACAAGCAGCAAAGGAGGAGTCAGCCAACCTCTCAGTGCAGCAACTGTGTGGACCTTGGAGGTCTTCTAGACCTACTCAAGCAAACTTTAAGGGACTCGGACTTTAAGAGAGCCGCGTTCAGCAAGAACATGGCTGAGTATGAATTAGAACAGCAGAAGCTAGGAACAAAGGTTGCAACCACAGGAAGAGAAGCCGGCCAGAAGCTGCTCAGTGCTTGGGTCTTGGCATCGCCATGTTTCCAGCACTTGACCGCCACAAACCTGGTGCCGCCTCCAATGCTCATCCACGGTTGCTGCCGCGGTGGTGGCAGCTTTTCCCAGAGAGCCGAGACCAACTGCTAGAGGCACCCCTGAGCATGTGGCCTTGTGCCTCCTCCAGAGAGAAGGAAGCCACTGGTGGATCTTCTCTGAATGTTCTGTCTTCCTTGCACAATGAGCTGAGGAAACTCTGAGAGGGCAAAAAGAGGTGATGCCATCCTGAGAGATGGTAGCACCCAGATCTGTGCCCCTGATAGGCAGGATCCCCGGGTGTCTACTCCTGACTCGGACATCCTCGGTTGCAGTCCAGTTCCAGTCCAGTGGACCTTCTCTTTCCTTTGGAGCATCTTCAGAAAACGGCACCCACAGTTTCTCTGCCTTCTTGTTAGAACCCCGAAGTTGAATCAATGGGCAGAGGCTCCTTTTGCCCTCCCCAAAGGCCCCTCGCCCCCAGGATGGAAAGCCTTCTCTCTCGCCCAGGGACTTTGGTCTTGGACCTACAGCTGGGTCATCTTGGCCTGTGCTGGTCCAACAGAAGCAGCCACCAGTTGTCCAGGGCACAGCTAAGCGGAGAGAAGCCAGGCTTTCCCTCTTCCAACCAGGCTCTTTGATTCTTGGTTGTTTTTTTTCCTCCTTTTCCTCTCTAGCCCCCCGCCTTCCTCCACCGAGGCCAAACAGACTGTCAACCCATCCATTCCGGGTAAAGAGGGCCCGGCCTCCACCTTCTGCAGGGCCTCCAGGCAGGGAACAAACTGCACCGGCAGAGACACCCAGCTGCTTCTTTCATTGCAGAGATCAGATTGGCATCTCACACACATAAATGCGCATTCTTCCTCCACACTGACCGGTGGTCTTTTTGGACCAATTCATGGGGCTTAGCTGGGTGGTTCCCATGATTTGTGACCAATCAATGGAAATGGATTGCAGCTTGATCCGTTCCTAGAAGGAACAACCGGGTGGGGGCAAAGCACAGCTGGTGTTGGTGTCTGGTTTTTTTAGGGGCCACCCCCCCTCCTTCTGGTGCCACTTGGTGCTGTCTCGTCCTCCAGTCTTGATGGGAGCATGGGAGGCTCTTCCTCCAAAGTTTTCTACCGACATCCGAGAAGTGGGAGGCGTTGCCATCTGACATGTGCTACACACACACACACACACACACACACACACAATGCCTTTGAAAGTCAGGGATTTGCTCTCAGCCAGGTGCTTCAAATGAAAAGAAAGAGCAAAAAGTTTGACCAAAATAAACTTTCATTTCAAAATAATATTTAAACCTTTCCTCCCAGCCAGAGCCAATCAGCCTGTCAATCATCCCTCTGCATAAACCCAGCCATCTCATCACACATGTGTCTTTGTTAATTAACTAATAAATCAAGCCTGTCTTGCTAATTAGGAAAATGCACCGAGTGTTACATCCATTCCAAGGTGTGCTTGTTTTCTCCTCCACCCAGCTCACCTCCTGCGCTCGGAGCCAATTCCTCTGCCCTGCCCTCCCCCAGCAGGCCTTGTCAATGTCTTCCTGGGAGGGGCAGCCCCTGCCAGAATAGGAGGGGGGCAAGGGGGCAGCAGGGCCTACTGGGGGACCAAGCTTCTTGCCTTCATCCATTGGCACTGCAACTGCAAATTCGAATACAATTTCAAAATTACAAAAACTGGGTGACGGTGGGGAAGGTGACTGGCACCCACCTGGCCTCCTTGCAAAGGACCCTTCAGGGCTGGCCTTCCCTTTCTGGCTTCTTTGCAGCTGGATCCCATGGCACAACCTCCGTGTGTGACTTGCGTGTATCAGGATCTTCCTGTGGACAGAAAGAGAGCTGCATCCTCCATCCTCACAGGTCCATTTTATTTGTGGAACAGCTCCCATTTTCCCCAAGATTCCTTTAAAAGCCTCCCCATGCAGGTGGAGAGGGAGTGCTGGATGGGGGGCAGGGGGGGAGGCCGAGTAGCTTACCTGCCATCTGGGCTGTCAAGGTGCCCAGGTGCAGCCAGGTGGCCCCTTCCCACCATCCATTTGACCGTCCCTGTCTCATCCTCCTCATGCAGCCCCTTCAGAGAGGCCCTTGGGAAAGCTCCCCTCCTCTTGGTCTCCCTTTCACTGCAAAGAGGTGCCTTGGCTGCCCCATTCCATGAAGGGGGCAGCCCTCCCCCACCCAGAAGGACAGGCAGCTTCCTCCGAGAAGGCGGGAGAGAAGACCAAAAGCCGCCAAGGCAGACAAGGTTGGCAGGATCTGCTCAGGACATAGTCAAAAACCAAGATGGCAGCCATGACAACACAGGTGACGTTCTTTTACCCAATACCCTTCTGTTGCAGCGATGAGCCTTCCGTCACAGATGTCCCCTGGACTTTAGGCCAGGCCCTGTGGACGTCCTCAAGAGGTCATCAAGACTCCAGTCATGGGTAGAATCCAGCTTTGGGCAGGGTTGCGTCATCACCAGTCTAGCTGCACCTCTGTTCTCTGTTGATGGTTTATTAAGATGTAGTTCTCATCTCCAATTAATTTATCTGGACAGTTTACATCACACTGTGCTTTGAAGTGGAGTCAGCTAATTAATACATTGTAGTTTTTATGTTAAATTTCACAAACAATTTACCACCTTCTCTTAAAAGGGACACCAGAGGTAGGTTGCCTGGGTTAGACAAACAAGAAAGTCCAGAAAAAAATCAAGCATATTGTGAAAACTGTAAGAACGAGGAAATCAATAAGACAACTGAGAGATGTAACCAGCCTGCCTGCAGATAGTAGAGTTCATTTAAATTGCTTGGGCAAATGGGAGGGTCTCGCGGGGGTCTCAGAGGGGACGCAGGACCATCCTTTCCTTCTACATGTGGGCCTCTTGCACTGTGAAGACTTTCTGTGCATGGGGGGGGGGGTATTTCAGGAGCATGAAAGACGAGGGTTGGAGGAGGAGGAGGCGAGAGGCGGTCCATCAGCTGGGCTCTGATGGATTGAGTGTCCGGCCAATCCCTTCCAGAGGAATCCGGCCATTGCCGTAACTAAGGGTTGGGGCTGGAGGGACCAGCAGCCTCTCTCCTGACTGGCCCTGGCTGCCCACGCAGGAGATTGGGGCAAGGGGTGTTTCTGTGGCCTTCGTGGGGGCTCACCTGCTCTCCTGCGGTGGTGCATCCCCTTGAAATGAAAGGAAAGGAAAATGTAAACATGTAACCGTGCTGGCACTAACTTTTCAAGCCCTCCAGCTTAGGCCAGGCCCCCTCTGCCCTGGGCCTCCTGCTGCTGGGGGCAGGGGAAGGGGGCCTGTGGGGGATGCCAGCCCCACGGTCAGGGGCCGCCCAGGACCTTCTCCTGCCTGCTTCTCTAGGGCCTGCATTCCCCCCCCCCATCTCCCCCAGCGTTTAATGGCCCTCTCTCACCAAACTTTTCACGTTTAATTATTTTTAAAATTCACATTAACTTTACTTTTGATGTCCTCACATAATTTGGAGTTATGTTTGATACTCTGTCCTTTTTGTTAAGCCATAAATGTGTCATTGTCTCCCTCCCACCTCTCTCTCTCTCACACACACCCCAAAGTCTGCCCTCACCAAAGTGCCACCCTCTCCCTCCCCTCCTTCAGCCACAGAACCCACGGCAGGGGCATCACGGAGAGCTTGGTGCCTGCAAACCATTCCCTGCATCTGGGCATCTGCCAACCGCCGTCCAGGGGGTGGTGAGTGCCTCCTCCTCCTCTCCCGCCCTCCGGTGCTCCCGCCTGCCAGGAGGCCATCCATCGCCCGCCCTGGAACCGGGAGCCGGGCCTGTCTCCACCGGGCGCAAGGAGCTCTTTGAAAAGGTCAAGCGATTATGAAAGATTATTGTCATTCCCATAACATGCCGGCCATTAGAGGCTGTCACCCCTTTGCAAGAGGCCGTAATGAGAAAGGAGGGGGGGGAGGCCAAGCGGGGGGGAGGGAGGGAGGGAGGGAGACGTAACATGGCATTACATTAATTCCGATGACAAAGATAATCAGAAGTTCAGGAAGCAGTTGCCAAATGAATCCATTATCATTACCGTGTCAGGGCAGGCGGTCTCAGGCCTCCAAGAAGAAGCCGAGGGGGCTCCAGGTCGGGAGAGGCAGCGGCTGGCAGGAAGCCCGGTTGCCTGGAAGCCCCTGTGCATCGGCTGAGACCCCGTCAGAGGGGAGGGGGCTCCTTTGATTAAGTCAGCCCAGTGGGGCCCAGGCTTTAGTAGAGGGGTCTTAATAGGGGCTCCATAAATGCTTTGGGACCCCAGGTAGATTTTGGGGGGTGGGATAAACCTGGCTGGGAACAGTATTGACCCCTGGGCTGCCACCAACCTCCAACAGGGACCGAGCTTTTCATTCAGTAACAAAGGTAGACAGCCAAATAATTTATGGCCTCTGGACTCCAAAAATGTTGGTTAACCTCAACAAATTGCATTGTCTAAAATGATCATCTCTTAAAAGGGGGATATTGCCTACTTATTGATTTAATGGATGAATAAAGAAGCACTTGCATTATTCTGTTACATATGTGTTGTTTTTAATATTTGTAACCTTGTATTTGAAGATAATTGGTTTCCATTCTAATATAGTCTAGCCCTATGAATTATGGAATTCATCTTTAAATATATATTTCTGAGAAGGGGTTCATAGCTTTCCCAGGCTCTCACAGGGCTCCGGGGTAGAGAAAGGGGACCATGTCCAGAGCTGGGGGCCTTCCAGAGACTTCCTGCTTTTGGTTTGGGGCTCATCCAGCAAAGACCACAGAAGCTGCTGTGGCCAGATCCCCCCCTCCCCCCCCCCCAGCCATTTAGGCTCTCCGTTCCAAAGCTGGAGATCTGGGACTTCTCCTTTCCTGGAGAGATGCTGGACATTAAACAGAAACCCAGAAGGAGGCCAATATGGAAAGCACGGAGAGGGGGGGACTTTTCTGACTTCCCCCACATTGCTAGAACTCAGGGCCATCGCTGAAATTAATGGGCAAAGATTCGGGGCATTTAGAGAGCCAAGCTTTGTCCTTCAGTGCCAGGGAGTCTCGGGCAGAAGGGCAACCATTCCAATGGGGATTCAGCTGTGGCAAGAAGGTCTAAGTCATAGAAGGTGGCAACCCTCTGAGATGGGTAGGAATCTCTCCCTCCTGGTCACCATATTTCAATTCCAGTTGCAGGGGGAGGGGTTCAGTGGGGGAGGAAGGTGTTATGGAACATAGGAACCAGGATTAAAGAAGCCCTGAGCTTCTTTCTCCTGTCCTCGGTGTGGCTGAAGACCCTAAGAAACCCGCAGCTCCTGCTTTGCTTTCCCTCTGGCCAACTCAAAGCCTTCAGAAAGCACACAAGGGCAGAGCAGCTGCGATTGCTTCAGGCCCTGGAAGATTCACATGGTCACTGCCACTCTTGGCAGCTATTCAAGGCACAATGGCATCCTTGTGAAGCTTCGTGGGCACCAGCTGGGGCTGAAGTTCCAGGACAAAAGCTACAGCATTGTTACCTTCCTGCTGCCTTCTCCATCTTTGATGCCACACAAGAGGAGCAGGCAGGGGTCTCCAAGTGCCCGTTCCCTCTTGCCAGGCTGGCACTTGTCCTGTTAGAGAAGGCCTTAAAGACCCTCCAAGGCAGGGGAAGATGAATTATGTTTCATTTATATCAAAGAAGCAATCTCAGAGCCCATTTGTGATCAAATTTGCTGTCAGAGAAACTTCGCTTTATCTCATTACGTCTTCTATCTGCTGGCTTCTTGTCCTTGAGACTATTAAAGTTTAATGTCAAGTTGGAGATGAAATGGAATCCTTGCAGCATTGACTCATAAGGACCTCTCGCCACCAACACTAATTCTGACAACTAATTAAAGCCGGTGTGGGCCGGGGGGAGGGGGAGGAAGTGGGAGAGTCTCCCTTTGCCCATGGCTTCTGGGCGTAGCTGCAGGGCTGGGCTTCAAATGAACATTAGCATCACTTTCTGGGGAAATGGAGTCATCCCTCGGGCCCCTTCTTCTCCTTCCTTCTCAAGTGGAGGAAGTCTGGAAACATGGCCCTGCGCAGACTGTTGGGACCAAGGACCAGGGCTGAAATCCAGCAGGTTCTGACCGGTTCAGGAGAACCAGCAGTGGAAATTTTGATTAGTTCAGAGAACCGGCAAATGCCACCTCTGGCTGGCCCCCGAGTGGGGAGGGAATGGGGATTTTGCAGGGTCCTTCCCCTGCCACGCCCACCAAGCCACGCCCACAGAAACGGAAGTTAAAAAAATGGAATTTCACCCCTGCCCAGGACAACTTCTGCAAGAAGGAGCCCCGGGTGGAGGTCTTTATGGTTGTGATAAGGACGGCAGGATGAATCCCATTTGGGGAGCTTTGAAAAATTCTACCTTGGAACAACTTCTCCAAATCGGAGGTCTGGTTCTCAACCTCTGTTCAAACACTTTGCTAAGCTCGGACTTTCCCAGGGTTGAGCAGGGAAGGGAGGCTTTCTTTTCATTGGGCAAACTCTCATTCCTGGGAAAGGAAGAGTGAGACAAGCCCGCAAAGCCAACTCATTGGAAAGGAAGACACAAAGACAGCCGGGTGGGGCTTATCAACCAGCACCTGGCCAGGTAGCTCTTTCCAAAGACAGAGGAGGCTCTTTGCGCAGGGAAGGAAAGCGCTGAGACCCCCCAAGACCTCCTCGGACCTCCAGTGAGAGTGGGGCAGGTGGGAAAAGGCCATGGGAGGAAGCCTCGCAGGAAGCTCTTCTCCCCCCTCCAGGCCCAGAGAGTGGCAAGTGGGGGGGGGAGCCTCGGGTGCTGCCTCTAAACCAGCCTGAGCCAGAGCTCAGTCCTCCGGAGACAGCCCACCCACCGTAAACAAAGGGGGGGCCTGGGGCTCAAGAGTTCAATGAAGGCCTTGCCGGGAGGTGCCCCCTCCACCCCAAGAGGGGCTGTCAGAGTGATAAGCGCCCAACCTGCTCCTCCTAATCAACAGCTCTGGGCTCCCCCTCCCCTCCTCCCGTCCAGCCTCCCTCCCTCTGGGCCAGGCGCATCCCATCTGCGCTTGAAAAGCCGCCAATGAAAAGAAACAGGCCGGCACCTCTGCACCTCCTTGATCAACATCCCTGGATCTCCTTCTTCCTAAAGAGGTGTCTATTTAACACAATTTCCATCTCAAACAGCTGCTTTGCATTTCCTTTTGGCTTTATTAAAACTGATTTTCTCTTTGCACTCTCCAAACTGATCTGATTACATTTCCATTTCTCCCTGAAGAAAGGCGGGAGGGGGGAGGGGGAGGCTTGGGGGGGGGGGCAGGAAAACAGCCCAGCTCTTCTTTGTGCCGCCGAGATGGATTTCTGGAGGTGGGCTGGCTCTGGTCTGCTTCTTTATTTCACTGGTGTCCATTTGAATAGCGCTTCAGAGATGCCCCCAGGGAGCCAGCCTCTCTCTCTCTCTCCCCGGCTGCATCCTCGCCTCCATTTCCATGGGAACGGGGGGGGGGGGGTAGAGTCTCTTCCTTGGGCATCCTGCAAGGCTGGGGTGCTTTGCATGCACCGGGGCTGTTTGGGCAAGGCCAAGATGCTTCCGGGCATACGGGGGCATGTGTATGTATACATCCACATGGTCATTTCTTGGAAGCGCATGTCTTGCATGCATTCTCCACCTTCTGGCGTTGGGATTCTGTCCCCTTAATTGCTCCTGAGCTCAGGAAAGCCAAGGTTATTCCGGCTGCAGCCCCACATGTCGTGGGGTGGGCCATGGGTGCTGGACCCCTGCCCGGAGCCAGCCCGGAGGAGGTCAAGGCACGTGCCCAGCCTGTGCCCCTTCGCTGGCCTTTGGGAGGGAGGTTGCAAGGAGCAGCTCTGGAACATCAGCGTTACTAAGATTGACTTGGCTCCGTGTCATTTTGACAGGTCCAGAGCAACACTTAGAGAGAGATTTGGTAATAATTACCATCTCTAATTACTGCTAAAACATCCATTGCTTGTGTTCAATTAGCAGCACAGATCCGGCCATGGCAATTTTTTTGTAGCACAAAATCAGCTGAAAATTGATTTTGGAAGTCTTAATGTAGATCTGAAATTGCTAACCGGATAAGAAGAGACCGTGTGAAGAACCGAGGAATTTGGAGCTGATGAAATGGCTCCGGTGGAAGATTAATCACCTGTGTGCGACACTTCCATCGCAGGCATCGCATGGCAGTCGCCCATTAGGCACGAGGAGAAAGGAAGGGAGAGAAGGAAGGAGGCTGCAATTAACAGGGAATTTAGGAAGTTACATTCGGAAGATTTCTCAGCTGCAACGTTGCAACAGGCTCACCACTGAGATGGCAGAGACGCCTCTCAAACGGAAGGCAGCTCTGCAGATCTCTTGATGCAAGAAGCATGGAAAGGTCCCCGAAACATTCTCGCTCCCCTCTGTGGTGGGTTCTCTCCACTGGGGACGGGGGTGGGGGGCCCCAACTTCATGGCTTGTTTCTCTTTGCTACAGTTTAAGAATGTACTTTTTAAAGTGGCAGCCCAAACTCCAGGTTAACATCTGGCTTGGGCTTTTAGGCACCTCCACAGGTGACTCAGAGAGAAGAAGAGGTCCCCAGCAGAGACGGCCTCACGCCTTGTCCAGGTAGCCCCCTTCCGCCCTTGCCCTCCTCTCTCGGACCGGAAGGGGAAACAGCCTGAACCCTGGTCAGTTACGCTCACACAAAAAATCTCCAATTCACTGGCCAATCCTGAATGCATATCCAGCAGTTCTGTCATCTCTGGGCGCCCAGCTAAGGTTTGACGCCCCCATTGACCAATGAGGGGGGGCATAGATGGCAGACAAGGAAAGGTCCCTCACCCAGGTCCACTTCTCAGATGTCTCCTGGGTACAGTGGCCGAGGGCTGCCACCTGTGGGCACCTCTGCACGGATCGGCTCAGAGCGGCTCAGCTGGCACAAGTCAAAAAAGTCCACTTTGAAGCAGACAGGACAACCCGGCTGCTGGATGGACGGTGGCAGGAGGGGGGTGAGTGAGCGGGGCTCCTCCAGTCAAACCCCGGATCCCGAGGGGACCCAAAGCCATGTCAGGACTGTGGAGGTATCCCAGGCCGAGGGCTTCCAGCCTCTCCGAGCTCCTTCTGGCCGGGCCTTGTTCCTCAAAGCTCTCCTTCTTGTCATCCAAGAGGGAGGGGTGTCATTTTTGAGATTTCAGAAGGAGACGAGACCGGGAGGAAGACCTCCCTGGCAATGCCGCCCAGCTGTCTTTGGCCAAAACCAGAAGCAAATCAAGTCCTTTTTGCAGACAAGGACTAATTTGAGCACCGCTGGCCAGCTGCATTTGCATAATGAAACGCCAAAAGGATGTGTTGCTCATGTATTTTTAAAAGATTTGACTTTAATTTTGTTTAGCTTAAGAAGGGCACGTCACTCACTCTCCAGTGGTCATTTAGGAAGTTATTTCAATTGTGTTTCCAGAAAGCTGTTTGGAGGCCATAAGTGTCTCTTGCCATGGAGCAGAATACTGATGGGCCTTCGCTGACATTTAGGCGTGGGGTCTCTGCTGAAAGGCCCAGGCCTCGGTGGCCACCACCTCCTTCTTCTCAAGCCACGGCTGCTCCTGCTAGAAAAAACATCTCAGCCTTTTTGCAGAGCAACGAAGAGGTTTTTCAGGTCGTTCACAGCAAAATGGGGGACGGGGTGTTATTTCAGATCTTTGCTCTGTTTTTCTCTGGGTGAAAGTTATTTCAAGTATGGAAGACAAGGTCCTTCCCCCCACCCCACCTGGCCCCCAAGGAACCGCTTCCAGCCAGGATGAAAGAGGAGTCGGCCGTCCGTGGGGATTCTCCATCCTCTCCAGGTCATGGCTGTCCCAAAGGGGTTTTTCTCAAGAGGCAGATGGACTTCCGGGGGCTCCCTCAGCTGGCTCCTTCCCTCCTTCTTGCATCAGCAGCGAGGAGGGGAGGGCTTGGAAAGAAGGGAGGCCAGGCTGCCCAGGGCTCCTTTCTGCACCAGCACCCCAGCCCCAGCCCCACCCAGCCCCAGCTGCCTCTTCTCCAGACCCCATGAGGACAGCAGGGCAGAAGACAAGTGCAGGAGACCGCCATTCCCAGAGGCAGGTTGCAGCAGCTCCCTTCCCACCCCCTCAAGTCAGGGTTTCCCCAACTCCTAGCATGGTTGGGCCAACCCCAGCAAGAAGCTGACTGGTGCACTCCAGCCCTGCTCTGTTGGCTGGATTGACCTTCTTCGGCCCAGCGGACTCTGCCTCCTCCCAGACACAGAGTCCATTGGGCCGGAGGGTTGGGGTCTCCACCGTGGGCACCCCCCATTTCTCAGTCGTCATCTGCAAGGAAGTTGCTCCCATGCGTGGCACTCATTAGCCAGGTGAATGCAGCAGTGCCCAAGCCAGGGGGACGGAGGCCCCTTCCTCACTCGCCAGCCCCAATTTTACAGCTCGCTCATTAGGAAGGGAGCAGGGAAAGAGAAATTCCGAGCGCTGCAGAAGCTGGAGAGGAAGGGGAGGGGGAGGGCTTGGGGCTAATTAGCCCATGCACAGCTGCTCATTAGAACTATTACAGTGGCAGTATTAATTTCCCTGCCTCTCATCTGCAATGCAGGTTTCCCTGCCTTCCCCACCGCCTGCTTCCATGTCAGGGGAGGGGCCATAAAGGTAGGCCTGGACGGCGAGGGGGGCTCTGCAGTGCGGGTGGTCTGTCAGATGCAGATGGTCACCAGGGTTGTGGAGGAATCTTGCCTCTGGCCCCCGAAGCTGCACCACTCGCAAGAACTTCCCATGGACAGGATGGGATGCTGGGAAAGGATGGCAGAGCATGTGAAGAGTGCAGGGGGTAGAGACCTTATAGCCGAGCAATCAGGGCTGCAGAGGAAGTGGGAAGAATTACACTTTAGTCCTGGAAACCCAGGAGCCGAACTGCAATACAATTAAAATGGATTTCCAGTACTTTTCTACGTATTCATTGTGTGTGTTGATCTCCCTCCAGCTCTCTAGCCTATTCATCCTCAATGCAGCCTTGGACTTAATGGAAGCTGCTTATTTATTCCTCACGGAACGCAACCAAAATCTCTCAAGGGATCCTTAGACTTGGACAGGTCTAACACTTGGTGTGTTTATGCTGCCCTCCCATCCGATTGACCCCCAGACACGTTACGTCAAAATGGGGAGTGCAGAGAAGAGCAGCAAAGAGGATTATGGGACTGGGGGCTAAAACATACGATGGATGGTTGCAGGAACTGGGCATGGCCAGTCTAGGGAAGAGAAGGACCAGGGGAGACAGGAGAGCAGCTTCCAATATTTGAGGGGCTGCCCCAGAGAGGAGGAAGGGGGTCAAGCTATTCTCCAAAGCACCTGAAGGCCAGAGAAGGAAGAATGGATGGAAACTGATCAAGGAGAGGTTCAACATGGAAATAAGGAGGAACTTTCTGACAGTGAGAACAATTAATCAGTGGAACAACTTGCCTCTAGAAGTTGTGAATGCCCCAACACAGGAAGTTTTTAAGAAGATGTTGGACAACCATTTGTCTGAAGTGGTGTAGGGTTTCCTGCCTGAGCAAGGGGTGGGACTAGAAGACTTCCAAGGCCCCTTCCAATTCTGTTACTCTATTCCGTTTTCTGTTCTATTCTATCAGTATACTGTAATAATATCAGGTGCCATTGTGGAGGAATGGGGCCAAGATCATAAACCTGACGCAACCCTGGATAAAATGCTTTGGGATCTGCTACTTCTAAGTTAGTGGAGCTCAGAGCTGAGGA
Organism: Rhabdophis nuchalis; assembly: GCA_039707465.1. Lineage (NCBI taxonomy): Eukaryota > Metazoa > Chordata > Lepidosauria > Squamata > Natricidae > Rhabdophis > Rhabdophis nuchalis. The sequence continues at coordinate 652,314 of CM077653.1, read as the reverse complement.
ATTAATTAAGAGAGAATTTCCCTGCCCCTGTCACAGAGATTGGGGGGGGGGGGCTGGTGCAAATGCTGGTTTGGCACGGATTGTAAAGGGAAAACAGAATTCCAGACTCAGCAATTAACGGATGGGAAGCCTTTCTAAGCAAAGCATTCAGAGGCCGGGGGGGGGGGGGGGGGAGGCAGACCACCCCCACTGGAGGCTGGAGAGAGTCTCCTTTGCTTGCAAAATCTTTGTTTGAGCTGAGCGGATGATAAACTTAACTTTTCCTCTTCCTTTATTCTAAATGAATGTTCATCTCACATTTGGTAAATGAGTCCGGCTGATGCCAGTCAGCTCTCATTTATCTAATAATTCCATGCAAATATTTTGTTATATTTCAATGAAACGTGTCAAAATCTATTACCCCCGGAACAGCTGCAGCAAAGGAGGGAGAGGCTGGTTCTCAAAGAAGCCCCCCCCCCGGCCTCAGTGGGGCAGGAATGGGGGGGGGGAGGATTGGAGAAGGGCAGGGAAGCAGGGCTGACCCATCTCCCTTCTCCAGGGCAAGGGGACCGGCTGCTTCAGCAGACAGCCGTGGGTCTCCTCCAACCACCACCCCCAACCCCCCTGCTCTTCACAACAGCAACTGCACAAATCCCAGGGAAATCTCTGGGGCAGCCCCAGAAGCAGCAAGGGGGGACTTCCACCCACCAGGAGGGCCAGCCTTGGAGCTGCCCAGGCCCAGAGCAGAATGGGGCCCTGGGGCCCAAGGCTTTTGCTGACCAGCAGGAATCTGCACAAAGCCCCCCAGGAGACCTAGAGCCCCAGGGAGGCTGGGATGCCACTGGAGGTGGGGGTGGGGTTGCCATGGGGAGAAAGCAGCTCTTCTTTTGCTGTCAATCATTCCAGCAGTCCCGCCGAGTCGATTTTTCCCCTTCCTTCTCTCAACCAGGGCTGGTGACCCAAGGGGGGGGGGGTAGGGGGGCCCTTCAAACTTCAGCAGAGTCTCGCCTGAGTGGGAGAAGCAGATCCTTGGAATCCGCCCGCTCATCGTTCAGAATCTGATCTCACTTTCAGCAAGAGGTTTGCAAGCGAAGTGCCTGATGGACCTTTGCAGGGCTGGATGGAGAAGCGAGTCTCCCCCTCCCCCTCCCCCCCAAAGACCCCCTGACTTCCTCCTCCCCACTGGAGGATGCCAGGGTGCCTCCCCAGCGACTGCCAAGCCTTCCCCTTCCAGGGACCTTCCCTCTCCCGCCCCCCCCCCCCGTCAGCAGGTGAGGACCGGCCCCCTGCCCCCCTTTGCAGAGGGACCCCCTGGGATAAGCCCACCACAGACTAGGCTGGTCTTCTGGATGGAGGTCAGGCTCCTGGACCCCTCTCAGCCCCAGCCGCCTCTTGGACACCCTCAGCCCCACCAGGCAAGTTCACAGGCCGGGCGCCCTCCAACAGAGCCCAGGCGTTGTGGGCAGGGGGCGGAAGGAGCCCCAGCCATCCTTGGGTGCCTCTTGGGCTTGCAGCTCTATGGCCCAGTTGCTCTGAAGGGCCCCCAGACTCCCCTGTGGCCCTTTTGCTCCCCTTTGGGGGGGGGGAGTGTTGTTGTCTTTGGCTCTTTCACTCCTTTCCTCCTGTTTCCTTTCGGCTCTTCCTCCAGGAGACGCTTGCACTGAATTAAATAAGCCAAACTCCCTTTTTATTTCCTCTTTGACAGTAACGTATTGCAAGTGTGCCTGGTTTTGACATCCTAATATTCAGAGTCAGATCCCCCAGGAGAAACACATCCGCTGTTATCCAAGACGGTGATTTGTTCCAGGACAAAACAGAGCCAGAAAATGGAGCTGACACTCTCCCCGCGAACCTGCCTGGCCACACCGGCTCAAGCCAGACAAAAAGGCACCAAAATGCCACCCCCAGCCCGGTGACCAGCTCCATTGCCCTCCCTAGGGCTGGCCATTGGGTTCAACCCCCAATAGGATCTCTGTGGCCCCTGAAACGGCCCCCGGAACTCCCCTCTTTGCTCTGGGGGAGCCCCCCCTCCAGCATCAAAGCTAGTCACCTGATTGTGCCCATGCCCCCCCATCCCAGCCTCCCCCTTTTGCTCAGCCTGCCTTTTGTGAGGGTCACCTATTCTTCTGCTAAGTCAGGAGCCAGGAACCCACCGTGAGGGAGAAAGGGGAAGGTGGAAGATGGCCTCCCACGGGAATTGAACAGGATAATTTCACTGCCCGAGTGAAAATTGCTGATCCATCAAATAATGTTAATTGCTATGTTATTGTCTGAATGGAACCCCTCCCCTTGACCCCCCCCCACTTAAAAAGAACTGCAGGAAACAGAGAGGGTTTCCTGTGTGAGAGCAGCCCAGGGGGGGCCCTCACAGAGTCCTCCATCCCCCCACCCCAGGGAGCCCGGCTGAAGCTTCGGCTCCGCCATGGCACACAGGGACCCAAAGGTCCTCCCTTCTCTCTGACCCTGCCCAGCAAAGCCCTGTCCTTCCCCCTCTGGGGCATCCATTTGTTCCACGAATTGGGCCCTAGGAAAACAAGCCCTGTTAAATGGGTCCCATCAACCCCATTGCAAGATTCTTTTCATCTCTTGAAGAAGAAACCGGTTCTGTCTGGTTGGGCAATTCCTGGTTTCCTCTCAGGCCGCTTTGGGGGGGTTGCAGGAGACCCCCTCCCCAAAGGAACCAGGGTGGGCTCTGCCGTGGCTCTGGGAGCGTTTGCAAGAGGGGGGGGGCTTCCAGAACCAGATGAGCCTCCGTGAAGCAGGAGCAGGTCCAGCCTCCTAGGCTGCAGCAGCCCAACAATAAAGCTTTTCTTGCAGAGCCTTTTTGAGCCTGGAAGGTTCGCAGCGTTGCTCCTGGCACGTGGAGGGGAGGGTCTAGGAGGAGGGGACCCATGGCAGCTGCGGGGATCAATGCCTTGCCCAGCACTCTGTGGTCTTCCCCCAGTGCCAACAGGGGACACAGCCAGGCCTCCACATCTGATGACATCTGGCGTTCTTCTTCTGACTCAGTTGCAAGCACAGCCCAATTGCAGCTTCCACCCGGCGGGCATCAGGACCGTGGCAGGAATGTTGCCGGCACTTAAGGATGTCCAAGAAGGATCCAGTAGATTCTTGACCCACCCCAGACTCAAGTCACAGCAGGAGCAAACCAGGCACCCGATCTTTGTCGCTGGGCAGAGTTTTCAGCACTGTCCTTCTGGTCAGTTCTCCCGCTGGGTGAAGGGAAACCCAGAAGCAGATCTCAAAAGGGGAGGCCGATGTTGGCTGCCAAGGGCTTAGCGATGCCTTTAAAATGCAGCAGGCATGGTAATCTAATAAACACAGCAACAAAGCATTTGTCACTCGGCTAATTTTATTAGAGTAGATCTCAAATGGCTAATTTCCTTTTACTAATGAGTAAATTAGCTGAGTCTCTAATCTGTTTTTAAGGCACTTACCCTAATGAAACATGAATGACAGCTAAATTCATTGTGAAATGTGGTGACACATGTTGTTAAGGTTGAAAAGAAACCTGGGCGTGTTGGAGAGGCAGGGAAATTTCACGCCACCGTCCACTACCCTGGAGCTGCGGCTGGATTCATCGGGGGCCTCCAGCTGCAGCCCAGAGTGGAGAAATAATGTCGTCATCCCTGGGCCACAGATCCAAAGAGCGGATAAATTGCGATCGTTGCAAGAATAATTGAACCTCCAGCAGCCTTCAATACGAGAGCCGGAGCCAGGCCAGCCTCAGCCACCAGCTGCCTCCCCACCCACCCCCCACCCCCCCAGAGGCAGTGCGATGCTCCGGGAAGAAAGAGAGAGCGCTTCCAGCCACTTGTGGGAGGAATGCTTCCACGCAGGGGAAACCTCATCAGCCACCGAGGCAAATAAATCCAGTCCTTTTTTTCACTGCCTATGCTTGATTTTAGGGTGATCAACTGAGCAACCTTCGGCCGAAGGAAGTAAGCGTGGCCTGAGCAGAGGACTTAAAATCTAGACGGCCAGAGCTAGTCAGGAGTTCATGCCCACTTTGGGTCACTTGGCCGAAGTGTTCAATGGGCCTCATCCTTCCCCTCCCTGCACCTCCGGTTCTGGACTCCAGATTAAAACAATGAGTAACACTCATCACGCTGTGGTTTGCAAAAAAAAAAGGCACCTGTCAATTGTGAGAAAGCAAAGGTGGGCCTCTATGTGAGGAGGATGACTTTTTCCCAACTGGTCTTGTCTATATATTGCTCGCCTTTGTGATTCCTGGAAATATTTTATTGGGTGCCAAAAGTCTAGGTAGATTTACTCTTAAGCTATTCACAATGTCAAAACAAAAAGTTACAAAAACGAACTTTAAAAATCTGAAGACATAGAAGAGGTGTTCAATTCTGTGCATACTAACGGAATCCGGAAGGGTTTACTTTTGAGTAAACAGGCCTAGCATGGCAACAATTAGTTCTTCTGCCCAGGAACAGACAGAATGCTAATTTATTATTTTATTATTTATACATTAGTCACCTCCTGAAGTCAATTCTCTAGGTAACACAGCAGAGTGAGACTGATTAAAATATAATAAAAAGCACAATCAAAATCAGCATGGAAATTTCAAATGACAGGCCAAAAAAATATTGAATGCGACAGACCATTTCATGCACTGAAAGCTAAAACTATCTCAAAGCCCTAAAGCAGCCAAGCGTAGAAACAACAGAAGTGAATCTTTGCAAAGATTAAATTATCAGGTGCCACAAATTTCTTTGCTGATTTCCTGGATAGGGCCATAGCTCAGCAGCTCTGCGATCTTTACAAATTCTACCAGTGTAAAAATGAAGCTAGAAAAGGGGAGGGAGCCGAACTTTTAAAAGTTTCTTCCCTGCATGACTGGGAACAAAGCTGCAGTCAGCCGGTACTCAGAGCAGCCTCCCAAAAGCCCTCCCACCTGAGCAGGGAAGCACCCTAGTACGTACAGGACGGTTGGGGAGAGGCGGACAATGGGTGCTCCCCCCCTGACTCCCCCAGCTGTCCTCAGAGCCCTAATCCAAGGGCATCTTGTGGGTGCCTTGCTTGGAAGCCCCTTGCATGGCAGCCAGTAGGCTCCCCCTCCTCCCGCTGCCTGCCAGGAGACGTGGACTGGGACTGGGAGGCTGTCAGAGGAGGCCGGGTCTCCGCTGAAGATGAGAGGGAAGAGAGAAGAAAGGAAACCACCAGCAGACGTGTCAGGAACACAGCACTGCATTCGGAGCTCATCCCGGCAGCCCTTGATCTGTGGTTAGTGGTTGGGGGGAGGGAGCAAAAGGCATTTTGCAAAAACTGATAGACTGACAGTTGGGTTGCGTTCCCCCTTTATCTGCTACTTTTAAGGACTCAAGAAACAAGTCCCACGTCCTTTAAAGCACACACACACACACACACACACGCTCCATCCCTGGGGGGCCCTTTGTTTCGGGTCTGGCCTCCCTCTAACCCGGGCACGAGGAAGCAGCCGGCAGCCGTGCCAAGTTAGCCAGGTCCAGGCTGCCCAAACGGCCACTGAGAGAGCATGAAGGAAGGGACTGGGGGAAGGGGGGTGACTTAGTGGAGAGGCAGTGGCCCCAAAGGCTGTGTCCTCTTGCAGAGCCCTCCCCCCCCCCAATCCACCTTCCCAGAAGGAGGGCAGCTAAAAGAGAAAGGAACCTGCAGGCTCCCATGGTGAAACCAGAGACAAGATGCTGCTTGGCAGGGGTGAAATCCAGCAGGTTCTGACCGGTTCTGCAAAACCGGTAGCAGAAACTTTGAGTGGTTTGGAGAACCAGAAAATACCGCCCCTGTCTATTTTTTTGCCCCCCCGAATCCCAGTGGATTAGGAGGGAATGGGGATTTTGCAGTATCCTTCCCCTGCCATGCCCAGCAAGCCATGCCCACAGAACCGGTAGTAAAAAAATTGAATTTCACCCCTGCTGCACAGACACTCTCTTCTCTGGAAGGAGGGGGGTGTCCTTCCCCTTAGCAAGGGATTGACCCCACCATCTTCTTCCGTGCCTTCAGCCCTCCGGGAGCCTGCCCAAGGAGAAAGAGGGAGGAGAGAAGCCGTAGTGCCTTGGTCCCCTTGTTTGCAGTCATGGGGGGCAGGGGGCAGGTTGTGACTGGATGGGAGGCCCTTACTCCAACTCAACTTCAGCAACTTTAAGATGTGTGGACTTCAACTCCCAGAATTCCCCAACCAAGGGTCACTTTCACTTGGTTAACTTTCTGCAGGAGGAAAAGCCACGCCCCCAATTCCTCCAGAGTCCAACCACATCAGGAGAAAGTGGAGCTGCCCTTTTGGGGAGAAGCACAACCCGCCCCCACTTTCTCCCTGCCTTAGGGGGGGCTAAGAGCCAAACCCCAGAAGGCAGCAGTTGAAGACCAAGGCCCGTCTGTCTGTCCTTCCTTCATTCCTCCTGGAAATGAGGTGGGGTCGACAGGGGGCTTTATCCAACAGGCGGCTACCTTTCTCCTGCCCGCCCAGCCAGTCCCAGCTGGACCACTAACCCGGCTTCTCCTCCCATCGGCCTGCACTGCCATTCAGCTCTAACTGAGCTCAGAAATGGCTCGGCGATATTGGGGACAAGGAGGCCTGATTCTGCCAGCCAGGAACAAAACGGTTTTTCCCCTGGAGGGGCTTCGGGTTCAGAGAGGGGCACGGATCCTGCTTTATCCTCCCGGTGCAAAGTCTGGATGGAGGCTGGGAAGGGGAGAGGCAAGAGGGGAGGCAGGGAATAGAGCTTCATCACTGACTCGGTGCTCTTCCCGCTTAACGGCTCGGAGGTGGGACCAACGTCCCAGGACTGGGTCCTCCCTTCCCCCCAGAGCCTCTGGCGCATGTGAGCATCCGGGTGGGCCGGCATTCAAAGCTGCTCGGTGGGAAGGAGGCCGATTGGCATTCATGAATATTCTGTAGGAGGAAACGGATTAGTGTCGGCGACGTATCGGAGAGGATTTGCAAGGGAATTATTTACGGGGGCAACGCAGAAAGTGCACGTTTAGCTGGTATTCAGCATTATCCAAACAAGGCGCCAGGCTCTGTGCATTAAAGCAGCACCGCTGCTCTGAATTAAATTCATCAGCACCTTAATTAAGATCTATATTTAGCACTTAATTAAAAGGAGGAAGGAACAGTGTTGTGTGAGGCCTGATATCATAGAGAGATAGATGGGGAGAGGCGCAGAGGGGTCTGGAGTCTGCTACTCCAGGGGTGGGTTTGCAAAATCCTGGGCTGCTCCAGCCCAGAAGCATGGTGGATCTTCCTCCCGGGAGTAGTTCCCATAATCCTGGCTCTGGAATATGGGGCGGCAACCTGGGATCTTGCCATTAGCCGGGGCGGCATTTTCAAAGCTTGGGCCAGGCTAGCAGAGGGCCAGATAGAATGAGCGAGGGAGATGTACCGAATGGGGGAGGAGGGGAGAGGCCTTCATTTGGTGAAGACCAATCAGGCGGCTGCACCTGATAGATCCTGGCTGATCTCGAGGAAACTGTGCAGGTGTGATCCTGGTGAGAACTTAGATGAGATGACACAGGGAAATCCCACAGGAAATTGAAAACTATCCTAGAAGAAAGCCAGGGAAATCTGCTCCACAAGGACTGTAGGGAGACCCCTCCCTCGAGATCCTGGTGATGCCATCCCCAGATGGGCTGTGTCTCCGAGCGTCCAGGAACTTGCTGGCAGCTGGCGCCTCCACCATCCCTCTCTAGAGTGGGGTTGGAGCTGCATCTGGCTGAGCCCCCTTTTCACCAGACTGGGAGCCTCTGGCCTTGCCCCTTCCCTGCTCCGGCTGAGCAAATGGCCCCCTCGGGAGTCCCAAGGGGCTGGGCAGCTGCGCTTCCTGGCCCTGCTAGCAAATTCTGATGATGAGGAAGATCCATCAATGTGACTCACTCCCTTCAGGTGGGACGGAGAAGTGGGGTGGGCCATCAATCATCCCCCATCTCTCGCGCTCGCTCGCTCTAACTGGGGTGGGGGAAGGTGGGCAGGCAACAGGCCAGTGGGAGAGTCCTGCTCACCCACTTCCACTGCCGTCCTTGGAGGCAGATGGCCAGGCCACGCTCTGGCACTTGAGAGGGTGTCCCCCCCCCGTCTCTCTCATTTATGATGGGCAAAGGTGACCCTCTCATCCGCCCCCCCCAAAGGAGCACTTCATGCTTGTAATATTTCCCTAGGGTGGGGGCTTCCCTTAGCAATTCAAGATTGAAGAATGCGGACTCTGGAAGGGAAGTGGCCCAGCCTACTTCCCAAAATTGTTCTGATAAAAGAAGCCATGTCATATCCAGACCTTCTCCTCCAAAATGCTCTCCTGTTGGAGAATGCTGTGGTTGTTGTTGGCCTCGAGCCCCTGCTGGAGGAGCCCCTGGGGCTGCCCCCCTTTGGAGGGGAGTGACTTAAGTGGCTGTAGATGTTATATCAGCCACCGACTAAGAGGAAGAGCCACACAGCCATTGCAACCCTTCCTGGGGCTCTTCAGGCGTGGAGGACCTCCGTGCTGGAGGCTCTTGAATGATTGGACCGCCTGGGGTTCCAAGAGGAAAGCCAAACTCTAACAAATTAATAGATAAAAAGAAACAAATGCCGTAAAGCAATTCAACCATTTGGGAAGCTCATCTCGGAAGACAGGATGTCAGTCTAAAAGTTCCACGAACATGGCTTGGATTCCAATCTCTCCTTCCCTGGGACACCTGCATTCCTGCCAGAGACCATCTCCAAAGGACGAGAAGGTCCTTCCACCTGACAGCTCAACCGGCCCCCTCTCCCCTCCCAGAATAACCGTGAAGCGAAGCCACAGGCTGGGCCCCTTCATTAAGATCCAAGGGCAGATTTGGGCCCCGAGAGGCTTCCTGGCCCAGCCTGCCTCCTTCCCCTTGGAGCAGAGGCCAGAGCCTTGCTGGAGGAGACCCGCAGTGGGGCAGCCTGTGCTCAAAGGCCACGCTGGCTAATCTAGAAATTAAACAGCCCTGAGACAGAAAGAGGGAAATCAAATTAAACCCAGCAGGAGCGGTTTGGAAATAGTGCGTGTTGTTTTCTTCCATCTTAATTAGAAATCTTAGCAGCTTCTGGCAGTTCTGCAACCCATGGCTGGAAACAAAACTGACAAGGTAGAGACGCCCCACCTTCGCCCACCACAGCTGGCAGGGCTTCTTCCAGGGGTTCCTGCAAAACAGTTCTGAAGTCACTTTGACCTTGCAGTCCAGGATCCTTCTCCAGCCAGCCCATCGTGCAGGGCCTTCGCACAGCCCAGAGAGCCAGGGTAGGGCCAGAACCCCTCGAAAGCCAGCACAACATAACAGGGAAGGGGGCAAACACCCCCTCCGGGTCTAGGAGCTCCCACAGGCACCCGGTGAGCCCCAGAGCCAGGGAACCTGGGCTGCGGCTGTGTCTTGGCCTCATCCAGCCCCACGTTCTCTTCTGACGTTCTCAAGGTCCCCATAATTTCTGGAAACAGGAATCAGAAAAATAGAAACCAATTAAAAAATAGGAAAAAGTGGAAAGTGGGTTTAGGCTAGATAGCAAAGCTTTGCCTGCACAAACACTTGGCTTTATGAGGAGATGTTGAAGCCGTCATCCAGCTTGTCCTGTAGCAGCAGTGGTGCTCCTGTGTTCTGCAATTAATCTGGCTGGACCCAGGCAAGCAGCGGCCCAAAGGAGCAGCTGAACGGGGACCCCCATTCCTCAGGGCCCAGTCAGCAGCAGGAGCCAAAGCCTTCTCTAGGCCCCCCCAATCTCTCTCTCCTTCCCAGGTTCCCGAGAGGACCTGCCAGGCCTTCTCATAAGGAGCGTTCTTTGGGGGGGGGGGGGAACCCTTAAAGCTTGGATAATTTAGCTGCATAATTAAATGTTCCATAATTTGGACCGGCAATTTGTGGCTGGGAAGTTCACTCTTGCAGGAAGATTTCTGCCAGGGAAACGAGATGGTCTCTGTGCCCATGAAAGGGATCCAGGCGGTTGGTTTCTCTAGGAGCAGAGAGCAGGAAACGGCCCCGTGGAGGAAGGGAGCCCGGCCTCGGCCTGAGGGGAGAACTTGCGGCACGGAGTCCTTCTGCAAACACCCTCACCTCTCCCGTTATTAATGGGCAGCCGCATTCGTTAGCTCTTCATTAGTGTGGCGGATAAACAGAAAGCACCAATTCCAGCTGGATCTAAGCAAATTTGGACAGGGGGAGTCAAACAGAGGCTCGGCTGTTGGGCTAATTGCAGCCATCATGTAAAGTTTAGCAGAAGCACCGGAGGAGCAGCTGGGGGGGAGGGGGAGACAGGCAAGCCTTGCGGTAGCCTCAGCGAGGCCTGGAGGGCTGCTGTCCGTGGGCTCCGAGGGTCCCTGGGGCACCAGGCAGCCCTACAGGAAGGCCCTCCTGGGACCCTGGCTCAGAGGACTGGGCTTTCCCAAGCTTCTCAGCAGAATCCCACCAAAGGCACCTGAGCAGAACTGAGCCGCCCCAGAGGTCACGAACCCTTCTGGGGCCCCGGATGCCCCTCCAGGGCAGAGAGCGGAGAAGGGAAAGAGGCTTGCCAGGGGGAGGAGAAGAGGAAAGGGTGGGGTTCTCAAGGATCTCTAGGGGGCCCCTGCAACAGTCCCTTCTTTCCAGAGCCCTTGTAACGTTGGAGAGTTGTTAAATGAAGGGCTGTAAGCCAAAGACCCCCTGTCTGCCTGTCCCCTTCACGGAGCCCTCCCACCGCCACCCCTTTCCCCACCCTTCCATGAAAGCCACTTCTGCCCCCTGGAAGCAGGCAGGACTCCTGGGTGCTTTTCCCGGGGAATAAGCCAATCTGGCTTCTCTTTGTCCCCTTCGGCACCTCCAGCCTGAACCTCTCCCTTTTCTGCAGCTGCCTGTCGGGATCCAGCATTCGAGGCTTCAGCTCATCTCGCTTGGAAAGCCTCGAGGCGTCTAGTCCCAGCCGAAGGGCAGGACCTCCTACACAGCAGCCCAGCAAGGCTCCTCCTGGCCCCGCAGCCAAAGGGCCCACTGGCTCCACCACGTGAGTCTCCCTTTGGGGCCTCCCGGATTTTCTACTAAGGCCACATCTTTACAGGCAAAGAGGCAAATTGTGGCGACGGCCTTGGGCACCATCCACCAGCGGCCCCCGTGCCACGCAGGGTTCTTCCACTTCCTCTTGTGGCTCCGAAGGGGCCCTTCGTCCTGGGCTCAGCTGCAGTGCAGAATCGGCCCCCAAGCATCAAAAGAGGAGGCGGCCATGAAAAGATGCTCAGGGGAGGCCCAGCGTCCTGATCTCCCACTTCCGTTTCATTGAGGGCTGCTTGGAGAAAGGGTAGGAAAAGGTCCAGAGTGGAAGGCAGCTCCGGTCCGCTCTTGTTCTGGGCTTGCAAAGGAGCTGTTGACCCCCCTGCCTCGACTTCAAAGGGAAGCGTCCCTGGGGGAGGGGTCTGCCCGTGAAAACCAGATGCTTTCCAGCTGCTCTGAGGTCTATGGGAGGCCCTAGGAGGAGAGGAGCCCCTCCCAGCACGGAGCAGGACCTGTGGGGAGGCCGTCCCCAGCGCCAGAGACCCTCCCCCCCCATTGTCTGGTTTGAAGAGGGGTGAGGGCTGTTGAGGAGCCCCTTCCTTTCCCCCGTGGATATGAGTAATGGGCTGGGACGGCACAGCTCCAGATAAAACTGAATAATAACACGTCAAAAACTACACGTTGTGGCCTTTTATTCCCCAGCCGAGTCTCCCTCTCACTAATCCATCACTGCAGAAGATGCCAGATTACGGCTCTCGGGGGGGAAAAACTCCGGGAGATAAATGGGAGGATTTGCAGGCTTATTATATTACTTGGGAATGATATAATTTGGGGCTCCCTTATTGAATCTGTTCCCACAGCCGCTCTGTGGGGCTCACCGGCTTCCCCACCCTCCCACCCAGAGAGAGTCAGGCGCTGCCCTTGGAGGACTGCACAGGAGAGGCTCCAGCAGTCCACACTGCCTTTGGAGTTAAATAAAACCTCCACATTCAGCAGCAGCATACCTTTGAAAACAAGATGGCTGAGTGCAGGTTACCATACTTGGGGGTAGATACTTTTGCCTAGAGCCCACTGTGGTCAAGAGTCAATGACCGCCTTGCTGCCTGGGTCACAGCCCAAGAGGCTTAGGAATCCCCCCCCCCACATGCCCCCTGGGAAAGTAGGGGGGTCGGAGTCTGTCTACCCTTTGAAGCAAGAAGCCCAGCGGCTGCGTTCACCTCCCAGCCTCCAGGGCTGACACCCCTGTACAGCTTTCGAATGGAACCCCATTCCCTCAGCTGCATGCATTGAATAAGCCCTGGGATTTCAGGGGGGGGGGAGGATGGACAGCTCCCTCCCCAGGCCCGCTGGCAAAAGTGGCTTGGCAGAATTGATTTCTGCCTGGAAAGGCTGGTGCCAGATTAGCCTTAAGATCCGTGGCTTCCAAGGATGGATGCCTGACCTTAAGAGAGTTTCCGCACTAACGGCCATCTGGCCATCGCTCAGGACAGCCACAGCTATTGATAGGCTGGGTGTCTCCAGGTGACAGTTGAGTAGCTCGATAAATCATCCGTCCTCCGAGACTTCTCTCTGCCACACACCCAGCAAGCTTGCGCTGATTACAGGAAAGGCTCAGACGCTGCCCTGGGGCACCCAGATCGCTCAACCCCCGCCAGGCCTTCTGGAGAGTAAGCAGTTTGTCCAGCGCTTAATGTTGGCGGGACCTTCATCCATCCATCTCCGCACTGCGCTAGCCACAAATAATGAGGCAGGGATGAGGCTCCACATCGAGTTAAGGTTGTTGCACAGCATCGGGGGCCCTGAGGCTTCTGGGCAGATGGGGGGGGGGGCAGCGCTGTGCAGCACTCGGCGGAGTCTAGGTTTGGCGTGGCAGCTGGAAACAAGGGAGGGGTCTCTGGAGCAGGTAACAGAACATGTTTTCCAAGATGCTGTTAGTCCATTAGGCCCCTACGTCCTCCAGGGCAAGGGTCCCCAACCCCTGGTCTGTGGACTGGCACTGGGCTGCAGCATGCAGAACAAATAAAACTACATCTGCAGGATGCAGGAGAGCGCAAAACCATGCCTGGCCTCCAGTCCATGGAAAAAGCTCTCTCCACGGAACAGGTCCCTTGTCCCCAAACATGTGGGGGGCGGCTGCTCTAGGCTGAATCAATCTGGCTGGAGGAGGCTTTGATTCCCTGCCCTTTGGGTGCCTGCGCTGTCCAGGGTGCTGAAAGTAATATGACCCTGACGGACGTGAGCCAAATCCAGGCGGGCCTTCTGGAACTGAGCTTTGCTAGGGGAAGATGGGTGGGCTACTCAGCCCCCTCAAAAGGCCCAGAATCCTCAGCTGGCCTGAGGCTGCATCGATCTCGCAGAGGCAGAGTTTCCTGCTCCTCCTGGCAAACAGAAGCCATGAGAGGGGAGTCCTGAGAGGCTGCTGAAGCCTAAAGCGGCCTCTGCGTCAAAGGAGCTCATTTCTGACCAGTGAGATCTGCAATGGCCAAGGAAGCTACGAAGAACCCCCTGCATTTCTGCAGACCCATCGGGAATGTCCTTCCACCTGCAACCACGGCTCCCCCCTCCCTCTAGGCAGGGGGGTGGTGGAAGAAAGTAGCAGCCCCTTTGGAGAGGATTCCCTTGTTCTCCCTTTCATGGAGCCTCGGGAAACATTGGTGAGCCTGGAGCTTCCTCCCACCACAGCCTCCCTCCCTTCGCCCCATGGCTGGACTTCTCCATCACAGTCATCTAGGTTCACCAAGTGTTGGAAATGAGGGAGGCAAAGCCGCCCCTTTCAGCTCCATCACAACCCACCCGGCTGCTTTCGGAAATGCCGGCTGAAGCAGCACCTGCCTCAGGTGTTGATTTTCTTGGGGAGCCACCCGGGGGGCTCAGTGAGGAGGGAAAAGAAGAGAGAGGGAATCGGATGCCTACTCTAAAGGCAGCCATCTTCTTCTTGGCCTGGGGTGCAGCGCCTGCATTTCTCATCCCGATTCGGATGAGGGCTTGGTGGGCCCCCAGCCCCAAAGGCCTCCTTCCTGGCCATGATGCAGCCCTTCCAATCCTGCGCCCTGCAGAGACTCCTGAGACTGAGGCCTGCCCCTCGGCAGCTCCTCCTGGCCAGGAAAGGATCCAAGGACAGCTTCCTGTGCAAACGACTCCAGGTATTTATTCCTTTCCTTTAATTTCTAGAGCTGCCCATCTCACGATGTCTCTGGGTGGCACGCAACAAAACTAAAGCAAGAGATATTTATTTATTTATTTATTTATTTAAATTTATATCCCGCCCTTCTCCACAGAGGACCCAGGGCGGGTCCACAGAGGACCCATTGTCACTGACAAATGTTAAAAACATTTTTAAACTATAAGAATATGTATAGAGACCTTGCCCTTCTTGGCCACCGAGGCTGGAAGTGGCCCTGGGTGTCCTGTGTCCTTGTGGGGGCCTGGGTGGCTTTAGCTCCCTTGAGGGCTGGCTGTTGTCTACTCCGTGTTTTGGGCAAAAGGGCGTCTCCCAATGCTTCAGGCACAAGGAACTCTCTGCCGCCTGGACAGAAGCTGGGATGCTGCCAATTCCCGCTTTCAGGGATTTTGCAACCTTCTCCGAGGGAAGCAGCTGTTGTTTTTGAGCTGCCCATCTGCTGGAAGGCACCTCACTGCAGCTGTTGGGCCCCGGCCTGCCCACTCGCAGAAATCACCTGCAACAAGCAGGGCAAGTACACCCCAGCGAGGAGGCCGGGCACTCCACTGGCAGCCTGGCATGGACCACTCTCCCTGCTGCAGTCGGGCTCTTCCCAACAGGACCATGAAAATCCAAGCACCGTTATTATGGGGTACTTAATCACCGGTCTCCAGATGAACAACGCTGGGAGTTTGTCAGGCCCAGCGCGAGTGGCTCTCTCAGCCTAACAGGTTAGAGCATTCTGGGGTACATCCTTCTGCCTGGAGCACACCCAAGGACGGTCTCTGCTCCAGGAGCACCATTGCCATGGCAACCATGATGCCTCCCTGCCTGTGGAGTTGCCCCGAGACTGGGCAGGAGAGGAAGAGGCAACGCCCAGGTTGTGCCCAGCAGAACCGGAGCTTTTGGCCTCCTCCATGTAAGCCTCGCCTTGTTCCATGGAGGACCCCCCACCCCACCCCCTCCTGAATGAAAGGGCTGCCCGATGGCCTTTTCTCCCCGAAACAAGGAACCTGGGCGAGGAGTTCCCTTCCCTGCACCACGAGCAGAAGCTGCCCAGCCATTTGTCCCTCTCGGCAGGAGTTTTGATGAGTGGAGCCAATTAGCAGATCCAAGGGCCGAGACCATCGAAAGGGGAGGCAGCTTCCAATGGTCTGCCTGTTTCTAGGCAGAGAGGCTGGGAAAGGTGGGTTCGTGGGCGATGCCCATCACAAGCAGCCCTCCTGCAATTCAGAGCACCGCAGATTTTCTCTCTGACGAGCCTGCCGAAAAGACGCCATGCCTCGGATGGGAGAAATGGTCAGTGGAACACGGGTTCAAATTCTCTTCCACCTGCATCGCTTCAGGTGCCAAGGAGGGTCCAGCCTCCAGTCACTGGGAAGCAGCTGCCCCCTCGTGCCCACCCAGGCCTTGGGAGCAACGGTCTTCCTCTCACTCAAGGGACTCTGGGAAGCTTACAAGGTCAAAGCAACCCCCCACCCCACCCCAAGAGAAACCCAGCCCCCATTTTATACGGCCCAGCCTTGCTGATTTCGCTTAGCAGGTTGTTCATCCTTTCCTTTTTCCTGCTCCACACCCAGTCCAGCCACATCGGCACCCCGGGGCTTTTGCCAGGCTCCACTTCACTAACTGGGTGAAAAGCCCCGTCTCTGAAGACCACCCATATTTTGGAGGAAAGGGCTGGGCCTGCTTCTAGTCCTCATCATCCTTCCCCCAACGCCGGTTTGCTTCCAGCAGCCAGTCAGCATTTGCGGAGGGACAGACTCGGTTTCCAGGCTCTGGCAGGAAGTCGGGTGACCCTCCTTCTGAAGCAGCCTCTCCCTCTTTTCCTTGGAGTCGGAACTTGAAGTGGGCAGCTGGCTGGAGGCTGGTTTCTCCATGGCACAATTAATGGGGTGGGGAGGTTGAGAGGCTGCTGGAGGAAGACCAAGAGGTGTTGGGGATCCACAGCTTTGCCTTGTTCTTTTCCCTGCTCTTGCAGCTCATCCAGTTTGGGAAGAGGCCCCAGGGGGGCTTCTGCCTTAGCGGCTCCGGGGAGATCTGCCGTCTCCAAAGGCGAGGAGGGGTCTTCCTCTCTCACCGGGCAGAAAGTCCTCTTCTCTACTGGGCGAAGAGTCAGCCACTGCGCAGACAAGGGCCCAAAGCCAAGGAAGCCGCAGGGGAGGCAGGGCGCTCTTCTGGTACGGAGGCCCCTTCTTTAGCAAGGGCCCCACTGGCCCCACCAGCCGCTCTCAGGACTCGGTGCAGGTGCATGGGGGCCGCTTCTGGCCTCCCAAGGTTCAGCCAGTGTCCGCTGGGCCCTTCCCTGCTAGAGAGCTCTTCCTGGCAGGGGTTTCCCAACAGGAGCCTTGAGACAGTCCTTCACCCAACAGGAGAAAGCCTAAGATCACACAGAGAGAGAGAGAGAGACTTTTTTTTGAAGGAGGGGGCTAAAGTCCTGCCACCAGACAGACGCTGGCCAGAGCCGCTTGTGCTGTCCCTTCTGAGCTTCACAGCAGCCTTTGCCCAAAGAGGGGGTGCAGTGCCTGTCCAGAGTGGGGCTGCCAGGGCCCCGCTTGTTTTCCCAGGGGAGCTCAGAGGGGGCTGTCAGAAAGGCCACCCGCAGCCTGCACCCCCTGCCTGCCACCCTTCCAACCCACCTTCCTTTCCCTGCCACTGAGCAATGCTGCACTGCCATCTTTTGACAACCTGATAAATGTGCCTCAACAGTCGAGGGGCAGCAAGGAGCGATGAAGCCCCTTCCTCAGAGGGCGGTGTTTGCTTTCGCCCATATTTTCCATCTGCTCGCTCTGCAAAGGGCAGATGATGCGTTTGAAAGAAGGGGCTGCTGTTACTCAGACGCAGGGCAGCCCCCCAACATGTTACTGGCAGAAGGGAGCTAGGGGAAGCAGGAGCATAGAGGGCAGGCTGGCTCTTGCCTTTGGGCGCCTGTGCCATCCTCTTGCCTTGCATCAGCCTCATCCAGGGCAGCCCTGCGGGCTCTCAGCCCCATGGATTAAGCAAAGTGGACTCATTGGATCAGGGGCCTCTGAGGTTGTGTCCATGAGCTCTCAAGCGAGGGATCCCCTCCTGGAGGGAGCCCAAATCGGCCTTCTTGCCGAACCCTTTGGGGCCAAAAGCACCCAGTGAGTGGCAGTCAGCAACAGGTGAGCTGCCCAGAGCTCTGTGTCACAAGACGGGCAGCCGGGTGAATCTTCCCTCTATCAATAAAGATGAATCTCAGTCATGCGGGGAGACCAACCTGTCGTTGAGACGACCCTCCAGCCCTCCCCAGATTCAAAGTCCCTGCCACCCATTTTCCCTTACACCGGCAGGCAATTCTTCCCCTCCTGGGGGGGAGGGGAGGGGGGGTACAGAGGGGCTTGACAGACAGGCGGGCATCAGCCACTTGCCTGCACCAAGCAGCCTTAAAGGCGGGGAGGGAAAGAGGGGGCTGCATGCTGGGAGCTGGACACAAAGGGACCCCAGAGGCAGCCTAAGCAGTGCAGGCTCACAAATGTTTCCCCTTTTCTCCCAACACACGCAGGGGCACAAACCACACGGCTTCGACTCCACCTCCATACGTCCCTTTGGCCGATCTGCTCCCATAGGGAGGGCCTTCTCCAGGTGCCGTCTGCCGGGCAGTGCCAGTTGGCGACCCCCAGGGGAAGGGCCTTCTCTGTGGCGGGTCAAGCCCTCTGGAACGACCTACCCCCCGAACTCTGGACCACTACGGACCTCCGCCTCTTCCCCCAACGTCTCAAGACCCATTTCTTTCACCTAGCCGGCCTAGCTTAGACCCCGAGATCATTCTCATAGAGTTCTAAATTTATTTTAATTTTTGGTAACTTTTAGTTGTATTTTTAGCACAGGCTGTTTTCAAATTTAATTAGATTTTATTATTGTAGTTATATTTGTCTATATGTTTGTATGTCTGCTTTTTAACTTCCTGTGCACCGCCCTGAGTCCCTTCTGGGAGATAGGTGCGGTATTTAAAAAAAATCAAATCAAAATCCACCTTGTGCTTGGAAGTTCCTCTGGGCTGCTCTTAGGAAGCCATGTTGAGGGCTGGGCTGGCCTGCAGAAGGTTCCCCCCCCCCAGGCTTTATCTCCTCTCTCCCAAGGGGCAGCCCTTCCCTAAATTTAGGTGGGGGTGGCTGCCCTCCCAGCCCTTTCACTCCACCAGGGAAGGCCCTGCCTGGGGTTCAGTGGAGAAACCAGGAGGGGCAGAGTGCTCCCTGGAAGAATAAGTGGGGAGAGGGGCTTCTGGAGTAACCTTGGAGACAGCGAGGAAACGGCAGCAGACGGGAGCCTTGTCAGTCACTGAAGGAAGCCAATGGGGAGCCGAAAGGGAGGGGCAGGAGCGCTGGTGATACCAAGGCCAGCCATCCTTACCAATCAGGAAGGGGGCAGAGAGGCAAAATGGGGCCAGCAAGGAATGGGCAGCAACAAGGCAGGGGAAAGGAGCCAAGGAGAGCCCAGGAAAGGCCTCAGTGCAGGGACTGGATGGGGCCCCCAATGGCCGGGCACCGGTTTCCCCTGGCACAACTCGCAGCTCTGTGCTCTGTGCTCCACACCAGACCGTATCTGCCTGGCAGCAAATGGGACAGATGGCAAACTTGTATTTGTAGTCCTTGGGGATAGAAGTGCTATGCAGACCCCCCTGTGCTCCCAAGGAAAAGGTTGGATGGCTCGTAATGAGCCCCTGAGTCAGATGCAGGAGAGCCTGGTTAGGCTTCCTCCAGCCAGTTGGTTCTCCCCCCCCCCACCCCTCTTCCCAGTCACCTCATCCCCCCCATGAAACCCCCAGCTCTGTTGCTTGAAGCGGAGCATCTCAGCACCAGGGTCCCAAACTGGGTCATCGTTGTGAACCTTCCAAGGACCAGACCTGCCGCACCGCACAATTCCAGGAAGGGCGGAAGGGAAGGCCCCCACCTGCCTCTCCTCCTCGGTTGGTTGCAATCCAGGCCATTCCCTGAAAAGCTCACAGCCTGGAGGCCGCTACACGAAGCCTCCCTCGGCCCAACGATGCGAATTCCATGAATCGTTTCCAGAATGATCCATTCAGGCTCCCTGGAGAAAGGTAGGACCATGTTTTCCAGGCTGTGGATTGTACAAGGTAGAAGCCCAACCTGGGAGTCTCTTGTTCAGCGCTGCTCATTCAGCCATATTAACTTTCAGATCATTTGTTTCTGCATGTCTTTCAACGCTGTTTGTTGCTCTCACATAAACGCAGAGAATTACATTGTAGGGAATAATTGAATCAATAGACAGTCATGGTACTTTGGGTCTCCCAAACAGCTGGCAAGAGGTTGTGCTGAAGCTCGGAGAGGGATTTCTCTAACCTTTCCCATTATGAAAACACTTGTCTGGCTCCGTATTCACTTCCAGCTCCCTGCGTTCGTTCTTGTTGTTCCAGCCCGCCTTGGAGGGAGAGCAGCCGGCCCTGGGCTCCTCACTGGCAGAGCTCTCGGCCGCAGAGCCGCTTCGGTTGGGCCACGGAGTGTCTCCCCTCGGCGCTGGGTCGCAATCAGACCCCTTTTCCTCCAGCAACATCAGGCTTTGCGGAGCAGGAGATCGAGCGCTTAAAAAACAAGTTCCGGAAACACCTGGAAAGAAAGGTCTCTGCCCTCTGGAATGCTGCTCCCTGTTCAAAAGTGGGAAAGGGATCCTTGCCAGCCGCTAGAAACCAGGATGCGGCTGGATCTCATTCGTTGGGTGGAAGGCCAGGTTGGGAATGGAAGCCCCAGGCGCAGTGGCAGAGAGAGCCCCCACCCACCCACCCTTCCCGCCCAGCGATCAGCCCGCCTTTTCGTGTCCTTTCAGGGCACTCCAGAGCTCCTGGGACGAGCCCAAAGAGACGGGGGGCTGTTTCCAGGCCTTTCCCCTGCTTTGCTCCCCTCCTCAGCCCAGGGACCAAAAGGTTTCAAGGAGAGAATCCATGCAGGAGAAGCGTCCCAAAGACAAGGAAGAGCCGGATGAGGCTCCTGCTTCAGATTCCATGGGGGTGAAAAGAGGCTGTTTTTAATTTGGTTTACCCTCCTACCAGGATATTAGACCACTAAATAGCTGTGTGTGCCTGTTTCCTTCCGATAACCGGCTCCCAAGGAGGCCCCTAATTGTCCCCAGAGTCTCTCTGCCGCTGCACCACACAGGTCATTTACTGGTATGTACAGACGACTAAATAAAAATCCATTTTCCAAGTGAAAATTCTATTCTTATCAGAGTCCTGCAAGAGGGTTGCAAGCGGGCCGTGTTAATTGAAGCTTTCATGTTTGTTGAGGGGGCCTCTAATCAGCTCCACAAAAGCAGCCGAGCACCCAGAGCCCCAGCAGGGACCGGCTGGAAAACTCCCAGGAACCGGCTCCAGGCAAAGCTCGGAGGAGGAGGAGGAGGAGGAGGAGGAAGGGGCCACCGGCTTCTGGATGCAAGGAAAGAGGGCAGGCCGCCCCCCTGCGACAAAGAGAGCATGGCAGGCCATCAGCACATGGGCAGGAGGCCAGAGCCCTGGCTGGAGTGCTTAGCAGAATTGTCCCGGGAGGGAGGGAGGGAGGGAGGGAGGGAGGGAGGTGAAGGCTGTGGGAGGGAGGGAGGGAGGGATTAAATCCCCCTTGCCTAAAGATATCCCATGAACTCAGTCGCAAGGAAAGGCACAGTAAGAGCATCCCCCTGTAGTACAGATCAATAGACAAGTCATCACAAAAGGAGAAATAACTTCTAACCCCACACTGGGATGTTTTCCAGAGCCATCCTTGAATAGCAGTACACAACATCACAAGGTGTGAAGGGCTTGCTCCCTGCTTGGCTCCTGTGTTGGTCTCACAAGCCCAGCATCGCATCGGAGCGTTGGGCAAACGGGCGGCATGCCAGCCAGGGTGGGGCTGGTGGAGGCCGAGGAGGAGGAGGGGCCCCCGTGGTTGGGAGGCCAGGCTGGGACCCGGGATAGGCTTTCCCGCCACCTGCCAGAGCTGCGCAGGCCGCCGGGGTGAGCCAGGGCGCTTCGGCTGCCATCAGGCCCGCGCAGAACGCCTGGAAGAGGGAAGAGCACGGGCTTTTTCCTTAACCACTCTGGCACGTCTTCAGCCATGTCCTCCAGCAAATCCAGCAGTTCTCTTCTTGGGATGTTTTCAATCTGTTTTATGTTGATTTTAATTAAAGAATCTGAACCCGAACAAACAGTACGTAGCAGGTGGCTACACAAGTGTGAAATAAGCAAACAGTTTTATCTGCCACAAAAGTCCGCCTGTAAATGTCTTCAAATCAATCTGAGCCTTTGAAATGCCGGTGGATTTGGGCCGGGAAACTCCGGGATCCGGCCTCTCCCACTTCTCCAGGACCCCCGGCCCCCTCCCCACCTTCTGCGATTCGGATGTGGGTGACGATTGTGCGCTGCGGTGTCCACAGCACCAGCTGTGCCTCGGTGGCTGTTGTGACTCCTGCTTGGAGGGAGAGCAGGAGAGCAATGATCCCTGCTCCATGCTCAGCCTGAGCACCCAGGACGACCAGTCGGCCACCAAAGTCTTGCCGCCGCCTGCAAGCCCCCCTCTCCTGGCTGCCTTCAGAAACCGGGCTGGAGGCTCAAAGGCCTCACCTCTCCCAGCCCAACATTCATGCTCCGAATTAGGTTAGTTGGCAGTGAGAAGGGTCCTCGGCCTCTAACACCCCCCCCCCCCTGTCTGACAGGACCCGGATCGTCTGTCAGCTTCACTGTCACATGGATGTCCGGCCCCTCCGGGTCTCCCTGAAGGCTCCAAGCTGGGCAATTAGAAAAGTTGGTGGCAGCTGCTTTCACCTGCCCCCCCTCCCCCTCCCTCCCCAACGCTTTACAAGGTGAACAGCTGCTCCCCTCTCAGACACACCTTTCCACGCTCCACTGCTGGGAGACACAAGATCCCGTCGGAGAGGAGACCCCGAACCTCCAACACCACCACCCCCCGAGTCCATCCTTTGGAGCAGAGCGGAGGCCCCCCTCCCATCTAAAAAGAGCAGAAGCCGAAATGGAGGGCTGGGTGGGGGTCCTGCATTGGGAAGAGCAGGAAGCAGAAAGGAAATTGGTGGGCAGAGCCGTACATGTGGGGCAAGGCCTGGGGCCCTATCAGCAAAGCCCGACGGGGGGAAGCATCGATCCTGGGCTTTGCTGGGACCCCGAGGGGAGCGGCTGAAGCAGCCTGTCTGGAGCCGGTGCAGCATGGGCCTCCCGCGGAGTTTCATCTCAGAATCTGGGCTGTCACTGCAGGGAGGGGAGAGAACTCTGCTCACTGGTCTGTGCACCCATTTTTAGCCAGGCCTCCCGTCTTGTTGCCTTGTCTGAGCTGCCAGTGGAGACGATTAGAGCCTCTGCACAGCCTGGACTCCCAGCAGAGGCGAGCCTGGCCTGGGCCCGCTTGGCAGAGAGAGGAGGCTGCACCCCACCCGCCCCTGGCAGGCCTTTCTCCAGGCTTTGCAAGGTGACCCAGCAGTGCTGGTTGAAGTGAGGACTCCTGGTGTCCCTTCGGCCGTTGTCCTCGTCTTCACGGGAAGTCCAGTCAGAAGGTAACTGAGCTATGGATCAAGTAGGTTCTCCACTGAAGGAGGCGAGGTGGAGGCCATCAGCCGTCCCAAGACCCTGAATGACCCAGGAATGGCGGCAGAGAAAAGGTGGGAGGCCAACAGGGCACAGAGTAAGGAGGGAGAGGTGGAAACGCCTTTCCGACCATGGGTCATTTGAAGCTTCTAAAGGTCAGCCACTGACCCGTTGTACCTGATGGCTTCTGGCCGACGCCAGCAAGACTCTTCTGGGTCAGTCCTGGGACTCCGTCCACTTCACACAATCCAGGTGCCTCTCCCCCCTCCCCCCCCCCATCACAGACCTGCAGAGACTCTTCACCTCGCCTCCTGGGACCTTGGAAGTCCAGGGAAAGGCCCCCCATCTGGGAAAGGCAGGAGGGCCCCAGTGCTGCCCCTGGCTTGGCTGCAGCAGCAGTGGGGAGGCAGCTCCGTGGCAGCTGGATGGGCCCAAATTCTGATAAGGGAGAATAACAACTTGTCATAGAGAGAGAGATATGAAGTGCGTCTGCTTTCCAAACAGACCATATATTGGAATAACTCATCACCTGGCTTGGCATCTGGGCACTGAGGAGGGCAGGGAGCTGCCAAGAACGGGAGGTGAGGGAGCAGGAAGACGCACGAGAGAACGAAACGCAAACCTTGGAGGGGGGAGGAGTCCCCGGAATGAGGGTCTCTTCGGAGGCTCCAGAGCCCAGCCACACGGAGGGCTTCTTGGCTGAGGCTCGCTTGTTCTGGAGGCCACCGGGCTTCCTCAGAGGAAGGGCCTCCATGGCTCCCCAGCAGCAGAGAAGAGCTGAAGCCAGGACTCCCCTCGGCTGGGATGGGTCTGCTGCTCTTCCGGCCAATAGGTAGCTCCTTGGAGTCTGGCCTCCCTCCTTGCCCAGCCCAGCCCAGCTGTTTCCCTCCAGAGTTGGGCTGTGGAGCTGCCACTGGTTTCCACGGCAACTGAGGGTTGGGGAGACCGGCTTCAGAGCAGGAGCAATTTGTGGAAATAAGTCACCAGCCGTGGAGTTTGCTCCGAAGAGACGGCGGGAGAAGCTCTCGGTGGGGGGGGGGGGCATCCCTGGGCTGGGAAAGGGACAAGAGTCTGATTCTGCCGGGAGGGGGGGGGAGGTCATCTCTGCCTCAGGCCTTTCCATCTTCTCCCCTCCGCCCCTCCCCAACACCCCTGATGCTAGGGGGTGAGCAGGTGGAGGGCAGCAGGTCAAGCACCAAGCCTCAGGGCTAGCCAGGAGTGACCATCAGCCCCTGTCTTCAAATAGCCTCCAGCTATACATGAAGGGGGCTGGGCCGGCATGGGCCAAGACCAACAACGGCACTGTAACAGAACCGATATCATCACTCTGGGCCTCCTAAGATGGTCTTAACTGGAAGCAGCTCTCAGGCAGAGCTCTCTTCCCATCTCTTTCCCAGCAGACGCTCCCTGGAGACGCCAAGCACGGCTGTAGAGCCCCACCACTTTTGCACATCCCAGCTAGAAAGATGCCTCTGCTCCGTGGCTCCTTGGAGACCTGAGCCTAACGCTTTGTGAGAACATCCTACTTATTTAACTCAAATATTTATATCCTGCCAGGCAGTTTACAAAGTTCTACAGGACTATGCAATTAAATTGCCAAGCTCAAAGCAGCAATCATAAAATATATTCATTGGTATTTAGAGATAGTTAAAACCAAATGTTCTGGTATTAAAAACATGTTTCCTCTTGCTACTTAAATGCTGAAAAGGGGAAGAAAAATTGGGAGATCTTGGTGGGTCCAGGATTCCTCTCAGCCAGGGGAGCTCAATGACTTGTTGGAGTTCACCCAGTTCACTAAACTGAAAACTAACTAAATGGGCCAAATTCAAAGGATTAAACGGAACCAGGTTTTTTAGGTCCTCCAGCTGCGTCCACCCATTCTGAACCAATGTTGCATGTGAATGCAGTTACTGGGTGGCTGTCACTCAAGCAAAGGCTTATTGTTATGAGGACAAAACGGGAAGCAGCCCGGTCGTCTACCTTGAGCTTCTAAGGCCAAGGTGGGATAAAAAGGGGAAGAGGCCCCTGCTTCTCCTGAGAAGCTGATCCTCAAGCAGGAGGCCCTTCTGAGCCATCCTGTGGCAAGGACCAGCAATGGGCTCGTCTACTCCATGGGTTTGAGCCTTTGATCCTCACACAAGGGATCCAGTTGTTGGCAGGACTGGCGTTCTCTTGCTGAGCCCTTGCAGGGCATTCCTCTTTCCCTGCCCAGGAGCCTCGGGGCTTACAGCTCTTTCCTTTGCAAACCAAGAAGAGATGGAATGTATCGCAAATGGCAAAAAAAAGAAAAGAAAAGCAAAGCCCCAAACCAGGAAGCCGAAGAGCCGGCCAGCCCTGATTGGAAGGCCTATCGCTGGGGCTGGGGCTCAAGAGGGAAGGCACTGCCAGAGACGGAGGGGAGGGGAGGCGGCTGAAAGCGAGCGCTTGCTCACGGCCACCTCCTGCTTCGACTCCCTGCTGGGGGATCTTAGCAGCTCAATACGAAATTGCTTATGAATGGGTGCAATTGGGGGAAATGATGGCAAAGCTTGCCTGGAACGCGGCGGAGAAGCGGCCTGCCAACAGAGGCCACGCAGCGCTTCCTTTATAAGATGATTTGTCAACTGACAAGCCGCTCTCCCACACCAATTTGGGGCTCTGATTTGCCAGCAACTTTTTAATCCTTCAGTTGTTGCTGGATAGATTAAAGTGTCTGCTTTGATCCAAGCGGCTGGATGGGAGCATAAGCACAGCCATCGCTTCTGCTTTCAGCACCACGGACAGAGGCGGAGGCAGCCGAGCCCGGCAGGAGGGTCCACCCGCCAACTGCCTCCCTTCCACCACGGAGACCCTGTTTTTCCCAAGGGGGGCATTCACTGGGCTTGCCAGGGCAGGGGGCCTCTCCAGAAAAAAAAGGGGGGTGCATTCCTGGGACTGCCTTTTCTTTGCCTCCAAGAAGGTAAACATTGAGGGGCTCTAAGGGGCCACTGGGGCCTCCTCTAAGCTCCAGCCAGCCTTGGAGACATCGATCAAAGCAACCGCATCTTTGCTGTCCTCCTATCTGGTGGGCCTGTGGGCTCCACATCAGCTCCTCCATTGCAGAGAATTCCTGCCTCCCCCCCTCCCCCTCAGTGGCTCCTTCTGCCGAGCCCACAGTCGCTTGTGTGCCCCACAGATAACAGGGAGCAGCGGAGACGCCCGGGAGGAAGCCTCATTTATCCATTCAGCAAGAGAGACTTCTGTTGCAGCATCCAGAGGTGTCACTGACCCCATCGGAGGGCATCAAAAGGGACCAGGCAACCCGTGTTGCCCACTGGGGCCCAGCTCAGGTCTCTCCTCTTTGCCACAGCTGGAGGCCCTCCGCCCTGCCTAGAATGAAGCCGCTCGATGGGACTGGGCTGACAAGCGCATGTCTGGGGGGGGACGGGAAGCCCCCCAAGAGCTGCAGCCACACTCAGCGGAAGAGACGCCCCCAAGGCTCCTCAGGCTCTGCAGCAGAGCGTTCTCAGCCTCCCAGCAGCCCAGCGGCTTCCATCCTGCCCAGCAGCCTCACCTGCCTGCTAACCGAGAGGAAGCCGTAAAAAGCCACACAGCTCTGCCAACTCACTTCTGTGCCCTGGAAGGGGGGGGGGAGGACCGTGGACTGGCTGCAGCCTTGGAGCTGCCCTTTGGGGTGGGCAGCGCCTCCTTCCCATCTCCACCCAGAGAACCGAAGCCTCTGGCTGACAAGGGGGGGGGGGTGAAAGCTCACGGAGGGAAATGGTCCAGCCAAGCGCAGGCCGAGGCAGTTCGGAAGGGTCCCACCAGGAAAGGGCAGAGAGTAATTCATGGAAGAGCTAATGAGAAATGGGTTTCCTTTCTCGGCCTAAACCCACATCATAGTCTTATTAGCCAAAGTTATTACACTCATAATCAGGCTTGCTTGAAGTTCAGATTGGGCTTCTTTGCTCCAGTGCCACCAATTTAGAAAGCCGTTAATAGAAAAGATAAACTTTGATAGCACAAATCAAGAGGCTTTGTGTTTATTTACTAGTCGTAAGACACGGAGACTCTTCCGGGCAACCCACACGCCTCTGCCGTCTCCTAACTGAGACGGACTTTCCTCTGGGCCAAGCCCGCCTCCCAACCTGGGGACCACGGAAGCACCGCAACGTCCGGGGGCCAAAGGGGCTCCCAGTCGGTCCCTTGAAGAGCCGCTTGGGTGCCCTGGGAAGGGAAGGCATCGGCTTCAACTTAGCCAGCCTTGATCCAAGCTACGAAAAGCTTCCGACATGGTGGCTGTGAAGCCTGATGAACTGTCTCCAGGGAGGCAAGCAAGACCAGAGGGAAGGTCCACCAGCGGCCCAAAGAATTTCATGGCTCAGTTTTGTCGTTCTGCAGAACATCCCTTTGCTGACCTCTTGCAGTCCATCTTTCAGTCAAGATGGCTGGAGGTCCGAGAGGCTGCCCCTGGCCACCACGGCTGCAGTGGAGGCAGAGGGACAAGCTGGGGTGGCGCCCATCGCTCTGGAGGCCTCAGGGCTGTACTCAGGGGTCTTGGGGTGCTGTTGCCATCCGCAGCAGGACCCCCACACATTTTCAGCCTCCTCTTTCCAGGAGGCTGTAAGGAGAAGGTGAGTGCCAGAAAGGAAACACTTCTGACCCTTTAGAAAATTGGGCTGGAAGCAGAGATGCGGCTGCTAAAGGTGACCTCTTCCCCACTCGCCTTTCCCTGGAAAGTGGCGGCTTTGTGGTTTCATTATTTATCTCCCACTTAGCCTTTGACGGATGGGAGCTTTGGCTGAGGCAGAGGGAGCTGCAGCAGGCATGCAAACAAGGATCCATAATTAATTACTCTAAAACAGTTTCAATAGGAGACAGTTTCAACCGCACGGCTGTTTGTCTTCAAAATCTAAGCAGGCTGAACCAAAGAAAGAGAAGGCAGCCTTGCAGAGCGGCCGGCAAAGGGGGGGGGGGGAGGACACTCTCTGGCCAGCCAGCCAGAAGCCTGTCTGCTCATCGGCCTGCCTGCTCGGAGCTAGAACGGAATCAATGGCAGAGGGAAGACAGGCGATCCAAACCCTCTCTTTCCCAGACGGAACTCAACTAAAAGGCCTTGATGAACCAAAATGGGGATTTGGCTTCAGAGTAAATGGTGGAAATCCTCACAAAGAATCATGAGGGTTTTTCTGTCTCACGGACTGACAGCCTCAGCCAGGGGGTGGGCAGGGGGGTCCTCAGCCAGGGGGTGGGCAGCGGGAGGGAGCCTTCCCACAGGCACCAGCGGCTGCAACTGCCTTGTTTGCAAGTGACCTGGAATTAAGGGGAACTAAGAGGCACTCAAGGTGGTTGGTGACCCCACAGAATGTTGGGTGTTTGTAGAGCACACATTCTCTCTCTCTCTCTCTCTCTCACACACACACACAGTTTGGGGGGGGGGGGGGAGAGAAAGCCCCAAAGAAATCACCCACTGCAGGGAAAGGGGAATTAAAATGGGAAATGCAGAAATGCACTTGGGGTCAGCCAAAGCTTGTCAATCCAGACAGAGGTCATGAAGCCCCATCCTTCTTTTATGCTTTTCCAGCATCCCAACTGGGAATGGCCCCACTCAGGAAGGAAAGGAGGGCGATGCACCTGCAACCCCCAAAGGAAACGTGGCCAGGCCACTGAGGAAGCCGCCCAGCGTAAAGGGTGTCTCCAGCTGGAGGAACTGCCTGGGGAGGAAAGGGCTTCTGTGGTGGGGAGTTTCTGGAGGGGCACCTGGAGACAAACCCTCCCTCCCCCTCCTGAGCTTCCCTTCCTTCCCTGGTTCAGAGCAGAAGAGCCTGGCGGAAGGAGCAACACGGAGCTGGGAGAGAAAGGGGCTGGGAGGGGGGAGGGGGGGAGGGAGGCCGGCCAAGGGCAGCTGCTGTTGGGGCCCCTGCCAGGCTTTTCAAGGCAGGGCCCAAAGGCCCCGGAAGGTCGGTTTGCCTTTTGTGGATCTCTCTGTGGATCTTCCTCCACCCCCACCCCACCTTCCTCTGCCTGCAATGCTTTTAATCCCAAGAAGAGAAGGTGGCCAGGAGGAGGGACATCCATCCTGCATTATCAGAGGTGCCTATAATTGAAAAGGCCTCCCTCAATTCCCTGAGCCCCTTGAGGCCGGCTGGGGGCTTCCTCCC
The DNA here is from genome assembly GCA_039707465.1 of Rhabdophis nuchalis. Taxonomy (NCBI): domain Eukaryota; kingdom Metazoa; phylum Chordata; class Lepidosauria; order Squamata; family Natricidae; genus Rhabdophis; species Rhabdophis nuchalis. The sequence goes on along the minus strand of CM077653.1, from coordinate 623,582 downwards.
CCTTCCCTTCCCATGACGCAACATGAAGGCCTCTTGTTTAAAAGGGCTGCAGGGAGCAGCAGGACGCCCTGGAAAGAGGGGAACGGCGGGAGGGAAAGGGGGGAGCAAAAGGCAGCCTTTGGGGTGCAGGATCAAGAGAAATCGCTGGCTAGCAGGTGGAGCAAGGAAGGCGGATCTGAAGAGCTGAGCAACCCCTGGGACAGGCCAGGTTCTCTGGAGTCTGATCGTCTGCAAACCAAGGGAAGCTGCTTCCGTCCCCACCGAAAGGAAGAGGAGCCCTCAACAGGCAAGTCAACAGAGCCCACTTCCCCTTGTAGCAATACAGAGTTTTACAACAAAGGGCCCCAGGTACAGTGCAGAGGCTTTCTCCTGCTGGAGGGAAGCCCCACAGCCTGCAGCCTGGCACACCTGGAGGAGGTTCAAAGGGGAACCTGGGCCCTGACTGAGGTTTGCTGCCCCCTGATGGCCGTTCCATGAACGGCAGCCCTCTGGGACCAAGACTGAACTGGTCACTAACAGCCGGCTAAGATCTCCTGAGGCCTGTGTCCGGCTGGCCCAGGGGCTTCCTTCTTCCCCTCCGTCCTTCCTAAGCAGCCTTGGCCCAGCAGATGAGTAATATTTGGGGGGGGGGGGGGGGTTCCCCTCTGAGCTGCCTTTTGTACAAGGGGAGGGAGTGGATTTCCCTGGGGGGCTTCACCTCTTAGCGGCAAGGGCAAGCTTCTGCTGAAGGGGGTGAGGAAGACGGGGGGGCTCCTGAGTACACCGAGGGCTAAGCCCTTAATCCTAACTAAAGACATTACCAAGGAGCTCATCAACAAAAATCTCATTATGATGTGTGAGGCCAGGCTTAATTGCTTGTCCCCGACATGCACGATGGACCACGTAAGCTTATTACCCAGTTTAAGCTTATTATCATCACCATCGTCCAGCTTCCTCTCAAAAATATCACAGTCAAACAATGGAGGGGGGAGGGATCTCCCTTCACCAAAGAGCCGACACTGCAGGACGACAGCCCCAGAGAAGGAGGAGGAGGCGTGGGCCCTTCTCACTGAGGTGCCACAAGCCCCAACCCTCACCCTTCCCTCTCCCCCCCCCCCATTTTCCAGGGCTTCAGCTGGGAGGGACCTGGGGCCAAGGACCCTCTTCTGGGGCTCCCCACTCCACAGGTCCTGCAATGGATGCCATTGCCCTTCCTGCCTCCCCCTTTTTCTCCCATCCCTAATTAAAGTGCACTAACGAGGCAAGTGGGAGGGCAAAGCCGGCTGCATCAGACCCCCCCACCCGCCCCACTGGCGCTCTGCCGACAAAAGACACAAAGAGTGTTTAATCCGTCCAATTGTTACCCATTTCTCTACCTGCCTCATTTGCCTCGTGATTAGCTTGCTGGGGTTGGCCATAGCAGGGAAGGACAGGAGCTTAGATAGGATTTCCACACCTCCCACTCCTGCGGCTGATCCGAAGTGACCCGTGTTCCTGGGCCATTCGCCAAACGGATGCCCTTGCCTCAGCAGCAGCTGGAGATAAGCCCCCACCCAGCAAAGGCCCTTCCCTCCTTGCTCTGGAGCCCCCACCCCACTCCCAGCTGCCACTGATGGGAGACACCCCCCCCAATGCATAGCACAGGGCCAATGCCCCCACCCAGTGCAACAGCTCAGCTCTTTGGGAAAACTCTGAGACGAGAACGCTGGTGCTTCAGAGCCAGCTCCCTCCCTCCCTCCCTGCCTGCCTGCCAAGAGGCAAACTTCGCCCAGCCAGAGCTGCCTGCAAAAGGCCCCCGGCACAACCACTGGGACAGCCCAAGTGCAACAGGTCAAATGTTGGCCTGGAAGTTCTCTGGAGTCTGATCGTCTGCAAACGAAGGGAAGCTGCTTCCATCCCCACCGAAAGGAAGAGGAGCCCTAAACAGGCAAGTCAACGGAGCCCATTTCTCTCATTACCTGCTAGCAACACAGAAGTAAGAAGTCTCAAAAACACACACAGGTGCAGCCTTAGGAAAAAAGAAACCTATTATTTACACACCATATACTTAAATTGCAGCAAGTACTGAAAATCTGAGGAGATCCCAGCAGCCCCGCAGAACCTGCTTTCTCCAGGCGCGTCCTTTGTGCTTCTCTGCAGCTTTCAGGGGTGCCCAGAAACCGCCTCCTGGATTTACGCTGCAAGCCGAATCTCCAACCAACCTCTTCTGTTGTGGCCAAAAGGGAGATGGCAGCCAAATTTCACTATGCCAGCAAGTCCTTTAAGGAGAACTCGTTGAAGGAACAGACGCCACGGAAGTTCCCAAGAGTCGAGAGGGTGAGGAGGCTTTACCCCAGGAAAGCCCCACAAGCGAACCACTCAATGGGAGACAAGAGCCGATCTTCTCTGCGCCCCTCCCTCCCCAAAGTACCTGGCCACTGGCACAAGAGGTGACGACCAGGCGCAGCGTCCTCCGCCTGCCCTGCGACTGCTGCCTTCCAGCTGGACCGACATCCCAGGGGCCCTCCGCATTCCAAGGCCCTCCGCATTCCGGGGCTCCTGTGCAGCTGCGCTGGGCACAGAGGCTCCCCTGCAGATTCTAGGAGTTGACCTCCGGTAGGAGGAAGCATCCTGCTTCTGCTGTAAATGTCTCTTGGCCCGGATGCTCACATGTCCTCCACGCTCCACTTGTACGCCAGCTCCTGTGTGGCTTTTTTACTTGCTATTCTGGCAAAGCGCTTCTTCTCAAACCCGTTGGACCTGCAGAAGCAGAAGGAAACAGCTGCCAGATGGGACCTCTGGGGGATGCAGAGTTATGGGGGAAACTAGACGGCTTGCCAGGCAGCCTCAGCGCCTTCCAGGTACGAAATCAGGACAGGGGGGAGAGAAGGCAACTCCCACCCAGAGGGGCCCACCTAAACCTGCACAGAGACCCTGCTGCCTCTCAGGCTCCTGGAGAAAAGATCAAAGGAATGCAAGGCTGCAGCGTGGAGTCCCTGATGTTCTCTGAACTCGGCGATTTGCCGAGTTCAGAGAACATCATCAGGGCCAGTGAGTGAAGGATTTATAGCCACATACCCAACCAGTGTTTGCAGGGTTAGGATTAAGATTAGGGCAAGGCTGTAGCCATGAGTCAACGCTGCAGACAGAGACCTCGGCCCCCCCTTACGGGCCTTTGGGACACAGAACTGTCAGAAAGAGCGACTTACCTGTCTACTCCATCCCAGCGATAGCCTGGCCAGATGTTAAACCTGTTCAGTGGGGGTGCTGGCCCGCTATACTTTGGTTTTTCTGGAAGAAAGGGAACAAGCAATGAAGCTCTCTCTCTCTTTTCCCTTTAAAGCCATCAGGCACGTTAACAAGGCAGAGCCAAGATGCAGAGAAGTACTAGCGGTGGTTTACTGATGAAATTAGATGCCTGGGCAGGAGGCAGACAACATCACTCTGGCAAGCTAGAAAAAGCAACCAGGGAGCAAAAAAGGTGATTAAAAGGCCAAATGTCTTTTTCTGCATCTGCCTCTTTTAGACCTCTCCCACCCATTCCCTTGAAAGGGGGATGCAAGAAATTTGGGCAATCTCCCACTGTTACACCCAGACCTTCTTCCCTAAAACCTTTCGGTCACAATTTCTATGCTGATGGCTTCTCCCCCCATTTGCCCGCCTGAGGCTGCGAGGGCTGACCTTTGGCGCCTTGCCCCTCCTTGGCCGTCTTCTTCTTCCTCATAAAGTCGGCCATGGGGTCTCCCTCTCGCTCCTGCTCCCGCAGCATCTGATCCAAGTCCTGGTCATCGATGTACCTCGCCAGGGGCTTCTGCATTTCCTTCACGGCATCGTCCACATTTTGCTGCTGCTGCCGGCTCTGTGCCAGGCTTGGGAAAGACACGGGGTGCATATCATGAGGCGGTAGGAGACAAGACCCCCACTCCCAAAACCCCCGATGGTTTTGAGCACAAAACAGCTGTGGGCCGCAGCTTAGCAAGCAACCCATACATCCTTTCGTCCGATCCGCTCCCACAGAGAGGGCCTTCTCCGGGTGCCGTCGGCGGGGCAATGCCGGTTGGCGACACCCAGGGGAAGGGCCTTCTCTGTGGCGGGCCCGGCCCTCTGGAACGACCTACCCCCCGACCTTCGCACTATCTTGGACCTCCGCCTCTTCCGCCAACGTCTTAAGACGTATTTATTTCAACAAGCCGGCCTAGGATAGCCCCCCGTTTCTGACTTTTTAAAAATAAATTATAATTTGGGAAGGTTTTTAACATGGGTTTTAGCACGGGTTAACTAATTTAATATATTTTAAATTGATATTTATTGTATTTTTGTGGTTTTAATAACGCCTGTGCGCCGCCCTGGGTCCTAACAAGGAGAAGGGCGGGGTATAAATTTAATTTAAAAAAAAAAAAGCCCACCGACATGCAGGAAGCCTCCACCGTCCACTTCAGGCCTTCCGCCCAAAGACAGCTAAGTGGCAGGTCCTTGCAAAACCTCACTTTGAGATTGGAAGCCAACATGGGCCGTATGTTCCCTAAGGCCCTTTTCCCAGGGCTCCCAGGCTGAAGCATAGAAACTGCCAGCTCACCCTTTGCCCCACTTGGCGTACTGCTCGTCTCGCTCAGACGTCTCTTCTGCTCTCTTGCGCTGCTCCAGCCGCTCCTGCTTCAGGTCCCTCTTGCGGCCCATCTCATCTCGGAAAACTGTCTTTGCATGCCGAGATTCATCTGAAGGGAAATGGATAGATCAGAGGATTCAAAAGCAGCCACGCAGGTAAGGATGCTTCCAGGTGGAGGTCTCTTCTATTAACAGGATCTCAGGAAAGAAACCGCAGGGTTTAATAATGCAAACACAATGTGGAAGTCTCTATAATCAGTCCACCTACTGCCCGGAACAAACTGGCCACCCGGACCAGATTCTTCCTAGAAAAAGCTGGGCTGAAGCCCAGAAGCTTGGGCTATGAGGATATGCCACGCAATTTCAAGATCTAAAAATTCTCACCCTCCAGATGTTTGCTATTGTTGCTGCTGCCAGCCTTCTTAAGCTCCTGCTGCTCCCTTCTCAACAGATCAGCTGAGACCAAGCCAGCTTTGCCCCCTGACAGCATCTGAGAAACATACAAGGTGGAATCAGCGTGAGAGGCGTGTCCCATAAATCATTTGTTCATGGGACAGCCTATTGCCTCCTGGCTGCCTCAGCTGGAGCAAGACTTCCTCCCCACAACTGGGCACCGCAGCATGTCTCAGGCCCTTGCTGGAAGCCAAAGCCTCACCCTCTGGCTGCTCCCGTTGGACTCCATGGCCTGATGACGTGGCAAGGCAGTCGAGGGACTCCTGGACTTGTGGCCTTTCTGTTTTGCTTCTGCTCCTCTTCGGGGAGGAGACAAGTCCGAATCTGAAGATCTGTGCCGATTCCTTCTAGGGGGGGAGAGATCAGAAGGAGAATTGGGTCTCTGGATGCCTGGTCGGCCTGAGGCCCGGGGTGGTGAAAGGTCTGAATCTGAGGTGGCTTCGGCTCTCCTCCTTGTCGGAGAAGAGCCAGAACTGGATTCCGAATCATGTCTCTGCCGCCGCTTCCTTGGTGATGCTGCTGCTGGCTGGGACTGCAGAGTGCCTGGGAAATCCATGAAGAAAAAGAGACATTTTCAGAATGCATCACCAAGGATAGCTGATGGTTGCGAAAGTATCACTGAGGGGTTCGGACAACTCACACACCAAACTATGGGAGGTACTTTAGCAAGGGGGTACTCACTCCTGGATGGCAGCCCCTTCTGAGGCAGCAGCAAGTCTCCCTCCGCACGAGATGCTTTCTTGCAAGGCAGTGGCACATCAGCACCAGCTGCCACCTTATACTTCTGGCCAGCTGAGCGTTCGTCTGAGGACAATTCATGTTGGCTTCCACTCGAGACTTTGACACGATGTGTGCCTCCTGCTGACGGCTCTCTTTTAGGGGACAGATCAGGCTGGGCATGAGGGGCCCTCCTAGGCGGGGACTGGTCCAACAAATGCTTTTTTTCTTTTGTTCTGGAGGTTTCGGAACTGAGTAAGGTAACAAAAGCAACAATCTAAGTTTCTAACAAATATATTGATTTTCAATTAGCGTTATATTGCAAGTTAGGTTTTATATATTCTCGGTCCTTGCCTGGTTACTCTTAGGAAAAATTCTCCTGATCCAAGAACTGTCTGGCTTATTTGGCAATCTGGCAATAGCATATAACATCAAGCAACACAAGTATGTCAACCCTGAGCTACAAATATTCTCCTTGATTAACACAAGCAATAGCCGGAAAGATTAGGCTGTGAGCCACTCAGCTATCGTTTCCACATCTTACCTGCTTATTGATGCAGTTGCCATAGAATTTCCAAACGGTGGTTCTTCATCCTGATCTTTAAAAAGAAATGTAAAGCCTTCTTAATACATAATACATAAGGCATTCCTAACTGTCTTTCTTCATGTGGGTGTTTCCCAAAATGTAGAAATTGCAACTTGTAGAATTCCTACACGGCAAGCAAAGACGCGGAGATCTGGAGGGTACCAAATTTATTTCTGGAGAAAGCTTATTTCCAGGATGAAAAGACATTTCATTTTTTTAAAAACAAAATGGTTTTTTTCAAAGGAAAGTAAAATGTGACCTACTTTTGGGTGTTCTAGATACCCTACAGGAAAAAAATCCTATTTTCAACAAATCGCATCTTATCATCAGAGAACCAAACAAGACACTGTGCTAAATTCCTCATAAAAGGCCAGGTATGGCGAATTAATTCTACAAGCACCTAATTTTCTTTCTTCGGATGTAAAAGCACTAAACGTTCAGTAGGACCTATCATTCCATTCCACGACTTCCTTCCAAACCATTCCAGCTTTCACCTTTTAAAGGGCCTTTTCTGCCAGCGCAACCTGAACCCTCTGCTCAAAGCCTGGATCAGGCAGAGGATGCATGCAGCAAATCCAGCTCACGTATCTCACGCACAATGAAACCATCCTCTCAGAAGCTCCAAACTGCTCACCTCCTAATAACTTCCATTTGTTACTTCCTCGGAAAGTTTCCATCCATTTAACTTCATCTGGCCGTTCATCAATAAATTCAGCCACCTAGAAACAACAGATGAGACAGGAGGGGTTTTTCTCTGCTGAAATTCCTCCTACCAAGCAACCCATTAAACGATTCCCTGAGGATCGGCTCCAGCACCGGGAAGGCAAAATCTCGGATCCCGGTGACCGAGCCAGTCTGGATCCTGCAACCGGTTAAGCCGTTTCCCCTGCGGGTCTCATCGCTTTGCTTGGACACCTGACCATGGACCCTCCGCACTGCAGGCAGCCAGCCAGGAAAGTCCAGGCGAGGCCTGCCCCCCCCCCCCCCCGACTCACCACGGGCAGGTCGCTCTCGTCCGCCTCTTCCTCCTCCTCCTTGCCCTCATCGGCAGGCCGGCTCTTCCAGCTCACGTCGTCGTCATCCACGATGCGCATCCTGCGGGCGGGAAAAGAGCCCTTCGGTACCGGCTCAGCACCGGCCCAGGCGCCCCCCGCTCGGAGGGAGGAGAAGCCCCGGGACCCCCCGCCCCACCCCCTCCCCCGCCTGAGCAAAAGGGCTGGCAGGGCGGCCCTTCCGCAGACCCAGCCGTCCCTTCGGGGAAGCGGCCCAGCGGGTCAGGCTCCGGGGCCGCGCAGGGAGAGCGACCCTCCGGGCTTCTCGCCGGCCTCGAGGGGCGCCAAGCAGCGGCCGCTCCAGGCCCGGGAAGACCCGAGGCCTTGCAAGGCCGAATTCCCTCACCGGCCCGCCGCCGCCGCCGCCTTCTTCCGCCGCCGCTTCTTGCCCGCCTCGGCATCGCTGCCCTCCAGGTAGCGCCGCCGCAGGTACTCGGCCTTCGAGAGGCTGGAGGCCGCCGCCATCTTCTCTGGAGGCCCGGAAGCGGAAGCAGGTCAGGCGCGGCCCCTCTCTGTGGTCGTCTCCGGGGCACGACGGCGCCCTCTGGCGGCGCCCGTGGCTACCAGCGACCCCTCCGCATCCTGGGAGGCGGCTCCCTCGTTTTCCTGGGTTAGAAGGCCGGTCGTTGGACGTTGCAGCGCTCAGGCTTCCTTGTGACGATGGCTGCCAGGGAGTTGGGCAGGCGCCCCCTGCAGGGGAGCTCAGCCTGCCTCTCAAGGCGCCAGCAGACCCCAAAAAGCAGCTCCGGTGGCCCCTCCGCAGGCGCCAGTCTCCCCACCCAGAGGAACAGCCAGTTCCGCTTTCCCCGCTCTGAAGCTACGGCCCCTCGCCTTCTTCAGCTGGGCGAAAAACACGCAAGCCAGACCTGCTGCAAAGCCCCAGGAATCAGTGGCCCTCCCACCATGTTGCCCCCCCCCCTAAGCCTTTTGGCCAAACAGGTGTTGCTTGCCTTGAAATTGGATGGAGCCGCTCCTTTCATCTGTGCCACCAACTAGAGTCAGCGAAGGGGTTCCCCCACATCCTCCAAGTGGCTGGAGAAAGACGACTTGGAGGATGATTTGCAATGGAAGCCCCCCAAGTGGAGGCACTCTGCATCCGGATCTGGATGGGAAGTAACAGACTCAGGCTCAACCCGACCAAGACCGAGTGGCTGTGGTTTCCGGCCGCCCGGTTCAACCAGCTGACTCCATCGCTGGCCATAGGGGACGAACATCTTGCCCCTGTGGATGGGGCGCACAACTTGGGTGTCCTCCTGGATACCCGGCTGTCCATGGAAGATCAAGTGACAGCCGTGGCCAGGAGGGCGTTTTACCAGGTTCGCCTGGTACCCCAGTTGCGCCCCCTATTGGACCGGGATGCCCTCCGCACAGGCACTCATGCTCTCGTGACATCCCGACTGTACTATTGTAACTCTCTCTACATGGGGCTCCCCTTGAGGTGCACCCGGAGACTGCAGTTGGTCCAGAATGCAGCCGCGCGGGCAATTATGGGAACCGCAAGGTTCACCCATGTAACACCTCTCTTGCGCGAACTGCACTGGCTGCCTGTCGTCTTTCGGGTGCGCTTCAAGGTGCTAGTTATCATCTTTAAAGCGCTCCATGGCTCGGGACCTAGCTATCTGCGGGATCGGATCCTGCCTCATACTTCCTCACGGCCGATTCGCTCCCACAGAGAGGGGCTTCTCCGGGTGCCGTCCACTAGACTTTGTCAGCGGGCGACACCCAGGGAAAGGGCTCTCTCTGTGTCGGGCCCTGCCCTCTGGAACGACCTCCCCCCCCCCCACATTAGAACTACCACGGACCTCCGCTCCTTCCATCTGAAATTGAAAACACACTTTTTCTGCTTGGCCGGCCTAGGGTAGTCTACTATAGTATTATAGGGTTATAGGATTTTAGTGAATTGGTATTGGGGAATTTTAGCGCAGGGTTTACTGTTTAATTTGTTTTTGTTTGTATTTTCATGTGTATTTATTGTTTTAACTTCCCTGTGCACCGCTCCGAGTCCCCTTGGGGAGAGGGAGCGGTCTAGAAATTAAATTATTATTATTATTATTTCTACCCAGCCCTAAGCACCTCGGTTGTGTTTAGAAAACAAAGGAAATCCCCAGGCTTCTTCTGAAGGATTAGAGATTAGCACCAGAGCAGTTTTTCCCTAGGGATCTGTTGCCTCCCTTGGTTAGGTATAATTTTTATTATTCCAGCATTAACTTTGCTAAGAGCCCAGAGTCTCTTCAGAAGGGCCAAGCCAGGACACGGCCAGCCTCCCAGTTGCTGCAGCCCCTGAATCCATCACTCGCACCAGCAGGGCACCGGAGACTTGTAGGCAATGATCTTTGTTGTCCAAGGGCAGCGTGCGAACCCTTGAGAGAGAAGGGCCACGTCGTTGCCTCCTTGGGCTCAGGAGGGAAATGGCAGGAAGCCAGAAGTCACCGCTTCTTCACCCAGGAACCCCCAGCACATCCCTCCCGCTTCCCTTCAAGACAAGGAGACCGACTTCCCTGCTTCAGTTTTAATAGTGGAGTCCAGCCAGCCTGCCTTCTGTGCGTGGGGCAGAGTCAATCTTGACATGACAACTAGCCACTGCTTGCCAAAGAAAAGTGAGTCGACAAAAGCCTGAAATTCAACACTGCTTTCCACGCGGTGCCCAAGTAGTCCGCTTGGCTACTGAGGGGAAGAAGCATCTGCCTCGTAGCCTTCTGTCTTCATGTCGTTCAAGCCCAGCTCCTCGTTCTGTTCAAACCGCCGCTCGTATCGCTCCACACACAACTCCGGGTCTTCTTCAGGAGCATAGAGATTCTGGAAGTGCAAAGACAAGACGGTGAGGCAGCAGCCGGTGTGCAATAAAGGGATTGCAGTCTTTTGCCCAAACCTGGTAGCATTCTTTTTAGGAACAGGTGTGGGGTTTATTTTTAAAAAAAGGCAAAATCAAACGTGCTAAGAATCACCTACACCATTATTAAAAATATGCACAATGGGATAACATAAAGAGTGTCCTTCAGCCCTTTCAGGCGTCTTCCCTGGAAACATCCAAGGTCAGCCTTCCCCAACCCAACACTGGCCAAAGTGCCCAGCTGGCATATCCGAAGAATGCCAGAACAATGCCACCCACAACACAACAGTTCAACAGTGAAGGCCAAACAATTTCACCAGAGAGGGGTAGACTTTAGAGCCCCCTCCTACCTCCTGCCCACAGGGACATTCCATAACAGAGGCTGCTTGGAAGCCCCAAGGCCAGGTAGAAATGTATGTTTGCCCTGCCCTAAGCCACTACAGGAAGCATGGAATAGTGGCATTTTCAAACAAAATACCCGATACCTCTTTCAAAGCCTGATGGCCCTTTCCCTCTTCCTCCCAGGTTATGTGCATCAGTTTGCCTCACCTGAAGGTAACTGTTTCCTGCAGGGTCATCCAGAACCAGATGCACCTTCATCTGCCCATCTATGATCTGGCAGAAAAAGGAAAGAAAAGCTCTCTCCGTCTGACCACAGAAAACATCACCCGTGAAACGCAAGGCTCACCGTTCCTCCCGCAAAGGCCCTGCAAGGGACTGGCGCTGGTAGCTCAAGGGGCCCGCAAAGGCGGCCTTACCTGCTGGAGCTTCTTCCCAAACATGTGCAGTTTTTCTGCTTTGTCAGGGCAAGAGGCGTCCCCCAGGGTGAAAGGGTTCTTCTCCACCTGCGGGAGAGACGGCTGGGGGTCAGGCCCAACGCAGAGGCAACGCCTCCAAGTCCTGCTCTCCCAGGTCACCCTAAGGCAACACCTCTCTGATCCCCAAGACCAGGGCTCTGCCTTCTGTCCAGATGCCGCAAGTCAAAAGGCGGTAGCAGCTCAGCCCAAGGTCGAGGCTTCCACGCTCAGCACTAGTTCAGCTGATCAGTTCAGTTCCTTCATTGGGGGAAGCACGTGGGGCTACGGGACAGACCTCCGATTCTCGCTCAGATTCACTCACCAGAGCCTGGATGTCCTTCAGCAACCCTTCTAGAGTGGTGAATTTTCCACCCAGAGCTCCCATTCCTAACTCAAACTCCAGCTCTGGAATCTCTATCCCGCAAGTTTCCGACTGCAAAAAAGAGAGAAGCTCATGTGTTTCCGGGCGAGGTTTCCGGCCTGCAGGTCTTCACAAAAAGTGCCCCCGTCGGAAGGGAGGGAAGGGAGCGTCACCTTTAGCACGTCCCTTGTCATGTCTGCAGGGCCCGTCACATGGAGGGTCGTCTTGGCACCCAAAGGCTCAACGCCTCCCCCGGATTTCACCTAAGGCAATGAAGAGGGGTGGGGGTGGGGGGTCCTTAAGCAGTAGCAGGGAGCAGAGCCCTCGATGACCCACCTGCCAGCACGAAAAGACTCACCTCGTTCGTTCTGTGCCCACAGGCATCGCAGTTTGTAGCCATGATGACGACTTCCTTGAAATGGGGAATCTCTGGGGAGAAGCAGTAAAGAAAAACTCCACCATGCAGACTCGTCAGCCCTCTTGCTCCACCCCCCCCCCCCCCACGCATTGCCTTGGGGGGCAAGGGAGGAGCCCGGTCAGCTCCCTCTGCCCTCCAGGAGCCAGTGCCCACACCAGGGCCATGCCTACTTTGGGCCCCCGTCAAGCAGGGTCCCCCGCAGGCTCAAAGGATACGCACCAGCTTCATGTTTGTGCTGGCGGGAGCGTTGCACTCGGGACAGTTGGTGCTGAACTGCAGTACCTGGTAGAGGAGAAGCCACCCTGAGGCGCCTCCGCTCCTGACTGGACAGGCACCCATCCCAAAAGGGAACTCTCCCACCCAACTGCCAGCCCCTCCAGCACCCGCTCACCTCGTTCCGCAGATCCTCTGCAGAGTTGGCTGAATCCTCCTCCGAGCCCTCTTCCTGGGAGGGGGGGGACAGAGGGGCCCGTAAGCGTTTGGCTTGCAATAGAGCTCAGAGGCCAGAGGAACGGCAGGGGGCTGCACCCACGCAAGACCTTTCCTAGCCCTCCCTGTTACCTCTATTCCAAGCAGAGCTGCTTGCTGGGCTGTCCTCCTGTAATGGGTGACCTCCAGGGCATCGTCCTTATGCGGGGCACGAGGGTTCTCCACAAAACTGTTTCCCGAAGGATCATCAAGAATCTGGAGGGGGGAAGAGGTGCCACCAAAATCACTCTTTTGCCAGCACTAACAACGCCTGCAGGCAGAGGCTGCTCTCAGCACCCCAAGGCAACTTACAAACGTGAAAGCCGACTCCACTTCCTTCAGGCCTTTCAACTTAGCGATGAATTCGTCGATTTTTCCTGCCACTTCCGTGTCCATTTTCTATGGCCAAAAAGCAGAAACAGCTGGCTTGCTTTCCCAGTGGAAGCAGCACCCCCAGGCAGAGGGCAGGCCCCTTCTAGGCCCCCAACTGGACTGTTCCTCCAGAAAGGCAGTGCTGCAGTAAGAACCTTAAGCCACCAGTCAAAACCACCGGGGCTGGCTTGTGAGCTTTCTGGCCCAGCCGACCGCATCCTCTCCCCACCAAAGAAAGACAAAGCCCACCCTGGACCACCGGGCAGTTCCAGCGTGAAATATGTCAGGTGGCACAGAGCCCTTTGCAATTCCTCCCCGGTGGAGCTGTCCATGTGAAAACAGGCAGAAGAGCCTCCTCTCCTGTTTCACTTCCCGAGAAGAATTTACTTATGAACAGGATGCTAGAGAACAGCGGCCCCCAACCTTTTGGGCAAGAGGGACCAGTTCCACAGACCGGAGGGGGCTTGGGTTTGTGTGCTGCCTGCATTCCGCAGAGGGGGCCTCACTTTTTGCACGGACCGGTTTCTGGCAGGCCACACACCAGTGCCGATCCATGGACTGGGGGCTGGGGACCCCTATTCTAAAACGCCATCGGAGGGTTTTTTGCCCAGGTGGCAGGAAGCCTATCTGCAATTAGCACCGTCAAATGCCAAGATAGAAAGTTGCCGCCTGTGAGGAAAACACCTCATTTTCCCAGGTTCCTTCAAGCAGCTTACTCTGCGGTCCGGCTGATCCTGCTCCAGGCCTGCTATTGCTCTGTCAAGGATCCCTTCCAGGGTTGTAAGAACTGGTGGGAGGGAAAGGGGGCAAACAGGCACGATTACTCCGTGCTTCCAGACAATCACAAACTTCTTCCACCCAGACAAGGAAAATAATTATCCTTGCTATGGAAAAAACTCACAAACTAATCATAAATGCCAGATCCTCTCCGGCAAGCCAGCAATCGGAAAGAAGGCTGCAGCTTCTATCCCTCAAACGGCAGCAACACACACACCAGGCATTCTCACCCCTGCCTAACCCCAAGCCCCCCTCCCCTACCCCCACCACCCTTGTGCCCTAATTCCAAGGGGCCTGGAAGAATAGCAGCAGATGGCAGGAGCTCAGCCCCACGGATTTAAGCTGCCCTTCAGACCCAAAAAGGAAGCCGGCTTGGAAAGGAGCCTACGCTCCTCCCCCCTCAGCCCAAAAGCTAGGGGGGGGGATACAGCCCCCCTCCCCCTGTCACTCTCTCAGGAGGGGGGCTCTCACCCACCAGAAGCAGCTCCTCCTCCTCCTCCTCCATGGGTCTCCTCCAGGAAAGCAGGAAGGGACGGGGGGGGGGGGGGCTCCTCTCCCATGTCCCTCCCCCCCCCCCAAGAGGTCCTAGCTTCACACCCACCTCCCTTCTGAGAAAAAGCAGGGATTTCGAAGTCCAGCTCCGGGACTCCAGCGGTGGCACAGTCCGTCTTCACCACCGCCCTGTTCACGTCCTGGGGGTGGGAGGGGGGGGGGGGGGAGAGGATCAGGAGCGGTGACTCTGCCCCAGGAGGAAGGGCTCCCTTCGTCAACAGCCTCCCCCCCAAGCCCTGGGGGGGGGGGGGAAGAAGCGCCCCCGGGGCTCCCCCGCCCTCCCTCGGCCCGAGACCCGCCCTCCTTTGGGGGGGGAGGGGGGCTGGCCTTCGGGGGGCGTGTCCGGAGTGGCCCCCGTCCCTCCAGCGGGCCCACCTGCCGGCTCTTGACGGCCAGCGCGTAGCGGACCCCGCGCGCCTGGATGCGTCCGGCCGACTGGACCTCGGCGTTGCTCCAGCCGCAGCTGCCGCAGGCGAAGGAGCCGACGATGACCTCCCGGAAGAAGGGGATGCGGGTCAGCAGGAGCCGCGTGGAGCCCTGCGGGGAGGGAGAGGCTGAGGCCCGCCCGGGCTCCCCGGCACCCCCGACCCCCCCCCACAGGAGCCCCCCCCCCACCGGCCCCGGGAAGCGCGGCGGCCTCACCTGGCGGAAGCAGGCCATGCACAGCGACTCCAGCTCGGTCGGCAGCTGCTCCTCGTCGTCGGCGCTCAGCGGCCGGAACGGCGCCCCCCCCGCCGCGACCCCCGGCTCCTGCCCCACCGCCGCCATGCCGCCCGCTCGCTTCCGCTTCCGCCGGAAGGAGAACGCGGCGCCCCGTGGCGTCACCCTCAGGCGCCCCGCCCGCGAGCGTCAAGTGGGGGCCCGCGGGCGCCGCTGCCTCCTTCCCCGGGAGGCCTAACGGAGGGGCTGGAAGGGGCCTCGGAGGTCCTCTAGTCCAGCCTCTCCCCCAAAGAGCCCCGAGTTCCCCCCCGCCCCTCTTCTCTGGGGCAGCCCCCCCTCCTTCTCTCCGTTGAACCGGAGACACCCCCCCCTTTCGCTGCACCCGTGCTCTGGTTTCTCCTCCAGCCCCCCCCTAATCCCAGGAGGAGAACCGGTGGCGGGAATTTTGGGTAATTTGGCAAATGGCAGCTCTGGCTGGCCCCGCCCCCTCCTGTTCTCTGCCTGCGGAGTCCCAGCTGATGGGGAGGGGCCCTTCCCCTGCCACGCCCACCAAGCCACGCCCACCGATCCGGTAGTTTAAAAACTGGATCCCCCCCCCCCTTCCCCTGCCCCCATTGCTCTCCTCTGCCCCTTCCCAGAGGCTCGGCCTCTTTTTTGTAATATGGTGGCCAAAGTGGACGCAGCATCCCTTGACCGGTCCCACCAAGGCTTTAATCAGCCGACCCTTCAGGTGACCCTTGAGGCAAAGGCGGGAAGCCAGCCTGCTGAGCAAGAGCCGGGCAGTGGGAACCCCGCTCCCTTGGGCAGGCCTAGCCAGGTAGGGGGGGCAGCATGGGGGGGGCAGCCGCAGGACCTTGGCGCGCCTTCCTGGGTGGGAGTCTCTGCCCCACAGTCACTTGTGGCTTAGTCATCCCCAGATTGGGCTCCTTCTGCAAGGGTTTTGCCATCGGGCTGTTGTCATTTGACTCTGCTGTTTTTCTCAGCCTCTGTTATTTTTTGAAATGTTTATTAATATTTTATAGATAAGGTTTTTATTGTGTTCCACCTAAAGTCACTTTTGTGTG
This sequence comes from Rhabdophis nuchalis, assembly GCA_039707465.1. Taxonomy (NCBI): domain Eukaryota; kingdom Metazoa; phylum Chordata; class Lepidosauria; order Squamata; family Natricidae; genus Rhabdophis; species Rhabdophis nuchalis. The sequence continues at coordinate 607,912 of CM077653.1, read as the reverse complement.
GGATGGGCCGCCCTGTGCAGCTGAAGAACAAAATAAAACCTGATAGAGAGCCCCTTCCCTCAAGCCCCCCCTCCCTGTTTGTTCTCTTGCCCCCCCCCCCCCCAGGATCCCTCCCCATCCCCCCACAAGAGACAGAGCCTGGAGGGTGGCTGAGCAATTCTTTTATTTCAAGCAACACAGTCTTGGAGTCTCCTGGAAGAGCTGCTGGGCTCCCCTCTTTCATGCTTGGGGAAGAAGCTGCTTCTCGGTCTGTCGGAGGCTTTCCGTGAAGGCCATGATCTTCTCCTTGAAATACATCTCCATGTAGCTCAGGTGCTGCTCCAACCCGCTGGCCTGGGGCTGCAATCTCTGGCCCAGCTTTTGCACATTCTCCACCACCAGATCGTTGAAGGTGACCCCGTAGGACGTCACTTGCTGACGGAAATCCTCAATCTTCTGCCCGATGTCCATGTTCAGGCTGTCCAGGTGGGAGGCCAGGTCTCTCTGCAGAAGCATGTCGAGCTGTCTCTGCAACTGCTCGGCTTCTTCCTGGAGCTTCTCCCGCAAGGCCTCCGCGCTCTTTTCCACCTGGAAGGAGAGCTCTTCCACCTGCCGCCTCAGCTGCTCCGGCGTGGTCTGGGCATAGGGGGACAGGCCCTTGTACAGCTCCTCCACCGCCTGGTCCACTTTGGCCTTCAGATCTGCAGGGAAAGGGCCCAGCTGCACCTTGATGTCTGCCACCTGCTCGTGGATGGTCTGCTGAAGGCTCTGGACGTAGGGGGAGAGGGTGGCCGGGTCCCCCATGTTCTCCTTCACCCGGGCCTGCAGCTCCTGCATTAAAGGCTCCAGTTTCTGGCCGATTTGGGTGGCCAGGACGTTTGCGGTGATTTGCAGCTGCTGGGTGTAGGCCGCCAGCTGGACTTTCAGGTTCTCAGCAGTCGTGGTCACCTGGCTCTGGGCCTCCACCACAAAGGGAGCAATATCCGTCTGCAGCTGCTCCAGCTCCGTCTTGAGTTTTTCCTTTATCTTTTCCCCTTCTTCCCTCATCTGGGTCTGCAGCTGTCTGATGTACAGGGTGACCTTTTCCTGCACTTCCTGGTTGTAGGGGTTGATGGCCTGGAGGTGATTCTGGATCTGGTCCCTGGGAGAAAAGGGGAGGGGAATCACAGCTTGTCCCTTTTCCCCTGGTGACTTCCTATTGGAGCTACACCTGCGCAGGTGGGCCTCCCCCACCTGAATGCAGGAGAACCTACTGCCTGCTTCGAAAGGGTTTTAAGCCTGGGCTTTATGGGCAACTCACATGACGTGCTTGCTGATGTCCGACTGCTGGGCCTGCCTCAGGGTCTCCTCCGCATAGCTGCTTATCTGCGTGACGTACTCCCGGATCAAGTCAGTCAGCTTTTGGTGAGAGGGGCTGTCTTGGGCCCCTGCAGGGAGAAGGAGGAGAGAAAGGGTCAGTCCTGAGGGCCAGCCCTCTGGGTCACCCAGGCCTATTCAAGGGACTAGAGACCCTCATCTGGACTCTTGTGTCCCCCTTTCCGGCCACCTCCATCAAAGGGGCTGCTGCTGCTGCCGGCAGTTTCGTACCTCCGGTGCCCCCACTTCTCTGAAGCCCCCCCCCCCCCACATCTAATCTCCGTTTGCAGATCTGAGCCAGGCAGCATCACTGGAGGTCTTTAGCCCAACTTTCTCTGCCTTCCGGAGGCAGCCGATTAGCAGAAACACCCCGGCCAGAGAAAGCCGCAGGAAGGGCAGAGGGACGAAGGCTGTTTGCAGTTAACAGACGGAGAGAACGAGAGCCTGATACCTGTGGTGGCAATCAAGAGTCCGAGGAGGAAAGCGGCTGCCTTCGGAGACATGGCGGCTGGCAGGAAACGGCACGCAAAGCCCTCTCAGGGACGGACCTGTGGAGAAGAGGCAGAGGTGAGCCTTCCTTGTCCCAGGGCCGTGCTCTGCGTTGGCTCCAGTCCTGCAGCATCACCTCGACAGAGATGTTGGGCTACCAAGGTGGAGGTGAGGGGAGCCAGGCGCTTCCCCCAAGGGGAGAACCAGAGCCAATGCCAGGGGTGCCTCTCAAGCTGGAGTGAGGGGCGGACAAAAGTAGCGCCAGCCTCGCCCAGCCCACCTCCTGCCCGACAGAGCACCCGAGGCTGCCCTCTTCCAGCTTGCCTGGCCCCCTCGGCCTCCAGAGGGGCCGGAGAGCAGGTCCCCATTTGCAGCCCGGGGCTCACCTTCTCCAGGGAGGCGTCTCCTGCTCTGCAGCTCTGCCTTGGCAGCCGCTCTGTACTTATATCCCCCGGGACGGCATCTTCTTGCAGCCACGCAGACTGCTGACACCTCCTTGAGCTCTTGGACTTTAGCAGGAATGTGACGTGGAGGCCTCCCAGGCCACAAGGTTGCCGGTTATCTGCAGCTCCACTGCAGAATTCTTGCCCGGTGCCCCAGCCTCTGCCAGCAGGGAGAAGACAGCACAACCTGGGCAGGTCTAAGGTTAGGAGAGCAAGAGAGGAACAAGATTCTGGCAGCCATAATACATATGATGATACAATAATGGTAATGAAGTGGTCAGGAATGGGAGCAACCGAGGAGGGGAGGATTCGGGGATTCTCCCCTGAAACCCTTCCAGACCCGGAGGCCCTTCTGCAGGGGGGGGGGGGAGGAGTCTTCAGTGGGAGTGGCACACCCCTCTGCCCCCCACTATGAGGAAAGGAGCTTAGACACAAAGGTTGTGGGGCTGCCTCGAGACCCCTGCGGTCCCTGTGGAAACAGACATCAGACACCCAGCCAGGTTGCAGCTGAGGGGCCCAGGGCCCCTGGCCAAGGTCTGCTGGGCTGGCTTTGCTTAGACCCCACATGGAGCTCAAGACGCAGAACGTCAGCCTGCCTGCGCTCAAGACTTCCACGACTGCCCCGTGCCTCAGCCGGCTCCCCACTGGTGGCCCCTCGCCCCTCGTTCCCATCTCCTTCTGTTGGGAGAGGGAAGGAGCAGAATCCAGAGAACCACAATTCATCGGGGGCCTCTGGCCAGCAGGTGACCGGGGGGGGGGGGTGGGGGGGGAGCCCAGAGGCAGTGGTAGAATTCCAAGGCCCCTGCCCTGCCAAGAGGGTGAGGCCCCCAAAGGCCGTTTGGGGTCCCGCATACAAATACAAAGTGGGATCTGCATCTTGTGCCAGTTGTGTTTCATCCTGTGACTGTGTTTACACAACACGCAGAACTATCACCCAGCCGGCCCTGGCGCTTTCCACTTGGCTCTCGGGGTTCATGACGCACTTTGTGGGTTAGAACAGGTTAGGCGCCATCTTTCAAAGGGAGCTTTGCTCAGGTGCGAATAGGTCAGAAATCAGGGCTGGATCTTCCCGGCGAAGATGCTCGGAGCTCTAGGGCAACGTGGCTGGAATTTGAGCAGAGCCAAAGGGGTGCAAAGCTCAGCCCAACCTCTGGCAGATGTTTTGGACACCAGCTCTTCCTATCGGCCCCCACCCCCGCCCCCTCTCTCCCCCAGCTGTGATGGCAAGGGATGGCTTCCCCTTTTGCCGAGGGCAAAGACCCGACTGGCTTCTTACAGAAGGGGACACAATCCGATGACGGGGAGGGGAATCTAAGCGGCTGCAGGCTTCCTTCACGGTGCCTGTGCAACCAGCGAAAGAGTCTTTCAAACTCCTGGCCAAGCGATTATGTGGGGTTTTATGGCCGGCATGGATGTGGCGTAAGCAGAAGGTCCTGCTGTTTTACCCATTTACCCACAATCCCCCCCCCCCCCCCCAGGGTTCAAAGCTTGGCTCTCCCAATGGCGCTGTGGATGGAACCTGGGAAGCCCTGGGAGGGCAAATCATCCATTGGCTCTCACCCAGCAGAAGAAGCCACCCGCAGGCACGTCCAAGGCCCTCCCCGGCGCCTCCTTCCTCTTCCCACTGGTTCCCGCCTGGCTTTGCCGAGCTGGAGGTCTCGCTTTGCCAGCTTCCAGCCAGGCCCACAACCATGATGCCAACAGCAGTTTCAAAAGCAGGGAGCCTCCCTCCACCCACTCACTGGGACCCTCCGGCTCTCGGCCACACTGCAGGTCAGGTTTTGGCTACCCTGGGGAAGGCACTGGCCAAAGTCTGGGCACCCTGGCACCTGGGTCCAAGAGAATCAGCATTGCATTTGCCTGACAAAGCAGACCAAGGGGGTCTCTCTCGAGGGGGTGCGCCTTGAAACGGGGGACAGAGATCGGGGCTAGTGACCGAAGGTGCCCCTCTGCTCTTGCCTCTGAGCATGTGCAGGCTGCCTGCCCCCCTCCCCCGTGACTGAAACAGGCAGCCCAGAGATTGGAAGGCTTTTCCTGGTGTAGAAATAAACGACTTTGTTTAACTGACCCCTGACTGGGCCGGCTGTGTTATCTGGGGGTCACAGTCCAAGGCGAGGCAGGGCTGTTGTGCAGGATGAAGGGGCAGCGGCCAACAACACCCCACAGGGTTCAAAGGTGATCCCGCTGGTGCTGAGAGGCCACAGGTTGCCAGCGTGTGCTGGATTGCGTGGGAGCCCCGAAGAGCCTCCAACACCCCCTTGGCCAGGAGCCAGGGCTGCCCTGAGGCCGGAAAAGGAGAAAAGAGCTGGACCCTCGGGCTTCCTTTGGGAGAGACCCTGGCTTTGCACTGACACACGCACACCCCAAATCTGGGCCAAGCCCTCCCCCCCTCCCGAAGACAGCCTCCCCCAGAGGACTAGGCTAGCCGGTGGGTTTGGATCCCTTATTTGTGTACCTTGATTTCCAAAGTCTCCCCAAAAGAAGAGCTGGCAGAGAAAGAGCCCAGCGATTTCCCAGCTGCCCAATTTAAGGCCTTTTGGGGGAGGGGCAGGTTTACACACACACACTTCCCAAGAGAGACTCCAGACAAGCCCCCTGGGACCCTCTCCACCGACTGCCAGCTGCCTGTGAAGCCCCCAGATGAGGAGGCAGGAGAAAAGATGGTCACCTAAGTGGCCTCGGGTGGGAGACGCCACTCACTCCCCCGCACCCACCCTGGCATCCCTTGGGTAGGAGACCCCCAGCACATCGGCAGGTGCCCCGGGAGGAGCAGGAAACAGCGGGCTCTCTTTCTTGCCCAGCGCCCATCCCGGGCCTTCAGTTCCCTGGCCAGCCCAGCTGGGTTTCCCTGGGGGCTCCAAGAGGAGAGGGGGGGGGCAGGGAGCGGGCCAGGCCAAGGCTCGGAGAGGCGCTGCTGGGGAAGGGCCCGGCCAGGCCGGCGGAGGAGCAGAGGAGGGTGCGAGGCGGGCAGAGCAACGGGGGCCGGAGGGCGGAAGCCCCCCTGGCCTGGGCCGGCCCCTCCCCAAAGCCCCCCCGCCGGAACTTTGACCGCGCAGCCCCGGGGGGGGGGCGCCGGGGGGAGGAGGGCTATAAAGGGGGAGCTGCGACCGCCCCGTCGGCAGAACGGACAGCTCCTCGGGGAAGCCCAGCTGGAAGGTGAGACCCGGCGGCAGGCAGCGCTGCGCTCTCCGCGGGCGGGCGGGGAGAACCGCCGTGGCGTCTCCCTGGGGGGGCTCCTCTCTCTCTCTCAGCCTACCTAGCAGGGCGGCTGTTTCGGGTCGGAGGGGCCAAGCTGGCTTTCAGCTCTTGGAGAAAAGGTGGGAGAGGAGCCTGCCCGTCCCAGCCAGGGGGCCCCGAGGCGTTTGCAGGCGCCTTCCCCACTTCCAGGGGGGAGGGGGCCGCTGGGACCCCCGCCCGTGGAAGCCTGGAGGGAACGGAGCCCGGCCCCTCTCCCGCCGGCTGTGCCCCTCGCTGCCAGCCCCTGACCCTGCCTGGCTTCCTTCCCCTTCTTGCCCCTTCTTTGGAAAGATGCCCGGCCTGGAGCCAAGGGCCGCCCCAGCCCTCCCTTCCCCTCAAGGCAGCCCCTTCCAGGCGAGTGACGACCCCTTTTCTCGGCACAGGACCCACCGAGGGACGATGAGGATCCCGCTCCTGATGCTGCTGGCGCTGCTGGCGCTGCTGGCCACCGTTGCAGGTGAGACGGTGCCAACGCAAGGGAGCCGAGCGGGGCCACTGGCAGTGGGGCCACACCGGGGCTCAGAGAGCGGGGGAGGCGCCCTTCGCTTCCCTGGCTCTTCTCCTTCCCCTCCCAGGCGAGAGCTCCCCCCATCCCTCAGCCTTCCCCTCCTTGCTTCCCAGGCGCTGAGGAGGGCCAGGAGACGGTGAGGACACGTTTCCAGGGCCTCGTCCAGAAGGCGCAAGAGCACATCGCCTCTTTCCAAGCATCGGACATTTACCAGCAAGTGAGGTGGGTTTGGGGATCTCCGGCCTTTTGGGGGAGGGGAGGGGAGCCCAGGTGCTACCCAGCCCTTTTGGAAGGATTTGGAGCAATGGGTGGGGGGTGGGAACTCCCAGGGGAGCACAGCTGGCAGGGGCAGCTCTCCCCACACCTCCAGGCTGCCCCCTAATTGGTCAAGACTGTGAGCGGACTCTTGTTTTGCACAGAGCCTTGCTTTGGCTAGCAAGGACAATCGGCCGGCTGGACCATATAAGTTCGGCTTCTGCACCTTGATTCTTTGCAGCTGCAGGGACGTCCTTTGGGCTCCAGCTATGGCCTCTTCCCTGAACCCCTTTTCCTCCCCTTCTCACCCCACCGTCACTCCCTGCAGGGAAATGACGCAGAGTGGCATTGAACATGCCCGGAACGTGATTGAACAAGCGAAGACTCATCTTTCCAACCTGCTGCAGAGAAATCCCTGAGTCTGGCGTCCCATCCCACACCCAGGAGCCCAATGGAGCCACGGCCAGCCTAGCCGTCCTGGGGACCAGGTGCAGCTCTCCCTACTCCTGCTCCCCCCCCCCCTCTCTCTGGCTCCTCTCCAGTGTGGAATTTTCCTCATTAAAAGTAGCAGAACGTTGCATGCTTGGCTTTCTTCCTGTGCGCCGAATGGACGGGCATCTGCCATTCTCCCCCCCCCCCCCAAGCAGGAGCCCTGCTGGGATTTCAGAGGGGCGCAAGGGGTGAGGGGCTTCCACAGCTCCTCCTTGTCCGCAGATAAGAGTCACAAGGGCCAAGGTGGGTCCCATAACAGGCCCCTGCTCAGCGCTGGGTGGGTGGGTGGGTGGTACAGTCCTTGCGGAGGGGGAAGCTGGAAAGGCCCTGCCCAGGGTCCCTGGGGGCCAAGAAGACACACACCTGGCTGGGGTCCCCCCACATGCTGCCTTCAGGTACTTTGGCTCTGGCCCAAATGCCCCCCCCCCCCGGGTCCCGGACACTCCCAGTGCAAGTGCAAGCAGGCAGCACACAGAGGCCAGGTATCTCCTTAAAGTAGCATTTGCTGCACAAATATCAGGCCCAGCTAATCTGAAAGTAGCCTTGATCCTTTATCATCACGAACGTTTACATTCCTTTCTCCAGATTTAAGTTTTTCTTTAAACCCCCCCCCCCCCAAAAGAGATTGCGCTCCAGAGCATTTCATGGAGTGGCTTCTGGGGAACCACCGTCTTCCTCGGGGGGGGGGAGGACACCCTGTGCCCCAAGTCTCCCTCTTCCGAGCCTGAGGACCCCCCCACCCCACCCCCAAGCTCCCTTGGATTAAATGCGTGGGAGGAAGCATCCTTCCCATCTCCTCCCAGCTGCCACAGAGGCCTGGAGGAGCTTTGGAGGAGCTGAACATCAAGTCTCTCACCGCCCAGGTCCCCCCCCCCCGGCCCCCCATCACACAAGTGGACACAAGATCATTTGCATATCACAGATGTTTTTATTTGGCACCAAAGAAGTGCAAAGTCTAGAGAGGGGACAGGAGACTGAGAGCCAGACTGGGGTGGGGGGCTCTCTTGCAAAGGGATTGCCAGCCTCCTCAGCAGTGCTCATTGGGGGGGTGGCCCTCATGCAGGGCCTCTAGGTGCTCTGCTGTTGCACCTCCTGCTCGGCCACAAACAAGGACTTGGCACTCTCCACCAGGGTTAGCAGCTCCTCCCGGGCCTTTTCCAAGAGGGGCCCGTATTTCTCCCGCGCTTCACTCAGTTGCTGCTGCAGCTGGGTCTGCAACTCTGTGAGCTCGGTCAGGGCGCTCTGCTCCAGCGTCTTGGCCTTCTCCTGGAGGAGCTGCTCCATCTTCTTGGCATAGGGAGCGGCGTCCTTGCGGAACTCGTCCACGTGGACTCGCAGCTTGTCCCGGAAGGACTCGGCCACCGGCCTCAGCTTCTCTTGGGCTGCCTGGTTGATGTCTTGGGAGATGGTCCTCAGCTGCTGGAGGTAGGTGGCCGCGTCCTGCTGCACGTTATCCCGCAACCTGCGCACCAAGGGCTGGATCTGGGCTCCCAGGTCCCGTATGTCATTGATCACGCCTTCCTTCAGCTTCTGCCAGGTTGCCTGCAGTTCCCTCCTCAGCCCTTCCAGCTCAGGGGCCATCTGCTCCTTGACCTCTCGCAGCACAATTGTTACGGCTTCCAACTTCTGCCCTAGATTGACTCTGCAAGAGAGCAAGAACTGAGTCAGAGGCTGCAGAGGACGGAGGAGCTGCCCCCACAACGCCCGTTTGGAAAAACAACAACAAAGGCATCAAAAAGGCGTATTTTGTTGGATGACAGGGCGGGAAGTTGATCTGACCAAAGAAAATGACATTATAACCAATAAAAGATAGAATCCTAGGACCGGAAGGGACCGCAGAGGTCTTCTAGTCCAACCCCAAATTCAAGTTCTGGAAGACAGTCATCATGCCTCCCCCCCCCCATGCCCCCATCCTCCTGTCCTATAAGTCAGACATACGCAGCTCCCTCCCCTGTTCACCCAACGCAGCCTCTTCGTCCTTCTTTGTTGCTCTTCTCTGCACTCTTTCTGGGGCCTTTGCATCTTTTCCCCCATCATGGTGGCCAGAACTGGATACACAATTCCTAGTCTTATCGGTGGGGTGCAAAGCTATACTATTACTTCTTCTAACCTCGATGCTGTTCCTCTGTCGATGCCGCTCACAACTGCCTCGGCCTTTCTTGCAGATGCAGCGCTTGGCTGGCTCAGGGGGCTTCTGGGGGTCTCCTGAGATGAGGTCACCTCTCTCTCATTTTTCCCCACCTCTCTCTCTCGATTCTCCCCAAGGTACAACAGAATAAAACCAACAATTCCTAACAAAAACCCCATAGATTAGAAAGAACTTTTTAAAATCCCATTGTTCTAGTGAAATGCAGGTGCCTGAAATGAACAGGAAGTCTCCTGGGAAAGAGAAAAGGTGGGGTAGTCATTGCTAGAAAATTAACCTCCGTTGCTTTTTAAAGGTTCTTAGCGGAAGGGAGGAGAGCTGAAAGTACACTGCCTGGTGAATGAATTTCAGTTGTAAACCATGAGAGGTGTATTTCAATTGAAAAAAATATATGTGGAGCCACTGATTTCCCACAGAAAGAGGAATTGCTGGTTAGCTGCTGTTCAAGCAGAGCAATCTGGAAAGCTGACGTTTCAGTTTTTATGTCGTATTTGGAAGGTGAATCGAATTCAAATCCCCTGATTTGGAGCATGAACCCTTGTTCAGTCCAAGCATGGCAGCCCTCCCTCCTCCCGGGATCCGGGACCAGCAGCCAGCGGGTCTCTCGCAGGAGCAGAACCCTGGAAGAGCCCAGGAGATGCCTTCATCCCTCAAAGACGCTGGGGGAGGGGGGGCATGAAACTGCCCCAAAGGCCTGCCCCCCCTCACTTCCCGCAGGGAGGGGGCATCTTCCCCTTGGCAGGGCTGTTCTCAGGCTCCCTCTTGCCCGGGGTATGGACAGCTACCGGCCACCTGGCGGGGCCTCCAACAATGGTCTCAAACTCCGTCCCTGGGCTGCTCCCCTCACCCTGCCTGCCTGCCTGCCTGCCTGCCAGAGTGGCTGCCAATCAGCTTGGGCACCCTGAACCCAAAGGCCAAAGGGGCTTCTGTCTCTCTCCTTTCCCCTCTTTGGTTCCTTTTGGCTTTGCTGCTTCTTTTGGGGCTTCTCCGTCACCAGGCTCCACGGAGGAGGTTGGGGATGGGCCCAGGGACCCTCCCAGCTCTGCCTCTTCTGCCCTCCACCCTCCAGGGCTGCACCTTCGACCCCCCCCCCGCCAGCAGCCTTCTCTGGCCCTCCCTGCCCTGCCAATCAGGGGGGGGACACGGGGGGGGGCTCACAGCCCTCCAGAGCAGCCACCTCTGCCTCCCCAGAAAATCCCAGAGCTGCCCCCCAGCCTGCCTCCCCCACCCCCTCCCCAAAGGTGCAAGGTGCTACTCACTGCAGCTCCTGGGCCACGGCAGAGGAGTCGAACTGGGCCACGGCTTCCTGGACTGCCAACTTGGCCGACTCCAGGTACACCTGGCCCACCTCCTGCAGGTGTTCCAGGCGGGTCTGCTGGGGATCATCGTGCTGCCAGAAGTAGCGGGCCTGGGCTCCTGCAGGGCAAGGCGGAGGGGGCTCAGCGCAGGCGGAGGACTCGCCCTTCCCGGCTGCCCAAAGGCGGCCCTTGCTACACCCCCGACTGGAGCCCCCCTTGGGAGCAGCCAGGCAGCCTCGTCCCCCACACCCAGCCCTGCAAACCCGGCGGCTCCTCTGCCCAGAGACTCACCTGTAAGGAGCAGGAGGGCCAGGAGGAGGTTGAGGCTCTGCATCCTGAACGACGTCTGACCCTGGGAGGGAGAAAAGGCGTTGGGAAAGAGAAGCGGCCCCTGCCTCTGCCCAGACCCCTCTCCCGGCATGGGCAGCGACCCAAAGGAAATTGGGCTGAGCCGGAGGGCTGCAGGGTGGCTTTTAATGCCCAAACACCATCTCAGCTGAGGATCCGGCCCCTGCCAGAGGGCCAGCCTGGCCACCCTCTGCCCTGGCCCTCCCCAAGAGACCCCCAGCAGTACCCCGGCCCCTGCCCCTCCTCCCCACTCCACGTGTGCCCCTGCCCGCCTCCTCTGCCACCCTCTTGCTGGCGAAGGAACTGGGCAGGTGGGTCAGCCGAGAGCAGCAGGCGCCCGCATCTTACCAGCCACTCGGGTGTCTGCGTGCTCTCTGCTGCCTGGAGCCGGGGGAGGCTTTTTATACCGGCTGGGTTGTTTATTGCTGGAGATAAGCAGCAGCTATAAACAGGGGATTCACTCCTGAGCTATGACTATGTGGCGCTTAAGAGTTCAAGGATCAAACACATCGGCAGGCAGGAGAAGCCAGGACAAAGGAACTCGCTGGCACCAAGCCAAGAGCCAGGCTGGCCCTGGGGCCAGATGCATGTCCAGTGGGCCAACGGACCCCCAGCGGGCCAGGGGCAGCCGCAGGGAACGAGGGCCCAGGGGCTCTTGAGGGAGGCTTAGGGGGGCGGGTAGGGCCCTCTGGCCATGGGAGGCTTCCACTCGCCAGGCAAGCCGATGGGAGGTCGGGCTCACCCAAGACCAGCAGGCCCAGGTGGCTTTCCTCCCCCACCAAGGCCAGGCCCTCCTTGTCCCCCTTCGGCCCCACCTGTGCAGATACCCGGGGGCAGGAAGCAGGCAGGAACGGTGCCAGAGGAGAGGGGCAGGCTGGCCAATCAAGACCCCTGGGCAACCCCTTGGTGGGCACGAGTGCGTGAGCCACCCTGCTGAAGCAGCTGCCCAGAAGCCCAGCGAGGAGGAGAGCAGGCCTGGCATGGGACTGAAGGCCAAAGCCTTGGAGCTGGCAAGGGCTCCCCGTTCCATGGCCGGAGAGAGAGATGGCAGCAGCATAGCATGTCCCGTCCCGTGTGTCCCCCCCGCCCACCCCCCGCCTCGAGGGCTGCTCTGGCCGGCCATTTCCCAGCGCTCGGACAGAGGCTGACCTAGCATGAAGCGCTTGGCCCTGCCAGGTCAGTGGCCGAACCCTGAAGACTCCCAAGAGGGCCAGTGGTCCCTCTAAGCAACGGAGGCCGCCGGGGGGCCTGGCATTTGCCCAAACCCCCAGAGGCCCCGAGGGGGCTGCTTCCGCCGCCCTCCGGGCAAAAGGGGCACCAGGTCCCCTCGGGGAGACGGTCCCTTAGAGCAGCTCTGCCTGCAAGAGGCTTGTTACGGGGCTCTTCTGGAAAGGAGCCCCTGCAGAATTGCAGCCATCCTCTTGGCTCTTGGCTCCCCACAGATGCCCTGAAACAGCCCCCACCCCCCACCCCCAAAGGGAGGGGACTGGGCGGGGCAGCAGCTTCTCCAACAGCAGCAAGAGAGGAGCAAGACCAGAACTGAGAGCCAATCAGAATCGAGGGTTTATTTAAACAACTAGTTGCAAACAGCCCACCCACCCAAAACGGAACTAAGGATTTACTGAAAACCTGGGGGACGTGTGTGTGTGTGTGTGTGTGTGTGTGTGTGTGTAGGCTCTTGTTTTAGTCCAACATAAACGAGAAAAATACTCTGGACATTTCCCCAAAACAGAAATAATAGCAAAGTATGTTATACATTCAACATATACTGTAAGTACTGATTATACAATACAAAGCAACAATTTAAAAAAACCAAAACTGAAAACAAACAAACAAAAATGTGATACTGCAAAACAGCCCCTCCCCCCCCCCGCATGCCCCTCCCCCCCCCCCACAGCCTGTGGGAATAGGGCTGGGAGGGGGAGGGGCGCTGCTGTCGCCTCCCAGGTAATGTAAACAGGAGGACAAACAAGCCGGAGTCCAGAGCTGGTGGGGAAGGCGGGGGGGGGGGGGCACCTTCGGCTCCCCCCTCCTCCTAGAAGGGGCAGCTCCAGTTCTGATCCGGCCCAGAGGAGGAGAGCAGGGGCTCCCGAAGGCCAGAGAAGCAGCCCTCCGAGGGGCCTGGGGCTTCCCTGCCCATCCGGAGGGCTGCAGGAAGGCTGCCCTTTTAAAAAAAACACCTTTGCTCTTACTGGCTTTGAAAAAAAGTCAGTAACAGGAATTCGGGGGAAGCTTCCGAAGGTCCCCAAGGGCAGAGAGACGGTGCCAGGCCCTCTTCGCCCACTCAGTGCCCGGAAAGGGGGGCTTCTCCGGAGGGCAGGGCAGGCTGGAGCCGAGGTGCCAGGCCTGGGGAAGAGCCAAGAGAGGGGGGGGGGGAGCAGGGGTCAAGCAGCACGGCCAGGGGCAGGAAGGCATTCTGAATTAATTTATTAATATTAATAATAATAATAATAATAATAATAATACCAAAAAAATTACTGAAACAAATTCCTACATGATCTGGAGGGAAAGAAGTTAAAAAACAAGAACCAAACTTTCTCAGAATCCAACTAAAAAAGGAAGGAGAGCACATGATAGGAATGAAAAAGAGGGACAAAAAGAGAAAAAAAGGATGTTGAAGCACAATGAGAAAATCCAGACACAGAAAAGTCAATAAATGAGACACAAAAGCGATATTGCACCGCGGCCAGGGGGGGACCGGGGGGGGGGGGAGGGAGCCTGAATCCGGAGGGATTTCTTTTGGGGGGGGGGGCGAGCAACGGCAGGCAGGCAGGCGTGAAGACGGCCCCAGCCCAGCCCCTCGGTCCCTGGAAAGGCCCCCGTCCCAAAGTCTGCTTATTGCTGGCTCCAGCGAGGCCAGGGAGGCGCCTGCTGCCCTCCTGGTTGTGGTCAGTCCGTCTCCGCAGCCCCCGGAGGGGCGGTTGGCGCTTCCAGGACAGCTGGCATCACAGGCAAATATGGCAAAAACAAACACCCGGAAGGGACAAGCACGCTCTTGGACCAACGAGGAGGAGGAGGAGGAGGAGGAGTCACCACCGCCATGAGGTTTCCTTCCCAGAGAAATGCGATGGCTGTTTGGTGCAAGGCTGCAAGATACTGTCGGTTTGAAATGGACCTCTGCGCTTCGGAGCCGGACACGACCCTGCCAAGGCAACGCCAGGGGGGCCCGTGTCAGCAGCTGCCCTTCCCGAGGCAGCCCTGGGCCCTCCGGCCCCTCTGGCCAGGAAGCCCCCGGGAAGCCCCCTCCCTCCCCCCCCCAAAGAGGCCCCCCCCTTTCCCCCCCCCCAGCACAGGCTGCAGACTCACGGCCGCCGTGGGCTTCCTAGACCCCCGCTTGCTCCACCCCAAAGGGAAGCTCCGGGTGCCGGTAGCTCAGCAGGACGTCGGTGACGCAGGTGGAGGGGTAGCAAGAGGCGTTGAGATGCTGGCTGCCCTCGCCCAAGCCGGGCTGCTCGGGACCCTCCAGGTGTTCCCCACCATCTGTGGGGGGAGAGGAGCGTGAAGCCCCCTCCTGGCTGAGGAGCTCGGTGGCCGAGGGGGGACTGCCCTGTGGGGCCACACGCGGGAGAAGCCCCCTGCCCCGCCAGGACCGCCCCAGGGTCCCCCAGCGGTGTGTCTCTGGCACTCACCCCTCCTCTCTCCCTCGGGGAGGGGCTGGCTGCCCACCAGGGAGGTCTGGCTGAGAACAGCATCGGCCATCCGGGCAGAACTAAGTGCTTTCCCCGCCATGAGGCTCATGCCCAGCAAAGGGTCCAGTTGCACCTGCAGCAGGCAGCAAAGCGGGCTCTGAGAGGCTGGGGGGGAGGGGGGAAGAGGGGGGAAGCCGCCCACCCAGGGCCCAACCAGAGGGCTCTCCTGCCCCAACGCACGTAGGCATCGTCGCTGTTCTGGATGGTGTGGTGCCTCTGCAGGGGCCGGGATCTGGGCTGCGCGCCAGGGATCCTCCGGGCAGGGTACGCCGTGAGCCCCTCCGCATCGGCCGTCTCCATGTGCGCGGGCGAGGTCCTCTCCTGGCCACCGGTGACCATGGGGTCTGGATGGGTGAGGCAGGGGTGCAAAAGGGGTCAGGAGTCTTCCGGCCAGCCTGATCCTGCCGCCTAGCCCCGTGCGGCTCCACCGGGGGACAGCCAAGGGGACCCAAGTCAGGGCTCCTGGCCGCTTAAGGTCAGCCAAGGGGAGGGTTTCCCGGGGGCCGCTGCTCCTTCCACTTCTGGCCCTTGTCGGATCATCCGTGGCCCCCTCCCTCACGAGGGAACCCCTTGCCCCACTCCGGCCCCCCCACTCCCCCTACCAGACTGACCTCCCCGTGACTGCAGCAGCTCCTGGAACGGCCCCTCCCCTTACCTGCTGCCCTTCCAGGTCTCCACATCCAGCCCAGCCCCTCCCCCTCCGGCAGTGCTGGGAGGCCATGGGCCGAGAAGCAGCGCCCTCCTCCTGACGGAAAAGCTGGGGCTGCCCAAATGCCAGCCCTGCCCCAAGGGCAGAGGGGGCCACCTCCCCCCCCCTCCCCAGCTGAGCCAGAGAAAGGGCCTTCCTGCCCACAGGCCACCCCTGGAGACGGGAGAGGGCCTTACCTGGGCAGGGCACATCGCTCCGACAGAAGGGGGAGACGGTCTGGGGCCGATACAGGTGAGCCCCCAGGTCCGGCTCTCCCTTGGCAGGCCCAAACAAAGAGTCCGAGTCCCCAGGCCCCCCAATGCTCAAGAGGAGCAGCGTCTCGGGGCAGCCTTTGTGGCCTCCTGGGAAGGGCTCCCTGGGCCTCTCGCACAAGCAGTCCGCCGCTTCCTCCTCCTCCTCCTCCTCCTCCATGCTCTCCGAGTGCAGCAGGGCCGAAGGGGGGGCGTATGCACGGGGCGGCCCCGAGGCGTGCGAGAGGCAGTCCTGCGCCCTGACTTTCAAGAGGGGCTGGGGGCCGGCGTGGGGGTGGGGGCGGTAAGGGTCAGTGCTTTGGTAAGGCAGCGCCAGGGGAGGCCGGTCGGAGAGTTTCTGGGCCACGCTGGGCAGCCCCTGTCCCGCCTCCCCCGGGCTCATCTGCCGGAACAGCTCCTGGAAGTCCTGTTGCTGCTGACGCCGCTTGAGTAGCTGGGCCACCTCCGCCTGGGGCAGCCGCAGGTCCGGGTGGCCGGCCAGCGAGTGGCGGGGAGAGAGCAGCCCCTGCAGGATGGGGGGCACTTGCTGGCGCCGGCTGTAGTCTGGCGGGGTGGGGGAAAGCAAGGCCTGGTGCAGGGCGGAGGCCGCGTAATGCTGCTGCTGGCTGCTCGGGGGGAAGCCCGGGAACTGCTCCAGGAGGGGCACCTTCAGGGCCGGAGAGACGCGGGGCGGCTCAGGGAACAGCTGAGGGGGCAGGTGGTGCACCTGGACGTAGCCTGCACTGGACGGGTACCTGCAAAGAGGGGGGAAGGGAGCCCCCAGGGGGCCGGGTCAGGGGGGCCCCCCGCTCTGCTCCTGCTCTGTGGAGCCCAGCCAGGAGCGGCCACCCTCCCTCGCCCTCAGCCAGCCGGCAGGGCCATACCTGTGGGAGGGCTCGGCGCTGTCTGCGCTAAGCTGCTTGGACAGGGGCCGGTGTCCGTAGGTCAGGGAGGCCATCAGACTGGCACGATGGTGCATGTGCAGCGGACTGGCGCTGGGGGGCATGGGCAAGCCCTGGCCGGCCTGCAGAAGGCTGCTGCCCATGAGGTCTCCGGGCTCCTGCATCGGGAGGGGGACGGGCTGTCCCGGCTGCTGCATGCCCAGGCAGGGCAAGGCCAGGTTAGGGGGCGGAGAGCGGCTGCCAGGCTGCTGGAAGATGCTGCCGTGTGGAGGCGGGGGCGATGGCGTCCCCCCCTGGAAGGGGGTCTGGGAGGCTGCACCTGCCAAGAGCAGAGCCCTCCGGATGAGCGAGCCCCTCCCCTCCACCAAGACCCCTGGCCCTGCCTGGGCAGCAGAGGGAGGGGCCCTGGGGAGCCCGCCCGAATCCTGCTCAGAAGCCGACACCTACTGTGGGCCTGGAGGAGGCTGCTGCTGACGGCTGGGGGGCTGCTCTCCGTCTGCTTGAAGAGGTGATTGCTGGGGTGGGCTGGGGGTGGGCTGGAGGGCTGGATCTGTAATCTAGGGGCACAAAGAAAAACTCAGCCGCAAACCCTGCTGTCTCGGGATCCCCTGGGTGAGACCCTCCCTCCCTCCCTCCCTCTGGCTGGCCAGCTCTGGGCCTTCCCTACCCCAGCGGGGCCTGGCGCTCGGCCCCAAGTGGAACGCCTGAAGCTAAGAGCAGACGCCGGGCCCGGCTGGCACTGAGCCCCTCTGGCCCAGCAGCTGCTCGGGGACCTCCACGAAGGGCCCAACCTCAGGGCCTGCACCCCGTCCGGTGGTACCAAATTCTAATGTTGAAGCAATCGATTCAGGCCCAGGAAATGAAAGGCAGGGATTTCCCCCAAGCCCAAACCCAGGAAAGCCTTATAAAGCTGAGAGCAAAACTAGGGAACGAGGCCTCCCCCCCCCCCCAGAAGGCCCCCTCTGTGTTCCAACCTCTCCCACACTCAGGGCCTGGAGGCTCCCAGAGGTTTCCCCTTGCCTTCCTCCTCCTCGTCCTCCTCCCCCAAGCGAACAGCTCCAAGCTCATCTTTATTCTGGCCGAGGGCAATTAACCACTCAGCAACTTCTCTGCCTGGTTCCTGCAGCCTTTTCCCTCCGGGAGGGACCAGGGCCCCAACTCCCACCGGGGTTCCCTTCAGCCGAGAGAGAGGCTTCAGCCAGGAGCCCCCTCCTCCGGCTTCCTCCTCCTCTGCCCAGAGACCGGAGCCTGCTGAGGCTGCCCCAGAAGGCAGGCGGCGGGAGGCCTGGCTCACCTCTGGAGCTGGTGAGTGAGCAGGGCAGGCTGGTTTTCACTGGCCGCTTGCAAGGGAGGGGAAGGCTGTGGCGGGCGGATGCAGTCCTGTGCAGGGGCAGAAGAGGGAGGACAGAGAGGAATGTGGTGAGCAGCCCCCAGCCCGCCCCCTCCCCCCCTCCGGGCGAAAGAAGGGGGGGTTGAGCCACGCCGGAGGAGCCCAAAGGGGAGGTTCTGCCCCCCCCCCACCTGGATCTGCTGATGGAGGATCTGGTGGTGCTGCTCCTGCTGGTACAGGAAGTGCTGCTGCTGCGTCTTCTCCAGCAGCCTCTCGTCCATGTGGCCCCCGTACATCTTCTGCAGCTGCTCACACTCCTGCAATGAGCCCTGAGGCTGAGCACCGGCCCTGCCTGGCTGCGGGGGCCCGAGGGGAGGGGCACTGCCGCTGCTCGCCCCACTCTGCCCGCAGAGCCCCCAGCAGAGCTTCCGGCAGCCAGAGGCCCCGGCCATCACCCTGCGCACCTCTGAGCCCAGCACTGGCGGGGCTCATGGGGGAAGGAGGAGGGGGTGCCCCACGCCAGGCACTTCTGAAGCTTCTGGGCCCACAGCCAGAAAAACCTCCCTGCAGACCAGCCAGGGGGCCGGCTGGCTCTCTACCTGCTGGAGCTGCTTGATGCTGCTGTGGTTGCCCATCCTCTCCAGCTGCGCCTTGAAGGCCTGGATGCTGGCCGCCCCGTCCGAGAAACGGCGCACTGGGGAGAAGCGCTCCGTGGGGAGGTGCAGCGTGTTGGAGTCCTTGTAGACGTAGCTGGAAGGAAGGAAGGAAGGAAGGAAGGAAGGAAGGAAGGAAGGAAGGAAGGAAGGAAGGAAGGAAGGAAGGAAAGAAGGGGAGGGGGAGGTGAGGAGGAGCAGCCAGACCCCAGGCCCATTCCCCCCCCCCAACAGAACAGGAGCCCCTTGGGTGGAAGAATCCAATCGCTGGCTGGCTGCCAAAACTCCCCCCTCCCCTCTCATTGGCCGGAGCAACTCAGGGCAGTCAGAAGCTCCCCCCCTCCCCCCCCCGGACTCCAAAGCCATGTCTGGGGGGGGCCCTCTGGCTTTAGGGCCTTTCCAGCCCCCTTCTGAACCCCCCAAGGACAGGGAGGAGAGGAGCTGGGGGGTCCCTGTGCCCCCTGCCCCGGATGCCATCTTCCCAAGAGAGGGGAACAGGGTCTGGCATCGGCAGCAGCTGACTGACTGATTGATTGATTGGATTTATATGCCGCCCTTCTCCCAAAGGACTCAGGGCGGCGTACAATACGCACAGCACAAAAGTTAAAAGGGAGATTAAAGAAAGAATCCAATAAGCTGCTCCTTCTCTTGGCTCCCAGAGTCCAGAGAGGCTGCAACCGATCCGGACCGCGAGGGGAGCAGGAAGGAGCTGCCAGGAGGCAAGGGGCCAACCCCCAGGTACCAGGAGGCCGGAGGACTGGCAGGAGAGACTCTGCGGGGGGACCTCAGGCGGATAATCATCCCAGCCGGGGCTGATGGAGCTGCTCAGCCCCAAGGCCCAGCGTTCCTTAAGAGCCCTGGCCAAGGCCTCCAGAGAGTCTAAGAGGCGCTTTCCCTGGGAGCCCCTGGAGGAGGGCAGCTGAACGGAGCTTCAAGGCAAGGAAGAGACGCTCCCGGGCAGGAAGCAGGCCGAGGCAGGGGGCTCAGCACCCCCCCTGCCAAGGAATCAGGCTGGCCTTCGGGCGGGCTCAGCTGAAGCCCTTAGGGGAACCCTCAACCCTCTCTTTGCAACCGAGGGAGCGCTTGGCCTGGGGCTCCCTTGGAGGAAAAGACGGGCATGGCTACCAGTTGCTCCCTTGGGTCTAAGCCTCCTGGAAGGGGTTCTCCTCCTGTGGCCCCGTGGACGGCTTGGCGCTGGGTGTCTTGCCTTGCCAGCCCTCCGCCCGTGGGCCCTTTGGAGAGCTGCCCTAGGAGTCTTGAAGCGAGGGACGGACGTTCTTGGACAAGGAAAAGGGAGAGAGGAGGCCGCAGAGGCAAAGCCCACCCAGGTTCCCCCCTCCGGTCACATCCATGAAGTCAGAGGGGGGTGAGGGGCCTCAGGGGCAGCCGGCTCCTTCCCCAGGCCAGGCACACACCCCCACCACCCCCACCCCCACCCCCACCTCCAGGGCCCTTATTTATTTGTTTGTTTGTTTGTTTGTTTGTTTGTTTGTTTGTTTGTTTATTTATTTATTTATTTATTTATTTATTTATTATATTTATACCCCGCCCTTCTCCAAGCGGACCCAGGGCGGCGCACAGGAATGTTAAAAGCCCTGCAAGGAAGGTGGGGAAAGGAGGCGGCCTCCCCTCAACACGGCTGGACAGGGGCACCTGCCAACTCCACCGCAAGGGCCTCTCGGAGCAGAGATTTCTCCTGCACCCCCCCACGCCCCCCCCAACAATGGCAGGGGTGAAGCCCCTGGGCCGCCTGTGCCAGTGCCTGGGAGCCTTGCGTGCCAAAGCCTCCATGCAGCTCCTCCCCAGAACGATGCCTCCCCCCAAGCCCCCTCCTCTTCCACAGCAACGCAAGGGCCAGGGCTCTCGGGGGCTGGGGGCTTTTCGAGGGTCCTTCCTGGGGCCTAGCAGAGCAGAGGGAGGGGGGAGGCGGCCCAGAGCAGCTCCAGCCAGCAGCCCAGCTGAGTCACCGAAGGGGCGGACTCTGATCTCTGCCCTTTGGCTGGGCTTCCAGCGTGGCAACCATGTGTTCCCAGCCGGCTCAGAGTCCACCTGCCCCACCGGTGACATCAGGCTCTGCCCAGGGAGACCACCAGCTTCCCTCAAGGCAGGGGGGGGGGGGGGGGGCGGAATGAAGAGGCAAATGGGAGAGAGGGAGCAGAGCCCCCCCTGCTGGCCTTCCCAGGGAGCGAGAGGAGCCTCCCGTTGTCTCCAGCAACCGTGTCCCAGGCTGTCAAGGATCAACGGTGGTCAGCGCTGCTCCCGCTGCCCCTTCCGCCACCACCCCCGGCTTGGGATTCTAGCCTGGAAGGACCGCAGGCCAAGGGGCCGCTCCGGTGCAAATCCCCCGAGGGAGCTGTGGACAGGGGCAAGGTCCAGAGGGGGCCCTCCGAAGGCGGCCATGGGGAGGCAGCCTCTGTGTCAGCACAAACACAGGCAGGCGGTTGGGCGTTCCGGCCACGTCCCTCCGCCCGCATCACAAATCAGAGCCTATCGAGCTGCTGATGCTGTTGCTGAGGCGGCAGTTTCCCAGCTCCGCCCTGGAGCCACCGAGTCAGGGGCAGCTGGCAAGGGGCCACCCACCTGGCCAGCTGCCCACCCAGCTGCCTTCCGGGGGGCTGGCAAAGCCCCCCCCCCCCTCTGCTACGCTGAGGGGCCGAGAGCTGGCCTCCGCCCGGCGAGGCCCCAGGGGGCGGGGGACCCGAGGGGCCACCGGCAAGCGGGGAGCGGCAGGCGTCTGGGCCAACGGCAGAAGCTTCCGAGGGGGGATGCCCAGGCATGCCGCTACTCACCGGTGCTGCTCAGGTACCAGGTGGGCGGCCCGGGAGCGGAAGGGCTGCTGTCCGAGCTGCCTCTGCAAGTCGGGCGGGATTTCCGCGCTGGGGTTGGTCATGGCCAGGGTGTGCCTCTTGGACCTATTGGCCAAGTATCTGCAAGGAGCAGAGGAGGTCAGCCTCTGGGGGCCCCCGGGAGACGGAAGGAAGGAAGGCGGCAGCAGCAGCAGCAGCAGCAGAGGGGGGGGCAGCCTCTTGCCCACCTCCTTAGAGCCTTGCACGAGGGGGGGGGGGGCAGGGAGAGGCAGAGGAAGAGAGAGAGAGAGGCCGGCCATTCCTGGCCCAGCCCCACGTGGGAACAAGCGGAAGGCCCAGAGAATGAAGCCAAGCAGCTGGAGATGCGAAGAGGCTCACCCAGGAGGAAGGAGGGGCGAGGGAAGCTAGCTCAGCACCCGTGCTGGGCCCCCAGCGGAAGGGCAAGGCTGGCAGGAGAGCTGCTCTGATGGGCCGCCATCAGCAGAGTCCAAGCGGGCACAGCCGCTCAGCCCGGCAAGGCAGCCCACCCAGGGCAGAGCTGGAAGGAACAAAGGGAAACTGCCCCCTTTTCCTTCCAGGTGGGGCTGCAGGTGGGGCCACTGGGTAGCCCTTGCCCGGCTTCAGCTACCCAGGATGCCAACCTAGGACCCCTAAGAAGACCAGGCAAGGCTGGGAAGGGCCTGCCTAGACCAGCTTTCCCCACTCACTGGCACAGGCGGGGGGGCTTCCTACCTCTCTCAGCCAGGAGGAGGGCACCCCCCCATGCACGCACACGCACCCCCCCAGGTGACCCAGGAAGCAGCAGAGGGGAGGTTAGTGGCCCTGCGCAGGCCAGCCCTCCTGCCCCACCTGTGTTGGGGGTTCCTGACCAGCTGCTTGCTCTGTTCTGAGCCTCTGGGGAGCAGCCTTGCCCAGGAGGGCCCACCCTAAGCTGCCTCTCTGGGTGCTCAAGGGCTCCCTCTAGAGCAGCCACCCGGCCTGCGATGATCACGGGCAAGAGAAGCGAAGAAGAGGAGGCCTCGGCCCATGGTGGCTCAACCCCGGCTGAGCAAGGGAGGGAAGGAGGGAAGATCCCTTCGCCGCCTTGCCATTTAGGACAGGGGCCACCAACTTCCTCAGCCAGCAGGCGCCTTTCCGTGATGTCAGAGGAGCCCTCAAGAATTCTCGGTTCTTATTTTAAAATTGCCTCCATCTGGCAAGTTCTCCAGAGCAATTTCAAAAAGGGGCCCACGAGGACCTCTGCAAAGGGGGGGGGGCAGCTCTAGGAAGGCCCTGGCAGGAGGAAGAGCCCCTCCAGGCTGCCTTCCCTCTCCCAAGGCAAGGGCTGGGGAAGAGCCTTCCCCGGTCCCTCTGGGGGCCTCCCCGGAAGGACCTTCCTCTCCTCTGCTCCCCAGGCAGCCTCTGGGGCCTTCGTGCTCCTCCCGCTCTCTGCTCCCGCCCTTCCAAAGGAGCCTCTGTCCTAGGCCAGGTGTGCCAAAGGGCCCGGGGGGGGGGGGGGGTCAGGCCGCTCCGATCGCGAGGGAGGCTCAGCAGAAGAGCCAGGGCTGCCCTCCAAACCGGTGCCGACTGTTGCAGCCCCTTAAGGCCTTTCCCAGGACTTTGGGTGCCGGAAGCCGTTTCACGGGGCCCTTGTGCTCTAAGGGGCCCCTGGGACCCCTATTCTCCCTTCCTTTGATCTCAAGCGGAGCCCCTCGCTTCTACCAGCACAGGGGCTGCAAGGCGGGTGTTGGAAGGAAAGGCCAACCGCTTCGGCTGAAGGAAAGGAAGCCGCTGGGCACCAGAGCGTTATACTTACGGAAGGCCTCCCCTCCAATCCGGTCAGTGCAAAGGGGTTAGTGAGAAGAAGGAGGGAGGTCCAGGCAGCAGAAGCCCTCAGCTCCCAGGAAAGCAAAAGCAAGTGGAAGCCCCCGGGGGGGGGCAGGTGGGAGAGTTACCTCTGCACGGCTTCCTGGTCTGGCTCCCCATCCGAGCCCTCCTCGTCCACGGGGGTCACAGCAGGCACTGCCTGGAGGGAGACAAGATCATTGGCTGCGCTTGGTCCCCCGAGGAGGAGGAGGGGGAGGGACGAAGCAGAACAAGCAGCCAATCCCAGAAGGGAGCTTCACTGCCAAGGGCTCAGGAGGGCAACAGCAAGGGCCCCCAGCCCTCCCTCCTCCAGCCTGTCAGCTGACACAAGGAAGCCCCGCCAAGGAGCCCCCCAGGGGGAGGTGTCCCGAAGGAAGTCGGGGGCTTACGGGTGTCATGGTTACGAGGGGAGACGGGCCTCGAGGACGCTTCAGGAGCTGCTGGGCGTGTAGCTGGATGTTGGCTCCCCCGTCGGAGGCCCTGCGCCCCAGCGGCCCCATCCCGTTCAGCAGCTGCAGCGTTGGCGGCTGCAGCAAAGACTGTTCCTGCAACAGAGCTCTCTCTCACTCTCTGTGTCGGCAGCCGTCGGCCGAGGCCCCCCATGGAGGGAGGGAGGGAGGGAAGCTACCTTGTACTCCAACTGGCCGGTCGGCTGCAGGTGCTGCATGGGAAGCATGTTGGCTGCCATGTTCACATTTGGGGCCACCTGCAGGAACGGGGCCTGTGGGGCGATTCGCGGGAAGCCGGGGAGCAGCTTCTGCAGGTCCTCCATCACCTCAGTGCTGCCCAAAGGAAGAGAGAAGCGCTTGGGCGCCAGACGCCGAGACCCAGGGCTCCTTGGCCCAACTGCTGGGGAGGGGCTGGGAAGCAATCCTCAGAAGGGACTGAAGCGGGGAGGGGGCAGCAAAGCTCACCGAGGATCAGCCACCCCAACGGTGTGTCTCCGCATGGAGAGGTAGCGCACCAGGGCTTCAGGAGACGGCTCCTCTCCTTCGTCGCTGTCCAGGTTCATGGTGCCATCCGTCTGCAAGAGGAAGCAGGAATGCAGGAGCCCCCGGAAGAGGAAGGAGGGGCCCCCGGAAGAAGCCCTGGAGGGGAGGGCCCTTACCTCCACTATCTGGTTGTCTGGGTTGATGAGCTGCACTTGTGGGACGCTGAGGCTCACCGGGTTGCCAGCAGGTTCCGCCTGTAAAGCAGACCCACCACCCAAGCCCTGAATGCCCTGGACGACAAGGGCCCAGCCCCCTCGCTCTGCCACACGCACCCCCCCAAACGAGGTCCTCCGCCTTGCTTCTGTCCCATAAGGAGGAATTCCCACAGGGGAGCCTGCAAAGAAAGGCCCCTCTGCAGGGCACCCCCCCCCCCCGGGAAGTCCTGCCTGGCGCTCAGCTTGCCTTCAGTTGGTGGGCCACACAGGAGCCCTGCCCACCCCAGAGCTTGGCAGGTACTCAGGCGGAGGGCAGAAAGGAGGCCCACGGAACCAGCCATGCCGCCCCATCCCTCCGGAGCAAGAGAGCCATGCCCAGGTCAGCGGAAGCTCCTGGGCCAAAGCCCCCAAGGGGGGATGAGGAGCCCCTCTCTGGCTGCCCAAGACTGACCTGGAGGCTGGCAGGGGCTGGGAAGGCCAGAGCCCGGGGGAGGCTGGGCAGGGCCGCCGTGCGCAGGGTCTTGTGCCTCTTCTGGCGGTCACAGAGGAGGCTGTAGATGGCACTGTAGTGGTCATAGGCCTCTGTCCTCAGCGACTAGGAGGGCACAGAAGCCACCGGTCACTCTTCCCTGCCCCCAGAGCCTCCTGCCCAGAGGTCCCCGCAGGGCCAGTGGCCTTGGTACCTGCAGGGTGCGCTCCTTGTCCAGCCCCATCTCCGCCATGGCCAGCAGCACCTCCTCATTCAGGGGCTCCAGCTGCCTCTCGACTTTCAGCTGCTGACATTCGGCTATTAACTGGAAAGCAGAGAACGTCCTCAGGGCTGCTTGTTCCCCCCACAGGTAAAAGCACAGATCCTCAATGGGAGGGGTGCTTGCATGGAAACTCCCTACCCCCAAAGGGAGAGCCAGCATAGAGCCGGGCCCCAGGGAGCCCACGGGCAGGAGGAAGCCCCTCCCCTCCTCCTGATGTGCATCTGGCTCCCCCTGTACGCTGGCCTGGTGGCCCAACCCACCCGGGCTGCTTCTCTGCCCAAAGGCCTTGCGGAGGCCGGTCAACGGAAGGCACTCACGGTGCTGAAGTCGGGGTCTGCTTCCCCAAGCTTCATCCACTTGTGCTTGCAGATCTGCTCCATGGAGAGCCGCTTGCTGGGCTCCAGCACCAGCATGTGGCGGATCAAGTGCTCACACTCTGCAAGGGAAGGGCCGGATGGGATCTGCCGTTCTCAGAAGGTGGGTTGGTCCACCCCTCGCTCTCCCACTGCAAAGGGCAGCCCCCGCCCCCCTCAGCCCATGCCCCCCACCCAGCCAGACTGGGGTGCTGCAGGCCCCAAGAAAGGGGGCCCGTTTTGGGCGCAAGCGTCTTAGGGCCCTGCTTCTTTTATCCAAGGGACACAAGGAAGCAGATCCGCCCACAGCCCCCTCCGAGCCCACGGTCGCCCCCCCCCCGCCACCTCTGTGCCCCGTACCTGTTGACATGAAGAAGGGGATGCGGAACTTCCCGCTCAGCACCCTCGCCCGCAGGTTCTGCAGCGTGCTGCCATCGAAGGGCAGGGCCCCACACACCAGCACATAGAGCACCACCCCCAGGCTCTGCAAGAGAAGAGGCCCTGAGTGCCCTCGGTGGGCCTGGCAGGGGAAGGCCAGGGGAGCCAGCGGGCCAACGGCTGGAGGAGGCCACCCCCCAAAAGGCCAAGGATCCGGCTTTGAAGGCTGCCTTCTGGAGGCCTCTGCCACTTACCCAGATGTCCACTTTCGGCCCATCGTACTCCTTCCCTTCAAAGAGCTCAGGGGCAGCGTAAGGGGGGCTTCCGCACCAGGTCTTCAGCAGCTGACCAGGAGTGAAGATGTTACTGAATCCAAAATCTGGAAGAGGAGAAGGAAGGAAGGCCGGTGACTTCCCACCAGACGGCCTGCTGCCTCTTGTCCTGCGGCAACAAAGGGGGCGCCTTTGTGTCCCTTGGCTTCCAGCACAACCCTTGAGGTCCCCCTCCTGACCGGAGCTGGTGATCCAGACCCCACTGGCCCCAAGTGCTGAGCTGAATTGGCCAGTGTGATACCGTTGAGTCTGCAGCTCCCGTTAGATCTCTCCTCTCCCTGCTTCAGCCAGGCTCAACGATTGGGGGCCCTCAGGAAAGGCCCCCCCCTCCCTCCCGAACTCTCTCTGCCTGCCAGTCCACCAAGGGCCCTCCTCCCTCCTTTGGAAAGCCACAATGGATCACCTGCTATTTTGATGTTCAGATTTGCATCCAGAAGCAAATTCTCGGCCTTCAGGTCTCTGTGGACAATGTGGTGGTAGTGGCAGAAGTGCACGGCTGCCACTATCTGCTTAAACTTCTTCCGAGCCTCTTTCTCCGCCATCCGTCCGTGAGCCACCAGGTGATCTGAAGGAGAGGCGGGGGGAGGACGAAGCTGGTGAAGTCTCTATTCTGGGCGAATGATGGGACGTGCAAGGAAGGGGCCGGGGTGGGTGGGTGGGGCCCCCTGTGGAAGGAGACTGCTGGTGGGGTAAAACTGCTCTCTTGACATTCAGCACGTTTCCTCCCAAATAACCCTCCCGCACCCCCCCCCTTGGTGAAGAGACCCACATGCAAGGCCCCCCTCCTGCAACTGAGCCTCGCAGGTGGAGGGTTTCTGCTAACAAAGCAACCTACAAACCTCCAGCCTTAGGCCTGCCTGTCTCCTCCAGGGCAATCAGGCCTTTGCCCAGGCTGACAGGCCCCAGGCCTCCTCCTCCAGCACCGCAGCCCCTCTCTCTCCCAGAAGCCCTTCCAGAGAGAGAAGCCCCTCCCTGCCCAAAGGGCCAACAAGTGACAGCCTCCTGGGCGATTCCTGGATCCCCCACATTCTGGGCCCCCGAGCGGAGCTGCGCCACTGAAAGAGCTCCCCCCCCCCCTGGCCCTGGCTCCTCCCACGATCAGGGCTTCTCTGGAATGGCAGAGCAGGCTCAGGGGAAAGGGGGCCAAGCAGGGCCAGTGAGGTAAGGGGGGGGGCTGCGAGGGTCTCGCGTAGCCGAGAGGCCGCTGCCAAGATGGGAATGTGATCCCAGGTGAGAAGGATGAAATACACAGGGAGTAACCACAGCAGACGTGTCTTTTAGCTTTTGCTCTGGCCCTGCCTGCTGTTTGGAAGAGAGGGGGGGGTCTCTTCGTGGCCCCCTTCTCAGCTGAAGTCACCGCAACCTTCTCCTATCAAAAGCAAACTTGCCCAAGGGAGCAACCGGCCTGGAGGGCCCCATTCCTGCGGCTGACCTGGCTTGCCAGGCGGCTCCTGGTGCTGCGGTGGGAAACTGCCTGGGTGGCCCAGGGGGAATTCTAGCTCCACGGGCTCCTCCTGGGCGGGGCTGCCCCTGCACCCGAGCCTTCCCCTTTGGAGAGCTCTTCCTTCCCTTCCCTCCAAGGGCAGCCGAGCAATCAGGCCAGAGAGCCCCGGCCCCAGGCAAAGGAGGCTCTTACCAAATATCTCCCCTCCACTTGCATACTCCGTGACCAGGTAAATCATCCTCTCCGTCTCCATGACCTGCAGCACAAGGGAGGCAGAGGAGCCGCTGACACGGGCAGGCTCAGGGCAAGGCTCCCTCGGCCACTGGCCTCTTCGGGGAGGGGGGGGCTTCACGGCCGTCTTCTACGCCCCGCTGGTTGGCATTCAGCCAAAGGGTTTTACTCGGAAGCCCTTGCCTTCCCCTGAATCCGCCAATGAATGCCTATTGAGTGTGGGGGCCATAAGGAAGCCCCCCCCTTCCCCAGTGACAGGCAGGGGCTCCCTCTGGATCGAAAGGAGCCCGAAGGTTGGAGGCCCCTCCTGCCCCTCCCCCGAGTCTTTACCCACACGTTGCCTGTCCCCGTCTCAGTTACTCAGCCGCCAGACCTGATACAATCTGATGATGTGGGGGTGGCACAGCATCTTCATGATCTGCACTTCTCGGAAGATCTTCTTGAGGTTCTCTTCGTCCAGCTGAGTCTTGTCGATGATCTTTATTGCCACCTGGAAGGGCAAACATGAGAGCGGCTGTCAGGAGGGGCGGAGGGAAGGGTCCTCCTGGGGATGGAAAGCTACCCAGAGAGCAAGCAAAAGGACCGGCCCACTCAGCGGGGTGATTGACTTCTAACTCTGGAGAACTGGCCAATCATAGGTGACGCCTCATAGGAATGACAAGAGATCCCAGCAGCTTTCTATAAGCTGCGCTCTGAATGGTGGCTTTCCATGAATTTACTCATGGGAGGAAGATGGTGCGAATGGGTTGCGTCCGTCCGTAAGGCCAAGCATTCTGAACTACTCAGATCCTCCCTGAAGCCCAACCCAGGGAAAGGCCCCGAGGTGCGAATGCTGGTGCAGGAATCAGGGCAGGTGCTGAGGGGGGGTGGGGGGACATCAGCGGGACTTAGAAGCTCTCGGAGGCCTGATTTCTACAATGGACGGGAACACAGATCGCCAAAGGGAGCTTTTCTCCAAGGCCTTCGGGGAAGGAGGGAGGCCTGGCCAAGGGTCCCATCTTGTGGAGCTACTTTCCACTGCAAAACATCCACGCAGCCCTCCGTGTGGGAAGGGGCACGTCAGGCGGTGGCGCTGATTCTGGGTCCTTGCCTAACAAGGCCCGGCTGGCCTCCTCCCGCCTCTGTCCCTGCCTCCGCTTTGCCCCCCTCCCAAGACTGGCCCCTCGGCCCCCCGATTGTCCATCTTGTGCTCAGGAGGCCCCTGAGCCCCAAACAGCCTTTGGGGGCTTCCTTTTCCCCTCCCGATTCGGCCCAGCCCACCTCACAAGGGGAGCGTGCGTGCAAGGCACATTGGCTGGAGCTCCCAAAGGAAAGACGAGAGCCACGGTCTGGCAGAAAGAGAGTGGAATAAACTCAGAGGCCCCTGAATCTTCCGTTCCTTCAGCCCGGCAACAGCCCTGGGGGCAGCTGTGGGGACAGAGGCAGGGAGCCCAGGAGAGGGAGCCCCATGATGGCAGGTCTCCACGTGCTGAGTCACCGTTGCCGTTTCTCTAGGGTTCCCCACGGGGTCCGTCCCACCCATCCCGGCAGATCCCAGCCGAGACCTTCGCTCCGGTGTTTCAAGCCACCCACTTTCCTGCCTGGGGATCTGTCACCATGGCGATTGCAATTTCAAGGAAACCCAAACCGGTGCCCCGTTCCTGGTGCAAATGCCGGGAGGGAGGGAGGAAGACGGGAGCTCTCTGCTTTGCCATTCGGGCAGCAACGTGTTCGGCCTCCTTGAGCCCTTTGCAGCGGCCGTCCCAGAGTGGGAGGGAAGCCCTCTGGCCCCCCTGCTCAGGGCTTCCGTGATTCCGTGGCCCTTTTCAGGGCAAGAGTGGACCTTCCCCCCCAACAAGCCGCTGACCAAGAACAGAGGGCAGCTCTGCTCGCTGGAGGGGAAGCAGGAGAAGGGAGAGCCAAGCTGGAAAAACCTTCCTTCATTGGGGAATCTCTCCTCCCCACCCAAGGAAGGTTCCGGGCATGACAATAGAAGCCATCCTGCAGCCATCTCTGCCGAAGGCCCCAAGCGTGGAAGGCTGACAGGCAGGGGATGCAGGGCCTGGAGCCCCTCCAGGGAAGCTCTGTGGCTTCCACCTCTGGGAAGGTCACTTAATAAGCTTTGCTGGTGCGTTAAGAAAGTCCAGGGGACCCTCGCTGAGGGACACCCTGACTAATATTAAGGCTCTCTGTGCAGGGAAATCCAGACTTAACTTTGTGACCCCGCCTTCCCTCTTGGCAAAACAGCAAAAGAAGACAATAAAAGGGAAATCCGTCACTCAAATTATTAAACACCTCTCAAAACTCCCACGCAGGGAGAACGCTGATCAATCTTCCCACTGGACTGATAGCCATTACGACATTGGCAAATCTCTTTTGCTGCCTCCTCCATGCTCAATGCTGCCCTTCCTTCCACACTGTCCGGTTCCAGGTTTCTGACATGCCGTTTAATTCACAGGTACGCCCATTTCTCTGAACCGCGTCCATCTTTGCAACGCTGCATCTACCACCATCACCCTGAGCTTTCCCGGAATGGTCAGGAATCAGGGGCTGGAGCCAACGTGGCCATCTGCTCCCTGTCTTTGCGTGGGCAGCCAGCAGGTGGCAGCACTGATACCTCCACGGCAGGAGTGACCCACGGATGTCTCCTGCAAAGGCTCCTCCTGCCCCTTCGCTCCCACCTCCCAGCCCCGGAAATGAGCCCAGGCGGAAGGGTCCCCACCTGGGTGTGGCATCCAGCCAGCCATCCTAAGAACAGCAACCTCTGGGTGCCTTTGCTGGGGCTCTTTCCTGACCCGGCTTCTCCAGGCAAAACTCAAGGGAAGAATACGGCATTGGAGAAGCGGCAGTCAATGAGAGTCTCAGCCAAAGGGCAGCCGGCCTCTCCCTGGGCCCTGCGCCAATCTCGGCAGGCCAGGAAACGGTGCGGGGGGGCATAAAAGGCTCCCAGGGACAACGGGAGCACTTTGAAGACGGGAGGAGCCATCAGGGCAGCCCCATAGAGGAGGCCTCGCACTACAGACAGGCACACAAAGTGTGTACGCACACACACACACAGAGTGTCTATACGTGCGTGTGTATATAAAACGTACCGTATATTTGCCTATCCTTATCCCTACCTATATACATATATGCCATTTTTTCTTTTTAATTCGCATGGCATCCTGCCTGGGTTCGGTCCCCTGTGAAGAGGTCCCAGCCCTCTTGGGGGGGGGGGGGGGGCAGCCCGACCCCAAGAGCCCCCATGGAGCTTTTCACCAAAGCTGCACTAGGAGCCTTGGAAATGGACGTTGTGAGTCTGGAAGCACAAAAGGACGGGCAGGGCAGGGGAGAAAGAGAGGATGGCCACCCCTGTGGTCTTGTCCTGCCCTGCCTGCGGATGCATTCCCTGGGTGGCCACTGTCCTTGCCCCCCTCCTCTCATTCCTAGCGTTGCCCCCTCCCCTCCCCTCCCCTTCCACACGGCCTCCTTTTGCAGCCATTTCAACAATCAGGGCGTCACGGGGAGGGAGGGGGGCACGCAGCTAATCCCCTGCCCCCCTCAGTCCTGGGAGGGCATCCTCTGAGTTATCCACAGAGCCCAGCTGCTTCCCCCAGGCGAAGCCCCTGGAGTTGGCCCGGGGGGCTCTTCTGCTGGGCGCAGGGGCTCAGGGGCTCAGGGAAGCTCTGCCCGCCTCTCCTCGGAGGGGAGGGTGACTCAGGCACTTCCACCCAGGAAAGGCCAACCCGGAGAGCAGATGATGATCCCCCCGAGGCTCTTCTGTGCTCCCAGCTGCTTTCCTCCCGGCACCTGGGTGGGCAGGCGGAAGGCGCCTCCGGGGGATGCAGCCCTGAACCTCTCAGAAAGAAGGGGGGGAGGGAGAGGGGCTCAGGAGTGGCTCAGGCACGCTGGTCCTCCCACCTGCCCACACGCCAGGCCTCCGCTTTTAGGAGGAGTGGCAGGAGCGGAATGTCCGCCTCTCTGGCAAAACAGAACTGAAAATGTCCAAATCTCATTCCCGGTTCTATCGAGGGATTCGTTTCGGTTCCCTCATCATCACCGGAAGGCCAGAATGCGAGGGACCGAAGTGGACCTTGGGAAAGAGGGGAGGGAAGTGAGGGAAGCGGCCCTGAAGACTCATGCAGAGAAGGAACTCGAGGGCTTGGCGGTCATCGGTGCCATGGACGCTGCAGAAGGCGCCCACTTTGGAGGTCCGAGGCCGCCGTGACCGAAGAGGCCTGGGGTGGGAAAGAGAGGGGCAGCATCTGATCGCTTGGCAGGAAACGTCGTTCACCAAGACCGAGCGAGCGGGTGGCACACAACTGCCAAAACAAAGTCAAACTAAAATCTAACCGTGTTTGACTGTGTGAAGCTGCCAAACCTTCAGTGATCAAATCATGTAATAAACATCACCTGCGCTCGTCAAACGGAGCAGCCTCTGCCCGATTCCTTGAAGCAGAAGCCAGCAGGAGCAACCTTGGTGCCAAGCAGGGCAGTCCGTCTGCCAGCCGCAGGATAACCTGTCTCTCAATGAACGTGGCTCCTAGACCACTCGGCAGGAGCTGCCAACGGAGCCGGAGCCCAGGGCAGCCGCTGAGCACTGGCACATCGTCAAATGAGGAGCCGAAATGCCACGCAAAGTTGCTCAGCAGCCCAGGAGTCCCGGCCTGCCAGAGCAGCAGGAGCCTCCTCAAGAGCCCCCCGTCCAAAAGCAGGCCAGGCCTCCTGAGAAATGGTCCTGCTGACCTGAACCCGGGTCCCGGGCTCCCCAGGCCAGGGGCCTGGACCCAAAGGGCAGGGGATGAGCAAGCAAGTGGCCTGTGGCCGGTGTCAGCCTGGGGATAGCACTGGAAGGGAGCTCCTAGAGAGGAAAGGATCAGCGGCCTCTGCCAAATCTTGGGCTAATCTTCGGGGACTGGCCCGTTCTACGCGGCGTCAATCTGGATTTGCCTGGATATCCCTGAAGGCCTCCTTGGGGCCCCCTCTGGACCCTTTGGGCTTCCCGTCCTTGTAAACCAAGGCCAGCTTGTCCCAGCCCTGCGCTCTCCCCCCAACCCCAGACGCTCCCCTTGCCCCTCCCGAAGGAGGCGGCCTAGTGGCCGAAAGGGCTTGGAGGCGTAACCGCTAGGTGTCTCCCCATCTGGGAGTCCCAACCCCTCGCTCGGATGCTTCCTCCATTGCC
The DNA here is from genome assembly GCA_039707465.1 of Rhabdophis nuchalis. Taxonomy (NCBI): domain Eukaryota; kingdom Metazoa; phylum Chordata; class Lepidosauria; order Squamata; family Natricidae; genus Rhabdophis; species Rhabdophis nuchalis. The sequence goes on along the minus strand of CM077653.1, from coordinate 575,419 downwards.
GACCATTAACAGAGGGCCTCTCCCACCAAGTCCTTTCTTATCATCAAGGCTCCTTGCCCCAAAATGATGTGCATTTTGTAGCTTCGTATTTCTATACATACTGTACACACGTACACACACAAACACACACACGAGTCCAAACACATGCACACATATGTCCTTCTTTAACTCCTCGTCATCCAACGGTCCAACCACCTCTCTGACTGACTTCTTCTTCCAAGGAATTCAGCTTTATTGGGTGCCTGGAAGATTTTAATGCTGGGCTTCTCAAAATGCCTTTTTGAGAATTCTCAGAGACTTCTGACACACTCTTTGCGGGTGAAATGCAGATCCCTCAACAGCCTTTTTGAAATCTATGGTCTTCTTGTGTTGTATATTCAAAGATATGTGCTCCCTTTTGTTCTTATTAGGCAACAATTCCACTATCTAATTCTAAAGGAAGTTTTGTTTTTGTTTTCCTGACACCTCTCGGAGATGATGGTATTTAACCTGAGAACGGTGTGCATTAGAGCTGATCTGGCATGGTTTGTTTATATATCATCCCCCGGTGTTCTTGGAAGGATTGGCATCTGGACTCCTTCTTCAACCACACCGTGGCCAGGGGCTTTTAGGGGTGAGGGGAAAAACCCAGATCTACGTAGTTTCTGGCGCATGAATTATCCCCTCGAGATCCTGGCTGGCTCTCCTGTGTGCTCCCAGCCTGCTTCTTCTATCCTGCCTCCACTTGGATGATCAAAGGCATTTTCATCCTCACCTAGGGAGGATGACTCACCTCAAGGTGATCTCTCCTTGCTCAGCCGGCTAAAGGACAGGTCGGGACGCATCCCAGGGCGTGCTCGCGAGCGACAGGCCCCGGGACTTAGCTGGCACCTCCCAAAGCAGCACCAGGGTGCTTAACCTGGATGGCTTTCAGGAAGAGAAGGCGTGGGGTGCCTTGGCTCGGGCCCCAATTGGCAATCCCTTCCGGAGGAATCTGCCTCTGCGTCTAATCGCTCCTTTTACTCCGCTGAAGCCAGAAAACCGGGCGCTTGGCAGAGCCTGCTAACACCAGCGGCTTCTGACCCTGAAGCTTCCCCTGGTCTGAAGAGGAAGCCAGGGGGCAGAAGCATGTTCGCAATATAATGGTTTGTTTAATTTAAATATGTTGAGCAAGAATCTCTGGACCAAAATCTCCTTTAAAAGCAGAGCATCTTTGAAACACTGAAGGCAGAAAAAGGAGAAGCGCCATCTTCTGGATATATATTGTAATGGCACAAGGAATTCTTCTCACACCCGACTGCCACATACTCAGGCTGAAGAGGCCGGAGCCTCCTAAAGGCTATTTGCAATGGCCAATGGTAATAAGCCTCCAGCAGTAGTTTTAGAGTTTGCATTTCCACTGTATGAGAAAGCATTTCTTTTCCATAAATTTCCCATCACCAAACCTCACAAATGTTTCCAAATCCTAGTTATATTACAAGAGAGGAAGAAAAAAAAACCTCCCTTAATGGGTTTGTTCTGGTTCCGGTATTATTTTGATTGGGCTCTTCTGTGTCTTTTCTATAAGACTTCTGAGGTGGGCTGCTAAGAGCTGCGGCAGGTCAAGAGGCCGATCTACATAGGGAGGCTCTGAGCTGCTTCTCCCAAGAGCCAAGCAGGGCATCGGAGACAGGTTGGGCCAACTCCTCCTTTCTGTATCCCTGCCAGCTCAGAAAAGACCAGCTTGTAACGCCAATGGGCATCACTTTGTACTTGCTTATTCCAAACTGCACTTTCTATTTCCACTTTACTACAGTAGTTTAGAGATCTTTCTGAGGCTCCTCTTTTTAATCAAGAGCACAAATACCCTGAGGTTCTCGGGAAACCTGGTCACCTTGTTCTCCCTTGTGATAGTTTGCAAACACCTGCAGGAAGCACAGAAGGCAGACATGGACCGAAGGAAGGTGCTCCTGGCCAGATCCATTTCAGTTGGGTTTTAGGACCCAAATTACCTTGGAGAATGTGAGCTACTGTGAGGGATCTGGAACCTTTCAAATTAACTTCTGACAAGCATTTTCTATGCCATTTGCAGCAATCAAGCCAGAGGTTCCCATGGAAACCAGGGCAAAGCAGAGGGAAATTGGGGTGACAGAAGCTGCACAGCGACTTCTTGGGGAGCCTTGGGTTACCTGCAGGGGCTTCCAAAAGACCCCCTTCAACCTGGAGGTGACGCCTTCCCCCCATCTCCCCATTGCTTGCTTTGGGGAACCCCCTCGGCTGCATTCCAACAAGAGCAGACTCCTTTCTCCTTAGTTCTGACACTTGCATGAGCCCAGCTCAGTTTCCCCAATGTTTAACCATACCGTGCCAAACCTCCAGCTTGCTCTGTGCAGACGAAGGCGGGCCTTGGCCAAGGCTCAGGAATGGGACACACGGAGGGCTCTTTTTTTTAAACCAGCACACTGTTTTCCTACCTACCTTCCCTTCTAATGCATGTCTCAGAAGACTGAGGGGCTCCAGACAGCATGGACAGAAATGAGTAGTAGAGCAGTGGTGTCCAAACCTGGGAACTTTTAAGACTTGTGGACTTCAACTTCCAGAATTCCCCAGCCAGCCAGCCATTCTGGATGGGGAATCTTGGGAGTTGAAGTCCACAGGTCTTAAAGCTCCCAAGTTTGAACACCCCTGGAATAGAGTATTTCAGACTAAAACCCTGAGCTCACCAACTCCTTTCACATCCACTACTAGCAGACCTCTGAGACTACACAGCTTAACTCAAAGGCAGATGCCCCTTGCAAGCACACATTTTTGCAGCTGTCATTTTCTTCCTCTCGAAAGTCTCACTTCTGTTTTGATGGGTCTTGCATTGAGGAACCAACTGTGGCTTCTCACAAGTCCACGTGCAGAGTTTGAACTCACCATTTCCCCAGGCAGAACCACTCTTGTCCTAGGAGGAGTGGAACAGCACGTTTTTCATAGTCAGAAGCACAGCCTGATGAAGACAATAGGGTCAGGCTGATGCTGCCGATTGCCAGAAAACATCTGGAAACTGCTCTCTGCTGGAGGCCAAGTCCCAGGGCTTTCATCAGCCTTGGGATGGCAGCATTTTAAGTCAACCTTCTGGCTTGGCTTTGGGGTCGTCCTTGGCCAGAACCTGCCGTGGAAGCACTGTGTCATGTGGTGCCACTCCAGGCATCTTTTGGCTTTGCATAGACCAGAATGCGATCATGGTTCACCCATCACACCAGCCGAGCAAGACAAGCGACAGTCATGAGCCTCATATTTGGGAATTCCACAACCTACAGTCTCACTGAGCCAACCAGTTAGAAAAAAAGATTAACAGAGTTTCTGCTGAAGATGACACTTTGAGGGCCTTGTTTATATTAAGCATTCATATCCTCAAGCTTCCCGATCCTCTGACCAGCATTCCTAACATCTGCAAGCAGGCTTGTCCCTTAAGGGCTGTTCCCATTGCCACCCTCGCCCTGCTCCCTTCGGTGGCAACATTTAGGAAGCAGCCTCTGAGCTGCCCAGGCAGCTGTGAACTACCGACTCAGGATCCATCGCCAAGCCTGTCAGAGCCATAATTATTCTTCCTTGCTGAAGACAAAATATGTTTCTCTCTGAACATAAACACCTTGGAACACCATTATTCTGGAAACAGTTACCTTATTCTTACTATATTTTAAAGAGTGAGGAAGAAAATTTCCAAGGGCTGCCGTGTGGGAAAAGGACAAGGAGGCTCCGTCCCTTCTTAGCCTTAGGGGCCTTTTGGGGGTTTAACTCCAAGAAGTTAAAATGATGGCAATTCCTACCACCGAAAAACCAGAATAGCTCCTTCTGGGGTCGCTGTACTTCGGATCTGGAGTGCCAAAAGATAAGTAAGGATGGCCAATGCACAGAATTGCAGCTGTGCAGGAAACCTCTCCTGCAGCTGGAATTGAATGGAACTGGAAAAGGCCAGCATTCAATAATTATTATTTTTTTTTAAAGGAAAAGGCCAGCATTTTGCCCAGTGGCACAGAGAAGGCTGGTCCCTGCCTGGCACTTTGCAACATGCCCGCCCTTTCCCTGAGCGTTGGGGTTGCATCCCATGGGGCAGGAGCCACTTTGCAGTACTGAAAGGAGACGGGTACAAGATGCTCCACAGATGCTCTTCGTATCCCACTTTGCCTTTCGAAATATCGCAGGCCCCCAAAGAGTAACTCCCTCCCCCCTCCAGAAGACGAAGATCTTCCTGCCTTGCAGCTCAGCTGTCCTCCTGTGATGCTCTGGGCACCCAGCCAATTAGCAAAGGTCTCCTAAAATCCTCTCCGTGGCTGGAGTTGCAAGAGAGTGACGTGGATGGGTGGCCAAGAAGATCGAACGAGGGAGCCACCAACCCATCCCCTTGGATGCCTCCTTCTGTCCTCCAGAGAGAAAGGAAAGGCTGAAGGTGCACATGGAAAAGCCCACCCACCCCCGCTCACCGGGGGGGGGGGGGGGAGGTGAAGTGGGCCCTCCAAGCAGAGAGACAATCGCGGGATGAAAAGAGCTCAGCGAGCCCAGAAGCACAAAGTCCCTGGCAATCCATTGTTCACCATCCTTGAGCTTCCCTTTAGCCCAGCCCAAGCTCCCCAACTAAGGACAGATGTGGCCCAGCTGCTGGAGGGTTCCTCCACTGCCCCTCCATCTCCTTCTCTTCCTCTGGGGCTCCTCCTTGGAGGCCAGCCCTCAAGCGCAGCCTCCTCCGCTCTGCAGCAGAGAAAATGCCTTCCGCTCCTGGCAGGGCAGGGCGGGAGGCCGCAGAGGGCGAGGGACATTCGGCTGAGCTGTCCTAACCACCGGAGCTCTTGCATCAGGCCCAGAAATGCCTCGGCTGCTGCTGGCAGAAGTTTCCCCTCTCCCAGGGCAAAAGCCAGGCTGCCAGGAAGAGCTCAGGGCCACACAGCTTCCCCACCACCACCACCACCACCACCACCGCTCTCCCCACGGAAGGGTCACCTCCCAAAGATCGCATGGACATTAAGGACTCTCAGGTTGTGAGATACCTGACACAAGTGCACAGGTGCCCTCCTTCCCTTGATCAGGCCGTCTTCCCTCTTCCAACCAGCTTGGGACCTCAAAGTGGGTTTAGGCACAACTGTCCAACAGCATTTTCTTTCTGCTTGTCCCTTTCTCTTCCCTCCTCTCCCTCTCCCTCTCCCTCTCCCTCCTTGTTTTCATCTAGAGCCACGGAGCAGCAAACCCTGAATCTGAGGGCGCAGAGCACTTCCATCCTGGGAAGAAAAAACAGGAAGAGCAGGAGGAAAAGGAGGCCGAGGTCACTGGAGAAGAACCCTCTGGGCGTATCTGAGAAGCAGACAAAGCACCAGCATCTCATCCATGGCTCCACATGAACCTGAACAAGTCGAGTGCCTCAGGGCTGATCAACACCTGGATGAAGTACTTGCAAGCAACAGGTAGAAAAGAAGAAGAGGAAGGTTGGCTAAAAGAAATCATTCCAGGCGTCCCACTCCAGAAGCTCTGCATTTCCTGAAAGCTGAAGCCAGGCCGGGCCCAGACACCAGGAGGCTTCCCTGCACTGGACCGGCAGGAGAACCTTTGGCGGTGCCGCTTGGTGCCCCCCTGGGCAACACTGAGCTTCATTCCACGGCTAAACAAAGAGCTCTCGGCCTTCTCTCCTCATCCCCCCCCCCCCCGGCTGAAACATCCCTTTATCAGAATGGCCCAAAGCAGGCTGGGAGCCCAAAGGAGCAGGGCCAGCTCCTCTTATCAGCCAGGACTTCACGTCCAGCCCCCTCCCTCCTCCCACGAATGTTTGGCCTTGTTTGTTCCAGAACGGGGCTGGCTGCGCATGGTGCGCCTGAGGGCAGGAAGCCTCAGTGCAGCCTCGAGAAAGCCCTGGGGAAGGGAAGGAGCCTCAGCCTTGCAATGCGCAGGGGGGCCTTGGGGCAGGCCGTACACCCCCACCACCTCCATTTGTCCTCTATTTGCGCCAAGGCAGCAGCCCAGGATACGGGCTAAAAATTGCTCCTGTATGAGGTTTCGATAAAAATACACGTGTTTACAGGAAAAGCTCCATACAGTCCCAATGATTCACTGGGCAGGAATGCTCCGGTGGCTGCCATGGAAAAGCCGGGAGATGAAAGGGCTGCATCTACCCCTCCATGCCATAGGGGGGGGGGGAGGGAGGCCTAGAGCACCCCCAGTGCTGACTGTGGCTTCCTCCCACAGAGCACTGAAGAAGGGGGGGGGGGGAATTGGCCCAAGAGCAAAGAAGGGAGAAGGCCCCCCAAGGGGACCAGAGCTCAGCCTCCACCCCACTGCACTGGGTTGCAAACTAAAACGGCTCACACCTGACCTTCTGCCCCCCCCCTGGGCCCCCCAGGGAAACAGCCCCCTCCCTATCAGGAGTTTTGTCTGAAGAGCGCACACACACACACACACACAGGCACAGAGATAAGAGAAGCTGGCTCTGTTGTGTTACACGCACAAACACAAACACACCCAGACGGGAGAGTCCACAGTCACAATAGGAGCCCAGCCCTTGACCTCCCTGCGTCAGGCAAGAGGAGGGGGAGGGAGGGGGGGGCTGCTCTAATTGCAAGGCCTCCCATTCTAGCTCCTGTCGCTGCAGACCCAGAGCTCAAACGCTGCTGCGTTTCCCAAGACGGCTCCTCGCTCACTCGGCCCCTGGAGGGAAACTGAAGGCCAGGTGTTCCCTTGCTCCTCCGACTGCAGCGCCAGGCAATTATTCCATGGATCCAGGAAGAGTTCCTCTTGTCTGTGTTATTACTAAACAGGGCCCATTTCTCGCTGTGTGTTTTTAAACCACCTTTTCAGCTGTATCCAAGTTCCGAAACAGGATTCCCGTCTCTCTGGATTGGGAAGGCTCCTTTGGGTTTCCCACTGCTGACACTTTACTGGCACCGATGGGACGGAGGTTTAGCACACAAGCCAAGGAAAGCAGCCACGTCAGGACATCCGATCGTTATTCCACATACATTTTCATCACTGAGGTTTTCAAGGTGTTTGTCCCAAAAGTATACAATTCCTTTAATCCCGTCTCAATTTCATGTAGCACAAGAAGTGATCAAGGCTTCCAACTAGTTAGTACAATATTAAAACGTCTTCCCCAAATGGAAAAAAACTGGACGATCAGTTCTCCCAATATTATGCTGTTCGGTTATAACTTCCTTGCCTGCTTCATAAATCATATTCATTGCTGGGAGGGAGGAGGGACTCATGGACACCTGGGGATGGACAGAGGTGAGCCGGTAAAACTCAACTCCTATTTTCTCTCTCTCTCTCTCTCAGCTGTAGGTGAGCCTCAGGATGCCCCTGGGGGAAGGAGGGGAGGGAGGAAGCTCCGCCGGAGGAGGAGGGGGAGGACGCAGCTCACTCAAGCAAATAGGGATCTCCAAGCCCAGAGGGATCCCGTTCTAGAGGAGTGAAGGAGCTGCCGCTCTCAGCCACCCCCAAGAACAGGTTATGCGCCTGGTCTCCTCATGCTGACCCTGCAGACTCATGCTGACCCTGCCTTCGCTTTGTGCATCGTGTGGGCTAGACAACCTTTGTGATAATCACAAACAGAGACCAGGGCTAGAAAATATCTGAGTTGACACATGTTCCACTTTTAAATGCCCAACGACTGATTATGGATGGCAAATGTGAGATGCCTTCTCCAAAAAAGGTGCATCGATTCCTTTTCCAGAGTTAGTAACCATGATGAGACGGAGCCTTGTGCAACCAGTTAAGGACAGCCGCCTTCCGCAGGCTCCCCCTCGCCTGCCTGGTGACTAGCCCTGATAGAGGGATTGTCCCCAGGGCGGCTTCCAGACAACCAGCCTTTTGTCAAAATTAAAACCATCTGCCACTGGCCGAAATGCAGGATCTTGACACTCCCAAATTGCTGGTTCCTGTTGCAACTTGAATAGGGCGAAAGCAGAGAGATTGCACAAGCTCATCAGAAAAGCATCCCAGGCAAAAGCCGCAAGTGGAAAACAGCAAAAGTTGCCCACAGTCCTGGGAATGCGGCTTCAGACATTCCGCGGGATTCCAGGGTGCTTTGATCCCACACAAGCATGGCTTCTTCGTCTCTGCCGTGCGGGAAACGAGGATGCCGCCACCGCTGGGATCCGGATCCTGACTGCTGTGAGGAGGCCTGCAGGCTCCAGAGACGGCCAGGAGGGTTAACAGCCGTTAGCAGCAGCAGCAGCCACTCTCACCGCCATCTGCTTTGCTCCTGAGGAAGACCACGCGAAACGCCTCCATCGCCCTCGGCCTTCCTTCTTCCCTGCTTGGGGTAAGAAACCGTGGCAGCAGCTTCCCCAACTGGGGCCGCATGCATCCCAGTGGGGTTGAACTTCAAAGGGGAAACCAGGGAAGGGCCTGGTGCTTCGAATGTCGGCAGTCATATCACCTCATCTGACCGGAATGGAGCCGGGTGTCAAAAGGGGTCAAAATCTACGCTCCGTCTCTGTCAGTCCTTGCAAGCCACCTGCGCTTCTGCCCCATCCTTGCAAGGCTTCCCAGGTTGCTACCCAGTCTCCAAGTTGCTTTCTTTTTCAGGAAATAAGTTTGGTCAGACCATGCAGGTAGTCCTCGTATAATGACTGCTTGTTCAGCGACCATTTGAAGTGACTCTGGCACTAAACAATCGGTGCTCGTGGCCAGTCCTCGAAGTTACAGCCAATGAAAGATTCCTGTGGCCGCACGATCAAAATGCACAGCACAGATTCAGCTCAGCCACCGTGATAAGCAGCCCATTCTGGACCCTCTTCTCTTATTTGGGGAAATGCTACTGTGAGCAAGAATAATTCTAGAAACCTATGGGCAAAAATAGATTCACAATATGATAATGCGGAATATTTGCTATGGGGGAATCTGAGCCATTTCAGAGAATATGATTATTTTTATTTATTTTTTAATGAAGTTTTATTTAGAATAAAAAAAGAATACTCATGGCTGGAGGAGGAGATTCCTGGCTTTTTCAAGTTGAGAAATTAAAAAAAAAACATGACTTCAGTAGCCTGGCCCTTTGGGGACTTTGAAGAGAGCATCCCCAGACCAGGAGGGTCCCTTGCCTCATGGCTGAGGAGGGCTTGGTTCCCTGCAGGGAACACACACACACACACACACACACACACACACACACACACACACACACACGGTCTTTGGGGTGTGTTGCTGTGGAACCAGGTTTGCATCCAGCTGATCTGCTTTGAGGCGACAAGGGGACCTACAAGGGACACCAGCTAAGAGGGAGCTCATCCCCTGGCAAGGGACTCAGGAGTTTCTTTTTGGCTGGCTTGGCAGTTCACCTACCTTCCGCCCCTCCCTCATCCCAAAGAAACCCAGCAGGAGGGTCTTCCCTTCCCCCTGGAGGAGCAGCAGCTGGGCCTGGTGAGAGTGGAAGGGAAGAGTGTGGCCATGGTCTATTGCCAAGGAAATGCACCCCTTGGCTGCCGGTTCCCTGTGAGAGAAAGGGCGTTTCAGCCAGCTGAAAGAATCAGCCTTTTGTTATCCAGCTCCAGCCATTCGGACAGTGATTAGCACGGCCAGAAACAGGACGTCACACCACACAAAATACCTTTTGCTTCTTTATGGCTGGGCGACTGCCTGGATTCGGACAATTCTGGCTTGTTCAATAAACCATGGCTACGAAGCCCATGTATGCAGGCGATCACCCCCACTCTCTTAAGAGGAATGAAGGCACCCAACTCCAGGGCTGCCTTGGATCGTACACACGTCAACTGGGCCAACATAACACACTTCAATGTTGTGCAGTGACGGTTTACGACAGCATGCTGACTCCTTCTATCCATTTATATAGATCCATCCTTCACACAGCCTGCTCCCTCATCCTATCAGCCAGACTGAACGGGAACATGCTTTCAAATTTGCAAAGGAAGAAGAGAAAGGAGTTTCTGCTACAGATTCCTAGAATTGAGGAGGGCCACTACTCACAAAACAATCGGAGCTGGCTCCCCTTCATCCAATATATCTGCATTGGATTATTTGCCTGCAGAAATGAAATATCCTACACCGATCCATTGTCAGCTTGTTTCCTGTTCTTAACAGCGTCACTTTGAATTTTTCAGGTATTTGGAGGTAGGGCCTATCCACAGGCTTCGTAAGGTAAAAAGACAAAGTTCCTAGCGATTTCATGGACACATCCACATAATTTTCTTGACAACGATGCTGAATCACCTTCTTTGGAAAAGTGTGTTTTGCTTCCAGTCTGAAGCTGTCTGGTGCTCCCAGGCCCACAGAAACCAGGCCTGTAAAACTGGAAGACTGTAGCATCCACCAGGCTGGCAAGGATCCCTCCCAAAAGCTCAAGTCCCAAGAGACAATCCAAACCTCCCTCCACTTTCTTAGGAAACAGTCCGAGAATTCCTTCAGACAAACCCTAAATCCACCCGTGATGGATCGCGGAGGTGTTAGCTGAGTAAAAGTCTGGCCATTTATGAGAACTATCCCCAATCAATCAGGGACTGAAGTGGTTGCTGGTTCCTCCATGGGTTGCGCAGGGCGGGGCAGAGAAAGGCTCAGAATAATCAGCACATCCAGAGACGCAGGAGGGGAGAACGTTTGGGAAAGTGTTCAGAGTGGATTCGTGGAACTGTGAGATAAGAGCCGGTGTGTGTGTGTGTGGGGGGGGGGGTAAGGACGGTGGACGAGGGGAATCCTGGTCACTCTTGCTAACTCTTAACATTTTCCAGAAGACGGAAGAAAAGGCCGGGAGGTTTGCTCTCCTAGGTCTTATCCCAACCGACAGAGAGGAGCTGACTGGGCAAAGCAACAGGAACCTCGGCAGAAAGTCATCTTATCACCTTGGATTTCACAAATATTGCAGCCAACGAAATGGGAACAGGGCTGTCCTCGCTCTCTCTGCTAAGGAGGGGCCCGTTTCAACAAGCTTCAAAGAAGCCGTAGGAGGCAGGGCAGCAGGGTCCTCAGGCAGAGGACAATGCAAAAAGGTTTGAGATCCCCCCAGAAGCCCAATCACAGAGCTCCCTGCCACCAGGAGGAAGGCAGCCACGAAACCGATGCTCAGGCGCAAACATGAAAGGGGAATCTATGGGAAATGGGGGGGGGGGGCGGCTGGGCTCACGAAGGAAAGACGGTGCCTGCAGAAATAAGGGCTGAAGCACCAAAGGAGCCGAGGCCTGCAAGGGGAGGGAACTGTAAGGAAAAGGGGGGAGGGGGGGCTTCTGTCCAGAGGAGAAGGTCAGGCGGCAACAGGGGGCCAAAGAAGCGCCTCAATTCCTGCTTTCCGTTAGATTTCTCCCCACAGGGGAGCCCTGGTCAAGTGGGCAGAACAAGCCACCGGCCACTTGGAGCAGCAAACCACCCTAAGGGCCAAAATGGTTGAAAGAACTCCTGGCCAACCCGTGAACTTAAGCACCCTCCACACTGAAGGGCCTTGACCTGCGTCAGCTCCTTCCTGTCCTGCCTGGAGACCCCTGGAAGGCGAGGCCACTGCCTGCCCAGGGAGCTGAAGGGTGGGAAAGGGGGCCCAGGCCCACGAGAGGCTGCTTCATGCAGGGATTGGACAAACCTTTGAAGCCGCTGGCCTGGGAATATGTTTAATTGACCCCGCTGCTCAGCACAAGCCAGCATGCGTTTATTAAAAAAGCACAAGACACGCCAAACAAGCTCATCCGCTTTTTAGACAGAGTAACCTGTTAGTTGACCAAAAGAATGTCAGGGATATAATCACAAGTTCAGCAAAGCATCTGAAGAGCCTGCTTTGAAATCCTAAGAAAGAGAACAACACAATGTGGGCTGGACTCTGCTGTCACTGGGCAGGTACAGGACTGGTTGAACAATCCTAACACACACACACACACACACACACACACACACACACAGTTCTGGGTCAAGTGGGAAAAGGGTATAGAGTGGCATACCATAAAGTTGTGTTCTAGGTCTTTCTCTCTGCAATATTGGAAAATAGGGTTATGAAATTTATGGTGGACCCAGAGGGACAGCAAACACATTAGAGGCCAGGCTCAGATTCCAGGGCCTTCCTGAGCCCCACAGCGAGAAGATGCCGAAAGGAGGAATTCCAGCAGAGACGAAGATAAAGTTCCCACCTTTGGGTGGGAAACAGAAGCATAATGAGGACAGAAGGGGACAGACGAGAGTGGCAAGCGATGCGTTTCAAATTATCTGCGTCTTGGGAAATCAAAATATGATGACCATGGTGACATAAATAAAAGATGAAGGTGTAAGCCAAAGCATGACGCAGCTGCAAGCAAGGCAAATGCACTCCAAGAAATGCAACCAGTATTCTGCATTTATCCCAGTGGCCTAGATTTCCACCTGCCATAAGACTTGCTGTTGAAAGTCTTGGGGGGGACATGAGGTATGTTTAGCCCAAAGAAGAGAAGGCTGAGGGAGATTTTGAAGGGCCGTCCTAGAGACAAGGGGCTCCTCCGTCTCTTCAGTGCCAGCCCAGAAAGAACCTGGCTTTAAATGATAGGGAACTCGCTTGCAAACTGGCTGTCAGGGAGACCCTCCTTAGTGGCGGTGGGGGAGTCTCCTATCCTGGACTTTGGTTTTTTCCAGAGAAAACACCTTTGAGACAACCAAAATCTGGATGACTCTCCACAGATATTCTACCATCCTGGCATGTTTAAGCGGACGTTGGGTGGCCATCGTCAAGGCCCCGGGGCAAGGAGCAGAGCTTCTTCCACCCACTGTATGCTAAGACTTATCCATCTGGTGCCCCCAGACATTCTGGACCGCTATCCTCTCTTTGCCATCGGTGGCTTCATACAATTTTTTCTGTAGGAACTACATTCTTTCTGCCTGCAGAGCTCTTCCCCTTCCGAATCGTCCCTGTCCCAGAGCACAAAAGGGCTTCATCCCATGCAGGAGATTCTGGCTGTGAAAGCAATTTCAAAGCTATGCCAGCCTCCCATCCTGCCCCCTCCCCACCTCTCCTCCCGAGTCACAGGTACCCTTGTTGCCATGGTGAAAGCTGGGAGGCATCTGTTTTGCAGTCCACGCAGTTCCTTGCTTGACTGGCACTTACTGGTTCCAGGTGCCTGAGACTCACTGCTGCTTCAGCACCTGTCCTCTTTCTGCAGCCTCAGGACCTCCGAATATGTCAGGCTACAAATTTCACCCACCAACCTAAGCGAAAAGACCTCGGTCCACGGGACTTAAACTCACGTTTGCCCTCATCAAAATCTAAAGCGCTCCAGTTGTTTGGGTGCCACTTTTAAACCGCAGAATAACCGCCAATGCACGGTTATTCCATCGATGCAGAGTTCACACCTACCTCCAAAATAACTTGTTCTCCAGTTGCACACACCCAGGTAATCCCCTTCGGTATAAATCAAGGCACTATTACCTTCTCAAGCAAATTTACTAATTTCCTCCCATAGACTCGCCTCGCAAGAATAATTGGTGAAGCAAAAATCCCCCTGCTGATGGTCAGCCCACCGACAGATCTCTAGGAATCTCAGGTGAAACGACACTCTCTACTAAGTTGGCAAACCCTCTCTTCCAAAACAGAAGAGAAAGGGTCGTGAAAACAGAGCTCAGCCTTTCTTCTCCCCAATTCCAAAACTCTGCACCCAGGACAACCTTCTGCAGTAGGTGTCTTCTTAGCTCCTTCTCTTTCTTCTCCTTTCCTCTCCTTCTGTTATTTATGCCAAGAGCAATAAAGAGCAACACTCAACAAAACACTGGCTGAAGTGCCTTTTGGTTTTTACTCAGTCTTGGGGGAAATGTTACAGTATCGCTCTTGTTCTGCGGAGGACAATAAGAGCCCCTGATGAGCAGGGAGGCTGCGAGAGCCTTGCGGTCTTGGTCGTTATCAGGAAGGCCAAGCAAAAGACCCATCATGCTGAGCCTCTTCTCGCCGGGCCAGTGAAAATAACAGGCTCCTCCAGAGAACTTGGAACACGCACAGGGACCAACAGCTAAACAACTCCCAGCAGCCTCTCAGCAACGGCACACAACTTTAAGCCACAATTTTCAGGGTCCCCGGGAACAACGGGCGAGCGGTTCCATCCACTGAATCGCGCTGCACAGATTGAGCACTTCCAGAGAATGCTTACGCCCACAACACCCTTTGAGCTGAAATAATTATCCAGAGCCCAGATAAAGTAGTTAATAGCCAAAAAGTATTTAACACATCCTTCCACCTCTCAAAAAGCACCCAGGGAATCACTGAGAGAAGAGGCTGGCAGCCGCTCTCGGCTCCTTTCCCCATCAGCTGAAGCCGCCTTCTCTACAGAGGCTCCCTTGCAAGCCTGCCTCCCAGAGAGAAGAAGCCGCAGGCACCGGGGGTGCTGCTAAAGGAGGGGGCTTCTGATCAATGGCAAGGAGGCCCCCCACAAGATCCAGCAGGAGGGGAAGGTCCGGCGTCTGTGGGGCCGGTCAGATCCGAAGCCCAGGGCAAGTGGAAGGAACTGCCGGAGCGCCTTGTTCAGGAGGCACAAGGGTCTCTCTGGCACGCCAGGAAGGAGCAGAAGCGCGAGAGGGGAGGACGCTTCCTCTCATGCCCACCAGCCAATCAGGCAGCCGAACAGCTGATCTGCCCTGCGCCGCCTGCCGCCTCCATCCTAGAGGGGGGCTTTAAACAGGGTACAACAGAGCTGCCTTTCCCTGGTGGGGCCTACAAAAGACTCCCCCGACAGACAGGCTGTCCTTTCAGCAAAGTAGCCACAAAATACGTAGAATTATCCCACCGAAGAAACCAAACCCAAACCCCCATATCTTATTTTTACCTCCACTACTGGCAGGTGCGAAGCCACAAAGGGAAGCTGCTGAAGGGCAAGCTCTAGCAAGGCAGCCCTTCCCCCTTCAGTCACCAGGCCTGGACCTGAAGCCCACTCCGTTACCTCTTTCTCTTGCTCAGCTCAAGGATGTGGAAACGGTCTCTCCTTTCCCAAATGACTGGGAGGGAGGCGAGAGACATCGGACATAGGACTCAGTGGGCCTTTCGGAGAACGCAGGCAAAAAGCAGCTCCAGCCCAGAGCCTTCCCAGTCCTTCGTCCACTCCCACTGAACAGCCGGGAGCCCTCAGAACAGTGCAAGGGTAACGGGGGCGGGGGCGTTCTGCTCGCCCCACCACCACAGGACCCTTGGGAGCCTGCACTCCGGACTGTGAGCCATGGCACATAGGGAGGGACTTGGGCATCAGCCGGGCCCTCTTGTTACATGTGAGATTCCAAAGAAAAGCATAAGAGCCTCGGCCACCAAAGGGGTCGGCATTCAAGGGCCTGCGGGATATTGGCATGGTGGGTGAGTCTCTCTGCATCCCATGCCCTTCCCTTTGTCCTGGGAGGAGGAAGAGGAGGAGGGCAGCTTTAGATCCTCACTCTCTAGCTCTTCTTGAATGCCAACCTTTTTGAACGTTGATGCCAATTGCTGTATTTGTCTCATAAAACAATTTTGATAAGCAACCTTTGGATTCTCCCATGATTTTCATCATCACAGTTAGACATTTCCAAAACTCTTAAAAGTAAAGCCTAATTCCAAATTCATTATTATTCCAGTCCTCCTCCTTTTTGTGCTGCTTTTGAAACTTGAAGAATGAGAATAGGGCACATCCCTTTATTAACCTCTGTTGATGCTGTGGAAGTTCTTTCTTCTGAAGAACAGAATCAAAATATTTCAGATAATACACATTGAAATAAACTTCTACAACTTTGAAACTATTGGAAAAAAAACCCCTTTATTATAAAATTGAAGTGCATTTTTCAAAGAATGTCCCAGGGTCCCAGCTTTTTTTTTAAAGAATGCCCCATAACCCTCTCTGTCTACTTAAGGCAGGTAAGCCCGTCTCCAGGCAGGATTCCTGTCAGAGTGTTTAGCCTTGGGGGGGGGGGGGTTTCCCCATAATAAATAAATAAATAAATTTAATTTGTAAACCGCTCTCTCCCCCCAAAGGGACTTGAGGCTGTGCACAGGGAATTAAAAATACATATACAAACAACAAACATTATAATACAATTTAAAACGAATTAAACCTAGACCCTGCGCTAAAATCCCAAACTAGCTAAAACTAATGCCCCTAAAAATCCCTAATAAAATAGTTTGAAATATTCAGCTAGGGATAATGGGTCAATTAACCCAAGCCAGCCAGGCAGAAGAAGTGAGTTTTTAGTTTTTGACAGAAGGAGCGGAGGTCCGTAGTTGTTCTAATTTCGGGGGGAAGGTCGTTCCAGAGGGTCGGGCCCGCCACAGAGGAGGCCCTTCCCCTGGACGTCGCCCGCTGACATAGCCTAGTGGACGGCACCCGGAGAAGTCCCTCTCTGTGGGAGCGGATCGGCCGAAGGGATGTATGACCTTCTTTCTACTCCAAATCTAACCCCTGACTGAACCATTCAAACTCTCTGGTGGAATATGTAAACCATCGTGCATTTGTTTCTACATCTGTTTGAGGCCAGTCCGCGCTCTCTGAATCACTGCAAGGACCATCTCCAGTAAAGACCACCAAACTCAGAAGCTAGAGAAATCCTGCATGAACAACCTTTTGCTCATCAAGGTCTCCTTAGGAAACGTAGCTGAGCTTCAAGGACCAAAGAAATGGAGAGGAAAAAAGAGATTTTGTCTGCAGAAGGGCACATTTTTCAGACTGATCAGAGGCTCGGCTTTTAATGAGCAATGTTTCCTCTCCACTCAGGAGTCGAACTTAATCAGGTTCAGGATGCATTTCAGATGCCAGTCAATGTCTCTGATCCCACAAACCACTATATTTCTCTACCAAGGATTTTAAACACAGGAAAAAGTTTTTTTTTTTCTGATGCAAGTAACTGGTTTAAAATTCTGTAAGAGTGTTCAGGCAATAAGCTTCTCTAATCTACATACTGTTTCAATTCACAAAAGAATCATTACCAGGTAAACTTCTAAGAATGTTGCTGCCATAAAATAGCAGTCTATAACTAAAATACAAGGGCAAATAAAAAAAGTAGATCATACATGTCCAGAAGAAGGACACAGCCAATCCAACCGTCGCCCTGCTCTAGGCCTGGGAGAAGAGGCAAGTCTTCCAGGGCTTTCTAAGGGTCACCCGGACCTCTGGAGGATGCCACAACAGAGAAGGCAAGCAGGCTCCCTGGGCCCCCCCATGGGCCACGCCTGATCTCAGGGCCCCAGCAGAAACCAAGGGAGCCTCAGGATGGCAAGAAGGCTGCCCTCTGCTGAACCATCCCAAGACACCCAGGGGGGGTCCCTGCAGGTTGGGCAGCCCTTGAGGGGCCAAGGCAGGCAGCAGAAGCGCCAGCTAAGGCAGCCCCCTCTCCCCCCTCTGGGCCAGACTCACGCCGGACAGCCCGAGCCCCGGGATCCCAGGAAGGCAAAGCGGTCTCTGCCTCCGGAAACAGCGGCTCCTGTGCCCGCCAACCCCGGAGAGCAGCAGCTTAGGCCGGGTTAAGCTTCCCGACCAGGCCCGACCCGAGGGAGGACTCCGGGGATGCCGACGCTGATCCCGCGCAGCTCAAGTCCTCCGGCTCCTCCAAGCGATTAGTTCCGTCCCGGGCGAACCGGCCCCGGCCCTCCGCCCTCCACTGCTGGGCGACCGGCTCAGCTACCAGCCCCGAGGCGCCCCAGGAGCCTCTTCCACCGGAGCCCGGCTCCCCACGGCAGGAAGGCCCCGGCAGGCAGGCAGGCAGGCAGGCAGGCAGGCAGGCAGGGGGAGAGCGGGGCGCTTCTCCGGGCAGGACAGAGGCCGCCCAGGCTCCCCCTCCGAAGCCCCCTCCTGCCGCGGAGGAAGGTCAAAGGAAAGGAAGCCCCCCTTCCCTGCCTCCCTCCCTGGCGGCAGTCCGGAGCAGAGCCGCCCGGGAGCCTCCGAGGGCCCCAACAGAGCCGCCTGGAGACCGGGGCGCCCTTCGGCCCAGGCTTCTGCAGGGGGAGGCGGAGGAGCCGCAGCGCCCTTCCTCCCTCCCGAGGCGGCCTGGCCGGGGCTCTTCCGCGGGCGCCACCGGGAAGGCCCGGGACTGGCGTAGCGCGGCCGGCTCACCTTGGCGCGGGTGACGAGGTGCGTGGCCAGCTTGACGACGGCGAAGTTGCCTTTGCCGATGGTGCGCTCGATCTCGTAGTAGCCGATGCGCGCGGGGCCCGGAGGGCGGCCCGCGGTGGGCGGCGGGGCTAGGCGGGGGCCCGGGGCCGCGAGCGGGGGCCCCCCGGCGCCGCCGGACACCGCAGCAGCCGCCGCCATCTTACCCTGAAGGAGCCGACCGCGACGACCCTCCCCCCGCGCCGCCGCCGCCTCCGCCTCCTCCGCCCGCCGGAGCTGCGGCACCGCGTGAGCTCATCCGCACAGGGGCGGGGTCGCCGCCGCCGCCATAGCAACCGGCGGGGGAGGAGCGCGCCCGGCAGCGGCGGCCGTGACGCGAGAGGACGTCAGCGCCGCCAGGAGCCTCCCGATTGGCCCGCGGAGGAGCGCTACGGGGCGCGCGGAGGCACAAGCCGCCTCGGCCTCCGTCGGGGAGGCGCTTCGCCCTCGGGGCCTCGGGAGAGCGGCGCCGGCGCGGGGCCTGCAGGGGAAGCAGCGGCGACTTCTGGGAAGGCCGCCCGAGGCCCGCCGGAAAGCCTCCCTTGCCCATCCCGCTTGCGCCCGTCAACGCGGAGGCCCCAGGCCTCCCTGGGCGGTCAAGTCGAGGTCGGCGCCGGGCAGGGAGCGGGACGACGCAGCCTCACCCTGGCCGAGGGAGGGAGGCTTCCGCCACTCGCCTCTCCGCGCCGGCCAGTGGCAGGAGAGACGCCCGCAAAGCCGCGAGGAAGCCGGGGAGCCGCTGTCGGGCGACCGGTTGGAGCAGCACCGCGGAAGGCCCCTTGAGCGAGGAGGAAGGCGCAGCGCCCTTCCTTCCTTCCTTCCTTCCTTCCCAGAGCTGGAGCCGCTGCCAGAAAAATGCAGCCAAGGCCTAAAGAGGCTTTTCCCAGCCAAATAAAGATCCTGGCAGCTCCCTGAACGGAGCCCTCCTTAATATGAATTGGAAGGGAAGTTGGCAGGGGGTAAAAGCACAGCAAAGGACAAGATTTTACCATAAATAAAAGCTCCTGTTTATAAAGTTTATAAAGTAACATTAAGGTGGAATTAAGAGAATCCTTATTAGATTCTCTTGCAGAAAGTTGCAGACAGTTGGAACCAGCTGCGTTCTTGTTGTTCTTGTATGGCAAAAGTAGGAAAAAGCCCTCGCATTAGCATAGTCCTTAGTTTACAAGGCATACAGACTAGATGAATTTGGATGAATTCTTCACAAGGCCCAACCAGAAATAATAACTTCCCGGTCTTCCATAGATGGGGATTTTCTGAGGGCCTCGGGAGTAAAGAACCATTTGTCTTAAAAAGCTTGGACAAACCCAAGTCAGGATCCTGCGTTGTGGTGCTGGACTCTCCAGTCCAGACTCTTAACAGCCTGTACAATGGTAGGTTCAGAAGGCCCTGTGCCACCTGGGTTGAAGCAGGAAACTGAAATTGAGATGCAACTTCCAGTCTGGGATTCCTTAGCAAGAGCTGGGAAAAACTACTTTGTGCCCACTGGAGTTCTTCATTAAAACGCCCCCAAGGTCTTGCCAGTGGCCACACCTAAAGAGTTAAGACCACCTGAAATATTTATCCGGTAAGCCTACTTTACCCATTCCAGGTTCTGAGCAACATCATGAAGAATACGGCTCTTAATGGAAACTAGATGCAGTGCGGTATTCCAGTCTCTCCGTTCTTTAAAATACACTCCCTAAAATTGAGGAAATTGGCCTCTTTGCTAGCTGTTTAAGACCTTAAATATACATTATAAACAGACTCTGATTTATCATTGTTGATGTTAATTTTTCTCCTTGTGCACTTTAAATTATGTTTTCCTCGTAATCACTGAGGCACTTCAATAGTTGGTGGTTTATTAAGTAGTGATGTTTCAACCAACAGGAAAAGCAAAATAAGTCTTAGTGTGAATAGCTAGCACAGCCAAAGGATAATTGCTGTTGCTTCATGTTCTTGGGAACTGGCCCCAGGCGCCTATTTGGCCACAGAAGGTTGGATAGACCGGCTTTTTGTCTGCTGAAGCATAGCTTATCTTCCTGTGGCATTCTACAAGCAACAGGTGTGGGGAAGAGGAGTTCCATATTTGAGTTCACTAGAAGAGGAGCTGCACTGAGACGAGACATTCCATACACCCTGTTGTTGTAAGGCCCCATCCCTAGCTGGGTCCTGTTCAAGGAAGATGAGCAGCCACCTGGGGCACCCTACATAGGATCTGATAAAATAGCTATCAACATGAATAGCACTTGGACACCTATACTATAGTGCCTTACAGTACTCTCTTAAGTGGTTCACAGCATTGGCATATTGCCCCTAACAATCTCTCCTCATTCTACCAAACTTGGAAAGATGGAAGTCTGAATCGACCTTGAATCAGTCAGGATCAAACTCCAGTTTGTGGACAGTTTGCCTGTAATGCTGCATCTAACCACTATGCCCTCATATGTGTGTTTGAGATGAGAGTTGATCTGGTCTGATGAAGGCAGAATTTAAAGGTAACAATGTGATTCACAAAATATACACATTTCTCCTTTTCTGTCTTTTTTCCAATCTTCAAAAGGCAAGAGGACAACTTCCTATTTCATATTTCTCCTCTTCACTATTCTGTTTTTCTACTAATAGCAGCTACCAAATGATCTTGACCCAGCTATGGAAAAAGCTATTCTCACTGCTTCCAGACTTTGAGAGCTAAATACATGCTCATGACAGTTTGAATCTGTCACCAATGTTGACCACTCATGATTAACTTGGCACAATTAGCCCAGATGTTTGTATACCATGCATGGAACGGCAAAAGGAGAAGCTGCAGGAGATGCACTCCCGGAGTTAAAGGGCTTGACTCTGCAGTTGGCTGAAGGGCTCTGCCCTACATCTTTTACTAAGGCTCTCCCTTTCCAACTGTTGCCTAGGGAAACAGCTGAATTAGTCTCCAGCAGTCCAGTGGTTGCCAGTGGCAACACTGCAGCATCATCGCCCCTGAAAGCAAAGAACAGGTATGTGGTTACCTGATGAAAAGAGAATCAAAGGGAAATCCTTGCATGGAGGGGTGGAAGGAACTGCCTCGTACTTAGATGGCTAACCTGAGCGTTTGTGGGTTTCAAATGAAAAAGCATATTCTGTGCCACTGCTTTATTTGGCTATACATTTCCATTCTACCACCATCTTCCTTTATTCAGTCATCTGCGCCTTGCTTAGTTCTGTGATCTCAAAAATGCCCAACAAGAAATTGTTGTTGAAGAGCAAATGGCCTCAGCCTCTCTGGCTGAAACGTCATACAAAAGCTAGATAAGAGATTTTATCTGGGGGAAGGCATGAGAGTAGCTGATGTTCTGTTCTAATAAGAGGGTACAGTTTCATCATCTACTCCCTGCTCCAACCCTAAATATTTTTCTTTCTCCTTTCCCACAGCTTCAGAGTTTTGCCTTCTACTTATCAGCCTTGGAGCAAGGTTTCTTCAAACACCTGATATCTCCAGCTTGGAAATCTTTGGCTCTCTATTCCTACAGTGACATGCATCCACTTCTTAGCTACTGAGGGTGGGTACCTCTTCTGGCAAATGAAGACAGAGCCCCCAGCCAGAAAACAAGGATTTTAACAGCGGGGTGAACTTCTAGCCCCCGTGGATCGGGCACGCAACTTAGGCGTCCTCCTAGATACTCGGCTGTCTATGGAAGATCATGTGACGGCCGTGGCCAAGGGGGCATTCTGCCAGGTTTGCCTGGTACGCAAGTTGCGGCCCCTATTGGACCGGGACGCCCTTCGCACAGTCACTCATGCGCTCGTGACTTCCTGACTAGACTACTGTAACGCTCTCTACATGGGGCTCCCCTTGAGGTGCACCCGACGACTACAGCTAGTCCAGAATACGGCCGCGCGGGTAATTATGGGTACCTCCAGGTATTCCCACGTAACACCGCTCCTGCGCGAGCTGCACTGGCTACCTGTGGCCTTTCGGGTGCGCTTCAAGGTGTTGATTACCATCTTTAAAGCGCTCCATGGCACGGGTCCTAGCTATCTGCGTGATCGTATCCTACCCCACACATCCCTTCGACCGATTCGCTCACACAGAGAGGGACTTCTCCAGGTGCCGTCCTCCTGGCAATGCCAACAGGCGGCTCCCAGGGGAAGGTCCTTCTCTGTGGCGGGCCCAACCCTCTGGAATGACCTACCCCCCGAGTTTAGATCTACTACGGACCTCTGCTACTTCCGTCAACAATTAAAGACCCATCTTTTCCAGCAGGCCGGCCTGGCCTAACCTAATCTACCGTACCAGCCTAGTTGTAGTAAATATTACCTAATTGGGTTTTTACGTTATAAATTTAAACGAGATATTTTAACACAGGGTAAAACATTTAATTTAGTTTTATTATTTATAATTGTTATATATGTATATGCTCTTAAATTCTTGTACACCGCCCCGAGTCTCTTCGGAGAGAAGGGGCGGTCAATAAATCCAAATAAATAAATAAATAAATAAAACATGCAAGTCTCTAAGCATCAGGAGATAGAAAAGAACTTGGTTCTTCAAGCAATAATGAGATGGCAGAGATGAAGGATATTAGCACCAAAAATAGGCTCTTGATAGGAAGAGATTTGATGCTTTGAACTGAGAGGAAAACGTGGCAACTTTACACAGCTAATTCCTTGGTGTTGTTAGTCTCAAAGTGTTGTCCGACCCATCGTGACCCCATGGACAACGTCCCTATGGGCCTTCCTGTCCTCTACCATCCTCTGGAGTTCACCTAAGCTCACACTGACTGCTTAAGTGACTCCATCCAGCCACCTCATTGTCTGCCGTCTCTTTCTTTTCTTTTTCTCATTCTTTTGCCCTCCATCGTTCCCAGCATGAGGCTCTTCTCCAGGGAGTCCTTCTTTCTTCTCATTAGAAGGAAGAAGGACTCATGGCCAAAATACTTGAGTTTCCTCTTCAGCATCTGGCCTTCTAAAGAGCAGTCAGGGTTGATCTCCTCTAGGATTGACCAGCTGGATCGCCTTGCAGTCCACGGGACTCAATGCAGGAGTCTTCTCCAGCACCCAAGTTCAAAGGCCTCCATTCTTTGGGGCTCAGCCTTCCTTATGGTCCAACCTTTACAGCCATCCACTGCAACTGGGAAAGCCACAGTCTTGACTTTGCGCACTTTTGTTGGCAGGGTGATGTCTCTGCGTTTTAGGATGTTGCCTAGATTTCCCACAGCTTTCCTCCCCAGGAGCAAGCGCTTTTTAATTCCTTGGCTGCACTCCCCCTCTGTGGTGATCTTGGAGCCCAGGAAAATAAACTACCACTACCTCCATTTCTTCCCCATCTATTTGCCAGGAATTGAGAGGGCCAGATGCCATGATCTTAATTTTCTTAATGTTGAGTTTCAAGCCAACTTTTGCACTCTCCTCCTTCACCCGCATCAAGAGCCTCTTTGGTTCCTAATTCATTTGCAACTCAACAATTAAACATACGTTTGTTTTGGGACAGATGATCATCCAATGGTTAACATTACATGGTTTCCAATTCTAAAATCTCAGCTGTTTCGGATCTCAATAAATTTTCGAACTCGGGAAATCAGGCCCAACTTAGTGGCTTTCAAATATTCCACGGAAAATCCTTAGTGGCCAGGAGGCTTTGGGGAACTGAAGAAACGGGGTCGCAGATGTCGCTTCCTGCCTCGGCTGAGCCAGGCTGCCTTTGGCCGCATCGGGGCTGCTTCGGAGCTCCCCCAAATCCAGGCTCCGGAAGATTTGGCTCTCCTCGGGCGGACAGCTGCGCCGGACTCCGGCCCAAGACCCAGCAGGCAGGCACGCAGGCGCCCTTCCAAGTCGGTGGGACTAGATGACCTCCAGCGAGGCCCCCATCCCACCGTCCACTGCCATCTCCTCGGGGGGCGCCGCTGAGCCTGCGGGGCCGCCGTGGCCATTGTCCGGCCCCAGTCCTCGCTCAGCAACGGGGCGAACGGGCTCCGCTGTCGCCGGCAGCCTCCGCGGCGGCGACAGGCCCGCACGGCCAGCAGCTCCGGTGCTCCCCCTGGAGGCCACTCGACGTCACCGGGCGAGCCCCGCCCCTCCAAGCGCGTCACTGGCGGAAACAGGCCGCGAGCGGCGCCCCCTAGGAGAACGCCGAGGCGCTAGGCAGCCCGGAGGCGGGACTTCCGGCCAGAGCTGCTGAGACGGAGGAAGCGGGTCATCGCGCAGGCGCGCTGCGTGGCGGCCGGAGTGGGGGAGGGGCGCGCCCGTGGGAGCCGCGCGGAGGCTGAGGGGAGGCCGAGCGGGCGGAGCGGATCGTCGCCGAGGAGCCGCCATGGAGGCGCGGGGGCAGCCGCAGTCGCCGGCAGCGTGAGTGCGAGGCGGACGAGGGACGCGCGCCCCCTCCGGGCAGCTTCCGCCGAGCCCGCCTCCTCCCGCGCCGCGGGGCCCTGGGCGGCCGGTTCCCATGGCGACGGGTGGGGCGGCGGAGGAGGAGGAGGGAGGGAGGCCGCCGCCCAACCCCTCCTCCCTCTCTCTCTCTCTCTCTCTCTCTCTCTCTCTCCCCCGGCAGGGACCGGAGGAGCGAGGGGGACGCCAACCCGGCGGCCACGGCCCACATCGCGGAAGACGTGCAGGGCGACGACCGGTGGATGTCCCAGGTGAGCCTCGCCCGTCCCGTGCCCGTCGTCGCCCGGGGAAGAGGGCCGGCGGGGGGAAGCGGCGGCCCTTCGGAGCGGAGGAGCCGCCGGTGCCTTCACGCTGCGCGTCTCCCCCCTGCAGCACAACCGCTTCGTCTTGGACTGCAAGGACAAGGAGCCCGACGTGCTCTTCGTGGGCGACTCCATGGTCCAGTTGCTGCAGCAATACGAGGTACGGGGGGGGGGGCGCTCCTTTGGCTCCCCGACTGGAGGAATCCCGCCCGTTTATGGGACTTTCTCCTAATTTAGTAAAATTGCACATTGGCCCCGATATAGCATTCCACCTCTTCCGTTCATCAGCTTTACATTGATCAGTAATCATCATTTCAATCAATAAACTTTTATTTCCAGTAGAAAAGGGTGGATAATTCTGATTTGAAAAGGTCCGGCAAAGGCTCCCTCCCTCCAGTGAATCCGCCCAATGAAGACTGTTCCTCAAAGCTCACAAAGCAAAATACGAGCAGATGTCGAAAAGGATCTTTGTATCTCTTACCCCGAAGGCATATTTGTAAGCGGTTTGAGGATGCACAAGCAGCTAGGGTAGACCGGGTGCCACCTCAGTGGGCAACATCTGGCCCCTGGGGGACAAGGCAGCATTCGCAACCATCACAGAAGGCATCATGCCTGGATTTCGGCATCATAATTTGGTCGTTTTTTGTGGAGTTGTGTTGCATAGTGGGAATGGGCATGGGAGGTTTTCCAAAGACAAACCGATTCCATCCCCAATCCCAAAAGTTTGGTGACATCGCAGGATGATTTCCAGGCCTCCAGACGATCAGAAGCGTCCAATGGGTTTTAAGTGTTTCCCATCCTTGCTTCAGCCTGAATAAAAAAATTTCCCTTTTAACCTAAGCAACCTCCGAATGCTTAAGTATATGAGTGGTTTATTCCTGAAATCCCCTGCCATTGTTCAGGGATGATTCCAAAAATTTATCATTGCAGATATGGCGAGATCTTTTTTCACCGTTACATGCACTGAATTTTGGGATTGGTGGAGACACTACAGGACACGTTTTGTGGAGACTGAAGAACGGTGAACTGGAAAATATTAAGCCGAAGGTGCCTGTAATTGTGAGAAAGAACAAGAATATTACCATCTGTAATGTCCCCCCCCCCCGCCCTTTCCTAGGTTTTGTTATACCCAAAGCATGTCTATGTTATTCTAATTCAGAGCTATTACATTCAGTCTGATTGATATCTGACTGGCAAGGGAGCGGAGAGCTGCCAATTGCCATATTCTCTTGGCACTGAAACCTCCTAGGGGCAGCATGTGATGTTGCCTTTTTCTCTGAATCACTGCACGTTCTCTTTCTGGTCCCTCCCTCAATCACAGGTCATTGTTGTTTGGGTTGGAACAAACAACCATGAAAACACAGCAGAGGAAGTAGCTGGTGGAATAGAGGCTATCGTCAGACTGATCAATACCCTGCAGCCCCAGGCTAAAATTATTGTACTGGTACGTAAAAGTACCACTTGGTGCATTTGCATATTTGTGTAACTTGTTTTTTTTAATCGGGTGGAAAGGAAGCCTCATAAAAAGAACTTTGCTGGGTTTTGTTACAGAAAGTCAATTGGAGAAGCCTTCCCTTGGCTGAGGAAGGGAACTGAAGTCCGCCTCATACAATCACTAATTTAATCATTGTTTTTGACAACTTAATTTTGTAAGCATCTGGATAATTTCTTTCATAAAGGCAACTCTAAGATGGCCATGTTCTCCTGAGAAAGGAAGGCTTTACGTAAGAGCAATACCTGATAGTGTAATTTTCCACCTACTGATCAATCTTTTTAAAAGTGGCTGTGGAAAAGCCAGAAATGGGAGTGTGGGAGAGCTTTCCTGCTAACCTGCCCTTCTCCCCTCCCTCATTCAAGGGCCTGCTCCCTCGAGGCGAGAAGCCAAACCCGCTGCGGCAGAAGAACTCCAAGGTGAACCAGCTCTTGAAGACCTCCTTGCCAAAGCTGGCCAGTGTCCAGCTGCTGGATGTGGATGGAGGCTTTGTGCACTCGGATGGCGCCATTTCATGCCACGACATGTTTGATTTTCTGCACCTGACGGGTGCCGGCTACACAAAGATCTGCAAACCCCTCCATGAACTCATCATGCAACTGCTGGAGGAAACCCCGGAAGAGAAGCAGGCAACCCTGGCCTGACAGCCTCCCCATCCCACCCCATCCCAGCACCATCAGCCCAGTTCTGTATTCCATGGCACTACTGAATCCTCGCTCAACGTGCTTTCCATTGTTGAATGTTACTGGGTGTTGTGTTCAGCACTGGAAAGGAAGGCGGAGGGTGGCATGGCCAGTCCAGCAGCCTATGTCTGGCCAAAGAAGTCCCAAGGCCTCTTTGGTCACTTGGCCTGAACAGGTTTCTTCTAGCAGGATCCCCCACCACCACCACCGGCCCTTTCTCCCTCATGGGGTGGTGAGAATGCTGGTCAGCGGCCTGCTGGCTCTTGCTGCGCTCCTTCCCATTCCTGCCTCCTCAGTGTCCAGGCTTACCACAGCGCTGAAATGCCTAAACTCATCGGTCGCACTCACATTCCACTCCCTGGACTGAAAAGTAGCTGCTTCTTTAAAAGTTGAAATTGTTTGAAGAGTTTTTATATTTACTGGATTTCGGTTTTTGTTTTAAGTGATATTAGCTGCTTTCTTGCTTTGGCAAACAAACAGAACAGGAGACAGCTACCTGTGACAACTTGATACATGTGAACAATTATGTGTTGAGTGAGTGAACACATTTAACTTGGCTATTTCATTTCTTTGTTTAAAAGGATGTGATTCCCTTGCTGGGAACAGGATGGGGGGTGGTTGGCTTTGGAAAAACTTGCCTCTGAGATGTGTTGGTTGCAACACTCCCAACTTGTCCAAGGCCTCGGAGCCTGCCTGCTCATTCCCATCCCGATTAAACTGACGCTTCTTGCTAGGTTATCTGCTGCAGAATGCTCCTTTCTAAGAGCAAAAAGCAAGTGATCGTTCCATTGCGCCCCTCCCCCAGCCCACCCTCCTTCCCTTCTTGCAAGGCCTGAACTTTACAATCCCAGGGCATCCCTTTCCTTTGGGGGGGGGGGGTGTCAGCTTTGTACAAGTATTTTATTCGTGCAAATGAGGCCTTTTGCCGTGGCCATTCCATCTGCCCAGGCTATTCCAGGTCTGCCAGAGTATATAGGCCCCTTGTGAAGCCTCCTTCTCTTGGGGTGGTGTGATGAGAAGTTTTTAGGAAAAAACCTCTGGCGCTTAATCCCTCAGTTCATACCCAAGAGATTTTCCTGGGAAGAACTTTCAGTCTTGGATAATAAGTGGGATTGTGAGAGGAAGATTTTACAAGGAAGGTTCTCCACTCCTTTTTACCCGGCTGAGTGATGGGCAAGGGTCTGCTGCCCCACTTCCCCCAATGTGGTTTGATCCCTGAGAATGCAGTAAGGAATCCAGAGGTTACCATCATTTCTCTTCCTGTAGCCCCTGGAAGGTCGTCCATTACCCACGTGGCTTTACATTCGCTCATGGGTGTCCTCTTGACCAGTTGCGTCTTCCCGAGGCTCCTGCCCTGGGTGGTCCGTGGTCATCTTTTCCCTTGCATCTCCCAGCACAAGCACCAGCTTGGCAAAAGCAGGAGGCTTTGCTCTGTCAAAGAATTCCCAGAGTGAACCAACCTCCTTCCTGAGGTGCTCTGTGTTGGCGTCCTGGGGTTGGAGTGGGCACGAGCCATTGCAGGGGCACCTTGCTGCTTTCCTGCAGAGATGCCTCCGGCTTGAGGTTTGCACCATGCTTGGCCGTTTCCTAGCTACGACTGCGTTGGTGGCTTCTCCTGCATCCAGGCCTCGGCCAGTGTCCTCGGATGGGACAATCGCGACCCTAAGAAAGCCCCGTGTCTCCCCATGGGATTGGCAGCCTCACCAGAGGCCCCTTGAGGTCCTGCCTGCATCCTCTTGCTTCCTTACACCCCATGGAGGTCCCGCTCCTCACCTGTTGAGGACTCAGGTTGGCTCATCTGCTGCCCTCCCAGGAGCACCAGCCGCCTCCCCTTGGGCTTTCCCTGCGAGATCCCCTCCCCTGCCCCCATCTTGTGCCGGTTTGCCAGTGTGCTGCACCCTGGATCTTGTCCTGTGATGTCCCAGCATTGCCCGCTTCCTATTCATTGCAGCGGAGGGGGAGTGCAGATGAAGGCCCGGCTGCTCTTCACCTGTGAGGCTGCCTGTGCTTCGGAGAAAGAGCTGAGAGTTGGGGTGCAGCAGCCCCCCCCCAACACCCCCCCCCCTCAGTGGCTTCCCTGCGCCCCGGAGGGAGGGCCCTGCTGTGGCTAAGTGGCGTCGGTGGCCGGTAGAGCTCCTTGGTGGTGCTCGGCGTCTTTCCCTATGAAGATCTCTTCCATCCACGCTCTTGGCCGCGTCTAATGGGGGGGGGGGGGGCTGTCTCTCCGCCTGGGGGGCTTCGCAGCGGGGCCAACCGCCGCCTTCCGAGCGAGGCCGCCGGGCTCCACCGCGCCGCTCCGTCTGGCTGGGGCAGGTGGGCAGGCCGGCCGCCCCTTCGCCGCCGCCTCCTCCTCCTCCTGCGCGGGCGGCCCGCCTCCCCTTTAAAGGACGCGGCCTCGGCGGCGCCGCCCAGACGAGCGGAGCGCCCGTCCCCGCGGCTGCCGGCCATGCTGAGGGCGCCGCTGCCGCTGCTGCTCCTGCCGCTGCTGCCCCTGCCGCCCCTGCGCGGGGCCGCGGCGGGGCCGCCCGAGAAGCGCGTGGTGCAGAAGGAGGCGGCCTTCGAGCAGCTCTACGGCGACGCCGTCAACGAGGAGCTGCTCAACATCTACGCCTTCAACCACAGCGTCTCCCGCAACCGGGTGAGCCGACGCGCCGGCACCTCGGGCGGCAGGAAGCGGGGGCGGCGCCGGCGCCTCCCGAGAGCCACAGCCAGGCCCCCGTTCCCCCGCGCCGGCCTGGCGCCCCGACCTTTGCCCCGCGCCTGCCAGCTGGCCGCGGGGGAGGGGGGGCTCCTCCGGCCGGCCGGCCTGCCTGCCTGCCTGCCTCCCTGGCGGGCCCTGCGTCCGGGGGCGGCTGGGCCTGAGCCCCGCTCTCTTTGCCCCGCAGACGGAAGGCGTCCGGGTGTCGGTGAACGTGCTCTCCCAGCAGAAGGAGCGGCCGGTGCTCTTCGTGGTGCGGCAGAAGGAGGCGGTGGTCTCCTTCCAAGTGCCCTTAATCCTCCGGGGCCTGTGAGTATCCCCCCCCCCCCCCGCAAGCCCTGCCCCGGCTCCTCCGACCGGACGGCCCAGCTGCGAAGCCGGCAGCCACCAGCTGGCGCCCTGCCCTAGCCCGCTCCTGGCAGTCTGGGCCCGCCTGGCCCTCCAGCTGCCCCCTGGCAACCGCAGGAGGCAAGGAAGGCTGGCTGCTCTGGGGGCGCTGGAGCAAGGCTGGCCCTGATGGGAAGGGGCCTCCCCCCCCCCCCCTCTCCTGGCAGGTTCCAGAGGAAGTACCTCTACCAAGATGTCAGCCGCACGTTGTGCCAGCCGCCAACCAAGAGCGAAGTGGAGACCCAGTTTTTCTTTGTGGACGTCTCCACCCTCTCGACCACCAACGCCTCTTACCAGCTGCGGGTCTCCCGCGTGGAGAACTTTGTGCTCAGGTGAGCCGGGCTGGCAGTGGGAGGCGAAGGGCAAAGGCGGGGCAAGGGTCCCGGCCATGGGGAGGGGAGGAGGGCAGGGAACCCGGGTGGGCCCTGGAAGGCAGGGAGGGTCTCCATGCGCAGCCCCAGAAGTGCGCAAGGACTTGGGGAAGCCCTGCATGCAGAACACCCACCCGGTCAGCTAGTGAGGAGGAGGAGGAGGAGGAGCTTCTCTGCTGGGGGAGGGTCTCTGAGCCGAGCGGGCAAGCGGTCAGTGCGGTTGCCCCTCTTGTGGGAGCCCTGCCTGCCCCAACCGCTGCCTCTGCTGGTCTCTCTCGATGCAGGACAGGGGAGCCCTTCACTTTCAACGCCACGGCAGCCCAGCCGCAGGTAGGTCTCCCAGCAGTCCAGATCCAGGGCATGGGGGCTGCCTGGGTCGGAAGAAGACCCCCGCCCACCCCCGGCCAAGGCTTGGCCACCTCTGAGCTCTGGACCTGGCTGTCAAACAGGGACACTTAGCCGGAGGTTGTGTCCATCTCACCCCGGCACTCAGACAGGCCTTTCCGTTGTCCTGAGGTTGGGGGGGGTCAGGCAGGACCTGCGGAGGGCCCCTGCCCGCCAAGCTGCAGCCCCTTTGCGGTGACTCTTCTGCCGTGGGGGCACACGCTGTGGGTCTCCAAGCAAGATGAGGCCTCTGGGTGCTTGGCTTCCCTGAGGAGGTTCCCAACGAAGCTTCCCGGCCTCAAGAAGGGCCCCCAAGGAGCCCCCACAGCTGGCAGGCGGAGAAGGTCCAGACGGGGGGTCGGATGTGCTGCCCAAGAAAGGGAGGTGTCATCAGCCAGGCTCTTCTGCAACGGTTCTCCTCTCCCTCTCTCCTTGGCACGCAGTACTTCAAGTACGAGTTCCCCGAGGGAGTGGACTCTGCCATCATTAAAGTGACCTCAAGCACAGCCTTTCCTTGCTCGGTCATTTCCGTCCAGGACATTCTGGTCAGTGAGGGGTGGGGGACGCTTACAGGACACAGGAGGCTCCGGGTCTCCTTTCGCCCAAGAGGCTGACTGCCCTCCTTGCTTGCTTTCTTACTGCCCAGTGTCCCGTCTACGACCTGGATAACAATGTGGCTTTCATTGGCACATACCAGACCATGACCAAGAAGGCAGCCATCACCGTGCAGGTACAACTGGGACCTTTGCCAGTCGGACGGCAGTAATCTGACCGGCCCTGGGTCAGCCTTCCTGTCACCTGGGATAATACCGTGGATGTCAGTTAGCCAGCTCTGGGGCTGGCATCGGTTGGCCTGAACGGCCCATCTGGACTTGGCTTCTGAAGCAGCCATCTAGAACCACAAAGTCTCTGGAGGGTTCGTCCGAGTGTTGTCTATAACACAACGGTTAGAGAGTAGAAAGGAGGACGCCTGAGGGACCGAAGAAGGACCCTCCAGCTGCCCAGGTTGGGGTCTGAAGACCAGTCTTATTTCTGATCTTCACTCAAAGATCTTCTCCATTCCTTGGTTTTTCGCAGAAGAAGGATTTCCCCAGCCACAGTTTCTACGTGGTCGTGGTAGTGAAGACTGAAGATGAAGCTTGCGGGGGACCTTTAAGTTACTACCCTCTTTCCAAAGGTACGGAGGGGGGAAATGGGCTGCGGACTGTCTGTGGGTTCAGCTTCTGTGGAGGCTTCATCAGCTGACTGTCAGGGGCCAGGAAGGTCTCCAGGGATGATGGCGCCTGGCGCATGAGGGACCTGGGAGCCAGCCTGGGGAGTGGAGGTGCTGTGGCCTGGGGGGAGCGAGGCTGTGTTCCAGGGCTTCTTCCCCTGACCCCCCCCCTTCCCCATTTGGTCACTTCCACCAGTGGCTTTGGGGGAGAAAGCAGATGTGCACATAAAGGGAAGGAGAGCAGGAAAGCCGCCTGATCTCCGGTAACATCTGGAGAGACTGGAAGAGGCCCTGGATGTCCAGAGTCGTTCTGCCTTCTGGCCTCCACATTCACAGCTAGTCCAGCGTCCCATCACTGGGGCAAGAAGATCAGCTGAGCGCTGGGCTTGAGGGCCTCCAGGGAGCCCCTCGTGATGAGCAAAGAAGTGGCTGGGTGGAGGAAGGGCCCCTGGAACCAGGCCACGATCCAGGCTCTGCCCCATCGCCAGCGAAGGCCGCCTGCAGCTGGGCTCTTCCCCAGGGGAGCTGACCCCGCCCTTTCTGTCTTCCAGATGAGCCTGTTGACCAAAGCAACCCCCAGAAAACCTTGGACGTCGTGGTGACCCCTGCAGTCAGTTGTAAGCAAGCCCCTCGGCTGCATATTCCCCCCTGTGGAGAAGGGAGGGCAACTCCCCCCTCTTCTTCCTCACTAGGAGCAGGTGGCACCAGGGCCTGGGGGAGGGGGGGCTGAATCCCCAGGGACCTTTGAGTTCAGGTTAGGGGCTGAGGTGGCCAAGA
The DNA here is from genome assembly GCA_039707465.1 of Rhabdophis nuchalis. Lineage (NCBI taxonomy): Eukaryota > Metazoa > Chordata > Lepidosauria > Squamata > Natricidae > Rhabdophis > Rhabdophis nuchalis. The sequence goes on along the minus strand of CM077653.1, from coordinate 542,804 downwards.
GGGAAGCCACTGGGCTGGGAGGGAAGGGGGCCCACAGGGGCTTCCTAGCCAGGCCTGCCAGGTGCGTGAGTGCGTCTCCCCGGCTCCTCCGCAGCAGAGACCTACGTGAAGGGCATCCTCTTCTGCCTGGCCGTCTTCCTGTCCTTCTACGTCCTGACGCTGCTCATTGCCTGCTGGGAGAACTGGCGGTGAGTCTGCCCATGGGGGCTCCTCTCCCGAGGGAACGGCTGGGGCCTTGCTGTCGTGGAGCCCGTTGTCCTTGGCAGCGGGGGCGGCTTTGCCCTGTTTTTGTGGCAGGACTGAATGGGAAGGGAAGGCAAGAGGGCCTTGAGGGCGGCAGCGTTCATGCCACCCAGTGCCCGCTTCTCCTGGGGAGGAGGGGGGAGGCGGCCGCACGTTCGTTCAGGGGGCTTCCTTGCTCGACAGGCGGCAGAAGCAGAGGCAGCGGCAGCTCCAGCTCCTGAGTGCGGTGGATGCGCCCTGTTCCGATGGGGGGGTGCGAGGTAGGTGGGGGCCTGGTGCCGTCGGGGGGTGCAGGGTCTGCGGCCAGGGAGGGGCCTGTCCTTTTCTTCGGCTTCTGCTCGGGGTGTTCGCGGTCCTGACCGCTGCAGGAGGCCTTTTGCAGTCCTGGCGGGGAGTGGCGGGGGTGCACGCTGAAACCCAGTTGGGGTCTGACTCTTGCAGGGACCACCAGCCTTCAGTTGCTGGAGCTCCAGTGCTGAATCAGCCTCACGTGCAGCTCCGTAACTCATGGTGGGTTTGCACAACATGCTGGACTGCGCTGAAATGCGGTCAGGGGGCTGCAAGGAGTAGTTGCTGGTCGTGCATGTTACCCGGACGTAACGCTTAGATTTTGGTAGCCTTGGGCTGGGAAGCGGCATGTGGAGCCTGAAGAGCTTAGAGCCCTGCTTCAGAACGACCGCATGCGCCTCCCTCCCATCAGGCAGCGGCCTTAGTTAATAAACAACTTCTTCCTTCCTTCCTTCTTTTCCTTCTTTTCCTTCCTTCCTTCCCTCCTTTCCTTCCTTCCTTCCTTCTTTTCCTTCCTTTCCTTCTTTTCCTTCCTTTCCTTCCTTCCCTCCTTTCCTTCCTTCCTTCTTTTCCTTCCTTCCTTCTTTTCCTTCTTTTCCTTCCTTCCTTCTTTCCCTCCTTCCTTTCCTTCCTTCCCTCCTTTCCTTCCTTCCTTCTTTTCCTTCCTTCTTTCCCTCCTTCTTTTCCTTCCTTCCCTCCTTTCCTTCCTTCCTTCCTTTTCCTTCCTTTCCTTCCTTTCCTTCCTTCCCTTCTTTCCCTCCTTCCTTTCCTTCCTTCCTTCCCTCCTTTCCTTCCTTCCTTCCTTTTCCTTCCTTTCCTTCCTTTCCTTCCTTCCCTTCTTTCCCTCCTTCCTTTCCTTCCTTCCTTCCTTTTCCTTCCTTTCCTTCCTTTTCCTTCCTTCCCTCCTTTCCTTCCTTCCTTCTTTTCCTTCCTTCTTTCCCTCCTTCTTTTCCTTCCTTCCCTCCTTTCCTTCCTTCTTTCCTTCCTTTCCTTCCTTTCCTTCCTTTCCTTCCTTCCCTCCTTTCCTTCCTTCCTTCCTTTCCTTCCTTCTTTTCCTTCCTTCCTTCCTTCCTTCCTTTCCTTCCTTCCCTCCTTTCCTTCTTTTCCTTCCTTTCCTTCCTTTCCTTCCTTCCCTTCTTTCCCTCCTTCCTTTCCTTCCTTCCTTCCCTCCTTTCCTTCCTTCCTTCTTTTCCTTCCTTCTTTCCCTCCTTCTTTTCCTTCCTTCCCTCCTTTCCTTCCTTCTTTCCTTCCTTTCCTTCCTTTCCTTCCTTCATTCCTTCCTTCTTTTCCTTCCTTTCCTTCCTTCCTTCCTTCTTTTCCTTCCTTTCCTTCCTTTCCTTCCTTCCTTCCGGGATGCTGTTCCACGCCAAGCTTCTCTCCTTGGTAAGCAGTCACCTCCACCTGCTTCTCTTTCTTCCTGTGCTGGGGGAGATCCTCCTTCCCCTGGGGGGGCCCTGAGATCAGGTTCCATGATGGGGCTCCCCCTCTTTTCAAGCTGGGTTGTGGCTCTTTTGTTGCAGGGGACCCCCCGGATTCCTTCCAGGGACGCCCCCCCCTCGGCAGTCAGAGCTACGGGTCCTTTGGTGAGTTCCAGCGGAAGAGGGGGGAGGGGCGGCGATGGTTTCCTCGGCTGCCGGCTGAGCCCGTCCGGTGGCCTTTCCCCCCTACCTGGCTGGTGACTCACCTGGGGGCCCCTCGCTCCCCCCCCCCCCAGCAGACACCGGGTCGGCTGCCAGCAGCGAGAATGTCACGGACAGCCTGCTTTCCACGGAGGCCTCCTCCAATTACGCTGGTGAGACGCATGACTGGCACGCTGGCCCTCGGGACCCTTCCTGTCGCCCGGCTGCCCCCTGCCTGCCTGTGGAGTCTCTGGGCTGCGCTGTCCTCCGCTTCCAAAGGGGCCTGGCTGGACAGGAGTGGCTTCCCTCCCTTGGTGTAACTCTCTCCTTTCTCCCCCCCAAGGGCAGGATCTGTGCCAGCAGCGGCAGAGACACTGGGCAGCCTTTGCAATGGGTAGAGAGACTGGCCCCCCGTCAGTCTGGCGTCTCCTTCCCGTGCCCCTTGCCTGCCCTGAGGGCTCTCCTTGGCCAGCAGCGGGCCAGGCCCCTCTCTTCGGGCCTCTGCCCAGAAGGAATCTTTAGAAGCCTCTCTGAGCCATGGCTGGCTCCCTTCCTCCCTGGTCCTGCCAGTGGGGCAAGGCGTGCTCTCTGCACATGCTCTGGTCCTCACCTTAAGGGGCTCTGGGTGACTCCTCTGCCTCCCGAGGGAAGCGGGAACAGGGCATCCACCAAGTAACTTCCCCTCAGGGCCTGGCCCAGTAGCTGCTTGGCTGGCAAGGGCACCGGCAGTGGGATGCCAGACGCCCCCCCTCCCTTTCCCTCAATGAACTGAGGCTTCCTGAGGGGCTGCCCCTGTGACCAGGGAGGGAGCCCTGTCTTCCCGAGTCTTCCGTGCCCACCCCCCAGGGGTTGACCTGGGTGCCCGGCCTCTCAGCCCCACCCCTCCCTCTGCGCCTGAGGACTTGCAGCCCCTCAGAAAGCTTGTGGGGGGGAGGGGAGTTTGCGTGATGGTTCCCCTCCCCATGCCGGGGGTTGCATGGCTTCCAATCAGCCGGGCGAGGGTGCTTAGGAAGTAGGGGGGCAGCTGTGGGCCCCGCCTCTCCTCGGGCCTCCCGCCCACTCAGCCTCTGCCAGCAGGCTCCAGTCAGCCCCATCGGTAATTGGATGGCCCGGGCTGACTGGCCCCTTCAAAGCTTTCAAATCTTGGCTGTGACGCTGGTTTCCACCCCCCCACCCCCCACCCCCACCCCCAGATCGCTCCCTGGAGAACGTGGCGGGGCGACCACGGCTGGACTCGCTCAGCTCCGTGGAGGAGGACGATTACGACACACTGGCTGACATTGAATCGGACAAGAACGTCATCCGCACCAAGGTTGCCCAGTGGGGGAGGGCCGGCTCTGGGGCCACCGGCTGCCCAGAGATCAGGGAGGGGGCCGAGATTGGGTGCTGCTCCGCTGCTGCCCAGCACTCCTTTGCGGGGAGGGAGGGGGGGAGTAGCTGCTGCTGCTGCAAAGTCCGGTTCCTGTGAGGGAGGGGCGCAGGGACCCTTTGCAGGGACCCTCAGGGGGAGGCTCTGCAGAGCCTGGATGGGGGGGGGGCTGTGGGGGGGGAGCTTGCAAGGGGCCTGGGCACGTCCCACGTAAGCAGCCTGAGAAGGGCTCCGGGTGCAGCCGGGCCTCAGGCGTCTCCGAAGGGCTGTGAAATTTGGGCCTGAGGGAAGAGCCGTTTGGGGGCTGCGTGAGCCAGGGGGAGACTTGAGTGAACCCCCGTTACCTGCAGGAGCCTCTTCCTGGGTGCCAGCAGGGCAGGGGAGGGAATTTGGCCGCAGTTCAGCAAGATGCTGGTGTGTGTTGCAGAAGTTCCTGTGTGTGGCGGATCTGGCCCGCAAGGACAAGCGGGTGCTACGGAAGAAATACCAGATTTACTTTTGGTGAGAGAGCTGGCTGGGGCTGTGCCCCCCCTCCCCCGCAGACACCCCTACCCCCCAGCTGGGTATTGCCAGGGCAACTGACCAGGGTCTTCTAATGGAGGATGCCCCTTCCCTCCCTCCCTCCCTCCCTCCCTCCCTCCGCTGCAGGAATATCGCCACCATCGCTGTCTTCTACGCCCTGCCGGTTGTCCAGCTGGTCATCACCTACCAGACGGTAACGCAGCCCCCGGCCTTCCCCCTCAGAGTGCTGCCCACCCTGGCCCTGGCCCTGAGGCCCCCTTGGCCCCAGCCGCCCCAGCCAGCCCCTCCGTTGCCTCCCGCAGGTGGTGAACGTGACTGGGAACCAGGACATCTGCTACTACAACTTCCTCTGCGCCCACCCGCTGAGCAACCTCAGGTAGGGGCCGGGAGGGCCCCCTCCCCCCGCCTTGCTTCCCCCCCTCGACCCCTGGGGCCTGACACCAGCCCCCTCCCCGCCTCCCCAGCGCCTTCAACAACATCCTGAGCAACCTGGGCTACGTCCTGCTGGGCCTCCTCTTCCTGCTCATCATCCTGCAGCGCGAGATCGGCTACAACCGGGCCCTGATGCGCAACGACTTCCAGGCTGTGGTGAGGCCCTTCTCTTCCCAGGGCCACGGGAGGGGCCCCTGGCTCTTCCTCCCCCTCCACTCCCCTCGGCCTGGGGAGGGCAGCTGGGTGGGGGCGGCTTTTGTCAGACGGGGCGTCCCCTTGCAGGAGTGTGGCATTCCCAAGCACTTCGGCCTCTTCTACGCCATGGGCACCGCCCTGATGATGGAGGGCCTCCTGAGCGCCTGCTACCACGTCTGCCCCAACTACACCAACTTCCAGTTTGGTGAGTGGCTCCCGCCCGGACCCCAGGTGGGCGACCTGGAGCGGCTCCCGAGGCCTGGGGAGGGAGCCCGGAAGCCCCAGCCCCGCGGCCTGTCTTGGGAGGGGGGGTGGGAGGGGAGAGCGGCGTTCCTGGGCTGAGCGGGGGCTCTTCTGGGGCAGACACCTCCTTCATGTACATGATTGCCGGGCTGTGCATGCTGAAGCTGTACCAGAAGAGGCACCCGGACATCAACGCCAGCGCCTACAGCGCCTACGCCTGCCTGGCCGTCATCATCTTCTTCTCGGTCGTGGGGGTGGTGAGTGAGCAGCCCCTCTGGGCCCCCCCCCCGGGAGGTTGGCCCTTGGGGAGGCGCTGGGAGCCCTGGAGATAGCGAGGGGGGCAGATGTGCAAAGCTGGGGAGGAACTGCGCCTTCCCTGGGACGGATGGACACACACACACACACACACACAGACACCCTGGTGGGAGAGGCCGAGTTCAAGGAGAGGTTTCCCAAAGGGGAGCCCCCACCCCCCCTTGAAGCCCCTGTCCCTGCCGCTCTCTGGCCCCCAGGTCTTTGGCAAAGGCAACACCGCCTTCTGGGCCGTCTTCTCGGTCATCCACATCCTGTCCACTCTGCTGCTCAGCACTCAGCTGTACTACATGGGCCGCTGGAAACTGGGTGAGTGGGTGCGGGTGGGGGGTGGCTGCCAGTCCTGGGGGCTGGGTGGGGTTGGCCAGCCTCTCCGGGGGTCTCCAGCGTCTCCGTCTCCCCCCAGATTCTGGCACCTGGCGCCGGATCTTCCACATTCTGTACACAGACTGCATCCGGCAGTGCAGCGGGCCCATGTACATGGTGAGCGAGGGGGTGGGTGAGGGGGGTCCCTCTTTGGGAGTCTCTCTTCCTGGGGGCCTCACCCGTTTCCCCCCCCCTCCCCCACCGCTTCTGTCTGCAGGATCGGATGGTGTTGCTGGTCATGGGGAACCTCATCAACTGGTCTCTGTGAGTGAGAGCAGCCGGCCAGGCGCAGCCCCCCCCTGCCCCCCCCTGGCCAAAGAATGCCTGCCAGCCTTTGGGGCTCCAACAGCCGCTTCACAGGCAGCGTCCCAAGAGGGGAGCCCCTCTCGATGCTCCTGGGGCGGAGGGGGGGAGTCAGGGTCCCACTGGGAGGGCTGGGGGTTGGCCCAGCGGCTGCTCTCAACCGCCTTCCTCTGCCCAGGGCGGCCTACGGGCTGATCATGCGCCCCAACGACTTTGCCTCCTACCTGCTGGCCATCGGCATCTGCAACCTCCTGCTCTACTTCGCCTTCTATATCATCATGAAGGTGCCTCCCTCTCTCTGGCCAGGGGGGGGGGGCCTCCCCGGGACACACACACCCCATGGCCCCCTGACCCCTGCCTTCCCTGCAGCTCCGGAGCGGTGAGCGTCTGCTGCCTGTGCCCCTGCTCTGCATCACCTGCACCTCCGTGGTGTGGGGCTTTGCCCTCTTCTTCTTCTTCCAGGGCCTGAGCACCTGGCAGGTGAGCTCACCCAGGCCAGGGGGGTGCGGTTGCAGCCTCTCTTGGCCCCCGCGGGGTCTGGGTCGCCTTGGGGCTGCTTGGCGTCCAAGCAAGGTGAAGGTGGGCTGCCTCCTGTGGGGGCTCGGTCCTAGCCCTCCGCCCTCTTGGCTGGGCTCACGCATGGCGGTTGGGCAGCCCAGGCAGCGGGAGAGAGGAGCGTCTGCTTCTCAACCCCTGCGGAAGGGCCGACCTGCCCTGTGCCTGGCCCCGTCCCCCAAGCCTGGCTGGTCACGGCTCTCCACAGAAAACTCCGGCCGAGTCCCGAGAACACAACCGGGAGTGTGTCCTGCTGGGCTTCTTCGACGACCATGACGTCTGGCACTTCCTCTCCTCCATCGCCATGTTTGGCTCCTTCCTGGTACGTCCCTCCAGCCGCCTCAGCTGGCCCAGGACCTGCAGAGCCCGAGCGGGAAAGCGCCCCCACCCATGGCCCAGCGGCCCCTCCAGGGAGCCAGTGGGGAGAAGCTGCGGGTAGAGAGCTTGGGCCAGCCCTGCACCTGTGTTGCAGCCCCCTTTCCAGCCATGGGGGGGGGTGTCACATGTCCGTCCCCCCCCCCCCCCCAGTCCAGAGCCTGGTCTGTTTCCTTGGCAACCACATCTCTGTTGCTGTAGCCAGGATCTCGTGGGGAAGGTTGCACCACGGAGGAAGCGGCTCTGGGGTCAAGGGTCAAGGGTTCTCCAGAGTGGAAGACAACTTGGCTTTAGCCTGGGAATGGGGGGGAGGAGAAAGGGGGGGGGGTTGACCAGTGTTGGAGATGCGTCCTGGGGGGGCCTCGCAGGGGATTGGCCAGCATCGACCCTCCTCCGTCTTCCCCTTCCCTTTGCGCAGGTCCTGCTGAGCCTGGACGATGACCTCGACTGCGTCCAGCGCGACAAGATTTACGTCTTCTGAGGGCGCCTGGAGACTGCTTGGCAGGGAGGCTGGGATTGTTCCCTGGACAGCCCTCCTGCTGGCGGGTGCTGGGGCCACAGCTGTGGGCTCCCCCCTCACCAACGCATCAAAGGAGAGTCTGCGGAAGGAGGTCGCCGTCCTGAGCCTCCGAAAGCCGAGCCAGCCGGGCGATGGGTTCAAATGCTGCCAGGGTTGCCCCTCTGTCAGTTTCCTTCCTCGGCCAACAGCAGAGAGAAAGGCCCAGCACTGCCCGGGAGAGGCTGCGAGCGGAACAGCTGGGCTCCCGTTCTGTGGGGCAGCCCTCAGAAGCTGACTTTGCTCCCTTCCTAGGTGCCTGCATTGACCTCCGAAAGGGCCTCCCCAGGGACCCAGCTGCCTTCTTGGCTGAGCAGGGAGTAACGGCCCCTTGGCCGTCCTCTGTCCCCCGGCTGCAGCCACAGCATTGTCCAGGCAGGGGGGGGCCCTTCCTCCTCCTCCTCCTCCTCCTCAGGCCCATTGGGTGCCACGTAGTCACTACCTGTGGGGTGGAAGGGGGCCGGTGAGTCTCCTCCATGGAAGTTGGAGGGGCTGAAGGCCTGCACAGCTCAGGGGGCCCCGAGGGCGCCTCCCTAGATTTGGCCCCCAAGCAAGCCGGGGCCTGGCTTCCGGGGGGGGAGGGGGGATTCTGCAGAGTGTCCCCAGGATGCAGGGGCTGCGGGGGGAGGGGGGCAGGAGAAGGTCAGGAGGCCGAGAGCTCCTCTTTGCCCACTCAAGGATCGGCCCTTTGTCCCTTCCTGGTTCTGTGGCTGAGACGGTTTTCCTTTGAAATGGTTCTTGGTATAAAACACTCTTGAAGAAAATTGGCATTTTGGTCTCTGCAGCTGCTGCTGCCGCTCGATGCAAGCAATGGAAGACGGTTGTTTCCCCATTGGAAAGGGAGGCTGGGGGGGGGGGCGGTGTAGGTGCTGTGAGATGGGGGGGGGAGGTGTCCCTAAAGAACAGGCTCCCCTGAGAAGCAGTGACATCAGCCCAGCCCCCCCGGTCCCCTCCTCCCTGCAGAAGGGCCCATTTGTCTGGGAGGCTTCCGTAGAGCCCCAGTGGCTGCAAGGGGCTGAGGCCCTGGGGGGGGGGGCCCTCCCTTGCCCACTGCACCCTGAAGCCCCCGAGTGAGCTCATGCGGGAGGCAGGCGGGAGGTCAGGGCCGGCCCATCTGCCTGGGAAGAGCCCTGCCTAAAAAGGAGAGGCTGTGTGGGGCCAGCCCAGGCCGAGCATCCGCTGGGACTCAGGCATGCTGAGAATGTCTTGGGGCAATAACTCTGCTCGACTTTGGAGTCTTTCCCCTAATATGGTTCGCAGCTTCAGCCACCGAGGGGGGGGGAGGGGTGGTGATGTCACGGGCCGGAGGGCCGGAGCCTTTTAGCCCCTCGGCTGAGGCTGCGGAGTCCTGCCAGAGCGGCATCTCAGGAGCCTCGGAGCCAGCACAGCTGTAAGTGCCTCCCTGGCCCACTCAGCAGGGGCTGCCTTGGGGGGGGGGAGGTCTGCTTTGCTCGGGAGGGGAGAGAGGCCGTCTGGAGGGCTTCCCCGGGGGGGGGGGGGCTGGGCAGGGGGGAAGCCGAGGCTCTGGTGAGAGCTTTCCTTGGTCCACGTTGAGCCTCTTACCTGGCTGGAGAGAAGCCGAATGGCCGGGGGGGCAGAGGGTCCTGGGTGGGGCCCTTGGGGTCTGCCAAGAGCCCCCTGGGATGCGCTCAGACGGGGTCTCTGGCATTCCCACCAGGCTTTGAGGGGGACGGGGGCTACGAACGGAAGCCAGCAAAGGCGGCAGGATTTACCCAGCGGCTGCTGCCGCCTCCCTGGCGTTTTCTCTCCGTGCCCAGACTTGGGTGTGGCCGCTGGAAGTGCCCGGAGTTTGGGCCCTGGGCAGGAGGGCTGCAAAGCCTGGGTTGGCCAGGCACGAGAGCAGCCACACTGGGCACACTGAGGGTGGCAGTGCGATGCTCCCCTTCCTGCGCTGGAGGGCGTCTGTGCTGGGCAACACCTGCTTCCCCTCCGCCCGGGTGTGAGAGTGCCCCCCCCACACCTGCGGCTGTGCAGCGCTCTGGGGCTGGGCCTCCTTGCCTGGGAAGAGCTCTGCCCACCCCTGGGCCCCTCGAGTGGGGGCCCAAGGGCAGCTGGAGAGGGTGGAAGACGGCAGGGTCTTGGGACGGCTCCGCCGGCCATTTGTTGCCGCCAGAAAGGAGCCCCGGCCTGTGCGGAGGCTGGCTGGCTGGGCTGTCATCGAGCCGTGTTTTTTCAGAACAGGCAGCCGACCCAAGGGCTGGAGCAGCAGAGGAGCCCCTGGGCAGAGTAAGGGGCGGCGTAAGAGGAAGTGGGCAGGGAGCGTGCTTTCCCTGTGCCCCACCTTGCCTACCAGCCATGGGGAGGCCTGGGGGGGACTGGTGGAAGGCTGTGCCAGGGTGGCCTCCCATTGTTTTCCCTCCTTCCTTCCTGGTGATTTCGACCGCCAGAAGAGCAGCCCAGCTGCCTCAGTTTCCTCGCCTGCTGCCTCCTCCAGACCCGTCCTGTGGACATGGCAAACAAGGGGCCTTCCTTTGGTCTGAGCAGAGACGTCCAGGCCAAGATCGAGAAGAAATACGACGATGAGTTGGAGGAGCGCCTGGTCGAGTGGGTGGTGGCCCAGTGTGGGAGCGAGGTGGGACGCCCCGAGCGCGGAAGGCTGGGCTTCCAGGTCTGGCTGAAGAACGGCATCGTGAGTGAGGGGGCCTGGGGGAAGGGGGGAGACCGGGGGGGGGGGCAGTCCCGGCAGGGTTTGCAGCTGGGCTTCTGTCTTGGCAGGTCCTGGGGAAGCTCATCAACAGCCTTTATCCCAGCGGCTCCAAGCGGGTGAAGATCCCGGATCCTCCCCCCAGCATGGTCTTCAAGCAGATGGAGCAGATCTCCCACTTCCTGAAGGCAGCCGAGGATTACGGGGTGGTGAAGACGGACATGTTCCAGACGGTCGATCTCTTTGAAGGTGGGGGGGGGGGGGCTGTGATCCAGAGCCAGAATTCGTGCTGGCCTCCGGTGGGAGCCCCTCTGCCCCAGGAGCCCTTCAAATTGCCCCCAGGGGGGACCCCTTTCCTGGTGGGGGGGGGGCTCCTTTCAAACGAAAGCCCCAGGGGCCCCCCTGGAGGTGGGGTGTTCCCTGGCCAGGCCATCCCAAGTGGGGCTCCATCCTCAGCCCAGCTCTGCTTTTCCCTCCAGCCAAGGACATGGCAGCCGTCCAGCGGACCCTCATGGCCTTGGGCAACGTGGCCGTGACCAAGAACGACGGGCATTACCAGGGGGACCCGTCGTGGTTCATGAAGTAAGTGGCGGCGGAGGTGCCCAAGGGCTGGTTGCTCCCTGCAGGAGGGCTCTGCCGGCATCCTCTGCCTTGGTCTCTTCGTGGGAAGCAGTTGCCCCCCTCGACCTCTGGTGGCAGAGGCTGCCTTCAGGGGGAGCAGAGCCTCGGCCCGCTGGGCACAGCACAAGGGCTTGCCAGGGAGAGTGCCCGATGCCCAAGGCTCCGTCGTGACCCCCTTTTCCCTCTGCAGGAAGTCCCAGGAGAACAAGCGGGACTTCTCCGAGAGCCAGCTGAAGGAGGGCAAGAATGTGATCGGCTTACAGATGGGCTCCAACAAAGGGGCATCGCAGGCAGGCATGACGGGCTACGGCCGACCCCGGCAGATCATCAGCTAAGCCCAGTCCCCACCCCCCAGCCGGCCGGTCTTCCCGCTCTTGCTAACAGCCTGGCAAGCTCTGCCCCGTTGCTGCTGCCGCCGCCACCCCCAGGGGTACGCGCAGGGGACTTCCCCACCGTGCCCCCTAAGCAGTTCCCGGAAGGAAGGGGCACCGTGCCCAGAGGCGGCGGCTGCTGCTGCTGCTGCGTAGCAACGGCCGGCCAGGAAGCCAACCTGCTCCAGAGCTGCTGGCCTCTGCATGCTGCCCGCTTCACCCGCCCGCCCGCCCGCTGCACACCCTCCCGGCCTGCTTTGGCCCTGGCACGTATCCTGGGGCTGCCGGAAGGCTTTGCCCAACCGCAGAGCCGAACTTGGCTGCAACTGCCCAGGAGCCTCTCTTGAGAAACTCTGCCAGGGGCCCAGAAGAAAGCTCCTCTTTTGTACTTTTTGGGGTGATTCATTGGATTAAAACTGAATCTTTTGGGTTCCTTGGCTACGATTTGAGTTTCTTCTCTGTGTGGGAAGCCAGGCCGAAGGCTGCCCCTCCCTCCCTCCCAGCCCCTGCTCAGCAGAGGGAGGGACAGGGATGCCCCCCTTTGGGCAAGTCCAGGAGGCAGAGAGAGAGAGTGGGGGGTTCCCGCCCAGGTCCCCCTTTCCAGCCACCGCAGGGGGGAGGAGGGGGAGGGCTGGTCGGGGCCTTCTGGCTCAGGGCCACCTCCTGGGGCACAGAGAGAGCAGCAGGGCTGGGTTTCAACAAAGGTTTATTTTGGAAAAGTGCAAAAGAAGAATTCTGGCGGCTGCTCATCCAAAGCCAGAGAAATCGAAATAGGCCGTCCAGCCTGAGGGAGGCCAGTCCCAGAAAGGCCCGTGGGGCTGTGTGTGTGTGTGTGTGTCAGGAGTCTGAGTGGAAGATGCCTGGGGAGCACAGGAGCCCTGGCGGAATCTGGGGCTGACTCCAGACAGGGGGCACAGCCAGTCGGCGCAGAGTGCAAGATAAGGCAGTGAGTTGGCAGAACCGGGAGCTGCCGGGGCGAGGAGAGGAGTCCAGTCCACGGCCACAGCCCCCTTCTGGCCAGCAGCAGCCCCTCTCCTCCCTCGTCCTTCGGCTGCACTGGTCTCGTCATCCCTGCGGTGCCCGGCCGGGCTCAGGAATCCCTTCTGGCCCCCTTTGGGGGCAAAGAGGGGACGGACACAGCCAGGGCAGCCAGAGAGAAGCCCAGCAGCTTCTCGGAGAGCTGCTGGGGCAGGAGAGGCCTCTCTCTCGGCTGATCCCCCAAGCACAGAGCAGAGGGAGGCAGCACTAGCATGCTCAGCAAGCCACCACCGAGGTAGACTGCTCCTGCTCCAGGAGGTTTAGCAATCCTCTCCCCAGTGAGGGCCTTGAGCTCCCCAGCCCTCCTCCAGGTCTCGCACGCCTGGGGACGGTGGCTGGGCTCCGGCCTCGGCTTCCTTGCACAGGGGCACCGTGTCCTCCATCAGGCCTCCTCCTCCTCCTCCTCCTCCTCCTCCTCCTCCTTCCGGGCTCCAGGAGGCCTGGCGGCTGTGGGCTGGGAGGCCCAAGGCTCGGCGGTCGCAGCTCAGGAAGACTTCCAGCATGTAGTAGAAGGTCCAGAAGACGGCAAAGCAGCCCAGCAGCATCAGCGTCTGGGGAACGGAGCGGCAGGGGGTCAGGCCAGGCTGTGGGCAGCCCCAGCTTCTCGGGGGAGGGGGGGGACAGGACCCTCCCCACAGCGGCAACCGCTCAGGGACTCCCTCCTCCCCCGGACCTGCCCCCCTCCCGCCCGGCGCGAAGGGCCTCACCTTGAGGGTGTTGGCCGTGATGGTGTAGGGCTGCTGCTCGGGGATCCGGAGGCCCGGGGGGCAAGGCAGGGCAAAGTCCCCCTCCAGGAACTGCCCACTCATGGCTTTCTCCAGCAGCCTGCAGGGGGGAGAGGGGCCCTGCCGATCACCCCAGGGACAATGCCCCCCTCCTGCTACTTGCCCCAGAGGACTGTCTTCCCCACCCCCAGCGGGAAGCCACCCGCCCAGAGGAGCCCGGCTGCAGGCCCCCCGTGCAAGAGGAAGCGGCCGGAGGGAGGGCTCCTTCCTTGCTGGCCCAGGCCTTGCAAAGCGGGTGCTTTCCCCTTCAGGCTGCACGCTCCCCATGCCCCCCCTCTCCTGAGGGTCTCAGCATGCCCGTGGAAGCCGCCCCTCCCATGGGCACGGCTGCTGCGAAGTCTTCCTCTCACCTCTGCCGCTGCCGGATCTGCGCAGGGCTCCAGGAGGAGCCGTAGAGGGTCAGCTGCCACTGGTCCAGCCGGCCTGCTCTCAGCGTCTCGTCGCCTGAAGAAGACGCCGGTCACATAGGGGGAGGGGGGGGGAGCCCTGCTTTCCCCCTGCTCAGCCGGAGGGAAGGAAACTCACCCACGTCACGGATGGTCAGCCGGTAGGTGCCCTGGGCCTCCTCGCCCCAGCAGCGCACAGTGGAGAAGGTCCAGTCCACAAAGCCAGAGGGGTCTCTGCAGGGGAGGCAGAGCAGCTGGGAGGAGGGTCTCTCTGAGCCTGGCCACTCTGAAAGCCCAGCAAGGCCAGCTGCCAGACCAGGGAACTGGGCCCTCCCCTGGCACCTGAAGGGGCATTCTGGCCCCCCACGGCCCTCTTGGGCTCCTGCCCCCGAGAAGCAGGGCACTCACGAGTCCATGCTGCGCGCTGTCCCCACCAGGGAGTCCATGCCGCTGGGACACAGGAGGTGGATCTCCAGATTGCCACGGCGTGGGTGGGTGATGCTGACCGTCACAGCCACGTGCTCCAGCGTCTTCAGCCCCGAGGGCTCCAGGTCGGCTTCGGTCACTGAGGAAGGGGAGGGGAGGTCCCAAATGCGGGGTCTGTTGAGGTCTCCCAGCCGAGAGGCCTTCGGATGGAAGGCTCAAGAGGACCCAGCAAGGCAGGCAGCGTTCAGAAGCCCCACTTCTCTTTCCACAACTCCCAACACTGCCACAGACCCCTCCCCAAAAGCCCCCCCCCCCCCGAGAGGGGCAGGATAAATTCACGGGGATGGGGGCCGACCCCTCGGCAGCTGCTGAGAAGCAACGCAAGGGAAGCAGCGCTGCCCTCCAGAGTATCTGCGGCCTTCGGACAAGGTTGGATTCCACCCGACCGCCAGGCTGGTGGCAGGAGCTCCTCCCCCTATTCCTCTCAGAGCCTCCGTGAGGGTCTGTCGGGACCCCCTCCCCCCAGCAGCAGATGGGCCCCTCCCCCCACCCCACCTTCAGCTCCTTGACCCCTTCTCCAGGGCTTGGCATTTCCCAGCCCTCCGCTTCCCTCCTTCCTTGCAGGGGAAAGTCTCCCCAGGACAGCCAGGCCTGGGTGGAAGCTGGGAAGGAGCTCTCACAGGCAGAGGGGAGCCGGACCCCCAACCCTGGCCAAGTAAACCGTGGTCTCTGGGCTGAGCAGAGGGTTGGCTCCCCGCCTAGGGGCTGTCTCTCCTCCCGTGCCAACCAGACGCCAAGCCAGTTGCAGGACGGATCCACAGAACCGGCAGGGAGCCCAGCAGGCGAGGGAAGCCCTGGGGAAGCTCACGCGGACGGAGCGAGGCCAAACAGAAGCTGCAACATTGCCTAAAATGGAGAGCCAGCGGCAGCCCTGGGTGCTGGCCACCTCCACTAGCAGGGCTGAGCCTTCCGGCTCCGTTGGGCCCCTGCCCTGGGCCTGCCTCCCTGCCTGCCCCAGTGAAACGGGTGGGACCCAGGCCCGATTCCCCAGCACAGACCGTTCCAGGTGGCTTCCAGCTGCCCCGGCTCCAGGGGGATTGCTCTCTTCTCCTTCAGGAGGGGGCTGAGGTAGGAGGCCAGATAAGGGACCGACTCCCAGACCTGCCAGAGGAGGAAGAGACGATTCAACTTCCCTGGCGCCACCAAGGCAGCCCCCACCCCACCCCAGCCGTGGCAGACCAGCCCTGGGGGCCATCTGAAGGCAGCAAGGGCCGCATGGCTGCGCAGGAAGATGGCTGCCCGTCTCCCTGGGCACCTGACGGGCGGGGCTGCCTTCCCTGCCAGCTGTGGCTTCTCCTGGGAGGGTCCAAGCCGGGAAGAGGAAAGGCCGCCTCTCTCCTGCTTACAAATATACCCCTCCCCCCCCCCCAAATATGGCCCTGTAGCCCAGGGGAGGTGGGGGGGCACCTTGGCTGCGTTGACCAACCGCCAGGCATTCAGCAGTCCGAAGCCGTGCTGGTGACTGTGGCTGAGCCCAGCCTGGTTGAGGTCCCAGCGGACCCGATGGTCTTCGTACTGTGGAAGGAGGCAGCGGGAGATGCTGGAGCCCTGATCGGGTGGTCGGAGAAGCCCCTGGGCGGAAGGGCCATCCTTGCTGGCTGGGGCTCCCGCTTCACACACGTTCAGAAGGCAGGCCTGGCACAGGCCCACGGGGGCAGGGCAGGGCAGGGCGGAGCAGGCTGGGCTGTGCCAAGGGGGGGCTCCTGGCTGGCAATGCGCCTCGAAGACGGGAGTGGCCTCAGGCAGTTCGGAGGGAGAGGACGGGTCCTCCTTTGAGGCAGGCCAGAAAGGAAGCAGTGGGGCCCCCTTGTTAAGGGGCCCCCAGGGGACGGACACACACACACACACAGAGGAATGGGAGGGAGCTCCGGCCGATGGGAAGGACGCCAGCTGAGGTCCCAATGGCTACCTGGGGGGAGGGGGGGCGCTGTGGGCCTGGCTCACCTTGGTGGCTGTGAAAACTATGATGTGCTGGACGTCCCTCCAGGTGAGGCAAGGCCGCACCTGCAGCATGAGGGCGATCAGTCCGGCAGCCAAGGGGGCTGCAGCAGAGGTGCCCGTGTGCCCTTCGGTGCAGCCGGTCCCCCGCTGCAAATCCCAGTCGGTGGTGGCCTGCAGAGGGAGGGTAGCACTGCCTGAGGAGCCGGCTGGGAAGAGGCACCAGAGGGAAGTCTCTCTCTCTCTCTCTCCCAGGGGACCCCAGACTCCACCTGGCCTGCCTCCCCTCGCAGAACAGAGGCGTCCGGGGCTCAAGGCCGCCTGGCCCTTGGTCTCCTCCTGGCTGGGAGGGCACCCGGGCTGCTTCCAAGCAGGGCTAATCCTCTCAGGTATGCAGGGGCAGGAGGCGGCCTGGACAGCAGAGAGCAGAGCCCTCCTCTAGGCCCAGCTGTGCCGGGGGAGGGAGGGGGGAGTGCCCAGTCTGCCTCTTGGGGGGGGGGGGCTTCCTTCTTCCTCCCTCGCCAGGAGGGCGGAGCTAACCGAGGACCGGCCCTTTGGTCAGCTGCCAATGGCCAGCTGACCAAAGATCCTGCAAATCCCCCTTCAGACAAGCCCTGCCAGGAGACAGCCAAGCAGCCTGGAGAAATCCTTCCCGTTAAGGAGACATCCACACCCTGAGCATCTGGCAGAGGAACCGGCCTTGCCAGGCCGGCCAGAGGGGCACTGGTGGAGGGGGCGGTGGGAGTCCCTGGCCTCGGCCGCCTCCTCCTGCCTGGCTGTCCTGTGGAAGGAGGGCCCCGTCCAGCTGGCTCTGGGCATTTGGCCCAGCGGCTGCCACAGAAGCTGACAGGAAGGGGTCCCTGCTGTGGGGCAGCAGCAGCCACAAAGACGCCCGGAAAAGAGGGGGCTCTTTTTCCTCCAGGGCCTCTGGGGGTCCGAGGGGAGGGGCCTTTGGCAATAAAGGGGGCAAGGGGCCTCCGCAGGGGCTGGCGAGAGGGACGAGGTAGGCCTGTCTGGGAAGCCTTGAAGAGCCCAGCTGGGAAATCTTCCTTGGCAACCAAAAGGAGACAAAGCCCACCTTCACCAGCACCACCCCACCCACCCCCGTCCCCCCAGCAATGAGAGGCTGGGGCTCGAGTGGCCTCTACTCACAATGCTCCTCATCAACTTGTCTCCTCCGCTGAAGGTCACGGCCAGCATGGAGGCGCACTCCTCCGCGTAGAACGGCTTGTAGCCCATCTCATCCACGGCGCCTGGGCAGCAGAGAGCAGAGACGCCCAAGAGGGGCTGCAGGAACCAACGGGGCCCCTCCCGCCTGGCCTTGCTGGCTCTTTCCCCAGCCTTGCCAGCCAGGGTGGTCTTGCGGCAATTTCCCTAGGGGGCTGCAGTGCTGCTCCCTTCCCGGCCCCTTGCTTGCACAACCGGTCTCCCCGCATGCGCCTGGCTTCAGCCTGGCAATGTCTCCCTCCTGCCCAGATGGACGAGGCAGATGGGCAACCTCAGGCTGGCTGGGTGGGACTCTCTCTCTCTCTCTCTCTCTCTCTCTCTCTCTCTCTGGCAGGGAAATGACCCCTCGGCCCGGTGGTGGGATTCAAATTTCTTTCCTGCCGGTTCTGTGGGCGTGGCAGGGCTTGGTGGGCGTGGCAGGGCTTGGTGGGCGTGGCAGGGCTTGGTGGGCGTGGCAGGGCTTGGTGGGCGTGGCAGGGCTTGGTGGGCGTGGCAGGGCTTGGGAGGAGAACCCAGAATGCGCCCTGCGTCTCAAATGGCCCAGGAGGCAAAGGGTTCCCCAAACAACCATCAGGGCACCTCCTCCCCCCACGGCCAGACGGGGGAGGGCCCGGCCCGAGGAAGGCGAGAGCGCAGTGAGCCCAGCATGGGGCTGAGCCTTACCAACGGTGACGGTGTAGATGGAGTTGGCGTAGCCATCATAGTTGCAGTTGTCGTTGTGATGGCCGCCATTGCCACTGGCCACCACGAAGATGCTGCCAAAGCCTCTCCGGCCAGCAATCACGCCATGCTGCAGGGCGGCCTGTGGAGGACGAGCGCTTCAGGGGAGGGGGGGCAAGAACTCCTCCCCCCCTCAGCCCTCCATAAACTGCCGCCCAGGTGACAGCAAGGCAGACCGAGAGAGCAGCTCATGCTGGGGCACCACTGAATGCCACCTGGGCCTGTGCTCTGCCTCCCTGCCAGCCCCCCCCCCCTGCTCCTGCCTTCCCTCTGACCTTTCCAAGCTGATGGGGCCCGTCCACAGTTTTGCCATCGTCGTCTGGGCCCCAGCTGAGAAGGGAGAGGCAGAGGAGGGCGCTGAAAGGCCCAGGGGGAGCACCGGCCCCCTGCCCACCCCACCCCAGAGAGAGAGGGGGGGGGAGGGCGAGGGCACTTTGGGTGTGGGGGGGGGGGAGGAGTTGGCTTCCCTCTGAGGCCTGCAGGGGAAGCCCGGAGAGCAAGGGTTCAGCGTAGGGTGGCCCAGCCCATCCCTGGGGGCTGCTGGGGAGGGGCAAAGGGGAGGAAAGAGGCAGGTATGAAGGGAGGGCAACAACAGACGTTCCCGCAAACCTGCAACTGTAGATGTCGTTGATCTGGTAGTGCTTGTTGAAGGCCACGGCCTCCAGGCTGTCGGTGAGGGGCCCATCCAGCACTCGGATCCCTGCAGGGAAAGAGGCTGCAGGTTCCTCCCCCTGTGTGGGGGGGGGGGAGGGAGGGAGGGAGGGGAGCCCCTCCAGGAAAGGCTTCTGTTCCCCCCAAAACACACAGACGTTTTTTGGCCTGGAATGAGCAACTCCTGGTAGAAATCCAGAGAGGACGGGAGGAAAGCTATTTCCCTTCCTTTTCGTTGCCATCAGATGCCCTGCAAGGGCTGAGCAATCCCCCTCCCCATTGGTGAAGCTCCCCATCCCCCGGGGCTTCTGACCTGCCCCTGAGCGACTCCCTGGCTAATCCACCCGCCCCCAAAGGCCCCGCCAGTGAAGTGCCACCTGTGGGCCTCTCCAGAGCCTTGGCCCTGCCCCTAACTGCCCCCTGCCGGAAACATCTGGAAGTGGCTTCCAAGGCAATCCCAGAGGGCAGGGGCAGGTCTGTGCACACCTTAAGGCCTAAAGAAGGAGCCGGGATGGAGAAAACCTGGAGCTGCTCCTTTGCACCCGGGACCATCATACGGCGGACAGCTGAGGGCCCCTGCGGCAGGCAAGGAGGAGAGCAGCCTTCTGCCTTTGCAGAGCAGGGGCAGCAGCACCCTCCCCCCTCCCTCCATGGCACCACCTCCCCCCCCCTCACACACACACAGACCCTCTGAAGGCAGAGCACAAGGGAGTCCTGGCGAGACCACTTTGCCCACTGCAGCCTCCCGCAGCTCACTTGCCAGCCAGCCAGAACCAAACTCTGGCGGTGCCTCTCACAAGACCCCCCAGAGGCAGCCGCTCTGCTGCCCCCTTTGTGGCAATGCCTTGCATACTCGTCCACTGCACTAGACTTGCCCCCCTCCTCCTGGGGACCCTAGGCAGGGGCCGCGCTGTGCAAGACCCCCGGGGTGTGTGAAAGGCAACCTCAAAGGTTTTAACTGCAGCCTGTAGAACTCCTGGCTGTTCCCAGAATTCCCACACGTGACCTTGTACCCTCGACCGCCGTTCTCTGCGGCTTCCCTGCCCCCCCGCCCTGGGCTTCCTCTCTCCTGCCAGGATGGCCGGACCGGAGAGAGACCAGGCGAGCTGAGCTAAGGGGCCACGGCCCTTGAGAGCCTCTCCTTCCCGTCTGCCCAGGTCATTCCGGGCCCCACCCCACCCCACGCACCTGGCCCCCTCCCCTGCAGAACCGGGCGGGAGCAGCACCTGCAATCCGGCTCCCAAAGGCCACGCCCACTGCGCAGAAGCTGTTGTTGGAGGCGGCTGCAATTTCCCCGGCACAGCGCGTCCCGTGGTGGTTGCCGTTCTCCTCGTCCGGGTGGGGCATGGGGTCGGGGTCGTTGGAGTTCAGATCGTAGCTGCCTTCTGGGCTCTGGGGAGAGAGAGCGGCCTTGGCCCAGCACGGTCCTGCCCATGGCCTTCCAGCCCCAGGGGACTCCTCCGCCAAAGGGCATGGAACCGTCGTCACCACCCCCACGCCCGCAGCCCCACAAGGGCCACCTGGGGCCAGGCCCAGGCCAGAGGCAGCTGTTTTCTAAGGGTACCTCTAAAGTTGTCGGGGGATCCCAGCTTCCTTTGCTCCCCCCACCCGTTCCTCACCCAAGAAGGCTCCCCAAGGCCAGGCTGCCCTCCTCTAAGAGGCCGAGAAAGGAAAAGACTGCGCGCCCCATGGACGGGACCTGTAGCAAGCAGCGGGGGGGGGGGGGGGGAAGACTCACGTAGTTGGGCTGGATGTCCTTGATGGTGTGTTCAACACCATCATCCACCACCACCACCGTCACCCCCTGGCCTGTCACATTCCGCTCCCAGACGCCTGTCACGTTGATGTCCATCCCGGGGCTCTTGCGGTTGTCCTGGATACGAGAGAGAGAGCCCGTGTGGGCAGCCAGGGGGGAAGCCCATCCTTTGCGCCTACCCCCCCTCCATGGGCTGCGACTCTGCTCCCAGGCAAGCAGGGGCCGAAGGGGGTGGAGGGAGGGAGGGAGGCAGCTGCCAAGCTCCCCCCCCCCTTTGCCCTCCCTGGCCGATGCCCCAGCGCAGCGGGGGGGGGGGCAGCGAGAGGGGGGGGGCTTACCAGGTGCCACTGCTGGGGGAACTTGGGGTCGTTGAAGTGCAGGGCGCGCTTGGAGCGCTTGAGGAGCCGCTGCGCCGCGTGCCACTCCACGCCCGCGTGCCCCGCGAACAGCGCCTCGGCCGCCCCGCGCAGCCCCGCGGGGGCCCGCTCGGAGGCGCTGGCCGGCCGGTAGACCAGCAGGTAGTGGCCCTTCAGCTCCCCGATGCGGCCCACGTTGACCAGGCGGGCCTCCCGGGCTAGGTCATCGGCCAGCCGGTCCAGCTCCTCCTCGGGGCCGGTCAGGCGCACCGCCCACGCCAGGCTCTCCGGGCAGCCGGCAGCCGAGCACGGCCGCGTCCCCGCCCGCTGCTCCGTCGTCCCGAGGGCGCCCCAGCCGCCCAGCAGCACCAGCAGCAGCACCAGCACCGGCGGAGGAGGAGGAGGCGGCGGCGGCGGCGCCCGAGGGGGGCAGCGGCGAGCGTCCCCGGCGGCCTCCATCACCGTCCATGGCGGGGCAGCATCGGACCAGCGGGGCTGCCTGGAGGGAGGGGGGAGGGAGGGAGGGGAGAGGGGGGCGTGAGGGGAGCGGGGGGGGGGCTCCGTTCTCCAGCTGCCCCCTTCCCGGAGACCGCCAGAGGGAGGGGCACCCACAGACTCCCCCCGCCGAGACGCACCCACCGCGCGAGCCGGGAAGGAGCGGAGGGCGGGGCGGGATCTGGCAGCGGGGGGGGGGGTGCTCACGTCACGTCCGCTGCCGAGTGGGCCCCGCCCCCTGCCCTGGGAGGGGCGAGTACCGGGGGGGGGGCGCAGGCAGACGCAGCGACGCTCCTCCTCCTCGTCCTCGGGCGGGCGGAGCCTCCACGGCTCGCTGTGCACATGCTCGAGCGCCGACCCTCCGGGCCGACGGGGGGCGCTGCGGCGACTCGGGCTTTCCGTGCCGCCGCTCTGGGCGCTCGGCCTCGCGCCGCCGCCCGCCGGCAGGAAGAGCAGGCCGCGCGGAGGCCGCGGAGGGTTGGGCAGAGCGCGGAGCGGCGGGCGAGGGTCCCGCGGCCGGAGGGGCAGGCTGAGCCCCGGACGCCGCTCCTCGGCTGCGGCCTCGGGCTCTCCCGGACGGGCTGCGGCGCCTCCCCTCGGCCCGGGCGATGGCGTCGGAGGAGGCGGCCATGGCCGAGGCCAAGAAGGGCCCCGCGGACGACGACGCCCCCGCCAGGTAGGCCGCCCGAGGCCCCTGCGAAGCCCCCGCCTCTCCGCCGCCGGCCCCCGAGGGACAGAGCGGGCGGCGCCTTGCCCGGCGGAGCCCTCGGTGCCCGTCTCGGCCTTCGGGGGGGGGGGGCTAGCCGCGGGCGAAGCCGTCTTTGCGGGCGCCGAGCTGCCTGCTGGGTCTCCGCGGCCGACAGGGGGAGCCGAGCGGGCGCCTTCCCCAAGGCCGAGCGGCGCGGCTGCGGGCCTCCCCTCCGGCGCTGGCTAGCGGCTTCCCGGGAAGGGCGCGTGGGGAGGGGGGCTCCAAGGGGGTTCCGCGGTGCGCCTGCGGAAACCGGGCTGAGCCTCCTTCTCCGCCCCCTTGGTGGCCCTCAGGGACCTTCCTGTCGACAGGAGCAGCCGCCTCCCGCTGGATCCCGCCAAGGCCAGCCGGCCGAAGGAGCCGCAGCCGCCGGAGGATGGAATCGCGAGGGCTTCCCAAGAACCGGACTCTCCCTCTTCTGCCTCCTCTTCCTCCTCGCCGCTTCCCAACCACCGCAGCCCCCCGGAAGAGTCTTCCTTGTCTGAGGCGGCTGACTTGCCTCCGGCCAGCCCCTCAAGTGAGGCGCCCTCCTTGCCTGACCTGGACAATGCTGTGGGAGAAAAGAGAGCCTCCCTGCCTGGGGAAAGCCTACCGACGGCCCCGCTGCTTCCACAGACGGCCCGCTCCAAGGACCTGGACTGCTCCGAGGCTGAGCTGGGGTCTTTGATCTTGCAGCACGGAAGGCGGCAGAATGGGTGCCCGGATTTGGAGGATGTGCCTCTGGCAGCCGCTTTGGGCACGAAGAGCCAGAGCCAGGAAGACGACGGGGCTGCAAAACCGTCCCAAAACATTGCAGTCCAGGTCAGGGAGCGGCGAACCTCCCCGGCAGGAAGTGGGGTTGGGTCGGGGAGGCTGGGGATGCCTGGAAGGGACCTGGCCCTGCCCTGAGATGCAGCAAAGAGATGCAGGCAAAATGCAGGTGGTTTCCTTGCCTCTGCTGTAGTCCAAGGAATCTGAGGGGTGGGAGGGAAAGAGAAGTTAACGTCGTGATGGAGGGCCAGCCAGGCCCCAAACCTGTGTGGTGCCACTTGACCAGAGCCTGTTAGGCAGAAATGATGGAGCCGGAGAAAGTCTTGTTTCCTTCTCTGGCTGCTGACAGACAGACGAACCCTCTTCTCCCTTTGCAGACTGACTTCAGGACGGCTGACTTGGGAGCCAGCACCGACCTGGACATGGAGAAGAACCTGGTGAGTAAGGGGCTCTCCTCTCCTGGTTTTGCTGTGACTGAAATGCCCCATCTCACCCTGTAGAGAAAGGGGGCTTTATGCATCCCGCTTGTTGAACTGTTCCACTTGGCATCTGCCTTGGTCAGGGGCTTCGGCCGTGCTGGCTTAAGGCTTTGTCTTTTGGCCCAGAGAATTCAAACCCCTCTCTTGCTGCCCGACAGGACAAGATGATGTCCGAGAGAGCTTCCTTGAAAGAGCGATACCAAGAAGTCCTGGACAAGCAGAGGCAGGTGGAGAACCAGCTGCAGGTGCAGCTCCAGCATCTGCAACAGCGCAGGGAAGAAGAGATGAAGAATCACCAGGTGGGCCTGCAGTTGCCAGTCAGGGGGTGCCACGCTCAAACCAGGGGGGCACTGGGGAAGGAGAGGGCGATGGTGCTGCTTGGTGGAGAATTTGTGGGACTTCTGAAATCCCATCTGACACCAGAAACGGAGAGCAGCCGAGGGGGTTGTCGGTTGAAGATTGTGGAGCTCAAGCAAAGCGCCTAGAACTTTGAAATCCCGTTGAGAGCGCTGAGAAAATGCTGCTTCTGCTTGTTTTCTGCCCCAGGAGATCTTGAAGGCCATTCAGGATGTGACCTTTAAGCGGAAAGAAACCAGGAAGAAGATGGAGAAGGAGAAGAAGGAGTTTCTGCAGAAAGAGCAGGACTTGAAGGCAGAAATTGAGAAGCTCTGTGAGAAAGGCCGGAGGTATTTCGGGGGGGGGGGGAGCTGCTGGATAGAGGCGAGGTGGGGGGGGGGCTGCTTCTAGGCCCCCATTTCTTCTGCAGGCCGTCTTAAGTCAGGAATCCGGGAGGTCCACAGGTCAGCGTTCAACCTGCTGGGCCTCCAGGCCCCCTTGGGCTTCCTGTTGCCTAGTGCAGCTGCTCTCCCTGGGCGTCTTGAGCCCAAAGCATTCACTGGGCTGCCCTTCTCTCCCTCCCTGCCATCCTCAGGCTGTTGAAGGAGCAAAAAGAGAAGGAGAGCAAGATTGTTTCCCTGATTGCTGAACAGGCCGAGGAGAAGTAAGTGGGGGGGGGGTGTCTTCTGCCTCTCCCTGAAGATAACCTCAAATGGGAAGGAGGGGAAGGGACTCGTCCCCACTGTCCCTGAGGCCCCTTCCGACTTCTGCCAGCTGGGAAAGCAGCACGGCTCGAGGGGGGCTCCTCCAGGGCTCCTGGCAGGCCCCTTTGCTCAGCAGGCATCTCTGCTTCCTCTGCAGGGACGCCTGGGAACTGGAGCTGGGCAAGCTGAATAACCAGCAGAGCGACATCAACCGGTCTACCTTGGAGGAGACAGAACGGGCCTGGAAAGCAGAGGTGGGGGAGCGCTAAGCCACCCGGGGGGCCATTTGCATCGGTGGGAAGGACAGCAAGGCACCTCTCCAGATATTGCTTGGGCAGCACCCACGTGCCCTGGGGGGGGGTGTTACTGTACCCCCGCCAGACAGCATGAGCAGCTTGCCCCCCCCCCCCCCCTCTCAGATCCTGTCTCTGGAGAGCCGGAAGGAGCTGCTGGTGCTGAAGCTGGAAGAGGCCGAGAAAGAAGCGGAGCTGCACCTCACCTACCTCAAGTGAGCGGGGCTGTGGCTGGGCAGGCTCAGTGGGCAGAGGAGGCCCCGTTGCCCAGGGGCCATCCCGGCCTTGGAAGCCAGCGGGCGAGTCGCTCTGGCCACCTTTGGGGTGAGAGGGAGGCCTGGAGCGGAAGCCTCAGTTTCCCCCCTGGGGGTGGGGGGGTTGCCCCTGTCCCGCTCTTTGCTTCTGCGGGGAGGCTGAGCCCTGCGGGGCGACCGCCCCATGCCCATTCCCCTGCTTCAGGCAGGCCTTGCCCCCCACCCCACGGCCTCACTCTTGCCTTCTGTGCCTGAGGGTTCAAAGACTCGGGGAAGGAGAGGAGCCGGGGCGCCTTGGGGTTTGTGAGCTCAGGACAGAACTCTCCCCCCCCCCCCCCGGCATCTCTTGCGTGTAGGTCAGCACCCCCGACACCTGAGACCATCCGGCCAAAGCAGGAGTGGGAGGCCAGGCTGAGCAAAATACGAATGACCAAGGAGAGCGTCCGCGTAAGTGCAGAAGCCCCCCCCCCCTTGTTCCCTTTCCGCCCCCTGGAGACCCCGGGAGGCCTGGCAGGGCTGTGGCCACGGAGGCTGCCGGAGGGGCTTCCTGCCTGCGTTGGCCTCGAGAGGGGGAGGCTTGTGGGGTGCCCTCTTTCGGAGGTGCTGCTGGGGCTCTTCTCCAGGACTCCCACCCTGCTTGCCCTCCTCCTTTGCTCAACGCACCCCTGTCTTCTAGGACAAGTTCAACGACCACATCCAGCTGGTGCGGAACGGAGCCAAGTTGAGCAGCCTCCCACAGATCCCCACCCCCCCACTGCCCCCACCCCCACTGGAGGTGAGCCAGGAGGCTGGCATGGGGGGGGGGGGGCTGGGAGCTTCCAGGCACCGGACTAACAGTCTTCCTCCTCCTCCTCCTCCTCTCCTCAGACAGACTTCCTGCTGCCTCCTTTCCAGGCCAGCCCCCCCCTGGCCCCCCAGCTGCCCTTCCCTCTGGGGTCCGTTCCCATGCCCCCGATGGTCATGCCCAGTGCTGACCCACGGGTGCTCTCCTTCCCCCTGCTGAAGCCCAGCCTCATCGCCAGGCCCACTCAGCCTTCGCCGGCTTTGCCTGCCGCCCAGGAGCGGAGCGGCCCCTGCCTCACTCCCCTGGCCAGTTCCCACGGGGCGCCCGGGCCCTCCCTGCCTCCCCCCCCAGGCCTGGGTGGAGCCAAGACCCCGTCTGACTTCCATAGAGCGCCCCCTGTGGACAAGCTGGAGAAGATCCTGGAGAAGTTGATGTCGCGCTGCCCTCAGTGCAACAAGTGAGCGTGGGAGGCAGCCCCCAGGGGGAGGGGCCGGAGGGGAGCATCCAGGCTCAGACTGATGGGACCGCCTGGCCTCCCGCAGAGCTGTCTGTCTCCCGGCCTTCGCCCGCCGGCTAGAGGAAGGCCTGCTTGCGGCCACTGGCCCACGAGAGAAGGCGGCCGGAGGGGGTGTGTGACTGGTGGGCCATGCTGGCCTTGGCCTGAGCTGAGCCCCCTCCTCTTTGCAGGGCCCAGCTGACCAACGTCCTCCAGCAGATCAAAGCGGCCCGGAGGACCTTGGCAGGACTCACCATGGAAGAGTTGAGCCAGCTGGTGGCGGCCAAGGTGGCGGAGCAGCAGGAACGAGTGGCAGCCGTCGGCACCCAGGTGGGCTGGGCAGGCAAGGCCCGGGCATTCAGGAGGCTGCGGGCAAGCTGTGGGGCGGAGTTTGGCTGCGACTCCGCCTGACGGCTCTGGTTTCCTCTGCCACAGCCCCACAGCCGGATGTGCTCCCCCTTGTTCCCGGGCCCTTTGCCCCAGATCAGCAACCCTTTGTTCTTGCCACCTGCTCAGGCCTCCTATTCTGGGACGCCGCCCCAGGTGAGTCCAGCGCCAGGTGGCCTCGGCCATAGCTCATCCCTCCCCCCCCCCCCTTTGCCTGGGCTTCATGCCTCTGCCTGCCTTCTCCCTCCGCCAGGCACCCGTCGCCTGCAAACTCTGTCTGATGTGCCAGAAGCTGGTGCCACCCAGCGACCTCCACCCCATGGCCTGTTCACACGTGCTGCACAAGGAGGTGAGGGGGCTGGTTGTGTGTGTGTGTGTGTGTGTTGCATCCCGTGTGCTCCTGGGGCCTCTGGGTAGAGGCGGAGTCGGGAGGAGGAGGGTTGCTTGGGCGAAGGGGCTTGCGATGGCCCTCCCCCTCCTCCTGGGGCTGAAGGGCGGCACCGTCTTCCCTCCCCCACAGTGCATCAAGTTCTGGGCTCAGACGAACACGAACGACGCCTGCCCCTTCTGCCCCGCCCTGAAATGACCCCGGCCGGAGCAAGCAGCCCTTCCTACAGCTCTGTATTTATATGGCAATGTATACACCTGTACATTTTTACTCTAGAGGGAATGTGTGTATAGAAAGTCCACATCCATTACCCGTTCATAATAAAATATGTATATTATGCAGCCGTTGGGCGGGATCCTCCTTTGCCTACGCCGGAGGGACCGGGGCTCGGCTCCGGAAGGCGGGACGAGAGCCGGAGCATGTTCCCTGCCAGGAGTGAGAGAGGCTCTTGTGGGCAGCCCGAGTGGCCGCTGGCAGAGTGACCCCTGCTGCCGATGGCAGGCTGGCAGCTGCCGGCCTCACGCTTCCTTCGGGGGGCATCCGGGTTGGATCAGGACAGGCCCCGCCTGGGGTTCTTTTCCGCCCTCTGCCTGTGGGGACCCTGGGACTGCAGAGGCCAGCTTGGAGTGCCTGGCACCCATCCCACGCACGAAGGGGATTGGGTGTGCATAGAAGGGAGTGAGAAAGGCGCCCCCCCTCCCCCTCTGGCCAGTGTGAAACCCGGTAAAACCTGACCAAAGAACCCCACATTTAGCAAAGCACAAAACAGAGTTAAGAGGTTTTCCAGCTTTTTTTTCCTTTTGCATTTGAGACAAAATAGGAAGATTAGGGAACCAATATTACAAATATTTACAAAATATTGTACAAGCACTGCAGTCAGCTGATCCCCCGTCTCCCACGGCCACCCCCTGCGCCAAGGGTCTCCCAAGGAGCCTTCCATGGATAGCAGTGGGGTCTTCTGCCCCGTCAGCCTCCCGAAGGCAGAAGTGCCCGGCCCCATAGCCATCTCTCCACTCTCGGGCAGAGCACAGCCAGGGGCCTGAAAAGGGGAGGGGGCCTTCTCACACCCAGAAAGAATACAGCAGAGGGGATTTTAACTCCTCGCCCGCTTCTGTCCGCTGCAAAGGAAACACACTGCAGAATAACAGAATTTGGAAGGGACCTTGGAGGTCAACTAGCCTATCCCCCTGCTCAAGCAGAAACCCAAACCACGGTGGAAGCACTGCCCGTGCTGCTGAGGGCTCTGGCCACTGCCCTGGTCCAATCCTGCCTCCCTCCACGTGTTGCTCAGCAGAGGCCCCGGAGCAGGGATTGGAGTCCAGGGGGGACAGCTGCCCGGAGGCCCCTTGACTGGCAGAAAGCATGTTGGGGGCCCACAGCTGACTCTGCCACAGAGCCAAGGGGATGGCCAGGGGCCCCATGGCAGGCCAGCTGCAGGCCACTGAGGAAAGACATCTCTGTGACTGGCTGTTCCCTGAGAAGCCTCAGATGCCCCCAACTGCCCAAGGCCACTGGGTGCCCAGGCTGGCAACAGGCTGCCTCGGCCTCAACCTCCTGGGCCGGATCCAGAGAAGGGATGAGGAAGAAGGGCGAGGACAAGGCTTGCTTGGCATCCAAGGCAGCCAGGCAGGCGGCTGGCCTCAGGGATCCCACGGATGGGTGGGCAGCTTGCTTGCTCAACAGGGACTCTGCCAGTGGGAAGGTTCCATCACCCTACCTCCCAGAAGTGGGGCCTGGCGCTTTGACCCCAATGGCCAGCTCATGGGGCCAATCTGGAGGAGGGGAGCCCTCTGGATCCTTCCTAGGGAGGGAGGGCAATACAATAAGCGGAACAACGGAGGGGCCTCCCCACCCCCAGCCACCTGTCACAGCCACAAATCCTTCCCAGTTCCTGGATTCCAGGGCTCTACCGCCTACCCCACACTCTTTCGCCCATCCAGTGGCTCCGTCATCTTGAACTGATCCTGTCCCAGCAGGCATGGGGGGGAGGGAAGGGGGGGTGCTTGAAATGTCACCAGAGCTCCAAGCAAGACTCCGGAAGTTTGGGGTGGCTACCCACCTCCGGTTTCATAGCTACTGAAATCCAAAGAAACAAGCACGCGCACACACACCCCTTGATAAATTACAAAGAAGCACTGCTCAGAAGCCCCCCCCCCCCCTTTCTTCTAGAGCCCTCCGGGATGCACAAAGGGCAGCAGCCACTGCCCCATTCAGAGCAGCGGGAGAAGAGGTGTTTTCCAGACAGATGGCGGGAGGCCCCCTGCCCACCACTTGCACCAGTTGCAAAACTCCTGGGACACCACTGGAAGCGACGGCAACGGCTCTTCGGCCACAACCAGCCCTGCCAGCCTCTCTGCCCGCCATGGGCCGGGAGTTGTGGAGGGCTCCGGGCGGCAGCAGAGCAACCCAGCAACAGCAGCTGCCCGCTTGGAGAAGGCAAGGGCCACAGCAGCCCTAAGGGAGGGGACGATGATCCCGGTGCCAATGGCCAGCCGTGTTCGCCAGCAGAGGCTCTGGGCCGGGGGGGGGGGGCAGCGCTCACTTTAGCAGGGAAATGTCATCCGCGAAGTCATCGTGGCCGCGGCGGAGGCAGCGCAGGCAGCGCCACTGCGAGACCATCAGGCAGAGAGGGAGCATGAAGAGCGCGCAAATGGCTGCCATGATGTATGCAATTGTCATCAGTGTCGACTCATCCGTCTGGGGGATGTTGTAGCCACAGTCCTCCATGTTGGGCTGCAGGAAAGGCCCGTCCACTGAGGCCGTCCGGAAGGCGTCCTGCACTGGACCCGGGAACAGGAGAGGAAGAAGCCAGACTACGTGACTACGGGGCCTAATGGACACCCATCTCAGCCTGGGGCCAAGCACCAGCCCAGGGAGGGCAGAGGAGAGGCAGGCCAGCATGGCCAGCTGATCTTTGGGAAGGCCAGGCAGAAGCCAGCCGAGTCTCGAAAGGCCTGGTGCTCCGGTAACCCAGGGGCCTGGTGAGAAGGGCCGCTCCAGACAAGTTGGAGGACCGAAGAACCCCTTCAGGACCTGCCACCGAGGAGGCCTTTGGGGCTGAATTCAAGCCCCATTTTTCATGCTGCTGGGGAGCAGAGCGTGGCCCCGGAGGTCAGCCGAGGGGGCTGTGGGGATCAGGGCTAGCAAGCTCTTCTGTGGGGAAGCGGCAGATGCGACTGCTGGCAGCGCTCCCCCCCACCCCGCTCTGAGACCTACCATGGCAGGTGCTGACCGCAAAGCCAATGCGCCTTTGAGCCCGGTCAAAGACCACGTAGAAGCCCTCCATGATCACAGCCCCCATGACGGTGCCGGTGGAGGACTGGGAGATGGCAAACTTGTAGCACTCGTCCTGGGAGGTAGCCACATCCTCGACCGGCCGGAGGTATTGCTGAGAGAGGAGGCAAGAGAGGCATGAGGCCTGGCCGAGTCCTGGGAAAGGGTCAAGGGGGCAGCAAGTCTTTGGCAGGAGGGTGTGCGCCCTCTGCCTCTCAGGCCTTCCTCATTTCACAAGGTCCAGCATTACGTTGGCTGGAAGGAAGTCCAACCATTCATTGACAGAACTAGAAGGACACCTGGGACCCGTGCAAGCCAACGCCCGGCCGGCCAGAGGCAGAATCCCACCACCTGGCGTCCTGACTGGTGGGCATCAGGCCCATGGACCTCTCTTCCCAAAGGACGTCTCTTCTGTTTTTTCTGACCTTCAACCCAAACATTTCTCTTAACTGTCACTTAAACCACAGTTTCTTATCCTGTCTTCTGGGACGATTCTGAACAACTTTCCCTGCCCTCTACACAGCAGACCCCGAGATATTTGGAGACACCCAAATGTACTCTTCCCCAGACTGAGCATCTCCTGCCTGGGGCCCTTGTCCCCTTGGCTGCCCACCTCTGACCTGCTCCAGGGTTTGCCAACTCCTTCCTAAAACTGGCCATTTCCCGTTCTGGCTTGCCAGGAAACGTTAAGCAGCGTCCAAAGTCAAGCTCAGAAATTAATCTTTGGGTCAAATTTGCTGCTTGAAATGATCTGACGCGTGTTTTTTTTTAAACCACAAAGTGCTCCTTTAGGAGTGGCCAGAGGAGCTGCATTTGGGGTGGGAGCCGTTGGCCTTTTGCTCACTGGCGCTGTGGGGGGTTTCCCCTTTGGGCCTCTCGCCCTG
Organism: Rhabdophis nuchalis; assembly: GCA_039707465.1. Taxonomy (NCBI): domain Eukaryota; kingdom Metazoa; phylum Chordata; class Lepidosauria; order Squamata; family Natricidae; genus Rhabdophis; species Rhabdophis nuchalis. The sequence continues at coordinate 512,155 of CM077653.1, read as the reverse complement.
CAAGGCCACGTGGCGGCCTTGTCAAACCGGGAGGACTGTCCGGGACCAGGACAGCAGGGGAAACAAGGCTGACCTGCTGGATACAGATGACTTTGTTAGAGTGCACTAGCTCCCCTTTCCTTGTGGCAGATAAATTAGCTAGGACGTTTTACGCACTTACTGACGAGCCTTATCAGTCGGGGACAAAGGGAAAAACAAACCCACCGTTTGGATGAGCCAATCAACGGTTTGGCCGAGACCGTTTTTACAATGTGTTAAAAGTTCCTATTCTTCTAAGTCACTCGGGGGGTGTTTATATAAAGATGTGCTTATTTTTGATGGGGTCGAATGGCAGTTGAAAACTTTGGAACAACTGTTGGACGTAGGAATTACTTTAAATTGGTTACATTACATACAGTTACAGAAGAGATGGAAAGAAGACCGCAAGGTCGGCTTTATGGACAAAGAAGTGGAACTGATTAAGCAGATAAAAGAGACTGGCCCAAAACATGTTAAAAGAATATATAATGTATTGTTAGAAAGGGACTCAGAAAGTGAATTGGTGAAGGATTGCATGATTAAATGGGCTCAGAACTTCGACGAACCGGTTATGTTGGATACGTGGGAAAAAATATGGGTCCAGAATGTTAAATTCACGTAGTCACAAAATTTAAGTGAGAATTTTTATAAAATGTTTTATAGATGGTATTTGGATCCTAAGAAATTATCATGTATGTATCCTAATACTCAACCAAAATGTTGGAGGTGCGGGTGTTTAGATGCTACCTTTTTTCATGTATGGTGGACTTGCAATAAGGTTAAAGCCTTTTGGATAAAAATATGGTGGGTTATGCAAAATGTCTTTAAGAAAAGAATACAATTTACTCCGCAAATGTTTCTACTGGGTATAACTAAGGATTTTACTAAAGGGGAAACAAAATTGTTTTTGTATATGGTCACAGCAGCTAGGTTGTTGATTGCTCAACATTGGAAGAAAGATTTTTTACCGGCAATTGATCAATGGACTCAGAAAGTGGCGGGGTTTGCGGAAATGGCAAAAATTTCAGCTTTCTTAAAAGATCAGAAGCAGGAGAATTATACACAGGAATGGGCAAAATGGATTAATTATATACAGAATAAATACCAGACTGGGAAATACCATGTAGCCTTTAGGTAAGAATGTTTGGATTGATAGGTGAACAGAGTAAATAATACTTGGGATGTTTGGAATCTTTAAAGTGGTGTATAGCGGACGTCAGGGGGATGGGATTGAGTGGGAGGTGGGGGTGGGTTAGGGTGGAGGGTGGGGAAATATATGTGGATAAGTAACAGAGATGGGAATAATGGGACATGGTTATACTATGATTTATACATGTTTAATTAAATTAGAAGATGGTGTTAATGGGAGATTGATATATATTATATTAAGAGAAATTTATATCATGTTTGTCGGGAGGCGAGGGGGTATAATATCTAATATCTGAATGAGAATTTTATTCTAAGATGGGGGAGGGGAGGGGTATACTATTTGTATGTGATTTATATTATATGTGGGGGGGTAAAAAGGGGGAAAACTTGTTTGAATAAAACTTTTTCAATTAAAAAAAAAAGTTCCTATTTTGAACTTTTCTTATAGGTAATGTGTTACATAGTATTGCTATTGTGAATAGCGAAATGCAGTAGTCCTTGACTTATGACTGTTCTTTCAGCCACCATTCAAAGTTACAATGAATGAATGGTAGTTATGACTTGTGCTTGGAGACACGGCTATCCCAGCACCCTCGGAGTCACATGATTAAGATCTGGGTGCTTAGCAAGCGGCTCACACTTACAACCTGTTTCCGTGCCCTGCCATCACCTGATCACCCGTTGCGACTTTCCCTGCTGGCTTCGCCAGAAAGTCAAAGTCACTAAGCGAAGTTCACCCCCCCCATCCACAACCCACAGCCCCCTCCCCCCCAGCCCCTCCGAGGTAGCCCCATATACACTCCCCAACACAGGCTGTGCTTCCCTTGGGCCTCATCCAGCCCTCCACTCGCTCCCCACTCAGCAGCAGCCCCTTCCCTTCTTGCCCGCCTGGGCCTTGCAACCTCCTGCTGGCTTCCGCATTGACTTTGGGGGAAGCCAACGGGAAGTTGGTTTGCCTAACAACCGTGGGGTTCAGTGGGGTTCGGTTTATGACTACCTGTAGGAGTGCAGGGATTGCTATTGCTAAGCAATGCGGTCACACTTGGAAATTCCCATCCCAATGACAGCTGTCAGTTGAGGATTCCCTGCCATGCTGCAGGTGTCCTGGGCTCTCTTGCTCGGCCTCTGAGTTCTTAACACTAATCTTTAGATGCTGCTTAAATGTGACAAGAATGGACAATTCTGTCCTTCAGGAGTTGAGAAAAGCTCCACGTTCTCAGCACAAAGGCTGATGTGCTCCAAGCCATAAGAGTTCAAGCCATTTTCCACAGGCTGCGCAAAGGGAAGACCTTCTCAACTGACCTTCCTTCCAGCTCCCCACCGATCTCCCCCTCCCCCTCTGCTGAGATTGTCCTCCAAACAGACTCTCTCCCCCCCCCCCCCTTCTGAGAAGCTGGGACCCACCTGGGGCAGGATGCTGATCCGGAAGGAGTGGTTGGTGGTCTCACCCATCAAGTAGAGAGAGATGACAGGGAAGATGTTCCAAGGGGTTGTGCCCACCTGCCAGCAAACCAGCTGCTCCCCCAGCCAGAAGCCGTCCGGGAACTTCTCTGTCTGGGGTGAGCCAGGACAGAAACTGCTCACAAAAGGCAGCCTCCAGCAGAGGCCAGAAGGGCGCCTGGCCCGTCCCTCTCCATGGCTTCCCCAGCTGCAGAATCCGACACACTGGTTCTAGCAGAGACCAAGCGCAGCCCTCCCCCCCCCCCCCCAGACAAAACCAAAGCCACTGTTGGGATGCCCTGCCTCTTCTGGCTTCTTGAGCGAGAGAGGGAATCCCTGCCCACGAATGGCTACCGCCCACCCGCCGGCTTCTCTCACCGAGGAAGCTGTCTTGATGGACCTCACTGCCTCCTCAAAGACCTTCTTGGGCAGCCGAAGGTTGGTGGTGCCGCTGTCCACAATGCTCTTGTCGTAATTGTACTGGGGAAAAGGGTGTGTGTGTCACAATTCAGGTGCTGGCTCCATGTCTGCACAGAGGCCTAGCCAGCCTCAGAAGGGCAGGAAAGCTGCTCGGAAGGCAGCAGAGCACAGAGGGAGGCAAGGCAGTGGCGGTGCTGATGCTCCCCGCCACAGTCCAGGTGAGCATGCAGCCCCTGTGCCAAGTCTCCAGGTGGCAGCCCTCCACCCACCGACCCCACCGCTCTGCATCAGCCGCCCCTTTACCTCCTTGCAGTCCATCTGGAGATCCTGCCCGTTGATCTCAATCTTGACTATGACAACCTCGTAGTACCATTCCTTCCGGATGGGCGTGTACCAGAGGTTGCCCCTGTAGAGAGTCTGGTCGATGCCCCCAATGATCTGTGGGGAAAGGGGAGCGCAGGGGAGCTCTTAGGGGTGGGACGCAGAGGGCCCACCCAGAATGTAGCTGGAGCCTGGCCTCGGTCGGGAGCAGCTGTCTCCTGCAAGCCCCCTTCTTTGGCCACAGGCACAAGCGCGTCTGTTTGGGGGAAGAAACGGGGGTCTTGCTGTAGGCGTCTCTACACGTAAATGCTTTGCGTCTTCCTAGATGAGAATTTGCTGAGGTCATTTAAAGGCTGTGATGCCGTAATGGGGAGGCACCCTCTGCACACAAAGAGAGGAGAAGCCTCTTGGCAGCTGCCCTCACCATGCTGCCCCCCACGGACGCCAGGCTCTCTGAATCATTGGCCGGGAAGCTTGTGCCACACAGCTGCAGGGAGAAGATGTTGGCCACCTGCGTCTGCTTCACCAGGGAGTCAAAGAAGGGCTCCAGGCTGTTGTCCGGCTGGCGGGAGAAAGAGGGAGAGAGGCATGCCAACAGTGTGCTTGGGCATCCTCCCTCAGGTGGGAAGAGGCATCAGGTCAAGACTTCTCCAATCGCCCCCCTCCCCCATTAATACAGTGGGACTGCATCCCTCAGAATTCCTGGTTGGCTGCAAATGATGGGAAGCATGAGGGGCTTTGACCGTCTCCCTGGCCTGGGCAGGGCCTTGGGTTGCTCTGGGCACCAGGGCCTTCGCTCCACTCCAAAGGGCAGGGCTGGGCCCTAGAGAAAGCCGGGGACTGGCTTGGAAAGGGTTGAATCCTGCGTCTCAAACACCCCAAGGAGGCCCTTAAGGCCCAGCCAGCCGGCCAGCATCCTCCTCGGGGAAAGAGGGGAGGGGCCGCGCCGCGTGCATGGAATGAAGCTTGGGCCATGACCAGAAGGGTAAAAGACGCTCACCCGGGCAATTTCGGCATATGCCAAGCCCAGGATGCCTTCCCAGTTGGAGCCGTTGATGAAGAACTTGTCCGACTTGATGATGGCGGCAATGTTGGCCCGGACGGTGACATTTGGGCCATGAGGGATGGCCACCAAGTCAGTGCCCAGCTCCCCCTCCCACTTCCCTTGCGTGTAGGGCACGTAGACCCCCTTCCGCAGGTCCCGGTAGGTGCTGGAGCTACAAGAGATACGAGCAGAAAGTCAGGGCCCAACCTGCAGGCGGCCACCAGGCCAGCCAAGAGCGGGAGGAGGCTGGGCTCAGCCTTCTGTCCATTTCCGGGAGCCCGAGGCTCAAAGCCCCGCATGCAGGGGCAGCAGAGGGAGGGGAGGCAGCAAGGCAGGAGCCCCTCTGCCTCTGCCAACGTCCTGCTGAAAAGAAGCCAGGGGAGCTCTGGAGAGAGGGCCCCCTCCCCTCCCCAACCTTGCCTACTCACAGCTGGCGCTGATAGTATCGCTGCAGGAACTGATGAGGGGCTGCACCCACGGCAAAGTTGCTGCTTCCCGTGTCCACCAGGATGTTCAGCTGGAAGAGAGAAGAGCCTGGAAGGAGGCTCAATCCGACTCCCACAAAACATTGGAAAATGCCTCTGCACCAAACCCCACCCACAGCTGCCCAGGCGGCCTTGGCTTCCAGCTGCAGGGGCCACATCTGGAGTTCTGGCTCTCTCTGTGGGCCGATACCAGCCAGCCCCGAAGAGGAGAGCCGGGGCTCATCTTTTCCTGCAGGAAGGACCCCTGTGGCTCCCCTTCTTTCCTCTTGGGGAGCCCCACTTGAGAGGGGGGGGGCGAGGGCAGCCTCAACTGGACGGGGCCCCTGCCTTTCCAGGAGGAGGCGGCAGCCTTGCCGGCAGCCCCAGCAGCCCCCAGCCCAGGAGCTCAGGGGAGCCTCCGCCCGACTCAAGGTCACAACCGGCCCACCATTCGCTCCTCTCCGGCAGGGAGTTCTGGAGAGGAGACCGAGCGGAGCAAAGGCCGCTGCGCAGAAGAAGAAGCGCGGCTCTCGCTTCTCGCCAGGTAGCCGGAACGGCTCTTCCCGAGTCGACAACCCCGCCTGCCCTCCTCCCGCCCCCCACCGGCCGCTTCCTCCGGGCCAGGGTGAGGCTCAGTCTGGGGGCTCCGCCATCGGGGGCGGCCTCCCCGGCCAGCAGGGCCCCTGGGGGCCGATGGCAACCGCGCCTCAGCAGGCCCCGCGCCCGCCGTCCTGAGCTCACCTTCTGCGGGGGGCTGCCCACCGTCATCTCCACGTAGTAGCCCTGCCCCGACTTCCCGCGCAGGTTGTCCACCATGGCCACGAAGCTGCCGCTGGCGGAGGCGGCGACGCGGCGACGGCGGCCTGGTTCCCGCTCCTCGGCCGAGCGACGCGCCCGCCCTTCCGCCACCGGCGCCCCGGGCAGAGCGCTGTGCAGCGGCAAGCGCAGCCCGGACGGCCCCGCAGGGGAGCCTCCCAGGCCGCGCGCCCCGCCCGAGCCCAGCCACAGCCAGAGCGCCAGCAGCGCCGGAGACATGCCGGCCGCCTGTGCGGAGGAGCGGCGGGAGAGCGGAGCGCGGGCGGCGGTGGCGGCCCTCTTACAGCGGCATCTCTGCCAACGGCGCGGCGGGGAGGGGGGGGGGCACCGGGGCCCGCGGGCGGAAAGGCGGCGGCGGCCAAGCTTCCCTCTGCCGGAGCTCGCCGGGAGCTGTAGTCCTGGGCCGGGAGGCGGAGGCGGAGGAGGAAGCCTTTGCGCAGGCGGCGGGAGGAGGAGCTGCGCTGCGGGCGGCCCGGCCCCGGTGGCGAGGCGCTCTTCGGGCGGCGGCCAAGACAGGCGGCAACGCTCCTCCGCTCGGCCAGGGCAGCTCAGCTGATGGGGGCGACGGGGCTGGGAGGGGGGCCCGGCGGCGGGGCGGGGGCACCGCGACCCCGTTTGCCCGCAGGCGCTCCCTTGCGCTGCCGGGTGGGACCGACGGCTTTCGCTCCCGGCGCCCGGGAACGGCCCTTCTCGGAGCCCTCGGGGGAGCCGGCCTGCCGGGCGATAAGCGCAGCGCCGGGGGGGGGGGGGGGAGATGCGCGGGCTCCGGGTTGCAATGCCGCTTTGGTGCTTTGGTGCCTCGTGAAAAGTGGATTAAAGCCCCGCTGGGCCTCCCCCGCCCCCTCCCGGCCACGGGGTCCCGGACGCGGCTCCGGCTTCCCATTCCGCTTCCCATCGCCCAGGGCCAGCAGCAGCCGTGGGGGCCGCCAAGAGGTGCAGCGGGAGGCGCCTCCCCTCTTCAGGCGCCCGCGAGGCTCGGGAGATCCGCTTCCCCGCGTGAAACGACGTCCTTCGCCGGGTACCCGGGACCTCCTGAGGTGCAGCAGCAGGCGCCGTCCAGCAGAGGGCGGAGACCCTCCGGCTCCTCCGAGGGGAGCGGCGGCGGCAGCCGGCCGTCTCTTGGCGCAGGCGGAGGGGCAGCCTGCCCAATTGGCCCCCTTCCCGGCTGCCCCGTTGCTTGGCGGAGGGAGGCAAAGGGACGGGCGATGGGCAGCCTAGTCTCGGCCCACCTGAAGGCGCTTTCGCCCTGCTAGCCTGAGAGGGGGAATCCCTCCCGCCAAAGGCCACCGGTCCCACCCATGTCAGAGTTACGGAGGATGCCCACTGGCCCTGGCCCCTCGGTGGAAGCACGGAGCCCAGGTGCCCCTCCTGCAGCCGGAGGCCCCCCAGTCTGGAAGGGAGCTCCCTCTGCTTGCCTTGAGCAAACCAACCTATAAAATACCACCCCGAAGTCCGGACACATTTGCCCAAGAAATAAGCCCTGTTACTTTGATCCAAAGAGCTTCTCCACATCACTGCACAAAGTAAGATTCCTTGAATGTGCTCAGCTTCTGCACTGACAGAAGCTGAGCACATTCAATGTGACAGAAGCTGCAATCCACCTGGACAGAATCCTTCATTTCCCATTGCAAGCCGTTTTTGAACTGGGCCATCTTGGAACCCGCTGAAGGGCCCGCGACCCAACCTTGAAGGCACTTCATCGAAAAGGAACATATTCTAATAAAAACATGTTTTTATTGGGTATAATTAAGGATTTTACTAAAGGGGAAACAAAATTGATTTTGTATATGGTTACAGCAGCGAGGTTGTTGATTGCTCAACATTGGAAAAAAGATTTCTTACCGACAATTGATCAATGGATTCAAAAAGTGGCGGGGTTTGCTGAAATGGCAAAAATCTCAGCTTTTTTAAAAGATCAGAAACAGGAGAATTATGCACAGGAATGGGTAAAGTGGATTGATTATATACAGAATAGATATCAGACCAGGAAGTACTATGTAGCTTTTAGGTAAGAATGTTTAGATTGATAGGGTGATATGTGAGTGAAACAATGTGAATAGAGCAGTGCTTCTCAAATAGTGGGGCGGGCCCCCCAGGGGGGGCGCGAGGCTCCGTAAAGGGGGGCGCGTTTGACCTCGGCTGTTTAGTTTAATTAAGGATTTAATTTTTTTTTAATTTCTAATGCACTTTAAATCTTTTCTGCTACAGTTAATAAAGCTATTCTTTGTTGTAAATTGATCCACATTTCTTTCTTTTTTTTATTCTCTTATACGTTAATAAGGATACAGTGTTATGCAGAGGTGTACTTATAACAATTTTATAGACAAATGATACTATTTACAGTCGCGCCGGGGGCGCGAAATGTTTTCTTCTTCCTAGGGGGGGCATGACAGAAAATAATTCAGAAGCACTGGAATAGAGCAAATATTACATGGGATGTTTGGAATTATTAGAGTGGTGTATAGCGGAAGTCAGGGGGGTGGGTTTGAATGGGAGGTGGGGGAGGGTTAGGGTGGAGGGTGGGGAAATACATATGCATAATTAATTTAGAAGATGGGATTAACGGGATATGGTTATGTCTAGAGAAATTTATATTATGATTTATATATGTTCAATTAATTTAGAAGATGGTGTTAATGGGATATTCTTATTTTAAGAGAGATTTATATTATGATTGTTTGGAGGTGAGGGGACACAATACTGGAATGACAAATTAATTTTAAGACAGGGGGAGGGGAGGGGGTATAGTATTGGTATGTGATTTATATTATATGTCGGGGGTAAAAAGGGGGGAAATTGGTTTGAATAAAACTTTTTCAATAAAAAAAAAGAAAAAGAAAAGGAACATATTCTTTTCAGTCTGCTTTCATCTTGTCTTCATTGACACTCGGAACAGGAAGCTGCCAACAGCTTAGCTAGATCAGAACAAGATCTGCACGCTTGATAAGGAACTCTGAAAGCAGGCCCTGCGACAAACCCTCGCTAGGTGCGCAGGACGCCGTTAGAACAGTACCTAGAAGCTCGTTTCAGCTTGGGATGAGGGACAAGCAGGGGTCTTGGTGATGTAGATCACGCTAAGAGCACCTGAACAGCGCAACCTGTGCATGTGTTATTCAACACTGAACATCGTCACTTATACATGTGCTATAATTGTAAGGAACTTGCAACCTATCGTTGAATTGTCATTGTGAATTCTTGAGGTATGAAAATAGAATGCCAGTCTTACTCAGGATGTTTCGCAGCCCCTTTGCTTCTGATCAGAAATAAAATGTCAGGGAGAGATTGATGTATTTTACACTAAATTTATATCATGTTGGTCGGGGGTATAATACTCAATATTTGAATGAGAACTTTATTTTGAGACGGGGGGAGGTGAGGGGTATACTTTTTGTATGTGATTTTATATTATATGTCGGGGGGGGGGGTAAAAGGGGGGAAAACTTGTCTGAATAAAACTTTTGCAATAAATAAAAAAAAAGAAATAAAATGATAAATGTCCACTTTCCTTGACCCGTGTTGCTTATTGGCCCTTCCGCAGGATAAGCAAATTACAAATTGGTTCTTGGCCATCACTTTTATTGCACTGACTGATGTCTCAACTTTTTCCTCCCACAAGACGAGGCCCCAGGCTGCCCCCTTCCTTCTCTGGGTGATGGCAAACATTTCCCAAACAAGAGGCTCAAAAGAAGCGAGGAAGGACATTGAAGTTTGACATCAACGTTAAGGGCAGCTGGTTAAAGCCAACTTGCCCAGCCGACCTGGGGTAAGTCCACTGGTCAAGCTCCAAGATGGATGTGCCAGGCGAAGAGGCCCCCCTCCCTCCCCACTGTTCCTAAACCACAGCAGCAAGTTCCACAGAAGTCAGAATGCAGGGCTAACTCTTTTATCTGCACCCGTTAGAAATGAAAAAAACGGGACACCCCTGATCCAAAGGGTTCCAAAGGTAAATCTACAAGTAATTCCAGACAAACAGGGCAAAGGTAGCAAATCGGCAAATACAGAGTTATCTGCAACATTCGGACAGGCTCGAGTCAAATCACAGGGTTGCAGCCAGCAGGGGGTCAGGAGAGGAATGTAGTACAGCCGGTCTCACAGCAGAGCTGTACCAATGGCTTCAACCTCAACAGCCTAAACCGAACTCTTCACCTCTCCCCCCTCCAACCGAATGGACAGGACAATCGCAGAAACTGCCCTCCGGTGCACAGGGTTCCCAGGATGCCCAGGAGGAAGTGCCTGGAGGGCCAGCAGGAGCAATGGACCCACCCCCTCCCTCCCAGGGCAGACAAACCCCCTGACACCTCCCCACTCCCCCCACAAGGGAAAGCTGCAGGCATTCCTTTCCAGGCAACAGCCTGTTCCCCTGAGGAGAGCCCTGGCCTGCAGACCCAGGCAGCCAGAAGAGAAGCCCAATAAAGGGTTGGGGGCCTAGGCAGGAAAGGGGAGCCGTCCCACCTGCAATTAAATGACACCCCCTCCATTTCCAATGAGAAATGAGGGGTTTCAGCAAAGCCTCTTCCAAATTTGTCCCAAATCCTGACTTCTAGGTAACAAAACAGTGATTTCCTTGTTGCCCCACCCACAGTCTGTTTCCAGGAACCTGCAGGGAGGGGCCAGCCCAGCCTCAGCAAGTGTCCCCCCACCCCCGCCCCTTCCCGGTTCACGTGCATTGCCATTCAGGCTCAGGGGCGGCATCCAGCTGGACATCAGGACGGTGCCGTCCAGTCTCTGTCTCTCGGGGAGCCTCCTTTCTCCCCATCCCTTCTGTGCCCAGCAGCAGGAGCCCCCATGCCACGCCCCCGAGGCTCTCAGGGAAGGGAGAGAGGAAGCAGCCGCAGGCGACGTCTGCTTGGCAGCTCTCTGGCAGCAGCCAAGGCCGGGTTGAGGGCTCTGCCACTGAAGGGAGCCTGTCCTGCTCCTCCCCGCCCCCGTGCCCCATGAACCCTCCTGCTACTTGCCCTTGCTGTTCAACAGAGCCTGGCAGGCAGGGTGGCAGGTGTTGGACGAGTCACCATAAAATCCTTCTCTGTCACACACACACACACACACACACACACACACAGGTTTCAGATTCGGGCTGCCATGGGCGCTGCCCCCTCCTCACCTAGGCTAAAAGGGGAGCGCTCAGCAGATACACGCCCCAAGCGTCCATTCCCTATGGCTATGGGCAGGACTTCGCTCCCTTTGCGCAGGAGGACGGGGGAGGGGGCTGGGGCCACGGTGCATAGACAGCAGACAACCACTGGTGACGGTCGGGGGTGGGTAGGAGGTGGGAGGCTTCTGGAGACGGCTGACGCAGCGGCTCCTCAGGGCTTCTCCACTGACGGGGGGCTGCTCCCGTTGGCCTTGCTCTTTGCCCGGCCCTTGAAGGAGAAGCGCTTGATGAGGCGCCGAGAGAAGCTTCCGGATTTCTTCCTGGGGGCAGAGGCAGTGCTGGCGTTGGGCAAGTCATCGTGCGACTGGCTGAGCCCAGCCTCCTTCTGCTTGTTCTTCCTCCGGAGGATGAGCTTGGTGCCACTTCGCAGGAAGCCCACTGCGGGCGGAGGGGGAGGAGGAAGGGACAACGGTGAGCCTGCGCTGCTGACCTGCCTGGCAGGGCCCCCGAGCGCCCCCCCCCCCCCATACTGGTTGGAGACTGACTCAGAGAGGCCCTCCCCCCTCCTCCCGGCTCCCCCTCCTCCCTCACCTTTGTGGTCCTTCAGGCTCCGGGTCTCCAGGGCTCCTGTCGAGCCGCTCTCCGACTCCACGTCCTCCACGGAGGGCCTCTCAGAGATGTCGGAATGGGTGGCTTCGTCCAGATCCTGGCTTGCCACCTGAGGCGAGTGGGGACTTTCCAGCTGCTGCGTCGTATCGCAGGTTCTCAGGGGCGCATATTCTGAGAGGCCGGCCATGATGGGGTCTTCCTGCAGGGAATTCCCCAGGGACCCGGCATAGCCCAGGGAGTGGGCCGTTTCGTCCTGAGCGATGGGTACCTGCACGGAGCGGGACAAAGAAGCTGAAAGTTGGGGGGGAGGTTCCCCTTCACGCCTGGCTCCTTCCCGACAACTGAGCTTCCCAGAGTGGTCTGGAGCTGGGCAGTGAACAAATGGGGGGGGAAAGAAAGCAGCCAGAGAAGTTGCCAGTTACCTTGGAAACTCCCGAGATGATCAGCGTACTCCGCTTGGTGGGAGTCTTCTTGGCCGGCTTATTGGTCAGGTCCGTCAGCTGCCTGATGGCTGTCTCGGCCACGGGATCCAGGCCATTGGACACACAGCTGCTTCCTGGGGGAGAAGAGACACGCTGCTCCGACACGCCACTTGCCCAGAGCGGCCCTGGCAGACCTCTGGCTTTGCCCAAGTGGCTGAGAGGCCCCCGTCTCCCTTCAAGCTTGTTCAGGCCAGCCAACAAGGCGGGCAAGACCAAGAACCTGCTGGCTGACCCAGGTGGACTCAGATCTAAAGAGCGTGCTTAGCAATGCGTCCTATCCAATACTCGAATCATTTCATCAACGATAATCTGGTGCCTTCCAGTTATTTTGAACTCCTTCCCATGATCCACAGCTGTTTTGCCCAATCGGGCAATACAAAATATCTGGAAGAAACCCAACTTCTCTCCTCTTTGGAACTGGCCCCCATCCCCATCTAGCCTCAACCGAGGCCGGAGAGAAGGAAGAGAGTGAAAAATGACAGTTGGTCATCTGCTTCTTCAAAAAGACCGGAAGGGCAGCGTCCCATCAGCACTGTCCATCTCACAATCTCCCTAATGGTTCTTTTCTGACAACGTGACTCACTGCTACTGCAGGGAGAGGCTCTGCTGGGACAGCCGTTCTCCGGGAGCATCGTGGTGACCTTCTCTGTCACTTCCACTTTGGATGGAGACCTGGAGGGGGAATCTGGGGTGCAGGAGAAAGAAGGGTCAGCAAAGCGTCAGTCACATCCACATCATCGCTCAGGCTGAAGGCGGCCATTTGGGCTGCTCTCCAGCCGCTGGTTGAAAGGAAGAGATCTTACCAAGCTTACAGTCCAGTTTGGGCCTGGACTGGATGGTGGTGACGGTGGTGACAATAGTGCCATCGGGCATTATGGTCCGGCCCATCTCGATCTTCTTGGTGGGGGTGATGCTGGCGCGCAGGGAGGAGGCAGCTTGGAGCTCCGGCATGTCCTGGTGGAGCAGCTGTCAAGACAGCCCAATAGAAAAGCACAGGCAACGCCTCAGAAACCGGCTTCCTGTCTCACACGCGCAAAGACACCCAGAGATTGTCTGCTTTGGAGCTGATCGGCTGAATCATCCACGCGCCTGGAGACGGAGACCTTTGAGGGGGAGCATCGTTCTCCCCTGTGCCCAGAAAGGGGGCTTTTTTGGGGAGAGGGGGTGTTATTGCTTGAAAAAGGCAGCATGAAGTTTTCATCAGCCATTCAGACTCACCCAAACGTTTCCCCACCTCCTCCATTGCTTGGACTCCTCCAGCCCAGCCTGCGCTCAAAATCAACACGCTTGGCTTACAGCTGAGGAATTGGGGGGGGGGGGGGGGTGTGAGTGGAGCAGATGCAAAACGTAAAGCAAGGCAGGCAACCAGGAAGCAGCGCTCAGCCTCTGCCCGCTCTGGCCTCTCACCTCCACGGCAACGGCGGCTGCTGGGGGCAGAGTCCGGGCGGGCCCTGGGCTCAGCCGGTAGAGCTGCTGCCCCTGCGGCTCTTTGGAGGAGGGCTCTACGGGGACAGCCACAGATCCCAGAAGCACGTCTGCAAGGAGAAAGCCAGCAGGTGAGGCCCACGGGACCTTCCAGCTGTTGGCTTAGGAGCCGAGCCCCACCCCCCGCCCTCCTGCAGCTGTCCACAGGACGACTCACCCTCTCCAGAGGGGCTGCCTTCCAACACCCTCAGCACCAGCTCTTTGCTCCGGGGACCGAGCTCCCTGTTGGGGGAAGGAAGGAAGCAGAGAGGCCCTCAGCCTTGCCCGGCTAATTCTTTTCCTGCATCAGGGCCACTTTCTCCCTGCCCAGCGGCAGAGCTCTCCAAGGGAAGGGAGAGGCCTGAAGCACAGACTGCCGGCAGGGACCCGAGTGGGGAGCAGGGGCCTCTGACCTCCCCCACAGGGTGGGCAGTCATGCCTGGCATCCCTGTAGCCAGCGCTGGTGTTGATATTCCAGGACTCTGATCGGGGCCCTCCCCCTTTCCCCAGCCCCTCCACCCCACGACCCAAACACGGGAACCTCAGGGCTCCTTACAGAAACAGCTTGCCGGGCCACTCCACCTCAGCGGCCGGACCGGCCGGCATGGGAGCCGTTCTCTTCTGCTGCCGAGGGCTGTCCAGCTCCACCTCGCAGCACAGCAGCCCGTTTCCTGGAAGAGAAGCCAACAGCGGTGCAGCCAAAGCTGGCCTCACCAGATTGCCCACAGACCCCCCTCCACGGGAGAAGGGGGGGGCACCCAGGTACCTCGGCTCTCCTGGGATCCCAGGTGCACGGCTCGCAGGTGCTGGAGGAGCAGCTTTGGCACCAGGGCAGGCGCTGAGCTGCAGAGGGACCCCGCGGACGGCCTGTTGCCGGTCTCCTGTGGGGCAGAGCCAGGGGGCACTAAGTAGACGGCCAGGGGAACCTCCCCCCCACCCAAAGCCTCCGAGAGGCCCGTGGGAAGTGCCAGAGGTGCTGCTCTCCTTCTGCGGTCTGGTCTACGTGAGTCTCTGCCCAGAACAGCAAAGCGTAATTCTAACTAGGAACCGAAATGGCCGCTGCCTTCCCTCTCCAGAGGTTGCCCCGGGTTCAAGGGAAGCAGGCAATGGAAATGCTGACCCAAACCTGGTAAAGGAGGCAGGTCAGCTCCCCCTGGCTGAAAGGAACGGCGGGGTCTTAATGCCCAGCTGGGGTCCTATTCAGTTTTCCCTCCCAGCCCTCCACCCTTACCGTGTTGGCATTCGTAAGGCAGGCCTTCAGGTTCACCATCATGGCAGGCTGGGTGCTGATAATGGAGTCTTCAATCAGGTTCTTGATAATAGACAAGTCCGCCTTCCCATCGTTTTCCTGCAAGGGGCACCAGGAAAATGATGCCAGGCCAGCAGGTGCGCTGGGGAGAAGCTCAGGAACGCATCCTCCTCTTTATTTCGCAGCGAGCTACACGGATCGGCCACATCCGCTGACGTCAGAGGCAGGCAGAGGGCCACCCATTCCCCCAGGCAGCCCTGCGCAAGGCGGATGGCCAAAGGCTCCATGCACGGCGAGGCGTTTGCGGTGGCTGGCAACCCCTCCCCCCAGTCTCCTTGGCAGAAGCAAAGCAGAACTCCAAGGCAGGGAGGGAAGGGACCACCTGGGGGGGGGGGGGGCTTTCATCCTCATCACCCGCCCCTCCTTTGCTTACACGGTGCGGCTGGAGTCTCGGCGGGATGGAGAGCTTCAGGTCCGGCCTGTCTTTGAATGCCCAGGAGACCAGCAGCCCCTCGCCCTCCACCTCCTCCAGGCAGATCTCCAGCTGGCCAACAGGGCAAAGGGGACGTCAGTGCAAATGGCCGGGCGGAACGACATGCAACCCCTGGCTGCCATCCCCCCAAAACAAACCCTCCTACCGGCTGCCAGCAGTGCAAGGATGCGGAGGCTGCCCTTGCACCAACTGCCCACAGCAACCCCCCCTCCCTGCCCCTGCTCAGCCCCCGCCTTCTGCCTCCTCCACCTGGGCCTGCTGTACAGCCAGAGAGACGCAATAGGTGTCCATGGACACAGCGGCCGGAGACTGCTGGGCAACCAAGACCGGGAACTGCAGCATGTCAGTTGAAAGGAGGCAGTGCAACACCTGTGTGGAGGAGGAAAGAGACGGGGAGTCACCCAACGCCCCCACAGGGCAGAGCAGCAGCAGCCCCACAGCCCAGCTTCCTCCTCCTCCTCCTCCTCCTTCACTCAGAGCAGCAACAATGGAGCTCAGAAACTGCCATCCTATCAGCTTTGAACTTTTAGAAAGAATTACTGAAGGTAACTCATGGATTGGGGTCCAGAAAACGGCTTTAATTAAGCGTTCCTTCCCATAAAGCTCCTGGAGCTGGAAAATAGAGATGCCCCTCAACCTGCTGAATAGCAGTTGGGGGGGGGGGGTTTCAGCAAGGAAACAGGAGGAGAGACAGTTGCTTCCTGCAATCTTAGAGGGAAACCAGTTAATCGGCTCAACTCCCGGTCTTAATCCAGATCTCCCTCTTCCAGAGCTGCTCTTCAGACGCAGCTGCATCCACTCCTCTCTGCTGTCCCACGATGTTCTCGGTTGGACTGGGGGTTTCAAGCCCTGGCTGAGCCTCTTGACCCCCCCATTCAGGTGGGCCTCCAGGGGGTGACAGAGGAGGCAGCGATACTTCCAGAGCAAAGCACATCCGATCAGCTGACATCCCAGGACTGGAGCTGAGCTCCCTGGCAATTTAAGCCTCCATCTCCAAGCCTCCATCTGGTGCCTGCAAAGAGCATCCCCCCCTCCGGCCACTTCTGTTCAGCTCCAGGGCTGCCCACCTTCCTCCTGATCGGCACTTCTCCCCTGTCCCTTCACCAGGCTAGCTGATGGGATCTAAGAGGTCAGCCTCCCGAGCTGCCTGTCAATGCTTTGGCAAACCCCGGATATGTTCCCTGCAGCTGCTGCTGACCTGGTGCCACATCCAGCTCCTTCAGGGACAAGCAGCTCCCCTTGAGAGCTCCTCCCAAGGCTTCTTCAGAGAGGAGTCCAGCCCAGGGCCCTCGCCCACCCTGGCCTATATTTAGACAGCTGCTGGCAGACGGAGGCATCTCAGGCCACAAAATGCCTGGGCTGTCACCCGGATTCTGAGTGGGACAACTGGGGGGAGGGGGGGAGGGAGGTGGCTGCCAAAGTGTGGAAGCCCCCTCCCCTGGAGTCTATGGGCCCCGCCCCACCCATAGGCCGGTGGCTGCTGGGATGCTTCCCTGAGTTGGGAAGGAGTCTGAAGGGCGGGGGTGAGGATAGATGGGAGAACGGGCTGGGTTCAAAGCAGGTCCACCCTCTGTAGGCCAAGGGGGTGCCGCTGGGGGGAAACTCACCATCCTGCGATCCGACTGGTCAGTGTAGGCCACGTGGCTGATAGTTACGGCCGGCAACTGCCGAGGGCTTTCCTCGAACGTGATCTGGACTGAGCTCTGAGGAGGAGAAAGCCCAGTTAGCCAACGTGGCTCTTGTGCAAGGCCAGACAAGGTGCCACTTATTTTTATTTATTTATTTATTATTTCGATTTATATACCGCCCTATTTTCCCTAGAGGGACTCAGGGCGGTGCACAGAAAGATAAAAACCCAACAATACATACAAAATATAAAAGACAATTAAATTATTAAATCTGTGCTAAAATTTGGATAATATAAAAATTAAAACCAATAAATATCAAAATTTAAAATTATACCATTAGTCTATGTCAGGCCGGCTAGATGAAAGAAATGTGCTTGCCCAGGGCATCCAGCAGAAGTCCGGATGCGCCTCCTTCTTGGGCACGGACTGACGTTTCAAGCCACAGAGGGAGGCGCCTGGCCTCCACTGCCAGTCCAAGCACAGGGCTTTTCTCAGCTGGATGTCAGCCCCTGCTTGGACTTTGGCTGGAACGCCACCAAGGAGCCCAGGCAAGGAGGGATCCTAAAGCAATCCTGTTGGATCTGCTTGCTCAGAAGGAAGAGAAATATCCAAAATAAATGTGAGGCACCTCCAATGGCCGTGAACACCTGGACATTTGCCCTGTTCCCCCGAGCATTATTCAGAGGGAACAGCTCTGTCTCTCCCAACCTCCAGCTTGTGGGTTGGAGGCAGCACCAGGTGAAGCAATGGCCAGGTTGCCATGGAGCTGGCGTTGGCATGCCACCCGTCAAATAAGCATGGCAGGCTGGGCTACAGGAAGGGCCCCCTCCCCTCTTCCCTGGCCTTTGGGTCCCTGGGATGCTCCCTGAGAGGGGGAGGGGTGGCCTTCTAGCTCTGTGGTCCTAGTCCTGGTGCAGTCCCAGCCCCACAGCAAGAGATGCATTTTCTCTGCAAGAAGAGCACCCGGGTGCTTAAGAGGCAGAGCAAGGAGGCCCCCTCCCAGGTCTGCAATTCAGCAAACAGGCCAACTATTTCTGGATTGAATTTATACCGAGGAACTAGAAACACAAGCAGAGGACAAGAGAACAGGACGCCTGTTACTATGCAAACAGACGGTGCAGGGAAATTAGTTACACAAATGGAACGGCTCAATTGGAGCAGCAGCGGGCAGGTCCCAAGGGGGCCGGACTGCCCTCCACTTTAAGCGCCTTCTGGCCCTTTCTCTCGTTTCCAAGTGGAGCGCAATCCAGCCCTTTGGAGGGCGGCCCCTCCTTGCTCCAGTCTTGCCAAGAAAGAGGGCAGCACAAAAGCACCGGGATGAAAAAAACATAGACCCTGGCACAGGACTGAGGTCTTCCTCCAGAGCCCTGCTGGGATGGGCCTCTGCCCCTGCACGCCTGGCGCTGTTCCTCTCCTTGCCCTGCAAAAGAGGCCCTGCCTTCGGTCCACCCGTTCTTCTTGGCTTCTGGGGCTTCCTGCGAGGGCACAGGAGGGCTGGCCAGAAGGACCCTGGGGAAGTCTTAGGAGGGAAGAGGGACAGCTTAATGGGGAGCTGCTGCCCCACCTTTCTTTTGTAAAAAGAGTGGAATGAAAGGGCTTGGGTGAGGGAAGTTGGGGTGGGGGGCAGGAGAGAGCGGAGAGATCAGGAAAGTAAGCCCAGCAGTGCCCACAGCCAGGAGAACTGGGAGGGGAAGCAAATGCCTCATTTCAGCCTGTAGAGGAGGGAGAGGCAACCCTGGCCTTCTGCATG
Organism: Rhabdophis nuchalis; assembly: GCA_039707465.1. Classification (NCBI taxonomy): domain Eukaryota; kingdom Metazoa; phylum Chordata; class Lepidosauria; order Squamata; family Natricidae; genus Rhabdophis; species Rhabdophis nuchalis. The sequence goes on along the minus strand of CM077653.1, from coordinate 493,715 downwards.
CCTACCTGCCTGCCTGCTTTAGCTTAGGAACATACAGCATATGCAATTCCTCCTGAACAAATTTACATTTAGCCATTCCTTCCCCAACTGCTTTTATCTTCCATCCATTGGCTAAGGAAACCTTGTTACTTGAAGAATACATTTTTCTAAAATTCCCTCTATCTCTAGCGATGCACAGTGAAGCTCCACTATCAATAACCCACAAATCGTCACTGCTGCCCTGTCCAGGGAATCCGACCCCAAGAGCCCCAAGGTTGGCCTTGTCCCAAGCCCTGGCAGGGCGGTTCAGGCAGTTGCACCTTGCCCCCATCAGGGTGCCTCCCTTAGGCAAAGGCCTCCTGAGGACGCTTCCCCGGAGAGCAAGAGGGCAATTCAGAGCCGGGACAGGCCAGGTGGGCTCTCCGGCCCCGTTGCTCCCCTGCTCCCCATTTTGAGATGGCCAGGAACCCCTGCCCAGCTCCCCAACGGCCGGCAAGCGGCTGCCGCCACCTAGGCGCTCGCTCTCCCCAGGGGAGCCGGCCAATCTCGCCTGACGCGGGGAAGAGCCCAACGCGCCAGGCCGCCCACCCGCTCCGAGCACCAGCCCGCAGAAGCCGGCCAAAAGGGCTCCATCAGCGCATGGAGGCAGGGACTTTCCGCCGAGCGCAGCCCCCCTCCCCTCCGCTGCTTGCCCTCCCTCCCTCCCTCCCTCCCTCCGTCCCGCGCGGCGGGGGGCTTACCCCGTGCTGGCGGGCCTGGTCGTTGAGGGCGCGCAGCCAGGCTCGCTGCCAGTTCTCGCGGAAGGCGCGGAAGGCGAAGAGCGAGGCGAGCAAGCCGCGGGCCCCGGACGCCGCACAGCTCCCGGCGCCCTCGCGGCCCGAGCCCAGGCGCAGCAAGGCCGCCCAGAGGCCGGCGGGGGCCGGCTGGCTCCACGGGGCTCCTGCCGCCCGCCCGCGCCAGATGCTCCGGCCCAGCTGCAGCAGCCAGGCCGAGACGGTGAGCAGCGAGGCGGCGAAGAGCAGCACCAGCGCCGCCCAGCCCCAGCCCGGCCCCGCCGCCGCTTCTTCCATGGCGCGCCCGCCGCTCACGGGCCGGCCGCGGGATGCATGGCCAGGCGGCCGAAGCCAGCGGGGGCAGCGGGCTCGCCTCCTCCTCCGCCTCCGCCTCCTCCTGCCCGGAGCCGGCGCGGATCTACATGGCAGCCGGGCTCTTCCGCCTCCCGTCACGGCCCAGCTGGGCGGGGCGCGGCGGCGCTGAGAGGGGCCGGGCGGGCGGAGGGCTGGGCAGGGCTAAGGCCGACGCCGCCTCCCAGGCGCAGGACGGACGCGGCTCGCCTGGCACCTGCCCGACGCCCCAGGGACGCCGCAGAGCCCCCTCCGGCCGGCCAGGTGAGCGCGGCGGCCCTGGAGGCGGGGAGGGCGCCGGAGGTCCGGGAGCGATTCCCCAGCCGCTCCGAGAGGCCGAGGCGGTGGGGGCGTCGCCCCCTTGGAGCCCCGGAGGGCGGCCGGGCGGAGGCGCTTGGGGCGGCGGCTGCGGGCCCGCTCCTTCGGGGCAAGGCTTCCCCCGGCGCCAGCTGCGCCAAACGTCGCCCGGAGGCGCTTGCAGAGCTGCGGTCCCTTTAAATGACCCCGCCCGCGAGTGAGCCAGCCGGGTGACGTGGCCAAGCGGGCGGCTGTCACGTGAGGGGCGAGCGGGCCGCCATTTGCAGCCAGGGCAAGGTGAAGGCGGGCGGGGCCGCCGGGCGGAAGCCGCGCTGACCGGCCGGGCTCTCTTCTCCCCGCAGGGCGGCGGCGGCGGCGCGATGGGGAAGCTGCCGGTGGTGCCGCTGCTGATCAACCTGGGCGGCTCGGCGCTGGGCTGCTGGGCCACGCTGCGCCTGATCCCCGCCTTCCGCGAGCACTTCCTGGCGGCGCGGCTGTGCGGGGCCGACCTGAACAAGGCCTCCAGGCAGCCCGTGTGAGTGGGGGGGGGGGGGGAGGGGGGGGGGAGGGGCCGAGGGGGAGGGGGCCCGAGGCTGACCGGGCGCGCTCTCTCCCGCAGCCCCGAATCGCAGGGCGTGATCAGCGGCGCCGTCTTCCTGATCATCCTCTTCTGCTTCATCCCGGTGCCCTTCCTGAGCTGCTTCGCCGGGGAGCGCTGCCAGGCCTTCCCGCACCACGAGGTCAGCCGGGCCGGGCGCCGGGGCGGGTCTGCGGGCGGGGGCACCCCGCGGGCCGCGGCGCTGACGGCTCTCCGCCCTCTGCCTTGCAGCTGGTGGCGCTGGTGGGCGCCCTGCTGGCCATCTGCTGCATGATCTTCCTGGGCTTCGCTGACGACGTGCTCAACCTGCGCTGGCGGCACAAGCTGCTGCTGCCCACCGCCGCCTCCCTGCCCCTGCTGATGGTCTACTTCACCAACTTCGGGAACACCACCATCGTGGTGCCCAAGCCCTTCCGGGTGCTGCTGGGCGTCTACCTTGACCTGGGTGAGCCCACCAGCCCGCCCTCCCCCAGCGGGGACTGCGGCTGCCAGGAGGGCCAGCTCTGAGGGCAGCCCTGGTGCCAGTTGGCAGAGGGTCAAAGAGGGTCTGCTTGCCCCGTGCTTTTCCTGCAGGGATACTCTACTACGTCTACATGGGCATGCTGGCCGTCTTCTGCACCAACGCCATCAACATTCTGGCTGGGATTAACGGTCTGGAAGCCGGGCAGTCTCTGGTGATTTCTGCCTCCATCATCGCTTTCAATATTGCAGAGCTAACGGGTGGGTGCGCAGGGTTCAGCCTGCTCTCTACAAGGGCTGGTTGGGCCCTGCCAGTCACCTAACCTGGCTGCTCCGTACTTTCCTTCTCGCAGGGGATTGCAAAGATGACCACGTCTTCTCCCTCTACTTCATGATCCCCTTTTTCTTTACCACGCTGGGGCTGCTGTACCACAATTGGTAAGAGGTACACACATCCCTTTTGAAGGCAAAGGCCAGTCTTTCCTCATAGCAGGATCCGCACTCCTTACAGGACAAATTGTGGGGGTGGCAGTTTGGGAGGTTGGAGGGGTCCCACAACTTTCTTTCCTGAGAAGGAAGAGACGGTCACCTCATCTCCCGGCATGGAAACAAAGGTGCATTTTAAAGCCCCTTCTCTTTACTATGCATAATGCTTCCTTCCTTCCGCCTTTACTGGACTGCCCCATCGGCTTTCTCCCCTGGCTGACTGCAGGTACCCCTCCCGTGTGTTTGTGGGAGACACCTTCTGCTACTTTGCTGGCATGACCTTTGCCGTGGTGGGCATCCTTGGGCACTTCAGCAAGACGATGCTTCTCTTCTTCATCCCGCAAGTGGCCAACTTCCTCTACTCGCTGCCTCAGCTTTTGCACATCATCCCATGCCCCCGCCATCGGCTGCCCAGGTGAGAAGGGTGAGCCTGCCTGCTGCTTGGCTGCAACCAGAGTGAAAGCCAAGGAAGGGGCAGTTCCTTTCAAAGCAGGCTTCCAATTAAGAAAGGCTGTGGCCCTTGACAAAGATCGGGGCTGAGGCCTATATTTTCCTTCCCTTCCTCTCCTTTTCCTTTTCCCTTTCATATCCTCTCCTTCGTGTTTCTGAACTGTCCTCAGTGGAACGTCTGGCTTTTACTCAGAGCTATTCCTTTTCCTGGGGCAGAAAGGCTCCCTGCCTTGCAACCAAGTTTCTGCTCATCCTGGCCTTGGCTACATTCCCATTTCCCTTCTGACTGCCTCCATCTCTGCCTTCAGATTCAACAGAGACACAGGGAAGCTAGAGATGAGCTACTCGAGATTCAAGGCGAAGAGCCTCTCTCCGTGGGGAGCGTACACCCTCAAGGTAGCTGTGAACCAAAGCAGCAATCACCTGAGAGGGCCTTGGCTCTGCCTCGTGCTGATGAAGCTTTACCTGATAGGGGATGCGTGTTTCTCCCCAGGTAGCTGAGAAACTCTGCCTGGTGAATGTGCGTCAGGGAACAGACAAAGATGGAGAATTTACAGAATGCAACAACATGACCCTCATTAACTTTGTGCTGAAGCTGATAGGACCAACCCCTGAACAAACCTTGACGGTTCTGCTGCTGCTAATCCAGGTAAGGAGCACAATTGGGGGAGGGGGGAGGCGGCTTCAAGGATGCTCCCTTGGAGATAACAGTTGTGCCCTTTTCAACAAAATCTACTTAGGGGAAGGTTAAGCAGTTTTAGTTTCCATAGAACACACAGTGTTGCCTGACTGCCTTGGTACGTTACGTGAAATTGCAAAGCAGGATGCGTAGCCAGGGGGACTTTGCAATCCAGCAGTTATGGTCAGGTGGGCAAAGCCTCCGTGCGATGAGTCATGAGCAAGCGGCTGCGTGTTTGCACTATCGTCCCTCCTCTCCTTTCTGTCTTGAGGTTGCTGGTAGCTTGGTAGCTTTTGGTATCCGGTACCAGCTTGTGCGGCTGTTTTATGACGTCTGAGCTGACTGCGGTCGTTTGATCCTCTTCTGCCCTGTTACCCATTCCATCTGAGAAAAGTTTGAATGCTGCCCTCCCCAGGGCACTTCTTAGCTCCTGCCAGAAGGTGGGATGCTGCTGCCTCCGCGGGAAGATCAGGCCAGCCAGAGTCCAACTGTCGGCCTCTTCTGGACGCAGCTTGGAAGCAACATTATCCCCTCTGGTGAACTCAGGCTGCCCACCGGCCTCTTGCATCCTTGGGAGGGAATTCAACGGAGTCAACACCTGTAGCAACTGGTGGACACTTAGCTTCGTAAATGGTTTCCTTGCCCTTTTTGTCTGGGGGAGGATCTGATTTTGATTTCTTCACTTTGTGCTGAAAAGAACTTCATGTGTTTGAGATATTGATCTGAACTGTTTAGAACTGCTGTACTACCACCTTTCCCACAAACTTTGCTGGGTATAAATTTGTACTGTGTTTTTCTACACCCTGTTTGGTTCCCAAAGCATTTATGTGTTCGATTGCTGTAGAGAGGTGGAGTGGAGACCAAGAATTTTGAGGACAGGGTATAGGAATAGGCAGAGGTGAGCTGGAGAGGGACATGGTGGCTCAGTGTCTAAGAAGCTAAGTTTGTCGATCAGAAAGGTCGGAGGTTCGAATCCCTAGTGCCGCGTAACGGAGTGAGCTCCTGTTACTTGTCCCAGCTTCTGCCAACCGAGCAGTTCAAAAGCATGTAAAAATGCAAGTAGAAAAATAGGAGCCACCTTTGGTGGGAAGGTAACAGCGTTCTGTGCATTTAGTCATGCTGGCCACATGATCAGAGAAGTCTTTGGACAGCGCTGGCTCTTTGGCTTTGAAACAGAGATGAGCACCGCCCCCTAGAGTCAGGAACAACTACAACATATGTGCAAGAGGAACCTTTACCTTTACCTTAAGCTGGAGAGGAGAAGGTGAGAGGGAGCAGGGAGAAAGCAGAACTGCTTAATTCCTTTGCCTCTGTTTTTACGTAAAAGGAGGAATAACCTACCAAAAGGAGGGAGATAAAATAGGTATACAAGTTGAAATAAGAAAGGAATTAATAAGACAATACCTATCCAACCTGGAGGAGTACAGATCAACTGGGCCTGATGGTTTGCATCCCAGAGTTCTGAAGGAGTTGGCAGATGTAATTTTGGAGCCAAAGAAAGCAATCTTTCAAATATCTTGTAGCACAGGGAAACTACCAGAGGACTGGAAAAGGGCTGGTGTGGTTTTAATCTATAAAAAGGGGAAAATGAATCCAGGAAATTATAGGACAATCAGTTTGATGTCAGTACCAGGGAAACCCTGGAAAAGATAATCAAGCGGACGATTTGTGAATACCTAGAAACAAGGCGATTACTAGAAGCCAACATAAGTTTGTTAAAAACAGATCATGCCAGACAAACCTTGTTGCCTTTTCTGACAATGACTAAAGGCCATACCTGGCTCAGCAGGTCTAGGTGACAGAGTTCTAGGCATCCTAGGAGACCCCCAGAAGTCCCCTGAGCCAGCCAAGTGCTGCATCTGCCAAAAAGGCCGAGGCAGTTGTGAGCTGCATCTACAGAGGAACAGCATCGAGGTTGCAAGAAGTAATAGTATAGCTTTGCACCCCACCGATAAGACTAGGAATTGTGTATCCAGTTCTGGCCACCATGATGGGGGAAAAGATGCAAAGGCCCCAGAAAGAGTGCAGAGAAGAGCAACAAAGAAGGACGAAGAGGCTGCGTTGGGTGAAGAGGGGAGGGAGCTGCGTGTGTCTGACCTATAGGACAGGAGGATGGGGGCATGGGGGGGGGAGGCATGATGACTGTCTTCCAGAACTTGAGGGGCCATCACAGATGAAGGGAGTGATATTCTCCAAAGCACCAGATACCAAGACAAGAAGTAATGGGTGGGAGCTTGTTAAAGAGAGATCTGTCCTAGAACTAAGGAGCAATTTTCTGAGAGAATAACCCATGGATTATCTTGCCTTTCGCGTGTGGGTGCTCAGTCCCTGGAGGTTTTCAGAAATAGATATGGCGGCCATTTGACAGGGATGGTATGAGCCTTGAGCAGGGGGATGGATTAGATGACCTCGGCGGTCCCTTCCGGTCCTAGGATTCCGTGTTCCAGGATTTCACGCGCATCGCTCCTGGTGGAGGAGGAGGGGGCTTCTTCGGGAAGGACTTCGCCAACCTTTGAATCGCGTGCGCGGCCCACTCAGTGGCCCCGGCGCCAGCCAATGAGCAGAACCGCGGGACGCGGAGTCCAATGGGCGGCCGCGGTGGGCGGGCCGGCGTGAGAAGCGCGGGCCATATAAAAGCGCCCGGCCGGAGTCGCCGCCTGATCGCTTCTTGGGCGCCGGCCATGTCGGGGCGCGGCAAGGCGGGCGGCGGGAAGTCGCGGGCCAAGGCGAAGTCGCGCTCCTCGCGCGCCGGACTGCAGTTCCCGGTGGGCCGCGTGCATCGGCTGCTGCGACGCGGGCACTACGCGGAGCGGGTGGGGGCCGGCGCCCCCGTCTACCTGGCGGCGGTGCTGGAGTACCTGACGGCCGAGATCCTGGAGCTGGCGGGGAACGCGGCGCGCGACAACCGCAAGACGCGCATCGTCCCACGGCACGTCCAGCTGGCGGTACGCAACGACGAGGAGCTCAGCCGCCTCCTGGGCCGCGTCACCATCGCGCAGGGCGGCGTCCTGCCCAACATCCCCGCCGCGCTCCTGCCCCGGAAGGCCGCGGCTCAGGGCGGCGGGGCGGCCGGACGGAAGAAAGGCGCGCTCCAGGCCTCGCAGGAGTACTAGGCGCGGCGGCGGCGGCGGCACCGGAGAGCGAGCCCAGGCTGCGGAGCCGGAGGAGCGGACCCCCTGCGGGAGCCACGTGCTTGGACTCGGGGCTGGGCGGCGGGAAGGGGCGGCCCGCGCTCCACTCCATGGCGGGGCTGCTCTCGCCCTGCACCCAATAAAAGGACGTTGAAAACGCGCGCTCGTCCGGCCGTTTGTGGTCCCTCCGCGCGCCAAGCCGGGAGGGGGGTCTCCAGACCGCCCCATTGCCCCGCGGGGAGGGAGGGGGGTGGCGAGGTAGCCCCCTGGCCAGGCGTTCCCCTGCCTTCCTCGGAAACGGGCCTTTTTTAGGGCTGCTCTTTGGCAGGTAAAGAATGGGGTGGGCTGCAGCCTGGGAGGGTTCGGTGGAAAAAGCGGCAGACTCGGGGCGGTCGCGTTTTAGCTCTTTAATCGGTTTTAGCCATAATTGTTCCCGAGTCCCCAGCAGAGTCCCACTTTTCAGCCCAGTCTGGGCCACCCGGGTGACTTCTTGGCAGCTCTGCAGATTGGCAATTCTTGCCCAGAACCTGCCGGCCTCTGCACCAACTGGAGTTCAGCTGCTCCCCCGGCAGTGCAGTGGCAGCCCTTCCCTTGCTCCCCTCTCCTCCGGGAGGGATGGACAACTGGCCGGCATCATAGCTCTCCCAGGAGGTGGTGCCCATCAGGCACTGCTGAGCTGCCTTGCCACGCTGAGGATCTCTTTGGCCCCTTTGCTCAGCAGCAGATCGGCCACCTCCTGCCCCAGCCTCTCAGCTGCCTCCTGAGCAAGAAGGGGTACATTCCTTGCTGTGATGCCAACATGTTGGAGGTTGTCATCCGGGCCACCTTCATTCTGAAAAGGAAGGGCAGCCCATGGGAAAGGTTTCGGGCTAGAAGCCACAGCTCAGCCTAGGGAGAGTTTCAGGGCCATGGCATGCCGGTTGAACTGACGGCTAACAATAGGGAAGCACCCCCAAAACACACCCAGATTGGCTCCCTGTTGTGCTGTTATCCCACAGCCTGATAGAGTTCCATGCCCTTCCTCTGAAAGCAATCAAGACTGCTTTTACCTCCAGGGAAAAATTCACATTTCTTTGCATGGTCTCTTGCAAGGTATCAGAACCATCAAGGCTATAGACTGCTCCAGTCAAATACAGCTGGAGAGGAGAAGAGGGATGTTGAAACGGATCAGCAAGCAAGGGAGAGAAATGCATTTGTGGGCACATCCCCCCCCCCTCCATTTTAGTTCCTTAAAAAAAACGTGCTCTCTCTAAACTCTTCCTCCACACACACCACCCAGGCCTCTGCCCTCTGTTGGTGTCTGCCTTTCAGTGGAAGCCAGGATGCAGGAGGGGGTGCAGCCGACTTTACCTGGCCATCCTTCAGCAGGGTGCTCACAGCCACTGGCACACTGCAGCCTCCTTCCTGTGGAGGAAAGCATCGCTTTGAAGGCCCGGGCCGTGCTTCAGAGGGCCCCACCAGCCTCAGCCTGAGAGACCTACCAAGTGCTTCATGAAGGCTCGCTCAGTGATGCAGCGCAGAACGGTCTCCTCGTCGTGCAAAACGGAGACCATCTCTATGATCTCCTGGTCTTTGGCCCGCACCTCAATGGCCAAGGCGCCCTGGAGAGGGAGAGGGGAGGGCAGTAAAGAAATGTACCTTTGGTGGAGGCACAGTCATATCAGGCATCTGAGTTGGGATGTGGGGGAGAGAGAGAAGGGGCAGAAAGGCCCAAAATACTACACATCCAAGGCCTAGAGGTTAGGGTTGGAAGTTCCCAAGAGGCCAGAGTGGAGAGATTTGGGGCTCCAGTGCCAAAAGGAAACATGGGAGGTGCAAATGGCCAGGCAGAAGGGAGGTCCCACCACTTACCTGCCCAACCGCATACAAGCAGTCCATGGGGCTCAGAATCTAGAGGGAAGCGAGAGTCGGCAACAGACTACTTTTTAAAATAAGAGTTCTAAACACCCCTCCCCTGGGACAGCCTAGGGCAGTGGTGGCACTCAGAGCCCTCTATCTGGGCACCCGTGTCGTTGTCCCAGCCTAGCTCCAATGCATTTCTCCCACAGGGGGAGAGAAGGAGGGAGGGAGGGAAAGAGAAATGATATTACAAAAGTTTTTCTTTTTTATTGTTGCTAAAGGTAATATTTCAAAAGCAGGAAAAAAATGAAGGGGCATAAAAGTGCATTTATCACGTTTTTCTTAGAACCATCAGCTGAACTCTGTTGTCTTGTTTATCATTATTTTAGGTAGTAAAACCTCATTATTCAGGTTAAATTACCCCGTTGGCATTTTGTGATAAATAAGTAGGCTTTGGGTTGCAGTCTGGGCGCTCAGTCTCTAAAAGGTTCGCCCTCACTGGCCTAGGGCAAATGCCAATCCCCTGCTCCTCACCTGGCCAATGCGGCTCTCCCAGCCCATGCGCTTGAGCCCAGCTGCTGCCAGAACCAGGGCGCTGAAATTCTCCTTCTCGTCCAGCTTCTTCAGGCGAGTGTTCAGGTTGCCCCTCTGTGGGAAGGCTAAGCAAAATCAAGAGGCTTTGAAGGGTGGGGGGTGCACTGCAATCCTGGGCCTGGTCATTCTAAGCCTCGCCAGGCACACCCAGCCCCTCCGAGGAGCCAACCTCAGGCCAGAAAAAGAAAGGTGCCTTGAAGAAGGACCAAGAGGAGTAAGAACTAGCTGCTATCGCAATCCCATCAGACTGAATTTTGTTATGAGTTGGGCCAGCATCTCCCTGGTGCAGTTACTGTTCTTCTGAGTCACTTGGAGACACAAGAGAGGCCAGAGCAAGGAGCAAAGCAAGGCCTGCCTTGTTCCAGCAGCTGTTTCTCATTGTGGGCAGGCAGTTTTAGACTTCTGCCTAATTGTAATCCAGCCAGAGTTGCTTTGCAAGTTTGGGTGGTCAGAGAAATCAAATGAATAAAGGTGAAGTTGGCCCTCCTGAATCACAAAAGGATACAATATCCTTGAACTGCAGCAGAGGGAATTTTCTTTTCAGCTGAGCTGCACGGCGAAGTGAGCTGGTCCCAATTACACTGCAGGAAAATCCAAACTTGAGATCAGCAAGGCTACTCAGAACCCTCCCTGACTCCATGAGGGTCTCCCAAGATCTTCCCTCCACCCCTTGCAAGCCGCAACTGCTTAAGAGACTGAACAACGGACTGCCTAGAATGGTAGAGGGTCTCCTGCTTGAGCAGGCAGTTGGATTAGAAGAGGACCAAGGTCCTGTTCTATGTTCTGCTTCTCAAGAGGCAGGACGCCCTCACCCCTAGACAGCAATCCAGGGTGGGACCAAGGCCAAGCCCCTGCTCCAGCCAAGCCTCCTCACCTCTTCTCAGGGAGGCTGCTGAGGGTTTTGCCGGCATGTTTGGGGTGAAAGACAACAGCATCGTGTGGGTTTTCTCTCCTGCAAAGGAGGGAGGAAGAATGTTTTGGAAACATCTCAAGTAGCCATTGGCAAAGGGGCAGAAAGCAGCCCAAGGCCTCCTTTGCTCCTGCAACGCTCCTCAGGCACCTCTGCCTTGACTGGGTTCACAAGCAAAAGGAAGGCGGGCAGATGGCAAGGCCAACGCGTGGCTCTGCCAGGCAGGAAAAAGAGAAGAGCTCAAACTCACTTGCAGATGGCACCAATTGTGAAGCCTGGTGGCAGGGAAGTGGGCAGGTCTTTCAGGGAGTGAACCACCAAGTCCACCCTAAAAGAAAGAAGAAAATATGCCAGGCCAGCAATAGGCAATCTGCAGCACACCACGGTGAATGTGGCACTGGATTGCTGGCTTCTCTCCTGGCAAGCTGAATGGCCATCAAGTAGGGTGCAGCCCTTTTCCAGGGGACTCGTATGAAACTCTGGGCTGTTCCTGTTCTCGTGGTCCTGGAAGGTCGGGCTTTGGGCCCATCTCAACATGTTCCACAAACCTTCAGAAGAAGAGCACTTACTCATCTCTTTCCAATGCATTTTCCAGCTCTTTGGTAAAAAGGCTTTTCTCTCCAATCTGTTGGGGAAGAGAAACAGTATGGGAACCCTTCCGGTCTTGCAGGGCCTCTCTGCCCCAAACCCCCAGGGCTCTATTGTCACGAAGCCCTGTCAGACAGCCCTGGCTATGTCTTGAGTCGGGGGGGGGGGGGGGGAGATCACATAAGCAGAGGAGCAAACCTTGGATAAGGCTGTGTCCAGAATCCTGTCTCCAGTGGTTGACATGGCAACTATTAGAGAAAAAGAAAAATTGGAGGGTAAACATGGCCCCCCTCCTCCCTCCTTCTTGCTCCTAATAGACCTGCTTGGGCTGCCTCCACCCTCTGTCTTCTAGACCCCTTTCCCCGATGCTCACCTATCTCGAAACGGAGATGGGGGTGGTGCACCTGAAGCATCTCCACCACACTGTCAGTCTGGATACGAGCCAGCTGCAATGTTGAGAAAGGAAGGCACTCAGAAAGGGCCCCCAGCAGATCAGAAACACAAGTTGCCTGCCTGCCTTGACGGAGAAGACACAAACAGCAGAGCGCAAATTTTCTGCTGCTCGTACAAAGAGCCCAGGCAAGAGGACAATCCTGCCCCTCTATTTTTTCTGCTGAAATGGCCTCTGGGTGGGCCTGCTATTTGCACAAACATTGTTTTCTGACATCAGGCACAACTATGGGAAAACAACGGTGGGACAACCTGACCTGAACTCTATCAGGCATTAACCCACCCACCCCCAAACAGATGAAGGGGGCAGACTCTAGCTGTGCTGTTGGGTCAAGGGGAAGGGCAGTGCCTGGGCCTTGGAGGGAGGGGGAGTTGTTCCCCCTTCCTCCATCCATCCAGCCCTTCCTCCCTTCTAGGCTCCTCGATGGCCTCCCCATTCTCGTCAGAAACTGGTGAGTGGAGATTAGCTCTAGGTTACAAGGGGAAGGCGTTATCAGCCTTTCCCAATCCTGGATCTTTGGGTGGATCCTTCAACGCCTCTGCCTTGGCAGCTATGCTGGATTTCTGTGGCTGGAGAAGTTGCTTTCCTGTTACTGTCACATTGCACAAGTTTCCTAACCCTTCCTTGCTTTCCACCCCAGCCTTGAGCCAAAAAGCTTGCGCTCCTTCCTACGCTAAAGAAAAGAGAGCAAGGGTTGCTCAAGCTACTACTTGGGATGGTCCAACTGCCAAAGCCTTAATTAACCCCTGCCAGCCAAGCTTTGCACCGACAAAGGAGACTATTTGTAGCTCAGGTTTGAAATGAGGGGTGCTTGGTGGTCTCTGGGCTTGGTTGTTTTCTTGCAGAAGTTTCATTACTCAAGTAGGCAACGTCCTGCGTGCCAGAGGGCCAGAAACTATGGTAGAAGTTGCGGTGGGTGTGCTTAGGGGCCCCACCTGCCATCGACTTGGCCAGGGCCAGCCCCAGGGGCTCCACGGGCGTTTGCTCTTGCTGGGGAACAGCAGGGTCCCCATCACCCCCACCCTCAGGGTCTTGGGAAAGGGACTGCATGGGAGGCCAAGCAGAATGCCTTCGCCTCAGCTTTAACGCTGCCCCACTTGCAATCAACATCCGGGGGTCGTGCAGGTTGAGGTGGGACGCAAAGGGCCGGAAGGAAAAGCAGCCCACGAAGGCGCAGCGCAGTCGGGAGGCTTCCCTGCCGGAACCCTCACCTGGCTCTTGCGGGTGCCCACGCGGACCGTCTGCTCCTTCCAGGCGTCTTCATTCTGCAAAGAATCCCCCCCCCCCCGTTAGACGCAAAGCGAGGCCGGCGGGCAGCGGGAGGAGGAGCAGGAGGCGCGTGCCGGGGGACCCCGGGGCAGATCCCGCCTGGCAGCCTCCCCGGGAGGAAAAGCCCGCCAGCCCCTCACCTCCGCGGCCATCTCCGGCGGGCTCCAGCGCTTGTCAGGCCGAGGCCGGGCGGCTGCTGCCCTGCCAGACCCGCCTGCCGGGGCCGCCCACCTCTGCCGCCCGCGATAAGGGAGGAGTGGGCGGCGCGGGGAAAGGGGGCCACGCGGAGGGGCGGGGCCGGGCGGAGGGCTGCGCTCACCGGGGCCGGAGGAGGCGGAGGCGGAGGGCCGCTCATGCCGGCGAAAGAGCGGCGGTGCCCGGCGGAACAAGAGCCGCGACCGGGGTCACCTCGCCGGACGGCCACGTCGCGCCACTTCCTGCCTTTCGGAGCCGCCCCTTCCGTCCGTCCCCCCCCCCCGGGCCTTCCTGGGGAGCCGCGGAGGCCTCCGGCGGGGCTGTGCGACCGGTGGCCCCAGGGGCGCCCCTGCCCGGAGAAGCCCGGACCCGCTTCATGGCTGGGGCAGGGGGGGATTCGGCCCCTTCGGGAAGAGACTCGCGGGGGAAAGGGAGGCGGGGAGGGCGCGTAAACCCGGGGAAAGCCGAGAGGTTTGGCGGGAGAACCACGGAAGGCTCCGGCCAGAGGCGGAAGCGGGAGGGGAGCAGCTGGCAGGAGGTTTCCAGGAAGCGTCAGTCTCAGGCAGCCCCTCCGGCCTCACAGTCAACTTCGGTGGCAAAACCTTTGAAAGACCCTGGAGACACGAGCGGTTCTTTCAGTGGTGACCCCCGATGACCCTAAGCAAGGTCTGTTAGATGCTGAAGGGAGGCACCTGGTGTTCAAGGCAATCTCCATTGCAGCCTCTCACTTCAAGAGGTTAAAACTAAGCCCATTATGGCCAAAGACCACCAGCCCCCCCCCCCCCCCCCCAATAACTAGCCTTGTCAAACGAAAGGCTGTTGAAACAGGAATCACTGAGGTTATTTGCAACTTAGGAAAGTTCTAAATAAACTGGTAATAAACCCTTTAATAGCCCCCTTGAGCCCAGTCTTGACATCAATGGGGAAATTTACAGGCTAGAGAATTTATCTTGGTCCCTGATGTTTTCTGCCTTAATTCTTAAACAAGAGCATGAATTTTGGGTTGGACTATCTAAAACCTCATGCCCCTTTCAGCTTCTCTATCAGGCAAGGAAATCTGGTTTACTGGTGGGGCTTAAACCAGATGGGACCCAAAATACCTCCTGTGTTGCTGTTTCTACCAGAGATGCAAAGTTTGAGACTCTGCCAAATTCTTATAGCACACAAGAGGTAGAACTAGAGATTGCTCAAAGGGCATGTGCCTTAGTAGGGGAAACTAATTGGGGAATAGAAGCAGATTACTTTGAATTTGCACGTGGCCCATGAGAGAACAAAGAAAATCTTGATGAAAGCACATCTAGTTGTAATGTGGCTCAGTCAGTGGCAATGAAGCCAGCACATTGTTGTTAATTGCCTGGAATGCCAAGTTCCAAACAGGGACTACTCTTAAATTGCAACTTCCATTCTATGGGAAAAGATAGTTGGTGCATGGGACATAATTTTCCTGGATTGCATTGAGGATTTTTCTGAATGTGTGGTAGCCTTCTCCATTTGCAGTAAAATTGGAAATGCCACTCGCAAAGTTGTTGAACCCACAGGTATGGCAGCCCGCCATTCCAGATTGCAACAGATAGGGGCACATCTCTTTACTCAACTCTTTGAAGCCTTTGCCTTGCAAATGGGAATAAAGAAACTTGTCTCCAATACCCACATGCACGCATACACACAAAGAGATACACTTTGTAATCAGTAAAGTTTGCTGTTATTTTAAATTAACTGGGTCCATGTATTCTACAGGACTGTTTGTGCCTCACTGTTGGGTCAAGTGAATCGAGTGTGGCAATTTCCCAGGGCTGTGAGTGAGTGAGTGAGTGAGTGACTATAAGCTAAACAGGAGAGCCCATCTGGGGTCACTGGGAAAGCAGACCTTTGCCCCAGCAAGATTTCCGGGCCACCACCCCCCAGTTGGAAACCTGCAGGCCCTCTCGCCTCACCCCCCCCCTCACCCCCCATGAAAGAAGGCCCGGAGGCAGGTGGAAGCAACTCCCTTTAGTCAGCCATGCAGTCACAGCAGTTCTTCCCCTCTGAGGCAGTGGTTGAGGTTGCCATTGTGACTCTGGCAGGCCCGGCTGGAGGTTCTGCTAGGCCCCTGCCGAGAGCCAAAGCCCCAGCAGGGCTAACCCTCTCTGGCTTGGCCTGGCCCTTATCCGGGGGGAAAGCAGACTTCCAGGAGAGGAGGAGGAGGAAGAGCCGAGAGAAGCAAATGGGCTTAATGTCCCTCCAACCAAGTCCCATTTCTCCCCCACCCGCCTCTGTCTGCCATGGTGTTTGTGCTGAATGGGCCGTTGTCTCTGCCAGTTCTCAGCCCCACACAGTGAACGTATCTGGATGAAAGGACTTTAGGTGCTCCTCTTTGTCTTGACAAGCAGGTCCCGTTGTAAGCTTGCATCGAGTGCTGCGGCCGATTTGCTTGGAGGAAGGTCTGTGATGAGGGTGAGTTTGTTGAAAACCCCACGGCCAAAATAATCCGCAACCACAGAGAAGCTGTCGTTGGAATATTTCAGCTGCCGGAAGCCAAAAGAAAAGGAGGTTTGGCAGGGACTAAAATATTTGAGCCTGTTTAAAAGCACCAGAGCCCGCCCAAGGACCCACCTGGTGTTGGAACTGGTCATGCAGGTCTCGCTTCTGCTCTTGGGCACGGATCATGTCCATGACTTTCCGGTTTTCAGGAAGGCACGTGGGGCACTCCGACCCACTCTCTGAGTAGCTCTCAAAGCAGTGTTGATGGAAGGAATGACCGCAGAGGAAGTGCACCGAGGGCAGCTCCAGAGCACTGGTGCAGATGCTGCACTTTGTCTTCTGGAATATTTTGGGACTAGAGGGGAAAAGGTCATCAAATCTGGGGCGCCCCCTTGGCACCAGCCACCCAATGCTGCTACAGCCCCAACTTCCATTTGACCTGTAAGCCCTGGACGAGGACACCGCCTGCACTCCCACCCAGGGGAGGGAAGACAAAAGCAGCAGCCTCCCAAGGAATTTCTGCTCAACTTTTCTCAAGAGATTCAGCACTTCCGTTTCTACACCACATCACCCGCAGAACAGGGCAATGGACGGAATCAGAAAGGAGTCTGCTTAACTTAACTTTATTCGCTTTTATATACCGCCCTATCTCCCTTGCGGGACTCAGGGCGGTGCACAGGCAATAATAAAATGCTATAAGCAATAAATACAATAAAATATCTTACAAATAAATTAAACTAAGAGACCTGTGCTAAAATTTCAATAGAAACCCCTACTAAAACCAAAATTAAAAACTATGTAAAAACTATGCATTATAATGTAATACACTATTTAGGGGGGTGCTGACTGTGGGGCAGATTTAGCAGCAGGCTCCATAGCTACCTTGTCTTCAGTTCTTCAATATCCTGGCGGATCCGCTTGGTCTCCTCACGGTATTTCTGTATCTTTTGTTCATCCTGCTCTATCTGGCAACTTTGCCTCTGCAGTTTACTGATGAGGTAATCCTTAATGACTGACAGGGTAGCCGTGGAATTGTGAGCCAAAGTTTGGACAACTAGAAAAGAGATGCCCATCAGGACGGGTGCAGCTACAATCCAGTACTGCTGGCTCCACAATACTGATCCAAGCCAAAAAGTGCAGCGGGGGGACTGTAGGAGCAGGACAGAAGCGTGGCATTGCAGGCCCTTAACATCTGCAGAGCAGAAAGCTGCTCCCCATCACCAACTCCCATGAAACCCCCACACCCAGGGCGGGCCCGGCTGAGCTGCACCTTCTCTGGCTGGGAAAAGAAGATGGCGGGGCTCAGCTCCCCCTGACCCCAAAGGCAGAGCCTGGCCTCACCCAGCAAAGGCGGCATGAGGTTCTTGGTTTCGATGCGTGCGAGCACAGCTGCCATGTACTCCTTGCAGTCCTCCTCCTTGTGGGCGAAGTAGCCAAGCGCCTGTTCCCAAAGACAGGCCTCTTGTTCCCCGTATAGCTCGCAAACCTCCACCACCTTCCGGTACTGCCCGTTCTGCATGTGGTAATGCATGATCTGCTGGAAACTGGAGAGGGGAGAGAAGGGGGTTGGAAGAGCTGGTGAAGAGTCAGAGGGGTTTTTTCCCCTTCCCAAGGAGCAAAACCCCGGCTCATCTGCACTCACAGCTTGTGCTGCTCGTAGAGGTAAAGGATCCCATCCTTGAAGTTATGCATCTGGCACAAGACCAGGGCCTTGTCAAAGACACTCTGGAACTTCCCACTCTTCAGCAGGAGAATGGTTTCATTGTGCAGCTTCTCTTTGACCTGGGAAGACCCAGAAGGACATTCTTGGATGCCAGGTGGACTCCAGGGCCTCCCATGACCACCTGCACTGGGCCGTCTCCCAGGATGTACCTGCGGATCCTGTTCGTGGGCCCAGTTCTGGAGACGGAGCTCCAGCAGGGTGTCGTATACACCCTGCTTAGAGTCCGGCTGAACCTCAGACATGTGTTCCAAGAATGCCTTCAGCTCCCGGGGGTTGTTAGCAAAGATGGGAATGAATTCATCAGGATTTGCCTGCACCATGAAACAGTTGGGAGGGGGAGCAGAAGGGAGTGAAAGCCAGAGAGCAAACATTTTCCTAGACCCTCAAGCAGAGGCCTCTGCCTCCCAGAACACAAGGAGCCTTCGCCAGGCACAGTGGGAGCCCCAGGATGCATCACAATGAAACGAGAGGAGGGAGAACAGAATTGGCCTAATGGACAACAGCACCAAGATGACTCTGAGATTTTCACAGGAAGCCCGAGATTTTTGCGCCCTGCCTGCCCCTTTCCACTTGGTCAAGTCCCCTACCTTCCCCCCGGCTATACACAAATCAGCACCACTGACCCCTGGATCTGGTTTCGTGTTTTAAATCCTTTCACGATATGTGGCTCAAGACACTTCAGCCCCGTCCCTTGGGCAACTGGTATTGTGCCCCAAATCCCATTTCAGCCTGCCCCTCCTCCCTCCCCCAGGCCTCAGTCCATACCCTCCGCTCCGGCAGCAGGCCAGAAGCCTCCTGCTCATTCACTGGCCGGTAGTCTGTGCAGAGTATCTTCAGCAGTTCAGTGGTTTCATTGGGGATGTGATGCATGAGGATCTTGCCGTAGCGCTTCATGTTACTCTCGGCCTGCTCGAAGGGAAGCTTGCCAATATAACGCAGGGCCTCCTGGAAGTTCTGCAAGACCAAGGAAGCAGGCGACAAGGAAAGGTTCACCGGTGGCTTTTCTTAGGCTGCTTTTCTTAGGCTTCTCCAGGTTGAGCCCATTTCAGAACAGGCTTACGTTCCCCGTTTCCCTTCCCTCCCAGCATCTAACATCCTCGGCTGCCAAATGAGAAGTCCAAAAGCAACCAGGCAGGCCTCACCTTGATATCTTCCAGCTGAATCTTCAGGTACCACTCGTGGTGCTTGTGCTTCTCAGCCAGGTACACAGCATGTGAAAAACAGCCTGCCTGGCGAAGTACCTTGATAGCTGTCTCCACGTCAAAGTGCACCTCGCTCTCACTGGTCTACAGAAGGGACAAAGAGAATGGAGTCAATCCTGGAAACTCCAGACGGAACCAGCTAAGCCTTCCGGAGTCCCTGATGCCCAAACATCTGGAGCCAAGTAGACTGCAAAGGAGGAGGAAGACCTTCGCTGCTCACCCTCTTCAAAGTTAGACCCAGAAAGGGTTAGGGTTAGCCCAATCTTTCCAAAAGAGAACTTTACTTTAGTCATCCCATCAGCTAAAGGGAGAAAATAACTTGTTTCTTCCCTTGCAAAGTTTCCTCATTCCAAAATTGAAGTGAGAGGCCCACCAGCGGGAGGATGCATCCCATTTCACAAGGTTTTCTATATTTGCACCAGGAAAACTCTAACACATCTGCCAACTCTGGCAGAGAAGACAGACTAAATTTTTCAGAAGACTTCATGTAAAGAACATCATCTCAACCAGTCCATTTGAAACTGACAAGCATAAGTCTCCCTGCCAGAAGAGACACCCATAAAAGCCAGGGAAGTGTCTCCTAGAGAAGGGCCATTTGGTGCCTAGAAGGAAAAGCATGGCAGTGCCTTTGCCCCATCACCTTGATGAACTCCTCCAGCTTGGAGATGTCCTTCAGCTTGGTATAGCAGTTCAGTAGCAGGGTGGTGTGGTCAGCATTGGCCAGCGATTGCAAGTGGAGCATCTGCAAGTAGGCGGTCAGGTTGTGTATCCGCTGCGCGTCCAGGAACTTCCTGATGACGTAAGAAGGCTCCAGTTTCCCAATAGTGCTAAGAAAAGAACACAAGTCCCAGTTGCTGGGATTAAACAATCACAAACAAGTGAGCAGCTACAACCACCGGCGCCACTGCAGTGGAAACAAGCAAAGGCCCTTTTGGGGAGCAGAGGGAGCAAAGGAAGCAGGCATTAATAGAAGGCTTCATCAGCACAACGCCTCTCTCAAGAACACCCCGCCAAAGATACTCCCAACCTGATGCACGCCGTAGATCTCCAAACTCCTGCTATTTGTTTACATCCTAGGCACTCATTCCATTTATTAAAGGAGGAAGAATACTCACACTAGCTAGCACCCATCCAGCTTTCATTCTGACCTATCGCAGAACGTATGATGCTCACTGGAAAAATCCATTTGCAGTCCCCATTTGGACAGATTTGCCACCTCGTGAACCCCCCTCTTAACATGACATCAAGAGAAGCATGCAGGGAGATGCAAACTAATTGGATGCTAACCAGAGGAGACGCCAAGTCCCATGAGGGAGGGAAGCCAAATCTGCACCTCATTTTTCAACGTTACCCACCGGAGATATTGCTGAATTGCACCATCATGGTTGCCCTTGTTGTACAGGTGATCTCCGTATTGGCGAAAGATCTCAGACAACCCATCACTGTCCAGGTGGTGACTTTTAGCCAGGTTGATGGCCATTTCAAAAAGGTTCTTCTTGAAGAGCATCTGTAAAAGGAAGCTGTGGTTCAAGAAAGGTTCCAAGCAGAGGTTCTAGCCAAAGCTGCTCTCTCCAACAGTTTGCATTTAGACTGTCAAGTCCATCCGCCTCCTCAGAGCCTTGTACGCAATGGGCAGGTCCTAAAACATCTGCCGCCGCCCCCCCCCGCCCCCAAGGACCAGATCAGGACCTGTGCTGTAGCTATTTGCCCAAGAGCCCCTCTATCTCTGTCCCAGTGAGCTCCAGAAAAAAAGCAAAGAAGGATCTCTTGCCTCCAGTTTGGTCTGCGTATCCTTCTCCTGCAGCACATGGAGTTTCCTATCCCTCGTCAACACATACAGGCATCCCCACTCTGCTAGGACGTCCACCACGTCATCAAACACAGAGCTGTAGGCAATGAACTTGTTGCTCAGGTCATAAATATTCAGGATCTGCTTGTCAGAGTTTTGTGGATCTCCTCCAGTAAACTCAGATCTGGAGCAAAGAAGGGGAAGAGCGAAAGACAAGCTTAACCAAAAACATCCTAAAATGCAGAGACCATGAGCTCATTTTTGTGTCCTCGATAAAGGAAGAGTTCACAGCAGCTCTAGCTGCAGACTTGGCCATAGCCACTTGCCTGCAAACTTCCAAAGAGTAACGCCAACAAGAGGCTGCACTCTTTGAAAAAGGGAGTGATGCGTTCAGCAGAGACAATGGGCTGTTTTATGCTTCTAAGTGTAGACACAACCATCACATAATTTCATAAACTCTGATACCTGATGTCTTACTGCAAACTGAGTCTTTCTAAATCAGTCATGTACTTTAAGGTACCTAGTGACAATTATATTCTCCATCATTTATTTACAACTCTCAGAAAATGATGAATTCTAACACAATCAGGAAAGCAAAGCTGAAACTGTTTGGCTACATATGGAGAAATGAAGGACAAGAATGTTCATTAGAAATGCAAATTACTACCAGTTAGGAACGTTCAGAAACACCCCTGCATTCAGAGGCGTTTCATCTAACTAGCCAAAGACCAATCCCAGCAATAAAACAAACTTACTTGGGAGATACTTTCCAGTCCTTCGACACGATGATCAGATAGCCTCGATACCAGTGGACAATCAGCTTTTGACCCTCAAAGGCAAAGCAAGGCCCTCGCTCATCTGGCTGGTACAGATATACACATTCATCCCCTGCCACTATAAACTGGAGGTCCTGGGAGGGATCACTGAGAGTGGAGCAGCGCAGTCCACAGCCACGCATGTCCAGTTCCAACAGTGGGCAGTCCTTCACCGAGAGTGTGTAACACTGCAAAGCCAAAGAAAAGGAAAATGGTAGCAGGGAGGACAGAAATCCAATCGGGCAGAGTGGGTCAAACCCGAATTCTGCCACATCCTCACTGCCCCAAAGACCAGCAGCCTACCTGAATTTTCTCAGTGGTAGCCACAAACAGATGAGTTGTTTTGCTTGATTGGCGAAACACAAGCCCAGTAATTGGGTGGCCTCCTTCCTGTAGGACCTGAGTTTTACTATGCCGATCCCTCGTAATGTCCCCCTTGATAAGCACTACACTCCCATCCACAAAGCCTATGAGAAAGAAGGAAACAAGGTCCAGAGATCAGAAACATTCTTCTAAGCTGAATGGGGCCCTCAGGTGGCCTGTTCCATACTATGTACACCTTTAAACTCGACACCAGCGCCTGGAATTAGAGCCAGAAACAAACTGGTAACCAAGGTAGCCCGCACTGCTGCATTTTGCACCAGCTGATGTTTAGGAATATTCTTCAAGGTCTCCATGTACAATTTTTATTTATTTATTTATTAAATTTATAAATCGCACCCTCTCCCCGAAGGGACTCGGGTTTTAATTGCAACCTACGTCAGGTTTTAATAAAAAGGGTAGACCGCCTCCCCAAGCGTTTCTCTTCCAAGTTCACTTTCCAATTAATGTTTGGAATATGGGATGGCGTATCTAGTTACCAATAGCCATAAAGTTGAGATTTTCATGGACGGTGAGACAGGATACCAGCGTGAGTTTGTTGCCTGGTATTGCAGGAAAAATCCTGGTGCACTGAGGTGTCCCACCGTCACGTTTCTCTAAATTCCAGACTTTAACCTACAAATAATCAGAAAGAGATTGTTAGGGAAACTACCTTGCACCCACGCTTGGACTGGTAAGTTTTGCATGGGGTTTCTTGGCTTGCATATGTTGCACTTATAATGCCTCCTTTTAACTGGATCCTGGTGGCTTAATATTGACTGGTCTTATTACTCTGGAGACGGGATAACAGACCTTCCTTCTGTTAGGGCAACAGAAAAGTGCCCAGAGGATTTTAGAGGCGGAACAGGGGCCTATCAAGTCAACCGCATGAAGTGGAGAGAGAGAGAGATTTCAAAAGGAAATCAGAGGTGGTGAACGAAACAAGCGGCCCTGCAGAAAAGCAGGTTTCAGGCTCTGGCTCCGCTCCCGCCACCTCCAGCTCCAGCTCACCAGGGGGTTCAGCCCTTCCTCCTCCTCGCCCACCGACACAAGGATGCTGTGCTGCTTCAGCTGGAAGAGGTGCGTCACCCGCAGCTTGTAGGCCTGGAAGCTGCTCAGCTCCAGGGAGCGCGGCAGGAACCAGATCTGCCCTTCCCAATGTGGGCTGCGGTTAAGGGGCCTCCACGGAAGGGCGCCCGGCGCCGCCCGCCTCCCCCGCCCGCCCGCCCTGCGCGTCGCGGCCACGGAAGGATATCCCCGAAGACCAGGCTGCCCCTGCCCGAGTCGCAGACCACGATGCCCGGGGGGAGCAGCACGGGGGCCCCGCCGCAGTCCGTCAGCGGCTCCCGGTCGAAGAAAGCGAAGCGCCGCCACTGCAGGTAGGCGGCCATCTTGGCGAAGATGGGGGGGGGGAGGCTCCGCGGGGGGAGGGGCTGACGGACGGCCACTTCCGCATGCCCGCCGCGGGGCCTCTTGGGGACTGAAGTTCGCCGCGGCCACGCCCCCGGATGCTCCTCCGGCGGGGGCGGGCGCCGGAGAAGGCCGACGCCGGGGACGTGGACCAATGGCGGCGCGCGGTGGGTGGCCGCTCCAATGAGCGCCCGCCGCGTCTGCCTGGAGGGGCGTCGCTGCCGCCGCGGAAGGAGCAGCTCGTCTGAGGCAGACACGCCGCGCCGACCGCCGACCTCGCACCGGCCGCCGCTCGCTCCACGCCGCCGCCTCTGCCCCCCAGCCCCCGCAGAGGAAGCCGACCCGCCGCGCTTCGTCCGAATGGCTCCCGCGCCCCGCAGGCCCCGCCTGCCCCTCCTCGGCCGCCTGCTGCTGGCGGCGCTGGCCTGCCTGCCCCCGCTCTCCGGTGAGCGCCTCCGCCGCAGGCCCGCCTGGAGAAGCGGCCCCCGCCGTCGCGGGCCCTCCGTGCCCCGGGGCTCCCGAGCGAGCGAGGCGGGGAAGCCTTCCTGCCGGGCCTGAGGCTGACCTGGGGGAGGACGGGGGGGTGTAGGTAGGGGGGGGTCCGGCCTCCTCAGTGGGGGGGGGGGACGCCTTCCGCCTGGCTGAGCCTGGGCTGAGACTTGGGGCGCCCCCACCCCCCTCCCGCCCGTCAGAGGGAAGCGCCGACGCTCCCGGTGGAGGAGTTGAGGCCAAGCGAGGCTTTTGTGCCGCAGATTCCCTGGCGGTGATGTCGGTGGACCTGGGGAGCGAATCCATGAAGGTGGCGCTGGTCAAGCCCGGGGTGCCGATGGAGATCGTCTTGAACAAGTGAGCCCGAAAGCCCTTCCCTGCCCCTCGCCTCCGCTCTGGGGAAGGGGCTCTGCGTGGGAGGCTCATTTGGGTAGCAACAAACTCAGGCTCAACCCGTCCAAGACCGAGTGGCTGTGGTTTCCGGCACCCCGGTTTAGCCAGATAAGTCTAACACTGGCCATTGGGGGCGAACAACTGGCCCCCGTGGAGAGGGCGCGCAACTTGGGCGTCCTCCTGGATTGCCGGCTGTCCATGGAGGACCATGTGGCGGCCGTGGCCAGGGGGGCGTTCTATCAGGTTCGCCTGATACGCCAGTTGCGCCCCTTACTAGACCGGGGGGCCCTTCGCACAGTCACTCAAGCGCTTGTGACATCTCGGCTGGATTACTGTAACGCTCTCTACATGGGGCTCCCCTTGAGGTGCACTCGAAAGCTACAGTTAGTGCAGAATGCGGCCGCGCGGGTGGTTATGGGTGCCTCAAGGCAAGCCCACGTAACACCTCTCCTGCGCGAGCTGCACTGGCTGCCTGTGGCCTTTCGAGTGCGCTTCAACGTGTTGACGACCATCTTTAAATCGCTCCATGGCTCAGGGCCTAGCTATATACGAGACCGCCTCCTGCCCCATACATCCCTTCGGCCGGTCCGCTCCCACAGAGTGGGCCTTCTCCGGGTGCCGTCGGCTGGGCAATGCCGGCTGGCGACACTCAGGGGAAGAGCCTTCTCTGTGGCGGGCCCGGCCCTCTGGAACGACCTACCCCCCGACCTTCGCACTACCTCGGACCTCCGCCTCTTCTGCCAACGTCTTAAGACGTACTTATTCCAACAAGCCGACCTAGGATAGCCTCCCGCTTCTGACTTTTTAAATATAAATTATAATTCGGCAAGGTTTTAACAATGGATTTTAGCACGGGTGTAATTAATTTAATATATTTTAATTGATGTATTTTGTATTTTATGGTTTTATATAATGCCTGTGCGCCGCCCTGGGTCCTAACAAGGAGAAGGGCGGGGTATAAATTTGATAAAATAAATAAAAATAAATTTGTCTGCCTTGCTTGCTGTAGGGAGTCTCGCAGGAAAACCCCACTGGCCGTGGCCCTGAAGGAGACGGAGCGGCTCTTTGGTGACAGTGCAGCGGGAATGGTAAGCCCTCCGAGGCCCTTTCCTGGGTCTCCTCCTCTCTTTGGCCCTCCGTCAGCTCCGATTCCTTCTCTCAGTAGGACTGAATTTGTGTTACTTGCCTCTGCTTATTTTACCACGTGGGCTCCAGCTATTAAGCAGCTGAAGGGTTCTTTTCGATGCAGGCTGCAAAATGCAGAGAGGTTTGGTACTTTGAAATGGCCCCCTGCGAGCTCCCTGGTGAGGGGAAAGCATTGCTGCTGCTGAGCATTGTCTGTTGTGGCACTTTTATCTTTTTTTTTTTAATTGAAAAAGTTTTATACAAACAGGTTTTCCCCCCTTTTCCCCCCCAACATATAATATAAATCACATACAAATACTGTACCCCCCTCTCCTCCCAACAGTCATAATATAAATTTCTCTTAAAGTAACAATATCCCATTAACCCCATCTTCTAAATTAATTAAACATATATAAATCATAATATAAATTATGTGGCACTTTTATCTTACAGGCTATTAAAACTCCAAAGGTCACGTTCCGCTATTTCCAAGACCTTCTGGGCAAACGTTTTGACAACCCCCAAGTGGCTCGGTACCAGTCGTGGTTCCCAGAGCATCAGCTGGAGAAAGATGCAAGGAGGGAGACGGTCATCTTTAAACTGTCAGAGTGAGTATCCGCAGGCAGAGTCTCTCGCACTGCTCCGGGACAGCGACCAAGTTGACTCAGAGAGTTTGTGCCTCCTGGAAATGAGTCCTGCATTTCCCTTTACCCTTTTCCTTCTGGGCATTGGTCTGGTGTCCCAAGGGCTTGTCGGAATAACTCTGGTGGGAGGGAGGCAGCCTGCCTATTGCTGTTGAAGGAATGAGATTTGAACCATTTGCAGTGATTATATGGATAGCATTTAGTCCCTTGCAAAATGTATTTCTACAAGCATCTTTAAGGGGACTCAATTGTTCTTATTCTTTCAGCAAGTTGCAATATTCTCCAGAAGAGATGCTGGGTATGGTCCTGAATTATTCTCGGGCACTGGCTGAGGACTTTGCAGGTTGGAATTGCTTTTGTATATACATTGAAGCATGAGAATTTACTTTTGGGAATAGATGTGTATGAAAGGCTGGGGAAGTGATTCTCTGAGGGGGTGGGTGGGATTGTTAAGCTTTTTTCTGTTATTCCCATCTAGCAGTACGGAGCAATGGGATTAGGATGCAGTAGTTTGCTTACCGGACTTTCTTCCCTGAAATGTTAGGAAGCATTTTCAGGGTCAATCGCATCCTTTTGCAATATGTTTTTATGCAAAATATATTTGCTTTTAGAAATGGGGATGGTTCTTACTTTGCTAATTTTTAATTTTTGGTTCTTCTAGAAGACACTTGGAGGAGGGTGCAATCAGTTGTATCATTATTTTAACTTTATGGCAAGCTTTTTCCAGCAACTTATCAAAAATGCTGCAAGCATTGCATAATTTTAGATCTTTGCTTTATTGTTGCTGATAATGGTTGAGTTGTTTTTAGCAATGAGGTGTTAGCTGGCTACTATGTTGTTGAAATAAGATGAGATGATCCATTTTGAAAGTTACATTTTGCCCGTAAGTGAAGTAAATGACAAGACGTTAAAAGGTATGTGGACTGTGAGGTAACCAGCTGCTTTCACTGCTCCTTCAGAGCAACCAGTCAAAGACGCAGTAATCACCATCCCTGCATACTTCAACCAAGCAGAGAGGAGAGCCGTTCTGCATGCGGCAAAAATGGCCGATCTCAAGGTTCTGCAGCTCATCAACGATAACACTGCCGTGGCGTTGAACTATGGTGTCTTCCGGAGGAAAGACATCAATGCCACAGCTCAGGTGGGTGGGCCAGGGAGGTTGGTGGGTTGGGGCAAACTGGATGGTGCGATATATTCAGGGAGCATGGTCTCTTTCCAGGTTTAAGATGAAGCTTTTGTTGATTGATTATGTGCCATCAGGACAGTGCTGACTCTTAGCAACCACAGAAGGTTTTTTTCCAGGGTGGTCTGTTCCCAACCTGCTGCTTCAGACCTTCTGTTAGAACACCCATCACCACGAATTAAGTCCATCCCACCTTCCTACTGGTTGTCTTCCTCTTCTCTTTCCTTCTACCTTTCTCAGCTTGCTGGACAGCCTGCCTCTTTTTGTAAACTGAGGATCCACAGCTTCCACTATCCTGTAAAGGAAACAGGACTGTTAAGAGCCCAGCAAAGTAGAAATACCACACGTGAAATGGTAGTTCAGGAACAGGTGCCTCTAGAAGTTTCTAGGCCCTGTCTGCAGCATCTCCATGACAGTCATGGCAGTAGAGAAGAGGCCGGGCTGGGCAGGCCACACGCTGACTTGCTGGCATCCTTTTCCTAGACGAGCCATTCTGAATGCCTTTTGAAGGGCCATCTTTTTCTCTTTTCAGAACATCATGTTCTACGATATGGGGGCAGGCAGTACCGTCTGCACCATCGTGACCTACCAAACTCTGAAGACCAAGGACTTGGGGGTCCAACCACAGCTGCAGATCAGGGGCGTTGGGTAAGAGTTCCTCTTTGAAATCTGATCTCTCATTTTCTGGCAAGTCAGAAAGGAGGAGATGTGCAAATAAGTCAGAGGTTTGAGGGAAGGAAAGAGAGGCTTCCCGGGGGGGGGGGGGGAGGTCAGAGGAGAGGGTTAGGCTTATTGACAAGGAGCTCCCTCCGACGCCTTTCTGCCCTTGGTTCTTTTTGCTCAGCTTTGACCGGACGCTGGGAGGGCTGCAGATGGAGCTGCGACTTCGTGACCACCTGGCCAAGCTCTTCAACGAGCAGCACCCGGGCAAGGATGTCTGGCAGAATCTCCGTGCCATGGCCAAGCTGCTGAAGGAAGCCAATCGGGTGAAGACAGTCTTGAGTGCCAATGTGGACCACATGGCTCAGGCAAGTGGCTCCCAGAGCTCTGGGCTGCAGCTGGGCGCAAGGGGTAAAGGTGGTGGCAGCTTTGAGAGGAAGGGGAGCCTCCCACGCCAGTTCTTCCGCTGGAGGATTTGAAGTGGTGAGTTGGGGGCTGTCAGGTTCTCTTCTCTTCTTTCCAGATTGAGGGGCTGTTGGATGACATCGATTTCAAGGCCAAAGTTTCCCGACAAGAGTTTGAGAAACTCTGTTCTGACTTGTTCGAACGGGTGGCAGGACCCGTCCAGCAGGCCCTCGGTAGCGCTGAGATGAGCCTGGTAGGTACAGGAGCGTTGGGATGCAGCCTTTGGGCGTCGCAGGGCTCCACCAGTTATTAGCTGATGAAACGGCAGGATTGCACAGCAGCTGCTGCTTCTACCTGGAAAACGTCATTTGGTTAATTGGAATATGTTCTTGTTCTGAGTTTGCACCACTGCTAGTTAGAATAACAGTAAAAGGGCTTCTGTTGCTGACCACCCAGAATGTCGCCATCGGATAGCAGGGCTTAAAGGCCTGAACAGCTCCTGAGCGGTCTCTGTCCCTTTCTCCCACTCAGGATGAAATTGACCAAGTGATCCTCGTTGGAGGGGCTACCCGAGTGCCGAAGGTGCAGGAATTTCTGTTACAAGTAGTCGGCAAGTAAGGTTGCTTCCTTGGCCTCCTCCCTACTGCCTCCTTAGGTGTCTGAGCATAGCCAGTCGCACCTCAGCCAAGGCATCCCTCCTGGCTCGTCCAGCTCAATTCAATGCTTTCTCCTGGCTGGAAATGGGAACCTTGGTCTTGCAGGAATGGAGACCCCGCCCAGACATTATCTCCTCTGAAGTGGGGCACAGCTAGCAATGGAGGGGGTGACGGGGGACTGGTCCTCCACTTGGCTGGTGGAGCAGAAGCGCAGCATCTCCATCTTCTCCAGGGAAGAGCTGGGGAAGAACATCAATGCTGACGAGGCTGCTGCGATGGGGGCCGTCTACCAGGCAGCTGCTCTGAGCAAAGCCTTCAAGGTGAAGCCCTTCATTGTCCGTGACGCAGCCCTGTACCCGATCCAGGTAAGGGGAGGCAGAGGCACGCAGGGAAGGGCTGGCTGGCCGTTGCGGAATGAACTGGGCCACTTTCCAGAGTGGCGAAGAGGGCAAGCAGGCCGCCTCTCCCCCCCTCCCTTTCCTTCCACAGGTCGAGTTCACTCGGGAAGTCGAAGAGGTGGACGAGTCCAAGAGTCTGAAGCACAACCGGCGCATCCTCTTCCAGCGCATGGCACCGTATCCTCAGCGCAAGGTCATCACCTTCAACCGCTACACAGACGACTTCGAATTCCAGGTCAACTATGCCGACATGGGCTTCCTGAGCGACAGCGACCTACGGTGAGGGCATTTCTGGGCCGGCTGTGGGAGTCCAGCCGCTTTTGCTGCGTGTCTCCCAGGGAACGAGGACGCCCAGGGCGTGGGTGGAAACTCCAGCCTCCGCCTGCTTCGCTTTCACCTGGGTTCGACGTAGTCTGTCCCCTCCGCTCCTTTTGGGACCTGCGGGCGGCAGTTGAGGAAAACGATCCTAGGGGTCGGCGTCTCGGGGGCAGAGCTGGGAGGGGGCTCACTGCTCACCCGTCCACGTCTTGCTGCAGAGCTTTTGGGTCCCTGAACCTCACGAAGGTGAAGCTGCGCGGTGTGGGGGAGAGCTTCAAGAAGCACCTGGATTATGAATCCAAAGGCATTAAGGCCCATTTCAACATGGATGAGAGTGGCGTGCTGAGTCTTGATCGGGTAAGTCAGGGGGGCCCTTGGCCTTACGCTGCGCCACCTGAGCCAGGTTGGTTTCGGTTTTTCCCATTGGGATCTACTTGGCGAAAGCTTTTGGTGTGGTTTCCGTGTGTTCATTTCCTTCAAAGTGACAGCAGTCATGACTGGGGAGGGAGGGGTTGAGAGGCCAAGGACCACAGGTTGCCCAGCCCTGCTGCCGAGCCCCCAGCCCACCTCACAGGTGCGTTTCTCCTGCCCTCTTGCAGGTGGAGTCTGTATTTGAGACGGTGGTAGAGGAGAAAGCAGAGGAGGAATCCACACTCACCAGTAAGACCTTCGGGTTGAGAGCCACCGCTGGGCTTCGCAGGGGGTTGGGCCAGGGGACAGCAGGGGCTCCAGCCAAGCCGTTCTGAGGCTTGTCTCTTCTTCTTCTGGGCAGAACTTGGAAACACCATCTCCAGCCTGTTTGGAGGAGGCAGCCCTGGGCCAGAAGCCCTTGAGAACGTGACGGAGGCTGTTCACGTGAGTAAGGGCTGGAGCCTAACGCAGGCTGGGCTGGAGTTAGCATCAACAAAGGCGGGGGGGGGGGATTGAGGGTACTCTGGGTTTTCCGTGGGGCTATACGGCCTACGTGGGACTTTCAGGAAGCTGGTCTTGCTTGGCCCTGGGTTTTATGTGGCTTGGGCCAGGTCTCCGGATCTCTCCAGAGCCCCCCACGGCTTGGCTGAGGTGTCTGGCCGTGCAGAAGTGTCCTCAGGGCCCCTCGTGATTTTCCGCCTCCAGGAGGAGGAAGAGGCTCAAGCGGAGTTTGGGAGAGAGGATCAGAAGGACCACGCTGGGCCTGCTAGTGAGGAGGCTGAGAAGCAGCCGCCCAGCTCTCAGGAGAAACCTGCTGGAGACGCTCCGGCCCCTGAGGGCCAGCAGGAGGACGCTGCAGGAAAGGGGGGGGCCAAGGTGAGGCCTTTTCTGGCAGGGGGGGTGGGAGGCTTTTAGGTGGTGAAGAAGCATCGTGTCCAAGTGGAACAGGGCGCTGGTGCCTCCCCACCCTGAGCCACCTTTCCTCAATGGGCTGCCTTGGACCCTTGTCTCCCCTTGATGGCTGATGTCGATCTGCATCGGCTCTCGGACCACAGACACTTCCATGGCCCGACTGGCCCCACAAGGAACCCCCCTAAGTGACATCCTCCGTGTGACCCAGTGAAGCAGGGCGCGTGGGAGCGCTTTGTCCTGCTGACTTAGTCTCAGAGGCAGAGTAGACCCTCGCCCGCCTCTGGCAAAAGAGAAAGAGAGCAGCCGGAAACGCTGTTGCTCCCATCTAGGAAGCCCCCGAGAAAGCAGAGGCTGGAAAGGGGGAGGAAACCCCTGTGAAAAGTCCCACCGAGAAGGCCGCTGTGGCGGTGGAGGAGGAGAGGAAGGCCAAGAAGCAGCGGCTGGTGGAGGAGATTGCAGTGGAGCTGGACGTGCACGACGTGCTGGAGCTGTTGCCGGAGGAGCTGGAAAGCTCCAGCCTGAAGTAGGTGTGGTGGGGGGGAGGTCGACCCCTCTTTGCCTCGTGGGAAATGGGCGATCCGGGCCTTCGCCCTTCTCATCTCTCCCAACCTCCCAAGGTTGCAGGAGCTGACCGAAAGGGACCTGGAGAAGCAGGAGAGGGAGAAATCGGCCAACAGCCTGGAGGCCTTCATTTTTGAGACCCAGGTATGATGGGAGGATGGATCGGAACAGCCTGCCCTGCCCCCCCCCCCCCAAGCCAACTGACCTCCACAGACGCTGCCAAGAAAGAGAGATGCCTTGGCCAGCCAGGAGAAAATAAGGGCGGCTGCTTGAGCGGCAGGTTCCCCCAGGGGACCACAGAGGTGGCTCTTCTTCAGAGAAGTGAGTCCCTCTCGTGCTCTGCAGGACAAGCTCCATCAGCAGGAGTTCCAGTTTGTGGCAACTGAAGAAGAAAGGGAGGAAATATCCAGGAAACTGAGTGAGGCTTCCAGCTGGATGGAAGACGAGGGCTACACAGCCCCAACAAAGGTGAGGCATCACCAATGCAAAGCTGACGGGCGGGACCAGGAAGGCGCAGGCGACATGTGGCAGTTCCCGCTTCCCCCGTTACTCGCCGTGTCGGTGGGGTCAGTTGAAGAGGGGACTCCAAGCAGTGCCTTCAAATGCTAGCTGAGAGGGAGGGGGTGCTTGGGATGCTCTTCCCTCGCCAGGGCAGCTCCTAGGAAGAGCACACAGCACAGAGTTGGTCAGTCAGATGCGTGGCAAGGTATGTAGCCGGTTTTTTTCTGGCATTCTCCTTGATGATTGAGTGCTTCGCTCTTTTGGCACAAAAAGCCTCATTCGTGAGGCCACTGTTATTGGCACATATCTGACCAGCTCTCCTGGCATTCGTGTTTTCACGTGATGCTAAACAGTGGGGCTTGCTGAGACCAGGTCCATGAACCACGGCCTAAGAGCTGGGTTAGCTCCCCTATCCGAAACCCTAAAAGGATGGCTTTGCGATTCCCAGGAGCTGAAGGAGAAGCTTTCTGAGCTGAGGAGGTTGTGCCGGAGCCTCTTCTTCCGGGTGGAGGAGAGAAGGAAGTGGCCAGACCGCCTGGCTGCCCTGGAGAGCCTGCTGAACCACTCCAGCATTTTCCTCAGGTAGGAAGGAGGCAGGGCAGGGCCCCTCGATTCTCCCCCACCCTGCCTGGGGAGATTCTTCAGCTTCTGCAGCTGGGATTGCGCATGTTCAGAGTGCCTGAGGTGCAGCCAGCGCCTCGCAGCTTTTTACCCCTTCCGTAGCGTTTCATGAACTGTGTCCTTGATTCTGTGAGTAGAAGCTAGAAAAGGGATTTCTGGGAAAGGCTTCAAATTGTGGGGCCTCTGATTGCTGACTTAAATGGAACTGCAGCTTTATGAACAAAAATAGAGGGCGTGCTCTTAGTCCAGCTTGCTGGCTTGAAGTCAGCTCTTCCCAGCATCAGCTGCCCTCTTCCCGGAGCAATTGAAGAGGAGGGCCGCTGCCTTGAGCCAGAGGCACCCGTGCCTGGGTTTTGCTTCAGGGGGGTTGAGCTCCTTTTCTGCTCCTTTCAGGGGGGCCCGAATGATCCCAGAGCCTGATCAGATATTCACCGAAATCGAGCTGAGCACTTTGGAGAAAGCGATCAATGAGACGGAGGTAAGCGCAGCCACGGGAGGCGACCACAATGTTAGGGATTCCAGCCCTGCCTATGGAGCAAGCGGCGGCCTTGGGTTTGAGAGAGCACAGAGGGCTTCTGCTCCAGGACATGTCGGTGTCCTTCCTGTCTCTCCGAGTTCCTTCATCGAGGCAGGAGGTCAATTCCCCAAGGCCACCTTGCTCCACAGAGCACAGCCAGGATTTGTGGCCAGTCCCATTCCTCAGGTGGCCGCCTGAATTCCACTGCCATTGGCCTTCACTGCATGAAATGGTCAAAGGCAGCTGTAACATTCCCTCAGGAGGGGCTCGGGAAGGACCTCTAGCGGCGGCGTTCCCAATGTGAGGAAGGGGCTTCTTAGGCAGAAGGCGGCCTGCGGTGAGTGCCTGGGAGACAAATGCCAGTTGCCTTTTCCCAGGTGTGGAAGAACGAGACCCTGGCTGAGCAGAACAAGCTGCCCCCCACTGCCAAGCCTGTTCTGCTTTCCAAAGACATTGAGATGAAGATCACAGGCTTGGATCGGGAGGTGCAGTACCTTCTCAATAAGGCCAAGTTCGCCAAGCCCAAGAAGAGGGAGAACGCCACCGAGTCTCCGGAGAATGGCAAGGCCGCCCCTCCCAAGCAGGAGGCTCGGGAAGGTGAGCAAGCCTTCTGGATTCCTGGACTGGAGGCAGAGCAGCCTTCGGAAGCCCCCTGGGTGCCCTTTGCTAGGCTGCCCGTTGGGGGAGGGAGGGGGGGGAGGGCTGCCTTCTCTGCAGAAAGGTTTCTCCTCTCCACAACTCTGCTTTTTCTGCCAAGAGCAGATCGACCAGAAGATGCCAGCCCAGCCAAAGAGCCCCCCACGGAGGAGGAAACGCCACTGGACAATGAGCTGGACCCAGATGGAGGTAAGGGAACCTCACTGGAGGAGGAGGGGGAGGAGGGGGAAACCTTTCCCTTGAGTCACCCTGGATCACCAGATTTCCACATTCATCCAGAGCCACAAGCGCTACAGCATAGCAAGGGCATTTGCCTGCAGGCTTCGCTCACTGACCTCGTTTATCTCCGGTGGCAAATGTCCTGGAATGTCTGCCGATCACACCACCCAGGGCCACATGATCGTCGTTTGCAACCTTTCTTTTTTTTTTATTGAAAAAGTTTTACAAAAACATACATTTCCCCTTTTTCCCCCCCTTCTCATACATGTAAAATAAATCAAATACAAGTACTATACCCCCCCTCATCCCAACCCTCCTAATATGAATTCCTCACAAAATAGTATTATCCAAATATCCCCATCTTCTAAACTAATTATGCAAATATATTTCCCTCCCCTAACCACCCTAACCCTCCCCCTACCTCCCAATCCAACCCACCCCCCTGACTTCCACTATACACCACTCTGATAATTCCAAACAACCCAGATATTATCTTCTAAGTCATATAACCTAACACGTTGTAGAGCTTAAACCATATATCCTAACTCAAATTTGCATCCTTCCTGGTTCAAAAGGTTTGTTATTTTTCCCCCCCTCTCCATTTGCTTAATTGCCCACTTAACAACACAAAAGATGTAAAGATTACTCTGGTATTTGAAAAGAGCAACGTTAAGTTCTCCTTACATAAAGGAAACAGAGGTGGTATAGAAGGATTTTAAATCCTATCACAGGAAGGATGCAGTGGATGTTTGCAACCTTTCTTGATGGCTTCCCACAACCCAAACCAGTGAGGAAGCCAGCTGGGAAGGCCACCCTTTGCTCTGGTCAGTTTCCCCAGCCTCTTTGTGCTTGCACTGACCTACAGCCTCTTCTCAGCCATCCTGGCTTCGTGCAGCGCTGGCTGGGCCCTACTTCCCATGACCTCCCTGCAGCCACCACCACCACCACCCCAGGACCCACAAGCTCCTGACCTGGGTCTCCTGCCACTTCCCAGTTAATGACCCATTTGTCTTGGAGTTAGGATATCAACTGGTCATTGCAGCCACCTTGCTCAGCAACAGCGGTGCCAGTGTCAAAGGCCATGGTAACCAGACGAGTACCTGCATCATTTGCACCATGGCCAACATTGCACGCAGATGATGGAAAAATAATGCTAGTTGAATAATGCTGCAACGCTGCTTAAGTGGGCTGGGACTTTCCACAAGCACCTGGCAGGAGCTGGGCACAATCTGGGCACGGAGTCCCAAGCGAGTCCCTCGATTGGCCAGAGACCATGAGGGGGTGGGGACTGTCCTGGGATAGCAAAAGGCCCAGCTGGATGTTTCTGAGATTGTCTCCTCATTTAACTGTCCTTTGTTTTTGTCGTTAATGTAGGCCCGCAAACAGATAAGACTGCAGAGACAAAAGAGACCAGAAGTAATGATGAATTATAACACTTCCTCAAGTCCCCGTGTGCATCATCGACATCTATTTATTTACAGTTAATGTTACTGTTTTTATGAGGGACATGGTTAGTGGAACGTGGCACAAACTGAGGACAAAATAGAATTGTATTTTTCCCCCTTTTTGTTTGGGGATTTTGTTCTTGCTCATTTGGAAATTTTGTGCTGTATCAACTCCTTTCTTTAAAGACAACTTTCAACTGTTTGGAAATGTTTGCGGGGTCTGGCCCAGCTTTTTCCTGGGATCGGCCTTTTTCACCAATGGATTAAATCTACCTGGATTTCTCCAGGACACCCCAGCACAGCGTACCTGCTTTGGGCTCTGCTTTTGATGCAGAAAGCAGGGCCTGCAGCGGCTCTCCTTTGCCTGGAAAACCTGGTCGTCTTACTCTCCGCCGGTGGCTGCCATCGTGGTCTTTGTTCCACAGCTGCTCGTCAAAGTCAGATGAGACATAAATGGGTGGGCAGGAACAGTCTGAAAGAAGCCTTCAGTGTCCCCTGGTGTATCTGAGGAGGCAATATAAAATAGAACAGCCAGGCGGCAGCCCATCAACACCCCAGAGAGAATCGGTCTCTTCTTCTGTTCTCCTTGGTTCAGTTAATGGTGCGGCTCACGTTTTGCCTCGCTCTGGACGTTTCCAGGGGCCTCCACGCAGCTGCTCTGGTGAAAGCAAAGGGTGGCTGGCCACGATTCTTCAGGGGCATTCTTTGGTTTGTTCCTATGATGGAGGGGAAGAGGACAGGAACGCCCTGCACGGAGCAAACCCTCTGGGGCTTCCATTCATTCAGGTGGGGATAGGTTGAGTTTCTCCTAATTCTGCAGGTGTTCCTGGAGCCGGGCAGGCCATCCCCTCCAGGGAGCTTAGTTATGCAAAAGGGCGCAGGGGTTTCCGAGGGCCTCTCGGGGGCAGAAGCTGCTGTCTCTACTGTCGCTCCCGATAAAGCAACGGGGATCCACGGCCATGCCTGAGTCGGGGGGGGGGGGGGGAGTGGGAGGGGCCGCCGCCGAACCGCCCTAGCGATGGGCCCTCGGAGGGTTGGCTGCTGTCGCGCATGCGCTCGCCCGGGGCAAAGCGGGAGGAGGCCCCCATTGCTCGTAACTTGGGAAGCAGCGTTTGGGGGGGGGGGGAGTGGCCTCCACCCTGGCCAATGGGCGGCTGGGATGGCGCTCGGGAGGGGCATCTCCGGCCAGGCGAGGGAGCGCGACCGTCTTCCGGCGGCGGGGGGGGTACGTGGGGCCGGGGGGGGGGGAGAGGGGCCGGGGGGGGGGGCTGGGCGCGCCGTTCGAGTCGCCCGAAGCGGAAGCGAAGAGGCCCGTCAGCCTGCAGGGCCGCCCTCCTTCCGCGGGGCTTCGCAAGGGCTCCTCGGCCCTGGAGGGCTCTGGCCTGTGCGGGCCGCGGGACTTGGCCGCTTTGGAGGGCGGGAGGGCTGGTGCCGCCCGGGTTCACCTTCCGGGGAGACCTTCGGCTATTCAGCTCTGCAGAGGCGTCTTCAGAGTGACGTCATCAATGGAGGCAGCTACTTAGGAGCCTCTTCCACACTCCGCACCGATGGCAGCGCCCCCTTGTGGCTCCCCTTTATCCCAGGATCCCCCTCCCCACAAGCAGAGCCAACTGGGAAACCAGATTCATTTAACAACTGCGGTGATTCGCTTAACAACTGTGGCAAGGAAGGTCGTAAATGGGCCCAAAACTCACTTAACAAATGACTCATTTAGCAACATAAATTTTGGGCACAATTGTGGTCACAAGTGGAGGACTAGCTGTAAAAGATAGAAAGATTTGAGGCTCAAGGCATCCCGGGCAGTTCTTTTTCTGAAATCCTTGTTTCTGCGGCTCATTCAGAATGTTCAGGATGGATCCTGAAGCAGGAAGACATTAAAGAAGGTGCCAGAACAGAAATGAAACAAAATGTTTATTAAGATTGTCCCCAGTGAAGCACCGGGATCCCTTCCCCAATCTTTCCTGGTGAGCCCAAGTGATGGGGGTGCTCTCCACAGAGCCTCTTGGGTGGAATGGTTCAGGTGCTGCTGGCCTAGAAAGCAGAGAGTTGGGTTCTAGTCTCACCCTAGGCATGAAAGCCAGCCGGGTGGCTTTGGGCTAGTCCTTCTATCTCAGCCCAACCCGCCTCAAAGGGCTGTTGTCATCTTAGGAGGAAGGAGCATTACGTATGTTTACCGCTTTGAGTTGCTTACAAAGCAATAAAGAAAGTATAAAAATCTAATAAATGTCAGCTGGCAAAGAGGTTGGTTTTGTTGGGCAATTTATATAGATAGCCCTGTAATTTCTCTATCCCGGGTTGCCTTGTTAGACATCAGCAAGGGGAAACTACGTAGTAATGAGGATTAAGTGTCCAGCAAGTATTAAGGGCCTGTTACAACAACAAAAAAAGGAACTAATTAACCTGTGGGGTTAGAACAGAAAATGTGCTACATTTTGCAAGGGTAGCCCTTAAAAAAACACAGGCCATTCAGAAGAAGAGGTTGAATACGGCAACAGGGAGAGAAATGTTAGCACTGCCTGGAGCTATATTAGTGGAAAGGCCCGTAGACAAAGTTTTCCCCGGGGTTAATTTTTGTAGCTCCTCCTTGGAGACGAAAGGAGGCTTTGAGCCAAGCGGGGGTCAGGTGTCAGGAGGAAATGGAGCAGGTCAGCCCCTTCCCCACCTTACAAGCCTTTCTACTGGCTGCCTCTTCCGTCCCTTCCTTCTGGGCAGCAGGCCAAGCGCTGTCGGCGGCGTCCTTTAAGGGCCTTTGCCCTTTGGGACCTACTTGCTGCTGGAGTGTGATGAAACCAAATCTAGAGGCTCCTGCTGGAGCAGCCCCGTCTTTAGATTGCGAGGAGAGCCTTCTGCACAGGGGCAGCCTGAGGAGGCCAGGCGGACTTAATTTTATTTGCCCACGATTCTCGATTTCTTAACATCAACGGCTCCTCTGCGGCACACCTGCTTCTTCAAGTGGGTAAAGGTCCTGCGGTTTCCTCCTCCTGCCCAGAAGCGAATACGTCTCGAAGGTGGAATGGAAAATGATTGTGCTTTGGTTCTCGCCTAGAAAGAGGGAGGGGCTCTTGTTTTTTAATCTGCCCGCTGTGCCCAGATGGTCTTGTGCCCAAGTAGACAAATGTGTTCATGCTGAACTTGCCTTCTCCGATGGGCAGCATGTGACTCGTGTTCTGTATGTCTCTCAGCTTGCAGAAGAGGCTCTCTGCCCTCAGCGTGGCCTGCTGAGGGTCTGAAGGAAGGCAGGCAGGCGAGAGGGCTGGTCCTGACGCAGGAGGTTGCTTGTTCCAGGAAGACCTTGATCCGCTCTGTTTGGTCTTGCGCTGTTTGAGTTCAGAGGTCAGAACAAGGAGTGAAAAAAGAACCCTCGCTGATCTTTACACGAACTCTGTTTATGACAGGCTGGCTCTGCAGGGGTTCCATTGCCGATGGGTGCGTTTATACTGAACTCTGTGTCCAGCCTGGCCCTCCAGTTAATCATTCTCCAGAAAGCAGCCATGAGCGCAGTTGAGATCAAGCCAGAACTTCGACAAAGCCTCTGCCTGGCAGAGACACAGACAGTCAGGCAGACAGCTGCTGGCTCCCTCTTTTGAACCCTCGGCTGCCAGCCTTCCTCTCCCCTCAGTCAGCAACTCTGCTGCGCCTGCAGTTTGGACTCTTAAGAGCAGAGCAGCCCTTCTCCTTCCCTCCTTTTCTTAAGCCTTGGAAGCACAAGCCCAGCCACCATGGCGGGAAAGAACTATGGCCCTCACCGGTTTGTCATATTCACCGCTATGTATGTTGGGTACACCTTGTACTACTTCAACAGGAAAACCTTCTCCTTCGTGATGCCTTCAATCATGGAAGAGGTTCCGTTGGACAAAGATGACTTGGGTGAGGTTTTTTTTCCGCTTATTTGTTCATGGGATCTTGGAGAGGGGACACTGGGGGTACAGAACCCTTTTGACGTTCCCAGAGGCTTCATACCAAGAGAGCCAACTTTATGCTTGGGACAGGTGTCGCTTTGCCAGGGAAACTGCTGCTGTTTCTCAGGCGTTGCAGTTCTGCAGCCACCGTTTACAGAGGCTGCACTATTGGGGCAATATTGAATAGCTTTTATTTGGAAAGCTCGGTCCTCGACTGGAAGGGGCATTGAGATTCCGGCTGCTTTCATAACAGAGCAAGGGTCAACTGTCTTTGTGTTCACCGTGGCTGCTCAGAGGCCACAGGGAGCCCATAGACCCGGAGCTCATTTTACTGCCGTCCTGTGTGGGGAAAGCACCCTCCCGGCTTTCCTTCTCTCTGGCCACCCTCAGTATTGCTGCCCATCTTGTACTCAGGATCCTGAGCCCCTTTGAGGCCAGGCCCTGGCGATCGCGCTCTTGAGGTTTTTCTGGGGCTCTCGTCCAATTCAGGTCTCATCACTAGCAGCCAATCTGCGGCTTATGCCATTAGCAAGTTTGTGAGTGGTGTCCTTTCAGACCAGCTGAGTGCCCGCTGGCTCTTCTCCTCCGGCCTCCTCCTGGTGGGATTCGTCAATGTGCTGTTTTCTTGGAGTTCTACCGTTGCGCTGTTTGCAGGACTGTGGTTCTTCAACGGGCTGGCCCAGGGCCTGGGATGGCCCCCCTGTGGCAAAGTGCTGCGCAAGGTAAGCGAAGGAGCCCGTTTTCCCCCTGCAGGGGAGGTTGGTGTGGGAGCAGCAGGTCAGGTTCTTGTGCCTGGGAAGGGGGCCCCAAACGGGTGGCCCCTGGCTCTGCCTCTCCCCATGCAGAGCCGCAAGCCGAGAAGGCCGCCTGGGCTGACCTCTTGCCTTTGTGCTGGGAGCTTTCGGCTCTTTAACGGAAGCAAGAACTGCCCTCACAGCTGTGCGGGGGGGGGGGGCAGAGGCCGTCCTACCTGTGCTCTCTGCTAGTCAGAGACTTTTCTAGGAGGGGCTTGGATTGGCAAGGGCAGCGGGAGCTATAAATTGCAAACCATATCATGTTGCTCTCAGAGATTTTTGGGATACTAGTCACCTCCTTTGGCCCTGAGCAAGTGGCCTTGTTCAGAGATGGTTAGGCCTTTGGTGGCTAGGAGCAGTCTTTGGCCGGCTGCCTGCCTTAAAAGACTGTAGGCCAAAGGCCAGTCAGATCCAGAGCCTCCTCATCCAAACTCTTTTGGGAAACTCTTAATCCAACTCGGCATTCAGAAGCAAGGACTAAGTGTAGAAGTCATGCCTTGAGCTCCCTGGTAACCCAGAAGGAAGCTTTCTGGGGCGTCTGCTGCATTGCTGGACTTCATTTGTATCCATGACCTTTGTTAGGGGATATCTCCGTTGGGAGATAGAAAAATTGTGCAGCGGAATATGCAGCTAGAGAAACGTTGCTAGTACGTTAGTACGTTAATAGTAAAGCAGACACTGTTAGTAAAAACAATAGCTTTACTGGTGTTGTAAAACTATACTACTGCTTCACAAGCAGTGATGATAAAGTGAGTCAAACAAAGTCTTAACAAATAGTTTGTTTACAGTCAGTAAACCACAATCTTCCTTCTTCAAACAGAGAGAAAGAGAGAGAGCATGCATTCTGCTGGCTTCCTCTTATAGTTGAAGATAATTACATTCTTTAATTACAGTCTCTAACATTCCAACATCCTTAAAGTCACAATGATCATTTGTCATCATGGTATTATATATTGCCTACCCAACTCTAGGAGTCTACTCCTAACAACCTTGGAGAGGTGGAATGCACAGGGCCCCGTGTCTGTTGCCACTAAAAAAGCCACTATGTTCTTTTATTAAATGCTATTGTCAACTGCTTTGAGGAAATCATGCTAAACAATTGATGGGGAAATGCACTTCATTTTGCTTTTCCGAGGACTGTTCTTGGGAGCACGGAAATTTGTCCACAAAGCATCTGCTGCTCCTTTTTGGCCATCAGTACTTGTGTCATCCTGTGGTGGTGCTGGAAGTCGAAGCTCAGTGTGAGGACTTGGCCTAGACACTCATGCACCCATTCATTCATTCTCTCTCTCCTTTTTCTATAGTGGTTTGAACCTTCCCAGTTTGGGACTTGGTGGGCCATCCTCTCCACCAGCATGAATCTGGCTGGAGGGATTGGACCCATTGTGGCAGCATTGATGGCACTGACTTATGCCTGGCGCACCATCCTAGCCTTCTCTGGCTCCCTGTGTGTGGTTGCCTCCTTGGTGTGCCTGCTCCTGATTAAGAATGAGCCTTCAGATGTGGGACTGCCCAACCTTGACTCTAAGCCCAAGAAAGGGAAACAAGGTGAGCGTGTGGGGAAACAGGTCCCCTTGATCAGAGATACCATCTTCAGGGCCACGAAAGCAGCCTTCTCAGGTGTGCCTCCACCCCCACCCCCCATCCCGCAGTCTTCTGGAACGAAAGGGAAACTTTGCTGTGACTTGAAGCCAGGGATGCAGGTCTGTTATAAATATCCCACTGTGTGAAGGAACAATTGCTTTTCTTCTTACAAGTGTGTCTTCCATTTATATTGTTTGAATCCCAATTATTCACCTGAGTTGGATGTACATACCCTCAAATTAAAGCTGACAGTCTGCAGTTAAAGCACATTGTGTTTCTTTCATTCCAAATCCATTGTGGTGGTGTATGGAGCCACAAATGTTAGAACTGTGTCGATGTCCCATTATTTCTGGACCTGACTGTAGATATTGGGAAGTTGTGTGCTGATCAATACAGCATCTTATAAGGCTAATCTGTCAATACATCCCTTTGAGGGGCAGAGAGGAAGCGTGT
Source organism: Rhabdophis nuchalis (assembly GCA_039707465.1). Taxonomy (NCBI): domain Eukaryota; kingdom Metazoa; phylum Chordata; class Lepidosauria; order Squamata; family Natricidae; genus Rhabdophis; species Rhabdophis nuchalis. The sequence goes on along the minus strand of CM077653.1, from coordinate 452,062 downwards.
AGCCTGAGCGAGGGCCAGGGTGGAGGGGCCCAGGAGAAGGGTCAGGTTGCTGAGTGGTCTCTTTCTCACAGGCTCCTCGAAGGATGACAGCACCTTGGCTGAGCTGCTGTGTTCGCCCTACCTCTGGGTCCTCTCCTCTGGCTACCTGGTGGTCTTTGGAGTGAAGACGTGTTGCACTGACTGGGGGCAGCTCTTCCTCATCCAGGAGAGAGGACAATCTGCCCTTGTGGGTAGGAGGCAGGCCCTTCCTTTCTCCTGGGGTTTTGAGAGCTTAGCACGTCCCAAGGGTGGACGCGTGGTCTGGGTAAGCCAGAGTCAATGTTCTGGGGACACTGTATCTGTGGGGAGGTCTTTTGCGTGACTGACCAGGGGAGGGGCCCGAGGGGGCCATGCAACAGGCAGGGATGCAGTCTCGCTGGAATTGTTGCTGTATTTTTGCTCTTAGGCAGTTCCTATATGAGCGCCTTGGAAATTGGGGGCCTCGTGGGCAGCGTTGCTGCTGGTTACCTTTCGGACCGTGCAGTGGCCAGGGTAAGCACAAAGGAGGCGGAACCCCAACCAGCCTCTGCCTGGATGCCAAGATGGAGACGGCTTTGTCTGGGATGGGTTGACACACTTTGTGACCGGGATTTTGGATCCATGCACCTGTGTGTTGCAGGTGGGTCTCTCAACCTACGGAAACCCTCGGCATCCCCTGCTCATCCTGATGATGGCCGGCATGGCTACCTCGTTGTTCCTTTTCCGAGTCACCGTAACTGACAGTTCCCCCAAGGTAACTATAGGAAGGAGGCTCAGTTTTACCAGAGTGGCATTGAAAGGGAATTGGTTTCCCCCCCAATCTCATCTCATTTATATTGTCACCTGTTTGAGTAGTGAAAGGTGACCATTTTGAATGCTTTTACCCCTAGGTAAATGCCACATCTTGTGAGGATTTCCACAAGTAAAATGAATTGCAGTTTTTAGAAACAAATTTTAATGGAACAAAACAAAACTTTGCAACTTTTAGGGAAACAAAACTGGGTTTCTGAAATCAGGGTAAAATTCATTTCCTGGATAGATTCTTTGCTTCCTGAACTTTTGGCCATTACAAGCTCATCTATTGAAGCCATGATAGACCAGTTATCGTTCATCCCAAACTGTAGCCTTTCCTATGGCTTCAGCTCAAAAGGTTGAGAATTCCCAGGATGGGGAATCTTCAGATACTGATGATGATGTCCCAGTCAACAATGATGTCTGCCATTAATTTAATATTTTTAGTTAGCAAAGTTGCTTTGGAAAATTGCTGGTAAGGGTTTTCCCTTTCTGGGATCTTTGCTTCTGCATACAATTATTTCTGTGTTTTGTCTTTTCCAGACATTCTCTTCATGCCTTCTTTTTTCCCCAGGGAAATTATTCTTGGAATCAATTCCTCCACCCTCTGACTGATCTTGTGGGCCTTACAGAACATGAGGTCTTCTCTCTCTGTCTCTCTCTCTCTCTATGTCAATCATTTTGTGGCTTCAGCCACTGATTTGATGGCAAATGCAGGGTTATTAGCAGTAGCTGCTAGCCCAGGGGGCTGTCAAACCTGTGCCTCATGGGCTGGATGCATCACACACTGGCCATGGCCATACCATTGGGGGGGGGGGGGGGATATGTCACGTGATGCCACGAGTTTGAGACCCCTGTGCTAGCCATAGAAGTGGGAGACCTCCCTGAGGGGCTGCAGAAACAGTTCTCACTCTTTCCTAGTTATGCTATTACAGTGAGACAACCAAGGTTTGATATTTTAGTACCCTGATCTAAAAATTACCTTAAAATAATAAAATAGCAGTTGGCTGAGGTGCTATTATTTCTCATTTTCTTAAGTGGATTACTGCGAAACAACACTTGCTGTGCTTCATCTAAGGCAGCATTTCACAGACAGAGATGAGGAAAAGGAGTCCAAGTGACAGATGCAGATAGTAGGGAAAGGTACCCTATTCATACACCTAACCTTTTGTCTGGCTCCATTTTTGTAGCTCTGGATCCTGCTCTTAGGAGCCGTCTTTGGATTTTGCTCTTATGGACCGATTGCACTGTTTGGCGTCATAGCCAATGAGAGCGCGCCATCCAACCTGTGTGGCACATCTCATGCCATTGTTGCCTTAATGGCTAACGGTATGTGAAAACATAATCGGAACCGGTGGAGGATGAAAGCCCACCTTGCACCCAACACACTCTTTCTCTTTTCAGTGGGAGGCTTCCTGGCTGGTCTGCCTTTCAGCACGATTGCCAAGCACTACAGCTGGGGAACAGCCTTCTGGGTAGTGGAGCTGATATGCATAGCCAGCACTGTGGCTTTTTTCCTTCTGAGAAATATCTGCACCAAGATGGGTCGCGTGCCAAAGAAAGTGGACTGAAAGGCCGCACGACTTGACTGCAAAGGAGCCTCCTTCATCCACAGCCAGGACTTCAGAAAGAAAAAAGGTAGACGCTCCAAGCAGATTTACTGTCTGCCTTTACAAAGTGGTGGCAAAATCTCACCTGGTTGTTGCTGCCAGTTCTCATCTTTCAAAACTTAATGGATGCCCTCAGCAGCTGGCAGCACCCAGACGGAGCATCTGCATAGAAGTTTCACTTTGAGGAATCTCTCTCTCTCTCTCTCTCTCACACACACACACACACACACACACACACACACGTACACACACCTTTTTGGTATGTGTTCTCATTTCCTACATTAGATTTTCAACTGGCATTTTCCAACTCTTCCCACAAATTACACTCAGGTATAACCAAACAGGAAATAAGTTAGAAAAAAGGGAGCCATACTCTTACTCTTAGGTTCAGTCAATAGCAAGTAAGCTTAGAAGTAAAACTACTAAAAACTACTTTTAGAATTTGAGAAAGAGTAACCCTCAAACAGATCAAACTTTGTTGACTGTATGACAAGTATGAGTATAAACTGGGAGGTTTGATGTCCCATCGAACTTTAATAGATGAAAAGCAACGTTTCACTGTTGGAACTGCTTAAGAATTCTGCAGCCATGAAGCCCTCCAGATGTAATTAGATGCCTTTAGGAATAAATCTTGCTACATTTACTATAATAGCTTCTAAATTATGACTGTTATATGTGTGTCAACAAAAATAAAGAATTGTCCAATAAAAGCTATGCATCCCCTGTTGAAGAGTTGCTGGGAATCAGGTGACATCTATCATAACATCTGCCTATCCAAGGTCTTTGGGAAGGATTTAATGTGGGAAAAGATGACAAATTCAGTCTAAACATGTGGCTGATTGAGCGACCGTAATAATAAATGTTGTTGTTGGATATTAAGTTTATCCCAAAGTCAGGATTAAAGTCTTCTCTAAGAATATTTTATTTCCGCATGCAATAAACAAAGTGCCAAGCATAAATTAAACACATACATGTAGCCAACAAGGTTTCCTTCTAACTTCCAGCAGCAGAGGTTGTCCAAACAAGGACGGCTAGAGGGCCGACTCTGGAATTGCTGGGAAGCCTTTCTGGTCCCAAGATCCAAACAGTCCATTGGGCAACAGAAGTGGAAGAACTTCATCCTATAACCCTGGGACAAAGGGGCCTGCCTTCTCTGCCACCTCCAGGGCAAGTTTCAAGTTTTGATCAAAGAGCTCACATCTGAAATAGTAGCATAACAAGCAGCTTTAGAATAAAAGGCTAGCCTTGCTCCTATCTCCACATTTTTCATTCTATCTTTACCAAATATTCTTTTTTTCACATAAATGTTTGGATTCAGCGCATTATCCCTGCATGATTATGGGGATATGCTAAAATATAAGAGGAAAATAAAGAAGACTGCAATGAGCCTGAAGAAAACGTCTTATTGGTTCTCACTTGCAGATCTCCTGTATCTTAACAGGATAGATGGACACCAGGTAGGAAACTAGAAAGAAAAGAGCAGAGGTTTCTGGCAACACCCCTGACTTCCAGGAAAGCAGGAGAGAGGAATAGGGGGCAAGGAGGGGGCAGCCAACGGACCCCACAGGCTCAGGATCTCCCCCCCTCCCCCCCAAGAGCTTTCCTGGGGTTAGGGCGAGGGGCTGCCCGGGGAGGCTTGGGCGAAGGCTTTGAGCGCACCTGATGGGCATCTCCAGAGAGTAGAAGGGGTTTTTCAGGGCGAAGTCCGAGTAGATCTCGTAGATCTTGCGCAGGAGGGCCTCGATGCCGGACTGCCGCGGGTCGGCCAGCACCACGAACTTCATCCCTGCGGAGGGAAGGGACGGAGAGCGGGATGGAGGCCCGTCCCCCGCCGACCCCCTCAGCCCGTCCCCGCTTACCTGTCAGCGTCTGGAAGCAGTGCAGCTTGAAGGTATCCGTCTCCAACACCTCGATGCCGGAGCTGCCCTGCTCGGGGGAGAGCTGCGACCCGATGGCGAAGAGCCTGCGCGACAAGCAGCGGCCGGTGGGCGGAGGGGCCGGCGGGGGTGTGCGCGCGGCGTCCGCCACCCCCTCCCCGCCCTCCCCGCCGACTCACGAGTGGAACATGGAGGCCAGCATCAGCTTCTCATTGGAGGAGAGCCGCGGGCGGCCGAAGCGGATGGCCACCGGGTAGTTGGCCGGGTTGCCCAGGAACTCCTGCACGTCCTTCCCGTCGGCGGTCAGGCGCCCGTTCACGTCGGCGCCGTTGATGGCCAGGACGGCGTGGCCCACTGCGGGGGAGGCGGGTCAGCGGGGGGGCCTCTCAGCTCGCTCGCCCGCCCCCCCCGCGGCCCCCCCCCGCGGCCCCTCACCGCGGATGCCGTCGCGCTGCCCGAAGGCCACGAGCACGCGCTCGTCGTGCGCCCGCAGCACCAGGTCCAGCGGGAAGCTGAAGGTCTTCTCGGCCTCGGCCCGCGGCGCGTAGTGGTCCAGCTGGTAGACGAGCCCGCCGGCCTTGTTCACCACGAAGACGCTGAAGATGGCCATCGCGGCACCCGTAGGCCTGGCGGGGAGGGAGGCCCGCCACGCCTCTTCCGGGGGCGGCCGGAAGTGCGCTCGGCCGCGGGATTTCCGGCTTGCGCGGCGGGCCGCCTTCCTTTCCAGCCGGAAGCCGCCCAGGAGCAGCACGTTGCCCCGCCAGCTGCGCCATGGTAGGTAGGCCTCGGGACGGGCGGGACGGGTAGGCGGCTGGCCGGGCGGGCGCCTGACCCCTCTGGCTCTCTCGTTCCTCGCAGCCGCCCAAAGACGACAAGAAGAAGAAGGACGCGGGCAAGTCCGCCAAGAAGGACAAGGACCCCGTCAACAAGTCCGGCGGCAAAGCCAAGAAGAAGGTGGGCGCCGGGCAGGCTGGGCGGGCTGGGCGGGCGGGCGGGCGAGGCGCGGGCAGGCGTGACGGACTTCTCTCTCCGCGAGCAGAAGTGGTCCAAGGGGAAGGTGAGGGACAAGCTGAACAACCTGGTCCTCTTCGACAAAGCCACCTACGACAAGCTCTGCAAGGAGGTGCCCAACTACAAGCTCATCACACCCGCCGTGGTCTCGGAGAGGCTGAAGATCCGAGGGTCGCTGGCGCGGGCTGCGCTACAAGAGCTCCTGGGCAAAGGTGAGAGGCCGGAGGCGCCCCGCTTGAAGGGTTGCGGCCGACACCCACCCCCCTTCCCAAATGCCGCTCCTCGCACGGTTTTCTAAGCTTCCTGATCCCGATGCGTGTTTTCTCCTGGCAGGTCTAATTAAACTGGTCTCCAAGCACAGAGCACAGGTAATCTACACCCGAAACACCAAGGGAGGAGATGCACCAGCGGCAGGAGAGGATGCTTGAGAAGGTGAGCCCAGATGACCAGTACGGTTCTGCACAACCAAAGAGGATTGACTACATTACATCAGAAAGATCTAATTTCTTCTTTGGTTTGCTTTGCAGATTCTCAAATGGCTTTCAGAGTTACTTGTATACGCAAAAAAATAAATTGATTAAACTCTTTGAAGCTTTGTAATGATCTCAGCAAGTGTCAATTATTATGCAAGGGGTAATATGGCTCTACTGTTTTTGAATTAACAAAAAGATTTGCAGAATTTGGGTTCATGAAAATAAAACATGAAAGCATTGGCTTTACAACTGGGCAGTGCAAGTATGCCAGCTAATGTCTAACTTGGTAAGTTTGTATAACTTGAATAAACAAGGGATACATCTAAAGTCATAGATGAGCTCCTAACTTTGATAGCAATATTTTCTGCAATCTCATATTTGCTTTGTGGATCTTAGACAAATGCACCTTGCTTTCAGTATTTTGTAATAGCTTATATTTATTGGCAACCATATTTTTAGTAAAAGCCATATACAATTATAACAGTTTTATTATAATAAATGTAATTTTAATACAATTGCATGCTTAAGGCTAGAGGAGTAGAGTTCATTTCACAGGAGCTACCACAAAGTTTTCCATATCAGCAGCTGGGTTTCCTTTGATCAATGGGCTTTGAATTCTGCCAAGCTGCCTGGGGAGGAAGACCTTTTAGCTGGTTCAAGGCCTTTTCCTCTTGGACCCAGGCTGCTTATTTCCAGATTCAGCTTTGAATTGATGTCTAGAAAAAAGCAATGCCAAAAAACGGTTTATTCTTTTGTATCAAAGATAGGAACTTGAAGAGGCTGGATTCCTTCTACTCTTCTGCAATGAGGGCTTCAAGCACCCTCACAAAGGCTCTTCTTATTTATTTTATTTTATGTATTTTATTAAATTTATACCCCGCCCTTCTCCAAATGGACCCAGGGCGGCGCACAGGGATGTTAAAATACATACAAAATATATAAAATATATAAAATTTAAAAAACTTATTCTAATAAATAAACCCTGCGCTAAAAACCGAATTAAAAATCCCAAGTTTAAAACTGTCTAATAGTAATGGAGGTTACGCTAGGCCGGCTAGATGGAATAGATGTGTCTTCAGACACTTGCGGAAGAGGCGGAGGTCGGAGATGGTGCGGAGTTCAGGGGGTAAGTCGTTCCAAAGGGCAGGGCCCGCCACAGAGAAGGCTCTTCCCCTGGGTGTCGCCAGTTGGCATTGTCCAGCCGACGGCACCCTGAGGAGGCCCTCTCTGTGGGAGCGTATCGGTCTGAGGGATGTATGGGGCAGGAGGCGGTCTCGCATATAACTAGGCCCCGAGCCATGGAGCGCTTTAAAGATGGTCGTTAAAACCTTGAAGCGCACCCGAAAGACCACAGGAAGCCAGTGCAGCTCGCGCAGGATAGGTGTTATGTGGGAGTGTCTAGGCGCTCCCATAATCACCCGCGCAGCTGCGTTCTGAACTAGCTGCAGCTCTCGGGTGCACCTCAAGGGGAGCCCCATGTAGAGAGCATTACAGTAGTCGAGTCGAGAGGTGACGAATGCTTGAGTGACTGTGCGTAAGGCACCCCGGTCCAGTAAGGGGCGCAATTGGCGCATCAGGCGTACCTGATGAAACGCCCCCCTGGCCACGACTGCCACATGATCTTCCATAGACAGCCGGGAATCCAGGAGGACACCCAAATTGCACGCCCTCTCCACGGGGGCCGGTGTTTCGCCCCCAATGGCCAGAGTTGGAATAATCTGGCTGAACCGGGGCGCCGGAAGCCACAGCCACTCAGTCTTGGACGGGTTGAGCTTGAGTTTGTTACCACCCATCCACATCCGTACGGCTTCCAAGCACCGGGACATAACCTCGACGGCATCGTTGGGGTGGTCTGGGGTGGATATGTACAACTGAGTATCATCAGCGTACAGATGATATCCCACCCCAAAACCACGGATGATCTCACCCAGCGGCTTCATATATGTGTTGAACAGTAGGGGCGAGAGGACCGACCCCTGAGGAACCCCACATATGAGGGGTCTCGAGGCCGACCTCTGCCCCCCTGCCAACACATATTGCGACCGACCAGAGAGGTAGGACGAGAACCACCGCAAAACGGTGCCTCCCAGCCCCAACCCCCCCAGTCGGCGCAATAGGATACCATGGTCGATGGTATCAAAAGCCACTGAGAGGTCTAATAGGACTAGGATCCCGCGCCCTCCAGAGATCATCAACCAATGCGACCAATGCCGTCTCGGTGCTGTGCCCGGGTCGGAAGCCGGACTGGCGCGGGTCTAGATAATCAACTTCCTCCAAGTGTCGCGGAAACTGTTGAGCCACCACACTCTCAACAACCTTCACTAGAAAGGAGGTTGGAGACGGGACGATAGTTCTCTAATAATGCTGGATCCAGGGACGGCTTCTTGAGGAGGGGCCTTACTACCGCCTCTTTCAAGACGGCAGGCAAGGACCCCTCACTCAATGCGTTGACAATGCCCTGGAGCCAGCCTCGTGTCGTCTCCCAGGATGCCAGTACAAGCCAGGAGGGACACGGGTCCAATAAACATGTGGTAGCCCTAAGTCTCTTTGACAACTTGTCCATATCCTCGGTGGTAACAAAATCAAACTCCTCCCAAGATGGTGTCACAAGAACAGCCTCGGCCCGCTCGACTGGACCACTGTCGATGGAGGGTAGCTCTTTCCGAATCCGAGTGATTTTCTGCTGCAGATAAATCCCAAATTCCTCTGCTCGACCCTGTAAAGGGGCTTCCCGCGGCCTCTGTTGAAGGAGGGAGCGGGTCACCCCAAACAGGGCGGCAGAGCGGTTATCTGCGGATGCAATAAGAGTGGCACAATACTCACGTTTGGCCACTCTTATCGCCACTAAGTCCTAATATGGTCTCTCACTAGTGTTCGGTCGGCTTCGGAGCGAGAAGATCTCCATCTGCTCTCTAGGCGTCTCTTGTGGCGCTTCATCTCCCTAAGCCCCTCGGTAAACCAAGGAGCCCAGGTGGTTCGTCGCCGCAAGAGAGGCCGCAAGGGCGCGACTCGGTCCAAGGCCCCCATGGCCGCACTTAACCATGCGGCCACTAGGTCCTCAGTCGAGTCGCGGGGCAAGTCCACAGGAATTGGCCCAAGCTCCCTTTGGAACCTTATCGGGTCCATCAGGAGCCTGGGGCAGAACCATATAGGAATGTCCGCTTCCGCCTCCCCGCAGTGAGGTGCGGCGATCGGAAAGTCGAGCCGAAGGAGAGCGTGATCTGTCCATGACAGGGGTGTGATGACTAGATCCCCTATTCCCAGATCACTACTCCACTGTCCCGAGACGAAGATTAGATCCAGGGTGTGTCCGCCCTCGTGGGTAGGGCCTACAACTACTTGGGTCAGGTCCATGGCTGTCATGGAAGCCATGAACTCCCGAACTAACCCAGAGGTTTCGCCTGCTGACGGCAGGTTAAAGTCCCCCATGACTAACAGTCTGGGGGTCTCAACCGCCGCCTCGGCTATCACCTCTAGGAGCTCGGGCAGGGCTGTTGTTGTATAGCGAGGAGCCAGGTATACAACTAACACGCCCAACTGCCTCCCTAGGTCCCACTTCACAAGGAGGGACTCGCACCCGGTCGTCTAAGGGATCGTGGTCTCCTTTGGCTCAAGACCTTCCCTAACCATAATCGCCACCCCCCCCACCCCTCCCTAGGGCCCTAGGCTGATGGAAGGCTCGGTATCCTGGTGGGCACATTTCTACGAGGGGATGTCCTCCCTCGTGGCCCTACCAGGTCCGGGTCCCCCTCTGACACAAGGTCATGGATGAGGTGGGCTTTTTGTACCACGGACCTGGCGTTGCATAGCATCAGCCTAGGGCCCCGGGTCTGTGGTTCTTGCCCACCTAGTCTGCGATGGGAGCATGGGAGGTCGGAGTGCGTGACCACCTGTAACCAGCGGCCACGGTCCTCCAACCGATGTCCATCCCGTCTCCCACCGCCCCTGCCCCTCCCCAAGACCGAATTGATGGAGAATACCTCTTCTGGCTATATGTTTTATTTGTTATGCATTTTCAGGGTCCACTTTGGGGGAGATGGGCAGCCATGCAAATGTAATGTGTTGATATTCACAATTCTTGGATTTAAGAAGCCAGAGAGGATTCCAAAAATTTTGTTATCAGTTAAAGTGAAATATATGAAATGAGCTAATACATAAATTATGATAAGCAATAATTCAACAATTTCAGAATCAATAAATGAGAAGGATGTGGTGGCAGCCAAGCCCAGACCTCTTCCCCCAGAGACACACTGCTGTCTCTTAGCAGCACAGGGGAGGGCTAAATCTAAACAGATTAATGGCATTAGTCATTGCCTCTGGCCTTCTCAGAGGAAGGTGTGTGTTTACCTGGATTGCCATCTTCTACCATGATTCCAAACACGCCCAAAGGAGGGGAGCCAAGCATCTCCTGTCTGAGATGAATGGTCAAAGTTGGCCCCAACACGGTTGGGCGGGAGCTGCTTCAGTTTCTGCTTCTGTTCTTTAAAAAGGACAGAAAACGTCGAATCATTCTTTGCTCAGTTCTTCCTACTGAGCCCCATAGGGCCAAACCCTTGCACACTCACTTTCTTTAAGGAATTCTTTATAGGAAGGTCCAATCTGCCTTTCACCTTCCTCTTCATTCATCAGCCAGGGAGGTTTTGCTCCTCAAGATTGAAAGGTGGACAAATCAGGAAAGCCCCATGTTTCTTTTCATGTGCCCAAATTATAATGACCATAATGATATGAGAGCAGCTGTTTACGAAATGCTCAAGGCTATACCATGTATAACCATGTGGCATGCAATTCATGGTTAACTCATTTTTAAGGTATGTACACACACATGTACACAACTAAATGTAGTTGGCAAATTAATGCTTCACTGTATTGTTTCAGTATAGATTCATTCTTCTCATGAGCCAAATGTCCATCATGGGCAGCCAGGCTCAACAGCCATTTCAGAAAGCTGACTCCAACCTACCTGTGTGAATGTTGCCCTCCCCATCTGTTTCCTGCATTTGAAACAACAAAAGAAAAGCCCAAATTAGTACTTTAGGGGACAGAGGATCTGAAAAACCCAGGTGCAAAATTGCAAAGGGAAATAGTGAGTTCTGCAGCCAGAGGTATTGGCTCCCCGGTCCCGTAGGCGGCAGTGGACAGCATCCCTTTTCCCTCTTAGATTCTTGGTAAACAGGGTATAAGATAGGAGACTGAACCCAGGGCAGACACTCGGTTGTCACACTGCTGAACATGAGAGACAAGAGGAAATTCCTAATGGGAGTACCTGGTGGCCAATGAAAGTTAAGGGCTGCCCTGTTTCTGGGTAGTGCAGCTCAGGCACAGTGCTGCTGGGACAAATAGGCTCTTCTTGAAGAAAAGTGGTGCTCCAGTTTGGCCCAGGCTGCTCCTGCTCTTCCATAGCAAAAGGAGAATCACTACAACATAGAACATTTGTCAGCACAAGCAAAACAGACTCAGCACCCAGGTAATGTGAAGAGGATATTGCCAGAAAGAGTAGAGGGATATAAAAGCTTTGAAGGCTTGTGATTTAAGGTAACTCCTACCTTAAGTTTCCTGTAAATGTGTAAACAGCAGTGGTTCCATCACCTAGCATGTCCGTTCTCTGTGGCTGAGTTTAATTCAGGAAAAATGCACTTGTTTCAAGAGGCAACAACATATTTTGCAATATAGGAAATACCTTGAAATTGTAATCTGGAGAGTGTTAAAATGGACCAGATTCAGCTAAAACACTCAGGCGAGCAAAGGAAATACCCCTAACCCAAGAGCATTTCCCCAGGGGAAAAAATTAAAAAGGCGTTGTTGTGTACAAATTTAATTCCCAAAGTACAGGTAGTGCCTTAAAACTCCTGGCAAATGGATTTGAGTTTAAATGCAGTGGGGGAAAGACAAGCAAAGGAAGAGAGGATTCTGCAGAAACCATTGCAAACATGATGATGGATACTGCCCACTCTGAACTTGGGCACACAAACCTCTAAGATGGCCTGTACCATCTCTCGTCTCTTCTCTTCCATGTCTCGGATGTGAGCTGCAGCCTGCAATGAGGAAAGATGGAAAGAGGAACTCAGAGCTGAAGTCAGGCCCTTGTCTTTCCCTGAGCACTTGGGGACACCCACCCCTTCTACCTCCTGAATGGCTGCGTCTTCCTTCTCTTCATAAGCATCCAGGGCTTCACAGAGAGACTCCTGGAAGCTGGAAGTGCAAAGCAACCCATCACTCTGGGCATCAAGGGCTATTAATGCAGAGGTGGAGACACAGTCTGGGCTCTCCAGAGGCCTGGCACAGCCTCCCTGGTCAGAAATGTGTCTTTTAAGAATGGCTTCACAGACTGGCACAGGGAAGGCTACCAACTCCTCTTATAACGACCCAAGACGGGAGCCCTCCAGCCTGGTCACAGACCAGCCTGGGGACAGGGGAGCGCCCCCCGGAAGCGGGTCAGCTGGGAGCCAGCCCTCCGCCGGGCCGGAGCCACTCACCGCCGGTACTCAGCCGCGGACAGCAGGAAGTCGGCCTTTTCCTTGGGGTCGGCCCTGTTCTTCCTCCAGAAGGCGGCCACGGCTCTCCCGTGCTCCGGGCTGCGGGAAAGCCAAGAGGGCGTTGCTCGGCCGCCGAGGAGGCGCAACGCAGCAGACCACCCTCCGCCCGCCCGTCCGCCCCTCACCTGGCCAGGTGCTCCAGGAGGCCGCCGTGCAGCACCGTCCGCGCGCCGCGGCTCAGGTGGCTCCGGACCTCGCGCGCGCAACAGGGGCACCAGACACGCCGCTCGTGCTCGTCGGCCTGGAAGGGCAGCACCACCGCCCGCCGCGCCGCCGCCCGCGCCGCCGCCACCTGCCCGGGGGAAGCGGAGGAGAGCCGTCAGCTGCGCCCCTGCCCCCCCCCCGGGAACCACCCCCGCACCCACGCCCACCTTCTCGCCCAGCCGGGCCAGGGCCGCGCGCAGCCGCCGCCGGTGCCCCGCGCTGTACAGGTGGCTCCGGCGCCCCTCGAAGGCGCTGCGGCGGCACAGCTGGCAGCGGAAGAGCGTCGCCGCCTCGGCCGCCATCTTGCTCCCCCCGCAGTGACGTCACGGGCGCGCGCCCCGCTGGGCGACTCCGGGAGGGGGAAGGGAGGGGCCGCGCGCGGAGCTGCCCTTCGGCTGCCGGGCGGGCGCTGGCTGCGGCCCATGGGCCTTGGGGTCCTTCGGGCGGCGCGGAGGCCGCTTCCAGGCAGCGAAAGGGTGCCTGGGTAGCTTCCCCCGCGGCAGCGGGGTGGGAGGGGCGCATAGAAATGAACTGCAGAGACAACCACGCGCCGCGTTGCTCTCCCGAGGCCTTTATTGGCGCCTCCAGATTCGTCCCCAGGCCCAGAATTGAGGGAGAAGGTTTCAAACAGAAATCCCTAGAGAAATCCGGGTGAGGATCTCCTCCGCTTCTTTCGGGGGCCAACCAAGAGCCAGGCCCCCCGGCCAGGATGAAGCTCCCTCGCTGGATGCCCGGAGCCTGACGGGCGGCCCATGCCTGGAACATGCAGCCTCCTCCTCTCCTCCGCAAAAGTCAAATGCTCCTTGGCGGCTCCGCCAAATGGCCGTCTCTGCCAGCCTTCCACACCGAGGATCAGAGGCCAAAGAGAGACCGCATTAATTCTGGGGAAGGGAGAAGAGGCTGTTGGCTCACCAGGCTTGCCAAGAAACCCCAGGGCAAGGCATTGGGCAGCCCTTCCTGCATCTGGCACTGCCAGGTGGTTCAGCCTGCGCACTGCAGATGGCATGTTGGGTCCTCCTATTTCTTCCTTCCTCTGGGGAGCATGCATGTGTACACACACACACACACGCACAAGGAGCCTGGCAGGCGCATATCCCAGCAGGGGGGGGGGGGAGGGATGGGCTTTTGTCCTCTGGGGGAAGGCCCACCTGGCTTGTCCATGCTCTGGTGCACCAAGCCCATCATATCCTCTGGCAGTGCCTGCGCCTCCTCCTGAAACTTCCGCCGGCCCTCTGTGGTCAACTTCCACAGGCGGGACTTGCGGTTCCCTTCAAGGCAAACGAAATCTGTGGTCTTCTCAAAGCTGCTGCTGAAGCAGAGGTTGTGCCGGACAGTGTTTTTCCAACCCTCGGGAGCCGTGCGGAAGAAGGGGAAGTGGTGCCTGGCAAGGGGGCAAAGGGCCAGGGTCTCACACATCATACCCTGGCAAGGGCCAGGCCCACCTCCACGGGATCACTGGTAGCCAGTCTGCAATGCTCCACCTCGAAGGAGCAGGAAGCCCTCTGCTACAAGGACACCAACTGCAGACACCCCCACACCTTGCTCAGCTGCAAGAGCCCTACCTTGTGAACTTATAGATCTCCTGCACCGTGAGGCTGCTGTCCACGCTGCTGCTCAGGGCAAGGCTAATCAAGATACAGTAATTGAGAGGGGGGCGAGGCCAACCCCCCTGGGCCCGCAGCTTTCTCCTTCGGGATCGGATCCCCTTTGCATTCTGGCATGTATGGGGGGGGCTCTGGGAGTCCGCATTTGGAAGCAGGCTGGGTTTGGCTTCAGTGGCACTCCCGGGATCCTGGCAAAAGAGGGGCGTCTTTGAACCTTTCCCTTTGAATGGGAAATAAGTGCAGGAGAGGAAGGGGCTCTGGGTCGCCTGCTCCAGGGCAGACTTGGGCTGAGGGCTCCTTGCCCCTCGCTCTCCCTTCTTCCCACTTTGGGTGCTTCTGGGCGAGGGTTTGAAACAATCAGCAAAATTGCCACAAGGAAAAAAGCAGCTTCTGCAAAGCCCCCACCCGGCCCAAAGGCTCCTAGTTCGGCCCAGCGAGCCGGAAGACCCAGAGGCGTAGCGTGGGGGATGCAGGGGGTGCCGGCCGCACCGGGCGCAACATCTGGGGGGGCGCGCTCCAGAGACCCGACTCGGAAGCTCTCCTCCGCGGGTCTCTGGAGTTGGCGGCGGCGGCGCCTGGGCGCTCCTGGGCCGGCGAGAGTCGGGGAGCGAACAGCGGCCAGTAGGGGCCAAACCCTCCCGGGCCATCCCCCGGCTGAGGCCAGCGCCGGATCCTCGCGGGAGGTGCATGGGCTCGCCGCTCGACACCACAAGAAGAGCTGCCTCCCCCGAGTGCTAAAATCCACGGGTTAGGGGGCGCAAATTACTTGCCTTGCCCCAGGTGCTGACAACCCACGCTACGCCACTGGGAAGACCCCGATATCCCGCCCCCCCCCCCCCCAGCGGCCTCCTATGTTTCTAGGGAGGGGGGAGGGGCCCACGTGGGCAGCCTGAGCCGTTTGTGGCACCTTTTCCCCCGGACGGCCGTCTCCGAAGCGGGCTGCGCTGCAGGACGGAACCTCTGAAGCAGCTCGGGGAGGAGTGGCAGGCAGGGTGGGCGGCCCCGCGGCGTGTCCGGGGATGGGGCAGACAAGGTTGGGGTCCACCCACATCCACAGGTGCGGCTGTCCGGCAGTCTCTGCAGGGGAAGAAACAGCCAGGCGTCGCTCAGCAAGGCCGCCGCTTGCCCTTAACCGCGCTGGGCATCCGCTGGACGAGAAGGAGCTCTCTCGCCTTGCTTCTTTATTCCTGGCCTTTTAGAGCAAGGCCGGGTCCCCAGGCGAGGCCCTCCGTCACTCACTTCCTCCTCGCTTACCACGAGCCCCCGAGATGGAAAGGCAAGAGGCCTCGGCCGGGCCGCCAGCCGCCTGGTCGAGCCGCGCCGTCGGGAAGGTCTGGTCAGCAACTGGGGGGAGGGGGAAGGCGGTTAGGCGGCTGGGCTCCGGCCGGGACACAGGGGCGCCGGGAGTCCTGCCCTTCCCGGTGACAGGCTCAGCCAAGGGAACGGCTGGGCCAAAAGCGACCCCGGGCCACCCGCCGCCCCTCGAAAAACGCGGGAAGGGCGAGCCAGCTCCAGCAGGGTCCGCCTCACCTGGGGACAGCTGGTCACAGGTGGCGTCTAGGGCCAGTTCCCGGGGCAGGTCCCAGCCCTGGAGGCCGCTCCGCAGGTGGAGCCGGGCCCAGAAGGCCGGTCTCCGCAGGCGCAAGTCCATCCGGCTGTCGTGCGCACAACCTTCGCGGCCCGGAGGTTTTCGGGCGAGCCGGGCCGTCCTGCCGCGCTTGTCCCTTTAAGCACTCCCCACCGCGCCGCCGCCAAAATTGCTCCGCATTCCCGGCTTCTGGTTTGTGGGGACGGTGGGAAAAGAGCCGGTCGGGGGACGAGGGTATGGGGGAAAGCTCTGTTGCTTGTTTCCATTTTCACACAACCATTTGGTCTCAAGTTGAGAGATTGTGCGATTCCAGACTCTACACTTGCTCGTGGTTTTAACATTGTATAAGCTTGGAAACTTGGGTTCAGTAAACCGTGGTTCAGCTAATCATAAATAAGTGTGTCTTGGGAAAAGAATGTGTGTGTTTCTCCCATTAAAGCTCCGGTTTCTGCCCATTAGCCCCAAGAATGTGCCATGGCAGGTGTGGGTGGCCAGGTGAGGACCAGATGGCCAAGGAAGGGCAACCCCACTCTGCAGGAGGGGAGGGGGAGGGAGAGAGGTACAAAGCTGCCTTACTGTGCCAGATGAGCAAAGCAGATTAATGGTGTAGAGGAGCAGGGGTTTTGCAGCCCGTTCAAATTGCTGTGACAGTTTATCTTCTGCATCTATCTTCTCCCACCAAGTAGATTTTGTGTGGAAACTTGCAGGCTTCCAGCCCTCTTACAATGCAGGACTCATCCCCTTACCCTCTGCCCAGCCTGACACAGAGCTGGGCCCAGCTATGGCAGCTTTGCCAGGTCAAGCACAAAGCAGGTCCCACCTGTCATCCTCTGAGACAGGAGGCCCTCCTTGGGCTTCCAGGCCTCTCTCTGCTGGAGAGTTGTCAGGAAGACAAGGTGGCTAGAGTCAGCCGTGTGCCCAGGGGCCAGTACTCTCCACATGTCCCAAGGCAAAGAAACCTCTGACTCCCTCCACTCAAGAGAACAGGCTGTTTCTCTACTTAATCCCACACAGGCGAGAGTGGAGACAAGGATGTTCCGTAACCTCAATGAGCTGCAGTGCGTTGTTCATCCCTTTCCCTCCTGGGTGATGTGTGACCTTAGCACAAGCCCTGAGAACATCCCCACACAGAGGGCATGGGTTTTTCTCCTCAGAGGGGCCCATTCAGAACAAGGACCTGCACACGTTGTGTGCCCAGCACACACGGTCATTTGGCGGTTGAACTATCCTACTTTCTGGACTGATTCACAACAAACCTATCCAAGATGAATATGGTGCACAGATGCCACCACAGACACACAGGCTCTGGATCTATATGCAGACGTGCCAGTGGGCAGGTGCTCAATTCAGGCCAGGCCATTGTTCTGTGGGCTGACCCAATGCCTGCATTTCAACAAGCACCAACACTGAGAGGAATGGGATAGGATGAGGTCTCATTATCAAGTAGAAATGCAAAGGCCTAAAAAACCTTAGCCCTAAGCCTGAAGAAACAGGAAGAAAAGGGGGACAAATTGAAAGTGGATTATGTTTACTATGCTGTCATTTTTTTTAATTGAAAAAGTTTTATACAAATAAATTTTCCCCCTTTTTACCCCCCCAACATATAATATAAATCACATACAAATACTGTACCCTCTCCCCTCCCCGTCTTAAAATAAATTTCTCATTGTAAGAAATGCACCCCCTCACCTCCCAACAGTCATAATATAAATTTCTCTTAAAGTAACAATATCCCATTAATCCCGCCTCTAAATTAGTTATACATATATAATTCCCCACCCTCCCCCCTAACCCTCCCCCACCTCCCATTCAAACCCACCCCCCTGACTTCCGCTATACACCACACTAATAATTCCATACATCCCATATATTATTTACTCTGTACATCTGTCAATCTAAACATTCTTGCCTAAAGGCTACAAACCCATCATAAACACCCACACCTTCAACATTTTGGTTAAACATTAGAATACATACATAATAAATTCTTAGGATCTAAATACCTTCTGTAAAACATTTTATAAAAATTCTCTCTTCCCACAGTTTGGTTGAACATTAAGATACATACAAGATAATTTCTTAGACTCTAAATACCATCTATAAAACATTTTATAAAAATTCTCCCCAGATCTCCAACAAAACATTAATCATGTCAACTTCCATCCATTATCCATCAATCCAACTCTTAGTTACCAATCTACTCATTCGTACCTAAAAACTATATAATATAATATAATATTTTTTTAAGCCTTATTGCAAACCCATCGTAAACACCCATTCCTCCTAGAATCTCCCTTCCAGCATTTTAATTAACCATTAAATTACATACATGATGATAGTTTCTTAGGATCTAGATACCGTCTATAAAATATATTATAAACTTCTTCCAACAGATGTTCCATTTTCAGTTATCAGCTGCCCCCATCAGTAAAAAAACACATCTTTATATAAACAACCCCCGAGTGACTCTTCATCGGAATTATTAAGTTCCAAAAACGTGATAGGGTAACCGCCAGATCAACTGCAAATGCTCTAATTCTGTATACCTTTTGCCTTATAGCTATACCATTTAAGGAATTCAGGTCCCAAATTATATTCAACAAGACTTCTAAAAATTAAAATAAATAACATTAGAGATAATAAACCTTGTCCAAATCCCATATCCATTTTTTTCCCAAGTCTTGATTATAAAGTTCCAGTTCATTCGCTCGTAGGCCTTTTCCACATCCAAAAAAAACCAGCATTGCAGAGATCTACATATTTTTATCTAGATAGTCATCATTTTAAATGATACATAAAATGGCTAGGTTGCAGGAACAGTTTTGGATCAATGAAATACACCAAAATGAAGATGTAAAATGGTAAAAAACTTCTCTCAATAGAGGTATTTCTTCAGTTTTCCAAAGCCACTGAAAATGAAAGATCCAGAGGAAGTAAAAAAAAACAACCACAAACCATGAGTAGTAAACCATCTTATTTGATAACTGTGTATTCTGAACCTTGCCCCCTTCCTCAGATGTTCTCAATGAAAACCAGTCGGAGTCCAAATCCAGAGTGGCCGCTGCCTTTGCTTTTTCTCCACTTGCTTCTTTTACAATGTCAAAAATAATGAGATGCTATATGCAGCTTAAAACATCCCTGGTAATAAAAATTTAAAGCATCTTAAAGGAAACGATTAATTCATGACTGCGTTGGTCTTCTAGTGCTTTTCTGTACTAAAGTATACGTACATATCATCATAAGGGGGACTTTGGAGTCAGAAGGGTGTAAGGGCTTTGATGGCTCCAGGATCATTAAGGGGGTGAGGGAAATATGCGGCATTTCACTTGGAGAAAGGAAGGTCGAGGGTCATGCCCCCCACCCCCAGTGCCAGGGACTACCTGGCAGGGTCCCCTGGCAGTGAGGGCTGCCCTGTTTTTGTGCAATGCATGGGATTTCCTCCCTCCCTCCAGCTGGCAAGCACCTCTACGGCCTGCCCACCCCCCATCTCTCTCTCCTTGCCTTAGTTTGTGCTTAGGGGGTGGTGAGTAAAAGTGCCTATGAGGAAAGCAAGGATTCTTTTCAGAAGAGACTGTCTCAGAAGGAGTCTCTTCCTCAGGAAGAGAAAAGAAAGGCCATTCTGCTGATGCTTTGTTTCTTTTTCATTGGATTATGGTATTTTTATACCTCCTCAATCACAAGACTCTGGCTGTCTGGCAGAAACGGTATAGAGAAGCATGTATGAAATAAGCAAAATTGGTCAGCTGCAATTTGACCCAACACTTCTACGAAACAACTCTTAAAGGATAACTTACAAGCTGTTTCTAGATTTTGGAAAGATGATTACTCCATGGACCTCAGTGCCCAATCAGAGACCTAATATGCCATTCAGGCCAAGCGGCAGAAGCTGAATCTGGTTTGCCCGGGCAGGCAGGTAAAGAGCACTTAGCTTCACCTGCTCAGTTTCAAAACGTGAAGCCCCTTTTGACTTGGATTTTTGGTTTTGTTGTTAGTTGCGAAGTCGTGTCTGACCCATTGCAACCCCATGGACAACGTTCCTCCAGGCCTTCCTATCTCCTACCATCCTCTGGAGTCCATTTAAGCTCACACCGCCTGCTTCGGTGACTCCATCCAACCACCTCATTCTGTTATCCCCCTTCTTTTGCCTTCCATTGTTCCCAGCATGAGGACCAACCACTTCTCCAGGGAGTCCTTCCTTCTCATTAGGTGGCCAAAGGATTTGAGTTTCCTCTTCAGGATCTGGCCTTCTAAAGAGCAGTCAGGGTGGATCTCCTCTAGGACTGACCGATTGGATCAACTTGCAGTCCAAGGGGCTAGCAGGAGTCTTCTCCAGCACCAGAGTTCAAAGGCTTAAATTCTTTAGCGCTCAGCCTTCCTTATGGTCCAAGTGGCTGCAGAGCAAATTGGGTTTTGGTTTAGAGTTTATCGTTATCAGCAAAATGTGCTTTGCATGTCTGGGGAAGAAACTTCTCTGTAGCCGCAGCCCCCCCCCCCCCCCAATTGCTTAGACTGATGGAGAAAGCCCTCTTGAGGTAGGGCCACAACTGGTGCCCTGTCTCCACAAAGCAAGGTTGAGGTGCTGGATCCTCACATTCCCACCGCTGGAGGATGTTGGAGGCTGGCAAGGGGAAGCCATCCCACTGCCTTTGTGCCCTCAGCCGACAGGCCAAGTGAGGTGAAACCCCTTCTAGCCGAAAAGGGCAGAGCAGCAGCAGCCGGAGGGCCGGGAGTGGCTTCCTTCCTTGCAGCCCTCTCCTCCGCCCGGGAGTGAATGATGGGGGTTTCCTCTCTCCTGGACTTCCTGCACTGCTCACTTGCAGCTTAGCAGACTGTGGTTCACTGTGTCTATGGAAACCATTAGTTGCTAGGCAACAGGAGCATCATCTGCAATGAGTCCTCACATTTAATTATCCTATCATCATCCACTGGCTGGGAGGAACTTGGCCAAGCAGGGAGTCAAGTCTTCCTCCACCAAGGAGGAGGAGGAGGAGGAGGAGGCTTCCAGCACTCAGCAAAGGGCCTTCTCCTCACCTGCTCCCCAGCCCAGGAGTCCTGCCACCCCAAGTGGGCAAGGCCTTTATGAGGCGCATCAGATGTTTTAAGGGAGGGCCATTGAGAACTGCCCTGAGGTTGGGGAAGCTTCCCCTCCTAGTTGCAAGCCAAGGCCATCTCCCCCAAGGCTCCTTCTGTAGACTGGCAGGGGGGAAGCCAGGTGGGCAGTGAGCACCCAAAGGGGCAGGCTGCTCCTGGATTGGGCCTCCCTCCCTCCCTTCTGCCCGTCCCACTTTCACCTGGCCCCTCCATAACCCCCCTCCCATCTCTATGGCACCCTCAAGACCTTACTCCCCTGCCTAAAGTGGGGTGGGGGAATCAAGCAGTCCCTGGCCAGAGGGGTTCGGATTCTGCCCACATCTGTGAAGGTCTGCAAAGGGAGGGGGTAGGCCAGGGATTCTCTTTTTCATGTGGGGTGGGGGGGGGAGGTTTCCGTGAATCTCCAAAGAGCCGGATCTAGGGAGCAAAGCCACTTCCACTTCCACCGGGGAGGACCTCGGGGCCTGTCGCCCTTAAGGCTGTTCTTTCTCACAGCTCTGCCAGTCCGGTTGGGATCTCCTCGTGGTCTCCCCTCCAAGCACTTATCCGGTTTCATCCGGCTTGGCTGTTTCGAGGCCGCCTCGGCACGTTAATTGTTTCTATTTTCCCCGCGATGAGAATCCCCGCGGACGGAAGAGAGGAGCCCGAGAGCCCTCAGCACACGCTATGGGGCTCCTTTCCGCAAGCGGCGCCCCCCGCGGTCGCCCGCTCCCACCCTCCCTCCCGGCCAAGCGGAGAGTCCCGGCGGAGCGAGGCGCGCGCTGCCTCCCCCCGGGAAGAGCGCCGCTTGCCCGGCCCGCCAGGCGGCGCTCCGTCAGGTGAAGAGTCCGGCGAGGGCGCCCTCCGTCCTGCGGGGTCTCTGGCCGGGCTGCGCGGCGCTTCCTCCGCGCTCTCCCGGCAGCCCCGGCGGCGGCGGCGGCCTGGGAGCGGCCCGGACACGGCCCTGGCCCGGGCGCCCTGTCCTCCCGCGCGGCCTTCCTCTGCGCGGCCGTCGGCGGGCGCCTCCCCGGAGGGCCCCGGCTGCGCCTCTCGCCCGCCCCGGCAGGTGCTGCTCCCCGACAGGCCGCTGGGAGGCCGCGCCGGAGCTGCCGGGCGGCGCGACTCTTATTTTGACACGGCGGCGGCGGCGCCTGCCCGGAGTGGCTCCTCGCCCGGGGCGCAGCCAGCGCGCTCGGCCCCCAAATGAGCGGGCGGCGGCGGCGGCGGCGGAGGCGGAGGCGGCGGGCGGAGGCGGCAGGCGGAGGACGCGGCGGGCACTGCTGCCCGGGGGCTCCGGCGGCTTCAGTGCGGGGCGAGGCCAGGCCGGGCGCCGCGGCGGCCACAAGGGGAAGCGGCGGCGCGAGGACCCGCCGGGACCGCCCGACCGCCCGGTGCTGATCGGCCCGACAGGCGAAGGCGGAAGAGGCGGCCCCGCCACCCCCACGCGCACCCGGGAGCCTCGCCACGGTCTCCCCGGAGCAGGTCAGGCAGCGCCGCGCGGCGGGCCGGGAGGGTCATTGTCCGGGAGGGCGCTCGCGTGGCCGCGCTGTCAGCGGCGCAGGGAGGCCGGGCGGGCGCCGGGGGAGGCGGGAGGCGCCGGCGGATGCGGCCTCCACGGGGCCCTCGCGGCCTGGAGACCGCCAGCCTGGCGGGAGCGGGCGACGGGGCGGGCCGGAGGCCGTGCTCCGCCGAGGCCCCGCGGCTCCTGGGCCGCCAGTCCAGCCCTGCCGGGCCTGCGCCACCGCTCTCTTGGCCGGGCCCGGGGCCGCCTTCGCGGCTGCTCTTCCCGGCCGCCGCTGTCACCTTGGCCTCCGGGACGGGGCTCTGGCGGGCCCAGCGTTGCCCAGCCGGCGCCTCCTTCGCCTGGGCACCGGCGGCGCGGCGGCTGCGGGGCCTGCGGCGGAGGCCGTGGTGGGGGCGGGGGCCGCGGCGTGGCGGCTGGAGCGGCTGCCGTCCCTCCGGCGGAGCAGGCAAGAGGCTTCCGGCGGCCCCGGGCAGGGCGACGTTTCTCCAGCGGTTTCTGGCCCGTCGGCTGCTGGCGGCCTCTTGAGCTGCCCTTCCGGGTGCCGTCGGAGCCTCGGCTGACCGATCCCGCCCTCCCCCCCCCGAGCCCCCCTGGGTTGCCGGGGCCAACGGAAGGCCTCCGCTGCTGAGTGGGGGGCGCCCTGCCGATCACCCCTCTGCCCCAAGAGCGCTGCCTTTGTGGGAGCCCCTGCCTTGAGGCCCCCCTTCCAGGCGGCTGCCCCCTTGGCTTCTGCTGGCTGCCTTGGAGCTGCCTGCGGTTCTTCCTTCCAGGGCCAGGTGGGCTCCAATGCCCTTCGCCCCCCCTCCCCACCCGGATGGTTGGGAGACCTGCTCCTGGCGCCTCTCCTGGGCGGCTCTGCTTGCTCTGATGCCACCCCAGGTGACCACGCACAGATTTGGGGCCTGCCCCTTGAGGAAGGGGTTTAGGCTGCAGCTCCCCATTCCATGCCTCGGGTGGCTTGCCTGCCCGCCCACCCCTGCCCTGTTGTAAACACCGGTTGTGGGGGCGAGGATATAAAGGAATGAGCTGTGCGGGTGGTGCCTGCATGTTGGCCAGGTGGCATTGCTGGCTCAACCTGGAGCCCTTCAGGTGTGCAGGGTGCCCGGCTGACCTGCTCC
This sequence comes from Rhabdophis nuchalis, assembly GCA_039707465.1. Lineage (NCBI taxonomy): Eukaryota > Metazoa > Chordata > Lepidosauria > Squamata > Natricidae > Rhabdophis > Rhabdophis nuchalis. Next base: position 428,639 of record CM077653.1, on the reverse strand, counting down.
TTCGGGGAACGGGAGTTTGGTGGGTGCCCTTAATTTCTGCACTGGCAGAGAAGGCCTGAGGCTGCCTTTGGGTTACTTAACCTGGGCTCATCCGAGGCTCCTCTCCTTTCTCACTGCTTCTCCAGGAGGCTCTCGGAACCCCCAACCCCATTTGGCCCAGGCTGGGTCCCCATCCCTACGGTCCTGCTTTGGGGTGAGGGGGCAGAGGGAGGCTGCTCTTTAGGCATCCTTGGAACTCCTCAGACCTGCAGAGCTGAGATTGGTTTGGATGGGCAGCTCCCAAACCTGGGCGGTGGGGGGGGGGAGCTGCCTTAGGCAGAGGAGCCTTAGCTGCCACATTGCCTGAGGGTGTGTGAAACCTCCCCATCCCCACAGGAAGAATGGGTCCTAGAAGGAATAGGTCAGTCAGCAGTGTGAAAGCTGCCTCTGCCCGCCTGCCTGGAATGGCCTGGAGTGACCTCCCCCGAATGCCCAGGTGGCCTGGCTCTCCTGCCTCAGGGAGTCCCTCCTGGGCGATGAAACCACAGAGGGGGGAGAATGTGTGACTTGCAACTGCCCCCTCCCCCTATAAGAAAACTGCTGAGTAGCTGCTTTCCAAGGGGTTGTGGCCAGAGCCAGGCTGGCTCAACTGCCAGAAGCAACAGGGTGGAATTTCCTCTGCCTCGGGCCAGCTCATCCCAGGCAGGCCAGTGTGGCTGTGAGCACTGGCCAGATTAAGGGTGGGGGGAGTGGAGACTGGAGCCAAGAGCACCCCCCCCCCTTAAGCCTGGTTCATATTTTCTCATCCAGGCTGGGCTGTTTTACATTTAGCAGCCCCCCTGCAGGATTCCCCATGCAGCCACTAATGAGCTGTTCCCCCCCCCCCCTTTTACAGTTTTTGGCTGTGCTTGGAACATTTTATAGCCTTTTCTCGCAGGAGGAAATGCCAGGAAGGGCTGCCTCTTGCTTTTGTGAGAGGGGGGGGGGTGTCCCACTAGAAGGAGAGAGGCTGGGATCAGAGTCTCAGCAGAGGGGCCCCTGCCTGGTCCCAGGAAAGACCAGCTGAGGCTTGGGCCTGGCCAAGGAGCCATTGTGGGCAGGGGGCAGAGGGTGGCCGAAGGGCGTATGTGGTAGCTTTACTCAAGAGGCTTGGCCCAGGCCAGGCCCACTTCATGCTCGGTTGGAGCTGCTGGGAGTGAAGAAGGCAGGCTCAGGGCATCGGGCAGTTTTATAAGATCTGTGTACATGCCTGCATGTTGTGGCTCTTGCCAAAGCCCCTGCGTGGCTTAGTGTCGGTGACAGACGCCTAGGACTCTTGGGGCACCCCACTGTTTTCTGCTCCATGCAGTGTCCTTCCTTGGGTGGGTTTGCTGAATTTTCTTTGGCCGCAGGAGGGCCAAGCAGCCTCTGGTCCAGGCAGCCTGGCTGCTGGAATAGACAGCAGACCAGATGTGCAACACGGGCTCTTGGGTGGCTCCTGGAAGTGTTGGTGGAGTCGGGATAAGATCGTGGCAGCCAGGGGGAAGGTTTGTGGAGCTTGACATAGCAAACAGGCCCTTTTCTCTGCCTGCTGTACCACTTGCTTGGGTCCCCCCCCCCTCGCCCTGTTCGAAGGACCCCGAGAAAGAGCATCTTGCGCTATGCCCCCTCGCCCTCCGGCTGATCCTCACCCAGCCTCTCTCTGTGGGCTTCGCTGTCTGTGTGCTGGTCTTTTATTTCCCCTGCCTTCGGAGAGCTCTGCTGTGCGTATCTTTTTTTTAATTGAAAAAGTTTTATACAAACAAGTTTCCCCCCTTTCCCCCCCCCAACATATAATATAAATCACATACAAGTACTGTGCCCCCTCCCCTCCCCCCCTCTTAAAATAAGTTTCTCATTCAAGTATTGTACCCCCTCTCCTCCCAACAGTGATAATATACATTTCTCTTAGCGTAACCATATCCCATTAACCCCATCTTCTAGATTAATTATACATATATATTTCCCCACCCTAACCCTCCCCCGCCTCCCCTTTAAACCCAGCCCCCTGACTTCCGCCATACACCTGGGTGTCTTGAGGGGCAGCCTTGATGTGCCCGTTAGAGCAGCTCCCTTTAGGGCTGCCTTTGGTCAGAATCCCCTGCTTCCAGTGCATTTTTACGAGACTAAGCGGAAGCCTGAAAATTGGAAGCCGCCTTTTCTCCCCACGACTACCGAAGTCTTGTTGGAAAGGTTCTCTCCCAAAGTCCCCCCCCACACACACACCTTCTGCCCTTTTGCCTCTGCAACAAGAGGCACCAACCCTCCCCAGGGGGCAAACCCTTTCTTGCCACTGAAGCTGATTCAGCCCATGGCCTCCCCGGCCTGTTCAGAGTTTGGGACAACAGCCTTGAGGTTTGTAGCCCAGTGTCCTCATGTGAATCGGGAACTGCTCTCCTTCCCTGCCATCCCTGTAGGGTCTGGTTATCCTTCCCCTTAGTCTGCGAGGTCTCCAGCGCTTCCTCATTATGCCTCAGGCCTTGCATACATTTGTCCTGCTGGCAACTCTTTTGAACTGCAGTCCTACGAAGTGGAAGAAAATGGCAGGCACCTTCACCCCGTGCCATTCTCCTGGCACATTTTGCCCCTGCGCTCCCTTTCCCTTACAAAGCCAGCTCCTTGCAGGAGAGAGATGCCTTCTTGTGGCAAGCGCCATAGCCAATTGCTGCATGTGAAGAGGGTCACCTTGGCATGGCTGCACTGCAGGAGGCCGAGCAGTTGGCATCAGGGCCTTACAAAACTCTTAACAGAATAACAGCACTGGAAGGGACCTTGGAGGTCTTACAGTCCAACCCCTGCTGAAGCAAGAAACTCCGCCATTACAGACAAATGTCTCTCTGGCCCCTTCTTAAAAGCCTCCAGTGATGGAGCACCCACAACTTCTGAAGGCAATCCATTCCACTGGTTTACTCATCTCACCATTAGGAAGTTTCTCCTTAGACCTAGGTTGCTTTTCTCCTTAATTTGTTTCCATCTATTGCTTCTTGTCCTGTGTCCAGAGCTTTGGAGAATAAATTGGCCTCCTTTTCTTTGGAGCAGCCCCTGAGATATTGGAAGATTGCCACCATATCACCTCTAGTCCTTCTTTTCATTAAACTAGACATACCCAATTCCCGCAACCGTTCTTATGTTTTAGCCTCCAGTCCCCCTAATCATCTATGTTGCTCTTCTCTGCACTCTTTCCAGAGTCTCAACCTTTTTAATATTGTGGCAACCAAAACCGGATGCAATATTCCACTACTGGCCTTACCAAGGCTTTATAAATTGGTATTAACACTTCATGTTGTCTTGATTATGTCTCTTAGTAATGTAGCCTAGGATTGCATTGGCTTTTTTGGCAGCTGCAGCACACTGCTGGCTCATATTTAAATGATTGTCCATTAGGACTCCAAGATCCTTCCAGCCACTTTGCTGTTGAGCCAAGTTTCACCCAATCTGTACATTTGGTTTTTCTTGCATAAATGTAAAATTTTGCTTTTCTCACACTGAATTTTATTTTGTTAGCTAGGGCCAACTGTTCGTTTGTTGAGATACATCTAGATCTTGAGCCTATCTTCTGGGTTGTTATTCCATCTGCAAATTTGATAGTTCTCTTTCTATCATCTCAGCTAAATCATTCATGACGATATTGAAGAGTACTGGGCCTAAAACAGAACTTGTGAGTACCCTGCTACTTACTTCTCTCCATGTAGACATAGTTTCATTAAGTATTACATATTGAGAGCAGTTTGTGAGCCATTACAAATCTATCTAGTGGTGATGCTGTTTAACCCACATTTTTCTAGCTTACCAAGAAGTAGGTTGGTCCACTTTTATCAAATGTCTAAATCTAAGTATACTATACCCAGAGCATTTTTCTGGCCTACTAACTTAGTCACCTTGTCAAAGAATGAAATACGATTTCATTGTTTGGCATGATCTGTTTTTGACAAACCAATGTTGACTTTTGGTTATAAGTTTGCTTGCTTCTAGCTGTTCCCAGATCTATTGCTTAATTATATTTTCCAGGATCTTCCCAGATATTGATGTTTGATTGGTCTGTAGCCTCTTAAATCTCTTTTCCCCCCGTTTTTTGAAGTTGGGAACCACATCAACTTTTTTCCAGTCATCTGGTACTCCAGGACTGGTGCTCCAGGATCTTTGAAAGATGTAGTTCAATGGTTCCAAGATCAGGCCTTCCAGCTTCTTCATAACTCTGGGATATAATCCATCAGATCCCAGTGATCTGAACTCATCTAAAGCAGACAGGTGTTCTCTTACCATTTTCCTGTCAATTTCAGTTTGAATTGCTAGCCTTTTTTTATGGTTTTGGTAAGTTGGGCTATTTTTTCTTTTTGTGTGAAAACAGATGCAAAGAAAGATTTAAGCAGCTCTGCTTTCTTCCTACTCCTGATTCCTTGGCATTTTCTCTCCTTAGTGGACTGATTGTTTCTTTGACTTTTTTTTTATGTTGAAATAATTTTTTTAAAAAAATATTTTTGACATTGGTTGCAAGTCTTCATTCTGAACCTTAGCTTTCTTGACCTCATCTTTGCAAATATATATGTTATTTTTATATTTTTCCTTTTTATCTTTTAGTTTATCAGAGAGTTCTTTGTGTATCCAGGCTGGTCTTTTCTTGGATTTCTTATTTTTCTTTTTTCAGTGGTATTGTGCCAGACTGGGCTTTTATAATCATATTTTTCAGAGTTTCCCAAGCTTCTTGCGTTGTTTTCCCTTTAAGATTTTCATCATAGAATCCTTCCCAAGCTCTACATTTGTTGAAATAGCAACAGCATTTAGACTTATATACTACTTCACAGTGCTTTACATCCTCTCTAAATGGTTTGCAGAGCCAGCATATTACCCCTAACAGTCTGGGTCGTCATCGACTCTTTTAAAGGTTTGATTATGTTGTATTGCTTTATATTGTCTGCAGCCTTTTGAACTCTGATATGACATGGCCACTCTCCCGCAAAATTTCTATAGCTTCAACTCCTTCTATCATTTCATCTCCATTAGTAAGAATTAGGTCCAATATAGCTGTCCCTTTGGTCCCTCCTCTGCTCACAAAGTTGCCAGCTAGTTGGTTAGGAACCTGTTCTATCTTCCACTTGATGCCAAGTTGTTGACAGGGTAGTTAAAGTCGCCCATGACTACTGTGGTGTGTTTTCTACATGCATGTGTCAACCAATTAGCAAAACGTTTGTCTATTTCTTCTTCTTGGTTGGGTGGCCTGTAATATACACCTACAGTATAGTGACTGTCACTTTTTCCCCCTTTCTGTCTTAACCCATAGGCATTCTGGGAGGCTTTCGTCCTTGGTTTCACGCATGCCTGTAGAGATGCAGTGATCTATTGCTTGTGGCTGCAGAGGCTCAGAGCTGCTGGTCGCCTGATGGCAGCCCAAGTGTTACTCTCAGAGGAGGTGGGCCCATGGCTGGGATAGACGCCTGAAGGTGGGGAGTGGAAGGAGCGATTATTCAGATCCATCCTTGGACAGTCTCTGAGCAGGTGGAGGAGGCCAGTTGGTCAGGGCTTTAGCTTGCGGGCCCTGGAGGGGCATCGGGGCGTTCATGGCTTGCTGCCCAAACCGGATGTTCCCACTGCTGGGCCTGCCCTGGGGGGGGGGATATGGGTCCTCTGCTCCCCTTGGCCTTTTTGAGAGAATGCGATGGAGAAGTGGTGACCTTTGACCCTGGTGCAAACTCAGGCCAGCGCATGGGGGCAGGGCAGGGGGTGGGCTCTGCCACATGAGGTGGGCTGGCACGCCCTGAGCGGCGGCTGCTCCAGATGCACCCATTTCCCACTCGGGAGAGGATGCGCCTGGGTGATCGGCTTCCTTCGTGGCCCTGCTGCCCGGGGCCCTCCTTTGCTGCCCACTTGGGTCTCCTGGCCCCAGACAGCAGGCTGCTCTTCCCTCCCTCGGGGGTCTGTCTGCCGGCTGGGCTCTGAGGAGCCAGAGGGGCCAGGCAGTCTGGGCCCCGACCACAGGACGAAGAGCTCTGCAGAGCCAGGAATGGCGGCCTTGTCCAGGAGAAGCCATGCCACGTCCTGAGGCTCCAGGTGGGGGAGGCCAGAAGAGGGTTAGGGTGGGGGATGCCACCCTGCACAAGGCCTTTCCCTCCCCGGGGCCCGCAGGCGTTCAGCAGACCCAGCCGGCTGAGTCAGGGAGCTGGCTGGCTCCCAGAGTGTGGTTTCTCCCTTTCCCTCCAGCCGGGCTTTTTTTCCACCTTCACTAGGAGACAGTTTTGTGTATGCACAACAAAGGCCCGCTTTCCCTGGCTCCTCCGGGGCTGGACCAGGCGTGAGTCAGTTGGATCCCAGTGGGGCAGGAGGGCGCAGGGCAGCTCTCCATCAGCGCAGGCTGGCATGGGACCCTCACGGCACAGGGCCCTGCAACCCCAGGCTGGCACGTCTAGGAGGGAAGCTGGTTTTCAAAGTGGGGGCTCAAGGGGGCAGGAGCAGCCCATTCATCTGGGGCAGTGGGGGCCCCCAGGGCCCTCCCAGTGGAGCACGGTTTCACCCCCCCTCCCCCAAAGACAATGGACTGCCGGTGGGCCTTCCTGGAGGGCTGAATCAGAGTTTTGTGACTTGGCAAGTCGGGGGGAGGGGCGTCCTCCTCCTTCCCAACTGGGCCTTGAGAGGAGGACTTGGCCCTGGGGAGCTTCCGCCAGGCTCCCTTGCGGGAAAATGGCAACTCCGCTTGGGCAAGGACGGGGCTGTTGCGCAACCGGTTGAGCGGTTGAGCTGAGGGGTGGGTTGCTGGCAGAGGCCGCTAGACAAAACAAATCTTGGCATCTGGCTGGGGCGAGTCGGATCCTGGCACCGAGGAATTCCAGACGCCTCTCCAGCCCCGCTCAGAGGGAACGGCACGAGGAGGCAGGGATCCTTCCTCCGCAGGCTTTGCTTCATTCTCAAAACTTGCAGAATGTTCTGGACCTGTTCCCACTTCAGGCAGGGAAGAATGTGATCTTTGTAGGAGCCAAAGGATCTTTGGGAACTTCGCTAAAGACGGTTTCTCTTCAGGCTTCGACCTACTTAGCGCATTGCTGTGGGTTGCAGCGACCTGGAGTGACGCTGACTCCGAGACAGGCATGGCCTCGCCTGGGCTGAGCAGGCGGAGGGAGATTGCTCCAAATTGGCCTCTCTCCAGTTGAAGGATCGCTTGCTAGGACTACCCACCCCTCGGAGGCACAGGGGGGGGGGGGGCAGCCTGGTCTGCCTCGGTTCCCCAGGGGTCAGCTCAACATACCATCCCTGGACCAGGCCGGCGGCTAGGAAGAGGGGAGCCGTTGCCAGGTGGAACCCAGTGGAATGGCCCAGGCGTTCGAGGGAGGCTGCCTGCCGGCTGTGGCAGCTGTTTGTGCCCTCAGAGAGATTCCCTGAGCCTGTGCCCTCTCTTGCTTCTAGGCCCCTTCCCTTCCCTGCCACCTTCCCAGGGAGCGCTGGGCCGCTCTCTGCCCTGGAGTCCCACCTCCCCCTCCAGCTGTGAGGAGTGCCTAGCCTGGGGGTCATGGGGAGGGGGGCAAAGCTGGTGGTTTTACAGCTCTGCAGCCCAGGGCCCTTGGGGGAAAGTGCTTGGAGGGGCAGGAAAGCGCTGCAGAAGTTCTGGAATAATTCTGGGCAAAGTGATGAAGCAGCCTTCTCTGCAGGGCGCTCAGAAATGCCTGCAGGCAGGAATGTCCTCTTCCTGGTCGGTGGCTTCAGTTTGACCCCAGGGGCTCGGAATGACTCCCGTGCTGGTCGTCCCATCTGGGACTCCTGCTTGCTGCTCTTGGCCAGTCGGAGACCTTCTGGCAAGTAGCTCTGCCCATAGCGATGCTGTGGCTAGGAGGCCCCGATGAAGGTGGGGCACGGGTGGGTGGAGAGGCCAGCCGAGGATGGGTCTCGTGTTCCCCCTCAGTGCTGGGTTACAGAAGGCTGGTTTCTGGGCCACGTCTCACTGGGGACCCTCGGGAGCCCCTGAGGGCTTTTCACTGCATCTCTGCATTGGAATGAAGGCCTGTGCATTTTTTTCTGATTTTACTCCCTTAAACAGCCCAACGAGGAAGCAGCCCCCCTTTTCCTTGCTGATGACATCATCCACTGCTTCCCACCCACCCGTCTCTGAAGCCCCCAGCTGTTCCAGGCAGAAACCTTCCCAACCTCTGGCTGGGCTTCAGGTTTTGGAGGTGCTTCTCTTTAGCCCAGCAGGAGGGATGGTGGTGACATCCAAGAGAATGTCCAGAGACCCCAAATCACTGCGCTGAACTGAGTCTGGATGTGGGCAAAGGCAGGCGGGTCCCTGTGGCTGCAGAGAGCCTCTTTCCTAGCGGCCGTGGGGTCCACTGCCTCCCCCCAGTCCCTGCCTTACAGCTTGACCAGCCCTATGGGGGAGGCTTGGGGCCGTCCAGTGGAGGGAGAGGCTAGCATTCCCTCCAGCACTGGGGGCTGGGGGGGGATTGCCTCCCCTCCCCTCCTCCGAAGTGACCCTGGGATGGGCCTGTGTCTGGGAGGGTGTGCAGCCCACAGCACAGGCCACCCGTCGTGCTCTGAAGGCTGCCCTGCGGCCCATGGACCGAGCTGGGTCGATGCCCAAGTGGGCCTGTGGTGGCTGGTCTTGCAGGAGAGAGGCCCCAGGGGCGTCCAGTGGAGGGGCCGTGTGCCCTTCGACATACTTATTTTTCATCCTTAGCCTTGTCTTGGTAGCCATTCCCAAGTTTCACGGAAACCGTTGTGTGGATCTCGGAGGGCTTATTGGGGGGTAAGCAAGCCGTGAGCCGCCCAGAGGGATCCCATCTCAAGTAGCACCGTCCCGTGAGGGAGGGTTGGCACAGGCGGATGGCACCAGGGCAGATGCTCCCTTGGAAGGCTTTAGGCGCAGAGCAGCGGGAGGAGCCCAGGGCACCGGAGATGCTGCCCTTCTTCTGCAGCCGAAGCCGAGGGGACCCAAGACCCTTCCCACCAGCAGGGCCGGGAGTGGCCGGGGCGGGGGCTGCTGTCCAGGGGCCAGTTGAGGTCCAGGGGCGTCTGGCTCTGCCACCCTCTCCTGCAGGTGACTTGTACTCCCCCTCCCTCTCCATCAGGCTCTCCCTGGGCAGCCTGGAAATAAATCTCTCCTGGTGTAGAAGGAGGAATATAAATATCCCCGGAGTGATGTGATCTTTCCAGCTGCTATTAATAGGCCCCCAGAGGCTTAGCCGGCCCACGTGGCCACGGAGACTTAAAGAGACAGCCTCCCCCCTCCCCTCAGGGCTGGAGCACCTGCTAGCCAGAGACAGCTGCAGGTCAAGGGACGGGCCAGGGCCCCTCCCCACCTTGAGAGGGACCTGAGGAGGACCCTGAAAGTGGGGCTCCTAGGCAGGGCTGGAAAGGATCCAGAGCCCCTCCCCCCCCCCCAGGCCTTGAGAGTTGACCTCAATGCCCTGGGGGGAGGGGGCTTCTCCCCCATTCAGCCGTCCCTTTGCATTCGCTTGGCCTCTTTCGAATCGTTGGTTGCTCGCCTTTTCCCCAAAACGCTACCAGGGGCACCCGGGCCCATCAGCCCCTCTGCGGCACAGTGTCCGTTGTTACGTTACACTCTAGGTGTTGACCTCCATACAGAAGCGGGCAGGCTCCTCCGGTGTATCCTACATTTTTGTGAAAGGATGGTGGCAGGGCCGGTTCCTTCCGGTTCATTTCCAGTGATTCCCAAGGTGGAATTGGACAAATTGATACCTAAAATTCCTTTCCTCTTCAGTCCCAACCAGGAATGCCTGTTTATGTTTTGCTTTGTTTTTGGCCCCTTTTTGCTTCGAGTGTCCCCTCCAGCAGTTTGGAGAGCTGCCTCTGAAGGTCTGGAGGCCTCTTTGTTGCCTTGACCACGCAAAATGGATTTTGGATTGTAAGCAGATTTGGTCACCTTCGTGCTGAGCCCAAACTCCACTTAGGAAGACCTTGGTCCCAGCACTTCTCCGTGGAGCTTTTCGTCTTTGTCTGCTGGAAGAATTCTTGGTTGTTTCTCTTCTGTCTTTTCTCTTAACTCATGATGAAGTTCCTGTTTATCCCAGGGCGGCTGAAACGCCTTTTGAAAGCCTTGGCAGACTTGCCTCTGTCCCTTTCAAAGATGGACTTGGAAAAATTAATCAGATTTACTTCTGCAGGAGCCACGCTGATTCTTCAATCTGTCTGAACATGTTTAATCCTGCCTCCCCCTGACCCCCCCCCCGGTTTCCCCCCTAATTGGAGCAATCTGCATTGCCTCGGCCAGTTCTACAACATGGTTATCTTTGGATGAGAACATCTGGATATGGCAACTTTTGGAGTGGATCCCTTGCAGGGTTCAGCCAAACGTCTCCTCCTCTCAGGCAGCGCTGGGGCCTCCTTTCCTTATCTTGGCCAGGAAGGGGTGCCAAACAGAGGTGGATTGCTCTCGGATCGGGCGAACAAGTAGTGGCAACGGCGGGAGGCTCCGCTCCCTCACCCGGATGCTTCTGTGCAAGCGCAGAAATGTTGCGCACGAGCAAACTGGTAGAAAATAATGGAAACCCACCACTGGTGCCAAATTACAAACTCCCACAGGCAGCAGGGGAAAGTCTTGGGCCGGGAGGTTGAGGGCTTGTGGGGAGCGAGGATTGTGAGGTTTGCCGGAGGCCTCGGGGACACATTGGCACAAGGTGGGCGGTCCTGAGCAGGAGGTGCAGCATCTGCCGTGGCCTCTTCTCCCCCCCCCCCCCATGACGGTTTTTGTCTTACGCCCCTCTTTTCCCCCCTCTCCACCCAGGAGGCATTTGGCCCGACCGGAAGTGCCACGGGCGGAGGACCCAGAGACGAGGCGCTGCCTCCAGTGTCGCTGCCAGAAACCTCAGCCAGTCAAATGCACCCTGACAGTAAACTGGCCAACCATGGAAAGACAGGTAACAGCAGCGCCCACTCCTAGCCCCGGCCCCACCCTGTGAGCCCCCCTCCCATCGGCCACCTGGGCACTAAAGATGTGGGCGGGGCAGGGAGCCAGGACACCAATGTTGGCCAGCCCGCCGCAGGCCCTCTGGCCCTGAAAGCCAGCCAGGCTCCTGTTTCTGTCTTTGGGGCCTTGAAGGGCAAAGTCAGGCGGGAACGCAGTGTCTCCGTGGATTCGGGAGAGCGGCGGGAAGCAAGTGCCACCCCACTGGACAAGGAGCTGAAAGGTGAGGGTGCAGGGCCGGCAGGAGGCGCAGCAACAGACCCGCTTGCTCCATGGGTGGGGCGGGGTGGGCCGCCATCTCATCTTGCCCCCCAACTGTGCCAGCCTTTGGATGGAGGGCCTAGCGCAGCCTTTTGCTCGATAGGCGAGACGGTCCCTCGGAGCAAGAGGCGCTGCGTGCTGGAGAGGAAGCAGCCCTACAGCGGGGACGAGTGGTGCTCTGGGCCGGAGAGCGAGGATGACGACAAGTCCCTGGGCAGCAGCCACAGTGAGTGCCCACGGGCTCAGGCATGACACTGCAGCCGTCCCTCTGCTCCCCAAGGAGGCAGGGGCCCAACCTCCCAGGGCCCCTTCAGGGAGACGCAGCCAGGCCTTGGGAAAGCCCGTGCAACCGCCGCCTCCGGCTTCTCTCTGACCTTCTCAGGGCTGGCTGGTCAGCTGGCGCTTTCCAAGGAAACACCCCTCATTGCTGGGGGGAGCTGGTGGCCACCGGGGCCAGGGGCCAGCAGGCCTTTCCTTGGAGGGGGGCATGACTTGGGAAGGCGCTGATCTGCAGCGGTTGTTCAGCCTGCCATGGTTGTCTCTCACAGATTGCCACGTAGCCGAGTCGGCCATGAGCGGAAGTGCGCAGCTGGGCCCAGGATCCAACCCTCTGCCGGCCCTGAGCGAGAGCAACACACCTGGCGCCCCTCACAGCACAGCCCCCAGCCTGCGGTCAGACGCCGGAGGAAAGCAGGGCCTGCAGCTGGTCTATGTCTTCACCACACACCTGGCCAACGCGTAAGCAGCGGCTCCTCCGTGGGCATGGGGAGCATCTCCTTCCCCTTCCCCTCTGCCAGCCCCAAACCAGGGGGAGGTTTCCCCACAGCTGGGTCCCAGGCAAAGGGGGGCAGCCCTGACGGCTCTTTGGGTGTCTGCAGGGCTGCGGAGGCTGTCCTTCAGGGCCAGGCGGACTCCATTCTCGGCTACCATCAGCAACATGTGCCCCGTGCAAAGTTGGACCAGGTAAGAGCGGAGCTGGGGAAAGGCAGCCGGTTGTGCCGCTGGGGAGGCCAGACCAGCTGTCCTGAGCGGGAGACCTGTGGCCGGAGAAGGGGTGGTTGCCGGCCACAGGCTCGCACTCTCAGCGATGACCCTCTTTCTCCTTTTGCAGCCAGCCCCTCTCCCGAAGATGCCGGGTGCCGTTGAACCCCTGCCCCTCCACTTGTCTCCTGCCAGCACCCCTCAGGGACCGCCAGCCCTGCCCCCAAGCAGCCAGCCCCAGGGACAGCAGGCGGGAGGGCCCCCTCTGGGGCTTGGCCAAGGACCTCTCTCTTCCAGCAACGCCCTCCAGCCAGAGGGGGCCCCTGAGGAGGCTTGCCAGGACCTGACGCCCAACTCGGTGGGAAACGGCAGCAACAGCAGCAGCTCCGTGGCCCCCAGCAGCACCCACCCCAGCACCCCCACCACGCTCGGCTCCCTGCAGGCCAGCACTGCAGAGGGCTTGTTGGGGGAGGGGGCCAGCACGGGACCCCCCGCGGCAGGAAACGGGCCTCGCAACCCCCTCAACACCGAAGGCCTCTCCAAGGAGCAGCTGGAGCACCGGGAGCGCTCTCTGCAGACTCTGCGGGACATCGAGCGCCTGCTGCTGCGTGGCAATGAGGCTGAGCCCTTCCTCAAGGGTGGGCCAGGCCCTGGGGAAGGGGCCATCCTGCCCCCCCAGGCTGCAGCCCCACAGCCTCCCCAGGCTGCCCTCTCCGGGGCAGGGGTGAAGAAGTATGAGGAGCCGCTGCAGTCCATGATTTCGCAGACGCAGAGCCTGGGGGGCCCGGGCCTGGAGCAGGAGGGACCGTTGCCCCCGGGGGTGGACCTGAGCCAGCCAATGAACATGGTGCTGCAGCGCCTTGGCCAGGACAGCCTGACCCCTGAGCAGGTGGCCTGGCGCAAGCTGCAGGAGGAGTACTACGAGGAGAAGCGGCGTAAGGAGGAGCAAGCTGGATTGCATGGGGGACGGCCGCTGCAGGAAGTGATGCTGGCCCAGCCCCTGGGAGGCGTGATGCTTCGAGGGCCCCCGCCACCCTACCACAGCCGGCCCGGAGAGCAGTGGTTGCTGCGGGGGCCACCCCTGGACATTCAGGAGCAGCTGCGGCCCACCTTCCCTGGCCCCCGCGGCTTCCCGGGCGGCCATGTCCAGAGGGGCTTTGCCACCATGCCCCTGGAGTCCCTTGGCCCAGTCGGCGGTGGGCCCCGCCCTATACAGCCCAGCCTACCGTGGGGCGAAGACCTGCCCCTCAGGGGTCCGGGACACTTCACGCCTGGGGGCCTCTCGTACCCCCCAGTGCAGGGCGAGGCCGAGCGCTTCCTGCCATCCCGCGCCCGCGAGGACCTGCTGCGTCACCCCCTGCTGGAGAAGCGGCCGGGGTCTCTGGGCCTGGAGATGGAGCGCGTCCTGCCGACCCACCGGCAGGTGGAGCCTGGCCTGTTTGCCGGGGAAGGCCTGGGCTTGGAGTTCGGGGGGGGGCGGGCGCTGATGAGCCCCCCACCCCCGCTGCAGGAGGTGGAGCCTAGCGCCTTGGCCACACCCACCAACTTGAACATGAATGTCAACATGAACATGAACCTGAGTTTGCAGATGACCCCCCAGCAGCAGCAGCAGCAGCAGATGCTGCTGACCCAGAAGGCCCGGGGGGCGGAACTGATGGCCCCTGAGGAAATGGCCAGGGGACGCGCCCCAAACGGCACCGGGGCCCTGATGGGGGGCCCCCCGAAGATGCTGATGGGCTCGCCCTTCCCAGGCCAGGGGCAGCAGCAGCCGCAGGGCTTCCCCGGGCAGGGCCCCTACCCCCCCGTGCCGCAAGAGATGGGCAGCACGCCTGATATGTTTGGCCCAGAGCAGGGCGGCATGGCCGGCACCCCGCGGCTCAGCCACGTCCCCCTGCCGCCCAGCACCAGTGCCTCGGCCACCAACATGCACGCAGCTCCCATCCGGGGCTTAGGCCGCCGCCCCTCGGACCTGGCCCTCAACATGGGGTCGATGAACTCACCCAGCGTGGGCCGCCTGAAGTCTCCCACCCTCGGCCAAGCACATTCCCCCCTGGGCACGTCCCCTTCGGCCAACCTCAAGTCGCCTCAGACGCCTTCTGCCCTGGTCAGCCTGCCAGCTGCCAGCAGTGCCCCCCTCAAGTCCCCGCAGGTGCTGGGCTCCGTGCTCAACGTCCGCTCCCCAACTAGTTCGCCCGGCCATCTCAAATCGCCCTCCATGGCCGTTTCTTCCCCAGGATGGGCACCCTCCCCCAAGGCCAGCCTCGCCAGCCCAGGCAAGCCAGCCCTCGGAATGGGCAACTCCGCCCCCTTGGGCCACCTGGAGCAAGGTAAGGGCAGAGCTCTGCCGGGGCTGGGCCGTCCTGGGAAGGGAGACTTTCTGGAGTCCCTTCCATTGGCTTCCTCTGTGCAGGGAGAGGAGGGAGCTGCCTCTCTCCCGCCTGGGGTCCCGCCTGGCCAGCTCAGCTCGGTCCTTTTGGGTTTTCATGGATTTTGAGGAAAGCGCCAGAGAGGCCGCTAGGGATCCATGGGCAGCAGGGAGGCCTCTTCCTCTGAGCAGCCCCCTTTCTGGGCTTCCACCCGGCTCCTGATTGGCCCCATTGCAAAGGGTGGGCAGGGCCCAAAGGGCCAGCGGTTCCTCTTGCTTGCAGTTGGATGAAACACGTCCATTGTGGGGACTGCCAGGCTCTAGTCCCCCAAAGAGGCCCTGGGGCGTCAGGGTGCCCGGAGGTCCCCCGCTGGCCTAAGGCTGCTTATTGCTGTTGTTTGCAACCAGGCTGCCTCGTGCTTCTGAAGGGCACACGCATTCCTCTGCTCACTGGGGGGGCGGGGGTGTGTGCCATATTTTCCTTTTAGCTCTGTAATGCCAAAAGCATCCCACCTCTCCCCCCAACTCATCTAGCAGACCCCTTTTCCTGAGAGATGCTCCTGTAGGAAAGTTCGAGGTATCCTTGGGGTCTCGGTCAGCCTTGGCCTCGACTGGGATACCTGTGGGGATGATTGGCTGCCTTGGGGGTGGGGTGGGGTTCCATGGGAGAGAGCCTGTGAGCACCCCGAAGGCCCCTCCCCCCAAACACACAGGGCGTCTCCTAGCATCAGTTTGGGGAGGGGCTGAGAGCGGCTGCCCCTCCCAGGTGCCTCTGCCTACGTCAGCTCCGAGGGTTGCCTGCCGTTGCTTTGACGTGGTCTGAAGACGCTTCTGTCTCTCTCTTGCAGGCGCTGTGCCCTCTGGGTCTCGGAGCAGCTCCTCTGCCCCGCCTGGCAACACCTCTGGCCCCCTGAACCCCAACCTGCCTTTTCCTTCCTCTCCAGATACACCCCCATCCCAGAACCCTTTGTCCCTCATGATGTCCCAGATGTCCAAATACGCCATGCCCAGCTCCACGCCGCTCTACCACAACGCCATCAAGACCATCGCCACCTCCGATGACGAGCTGCTCCCAGACCGGCCCCTGCTGCCACCTGGGGCTCTGCCTGGTAAGCGTTAGGGTGGGCGGGGGTGGGTGGGTGGTTTCGGGCAGGCTTCCAGGGGCCGCCTCTGGGTCCCATGACAGGAACGTCGAGTTGGGGCACACTTGCAATGTGTCCCTTCCATTTTCCCTTGCAGGCATGGGTGGAAACCAGCCCAATCCAATGCATGTGAACTCTGTGGGGCCGGCCCCTGTGCCCAGCCCTATGGGCCTGAACCTCACTGGACAGCAGCTGCTCTCCCAGGAAGTGGCAGCCGCCCCGATGTCTTCTCCCAGCCCCCTGGGGAGCGGCCTCCCCATGCACAGCGGCGCTCCTGTGCAGAACCCGATGATGCCCCCCGGCCCCCCAGATGCCCTGGGCCAGCCGTGCGGCCCTTCTGGCCAGCTGGTATTCGCACCACGTCTGCAGCAGCCCCCCACCAATGGGGGCGGCATTCCAATGGCCCCAGGAGGGGTGGCCGGACCCGGGTTGCAGCAGCCGCCTCCCCCACAGCAACACCACTACCCGCCTGGCTTGGGAGTCCCTCCGGAGGAGCTGCCCCCTCAGCATCGCCTGGCCGGGCGGCTGCCGGAGCCCTACCCATCTGTGCTTCCGGGAGTGGCCTCTGTGCTGAGCGACCCGGAGCTGAGCGACGTGATCCGGCCCACCCCAACGGGCATTCCCGAGTTCGACCTCTCCCGCATCATCCCTTCGGAGAAGCCCAGCAGCACGCTGCAGTACTTCCCCAAGGGGGAGGGCCAGGGGGTCAAGGCCCTGCCCCCCTCCAACCTGCACCTGGCGAGCCTGCAGAACATGATGGTGGAACAGGGCCAGGTCCGGCCCGGCCCACAAACGATGCCGCGTGGAATGGCCCTGTGCCACCCGGGACAGATGCCCGTGCTGGGCAGGACAGGCCTGCCCCCCCAGCAGAGCCTGGTGGGCAACAGCCTGCCCCAAGGGTTGGTGCTGCCCCAGCAGAGCCTCCTAGCCCAGCAGAACTTCCTGCTCATGCAGGCCAAGCAGCGCAGCATTTCCGTCTCCGGAGAGATGTATGGGCAGCCGGCGGGGCACCTGATCTCCCCCCAGGGCTCCCTTATGGGCCCCCCGTCCCAGCAGAACCTCATGGTCTCCATGCGCCAGCGCAGCGTCTCCTTGGACGGCCAGATGAGCTACGGCCCTGGAGCCGGCAGCATGGCCAACCTGCCCTTCTAAGGCACCTCCTTTGCTTGACTTCTGGAAGGAGGAATGGGGAGGCGTCAGTGGGTCTTGGGGGAGCAACGGCCACCCAGCCTTCTCTGGGCCGGAGTAGACAGAGGAAAAGATAGCAGCCCTCCTCCACCAGTTGCCCTGGCGCCAGGTGGAAGTCCCACCCAGCAGCTGCAGAGCGGAGTCTGCGCAGAAGCTGCCCCCAGGACACTCCAGGCTGGTGCTGGGAGAGGGCCTGCGGTGACGTTTGCACCCCCACCCCACCCCTTAGCTCTCCTTACAGGATGTTGGCCCCAAAGAAACGCCACGAGAGGTGGGTGGGCCCTTTCCCCCGTGCCGTGGAGGGATCGTGGCCAGTGCAGGAAACGGGGGGGGGGGGCATTGCCCCTTCAGTGGCCTTCTGTGTGTGCTTGTTTTCCCATGGGGGTCCAGACGGGGTGAGCTCTTCCCTTTGCTTCCATGCCTCCTGGCGCTTTCTGCCCGGCCCCTTGCTGGAGAATGGCCATTGGGTGGCTCCTTGGCCCACTTCCGCTCCCTGGGCTTGTGGTGGAATAACCCGAGGAGGAGAGGAGGTTTGGGGATCAAAGGGTGAAAAAAGATGGCTTCCATTGGGCCGCAGTTGCCCACAAGGAACAAAGCGAGCGGCTGCCCTCTATCCCTGCCAGGGACCGCGTGGGGCTCGCAAGGAGACGGGCGCGAGAGGGCAGGCCCCGTAGCCCCCCTTGGGAAAGGCTCGGCTGCCCCTCGTGTGTGTGTGTGTGGGGTGTGTGTGTCATTCCCTGCCTCTAACTTTGTCTAGAACAAGGCAGTGGGCGGAGCCGGTCAGGAGGCCCTTCCCCTCGGCCTGCCCAGGGGGCTCATGGGGGGGGCTGGGTCTCGCAGGCCCCTCCCGGCAGATGCACGTGGCCTCTGCACTTTTAAACTCAGCTTTGGCAGTGAAGATCAGAAGAGGGAGGTGGGGCGGAAGGGGCTGCAGAGAGCCTGATGGGGCGATCGGACACCAGAATTAGAAGCCCCGAGCAGCAAGGAGGAGAGGCTGGTCTCCCAGGGTCTCTCGGGCCATCCCAGCGAAGGCCCGGCCAGGAGTTCCACCACAACAGCCCCCACCCCACCCCAAACGCCGCAGAAGGGGCTTCCAGTGACCCACCATCATGTTCATCCCCGCTTGGAGCATTCCTGGGCTCTCCCCCCCCTCCCCCTCCAGCTCTGCCTTGTGCTGTGAACGTGGTCCAGTCTCGTGTCTCCTGCCTCCCTTCCTGTTTCCCTCCCCAGCTTGAGTCGCCCCCCCTCCCCACCCCTGCTTCCTCTGCCATCAGTCAGGAGGAGGTGCTGCCATCAGGGCGACCCAGAGCCCCTGCGGCTGACTGGGGGGGGGGGGGGGGGACGGACACTGGATGCTCCATGCCATCTCCTGCCAGCCATGCATTTTGTACCAGTCTATAAATAAAAATATATAAATAAATATAAATATAAATATATAAATACAATATGTGAAGACATCTTAACGGTTTTTATTTTGAAATGATTTCTAGGCTTGTTTTGGGGTATCTGTGCTGCCTGTAACGTATTGATTGACCTGTTTTATAGGTGCCTTTTTATTAAAAAAAAACCAAAACTTCTGCCAGGAGCTTTCTGTGGTGTCTTCATCTCTCCCGGTGCAGGGATTGGCACTGGCCAACCGGGCAGAAGCCTCGCCGTCCCCAAGATAAGAGACAGGCACCCTAACCCTCCATGACCGTCAGGTTGCCTGAGGGACCCTCTTCCCGGGCTCTTTTAGGACGTTCTGTACGTTGAAGGGTTTTGTTGGGCGCTGTGTCGGAGGGGCGTCTTAGAGGTCAATGCTTTCGGTTTTAGAAAGATAGAGAATAGTTGTAGCTCAGGGTTGCAATGAGGGGCCCTTGGTGCTGTCCGAGCCAGGCTCTGTCCTTGAAGACGTTTCAGGTGGCCCTGAGAAGCCAGCGGGCACACCTGATGTCCCCAGGCCCTGTGCCCCCCCATAGCCCTCTGCTGGGGGTTGGGGGAGGGGCTGCTTCCTCTGCTGGGCTTCTGCTTGCCAGAAGGAAGAGGCCTTCTCCTCTGCCCTCAGGGGTGGGGAGGCCGGGAGGGCACCTGTGCTGGGATCCCCTCTGCTGCGGGTTACTTGGTGGGAAGGCGTTCCCCTCCCGCCCCATGACCCAAGGCAAAATTGCAGAGGGGACACAGTGCCAGTGCCGGGGCAGCCACACAGCAAGTCCCACGTGGGGCCTGGAGGCTGGTCAGATCAAGAGAGGCAGCCAGCTCACCTGCGAGCAGAGCAAAGGGGCCTCTGCCGGCTGCTGTAAGATGGAGCAGAGACCGACACCTCTTTGAGTGGTAGAAGCCAGGAAGCAGACCCAACAGCCCGGGGGATCCCACTCTGCCATACGGGCATGGCCTCCAAGGCTGCCTCGGAGCTCACGGCAACCCTGGATCTGACTCGGATCCGACACAACCTGGAGGTCCCCACCGGCCCCTACGTTGCTGTCAGGACAATGAGGACTTCATTTGGGTGGATGACCCTTGACCCAGACCTCCCTCCCTCCCTCCCCCCTTTCTTGGGCCAACTGCAGGAGAAGCGGGAAAGGCTCACAATGTCTTTATTTCAAGCAAAGGAAAGTACAAGGAAGGTTTACAATCTATTTCACACATTCTCCACAGGAAATATTTGCAGCAAAAATACAGAATTACTGGGAATTTTGTTAAAGAAGCCTGGGATTTTAGAGGTTGGTGAAAACTGCCGTGACCATGGCAAAGCCAAACCTGCGAACGGGCCCTAGAGGGTGCAGCTCTGGGAGGGGCCCTCGGGGAGACCCCGGTTGCAAGGGAAAGGGGCTTCTGGAGAGAGCAGTTGCAGGCTCGGCTGCCCCTGGGGACGAGGCAGAGGCCACAGGAGGTTTGAGGAGACATGGGAGGCTGGGTTTCTTTTGGGGAAAGGAGGAGTTCCTTGCCTCACACACCAGAGACAGGCAAGCTGGTAATGGGACAGCCTGCCCAGAAAGAACAAGGGCAAGGACCTGTGCCAGGGCCCAGGCTGTGGGATTCCCCCCTCGACTCCAAGATGCCTGGGTTGACTGTGATGTCAGCACTGACCATGGCAAGGGTCTCCTGGGGCAAGTCCTACCCTTGGACATTGCTTTAAAGAGGCTGCCATATTCCTCTGGACCCCCCCCCCCTCGGGTTGCTTAAAAAGGACTGTGCTGAGGACTGGAAAGCCCAAATCATGCCCTGCAGCTGGAGCTCCCCTCTCCGCTTCCAGTTGCATTGGGTGGGGAGAGGGGGATGCCTGGGATCTCTGTAGGGAGACAATGAGGACTCAGCCCTGCTCTCGAGTAAACCTGATCTGTGTGTGAGCAGCGCACTCTGAACCAGGACAAGCAAAGGCCGGGGGTAGCAGCCAAGCCACCCGTAGTTTCCTGGGAAACAGCATCTAAGCGATTAGAGAAGGTATGTGGGACTTAGACTCTGCTTTGGGCCCAAGTCGGGTCCGAGCCTTCCTCCTGACACTCTGGGCCGTTTGGATCCTTGTGAGAAGTGAACCGATCGGGCAGACTGGAAAACGTGGCATTTCCAGAGTAGGAGGACGGCCCGTGCCGAACACTGGAGATGTTGGTCTCCGTGCTGCTCTCAATTCTGCAGGGCCCCAGAATCTCCTGCAGGGCCCCCTGACTCAGACAGCCCACATCGTGCAGGATTCGACAAAAGTCATGGCGGAACCGGATGCCCACGAAGGCGTAGAGGATGGGATTCAGGCAGCAGTGGCTGTAGGCAAGCACCTCGCTCACAACAATGGCACTGCTCAGCCCCTGGTCAACCATGCAGGACTTCCCTGTGACCTCCAGCTTGGCAAGGGTGTCCCAGAAAATGACCACGTTGTAAGGGGTCCAGCAGAGCAGGAAGACGCTCGTGACCGCAATGGCCACCTTCACGGCCTTTTGCCGCTGCAGCCGCTGGGACTGGCAGAGGAGCCTCACGATGGCTGTGTAGCAATAGCACATGACCCCCAAGGGCAGGAAGAAGCCCACCAGGTGGTAGAGGAAGCGTTCGGCCAGCCAGGAGTTGATGCCGTGCGTGCCATACTCCCTGAAGTGGCAGACGCTCAGGTTGTGGCTTTGGATCCAGACCTCTGTGAAGAGCAAGTCAGGCACGGTCAGCAGAAAGGAGAGCAGCCAGATGCCCAGGCAGGTCAGGTGGATGGCGAGGCCACGTTGCCTCTGGAAGGTCTGCAGGGCGCAGACCACAGCCAGGTAGCGGTCCACGCTGATGCAGCTGAGAAGCAGGCTGCTGGCGTAGAAGCTCATCCGGTTGGTGGCGCTCAGCAGCTTGCAGAGGAAGAGGCCGAAGACCCAGCCTGCCAGGCTCTCCACCACGCCGAAGGGGAAGGTGAGCAGGAGCAGCAGATTGGCGAGGGCAAAGTGGAGGAGGAAGAGCTCTGTGGAAGTACGGGAGCGTCTGTAGCGCCACAGGATGACCACCACCAGGAGGTTGCCCAGGCCTCCAAGCAGGAAGATCAGCAGGTGGACGAAGGGCACCAGGACGCTCTGGAAGGTCTCCCTGGAGCTGCCTTCCGCCTGAGGACACAGATATTCATCGTAGGAGTAGTTCCCTTCGCTGTCGGTGAGGTTGTAGTCGAAGGTCTGGGAAGAGAGCAACCGGGAAAGGGGATTTATGGGCAGGGGCTTCTGTGTGCTGTCCCTTGCAGAGAGGGGCTATTCAGACCCCACGATCCCCCCCATCCTCGCCTCCTCCAATGGTGGGGACAACGATGCTATGGGCACTGGACAAACCGGGAGGATCAAGAAACAACTGCCGATTGAAATCTGGGCAGCCTTTCGCTCTTGTCCCTCAAGAAAGTTAAGCACAGCTTCTTCATGGCGAGGGACCTGGCTACCTGCAAGCCCGCCTCCTGCTACCAAATACCTCCCACCGTCCAGAGGGCCTCCTCAGGGTGCCGTCGGCTAAACAATGCCAGCTGGCGACCCCCAGAGAAGGGGAGAGCCTTCTCTGTGGCAGCTCCCGCCCTCTGGAATGACCTGCCCCCTGGCTAAGGACAATCTCGGACCTACATCTCTTTCGTCGGGCCCTGAAGACACACCTATTTTGGGCTGCCGGGCTATCATAATTTTAACGGGATTTTTAATAGTGATTTTAGTTTGGGATTTTAAATATCGGCCAATTATTTAATATTTCTTTTTAACACTGTTTTTTAAATTCTGTATTATCATTTTTATTCTGGCTGTACACCGCCCTGAGTCCCGAAAGGGAGAAGGGCGGTATAGAAATCAAATAAAAGTATAAAGTATAACGTTCATGTCTGAAGCATCCAAGGAGCGAGTTGCTTCATTCCAGCCCCAGGGGCTGCTATTGTCTACATGCTGAGCTAGCGGAACAGGAGAGAACAGTCCGGGGCCTGAGAGATGAATCACCACAGCGGGCACTGCCCCCAAGTGCCCTGGCCCCACAAGGGAGTCTGTGCCACACAACCAACAAGAGGGCAATAGGCATCAACCCCCACTGACTGCGGGAGCAAACAGATGGAGGCTTTGCTCACTGGAACAACCCACAGCTGGCCAGCAGGAAAACCAGCGGAGCCCGGAAGGGTCTTCCTATCTTGGAGAGAAGTGGATTTAAGGGGGGGTTTCCCCTGAAGGGGGACCCTCGACTGATAACCCAGCACTCTTAATATTTTGGATTTTCTCTTCTCTTTTGGGAGGGGGAGCGTCATTTTCACAAATCAGTTAAACTTACTTTAACTTCTAGTCAATTTCAGAAGCTCAATTTCATTTTTCCAACTTAGCTTTTGCCTTTTGGAGGGGTTTTTAATAGTGTTCAAAGCTGCTGCTTCAAAAGGTGAAGAGGAAGCAGATGTTGAAATTGAAGGGGGGAGGTATTCATTGCACTCCTTCCTTAAAGCTGTGCAGTTTTAATTGTTTAATTAACTTTGAATTTAAAAATGGAGTTTGCAATCTCAGAGAACTGAAGGCTACCTATGCTTCTGCTCAGGAGCCAGTCCTGTGGGGAGAGAAGCATGAACTGGAAACACAAGCGAGGCAGGAAGCAAGTGGGGGGGGGGTCTTTATCCTTTTCACTCCCCACATGCTGAAAGTCCCCACAGTCACACAGCAATGCAGATACGTTGATTACGCCTTAACCTCAACATGGTTGAGATCCTCTATAAAATTCCAGATTAATCCAAAGAGCTCAATTTTCAAAGTAGTTTCAACTAACAACTTTATCCAAATGTTGCAAAGAGAAGCAATCTAAGGTGCTTTTGACCAGGTGACCATGAGGATTCCTTGGCCAGAAGATGAACTGGGTGAGGGGACAGAAAAAAAGGCCAGGCGGTTCTTCTCCAATCACCTGCCAAGGTGCCCAACCCTGCAGAGCTGCTGCTTTGAGTTGTGCCCGGACAGTGTGGTTGCAGCAGGGTGGGGGCCCCCATCAGCCCTGGGTGAGGGGACAGAGGAAGAGGAAAAAAGGGAAGTCGGCTCTCGTCCTTTCTCCCCTAGAGGACTGATGGGTTCTGGTGACTGGCCCCAGCGGAAATCTCACAGGCCCTGCAGGCAGCTGCTTCCGCTTCTATCAAAGCCCATCATTCTGTTGCAGAGGGGCTGCGATCCCTCTGTTCCCTTGACCTCTCCACTTTAGGGGATCCCCTAGGCTTCTTCCAAGCACGCCCCTCCCATCGCAATCTTGGAGGGTCCAGCTCTTGCCCCTTCTCTCTGTGAGGGCTTTGGAAAACCAGCCAGTGAAAAAAGGAGGAATAAGCAGTCACTTCCTTCTGAACATGCCCCCTTGAGGGTTTTCTCTAACAGGCCCCCAGAGGCCGAGGCCACCTCAGAAGACAAGGGGCTCAAAAACAAGAAGACCAGGCTGAGGAGTTGCGGAGAAGAATCTGCAGCTCTCCCTTGGCCCTGTGGCTGGCATCTGGCTGCCTCAGCACTTGCACCCAGCCTTCTCCAGCTGCAGAAGGAGACCCGTGCAGGTGCTGAGCCTTTAGCAGCAGCAAGGGGCTTCCAGCCAAGGAAGCCGTCAGCCCCCTTTCCCCAAGGACAAGGCTTTGGGAGGAGGTGAAAGCGCCCTGCAGGGCTAGGGGCTCTCCTGCCCAAAGGATAAAAGCCCAAGTCCTGGCTGAAGACCTCGCAGTGGAGACCCAATCGCCCTCCCAGAGGAATGCAGCCCAGGGGCCACAAAGCAGCCCTCCAGCACCCTCCAGAGGGACTCCCCCTCCTTCAGGGCAAGTGGTCTCTCTGGGACGAGGCTTCCACCCAGTGGGCCACCTCTGCCCTGTTCTTTGTCAGAGCTGTTGGCAACACTCACCCAGTTCATGACATTCTCCAGGGTGACCCTAAACTCAGCCATGACTTAGGAAGAAACACGCGGGGGCCCAGCCTGTGGTCGGTTCAGCAGGGAAATGATGAAGGGGGGAAGGGCCAAAGGAGAGAAGCAGCCTCCTGATTTGCAAGCCAAATGAAGTTTCAAGATTCTTAGTACATCAAACCACTTTTTAAGAAGTTCCCATCCTCTGTCGGAGTCGAAGGCGACTCAACCCAACTCAATCAAGTTTGTGATGGGCCGCCGAGACACCTGGATAGTCAGGTCTCCTTTGCACCTTTACTTACCCTGCCCCTCTCCTTTACACCAGAGGGGGCAACGCTCATTTCCAGATTTCTTAACGTTGCGCCTATGGACTTGCATAACGGGAAGGAGGCTCCCGGGAAACGGGCAGCGCCTGAATGGGCGTTTGGCTCCTAACTGGGAAGGAAGCTTAGCCGGGCATCTCCTTCCTCCCAGCTCGCAAAAGAGCCGCACGGGGGAAGACACTAAAGCGCCAGATCCCCCGGACCCTCCCATGGTCCCGCAGGGGCTCCGCTTCCAGAGCTTCTCCCAGGGCAACGGCAGGATCCCTCCCCCACCCCGCCGTCCGCGGCTCAAGCCTCCCTGGGGAGACCCCGAGCAGGACGGACTCCCTCCCTCCCTCCCTCCCTCCCTCCCTGGGCCACAACAAGACACCCAAGCGGGGGGGGGAGGGGGGAGGCAGCGCCCGAAGAGCTGGGACGTCGCAGAGCCCCCCCCCCCCCTCCGGCCTCAGCTGAGGCGATGGAGCCGGGCAGGGTCGGGAGGGGCGCCGGGAGGGGCCGCCCAGACGCCCCGGGGAGGGAGGGAGGGAGGGGGGCGGGTCCTAGGCGTCGCGGGGCGCCTGCGCGGACGGGCGGTGGGTGTGGCTCGAGGGGGCGGGAGGAGGGCGCGCGCGCCAGGACGGAAGGAAGGAGGAAGGGAAGGGCCGCCATCTTGTTGTCGCGTCGCCGCCGCCGCCGCCACCATAGTCCGAGCGGAGCCACGGCCGACGGGCTGCGAGACGGGCCGACCCGGAGCGAGAAGTGAGCGCGACCGCCAGGCAGGCAGGTAGGCGGGCGGGCCGCGGGCGGGCGGCGCTCGTGTGGCTGCCCTGGGCCGAGCGGCCGCCGGTGGAGAGCGGCGCTGCGGACCCGGCCTCCGCGGAGGCCGGGCCTTTCCGGCGCGGCGAGGCCCGGGACCGAGGCCCTGTCTGCCCGTCCGGCTGAGGCTCCGCGGGGCCGGGGGCGGCCGTATACGCCGACGCTCGACTCCGGAGCAAGGCCTCCCGCGCGTCCTCCGGGCGGCCTGGGCCGCCTCCCAGCGCTCGGCCCGGGTTACCGCCGCCGGCGCCGGCCGGGCCTGAGACAAAGGCGGGGAAGGGCCTTCCTTGGAGGGCTGCTTTAACCGGGGGCCTTGAATCCGGGCCTCGGGCGCTCGGCCCAGGTTTGGCAGGCCGGGGTTGGGGGAGGGGGCGGTTTCGAGACGTCCCTCCGCGGCGTCTCTTGGCGGGGAAGTTTCGCCAACCTCCGTCCCTTGAATGGCGCAGGAGGAAAGCTGCGGTTGGGGGCGTCTTGCACACGGTATGTTCTCCCCCCCACCCCCAAAAGGCGCCCGCAAGGCCGCCCTGGGGAGGGGAGCGGGGTGCGGGCCTGGGGTCGCCGGCCTTTGAGATTATTCGCCCAAACTTACTTGGGAATGGATGCAGCAAGCAACTGCAGGTACTAACGGCTTTGTCTGCCTTCTTTTCAGATTGAAGTGAGTAGATTGGACGGAACTCAAGCGTGTTAGAAGACTTTTGAAGAAGTTGTTCCACAGTGCATCAGCGCAAGTGACTGGTTTATCTTGAGTGACTTTACAGGTGCTTGCCTGTGTTGCAATAAGAGACTCATATATTGAGCAGGACCTAATTTATCTCTTCATCTTGGAGAGTCTAATAAACTATTACACTTTCCGTACTCGCAACTGTTTGGAAGTTGAAAGACATTTAAAAGGCAAACATGAGTACGGCCAGAACAGAGAACCCTGTTATAATGGGTCTCTCCAGTCAAAATGGACAGCTGAGGGGCCCAGTAAAACCTGGTGGTGGTCCAGGAAGCGGGGGGACACAGGCTCAGCAACAGATAAACCAGCTGAAACATCCCAACACAATCAACAATGGCACTCAGCAGCAAGCACAGAGCATGGCCTCCACTATCAAGTGAGTACTTGTCTAGATCGTTGGTAGTCATCTTGTGAGACACCCAGAATCTCCTCGGAGTTTTGGCTTCTGGATGGAGTGTGAACTCTTTCCTTCTTGTACCCGTTTTACCAACTTCAGCAATATTTGATGCTATTTCTGAATTGCATTTGTCCCACATTTGTCATACTTTACTTGTTCATACTTTGCTTCCTATTGTTGCTACATAGTGCTGTCAGTTACATAGGGTGACTATATATTTTTTTTTTAATACAGCTTCCCACAACCTGCACACAGTTTAATTTAGCATGGGATCAAGCAAAGGGTAACGGTATTCAGCTGTTAGGAGACCCCAAAGAAAGGCTGCCTGCTGAGCAACTTGGAGGTTCCTACCTCTGCTGGATTTCTATGAGTGGGAACCTCCACAACTGCAGACACCCCATCCCCTCATTGCAATAGAGGTCCCAGATACCTCTCTTAACTGGAAGCCCAGTACAGATTTTTCAGCTGCACCCAGCTGAATGGAGAAGCACATTTGCTTATTTATTAAATGTATATGTTACCAATCTTACTATTGAAGGAACTTGGGCAGCATACTAGGAAAAAGACTCCAGTGATTTGGGATAGGTGCTTTAGGAAGCACTAAAGGAAGGTACCAGCACCTTGGATTCAACTCAGCCCTAAGCCTTTAGGCTATCACTAGAACTGTTTTATTTTTATCAGAACTGATATTGAGTATCCTTGGCTAAAAGCAGGGGTCAGATTGCTTCCTGATTAGGGATCGATTAAAGTAGAGAATCAACATATAATAGACAATCCTGTATATTTGGGAGGTTTTCTTACTAATAGCAAGTTTATGAGTACCATTGCTGTAGCAATGGAAATGGAAGTGGTGAATCATGTAATTGCTTCAGAAGAGTTCAAAAGAGCTACCCAGCCTAAAACAGGTAATGTTTGGGTCATATTGACGTGAATAACTCTGGGATATCTTTTCTGGAGAATTCTTTTTAACAGAACATTTCTTTGTAGCAGTTTGCCTTGATACTCTATTCTCTGCTCATTTAAACCAAACACTCCAACCTGCCTGGTTTGATAAGAGTACAGTGGGATGACCTGTTGTTTCACAAAGAACAAAATAGGGAGCCTGGGACTTCCCAGGGAAAATAACCGTCTTCCAGCTTAGGGTAACTGCTCTGCAGGTAGTGGCAGACAGTGTAGAACAGTGCCTTCTGCTGCAACTGAATTCGGCTCTAAAGAGCGCTGGAAGCATCACCCACCATGGTCGTCTCGTATGCATCCTGAAAGTCAACACTTCTTGTATTCCAAGACCACCACAGGTCTTCAGCCCTGGCACATTCTGGACTACCTATAGCTTGCTCAGCATTGGGAAAGCAACTTCAATTATGGTCTGTTGCATTTTTCACATTGCAGTGAGGAGTTGAAGAACGTTTCTTCTGGGCTTTTAACACACTGGTGTAGTGGCTAAGGTCCTCTAGAGCACTGGTACAAATACACGTTGAACAATGGAAGCTGTTGAGTTAAGTCCAGCCATATGTTATCAATCTTGTGTATCTTACTAAAACAAAGGTGGCTGTTTTGAAATATAGAGAAAAAGATACATAACTCTGACTGAACTTAAAAAGTTATTCAGTAGTATATGACATGTTAACACTTGATACACTGACCTAAAATAGCCTTTTCTTCCTGTGTCATGAAGAGTTTGTACGTCAGATTCAAGGTGGATTAAAAGGGCTGTTTATTTTTGTATTTTCAAACCTGGGGGTGAATGTATCACATGCGATTTAAAGATCTGGTTAGACCAAAATCAGGTCCAGTAGCTAATACAGTTTTCTCACTTCAGACCTGGCGATGACTGGAAGAAGACATTAAAGCTCCCTCCAAAAGACCTGAGAATCAAAACGTCGGTAAGTGCCTTCTAAAATTTTAAATCTGGGAAAGGAAGTGGTGTTCATGCTTAGCAGCAGATGTTCATTTCATTGAGGTGTAAGGTTTCAAACTGATTAAATCACATTGTCTTACAGAATTCACACTGAGATAGGTTGCCTACTTTGCTGATTGCTATCTATTTGCTATCTCTGAAATTATACCATCTCAAAATGCCTCTTGCAAGCAATGGCTGTCTGCTATAGATGATGCAGCTATACAAATAACCATCTTAAACTAACTGGCGAAACTAAAAGAAAAACCTACATATTCCCCTCCTACACCACCACCACCCACATCCCAGTTCTGAATAAAATGCAGCAGCAATGGGCATAGAGTGCAACTTACCTTGAATTTAATGCTACCCCACCCCTACCATCATTTACCCCCACCCCCACATACCTTTTATCATGTAGACATATATTTTAGATAATAACACCAAAGCCTTGCCCAGCCCAGTTTCTCTGCTTCTCGCTCCCTTTGCTTTCTAGAACTTCGTCAGCCCCCCCCCCCCCCGGGAACCCACATCAGAGCACCCACCCTGCTGCTGTGCTTAGCCTCAGAATGCCCTTTGCATTGAGATTGACATCCCATGATTCTGCTTTGCTTCTCCAGGATGTGACGTCAACAAAAGGAAATGAATTTGAAGATTATTGTTTGAAGCGGGAGTTGCTGATGGGAATTTTTGAAATGGGCTGGGAGAAGCCATCTCCTATTCAGGTTAGTCACCTATAGGGTAGGTTGAGCAAGTTTAGTAAATTATGATAAGATGCTTATTAATGAATAGAAACATACCTTTTATAAATAATGGGGGAAATGATAGGCTTTGGGTTTCCATCCAACAGGATGTTGTGTCGTGTGCTATTGGCTTCTGCTGAAGCTGTGCCTGTATTGTTTCGATTGAACTGTACCTATTCTGCACGCCTGGAAGGCTGATGAACGTAGTAGAGAAAGGAGGGCTAGGGTATCTCCCTTCACCTTTTCTCTCACGCCACCGCTCTCCCCAGCCTCTTGCCATTCAAAGCCTTCCTTTCCAGGAAAAGAACACTTTCTCTGTGCATAAGACAATAGAATCCATCCTTTCATGTTTTCCTATCAGCAAAAGCCATCCCAGTTGAAGGACTCGCTCTTGTGCATATGGAAATGGCCTTTTTGTGTGAGATGGAGAGCAGAGGGTCCCTGGAATAAAGGGCTGAGATTTCTTACTCCTTCATAGGATCTAGTTTTTGTTTCTTCTAGTGGTAGATGGAATTAGAACAAAGCAATTCATGTTTCCAGTAGACTTCTACTGATTGTTTGAACCATTAATTAATGTTACTGTTAACCAAGCAGAAATATTCCTGTCTCCAAAACCCAACTTTTTCAGTCTAGAAAGGCAGATGGAAAAACTACATATAGAAGTTTGTGATGCAGGCTACAGACCATCTAGAAGACATGACAGGTCCATATTGTCTTCCTGCTTTTCGATATGTGTATGCCTATTTAGTTAAGACCACAAAGCCCTATTGACTTGGGAGGAAGCTGATTGTCTCTCATGGTCAGTTGGTCGCCAGATGACTGCCATGTGTAATTCAGTCGTGTAGGGTGATGATTTGACTATGTATTGGTACTTGGTCATCCTCTCTTTCAGCTGAGAATGAGGACATGGTTGCAAAAGCAGTTAACCTTTCTGCCTCTTCATCTAAAGTGTGGCCCTTTTCTCCTTTTACTCTTTATGTTTATATCTTCTAACAGCTATTTCGTGTATTTTACCTTCTCTTTTCTCCTGCTCCTTTTCAGGAGGAGAGCATTCCTATTGCTTTGTCTGGAAGGGACATCTTAGCCAGAGCGAAGAACGGAACCGGCAAGAGTGGTGCCTACCTCATTCCATTACTTGAAAGGCTTGACTTAAAGAAGGACAAAATACAAGGTCAGTGGAAGATGACGAGCCACACCAACTCCAGTTGCAACAGTCTCCATCGTCACTAGGGACCATGTTAGACTGCTAGTTATGTAATGGCTTCACTTTTGTGAAAGGAAAACAGAAAGCCCTGGGATCGCTATTACATTTTAACTAGAAGGACTTGGAGAATTTCACTTGTTTGCTCCACTGAATCAGTCTACCCAAAACCAGCATTCAGTTAGCCACATATCTGAGAAAGCAGGACATGGAACACCATCTTCCCTTTTCTCTTTCTGTTTGTGCTACCTTTGAACAGAGACATCTAGTGAGTTGTATCTTCAAAGGTCTCAGCTCAGGAACAAAACTGCATGTTTGGGGGTGATTCCAGGAAATCATCTTGCACGTCTTCCTTTTTGCCCTAATGCTTTTGGTTTTAGTCAGAGAAAGTCTGAGAAAACCAGATTATTGCAGGGTTTGTTTTTGTGGGCTTTTTGTTCTAGATCATGTTGCATCGCACGCAAGCTACGCCCACCCCAGCTCCATAAAGGCAAAAAAAGTCACGATACATCACACAACACCATTGAGTTTGACACCCGTGTTCTAGATGCCTTTGTTGTTGTTAGTTCCAAAGTCATGTCTGACCCATTGCGACCCCATGGACAACGTTCCTCCAGGCCTTCCTGTCCTCTGGAGTCCATTTAAGCTTACGCCTGCTGCTTCAGTGACTCTATCCCAGCCACCTCCTTCTCTGCCGTCCCCTTCTACTTATGCCCTCCATCCTTCCCAGGTTTAGACTCTTCTCCAGTGAGTCCTTACTTCTCGTCAGGTGGCCAAAGGATTTGAGTTTCCTCTTCAGGATCTGGCCTTCTAAAGAGCAGTCAGGGTTGATCTCTAGAACTGACTGGTTGGATCATCTTGCAGTCCAAAGGGCTCGCAGGAGTCTTCTCCAGCACCAGAGTTCAAAGGCCTCCATTCTTTTGGCTCTCAGCCTTCCTTATGGTCCAACTTTCACAGCCACACATTGCAGCTGGGAAAATCAGCCTTGACTAGACACACTTTTGTTGGCAGGGGGATGTCTGTGCTTTTTAGGATGCTGTCTACATTTGCCAGAGCTTTCCTCCCCAGGGGCAAGCGTCTTTTAATTTCTTGGCTACAGTCCCCATCTGTGGTGATCTTGGAGCCCAGGAAAGTAATATCTGTCCCTACCTCCATTTCTTCCCCATCTATTTGCCAAAAATTGAGAGGACCGAATGCCATGATGTTAGATTTCTTTTACGGCATTGCTTTTTAAGATTTTGAATAGTTCAGCTGGAATATTGTCACCTCCACTATCTTTATGGTTGCTCAGATTTCCTAAGGCCCATTTAACTTCACCTTCTAGGATGACTGGCTCTAGGTCAGTGACCACCCCATCGTGGTTATCAGGGACGTTAAGCTCCCTGTGTAATTTTGCCACCTCTCCTTAAACTCTTCTGCCTCTGTTAGGTCTCTGCCATTTGGGTCTAGATGCCTTTACGTTCTGATTATTTTAAAAAGCAAATTGCTAATTATTTTGTTAATAGGATCAAAGTTTTCTGGTTAAAAGCAGTTGATAACCTATGTTTTTATTGGTAATTGCTTACCCATGAGCACTTTGTTCTTTTGGGAGGGGTGCATGAAAACGGGAGTAGTAATAATAATAATAATAATAATAATAATAATAATAAAATTTAATTTATAGACCGCTCCCTCTCCCCATAGGGACTCGGAGCGGTGCACAGGGAAAATAAAAAACAATAAATATACAAACATATTTAAAAACAGATTAAACGTTGTTCCTGTGCTAAAAATTCCCCATTAAAATACTAAGATTCCCAATTAACTTAGGTTAACTAACAAAAAACCCCATAGAAAGAGAGACTACCCTAGGCCGGCCAAGCAGAAAAGAGTAGTGCTCAGGTTCCTTAGCAATGAATAATTTTAAGAGTAGATGCAAGAATTAAATATGCATGCTCAATAATTTTAGGATTTTTGCAAAGTCATTGAAAATATGGCTGGACAGAGGTGCAGCAGGCAGGGATAGATCATGCCAGAAGGACTTGATTTTTTCAAGTAAAAATTCTGTATTCCCAGGTCCTACTGATTCATTTTTTAATACTCCTGATGTTCAAAGCCTGAAAAGGTAGTCACTACTAAACCCCTGGAGAGACTTGGGCTCTTCTAAAGCCCTGGGTGGGAGAGCTTCACTGCATTTCTCCCTTTTAAAACATTAGAGAAACTCCACACGCTGCATTGGGTAGTGAGTTGGGGAGAAATGTGACTTGGAAGGTGCTGCTTCTGCATTACTGTGAACCTTTGAAAAGCTGATAAAACGTTAGAATGGTTCATCTTCCATTAGCTTTAGACAAACTGGACTCCGTCAGATTCAGGCCACTTGCCTATTTGGTCTCTATTAAAAGTCTCTGTAAATTAGAAAGGAAGCTTGGATTTCTGAACATCTTAATGTTTAGCGCCCACTGGACATACATGAGCATAAAAACCTTCTGGGATCATGGAATAAGAGTGCCTCAAATTATCTCTTGCTTGACAGCAATGGTGATTGTTCCCACAAGAGAACTTGCCCTGCAAGTCAGTCAGATCTGCATCCAGGTCAGCAAACACATGGGAGGGGCGAAAGTGATGGCAACCACAGGAGGAACCAATCTGCGGGATGATATAATGAGGCTTGATGATACAGGTAGGACGTCGTATGGTAAGAATGGGGTAACCCCAAATGACACACACACACACACACACACACACACACACACACACACACACACACACAAATTATATTCTGCCCGTTTTTATCAGAGTGCCTGATAACCTGCTCTTCTTTCTCGCAGTGCATGTAGTGATAGCAACCCCAGGAAGGATTCTGGATCTCATCAAAAAGGGGGTAGCAAAGGTGGACCATATCCAGATGATTGTCCTAGACGAGGTAACGTTTTGACTTTATGAGTTACAAGCTGAGCCTCCCGCCACCAGATTAGCTGTCCTGGGTGCATTGATTCTGGTCAACGGCAGCTTGAAATCCCCCCCCCCCCCCCTTAGCCAGCTTCTGTGGTTGGCTAAGAAACATCATTTTAACATAAGTTGGGACTCTGGCCAGAAACCTACCAGGAGGGCTGGTTAGACATGAAACAAGTTCCCCAACTGCCCCCTTTTTAATTATGTATTAATTTATTTTGCAGGCAGACAAGTTATTGTCTCAAGACTTTGTGCAAATAATGGAGGACATTATACTCACTCTACCTAAAAACAGGCAGATTTTGTTGTACTCGGCCACTTTCCCTCTAAGTGTGCAGAAGTTTATGGTGAGTTGAATGAGCCCACATTTGCATAATTGAGAAAAGAGTGAAGCACGGTTATTCTTGACACCCTGCAAACCAGAGACAGTCCACAATTTAAAACAGTTTGTTTAGCGACCATTCAAAGTTAGAGTGGCACTGAAAAAAAGTGACTGATGGCCATTTTTCACACATGATCATTGTAGCATCCCTTTGGTCATGACCAGGACTACTTATCCATGGCAGAATGCTTCTCTTTCAGAATTCCCACTTGCAGAAACCCTACGAGATTAACTTGATGGAGGAGCTGACTCTGAAGGGGGTGACCCAGTACTACGCTTATGTAACAGAGCGTCAGAAAGTGCATTGCCTCAACACACTCTTTTCCAGGGTAAGAAGTAAGATTTAAGTCAAACTGGGTTTAAACAATGACCAAAGTGATCAAGTGAAAGAAGTCCTGTAGAATATTGCTTGAATAAAGAGCTTTATTTAATGACTTGTACAGCTTTTATTTTTGCTTCTTCCGTTCTTTAGGTATTGCCTTGTTTTTGTGTACCTGTCTCCAAGCTTATAGTCTAGTATTATTTGCTTATTTTCAAGTTCCTTTGCAATTTAGAAGCAGAATACAATGTAACACTTTACTGTCTTTGTATTTAGCTCCAAATAAACCAGTCCATCATCTTCTGTAACTCCTCCCAACGGGTTGAATTGTTAGCTAAGAAAATCTCCCAGCTGGGCTACTCCTGCTTCTACATTCACGCAAAGATGAGACAGGTCAGTGTGCAGTTTGGAGCAATTAATGAATATCTGTTGGATTTTAGGTGCTAGTTGTAGGAGGGAGAGGAGTAGTGAATCTATTTCCAGATACTTCATATTCTCAGCCTGAATGGTGGTCCCAGGGCAAATGTCAGAAGAGCAATTGGTCTTGTGAATTGCAAGTTCTGCCACAGGCCAAGCATTCCTTATCAAGTCGCACGTTGTCTTCCATTAGAGATGTTTCAGTAGAAGCACCTGGGTTTTCCTTTAGGTGCTGAAGGACAAACTTCTGGCCTTTGGTCAAGAGTAAGCTGGTGAAACTTTCCAAATTCTTTTTCTAGGAGCACCGCAATCGAGTGTTCCATGATTTCCGGAATGGCTTATGCCGCAACCTTGTTTGCACTGGTGAGTATCCTGTCCTTTCCCATGGCTTGCATATTGCCCAGAAAGGCTCTTTACTGGGCAGTTTCAGTGCTGCATTTTTGGAATTTGTTACGATACTTTTAGCAACTGGATATCTCAGGTATTGTCATTTCTTAAATAGACGAATGCAATGTGCTTTTACATGGAGTTGCTTTTAAAGATTATCGGGAAGCTGCAATTGGTAGAGGTCAACATTTGTCAGTGAGAGCTAGTGTATAACACCAGCACTGGAGGCTCTGCGTTTGGTAGCCAGAAGAGTAGAAATTTATTTACTTACATCCCGCTTTTACTATTTTTTCTAAAAAAAGAAAATCAGCAGCTCCTCTTTCCCCCACAACTCAAGTGAGGTGGTTTGGGCTGAGAGAAAGGAGTTTGTGAAGCACAGGAAAATCAGGGAGTCTGGGCAGTTCAAAAGAATATGAAGAATTGTATTATAAGACTCTCTATTAACGATGCAAGCAAATTGGCGGTAGTTAAGTCAACGGAATTCAAGGTGGGCTGGATTTAGGTCTCTTGGTGGAACGAAGGGACACCAGACTGATGACATGTTTGACTCTTCCTCCCTCGGGTTCAGGTTGGTCATCTACCAGATGGGCCCATGTCATTCAGCTAGCTTTTGTGCCTAAGGCAGGACTATCTCAGTGCAAAATTCTGGCTTGGCCATTAAAGTCCTCCATGGCTTCACACTCTGCTCCAGCCAGAATCTACCTGCTAGTTTGCACATCCTCATGTTGGGCTACACATCTTGGCTCTGAAATAGTCCTCTGGAAATGATATCTTCCATATAATCAGAAAAGCAAATTGAGATTTTCAACAATTAGGACCATGAATGTAAAAGATCTCTTGTCTTTTTTTTATAGTTGCAACCATTTTAATGTGATCTTTTATATTAGCTTGTTACAATACATGTTTTAAACCAGCAATATTGTTAAAGGAATCATTTTACATTTCTTTTGTTTTCCAAATTGAGACAGTCTAGCTCAAAAAGTAGAGACTGGAAAGTGGGGAAATAGGTTGCATTTTGCCATTAAAAAAAGAAAGAAAGAAATCTGCAGTATCCAGTCTAACATTTCTTTGTGCTTGCGGCTACAGAACAATCCAAAAGTTGGATATGAGGCCAGTGATACTTACATAGCCAGAGATTCTGTCATCCTGAGCCCGTCTTTTTTGTATTACCAGATTTTTCTAAGGTGCAAGGTTTGCTTTTCAGATCTCTTTACCCGAGGTATTGATATCCAAGCTGTGAATGTTGTGATCAATTTTGATTTTCCAAAGCTGGCAGAGACATATCTCCATCGCATTGGCAGATCAGGTGAGGACATCATTTAACAAAAAATTAGTCATATAGTACAGGTAGTTGTTGACTTACAACCATAATTCAGCCCAAAATATCTGTGGCTAAGTGAAACATTTGTTAAATGAGCTTTGCCCTATTTTACGACCTTTCTGGAAATAGTTGTTAAGTGAATCACTGCAGTTGTTAGTAACACGGTTAAGTGAACCTGGCTTCCCCAATGACTTTGCTTGTCAGAAGGTTGCAAAAGGTGATCACTGGGCACTGCAATCGTCATAAATATGAGTCGATTGCCAAGCATCTGAATTTTGATCATGTGCCTATGGGGATGCGGCAACGGTCATAAGTGTGAAAAATGGTCATTAAGTCATTTGCCATCACTTTACTAGTTTCTGGTGGAACATCAACCGTGCATATCGTGTAAGCAGCTGGAATCCTCAGGGAGGGGCTCTGGAGAGCAGGTAGTCAGTTCAGCCGTTCCTCTATCAAGGGGCTGATTGCCCCCCGCAAGGAGATCATGCCTGTGAATCACTTGTTCCTCTGCCTGCTGAGCTTCTGGGCTGCTCTCTGTGCAGGGTGATAGCAGCTTGGCAAGTTCAGCTCTCTGGTGGGAGAGTCTGTGAACTGCTCTACGTGGCAGTTACCGGCTTATCAAGGAGCACAATTGTTGCTTGTGCAACGTAAGATGCTACACATGGTATTTAAAGCTGCTGTTGGATTAAACAAAAAAAGCAGTACACGCATGTGGTCTGAAACTGGAAAACCACAGGTGCCAGGGAGGAAAGAACTGTTCTCTGGCAAGCTGCCAGAGGGGAAACTTTTGCTTTTTCTCTTTGAAGGTCGATTTGGTCATCTAGGCCTAGCCATCAACTTGATCACCTATGACGATCGTTTCAACCTGAAGAGTATTGAAGAGCAGCTGGGGACAGAAATTAAGCCCATCCCTAGTAACATTGACAAGAGTCTGTATGTGGCAGAATACCACAGCGAGCCTGTAGAAGATGATAAGCCGTAATTGCGTAGGTATCTGAGGGACGGCTGGCGGGTGGGTAACCTGAATTGGGGAGGGGGAGGGGGGCTATTCCTCTGGCGCAGTGTCTCCCAGGAGCCTTTGTGGGGCTCTCGTGGAAGGAAGGAAAGCGCCCATCTAGAGGAAAAGAGGGATCATCGCTAAGTCCCGCTTTTGACCAGATTGTGCCCACCTCCCTTGGCATGTGACTTTGGGACACTGGGCCCTCCTGAGCCTGCATCTTTGAGGCGTTGACGGGCAGGACACAGAATGGGCTGGGCCAAGGCAGTCAGGCAAGTAGCTTGTTGATGCCGTTTCCTTGGTACTAAAGGTCATGTTTTTCCCCCTTTTTTCTAGGCTTTGCTTAAACACAAAAGCTAAAGCCCTTTGATCTGGACACGTGAAACATCATTTCTTGGGGGAGGCTCCTTCTCTTTGAGGGTTTTTCATCTTTTTGTTTTGGAACAATTAAAATTACAGAGCTTCCCCCCCCCCCCCCCTTTAAAAAAAATTGGCTGTGAAGATAAAAGCAGAAGATAGGAAGAAAATACCTTTTGTTTTTCCCACTTGTTTGCACTGTGTGCTGACTGAACATTAGTTGCACTAACTGCTGGTTTTAATTTCTTTCTTTGTGATGGAGTAGAAGAACTCTGAAATGAGAAGATTCCCAAACTCCACCTTGACTGCAATTTCAAATTCACCCACAGCTGCCCGACTCAGTACATTTCAACTTCTCCCTGGCTCCTCATCTGTCTTTTGAGCTAAAGAGCTTGTTACTTATTTGTGCAAAGTGCCTTATGCTATGAGACCATTCAGAAAATCCCTTTTGGATACAGCCCAAGGAGTCGTTTTGGTTCAGGTCAAAGTCTCTTTCCCCATCTCTGTTTTCTTCCCCTTCCAGGTGCTGGAAGGTGGCCCTTGTCAGTCGTTTTGTTTGGTTAACTTTCTTTCAATGGAGGAATTGAGATGCAGTTGCTGTTCACCCACTCTGTAAATATGTGTATTTAAGCAAAATAACCCGGATCGCCTGGGTTAATTGAGGGAAACCTCCACACTCTGAGAGGAAAGAGCCACTTGCCAACCAATCTGCAGCAGGAGCCCCACAAAATGCCCCCGGGGCTCTCGCAGAACACTACAGACTGCCCTCCGTGAGTCTCCCTTGGGGGGCACAGCACTTGCTGTCTCCAAGCCATGATGGTTTTTCCTCTCTTACGTGTTCTGCAGAAAATTGGATGTGTATACTTGTATAAACTCTGTAAATATGTGTTTTTTCTGTTAAGGGTTCATATAACTTTCTTTTTTCTTTGTTTGGATGAGGCTTGCTGGCGTTAAAGGGATTATAGATAGATCTTGACAGCAGCTAAAGGTGAGAGGGGCTCAGTTTACTGCAACACTACTCGATGCCAAGCACTGTTGACTCCAGGCCTCTAGGTAGGTCGGGCTTGCTTTAGAGGTTGCGATACTTGGAAGAGATCTGGGTGTCGGGCAAGGTCCTCTTCCCCCCCCTCCCCCCAAGGGAGGGGGAAATACCCTCCAGGGAAGCTGGATTTATCTTATGGGGTTAGAGGAGACCCAGTCACCTCCCTTGTCTCAAAGCAAGGTGGAACCAAAAGAGACTCCAATGAGGCAGCAGAAGTCCTGGTGGTGCTTCTGGCATTAGAACTTCCTCCTGCCAGCTTGTAGCGATTCTGTTTGAAGCCGATGAGAGATTCTAGAGCAGGAAAGGCAAGCCCTCTGCTCTTCCCCCCCCCCCCCCTCGGGGTGCTTTCATTCCAGTAGTGTTGCTTTAAAGTGTGCCCCTCCCAATGTGCTTGATGTTTGGCCTGATGTGCAGGCAGAAAGAGTGAGACTACTCAACCTGTAAACGTCTAACGAATTCCCTGTCGGCCTGCCAGCAGCAGAATGCCAGGAGGCACCAGGGCAGGCATGGGCTCTCTTGCCTCGGAGACAAGACAGTCGGAGCCCAACCCCTCCCTCCTTCTTGCCCTGACAAGCTAAGCAGTTCTGATTGAGAGTACCAACTTTTTCCAGCCCTGACCTCAGAGAACTGTGCCTAGAGCCAGGTGCCTCCTGACAACCCTTTGGAAGTGGAACGTGTTTTGTCTAAGTAACCGTAGCAAAAGTTGTATTAACAGAAAGCTCTCCTGCTGGGAATTCAACTGAGGCTGCGTCAGTCGAGCCAGTCCTTGGGGTGGGAGAGCTTGGGGGAGGGGGCACTTGGGACCCAAAGCAAAGCTTTGCTCTTCTGCAGCAGCTGCTCCCAAAGGAGGGGAGAGCAGAGGCAAAACGTGTGCAGCAATCTTGAAATTTATGAGAACACGTACAACACCTGATTTGGTGCGTTGAGTTGAGGTGGCCACTCTGTCCAGCGCGGCCACGCTCCTCTTGTCACTCTTGAAGCACAGCCTTTTTTAAAGAGAAAGTATTATTTCACCTGTGGCCACCTAGCAGAGGAGGAGCGGCCTCAACCTCTGACCGACGTTTTTGGGTAGCTTTGTTTGGGTCAGAAAGCCACCTGAAAATGGCTCCTTGTCCCTCAATGGTGAAGAGGGACTTGGAAAGGAAAGATGCTCCAGATATTGACCAGGGACACCCTGGTCTTTTTTTTTTTTTTTTTTTAAACCCTTGATCTGAAACCGGAGCCTGAGAATTGGATGTCTTCTTATGCACAGAGCGGTTGCCAGCAGTTTCTCAACTTCTTCAGCCGCTTCTGGAGAAATTCTGAGAGAGAAAACTCAGGCGACTCAATGGTGGGGCAAAACAAGGCCTTGGCTAAAATATCGGTGGGGTCTTCCCAGGACCCCCTGCACTTAGTACAGATGCCCGGGGGTGGGGGGTGGGGGTGGGGTTTGAGTTTTGCTTTTTTTAATGATGACAGAATGAGATGGGAGCATCTTTTCCTATAGCCTCTGCTTTTGTGTCTGTTGTTAGAGCTGGATGAGATCACAGAAACTGGACACCAAAGCAGATGAGTTTGATTTGAGCATCTCATTCTACTCTTCTTTATTTTAAGGGTGGGCTTGCTTGCACAGGACTGGCTGAATCTCGCCCACGGAGAGGAGCACTGTGGTGCCCAGGATCCTTTGGGTGTGAGTTGTTTCCACCAGTAGTCTGACCTATGCTGTTGGTGCAATGCATACCTCTGGAGGCTACTTCTGGGGCACAATCATCATTTGTCCCCTGGCAGGATATGGAAAGTTCAATCCAAGAGGTGGTGATCCACACCACCTTTGCAACGGCATCTGATGGTATTCAGGAGGGAGGGAGGGAAGGTTGGAACAGCCAGAGGAGGAATCTCAACTCCTTAGGCAACATTCTGGAGTCCTGTGCAGGTTGGGGGGGGGGAGGGGTAACACAAAGATACAGCCTTGCTGTATTTTAACCAAGATGTGGGGGTGGCAATGTCTGGAAGAAAATAAGTCAATTTTCCCTTTCTTGAAACTTGAAAATTTGGGGAACATACTTTTTCATTCAGTTCAAGCAATGTTGTATTTCATTGGTCCTTGGTTCAGTTCAGGCCATGTCCAGTACGAACAGTGAGGGCTAGAATTTGTCAACAAGGGGAGGGCTGGGAGGGGAGGATTATTTTTTGTTTGGAACTGGCAAATGTCCAGCAGAGCTCAGATTTTGGCACAGCAAATGTACACGAGTATATAAAGGAAGGCTGTGAACCTATTGTCAAAAGTGCTGAATTATAAAATCCTGACTTATTTTTAAGAGAATTGGCTCAATAAAAGCTCACTGGGACCTGAACTTGCTCCAGACTCTTTCCTTGCACCGCATGTCGCTCTGTTTGCCTGGCATCACAGTCACCGAGAGCACGTTGACACGCTCTGAAGCTGCCCTTTGGGGCAAAAAGAGAAGGGGCCTTGCTCTGCCAAGGGCTGGGGGCATATCCCTTCTTTCTTTCCAGGCGGCTAAGGGGATTTCCCAAGCTTTCCCGCCCCCTCTGCAGGCCAGCCCTGCATCTGCCCCGCCCAAAGCTCTGGGTGTGAGACTGTAGGCTTGCTTTGCAGACGTTGCCTGGAATGGTGGTGCTGCTGCTTGGCACCCGAGCTCTCAGCTGAAATGCCAGCTCCGGTGGGGGGGGCGTTCCTGGTCGTGTGTGCAGTTCTGTGGGGGGGGCAGGCAATGGCAGGCAGCCTTCCACCTCCGTGTGACAGGTGAGTGAGCGAGCTGGTGGGGCCTTGCTTGTCACCGTGCTAAACTTGGTGCACAACCGAGAAGAGACAAGGCCTGGGGCCAGTCTTACCGAGCCACAAGTGTGCCCAGGGAATTTCTGCCACCTGGACGATAGTGAAGTGCGGCAGGCGGGTTAAAGGAAGAGGAAAAAAAGATGGCTGCCTTAGAAGGTGCCTGCAAGGGGAGGGGGGGAGGCTGGTTGGAAGGAAGCGGCTGCTGCTGATTCAGCCTTGGGTTGAGGCTCCCAAGCTCTGCTGGCATGTTTTCTGGGCGGAGCTGCTTTTGCCGATTATAGTTGGAGGAACAGGTGGCAAGGGTGGGGCTGCTCAGAGTTCAAGGGAGTGCCTTGCCACCATGGCCGAAGACTCCGGGCCAGGGTGCCCAGAGAGCAGCTGTTCCATGCCCTGTAGAAGAGAAGAGGCACCTCAGCAGCCTTACTCTGCAGGGCTCTTGGGCTGCCCAGAAGATGCTTGGCGTTTGGGGCCGTGTCCCTGGGGAGCCATGACTGGGCATCGAGGAGCAGCTGTCCCCTGCCCTGTAAAGCTTTGGCTGCTGCTGGCACTTAGCCCGACGTTGCTTCCCCCAATGGCATCCCTCCTCTGCAGACCAGCTCTGCTCTTCCTTTCCAGCCACATCTACTGCACTGGGGAGCTGCTGCGGCAAGTCCAGCGGGCCAGGCTCTTTCACGATGACAAAGACTTTGTTGACATGCCACTGAAGTCCAATCCAGGTGAATGTCCACCCCTAGAGCACAGTCGCCTTCCCGCTGCCCCCTTCATGACAGCCCAACCACTTGGAGAGATGGCCCTGAATGGAGGCATGGCTGCCTATTGCAAGGCAAAGGAAAGGCGGCTGGCCCTGTGCATGCTGTGCTCACCATGCGCTTGCCAGCCGGGTGCATAGGCTGCAGAACAGAGGCTTCCCCAGCCTAATGCAAGCCTAGCCCCTCCTCACCCTCGGCCCCAGAGTGAACCTCCGCCAGATCTCCTACATCTGTGTTCCATTCTTCCAGATGTGGTT
The DNA here is from genome assembly GCA_039707465.1 of Rhabdophis nuchalis. Classification (NCBI taxonomy): domain Eukaryota; kingdom Metazoa; phylum Chordata; class Lepidosauria; order Squamata; family Natricidae; genus Rhabdophis; species Rhabdophis nuchalis. The sequence continues at coordinate 386,497 of CM077653.1, read as the reverse complement.
CTGAAGCAATTTGAGGAATTAATGAATGCCACACCTGGTGGAGCCTTATCCAAGCTGCAGCTGGCACAGTTTGTGGAGGCTCACTTCTTTCCTCCAGGGCAGGAGCTGGAAAGCTGGATGCCTCCAGACTGGACGGACAGGTACAGTTGCACCTAGAAGGGGTGTGGTGACAAATTCCTCACCTCTCAGAGGTGGCACAATTCTGCCCCTTGCAGTGTGTCTCTTCTCAACTAGACCACATCTCTAGAAAACACAGTGGCCACCCTTCAAGATGGCATTGACTCCTGGCCCTGTTCTGCTTCGGGAGGGCTGGTCTTTGAGATCCAACAAGCCACCTGTTACCTGAGGTCACTTGCCGCTTCCTGGGCATGAAGACGGCCCCTCCCAACTTTCTGGTCAGAAGACCCTTGACCCTGGCAGCCAGCCAATAGTCAGTCCTCTTGTTTCTGAACAGCCAATCTCCTGTCTCTGGGATAGCCACAAGGTGCCCCCTGTCAGGCCAGCCCCTCCCCCCCCCCAACCTGCCTGGGAATCTCCTGCTCCCTGAGGTCTTCCCTCCCAGGTACCTGGGCCTTTCCCTCTTGCTGAAGGTGGGAGTGAAGGCCTTGGGGACGTTACACAGGCTGCAAAGTTTGTGACATTTTTCTCCCTGAATCCCTCACTTGGGAATCTTTTTTTCAGGTTTTTTATTTTTTACATATCAGTGAGTGAGCAGTGAGCAGGTATCTGATTATCAGACATTTCATACAAACAAAAATTAGTATTATTCATATTTGTTCCATTTAACAATCTTATATAATACAAGTAGTAATACACATCTTTATATTAAATTTTAATCTTTCGTTGTTTAATTATTCAATGTTTCAGTATGCTATTTTTGTATCAATCACCCTATCTTAATCATCATACCTTTTGATGTGAATATTTGTTACATTTAACAAACTTATATAATTAATATTAATACCAACATTTGTCTTACATTAAGATCTTCCATTATTGCTTATTCAACTTGTTTGACTATTCAATATCTATTCCATCCCTTGAATGGCCGCCTTCTGGACCTCCTGTGCCCCTTGCAGCATCCCCCTCCTCCAGAGGATCTCAGATGAGAAGTTGCGGTCCTGGGCCCGGGCCCTGAACGCCAAGTGGAAGCAGCTGGGCAGGCGGGTAAGTGCCAAGGCTCAGGAGGTTGGTGGGTGCTGAGGGAGGCTGCTGCGCCCTCAGCAGAAGCGGCTCTGTCTCCCTCCAGGTGAACCCCGAGGTGCAAAGCTCTCCTGGGCGCTACTCTCTGATCTACGTGCCAAACCCTGTGATTGTGCCTGGGGGCCGGTTCCGTGAATATTACTACTGGTGAGGCAGGCAGAGGGCTGCCCATGGACCCACGTCCCAACCCACCGGCCTGGCCAGGAGAGGCCCCTTTCCCTCGACTCCCTTCCCACATCCCCACATGGTTGCCCCCTTCTTCCCTGCAGGGATTCCTTCTGGATCCTGGGAGGCCTCCTCCTCTCCAACATGACGGTTACAGCCAAGGGCCTGATCCAGAATTTCCTCTACCTCGTCAGCAAGTGAGGGCTGCCGGGGTAGGCAGGGTGGGGAAGAGGCATTGCTTCTCCTTCGGGGGGGAACCCGCCGGGTGGGCATGAGCGGCTCCTCTGCTAGTCTTGGGGAGGCCAGGTGGGGCCTCTCCTGAGCCATGTGCTTCCCAAGAGCAGATTTGGGCACGTCCCAAATGGAGGCCGGGTGTACTACGAGCGTCGGAGTCAGCCACCACTTCTCACCCTCATGATGGAGAGCTACCTGAGCCACACAAACGACACTGAGTTTCTACGGCAAGTATTTTTGGAGCAGCCGGTGACAGGCTTGTTCAGGGCCACCGTTCAGCTCTCAGAACTGGCCAAAGGCATTGCGCCCTCCCCCCTCCCATCACTGGGCCTAAAGTGGAATGCTTGCCCCCCCCCCTCTTCTGAAGGCCTCCTCCCCACTGCCTCTTTCAGGGAAAACATCCACCTGCTCGAAGCCGAGTATCACTTCTGGCAAGACCACCGGGCTGTCAATATCTCTGTGGGGGGCAAGCAATACTCCCTGAATCGCTACAACGTCCAGGTGGGAGAACCCAGGTGAGTGGCCCTGAAGGAATGGTCCTCCTCCCACCAAACACCTCCCTCCGACCAGTCCGCTCCCACAGAGAGGGCCTCCTCAGGGTGCCGGCAGCCAGTCAATGTCGGCTGGCGACCCCCAGGGGGAGGGCCTTCTCTGTGGCAGCTCCGGCCCTCTGGAATGACCTTCCCCCTGACCTTCGCACAGCCGTGGACCTGAAAACCCATCTATTTCATGCAGCCGGCCTGGCATAGTTTTAATTTGTTTTTACTAGGGGTTTTAGAGGGTATTTTAGAACAGGCCTATGCTTAATTTATTTTTAGTATATTTTTAGTATAGTTACTGTATCAGATGTTTTATTGTTGTTTTTATTATCGCCTGTTCACCACCCTGAGTCCCGTAAGGGAGAAAGGGCGGTATATAAATCTGAATGAATGAATGAATGAATGAATAAACAAACAAACAAACAAACAAATATTTGGACATTCTTGACATCCAAGAACATCTGGATCCCCTTTGACCTTTCTCCCTTTCCCCCACCAGACCAGAGTCTTATATGAAGGACGTGGAGCTGGCAATGGGCTTGGAGGAAGGTAACTGCCCGATCAGGTCCGCGGTGAGGGGGATGGCTCTGAGGCGGCGTTGGGGAAAGGATCTGGAAGTCATAGAGGCTTGTGGACTAAGGATAAGCGGCACGGCACATGGCAATAACAGCACGTGCAATTATTGTCTGAATTAGCAAAATAGAGCTTATAGTCACAGCATGTAAATAATAGTTCCATTTCATTCTGCTTTTTTTCAAACTTCCCTTGAACTATTTGACCAATTTTGGGTCCCAAATCTTAAAGAGGGTTTGGGAAATCAGGTAAGACGTTAAGAGGAAAAACATAGGGCGCAATTTTTTAACTACCGTTAGCTGAAAGGATGCCTCACACATAAGAGGACTGAGGCTGTTCTCTCTGATTTTTGAAGGCCAAACATAATCACAGGAAGGGAACTGCCAATCAAATGTTAAGGAAACCTCTTCATAGAGTAGTTTGCCAGCGATGGGGATGCTGGGCTCCCTCCCTCCGTCCCTCTCACCGGGGTGCTTTCAGGTGAATTCCTAGAGTGGCCGGGAGTTTCCCCTGGGGACCTCAGGGCAGCTTCCATCTCTAGGATCCAAGGAATGGCAACGAAACTGTGTCCTGCCAGCATCTCTTGTGGGCAATGGCAGAGGATGCCGCAGCCTGCTTCACCGCCTGTTTTCCCGCAGAAGCCCAGCAGAGCCTTTGGGCAGAGCTGCAGAGTGCGGCCGAGTCGGGCTGGGATTTCTCCTCCCGCTGGTTCTTGCCAGGCTCCCTGTCCCTGCAGGACACCCGAGTGTCAGGGATTGTGCCAGTGGACTTAAATGCCATTCTTTGCAAAGTCGAGCAGCTATTGGCCACTTTCTACCAAGTCCTTGGTGAGAAATGGGGCAGAGGAGGGCAGTGGCCTCTTGCTCCATGGCCGGGGGGCTGGGGGCAGGCTGGCTTGGCTCTGGGGCCCTGGTGAGCCACCTGCCTGGGACACGGAGGGCAGGCTTGCTCTGAAGGAGGGTCCTGCTTGGCCCTTTCTGCAGGGCATGCTGAGAAAGTGAGCAGGTTCCGGGCTGTGCAGAGACAGCGGGTGGCTGCCCTCACTGCTGTCCTGTGGAATGAGGAGGCCGGTGTTTGGCTGGACTATCACTTCCTCCATCAGGAGCACAACCCAGCCTTCTACCCCTCCAACATCAGCCCCCTGTGGGCCGAGTGTGACGTGGATCTGGTCAGGGCAGAGAAGGTGCTTCGCTACCTGGAGGTAAGAGGCAGCCAGTGGCTGGCCAGAGACTTCCTTGACAGCTGGTGGGGGGCAGCTGAGGCAGGCATCCCACAATTCACTCTTCTTGAGGGGGAAGCCAGCACACCAGTGGGCACCCAAGTGGTTGGCCACCCAAGACTGAACATTACTTGCCCCTCGTGCCAACCCCTGGGATCGGGGCCAGACAGGATAGGCCCTCTCAGAGCAGCCTCCCCACCATCACTGGCTGGACATGCCCTCTTCTTTGTGCCTGCAGAAGAGTCCGGCCCTGTCCTATGCTAACGGACTGCCCACCTCCCTGACACGGACGGGTCAGCAGTGGGACTTTCCAAATGCTTGGGCCCCACTTCAGCACATGGTGATCACAGGTGAGGAGTCCTGCCAAAGAGTCTGGGGGGTTTCACCGTGTCTGGAGCTGGCCCTGCCTCCTGCCTCCTGCCTTTCCAGCTTTTGCGGGGGTCGTTCTCCTGGCCTCTTCATCTGGGCCACTCTCCCTGCCCAAGGCATCAACTGACACCATTTGCCTGCCCTGCCAGGCCTGGCCAAATCCTCTTCTCCCCGGGCACGAGAGCTGGCCTTCAGCCTGGCTCAGCGCTGGGTGCAGATGAACCTGGTTGTCTACAAGAAGCACGGAGGCATGTTTGAGAAGGTGAGATTCTGCCTCTTCCCTCCCCATCATTCCTCCACCCCTCCCCAGCGGGGAACCTCCCGTGGAGATCCTCTCCCATTGGCCTCCATGCGCTGGCCCTCAGGGCAGCTTCACCTGGGGCAGCCATCGTTCCTAAGGCCTTTTCCTTTCTAGTATGATGTGGAAGGTGATGGGAAGCCCGGAGGTGGTGGGGAGTATCCAGTGCAGGTAAGGGGTCTCAATGGCACGCCAAAGGAGGGAGACGGGGAGTGTCTCTTGATCAAAGAGGCCCCACTTGACCGATCCTGTTCTCTCTGCAGGAAGGCTTCGGCTGGACCAACGGGGTGGCCCTTCAACTGCTCGATCTGTACGGAGAGCACCTCACGGCCGCCAGCACTCTTCCTCCTGGCCCTGCATTGGGGGCCTGCCTTACCCTGATCCTGTTCTCACAGCTTCCTGGGTTGCTTGGGGACTGACCTGTCCCCTGGGGAAGGTAGCCGTCTCTTCGACTTGGCTCTTGAGACCCTTGGATGGGTGTGCCTCAAAACGACTACGGCGTGCCTGTCCCGCTTGTGTCAGGGCCCTATCGCATGCCCTAAAGCCTCTAGGAGAAACCCTCCCTTCTCAGCTGTCCTTGGCTGTCTGGCTGGACAATAAAGAATGTGTTGCCAGCATGTGCCCTCAATGGCTGGTTGGCTGTTTTTTTAGGGCAGTGAAAACCAAGAGAAAAACGAGACCTGCCTTGGTCTCAGCAGAAAAGGGGAGGCCGTGAAGTCAAAGGTAAAACCCCAAGAGAAACCTGGAGAGCCAATGGTCAGCCAAGGCTGCGATACCCAGCCGGACGGACTGAGGCATAAAAGGAAAGCGCATCTCTAGGGCTGATCCTGAAGTCGACGGGCGGCTTTAAAAGGGGGCTGGGACTCAGAGTTGCTGGGGAATCACAGGAAGAGGCAGCCTTCACTACGGCGCAAAATGGGGTGCCAGATCTGAGAAGCCAAATCCCCCCAGAGGAGCCCGCTCTGGTCATTGCGCAGCCCTGCCTTGCAAAGGGTCCTGGAGAAAAAGACCCACCTGCCTTTGATGGGTTGACTGATTGAGGCCGCTCTTTAAATGACAAAAGGACCATCTGGATGAAAGTATGCAAAAAGCTTTATTCTGCTCTCCGGTCTCTTGGCTGCAAAAACTCCACCTAACAATTTTGGCATCCCCAGCTGCAGGGGGGAACCGTTCCTAGGCGCTTCTCCATTTTGCAAAGAGAGAGGCGGCCGGCCCTGGAGCCGAGAGGCCCAAGATGACCTTCTGGGACTGGTTTGCACTGGCCTTGGGCCGGGGGGAGATGGGGAGCCAGCCCTGCACTGCAAAGCCTGGCGGTGCTGGTCCCCTGCCTCCTGCTCCTCTGAAGCTGGCAGTGGGGATCCTCCTGGAGTTTGGTGGCGGGCAAGGGAGGCTGCTGACACTCGCATGCCCATCCCAGGCACCGTGGTGCAGGGGTCCCTGCCTGCGGTCAGAGGCCACCCATGGGAAGCTCTGGAGGGAGCGCCATCTGGGGCTCTTCATGGCTCTGCTGCCTCAGCTCAGAAACTGGGTGTAGCCTTCGGCCCCCGTGACGATGACGTCCATCCAAATGCGCAGGGCTTCTGCTGAGGGGGCCACCATGTAGTAGAGCCGGTCGTGGGTCTTGATGCAGAAGGTCAGAGCGGGGTTGGGACTCTGCCGAGAGAAGAGAGAGGCTGCCAGGGTGCCTTCCCCTGCCCTAGACCCCCACGCAGCAGCAGCAGGCAGAGTTGATGCCAAGCGTAAGGAAGGCACAAGGACCCACTCCTGCTCACGGGCAGAGAAAAGACAAAGGGGCCCTACAGCCCTAAAGGGAAGGGCCCACAAAATCCCCCACTGAAGAGAGGGTGGCGAAAGGCTGTTCTCGGCTACCTGACACTCCAGGAAGTGGGACAGCTGGGGGCGGGGGGGGGGCAGGCAAGGGGTCCCATGGCAGCTGCGCAACGCCAAAATGTGCCCAAAAGAAGCCCACACAGCTGTCAGCCTTAGCATTCGGGCGAACGGTTGAACGCTACCTAAGCCAGGAGGAGGTTGACTGATGAGATGGTGCCATATTCTGTTCTCCCCCCCCCCCCGGGTGTTCCTCCCCATCCCCCAGTCCCTAAGGAGTTTCAGCCCGAATATTCCCCTCCTGGGCAGTTCTGTTAGCTCGGGGATTCAGGATCGTGCAGGGTTGCTGGGCTAGCCAGAGGGGATGGATGGGTCCCTACCATGGACAGGCTGGGAGGGAAGAATCTCTTCTGCAGGAGAAGGAAAGTCTGGTGAAGGGCAGCCGGGGGTTGGGAATGTTAGGGCTGCACTCAAGAGTGCCCCTCCCCCTTGCCACCTCCCTGCCTGGCTGCCTCTCACCTTGGCTGCACATTGGAGGTGATCGTAGTAAACCTCCTGGATGGCCTGGAAGTAGATGAGGCCTTTCAGCTTCGCCTCGTGCTTGTCTGCAGGGGGCAGAGGAAGGGGACGCTGCTGAAGCCCGTCTGGGGGCCGAGAGGCGCAGCGAGGCAGGAAGGCCGGCCTTGGTGGGAAAGGGAAGCCTCACCCACGTAGTAGGAGAGGGTGTGCCGCAGGCGGTCAAAGACAAACCAGCGCTTCTTCCAGGACCGGATTTTGCCTCCCATCTTGACCAGGTAGCCTTTGCACAGCTTCTCCGAGAGGATGATGTGGCTGCAGGTGTCCACACTGTGGCCGGAGGATTCGATGTGCAAGCGCAGGTCAAAGTTCTCTTTGCGGATGGGCAAGTAACGGGTCAGGGGGCGAGCCTGCAGAACGGGGTACGGTGGAGCTGAAAGTCCTTTTGCACCCCTCCCTCCAGCTCCTGCAGCCTATCCCAAGTCTGCCTATCCCAAGCTCAAAACCGGCCTCCCAGACCCCAGAAAGAACCCTGCCGGGGCCGCCGCCTCCTCCTCCTCCTCGACCAGGTGTGTCAGGACACACAGGAGCACGCCCTCCCTCTCCATGGGGAACACGACAGCCCTGCCCTCCAGGGGTGGATCATGGAGGGGCTCCCGCACACCTGAGCCAGTGGCTTCTCTCGCATCTTGACCTCTCTGTCAATCAGCTGCTGCCGTTGTGCCGTCTCATCCTGCAGCTGCTGCTCCAGCTGCTCCCGCCTCCGCCGCTCGTCCTCCAAGGCCTGGTGACGCCTCTCCATCTCTTGCTCCTGCCAGGGTAGAAGGGTGGGCCACTGCGTCCCCAGTACCACCCACCCTCTGCCCCCCCAGGTCCACAGCTGGATCCCCACCCGTGGACAGAAGCTGCCCACCACCCGGGCAGCCCCGCCACTTGGGGAAGAGGTTAGAATTCACTAGTGAGAAGGGGGCCATCTGCCTTCCGAGCCCCCTCCCCAAGTGGCTTGCAAGGGGGGTGGCTCTTCCCAAAGGCTAACTCGGAGCGATCCCAATCCCGAGACTTCTGCTCCCGCCCTCACTCGCGACTCCATCAGGCGGGACCTCTCAGCCTGGGCCTCTTTCAGCAGTTTCTCCATCTCTTCGATCTTCCTGGCATCTGCCCCACTGGCACTGCAAGGCCAACCGGTTGTCACTGCCTGCCCGCCCAGCCTGCCTACCCCCCCCGGCTCACCTCTCAAGCGTCTGGTCTGCACTTAGCAGCAGATCAGCAGCGCAGCCCACCCAGTGGCCAGGCGAGAGGACCTGGAAGGTGGACAGCCCTTGTAGGTCCAGTGGCCGGGGGAGGGGGAGCTGACCTGGAGGAATTGTCTGGGGAGCAGGCCGAGTTCCCACTCAGAGACAGGTTAGTCTCCAAGCTGTCCGAGCTCTCCAGGCTGAGGGTGTCGTAGGCTGGCTCGGGGTCATTGGCCAGTTGACCTTGGCCCGGGAAGGGCTGATGGTGGTGGACAGGGTGGGGCCCAAGGGGGGAGAAGAGGGCCCTCCTTCGCAGGGCCTGACACTCCACAGCCACCTTCTGCTTCAGGTCAGCCAGGTGCTGCCACTGGTCCTGAACTGCCCGATGTCCTGCAAAGAGGCCCAGGGAAAGGGAGGCTCACTGCCAGCAGGACTTCGCCTGCCATCCACCCACCGCAAGAGACCAGGGCCCTGCAGATGGGCACCGACAGAGGCATCACCCACCCTTGTGGTGCAGGGGCAGCTCACGCTTCCTTCCCAGGTCGAGAAGGGTGCTGGTCAGCTTGCAGGGGGGGCTGCCTCCTCTGCCCCCTGGGGGTGGGGAGCCCTGTGAGAGAAAAGCCATGGGAGCCGAGGGGGGAAAAGTGGGGGACAGAAGCCGCTCGCCCAGTGGCTGGACTGACCCCAGATGGTCACATTCCCTTGGGAGAGAGACGGGGGCCAACTGGGCTGCTGCGCCTCCGGTCCATCTTGGCCCAAGAGACCCAGGCATTGGTGGGTTCCTACCGGTTTGGCCTGGTTCAGCAGAACCGGCAGCAACCCAGGATGGCCAGGCCTCTGAACCAGTTCCCCGGTTGCTGCAGTCACCGCCAGCATCTTGTTTTTGAGTTCTCTGCATGTGCAGAAGAATTTCTATGGAACTGAGCATGCGCAAAGTGCACCCATGAGTGAACCAGCAGTGGAACCCACCCCTGGAGCCAGGCCAGAGCTGAGCTTTGGGAGAGGTGCTGGCTGGACTGCCAAGGACACAAAATGAGGAGCAACTGCCCAGGGGTACAGACCACGAATGCCACGCGCCCCCATTTGCAAGAGGGGAAAGGAGGGCCATGGGATCTAGAGAGAGGAGGGCGAAAGGCCGGAGCAGCCTCGGAAGAGAAGCGCAGCCGCTGAGGTCACAGCAGGGCCTGCAATTGGCCCAAGCAGGATTTGTGGGAAGCTGAACAGAAATGGGCCACGGAGTCCAATCGTCTCTGCGGCCCAAGGCCTGCCTCCCTCTTCCTGCCATGTGCCTGGTGGGGAAGCCCCAAAAGTGGGGAGTAAGTAATATGGGGGATGCAATGTCCTGCGCCAGTGTCCAACCTCCAGCCCCCCCTCTGCTTGATCAAGGCAGTCCTTCCAGGCCATGCCCTGAGCCCTGCTGGGGATTGGACAGGCAGAGCCGTGACTCCTTGGGCACATTCTTGCCAGCCCTCCCCTCAGCCCTCGAACCTCTCGGAGGCCGCTCGAGCCCTTGGGGAAGGCAGCGCTGCCGGTGAGCGCACAGAACCGTTGCTCCAGCACCCGGAGGGTTTCCTTCTCCTGGTGGGGAAAGCAGAACAAGGAGGGAGAGGGTGAGAGGAACCCCCCACGGACCTCTTTTGCATCGCCAGGGGAAGGAGCAGACCGTCCCCCACAGTTGGGCGCCTGTCCTCCTCCCCGTGGCCACGAGAGCCAGGCTGCCTCTGCGGCCACTGCCCCTTGTCCTGTCGCTCACCTGCTGGAGCCGCTGCAGGGCGTCCCTCCTCTCCTGGTTCAGCCGGTCAGCCTCCTGAGCAGCCTGCAACCGTAGCTGCTTGGCCTGGCCCTCCAGGGCAGCCACACGTTCCTGCAGCAGGGAAACAGGAGGGACGCTGAGTGAAGCCACGACCGGACTCTGCAAGCCCTGCAAGTGGGGGGTCTGGGCTCACCTTCCGGCGGGCCAGATGGTGGCGGCCCTGGGCCTCGCTGTGCAGCATCTCATGCTCCTCCTCCCAGCGGCTCTCCTTCTCCAGCTGCTGGAACTCCAGGTCTTCGAAGAGCTTGGTCTCCGTCTCCAGGGCCTCTGCTTCCTGTGCAGGACGCGGCGGCTTAAAGGCGGCAGTCTGAGCGAGGCTGGCCTGATGGGCTCCCTGGCAGGGAGCACGGCTGGCAGGCTCTCCGCGGGCGAAGGGGGAGCCCGGGTCCTCTAGACAGCCCAAGGACCCTTCTTCTCAACTGCCCCAGGACAAACGCCAGGCGCTCCAAAGCCAAAAGCCAGGAGGGCGGGAGTTGTCCGGCAGCCCCTCGTTCTCCCGAGGCTGGGCAGTGGGATCCCTTCTCTCCCTCCCTTCCACTCCCAGGGCTGCTGAGGCAACTCGGCTGCTGTGGGACAGGGAGGGGGGGCGCCTGCTGAGCCTCTGGAGGGCCACTGCTGCCAGGGGGCCCGGGCTAGATTCCCCTGCCCCACGGAAGGTGGGTGGGGGGGATAGAGGGGGCACTGACCCTTTGCATCTGGTCCTTCACTTGCTCCCTCATTGACTCGGGGCAGTTTTCAAGCTGGCTCTTGAGCTCAGAGTAAAACACCCGCAGTTTCTCAAGGGCCTTCCTTTCCGCATCCACCCTTTCCCTCGCCTGAAGCCGGGAGAAAACAACACACCAAGAGGGGAGAGAAAAGGGGAGCAGGCCATGCAGAGAGGGGTTAGCGAGGGTCTCGGGTTAAGGGGGCCAAAGACCTTGCCTTGCCCCCGCCAGGGGTCTGCCAGCCCACCCTCCCCGGCCGCTGCCAAGGCAGCTACACCTCTCCCCATTCTTTGGCGTAAAGCCCAGCCTTAAGGAAGCCGTCCATTTATCTAGCCTGTCTCTGCCCCAGACATCCAAAAGCTGCCTTGCCCTGCAAGTCATCCTGGGCAGTGAAGTCGAAGAATCTGGCCCTTGGAGGAAAGGTCACTCCAGATCCTGGCAACTTCTGGACTGTGGGAAGCTTGGGTGAGTCAGTCGAGGGCAAGGGAAAAGCAGGGCCAACCCAGGTTTGTACCCGAGGTGTCTCTGAAGCCCACGGAAGGTCTCACTCTACGTCTATCCCCCAGTTTAAAAAAAAAACCCAGAGGACAGCTGGGTGAAGCATGCATTGGAAGCCCCTGGAACAATGCCTCAGTTTCCAGGGACGGAAAGGAGTCTCCATGACCAGACCAAGGCCGGGAGCATGTTGACAAGATCGACTGCTGGGTAAAAAGCCATGAAATTCAAAGAGGTGAATTTCACCAGAAAGAAATGCAAAGCTTTCATCCAAGTATGAAAAACCAAAATCATCAGCGTGGGGTGGCAGGCAGCGACGGGAACTGTACCGGGCAGGGAATGCATAAAAGGATCGGGGGTCTCGATGGATCACAAGCTGAACATGAGCCACAGGTGGTGTTGCTACCAAAAAGTAAAAGCCGGCTGAAGCTGCGTCAGCAGAAATACAATGCGAAGATCAAGCAAAACGGTGGTTTATGGACTCTTTATTCTGTGTTAATCAGACCATACCTAGAAGAGACTATGTCCAGTTCTGGGCACCACATTTAGGACAGAGACTGACAAACTGGAATGTGTCCCAGAGGAGAGTCAGCAGATGATAAAGGGCCTGGAAGAAAAGACCTACAAGGAACAGGTGGAGGCCTTTGTCAGGTATGTTTAGCCCGGAGAAAGGGGGGGGGGAGGGAGAGGCATGGTAGCCATTTTTAAATAAATGGCTCTGGAAGGAAGACAGGAGAAGAAACAATGGTTTTCATTCACCAACAAGCAGACTTTGGTGAGACTTGGGTAAATCTCCGTGGCCAAGACCTGCGGCCTCTCCTGCGCTCTCTGCGGCAGATGCTGTCAGGAGTGGACCCCGCAGGGCCCCCGTCATCTCTCTCTTTTCTTTCTAGGACTGGCAAACCCAGGGACGATAGCGCAACTCGACGAGCCCAAAATAACAAACTATTGCAAAGGCAGCGAAACGCCTGAGGCCTCTCTGGGACTTTGGTTCCCCTTGGCTGCTCAGCCTGGGAACCAGCCTCAGAATTGGGCTCCAGCTGGAAGGACTTCCCAGCCTCCAGGCTCAAAGCAGGTGGAGGTTCTCCTAGGAGGAGCAGGAGGAGCATCCGCCGCCCTGGGTCCTTCGTGGAGAAGGGCGGGATTTAAATCGAATTAAAACTAAAACTAAACTAAAAACTAAAAGACTTGGCGACACAAACAAGCCCGGGGCATCACCTGCTCTCGCCAGGCAGCTCAGCTTCTCAAGCTTTCCTCGGAGACCGAGTCTGGGTCAGGATCCTGTGGGATCCTCAGCCGGATGCTTCTTTCTCGGGCAGGGAAACATGCCAAAAGAAGGGGCCCCTCCAGTTCCATCACCCCAGGTGGCCTGTAAATGCCAAGCACTGGTGGCTCCCAAGTAGGGATGGGGGGGGGGGGCTACCCCTGGAGCAGAGTGGACAGTTGAGCCTGGGCTCTGCCTCTCCTGGCCCAGACACATCCCCCACCCCCCAAAGCGGCGAGCAGGCAGAGTGAGAGAGAGAGAGCAAGAGAGGAAGGAGGGGTTGGCAGAGTTAGTGTTGGCCAGGGTGTTAGTGGCTGGGCTTCGGAGTGTGTGCACCCTGCGCCTCAGGCTCCCTGTGTGAACAAAGATTGGGGGAACTCTGGCCCCACGGGCACCTTTGCCCGACCAAAGGTGAGCAGCAGAGGGGGCTGCGTCAAGCCGAGTTGCTCCCAGCAAGACCTGCCCCTTTGCCAGGCTCTCCGTGGCTTCTTCCTTGACACGCACAAAGGGTCTCCCCTCAGAGCTAGGGAGGGCTTCCTCCAGGGACCAGCAAAGCCCAAGAGGCCTGGATCAGGAGAGCAGAACCTGCTATGCGAGTGGTGAAGGGAGGGAGGCTTTGCCCTCCCCATTGCCTACAGCAGCAACCTGCTAGGCTGGCGGCGCCAATTACCTTCTCCTGCTCGTGGCGAGCGCTGGCATCCAGGCCGCAGAGCTGCTCCTGCAGGAGTTGCACCGCCTGCTGTTCCTGCTGCAGCTGCAGGATCTCTGCTTCCCTCTCACCCTGCAGGAGGGCTTGCTCCATCTCCGCCTGGGCAGGGCAGAATGGCAGCTACATGAGCACCGCCAGCCACCAGCCTCTCCCTGCCCCCCAAGGATGGGCGTCACTGCCAGTCTCTCGGCAGGACAGATCCCCCTTCACCTCCCAGGCGGTCTCTCGCAGCTGCTGCTCCAGCCCCTTCAGGCGGCTCTTGAGTTGGTCTGTACTGGCCAGGAGGCGGGCATGCTCCTCTTCCAAAAGGGCCAGCTCTGGGGTGGGCGGCACCTCATGCTGCAGAGGAAATGGCAACCCCTGCATATGTGGGCGAGGGCTTCCCAAGCCTCCCTCCAGAGGAGAAGGCCACCTCCCAGGCCATGGCACTGCCCGGCAACCGGTCAGGGACGCAGAGACCCACTGCCCACCACCTCACCTCCTGGCCGGCACTCTCGGTGCTGCTGCTCTCCTCCTGCAAGTTCTCCTCCTCCCCTCGCTCTCGGGGGGCCCTGTTCCCTGGCAGGGGGAGCGCCCTATCAGCAGCAGCGTGGGCACCGCTCTCGTGGCGCAGCTCAGCGTCCTCCCTGGTGTACTCTGCACACAAGCTGAGGATGGTCTCCAGGCGGTGCCGCTCCTGGTTGCCCAGAGAAGAAGCGAGAGCCACAGGAGGCTGGTGAGGTGGAAGGAAGGGCCTGGCACATGAACGCCCCTCACCCAGACCCCCGTGCCAACAGGGTTTGCAACCTGACGAGCCCCGGCCAGGCTTACCCAAGCTGATCTGTCCTTACCAGCCACCCTGCCAGGAGGGAGCAGGGTGGCTAATGGCAGCTGGGTCTACCCAGCTGTATCTATGCCCAGCACAGCATGAGAGGAAGTCACCAACGCTGCTCCCTCCTCCCAAAGCAGCCCCCCCCCCCCCGCCTGGCCCTTCTGATATGGTTTCCTCCCCTGCAGCCATCCCAGCCTATGAGGCCAAGTCTGCTTGGACAGAGTTCGTCCACCATGCCCACAGCGAGGGCTTGGGCCACACATCCTTCACACCGGCCCCCCAGCTCTCCACAGTGAAGCTGTAGGTCCCCGGCTCAACCCCCGCTCACCAAGCGCTCCATCTCTTGCTCCCGGAGACGCTCCTGGCGTTGCCATCGGTGGTACTCCAGCAGGCCGCTCTCATGCATGCCCAGCAGCTTGGAGGTGCTGTGCTTGCGTTCCTGCATGGGGCCCACCAGCTGGGACCCACCAGGCCCCTGGCGGCTTGGCTGGGGAGAATCCGAGGGCAGGACGAGGCACCCCAAGCTGGAGGCAGAGCTGAGGATAGGTCCACCACGTAGCTTGCGCTGGGTGGGCTGTCCAGGGAGGGAGGGAGGGGAGGGGCTGCGGCTCCTCAAGCAGGAGGAGGAGGGCGGAGTGGAAGATGCCTCCCTCCGCCACCCCCTGGGACTCTCCCCAAGCTTGCCCTGTGAGGAGAAGCTGCTTCCAGGAGCCGGGGACACTGCTCGGCGCCCCAGGGCCGGGCTGAGGGGGGGCAGCTCCCGCATGCTCTCCGGGGGCCGCCGGCTGAGTTGGGGACTCTCGGGGAGCCGCTGGGCCCGGATGGACTGAGAGGCACCACCTGGCAGCTCCGGCCCTGGGCAGGCTGACTTCCCCAGCTGGGCTGATCGGGAAACCCCGACCGGCAGCATTTCCAGGGAGGGTCCGGGTCCCAGGTCCTGGAGGGCTGCAGCCTTGCCCTGCAGCATACCAGGCAGCTGGAAAGCCCTGGCCGAGCAGGGGTTCCTGGGTGATGGTGGGCAAGGGTTACCCAGTCGGCTCTCCTTCAGTGGACAGCCACCATGCTGGTTGGGAGAGGGACCCTCTGCAGGAGGCCGGGCCTTGCGCCTTAGCAGGGGGCTTGTGGGGCCATCCTGCCAGACCTTCCTCTCGGCCCGAGGGCTCCCTGAGCTGCAAGCAGAGCTTAGGAAGCCACTGGAACTGCTCGAAGGATCCAGGCAGGCCCCCCCGGGGGATAACAACGCAGCATGGCAGTAACTGGAGGATCGGACAGGCACTGCAGGGGGGAGGGCAGGGACCTTCTCCTGCCAGCTGGCCAAGGGGCTCCGGCAGCTGCTGCTACTGCTGGCAGGGGAGGAGAGCGGAGAGAAGGGTGGAGAGGAGGCGTTTTCATAGGTAGACCCCACAGAGGTGTTCCCGGGGCTCTGGGGTGGGGACAGGAGGGAACAGCCCCCCCTGATGTTTGTAAGAGACACGGCTGTTGGGGCTGGAGGGTTCCCGTCACCGCTGTCCTCCAGCAGCACCAAGGAATCCATAATGCCCTGCAGGTCCCTCTCAATGGAGCTGGCCAGGGAGAGCGATGCCCTCTCCGAGTTGCCGTTGACGGGGCTCTGCCCCTCAGCTGCAGAGAGATGGGGGTCTCAGAAGGAAAAAGTCTCGGCTGCCTCCCCGTTCCCCCCTTGGGGCCAGACACCCCCACCCAGAGGCCGAGCCCACCCATCACCCTCCCCTCCGAAAGGTCCCCATCACACCTGCCCTCCCTTGGGGCTGGGGAGGAGCTTGCCGCCCCCCAGCCAGGCGGCCCCTCAGAGCCCCTCCCCCACCAGACCACATCAGGCAAAGGACCCACCTGCTCCCAGCCCACGTGGGGCCACTGAGCTCTGCCGCTCGGCCGGCACCGCTTGGCTTTTCATCCACTTGGCCTCGGCCGGGTGGCTGAAGCGGAGGAAGGTCGCCTGGCCCAGGCAGATCACGTGCCCTGGGAGAAGGAGCCCCATCAGCCAAGCAGACCCACCAGGAGGTCAGGTCCACCTGTGCTGTGCACCCCGAGAGCGGCAGCCACCTCTGGACAGCTCTAGGGAGCTTTTCCTCCCGCCGGGTGACTGCAAGGAGCCTTCTGTGGGGCTGCTCAGAGGCAGAGCAAGGCTGCATCCCCCTCCCCCAGCTGCTCTTCAGTTCGTGATGCTGAAGATCACAAACATTTTTCTCTCCCCTCCCCCTCCGGTGGATACGATTGTTGAAGGCTCCCCAGCCCACCCAGGGACAGGCGGTGCCCTTGGCAGAGAGAGGCAAGGCAAAATAGGCTGAAGTCCAGAAGGTCCAGATAGTGTTTGGTTCAGGCACATGCCTCCCTAATTGGCTGAAAACTAAGGAGGCGGCCAAGCACAATCAGACTGCTGGATCCCTCGATTGCCACCCCCCTCAAGCAATATGGAGCTGATCTGCCAGCATGGTCTACGCTACAGGGTTGATACAAGTTCACCTCCTCGCAATGCCTGTTCCAGCCAGTCCTACCCTGGGTGCCACAGCTGGGCCTGGCCAGGAAAGGGGTCAAGCGGTCACTGAAGCTCCAGGGGTGGCTGCTCTATGCCAGAGAGGATCTCTGGTGGGCATCCAGCTGGCAGCTCTCTCGTGGTAGAGAGTGGGAGGCCAGTGGGAGCTCTGGCCACAGCCAAGCTTAGTATTGGAAAAGTAGAGAGGAACCCAAAGACCCCAGGGGTCTCCTCCTCCTCCTCCTCCTCTCCCCAGCTTCCCAGCCTGTCTGAGCCACTAAGCGGCCATTCCTGCTGCAGGGTGGAGCCTGAGCTGCACTGAATTGGGGACCTGGGGGAATAACATTCCACGATCTTTGGCTCCTACAATTGGGAGAGGGGATCTGAAGGCAGGAAACAGAGCCACAGCAGAGAGGCTGTGCCCTCCCCTAATATGGGAGATCTGGAGGCTTTGCCTTAGCCAAGTGGGGGGGGGGGGTTGCCTGGAAGGCCCTCCGTCCCTCAGCAGCTGTCACTCTGGGAAGGCCAGGCAACACCTTCAGACTTCAGTTGCTCTGACTCAGAGCCCTAAATTTCCCAGGCAAAGCAGAAGGGAAACGGCAATTCTGTGGTCATGAATCTCCCGCCTCCCCCCAAAATGCTCCGTTGGCACCAATTATCTGGCCAACTCTGGAGCAAACAAATGAAATGGAAGGTTCCTAAGAACAGAGCCCTGGGGTGCTAAAGAACGCTTGCATGGTCTAACCGCCTCCCTCCCTCCCTCCCTCCCTCTCCCAAAGGCTTGCACCCAGCCCCTCCCTGCACAAGATCAGACCTGACCCCCAACAAACTGGGCTGTGGGACCACTACAGGGGCCTGGCATACTAGGATGAAGGGGGGAACCTCAGAGCACATCCCCCAGAAATGGGCCCCAAAGAAATCTGCCGCCTCTAAGGGCTCAGCGGCAACCCCAACTGCAGACAGAGCCCCAGAGTTTCCTGGACACGCAGCCCAGTCCCGGCAAGCTTTTCCCTGCTCCAGAAGGCAAGTGGGCCTCCCCTTGCGAAGCCCCCTGCCCTCCGGGAAGTCAAAGCCTTCAGACAAACAACCCTCGGCTACTTTGCTCTATCCGCTCCCGGACTCCCAATGTAACACGCTAGTAGACAACCCAGGAGACGCTCTGTGGGGAAGATGGCCACTGCCAAAGGCATGGGGGGGGGGGGGGGTCCAAACACGTCAAGCAACCCACCCCACCCAAGGCCACTCCCCCCAGGAGGGGGAAGCTCAAGGTCTGCTGGATGCAAAGGGGGAGTGAGGAAGGCCGGCGCCCCCTGCTCTCTTAGGGGAGAAAGTCTCTCTGCAGGGGGCTTCCGAAGGCCGGAGCCCAGCGGCGGGTGGGGGATCAGCGGGGAATGGGCGACCGAAGGCTGGGAGGAAGGAGCCCGCAGCCCTCCGGATCCCGCCCAACCTTCCTGGCAGCCCCAGCAGCTTACGCGGAGGGCCGGGCGGCGAGAGGACGAGCGCCCCGAGGGAGAGAAAGCGCCGAGCCGGCAGAGTTCTCGCCTGCCCACCGAGGCTCCCTTGCGGTAGCGCCCCGCGCTCAGCCCGGAGCCAGCCAGGCGCAAGACGGCCGGCCTTCCGTCCCCGCTGGCGGGCACAGGCTGGGTCGGCCGGCCTCTCCCGGTAGGAAGTGCGGAGCACCGGCGGCTGCCTCGGCCGTGCCTGCTGGGGGGGAGGCGGCGCGCTCCAGGCGCCCCGGCCGCATCCCCGGGACCACAGGAGCCGCCAGCTGGGCGGAGCGTCGCGTCTCGTCCCCGGCCGCCTCGGGATCGCTAAAAATAGCAGCGGGAGGAGGAGGCTCTCGGGCTCCGTTGGAGGGCGGCTCCTCTGCCCTGCGCTCGGGGCTGCTCTGGCGGCCGTCGGGCCCCGTTGGCCCCTCGGCGCTCCTGCCACGCACGCCCCGCTCCCGCCCGTTTCCCCCCCGCCCGCCAACCTTGGTCCTGGTGCCCGTTGGATTGGTCGCGAGTGCCCGGGGGCTTCCCCTTTGCAGGAAAGTGGCGGCGACTTTGCCCCTCCCCCCTCCCCGGACAGAGGGGAGCCCCCGAGACTGCAGTCTCTGCCACGCGTGGCCGCGGAAGCTCGCGCGGTGGCAGCTTCAGCCTCCTCCGTTCAGCCCTCCGGCCAGCCAGAGAGGAGCCCCGAGGGCCAGGAGGAAGGGCCCGGCTGCTTCTCTGGCAGCCATGGGGAAGTCCGCTGCACGAGTGCCAAGTTTGCGGGGGCATGAAGCAGGGAGAGGGTTAACCCTCTGGGAGAAAAGCCACCTGGCTCCTTGCCAAGGCTTCTGGGCAATTCCTTCTCCAGGCTCTCATCAGACCAAAAATATGATTCAGACAGGAAATGAGAGTCTTTGGAAAAGTTGACTTGGTGATCTCTGTTGGAGTCCGGAGGAGAAACAGCAAGAAGGAATTAACTAGAAAATGGGGGGGGGGGGGGGGGGGGAGACGACACAGCTGTGGGGGACCAGTGCTCACACAACCCCAACTCCCCCCTCAAGGGGCTCTTCACAGGCTCTGCTGCCTTGGTAAGAGATCTGGCCCTCTGGAGCCTTCAAGCATTCCTTCCCTGCCTTTCTTGCTTAGCAACCAATGGAAGCTGGGACCGTCACTAAGCGGCATGTGCCTGTGACATTGCCCTTCCTGACTGCATCACGGATGCCATTGCAAACAGAGGCCCTCCTGCCCTCCTGGAGGCCAAGAGCTTGGGTGGAAAGGGATGCAGGGCAGGGGTCTGAGTTGGGCCTACATCCATAGAGGCCAAGAGACCCTCCCAGCCAGCCCCAGCCCCCAGGCTGCATTTGCTCTCATTAGTCGGCCCCAGAAACAGGCAGGGCCCACTTGGCCTGGCTTGCAAGGGATCCAGCTGCAGCTTCTGCAGCTTTCTTTGAACGCAGAGACTGACCAGGAGTTAGGACTGCCAGGGAGGGTGGATCCCACCTCCACAGCTCTTCCGGGGGGGGGGGGGCACTGAGAACCCAAGCCCAGGGCTGCTTGCTTTTACACACACCATAAAAAAAGCAGACTACCTTCAGTCCACCAGACCAAGAATCAGCCCCTCACAGGCCAAGAGCTGCTGAGCAAGAGCAGAGGTCAGCTGGGGTCACATTAGCAAATGAGGACTGGACAGGGCCTTGCTTCCCAACCTTGGTTGACAGAAATAAAACACACACACACACCACCGTCCAACTCTTGCCTCATTCTCCTTTGTGCCAGCAAAGCTGCCCCCCTTGCCGAGGATGGGGTTGCCATGGTGATGATCAGAGCTGGCCTTCCACTGTGGCCTAGCAGGGAGGCTCTTTACTCAGTGTTGACCCAGGGCACAAGGAGACTGACCAGAGAGCTCCTAGGCCATTCGTGGAGGGCCCCTTCCTGCCGAAGCCCTCTGCCTTGGGGCTTTGGGTGGCTCTGCCAGGGCAGGGAGGGAGCACGTCTCTTTTCTGACCCTCGGGGTGGACTCTCCCCTCCCCCAAACCCCAGAGCTTAGCAGCACTAGGCTTAGCCCAACTGGAAGACCCCCAGCCAGGGAACGGAGAGGGCCCACGCTTGCAGGAAGAGGCAGAGGCCAGAGGGACTGCGCACTAATGCGGTTCCCATCGGGATGAACAGCTCCGAGTCCAGGAAGACTTCAGAATTCAGAACCAACATTCCCTGGATGTCCTTGGTCCAAGGCAGCATTGTGGGTATCTGCAAGCAGAGCCTCTCCTCTCCTTACCTTGGGACAAGCGGGTGGGGTGGGTGATCGGCTGCCCATCGATGGCGCATGGATGACCGCAGGGGTGCAGTGTGAGGGTCCCGCACACATTTTCAATGAAGCAGTGCTGGGGGGCCACCCCAGCCCCCTGTAGCACAATGTCCCCAGTAGCGGAGCCCAGGACCGTCTTGCCTGCAAGGAGACTGCATGAGAGGGTGGCCCTCTTCCTTCAAGGGGGAGCAGGGAAGGTAAGGCCCCGAGACTGCAGAGACATACCCTCTTCCAGGGGCAGCAGAGTGATGGCAGTGCTGAGGCGCCCGCTGCCCAGGCTCACGAGGTGTGGCTTTTGCGTCTGCACCTTCAGGCCTCGGCCCGTCTCGGTCAGGTCCAGGAGGCTGTTCTGCAGGGCAGGGGAGAAAAGCTGTCGATAGCAGCGTGGCCCCCTCCTCAAACGGGCAAGAGCAGAGGGCAGCCTGGCTTCCCTTTTGGCCACCTCCCTCTTTCTTAATTGCTGTCCTCCAGCCAGGCCAGTTGAAGGCGAGATCCAGGAAGGAGGGGGAAAGGCAAGAGGGACAGTTGTCCAGCAGCTTTCAAAGGCAGTTGAGGGGGAAGCGAGCTGAGCAGGCATCAGCCGTGGCTGACTGGGGAAGGGCTTCCAAAGGAGGCTCTCGCACTCCCACTCTTCAGTGGCTCACTCTCCAGTCCAGAAAGCTCAGGATAGGACGGGATCCCCCCCTGAGCCTCCACTGCCACCTGGGTGGACCAGGGCATTCTGACAGGCAGGGGGGGTTCCCTCAGGGCACCTGCTCACCTGAATGGGCTTCTGTACTTGGCAGGGGGGAGCAGCCAGGTTGCGGTTGCAAGTCTCCATGGTGGGGCTCCTCTGGCCTAGGAGAGAAAGAGGAGGAGCCCGTGTCAGAAACACCAGGCCACAGATCGCCCCAGGCCCAAGCCCTGGGCAAGACCCCCCTGCTGCTCTGCAGGCCGTCCTGGGGCTAGAAGGCAGGACAGGTCAAGGCTACCCCTAGGAAGGGGAGGCCTCTGGTCCTTGCCCTCCATTCCCTGCAGGGAGGGAGGAAAGTTTATTGCTCTTCCAGCTGTGGTCCAGGAAAACATTTCCCAAGAGGGCTCCCCTCTAAGCACAGATAACAGGGCACCCATTTCTCAAGAGCAAGAGATGCCTTTCAGCTTTTAAAGAATACACAGAGTAGCTGCTATTCAGCAGCAGGGAAGAAGAGGAAGAACTGAGCCTCTCAGAAGCCCTCCCGACACCTACAAGGTTAACTTACTGCACCTCATGACTAACTAATTAGCACAAATATCTAAAATTATCTTCAGCTTTGTTAAGTTCAACATAAATCTAACCTCTCTACTGTTTTTTGACCAACCTTCAAGATATTGTGGCACTATAATGATTAGACTGCATCATTGGACACTGGTGGGCCTAAACAAGAGCATTTTAGTGAGGAATGCAGCAGCAGGGAGACACAGGTCCGTGTCCTCCCTCAGTATGGGTGGGGGTAGGTTTCTCTTCGCCTAGCCTACCTACAGGGTTGCTGGGATGTGGACACACATACACACCCCAGCTCCTAGAACAAAGGCAGGGTACAAATCTTAGCACTTGTATGCAAGCAGAATGTCTCCAGGCTTCCCGGGTGTTTCTCTGCAAAATATTGCAAAGAACTGCTTGGCAACCAGTTACAACCACAGCTGTGTTTTTTCACTATAAAGCATGGGGTCACCCAGGGCTTCACTGTGACGTCCCCAGGAGAATCTTAGCTCCTGCATGCAACCCCTTCTGCACCTGCCATAGATTGGCTGTGGTGCCCTTGCCCTCACCCCAATTCCAAATTCCCTTGCTTCAATGCCAGGTACTCTCTCCTCATCTTCTACCACTATTTCTCAGTTGTCTGCAGAAGAACCTTGGAGAAATTAACAGTTGACAAAGTGAACGTGAGATGGGCAGGATCAGAATTTGATAAATAAATGCCCAGTAAAGGCAGCTTCCTAGCCTAGAACATGATTTCATTGTAATTTTTACAATGACAATAAAGATTATTATTATTATTATTATTTACCTGGATGATCCGTCTTCATTTAGCATCCCCCAACATTCCTCCCTTCCTGAGATCTTGCCCCCTTTCTGAGGGCAAAAGGGGAAAGCTCACACTGCCATCTGCAAGCCCAACATCTGCCCAGGCCCAGGAGAGCCAGCATGGCCCTGCCTGATGGGAATTCCCCCCTCCCAAGCACTGGCACAACCCCTGCCTCAATCCAAGCCCCCCCCCCCTTCAAGAGAGGAGACAAAGAGGCTGCCTTGCCTGTCTTTGACCTGCCCAAAGAGAGGAGCGCCACTCCCCAGAGAAAGGAGGGCTTCTAGTCTCCTGGCCCCCTCTTTGCCTAGGTAGAGGAACTCTCCCTGGGGCAGGAGGGGAAGGGGGTGCCTGGCTCTTCCCCCTTCTCTCCCTTCTTGCTACTCAGAGCCACAAGTCCTGACAAGCAGGCTCTGTTTAAGGAGGCGGGAGGGAGGGTGGGGGAGCTGTACCTTGTCAGCCACAAGGCGCCTTTCTTCTCTGTGCTGCCAGAGAATGAGGGCCTTGTGTGGCCGAGGGGCTGGGCAGCAAAGGCCAAGGGGTGAGCTGCAGCCAGGCTGGGTCTGAAGGGCTGGTCTCTCCCTCCTGCTGAATCCTGCCGGAGGGAGGAAAGGGAGAGGAGAACAACCAACTCCCTTCCAGCCTTGGAGAAGCACCAGAGGCAGCCTGGGAAAAGTGGGGGTGGTGTAGTCCTTGGCCAGAGCCAGGCCAAGCCCAAGCCCAGCCGCCCACAGCAGTCAGTCAGAGCTTCCAGAGAGCTTCTGACGCAGGATCCAACCAAAGGCAGGCAGGGGGAGAGTCCCAATTGTGCTGGCCATCACCAGATCTGCCAGAATTTGTTCTGCACCAGCAGGTCACAGCTCTCCAAAAACTCAGCTCAGGCCTTGGTGCCACCTCTGTGTTGAGCCTCGCCTGTGCGCCCTGCCTCGGCCCAAAGATCAGGCAGGTCTGGGCTCACCCAGAGTCCAAGAGCAGCAGGCTGCCTTTCTGGGGCCTTTCTGGGTTCAAAGAGAACACTGGCAAAACTAGCACTAGCCCTGGGAAAGGAGGAAGGCAGCTTTTGGGACTGGCTTGTCTCCCCAGCTGAAATCAGCATCCTGTGCTGGCAGCCACAGCTCCACTGCAGGAGAAAAGCCCCAAGGAGATGGTGGCAAGTGGCAAGCGGTTGCAAGGGCTGGTGTAGGAGGGAGCATGGTCAGCAGCAGGAGAGAACTATGTTCTCCCAGAACCTTCTTCCTTGAGGACTTTTCCTCATACCCGCCAGAGAAGGCAGTAGGACAAGTAGAAAGCTGCTCCATGTCGGACGCTTCTGTGTCTCACTCAGATGCTGCTACAAGAGTCCGGGTCAGATTATTCCAGAGCCCCCCAGCAACGTTCAGGCAGCCTGGTCACTACTACTGCCTGCCTCTCCCCACTTGCATCACAACAATCCTGCAAGGTAAACACCTGTCCTGGGATCACTGGGCAAGTCTCCTTTTCAGCGCAGTTCAGGTCCCGGGCGCAGAGCCCGGAGCTGCAAGAATCTCCGCGGCTTCCCGACGCAGCAGGACAAGGCAAAGCCCGAGGGCTTCTAACCCGGAGACCGGACAGCCCTTTTCTCCCAAGCCACAGCAAAGGAACTGCCGTCCCCGCCGAGACGGGCAGTTCGGGGAGGGAGCGGGGGATCCCCACGCCTGAGAGCAGAGCCGCGGGCCGGAGCGCAGGTGCACTGGGCGGGCGGATGGCAGGCAGGGACGCTCCGGTCGGCTTTTGCGTGCGGCGTTGCTCTCCCCCCGTCCGCAGCGCCGGTGGGGAGGAAAACGACAGGAATGCGCGGAATGCGCCACGTCCAGGCAGGCGGGGATTGGGGGGGGGGGGCTGCGCGCCCTTCGATGCCTCCGTCAACCGTCCACCAAGCTCCGCTCTGCCAGGGACTCCTCGCCGGCCGGAGTCAAGCGGAGAGGCGGGGCCGCTTTTCCCATCTCCTGCTTGGCCGGACCGAGGATGCCACCCCCGGCCGGGTCTCCCAGGGCGCAGCGGCCTAAGGCCGCTCCGAAGTTACCAAAGGCGGCCCGGGCAGCGGAGAGGCGCCTCCCGCATTACCTGCGCGCCCCGCACCTGTGAAGCAGGCTTTCCCCTTCGACTCCCGACGTCTCCGGAGCTGCAGCCGCCGCCCGTCCGCGTCGCTCTTTCAGGGCTGAAGGGCCGCCGGCCGAGGAAGGAGGAGCGCCAGGCGGGGACCCGCCGCCCCCCTCCCTCACACGGTTGCCCCCCCTTGCGCGTGCGCGCGCTGGACCAGGCCCGCGGGCAGCTGGGGTGCGCGCGCCTCCCGCGCCGTTCGGGATCCCGGAGGGCCTCCCCGCCGCCCCCGAGCCGGAGCCCGCGCGCCACAGCCCGCGCTGAACAAAAGGCGAGGGCGGGGAAGGCCCGGGCGCCTCCCTCCGTTGCGCCGCTGCTGCTCGGACGCCCCGAAGCCGGCCACACGGCTCCCGGCAGCTCCTCGCCAGTCCTTGCGCGGAAAGCGCTCGGCTGGGCGTAGCGGGGGCGCCGCGTGGGCGCTGTGAGCCCAGCCGGGCGGGGTCGCCCGAAATCGAGGAAAGCTGAGCAGCCCCGCTCGAAAGCCCTCGGCGGGGAGGATTAAGGCGGCGAGCAGCCTTCGAGGGTCCCCGGGGCGGGGGGCGTCCCTCACCGAGGCATTTTAAACGCTTTAGGCAAATATCGTGTTGAGCCTCTCCGGCCCTTCTGGGCGCTTAGCGACAGCGAAGACAGCAAACAGGGGCTCCGATAGACCCACAGCGTAACAACGGCATCCCCGAGAGCTACAAGTTCCCTGCCGGCTGAATGACTTCAACACGCCCGAAGTCAGACGTTTTCCTCCATTCAGACGACGCTGCCTGGTTGCCCGGAGTTGTGCCTTTTTCATTCAACACCTCAGTGAACGGGGAGATAATGGCACTCGGTGGCCCTGCTGAAGCCCACAAAACCAAACCCAGCACTTAGAACCGGCACAATACTAGCTGGCTGAATTGAGGGCGAAGGATGCCACATTTACAGTCTCTGACACAAAATTGCTTTAGAAAATGAGAAATATTTTAAAAACTTGAAATTAGAACCCCTACAAATGGATCAGTGGCGAATAAGTCGGTGGGCACTCCCGGCTGGAGGTGGGGAAGTGACCGGTGTGGCATGCCTTGTTGTTTCCAGAGTTGGTACTATTTTGGCATGGATTCAAACATCTGGAAACCATCAACCTCACGATGCTGCCTGACGTGAAGCCACGGCAGCCAGAGGATTTGCAAGCACTGTTGCAGGCAAGGTGGGTCTGGGTGGGAGCCCAGCTCAAGCCTCCCAGCCACTCCTGTGGCAGCTCAAGGGAGCCGGACGGCACACGTGGCAGGAAGGTCAGATGGTGACTGTCCTATGAGAGGGCAAGAGAGCCCGTGCATTTTGACAAACCCAACTTCAACCAGAATAGAGCTGGAAGGGACCTTGGAGGTCTTCTAGTCCAACCCCCTGCTCAAGCTGGAGACCCCTATGTATCATTTCAGATAGGTGGCTGTCCAGTCTTTTAAAACCCTCCAGTGATGAGGCACCCACAACTTCTGAAGGAAAGCTTCCTCAGACAGGATGATAGGTGTTAGATAAAGGGGAGGGGAACAGTCTCTCCCCCCATAGCCTTTTTCTCTTTGCCTAAAAACTGACCTACAGGAAAAGTGGATCTTGTGCAGAATCTGGCCTGGCGTTTGATCACCTTCCCAGTGTGCTCCGGAAGGTGAAGCTTCCCATTTGCTGCTCTGCAGGACAAAGGGCAATGCCAACTTGCCTGGAGAGATTCTGGGCAAATAGACTTGAAGCATGGGAACTGAAAGCCCAGGGCCTCGCTTTCAGTTGGGAAGCAAGTCAGCCGTGGCCCTGGGTGTCCTCCGGATGTGCCAGGAATCAAGGCACAGGCCACCTCAGACGGGCACTTTAGGGAGGTCCTCGTTGTAGGCTTTTCATTACCCAAACTAGGCTACATCATCAGCACTAATGGTAATGAAAAGTAGCAAGCTCAGAGCTCCAAGGACCCTCATTTCAACCCTGACTTTTTATTGTGAGGGAAATGCAACTGGCCATCTCACCACACACACATTTCTCAGGATTGTAACATACATTTTAGCCTGAGGCTCCCAAACACAGAAGCAAAGTTAAATTATGGTTGTCTCAACATCTTACTTCAGTTAAAATGCCTGTTCCAGACCAAGGTGGTCTTTTGGCACTGGCCTGGAGCCCCCACCCTGCCAGCTGCATCATCAGGGCTGGACAGGTAACAGCTGCTAGCTGTGCCTTCTCATTTCTGGTGGGTCCCAGTTTGGGGGGGGGGGGGGAATGCTGCATTAATTTCCTCAGACTAGTCCACCCCTCCTGCAGCCACGACTTCTGGGATCCGGCCCTGTTTCAGTCCTTGTTTGCCCAGAGCTAAAGAGCACTTTTTTTTCCTTTTACAATGTTCTTTATTGGATTCAGGAGCAACGATTCTTCGCATACACTGGAATGTGTCATACAGGCTGTAATTATTTTGCAGGCTTCCAAAACCTTATTTCAGTGTCACCTTCAATGTCGCTTGAGAGCAAATTGCATTTGACAATAGATTTAAACTGAACCCCATATTAAGAATCAGGCAGACAAATCTCCAATTGGTTTGATTCGTGCCCCCACCCAGGGCTCTCTGGACAGAGGTGATGAAGGAGACACCAGGCGAGTACAGCCCAATGCATTCAAGGTGCCCAAGGCTTCCCTGCCCTCAAGTCGAGAATGCCAGGATCTCAAAGTCAGAGAAGCAGCCAGAAAAAGGGATCAAGAGGAGGGAGGAGCTTTCAGGCGAGAGCTGTCCAAGCGTGAATGCTTCCCCCTCCTCCGCTCGGCCTCAGATGGATTGGCAAGGTCTGCACAGCACCAGAAGAGGGAGGCTGCTGGCCCTATTCCTCTCCCATGGCAGCAATCTCCTTGCCGCTGCATCTTGAACCAGCGGGGCATTCTGGGGTACCCTCTGCGGAAGAAAAGGGTGGGGTGGGGTGGAGGGACAAGGCGCCGGCCAAGGTGAGGCAGCTGTGCCAGAGAAGCAGGCAGTCTCTCCCTGCCTGAGCAGTCGGGACCTGGGAAATAAGGTCAGTGGACAAACATACGTCAATGTTCCCCCCCCCCCCTGATGCCAAAGGATGCAGCTCTCTCTCTTTACGTAGCCAGCCTTGGCCTTCAGCAAGGGTTACAGGATCTCATACTTGTCCACGAGGAAGGTGGTCTCTGTGGAGAATTTCACAGGGCTGTTCCCATCCACCTGGGTCACTTTGGTGACCTGCAGAAAGAAAAGAAAAGCAGTCTGTTGGGAAGGGCGCTTTGCTGCGGCTCCATGAGGCAAGATCTGCTACCCGTCCCCGTCCCTTGACTTTCCCAGGCACCAATAAAAAGGTGGAGGTTTTGGTCTTGGTGAACGACGGGGGCAGCCTGAAGGAACAGCGCTCGACGCTGACAGGGACAGAGGCCCAGGGCACCATTCCATGGAGAAGCAGCTGGTCCGCCAGCTCCCTTTTGCTTCAATATGCAGCTTCCTCCGAACAGAGCAAAGGAGAAGGAAAACAGCTGTCACTCAGCCCCCGCAAGACACACCTGAATGTTGCAAAAGTTCTTCTTGGAGACAAAGGAAACGTGCACGGGAAAGAAGTCATTTGGTCGCCCTGCGATGCTGAACTCCAGGCTGCCGCTTTTGTTTTTGGCATCAACCACTGGCAAGCACCACTCGAGGAGGTTTTTCCGGCTATCGTGGCGGTATTCACCATGAATCTCTCCAATCACAGGCGCCCCCACACCAGACCTAGACAATCAACAATGAGTTAGCTCTGAACTCCCCACCATCCCGGAACTGGCACTACTGGTGCGTGGGAAGGTTCCTGGCAGGCAAGACAATTACTCACGGCAAAGGGATGGCGATTACCACATCATTTAACTCCAGGCTGTCCTCCTGCAGCTCATATTCGATGTTGACATCACAGCTGTTGCCGCTTTCTGAGGGCCAGCAGTTAACTAGGATCCAAAAGAAAGCCAGCTGAGACCCGAATGTTCTCAGTAGGACACAGGCTCCGGGATGCCTGCTACTCCCTGAACTGAAGCAACTCACTGGTCAGCGGAATGAGAGACTCCTCTGTCGTTTGCAGCCGCCATTTCAGCACTCCCACGTCACTATTGATGGGGAATGACTTGTCCGGGTTTTTCAAGCCAATCACCGACTCTGACATAAAAAGCTTCTTGTCTACATTGGGGTGAGTCTGAAAAGGGAGCCGCCAGTCAGACAAGCCACTTCACCCCAAAACAGAGGTGCATAGCTCAAAATATCCCTGATCCTAACCTCTAGCCAACCTTACCTGGAGCTGCACACCTTTTTTGTCCTCATTCTCAATGTGGATGCAAATGCGAGCAAACTTTTCATCCAGGATCCGCAGCATGATCATGCCATGCAGCTCCATGTTTTGAAGCCCCCCATCCCGGCCACAGGTGAGTGAGATCTTCTCCTCTATCTTCATATGCACGCTAGAAGAGAGGAGCAGCCAGGGGACGTTAGGTGCCTCCTTGCTTCCAACTGGGCTTCCCAGGCATGAAGAGGGAAGCGGCCCTTCTGCAGCCCCGACTCCTTTGCAGACAGACCCACACATCATCCCTACGTAGTACAGCGTTGACCCTTGCAAGTTTACTGAAAACCCAAGCGCCCTTGTGCCAACCTGCAGCGTGACTGGTTTCCTTATGGCTTACAGCTTGGGACAACGTTGAATTGAAGTGAATCAATTGAGTCCCTTTATGGTGAGATGGGTGCGGGTTATAAATGTGAATAAATAAATAAATAAATAAATAAAATTGAATGTTTATTTGTATACCGCTCCCTCTCCCCGAAGGGACTCGGGGCGGTGCACAGGGAATATAAAACATAAAAACATACAATATAAATATCTAAAATTAAATTAAATTACAATAACCTTGCACTAAAACCTAAAAAACCTAAAACACTAAACCCCCTAAAAACCCAATTAAAAATTTAAATGTACAGACTGGAGGTGTGAAAGATAGATTAGGCCAGGCCGGCCAGTTGGAAGAAATATGTTTTGAGCTTTCGGCGGAAGGAGCGGAGGTCCGGAGTTGTTCTGAGGCCGGGGGGTAGGTCGTTCCATAGGATAGGGCCTGCAACAGAGAAGGCCCTTCCCCTGGGAGTCGCCTGCTGGCATTGCCTAGTGGACGGCACCCGGAGAAGTCCCTCTCTGTGCGAGCGAATCGGTCGAAGGGATGTATGGGGCAGGATGCGATCTCGCAGATAGCTAGGTCCCGTGCCATGGAGCGCTATGAAGATGGTAATCAGCACCTTGAAGCGCACCCGAAAGGCCACAGGCAGCCAATGCAGCTCGCGCAGGAGCGGTGTTATGTGGGAGTGCCTGGGGGCTCCCAGAATTGCCAGCGCGGCCGCATTTTGAACTAGCTGTACTCTTCGGATGCACCTCAAGGGAAGCCCCATGTAGAGAGCGTTGCAGTAGTCTAGACGGGATGTCACGAGGGCATGAGTGACCGTGCGGAGGGCATCCCGGTCCAATAGGGGACGCAACTGGCGTACCAGGCGAACCTGGTAAAACGCCCCCCTGGCCAAGTAGACCACAATGACTCAGCTATCAAACCAAGGGTTAAAAAGCTCCCTTTGGCTTAACGTAACAAAGCTCAGTCAAAGCTACACTCAACTGTACCCAAACTGCACCTGGCTGCTGAGCTTCTGCTTGAAAGGCCACTAAAGAAATTTGCATTCCAGAAGACCGGGCATCCCCCGGGCTTGGGCTAGAGAGAGGCCTGGTTTCTGCTATGCTCTCTGCATTCCTGGGTAATACACGTACCTCTCCATGTTAATGGGCGGAGCAAGAACAGCTGTTGCATTTGAGGAACGCTTGCCAACTGAAGAAGCAACAATATTTTCGCCTTCGGATTTTAGTTTATCCACAAAATTATCCACTTCTTTCCCTTTAGTGCCGAGCTTAAGTGCCTTGTTTGAACCAGAAGGTCTAAACAAACAAAAACAAAATGCATGAGACATTTTGCCCAGAGGAAGAAAACAGCAAGACCCTTCCCTGCTTTCCTTGCTCTGCATGGCCCATTTGATTAAGAAAAAAACGAAACTTGCTCATGTGCCACCCAGGCTCTTCAGATGAGAGAAATCCCAAGGAACCACAGGGAAGTTCTCAGGCTGTAGCCCACCAATACATCTGCTACAGATCCCAACTAGGTCACCACCTCACCCTATTCGGACTACTGCTGCTTTCGCGTTATTTGGCATTTGAGCATTTATGTAAGTCATTCTGAATCATTACACAAACAGGAAAACAATTATGACCCCCACAAAGGAATACAGATAGTCCTCAGCTCAGTGCACTTAGTGACCGGCCAAAGGTCTGGCACTGAAAAAAGTGATTTATGACCACTTTCCACACTCACGGCCGTTGCAGCTTCCCCATGGTCACCTCGCCCAAAGGCCACGTCTGGCGACAGATGCATGTTTATGGTGGTTGCAGCGTCCAGGGGTCACGTGACTCCTTGACAAGCCAACTCAAGGAGGAAGCTAGATTCACTTAACAACCATATTACTAAATTAACAACTGCAGTGATTCACTTAACACCTGCGGCAAAAAGGTCGCAAAATTGGGCAAAACTCACTCAACCACCATCTCAGCAACAGAAATCTTGGGCTCAATCGTGGTCGTAAGTTGAGGACTACCGGTAAAGCCTCCCTTGCAACCCATTTACCTTTCGCAACCCATCTCTCCCTCACAAATGACACACCTAGTCGGAGCCGGAGTTATTTTTGGCTTTTCTGACTCGATAATGGTTTCGGTGATCATAGCAGCAAGGGTGCCTCCGGATACGGCTGAATTGCCAAATCCCCCAAATCCTGGAGCTTTGGTGCCCCGCCGCTCGGCATCTCTCCGGGCTTGTTGCAACTCCTTGGCTTTCCGGCGCATCTCAGCCTTGGCTTCCCGTTCCTGGGTCTTGAAAAAAAGAAGCAAAAGCCATAGCTTTGACCCAGAGCAGAAGAGAACAGAAGCGGCCATCTTCCACAGGGAGCCCCCACCTACCTCGCGGACGGCCCTGAAGACCTTCTCCTCGTGGGAATCCATCTCGGTAAAGGTCCGGATCTGGGCCAGGTTGACGTTCTCCCGGTAGCCCAGGGCCACGATCTCGTCGAAGGCAAAGATGAGGTCGAAGCAGTGCTCGGCGATCTCGTTCTCCTCCAGCGCCCTGCAATACTCGGGG
Organism: Rhabdophis nuchalis; assembly: GCA_039707465.1. Taxonomy (NCBI): domain Eukaryota; kingdom Metazoa; phylum Chordata; class Lepidosauria; order Squamata; family Natricidae; genus Rhabdophis; species Rhabdophis nuchalis. The sequence continues at coordinate 354,925 of CM077653.1, read as the reverse complement.
ATCTGCGCGGGCGACGGGGAAGGCCGCTCAGGGAAACTGCCCGCTTCCCTCCCCCGCCCGCCTCCCCCGGGCCCGCCCGCCCGCTTACCACCCGGGAGAAGAGCCGCAGCGTCTCCAGGTCCTCCAGGATGTTGCTGTTCTTGGTGGTGATGAGCACCATGTAGAGCTTCTCCAGCGGCTGGTAGACGTAGCGGACGCTCTCCGTCTCCACGAAGGTGTGCTGCTTCCCCGTGTTCATCAGCTTGGGGAAGGCCGCCAGCAGCCCCTCGATGCGCGTCCGCGTCATCTCCACGAACTGGCGCGACACGATGGCCTTCCCCGCTTTCGTGCAGACCGCGGCGGCCAGGAGCACCTGCGGGGGGAGAGAGAGGAAGGTCCACCACGCTCGAGAGGCGGCTCCGGAGGCCGGCCCCCGCGGGGAGAGCGCCGCCCGCAGCCGCTTCTCCCGGACGGCCCCGCAGGCTCCCGGCCGCGGGGCAGCGACGCGTCCCGGGCGAGCCTCTCACCATGGCGGCGGCGGCGGCGGCGGCGACCTCCGTGCAGCTTCTGCTGGGCGCCGCTTCCTTCTCCCCCGCTTCCGACTCCCGCACAAGATGGCGGCGAGCCACGTCTCTCAGGCGGAAGCGGCGTCACCGCGCAGGCGCGGTCGGCCCGGTGGGGGTGTGTGTGGAGGAGGAAAGGCCGCCGGCTCTCGCGAGAGGACTCCGGCCTCCCGTTGCCTGGCGACGGACCCGCGGCGGCCCGCACTCCCGCGGCCCCCGACGCAGCATGAGCGGAGCGCCGCCGTCGCCGCCTGAGTCCGGGCTGCAGGTGCGGAGCCGGGCCGGGGGCGCGTCCGGGATCTGGGCGCCGGCGAGCCGCCGTCCCTCGCGCTTCTCTCTTTTCCTTGCTTTAGACGCGCCTCGTGGAGAACCAGCCCTACGACGAGAGCCTGGACGTGAACGAGACGGAGGACGTGGCCAGCATCTACGCGCCCAGCCCGCCGCAGCCCGGTGGGTGCCCGGTGGGGACGGGCGGGCCTGAGGGAGCCGCGCGCCGCCCCCGGTGACGCCGCCGTTGTTCCCACCCGCAGGTCCGCGTCCCGCGCGCCCCTCCTGCAAGGACAGCAGCGACGAGGACGAGGAGGGCGGCGCGGCGGCCCTGAAGGGAGCGAGCACTCCGCCGCGCGCGCCCGGCTGGGCCCCCGTCGCCGCCCCCGACCGGCCCGCGGGCGCCCTGTTGCAGCCCGAAAAGAAGGGCGGCGGCGGCCCGCTGGGTTCTGGCCGGCGCTTCAGCGGTCACGAGGTGGAGGACGACGACGAGGACTCCTCGGAGACCGACTCGGACGAGGACGAGGACGATGAGGACGACGAGCACGGCGCCCCGCTGGAGGGGTAGTGCGGGAGCGGCGGAGGGGGCGGGGGTCGAGGGCCGAAAGGGATGGCACGTGGCTCAGCCGCGCTTTCTCCCTCCGCAGGGCCTACAACTCGGCCGACTATGACTACCTGCCTGTCTCCCTGGAGGTGAAGGAGCTGTTTCAGTACATCCGGAGGTGAGCTGGGTGGGGTCTCAGGCTGGGGGGTCTTGGGCTGCACTCAGCACCTCCCACCCTCATGTATTCCTCCCAAATGATCGACCTCCCACCCTCATGTATTCCTCCCAAATGATCGACCTCCCACCCTCAGGGATTCTCCCAAATGATCGACCTCCCACCCTCAGGTATTCCTCCCAAATGATCGACCTCCCACCCTCAGGGATTCCTCCCAAATGATCGACCTCCCACCCTCAGGTATTCCTCCCAAATGATCGACCTCCCACCCTCAGGGATTCCTCCCAAATGATCGACCTCCCACCCTCAGGTATTCCTCCCAAATGATCGACCTGGAGCACAAGCTAAAGCCTTTCATCCCGGACTTCATTCCTGCCGTGGGTGACATCGATGCCTTCTTGAAGGTGCCAAGGAGCCTGGAAGCCTTTCATTGCTGCTGAGCTTCCTGTGGGAAATGCTTGAGAGGGGTGGTGGGGGAGGGGAGGCTGAGCATTGGGCTCAGGGATTTGCTCTGCCCCTTTGGGACGTTTCAAAAGATTTTGTCGTGGCTCATTTCTTGCAGGTTCCACGCCCGGATGGGAAGCCAGATAATCTGGGTTTGTTAATGCTGGATGAGCCGTCCACCAAACAGTCCGATCCCACCGTACTTTCCTTGTGGCTGACTGAGAACTCAAAGCAGCACAATGTAGCTGTAGGTGGAGGAGGAATGAACTGGGTAGGAAGCCGGCCCAGCAGGGCCAATCCACTGACGGGCTCGGTTTGTGTTTCTAGCAGCAGGTGAAAGTAAAGAGCCTTGAGAACGCAGAGAGGAACCCCAAAGCTGTGGACAGCTGGATCGAGAGCATCAGTGAACTCCACCGTTGCAAGCCTCCAGCTACTGTCCATTATGCTAGGTCTGCCTTGAGGTCCCCTGAGGAGCTCCTTGATTCTCCCCGTTTTTGCCACCCATGGGGGAGCACTCCCATAGGGCCTCCAGTTGGCTGGCTCTCAGGACTGCAGCTCACTGCTTGTCCTTTGCAGGCCGATGCCTGATATAGATACACTGATGCAAGAATGGTCTCCAGAGTTTGAAGAGTTGCTGGGAAAGGTATAGTGACCTCCCCAATGGGTAAGTTCTGCCCCATGTCCTATAACTGGTTTCTTTGGGGGCTTCCAGCAGGACCATGAGCTGCTTCATGCAGAGCGCACAGCCAGCCTTAAGCTTCCCCCTCTGGCCCCCAGGTGAGCCTCCCAACCGCTGACGTTGACTGCAGCTTAGCTGAATATACAGACATGATCTGTGGTGAGTGCCCTGACCCCATGCCCAACCTGGGGATGTTTGCTGAAGGACTAATTAGACTGAACCAGACATCTCATCAACTGTCAAGCACCTGGCATAGACTCTGGGTTCCACTTGATGAAGTTGAATCTGGAGCTTCTCTTTTGGGGGTTTTCTCCAGCCATTCTGGACATTCCTGTCTACAAGGGTCACATCCAACCTCTGCACACCCTATTCTCGTTGTACTCTGAATTCAAAAATTCACAGGTAAGCAAGAGAGCTGCTATTGTTGCTATCCAATAGCCTGCTTGAACAGGTCTTCTCTACTTGCTTTCACCAGGAGACTCAAGAAGAAACGGTCTCCGCAGGAAGCTGAAATCAGATTCACCTTATTGGGGGTTTCTTCTTTTTTGCAGCATTTCAAGGCTTTGGCTGAGGGCAAGAAAGTTGCCAGCCCCCCCTCCAACCCACCCTCACAGGCTGGAGAGACAGATATTTTAAGCTTCACCTGAGGGAAGGTCGCAGTATCCTGCCTCTTCGTGTTTAAATAAAGGTGCTTTTAACCTCAGAGGGGCATTTTAGAGAGATTTCCAGCTCCCATTTCCTTGGAGTTGTTGCTGGCCTGGCACTCAGGTGATAATTCATTGTAGTATTTGTGTAATAAAGTTTTGCTCTAGGTGTTGCTCTGCCTCTCAAGAGTACAAGCCAAGAGTTTGGGGAACGTGGGACGGCATCTTTTTGTTGGGCCGCAGCTTCCCAGCACCATGGAGTTTGGGGCTCTGGGGAGCAGAGCAAAGCTGTGCTAAGGCTGCCCGTGAAACGGGTCCAGCAGCCTGCTCTGCTTTTTAATGCAACCTGTGCCAGCGCCGTCCGTTTGGGCCTGGGCTTCTGGGTTCTGTGCTTCTTAGGCTGCTTTTACATCACGGGGACTGAGAGTCTTTTTCATAGCAGCCTCACAGCCAAATCCAAGCAGGGGGGAAACAGGCAACTCCTTAGACACAGCGATTTATTCATTAAGTGTGGAAGTTGCAAAGCTACAATCCTAAGCTGTGCATGGCGATGGCCTTCCTGGTCTGTGGATGGCAAAGGTGAGCTTAGGTAGGAGAAACGGTGCAGCTGCTGGATGCCTGTTTTGCTGGAGATGAGTAAAGGGTGAAAAGGACCCTGTAAATATCAGCCTGTTGTCCAGGACTGGATCCTGCTGGGGATGCCTTCGCCACTATGTTCCAGTGTGGAAAGCAGAGAGGCTCCTGGTGCCTTTTGCCCACCCTACTCCATGACTCGCTTGCTTCTCTGTGCTGGGAGTGGACATGGTGATAGTCTTCACAGCCAGATTTCATCGCTACTCATACTAGTGGCTCTATAAATATATCCGACGGTAAGAAATTGACCTAAACCTGCAGAGACGGAAAAAGAGGATATGGAATTTGGTCCACAGCAGTTACTTTCGCAGGATTTTTGAAAGGTTTCCTTGAAACTATCCTTAAAACTATCCTATGATTTACTTCTAAGTTCTAAGCAGATTCAGCTGCAGTGAGATAAGGAAACGGGCAGGTATAACTGGGTGCCTTTCCCACAGCACTAAGAGCAGCTTCCTTCCTCTGGTAGCATGCCTGAAATACTAGAGGGTAGCAAGGGTGCCCTTGCCCTGCAGGACTGCATTTTGCCAAAGCATCCAGGTAAAAAGGAGGCTAGGCTAGGTAAGCCTGATGCAGCTGCTGGGCTTTTCTTCTGGAAAAGCCTCCCACTAGCAAAGCTGGGAAAAGGCCCTAAAATGCTTCTTAGGACAAACATTCTTCTGGCCCATCTCATGACTCCCTGGGGTGGTGAGCGCACAGCAGTCTTTTCCAATACAAGGTGGGGCTAGTCAATAAGGTCTCTTGAAATGGGAGTGTTTCCAGTATTTGACAGCTTTTCCTGTGTTAATTTGGTATCGTTGAATGCTACCATTTCCTATATTTCAGAACTAAACCAAGAGGCACTTGGCCAAATGGGTGTCGCTCCACCCTCAATGGCAGAAGGTTTTGCTACCTTGTTCAGCAAGGTCCTGGTGGTCTTTTGACTCCGAAACAGAATCGTCACCTTGCTCTGCATTTGCTCTTCCTTTGGAGTAGAAGGAAAGAGGGCTGGAGCAGTGACTCAGGCCTTGGCAGGCCAGCCCCTTTCCCACCCCCCACCCCCACCTCAATCATCACCACTCACTTGGTGGTTCTGGTGCAAGGTCATTGAGTTGCAGGTTGGAAGGGAGGGACCTGTTTGCCCGTGGCAGGCGGGCTTCCTTCGGCTGTAGGACATTGCTGTGGGAAATGCAGAGCAATTAGCTCTGGGATTCTCCCAGCTCCCCCCTCCCCCGCCCACCTTCAAGGCAAGGCCACAGGTTCTTGGGAGTTTACCTTTCTCTGACCCTCAGAGAAACCAGGGCATTGTTCTCGGGATGGGCATACGCCACCAGTCGGTGGGTCTATATAAGCTATTCCCGAAAGAGGCTACAGAGCAAACAAGGGGCTTTTACCCCCCTCTAGCAGTCCCAGAAGGTTACCTCAGAGGAACTTGCGCTGCTGGGCCATGTCCTAAAGAAGAGAAAGGAAGGTGTTAGACTCCCAGCAAGGAGATGGACCCATCCCAGACTGAAAAGGCTTCTCCTGCACCTACCTGCCGACTGTTTGGCCGCCTGGGAAACAGTCCAGCTGATTAGCACCCCAAAACTCAGGAGTATCACCAGAGCCACAGCAGCTGCCCCCACCAGGGCCACGAGAGGCAGTTCAAGTTGGGTGGCCAGGAGACCTAGAGAAGCCGGAGATGTCCCCCCTCCCCATGAGCAGGCTGTGGCCTCATCCAGCAAAGCAGGCTGCCCCTCTGCCTGCTGGCGTTCCCTGCCCAGTGTCCCTCTGCAGGAAGGCTGCCCTAGCCTCTGGGAAGAATCCTCAGAGGAATTTTGGCAGGGCCATTCAAGCGGCTGAATGTCTGCTTCCTACAAGCCAAGTGCAGGAAAGGCAGCCTGGGGACACAGCCTGTTGGGAAGCGGGTGGGGGCTGGGTTGGCAGGGAGACAGGCTCCCCTCGGGGCTGTGGGAAGGCGGGGTCCTTTGATGGAAGGAAGGAAGGTTTGGATGTGGGGACGCCGAGACCTCCAAGAGGGCAGGAAGGCAGGCCTTGTGGCAGGTAGGTCTTGCTTGGCGGAGGCTGCGCACCTGCCCCGCTCCCAAGCCTTTCCCCTCAGCCCTCCTACGTACCGGGCAGCGGAACGGAGGAGCTGGCGACGCCCAGGTCGTTGGAGGCGCGGAGGGAGGCGTTCCGGGGCGGGCCGTGCAGCTGCACCCTCACGGTGTGGTTGGCGAGCCAGGGATAGGTCTGGGCGTCCAGCAGCAGGAAGCGGGAGGCATTGACCGTCACCTGCCCGTCCTGGTCCACCCACGTCACGTCGGCCGGCGGGTTGGCTTGGACCAGCACCAAGAGCACCAGCAGGAGGCCGGGCTCGCTCGCTTCGCGGTAATGGGCGTCCACCTTGACGATTTCGGGCTGAACTGCATTGGTGCAGAGGGCCGCAGCCGCGCCGGTCAGCCAGCCTCCATCCCACCGCTTCCCTCCGGAGCCCCCCCAGCCCCCCCCCTTCCCGCCGCCCGCCCGCGCTCACACTGCACGTTGAGGAGGACCGAGGCGGTGGAGACGCGCCCCGTGGCCGGGTCGGTGGCGGCGCAGTCCAGCCGGTGGTCCACGCGCCGCGCCGTCACCACGAAAGTGCCGCTGCCGTCCTCCCCCGAGGCGGAGGCGGCCAGGGGCCTCCCGGATGCGTCGCTCTCCTGCCGCTCTCCGTTGAGGTACCAGGTGAGGTTGGGGGCCGCCGCCAGGCAGGTGAAGGCGCGGCTCTCGGCCTCCCGCAAGCTGCTCTGCGACAGAGCCCGCCCGTCGATCCTAGTTTCCGACGTGGCCACCGCGCCTGCGGCGGAGCAGAGCAAAGGTTACCGGCGGGGGAAGCCGTGGCCCGCCAGAGAAAAGCGTGCCGCCCGCCGCCCTACCTGGCGTGGCGCGCCGCAGCAGGAACGGCAGCAGCAGCAGCAGCAGCGGCGCGGCCGAGGGGCTTCCGGGCGCCGAGCCGCTTCTCAGGCGCCGCTGGGGGGACCGCAAGCAGAACCCGGGGGGCGGGGCGTCTGGCGCCGCGGGACCCCGAGCCGCCTCCATCCTGAGCTGCGAGGCGGGAAAGGCCGGAGCACCGCAGGCCGGTCACCTCCGGGATGCGGCAGCAGCGTTTGCAGTCGAGCGGCACGTCAGAAATCCCGACCTGGATTTCTCGGTCCGAAGGCTCGCGATCCTGCCGAATATCGCCGCCACCCGCCTTGGGGACCCGAGAGATGCCGGCCGGCCGGCCGACGGCGACCTAAAAAAGCCGTGCAGAGCGGTGGCCTCCTCCCTCCCTCCCTCCCTCCCTCCGAGGGGGCTGCTGTGCCCCGGAGCTGCTGCCGGGGACCTGGGCGACAAAAGCAGGCCTTGGTTCTCAAGCTGTGGGTTTTATTCAGCTGCACCTTCGCGCCCTCCCCCCCCCAAAAAACAAAGAAACGTCGGGCTCAGCAAGCCTCCTTCTCCTCTTTTTGGTGAGACTTCCTCATCACTTCCGACAACATCTGGTTACAGAGAGCTGCATAAGGGTTCATCAGCACCAACTGCTGGCGGGCGAAGATGCTGCCCAGGGAGGCTGCCTGCTCAAAGCTGCTCCAGGCTGCTTCGTCCTGACCTTGCAACCGCTGGATCAGCCCGCGTTGCACAAAACCTTGGCATGCCACCGGGCCGGCCCCTTTGCTGAGTTTCAGGGCTGCCTCCAAGTCCTCCAGTGCCTCTGATGGAATGGGGAAAGGAAGTGTGGCCAAGTTAGTTAAATAAAGGTCAGGTCAGTGCCTTGTGCAAACAAGCCCCCCTTCCTGTGGGCTCCAGGAAACCTGAGCCCTCAATGGCAGAGGTGAGGCTGCCCTCTGCACCCTTGTCCCATTCCCAGCAGCTTGGGCTGGAGGGAGGGAGGGATGGGTCTGGCCAGAGGGATGTTCTTGAAAGGCACATGGGATGGTCGCCTTCTGCTTTTCTATCCTAGGTGCCTATTAAGTTCCTTCCTTTTTGACCTATTTGTGGGTCCTATTGAGTTGGGTAGCTATATAAATTAGATAGATGGCGGGATCTGAAAAGGATCAAACAGGGAGAGTGGATGTTTAGGAGGCACCCCAGTCACCTGCCATGTTTGTATCACCAATTGTCCCAATGGACGGGAACCCCTCTGGCGAGAAGACCGGCTACTTCTAGAACAGCTGCTGGGAGTTTTGCTCATGGACCCATCAAAACCCAATAATGCTCTGCTTAAGGTGAAGAGACCCAAGCGGATGCAAAGCGATGGTCTTGCTTTGATCTTGGCCTGAACCAGGTGCCCTGCCTGAGTGCCCTCAGCAAACGCAGTCCCTCCCTAGCCCAGGTGAGGGCAGCCATGGTCACCAGTGAGGGAGAGGAGGAGGGATGAAGCCCTGAGGGCACTTACTTGTGACATCCCCTTTGAGCCGAAGAGCTTGCGCACGGTTGTTGAAGGCTGAGGCTCGCGCTGGAAGCAGCTGGATGGCTTGGTTCAATTTTTCCAGGGCCAGGGCCAGCTCTCCGCCTTCGGCTGCTGCGATTCCCTGGGCCTCCAGATGAGTGGCTTGCCTCAGCAGCTCAGGATCAAAGCCGCCTTCTGTCACCAGCGTGAGAAGCAGACTCAGGAAAAAGGGGCCAGCTCTGGCAACTAATAATCTTGAGAACCAGCCAGATGCCAATGCCCCCCCAGAAATGATGGGTCCCAAGAAAGTCCTCAAAGCTAAGCTTTCTTGGCGAGTGTCTGAAAGCAGCTTGCAACGTTCTCCTCCCACTCCGTTTTGGAGAATGATGGGCAAAATCTCTCTGCCCACCAGCCCTTTCAAGCGACTGATTGGAAAATGGTTTGTGAGAAGCAGGTTAAGGAATCTGTTGTGAACCCAGAGATTGGAGGCATCTCCTTCCTCCTGAGAGCTTGCAAAGATAGAAGCCTCTGAAGTTTGTGAAAATACCTCTCCCCCCCCCCCCCCCACACACCCGGTGCTGGAAGCGAGTCATCACCTTGAATTGCTTGTTGCTTCCCCTGCTCCTCCTGGAAAGCTTCATCAAAGGGAACATTTGGGTGGAAAATAGCTTGCAAAACTGCCCGATCTTTGATGGTGGCCATGTTGACGCTCTGGTGAGTTCTGTGGGGAGGACTGGCCCACTTCAAAATCTTGAATGCTCTGGCTGGGGAGGAAGAGGCTGGTCCAGCGGCAGCCAATGGCCATGAGGGAAGAGCGGGGCCGTGCCCACTGGCCTCCTACAGTGCAGAGGGCAGTGAGAGGCAGCTGTTAGGGTGTCATCTGCAAGCTGACACCCCCCCCCCCTTTTCCTGAGCATATTTACACAAGACGAGATGGGGGAGGCCAGAAAGAGGAGGACCAAGGCTGCACAGGAGAGGAAATGGGTGGAGACAGGACTCCATCTCAGACAAACCTGCTGAACAGGAAGCGTGGGGCTAGTGGCTCTAGAGGAGGGGCCTTCCTGGTATGGGAATGATTGCATGAATCCAGCCTTTGTGGAGAGCAAGGGGAGCTGCTGCATTGGAGTCGGCATCCAACCCCGGTGTTGGGCCTGACAAGCCAATTCAAATGGGAGGGGGGGGGGGAAGGTTTCCTCCTCTGCCGACTCCCCTGCCCGTCAGGTGCTGCTGCAGTGGCCCCGTCAGGTGCCCCAATAAGGCCCTGCTGCTATGTTGTTATAAGCTGCCTTGAGGACTTTGTTGAAACTCGCCAACCCCTCTTGCCCAGGAGCAGAGATGGAGATATCAGTCTGACTTGTGTGACTTTGGGGAACCACACTGAATAGCAGGGGGCAAGTACAGTGCAATCCTCAGAAGGACTACTAATAGATGGCCAAATTGACGTGCTTTACCTTCTGGCTTTCAACTGTATGATTGGTCGATCATTATAAATAATAACTCTTTTATGTATTACTGAGTACGAGGGATGCAGTGGCTCAGTGGCTAAGACACCGAGCTTCTCGATCAGAAAGGTTGGCAGTTTGGTGGTTCAAATACCTAGCACTGCGTAACGGAGTGAGCTCCCGTGACTTGTCCTAGCTTAGGGACGAACTGCCAACCTAGCAGTTCGAAAGCATGTAAAAATGCAAGTAGAAAAATAGGAACCACCTTTGGTGGGAAGGGAACAGCGTTCCATGCGCCTTTGGAGTTGAATCCTATCGGCCACATGACGTCCGAGACATCCTCGGACTGCGCTGGGTTCTTCGGCTTTGAAACTGAGATGAGCACTGCCCCCTAGGGTCGGGAACCACTTGCACAAATGTGCGAGGGGAACCTTTACCTTTACTACTGAGTACAAACACATCCTTAGTTACTGAGAATATTGAGAAGAGTTCTGCTTCCATCAGCAAGAGGCAGCAGAAACAGGCATTTTGGCTGAGTGGCAGGAAAAGGACAAAAATCTGCCCGTTTTCCACATTGGTTCATCTGATTGAAAGTAATGAAACCCCAATTTCTCCAGACCGAATGTGGCGATTGATTCAACAGGGCTTTATCGCTTAGGCTTCCTGTGAGAAAACGCCACTGAGGAAAAACCAAAGGCTCGACCAAGTCGGTCTCTTGCTCTCCCAGGATGCTGGAGGGAAGCTGCTGCTGCAGACCTCCGTCTGGGGTCTCCTTCCAAGAGCTCCAGGGGGGAGCAGGGCTGGGTTTTTTTTGCAGATTCCCTTGTTTTGGGCATGCGGCATCTGGAGACCCGGGACCCGACCAGCAAAGGCTCTGGAATGCAGAATTGGGAGGTCAATGGCTGCCCCGTGTGTGAGGAAGAAGGCCTTTCTGTGCTGCAGGTAAGGAGAACAACAGACTGACCTGGGAAAAACCTCAGCCCCGATCCAAAGAAACCTCATCCTTTGAAGCAATAAACTTGACATGTTTATTAATTAAACTATCACTTAAATAAAAAAGTGCATAGAAAATAAACATGTTTAAAAACTCCTTTTTTTGTACAACTATATACACTTATTTTTACATTCAGTCTTTCAGTCATTTCTTAAAACTATTGAAAGTACTTCCTTCATCCCTGTAACAATGACAGGGAATTAACACTGATGCAGCACAAGCAACACATTTCCTCTTTTTAAAGAAAAAAAACCTCATTTTGGAAGAACACAAGAAAAAAAGAGAAATTGGTTTTACATGATAAGTTGCCTTTTGTATGGATCAGAGCCCGGTTTATGTAGCTTTTGCAAAGTGGCTGGAGACATTTATTCACTACCTGTAGCTACTGAAGACGCTGAATCCAAGAAACACCACGGGCACAGTTCTTGGCGGGAAGGCGAAGCTGCAAGACCTTATTAAGAGACCAGAAAGCGCACAATGCAGGCGAGGAGCTCCACCAACCGGAATCCCAAAAGAGGAAGAGGCGGAGGAGAGAAGCAAGTTGTACAAGGATTGACTATTAAACACAGAAGGTCAGGAGTATCCACAGCAGCCAAGTCTCCAGCCTCACTTCTGGGAGGTCTGCATAGAGCCCCCCCCCCCCCCCCCTGCAATCGGAGCTGGGTCCAGTGGAGGCGGCCCATGGAGCCCTTGGCGTGTTGCTTTCCCTGCCTTTTCAGCAACTGGGACACAACCATTAGCTAAAGGGTTAAAGAGAATTCAAAGCCAGGCTTCAAGACACAATGCAGTACGATATTAGTCCTATAGATATCTTATTTATAGTCATAAAAACTTGCGGGCTTGGGGTGGGGGTGGAGGTGGGGGGAGCAGGAGATGAGCCAGCAACCACCTGGCCAAATGACATGATTCTGCACAGAGGATGAAGTGGACTGAAAACCTGGTATTGCTTCACAACAAAGAAGAGAAGATTCTTGCCCAGCCCTTTGCAGTGACCCGCTTTTCCTTTAAAAAAAATAAAACCTTTAAAGGGTGGACTGACTTAGCATTCTTCGATCTCACGATCTGTCAGTTCTTCGAAAGATACATTCATATTTCCAGGAAGCTGCCCAGCCCAGCTTCCTTTGGCTCCCTTCTCCTTGCCGCTCTGGAGGGGCAGCCTCTTCCCAGCCTCCCACTCAGCAGCAGAAGCATTCTGGGGTTCAGAGCAGCCCAGAGCAGCTCTGCTGCTGCTGCTGGTGCTGCTGAGGACAGCGGGATTAGCAACAGCAGGAGGAGGAGGAGGAGATGCCTGTGAAGGGGGACCCGACCCAACTTTGCTTGGGACGAAATTCAGAGCCTTCCGAGGAAAGGGAAGACTCTCCTAGCAGCTTTAGGCAGCAACTGCCTCTTCCTTTTAACCCCACCTGCCTCCTGCCCCTTTCTGCCAAACTGCCTCCTATGGGTAGAAAGGTCTGGCCAGCCAAGGCTCCCCCTTTCCAGGAGAGGGGTGGGTGGGCTTCTGCTCCCTTTTAAGAGATCTGCCTTGCCTCCAGGGCAGAGCCTGGTGAGAAAGGGGACGTTTACTCCTCTGGCCTGAACCGAGGCAGGAGAGGGAGGGAAGGTCAACATCCAGGGAGAGCTGGTCGACCACTTGACTGCTGGAGAACGGAAGGCCCACTAAATGGGAGGACGCATCTGAAGGGGCAGCCGAAGCAGCACCCAGAAAACTCTCCTTCCCCTCCTGAGGGAGAAGCCGGATGCGCCTCACCCAACCTTGGAAAGACCATCCTATTAAAATAAAATATTCACCCTTAAGATGGATTCTTTTTAAAGTCAAGATGCAACCATGACTGAAAAAATAGTCTCCTAAGTGCTCTTTCCTATGAAGTGCTGCTCATAGAAAAATATACAAAATATATTTACATTTATAAAACTTTTAAATACTAAAATGTAAACAGAACCAAGGAAAATCCAAAGACTTAATTCGAGATGGTGCAACTGAAGGAGGCTCTTTCTGGAGGCTTGAAAAGGGAGATGGATTTCACAAAGTCCTGGCTCCCTCCTCTCCTTTGCACTTCCAGAGCAGCACCGGCCAGGCTGACCAGTGCTTTTCCTCCTCAGAAAACAAGCTGCGCCCAGGGTGCTCCGACTTTGGGGACCACTACATTTCTGACCCAGGGCCGGGGGGGGGGGGGAGTCAGTAGGAGAGGCGGTGGTTCTCTGGGACAGAAGCTCCTCCTCTAAAGGTCTGCTTGTCCTCCTGAAAGCCCATCCAAAGACCTACATCTGCCCAGACAAACTGCTGCCTTGGGATTCCTCCCCACTGGAGAACCACCACTCGGCCGCCAGCCCGAGCTGGAACATGAGGATAGGGCACCCATTCCAAACCTAAAGAGGCAACCGTGTGCTCGTGCCCCCTCGGCACAGCCTTGGTTGCTGCAGCCCACATTCCCATTTTCTTAGTCCCACGGCACACCAAAGTCCACCTCCCTCTCAGCAGGGTATGCCAGATGAAGCCAACGCATCCGTGGCTGTTTGAGGGGCACCAGCGCCTGGCTCTCCTGTGGCCACTGTGGTGGCTCCGCTCGACCGCTCAGTTGAGGAAACGTCGGCATTTCTTGGCACCGCAATCGCAGAGCAGCTTGTTGCTGGCATCTTCAATGGGAAACTTGTAATCATAGGTGAGCTCTTCCCCACGGTAGATCTTGCGCATAGCGAAGATGACGATGTGCTTCTGCCCATCGATGTTGATGACGCGGGAGTAGCAGTTGGGCTCACAGGAGTGGTTGATGAAGCGTGCTGCGTTCCCATGCATGGTGGCGTCCACAACTTCTGAGTCATCGATACGGAACATGTAGCAGCCGATGCCCTGGGAGACGGAGAGCGTGTGTGACCGTGAGATCTCCAGAACCATCTGCCCGACCAGATGGGACAGTCCTACCAAAGCACCCTACAGATCTGGGCAACTGTTCCATAAGTAAAACTGCCGAGCCGCTCACTCACCTTACTGTCATAATATTTCTCGCGTTTGTCAGTTAATATAGAGCGAATCACGTTGCCAGCATATTCGATCACCATCTCCCCTGCATCAATGTTCCTTTTGCAGAAGAGGCCCCGTCCGTGGATAGGAGACCTGGCAGGTTGGCAGAGGACACAAAGCTGGCAAACCTCGCACCGTTCCTGGGGGCATCTGGCAAGCGAGCCTGCCTTCAAACGTCTCCAAGCTCATCAATGCCACGAGCTACCCCAGGGCTGATTCCCGAGCTCACCTGGCCCCGGTTTTGTCTCTTCCCCCCAGCCCTTTTCCGCCCCAACTTCCACTTACCTGTAAACCCCAACTGCCTCCTTGGAGGTCTTCCTCAAGTGTCGGAAGCGCATGGGCATCGGAAGATCCATGCTGGTTGCCCTCCTGAAGACAGACGAGGAAGAGTCGGCTTGAGGGCCACCTCTGACATAAGCACTGACTTCATCAGCCTGAGCGCCTGAGGCAGCCCCAAACCTCCCACTTGAAGCGGGGCAGGGCGCTTCCTCCCCTGGCTTCGGGTTGTGCTCCCTTTAGGGTCTACTACCATCCATTGTGGCTTACAGCTCAGGTGCAGGAATCCGAGGCCCCTCCTCCTCCCACCTGCAAGGAGTTGCAAAAAGCCACAGCCTGGTAGCTTTTCCCTCCTGCTGCATACCGGGCAGATTTCAGCTGCACCTCCTCTTCCTCCTCATCGTTGGGATTGTACTGTGGGGGCTGGCGATGCTTAGAAGCCAGAAAGTTGAACATGTCAAGGCCAGACTTCCTGCAGTGCAGAAGAGAAGCATTACGCATCACAGCGACTGCCACGACAGCAGGCTCCCCAGCTATGCTCCGGCCCAGAGAAGAAGAGCAGCAAGGGAAGGCTGGCCAAAATGCCTCATGCCCCCCCCCCCCTTTGTCCCTTGCACTTCTTGTCTTTTAGATTGCCTGCCTTTCTCCTTTAACGGCTCTGAGCCACTGTGGAAGACTGTAATTGTCTGAAAAATGGGATAAAATACAACATATGAAGAACTTTTAAACAAAAAGAGGCAAGAGGAGAACAATGCTTTTGGGGAGAAGCATGCTCTGCCCACCCCAAATTTTGGAGAAAGGCTGCTGCTTTATGCTTCCCCTTCTCGCTGCAAGGCCCCGAGGCGTTCTCTTTGCAACAGAAGCAGCCGCCGCCGCCGCCTTGGGGAGGAAAGGGGAAGGAGCAGGACTCCACTTGCCTGAGGTGCCCTTCAGCCCTGGCAGAGCCGTGGGGGTTCACGGGAGGCTCCTTGGCCTCCTCCGGTTTGTGGAACCTGAACTTGTAGTTGGAGCAATGCTTGGCTCCACAGAGTTGCTCTATCAGGAACACAACGGCATGGTGGAGAATGCCCAGCATCTGCAGCCCACTCACGCCTGGAAGAGGGAGAGGCGGGGAGAGCAGCTGTGGCCCCAACTGAACAGGGCAAGGTAGATCAGGCTAAGCCCACCTTCGGAGAGGTGGAGGGCTGGAGAGGGCTGGAGAGGGCTGGAGAGGCTGCCTAGCCTTGGAGCCCAACCGCCACTGAAGCGGCAGCAGCTCAAGGTAAAGCTTTTCCGCCCGGTGAGAGGAGCCTCAGTCAGCACAGCACCTGGCCTTGGCTCCAAGGGCTCCTCCCGCCCTCTGGGAAACAGAGCCAGGGCTGCTCTGCGTGGGAAGGGAAGCGTTGCTCTCTTGGTGCCCCGCCCCCCGCAGCTGCTGGTACCTGCAAAGGAAAGCTGCTTCAGGCGGGCATTCGACCGAGCTTCTTGAACTTTGTCTGTCAAGGACTTCCAGGCTTCTAAGGTTAAGGGGACAATCCAGCATTTAAGAGAAGAATACTTCCAACAGCGTCGCCCAACCCCTTGGATGCCAGGCTCCTGGGCCCACCTTCAATGCTTTCTGCACAGATCTGGAAGCCATCGTCACTGGAGATTTCAAAAATCAGCCCTTTCTTGGGCTTCCTCTCCGCAAGGCTTTCTTTCCGCTTTCGCTCCTGCTGCAGCCAGAACATGAGGGGGGAGCTGAAGCCGCCCTCTTCCTCTTCCTCCTCCTCAGCATTGGAATCTGGAGGGGGAAAAAGGAGCCCTCGTGACCCCTTGGCCACGCAAATCATCCGGAGACCAAATGGAAAATGTTCCCAGAAATTTAAAAGCAGCAAAGCAGGACTGTGAGCTACAGACCCCCACGTCCTGCAGTTCTCAGGCAGGACAAAGGGACGCCGGCCTTTACCTACCTGCCCGCTCTGACTCGTTGGAAGAGGACGGGGTTGGCTGCGCTTGCGGCTGAGGCTGTGAAGGCCTGCAGAGAGGAGGAGGAGGAGGAGGAGAAGGCAGAAGGGCCCCATGTCAGCTGCAGGCCTTCAACATAACCGAGGTGCCAGCCAGCGGTTAGCTTAGTAGTTTGACAGGCACATGCTGAGTTTTGAAAAGTTTTCTGGAAGGCGCCTCCGTGTTTGATGGGAGAACAGATGTGCAACTGAAGACCTTTGGCCGCAGCTGTCATCCGCTCTTCTGATGCCTCAAGAAGCATCACCGATTCTATGGTGCTGAACACTCAGCAAAGGCGGACATTTCCAAAATAAGACCTGGAGCTCTGTTTCCTTGGCTGTCAATTTCCACCGGCATTTTTGGCACGGTCAGAGACACCAAATCTAAGAATGGTTCTTGCCTAGAAAACCGGTGCCTCTGCGGAGGGCCTTGGGCGCTGCCTCCTCCCACCACCCTCGGTTTCAAAAGATGCACTTACCCTGCTGGTTTGTGGGCTGGCTGCAGTACGTCTGTGGCCTCGTCTGGTTGCACCCTGGAGGGCCTAGGAGACAAACAGAGGCAGGCAAAACAGAGCTTGGAAGTCGGGCTTACCACAAACCCACCCCCACTGAACTCTGAGACCCCTGTGACTTTCACCAGGTCGAGGAGAGGCCAATTCCGGCGAGGCCATTCTCCGTGGAGGCTCCCTGTGGGGCTTTTACAACCCCCAAAAGAGTCTGAACCAACCGGGCCCTTCCCCTCACCCTCCATCCTGTGGGTCTGGCAGGAGGGCAGAGGGAACCTGCCTCTCAGCCAGCAGGCAGCAAGTACTGCAGAAGCGCTGAAGGGTTTGGTTGGAAAGATGGGGGGGGGGGGGAGTGTCAGGACTGTAGCTCTCTCTCACCCTCCGACTGGGTCCTGGGCTGCCACCTTCGTGCCTTGTGGTGGGATGCACTGGCCAGGGAAGTTGTTCCAGAATGGAGGCGCCCTGGGTTTCTTCCCAGATCCTTTGCTGCCCACAGGGGTTGGCAAGCGCTTGACTTTGGATCTGACCCTGGTGGAGCCCAGTATGGTGGAAGGGGGGCTCCTAGGAGAGGCTGTGGGGACACAGGGGGACGTATCCATCAGCTGGGGAAAGTCTGGAAGGGGAGCTGCCTGTGAGGGGGGGAGGTCCAGGTGAGGGGGAGGCGGCCCAGCCTTGCAAGCCAGAAGCTGTGTGAGAGGCTCAGCCTGGTAGGCACTTCCAGGATCGGCAGACGTGCCCACGGCCTTCGGGCGAGGCAAGACAGAGAGGCCGGTGGCGAGGGCAGCCGCTGGCCCCGCAGAGGCAGACTGGGCCAACGAAACCTCCTTATGCGACGGAAACATCCTGGAAGCTGCTGGCGGGGCTGAAGCTGGCGGCTCTGGGAGGCTGAGCCCTTGTCGAGTGGCTTTGATTAACAGGCTGCTGAGGGAGCTCATATCCGAAACACTTGGCACGTCGGCGCCTCCTTGTCCCAACAGGTGGGGCGGGACCGCTGGGCTGGGGCTGGGGGCTGGCAGCGGGGCCACGCTGGGAGAGGCTCCAAGGGCTGCCTCTGCAGCAGCTGTCCCCACTTCCGGAGGCAACAGAGGCGCCTGCTCAAAGTACATGACCCCTGGCTTGGACCGCTTGATCATGCTGGGCACGGTGCGGGGGCACGCAGCTCCCAGATCGAGCAGGCCTGGGTGGCCAGGCGGGGAGGACCGGGGGAAGTTCACGGAGGCCAGGTCCGAAGAAGCCGCGGCAGAAGGAGCAGCGGACTTCTTGGCCCTTCGGGAGTGCAGGCGCGCAACGGGCCGCTTCTTGCCAAGGCTGGCAGGGGCAGGGGGGGTGACCGCAGGCCCAATATCTGCTCTCGGATTCGCCTCAGGCTCAGGCAGCTGCTGGACCCCAATCAGGAGGCTCGAGGAGGCGCTGCCGAGGGCTGCTGGGAAGTTGCCGGTGCCACCGCTGCCGCCGGAAGGGCTGGCCGAGAAGGAGTGCAGGTGCTGGCGCTGCTGAGGCATGGGCAGCAGGCCGCCTTTGCTGGCCGCAGGGAAGAGAGGCCTGGCGGAGGGCAATCCGGGGCTCAGGCCTGCAGCCAGGGCCAGGCTGGCCGTGTCCATTGGGCCCAGCACAGAAGCCCCGGCCTCCATCCCGGCCGACCCAGAGTTGATGGGAGAAGTCAGCTGGATCTTTTGGGTGAGGCCGTTGGGCAGCGTCTGAAGGACGTACAGAGGCTGCATATTCTGGTTGACCACCAGGAGCTTTTCCGCAGCAGCCTTCAAGTGGAGAGGGCCGGTCTGCACAGCAGCATTTGAGATGGGTGACGGGCCGGGCTTGTCGGGGACGCTTGGCCCATATTTGGGATTTTGGAGCGGGAGGGAGGGAGAAACAGGAAGGCCGGGGGTCCCGCTGTTCCTGCCCGCCAGATCTTCCCTCGGTCCGCAGGGGGGGCTGGCCAAGTGCTCTGCTTCCAGGTGGCTCTGAATGAAAGGGTCGGGGGTCAGGGGGTCCTCGGGGCTTGGCTCTGCGTCACCGGAGGAGGCCTTTTCTGTGACCGTCACCCTCTTCTCAACAGAATCTGACGGAGGGAGAGTTAACATGGATCTCTCTCCTGAGGCGGCAAGAGGAGGTTCTGGAATGACTGCAAGCCTGCCGTGGTTCTGACCGGGGACTGCGGGGCTCCGGGTAGTCAAGACGGAGAGATCCGAAGGCAGCTCCAAGGGCAGCTCAAAGGGCTCCTCTGCCGAAATGGAAGAGGACACGCTGCTGTCTACCGGCTCGGCTGATGGCAGCTGCTGAGAAAAGAGGCCCAGGCCTTCTCCCAGCGTCAGGAGCTCCGAGGACGACGACTCCGGGCTCTCCCCCAGGGCCTGCATCGAGGGGGTGTTTTTGAGAACAAAGTCCATGATGTCCGAAGGAAGAATGTTCCCGCAATCATCGCTGTTGTTATTGTCGGAGTCGGACTTCAGCAGTTCTGTGCTGAAAGTATCCAGCAGGTTCTTCTCCGAGGGCTCCGTGTTGGCACGAGGAGGACGGCGGCCGACAGCTTCTAGGGAGCTCAGCTGAGCTTCCAAAGGATCTTGAGTTTTGACCCGGCAATTCTCCATTTTGGGATCAGCCGCTTTATGGCCAACTGAACTCTTGGTCACTTGCATTTTCTCCCCACTATCTTCACTTCGTTCAAGCTTTAAGCTTTCTGTTCCGTTTTCTTTGCCGCTTCTTTTGTTTCCTGAATTGATTTTCCTCGTTGTTACCGTGATGCTTGCATCGCTTTCTGTTCCATCATCCACCCCATCCAGCTGAGAGATTTTGGGGAGACTGATCTGTTCCTCTTCACGGAACAAGCTATGAGAAGCCATGTGCTCCTCTGAGCTTGAGACCACCGTTCGGGTGAAGTTGTAGTAATACAGGTCCTCTTCGTCTGATGTGCTGAGGTCATCAGCCCCGTCCACTTGGCCTTCAGCGGAACGCCTGCCTCTCTTCTTGCCGGTGGAGTTGTTGTAGAAAGGAAGGTCTTCCTCACCATAGGACCTCACGCCATACAAAGGGGTCAGACCAAAAAACATGTTGGATCTGGCACGGGCACTGCGCCGAGGGTATCGCCGCTTGTAGGACCCATCTTCCGGTTCTTTGGCTCCATCCTGGATCATCAAGCCGCTGTCTTGGACAGGCAGGTTTGGATAAGGGGGATCGCTTGGGGCCACTGAGGAGGAAGCACAGCTTTGAGTTTCTGGGACCATGCAGTCGTTTCCCGAGTGCTCTGGAATGGAAGTCGGTTGGGGCGCCGATGTGCAAAGCCCTGGCTGAGATTCCGCATCGTGCTCTCTCGGAACAGTCTTGGACTGGCTCTCGCCTTCCATCTTGAGTGGAGTGAGGGTTACTTTGACTGTGCGCTTCTGTGAATTCTGCACATCCTTGGAGGTGGCCGTTTCGCTCTGGAAAGCAGCTTTGGACGCCTCCTGGCTAAGCAGGTTATTGTCAATGAGTTTCTCAACAGCAATGCTCTTATATTGCTGCTGCTGAATATGCCCAGAGGTCATTGCCCGATGAACAAATTCTGCCTCTGCACATTCTTTGTGGCTACTTGGGAGGATGCTTAAACTTCTAAAAAGCTTACTAGAGTGTCTCTCTTTTGTCCCCTTCTTCATTTTTTGTCTCCTCTCTCTACCCACAGAAGATACTGGATTGTTTGTGCATGGAGATCGATTCCTTGAAAATGGTGAGGCCTTTGCTTCTGGGGCTTCATAAAAGCAATTTTTGTCTGTCTGTGTTAGATGCCGGTCTTGTTCCTTCTTTGGAGGATTCTGATGCAGCAGTGCAGAAACTATGGACTCTTTGGGAGAAAACAGTCCGGAAGAGGACTCTAGGAACCTCCCTCCCTTGCCTTGGTTTCCTTCTGGGCCAGAGATGCTTTCGCCAAGGGAGCCTGTTTTTGAATTCCCACAGGAAGCACTCGGATCTTTGGGGCTCAGCAGCTTCCCCTTCTCTAATTTGACTGGAAAGGTCCCTCCAGAAGGCACAATGTCAAAGGAGGGGGTTCCCTCCCAAGGAGAAGCTCCTCTGCCTTCACTTAGGATGGCCTGACTGGGAGGGGCAAATGTGTCCTGGAGAGCAACATGCAAGGCTGCTTGTCCCACAGAGCGTTCAATATGTTTGATGCTCAGGCTGTGCTCTGGGACGGGGCTCCTGCTGGGTCCTGAAGAGATGGTGCTGTGCTGAGCATTAGTGGCCCCAACTCTGGTGGGAGGCAGCATCCAAGACCTCAGTGGCTGTGAAAACAGGGATGCGCTGGGCCTCCGGGAGCCAATGCTCCGAAGTCCAGAGGATAACAGAGGATCTCCCACGGTTACAATCTCATGTGTCACAGGGGTAGGGCTTCCTAGGGAGAGATAATTTAAGAAGAAAATTGAACACAACGAACCTCAAAGAAACCTGATCCCCAGGCTCAAGCACTTCTTGT
Organism: Rhabdophis nuchalis; assembly: GCA_039707465.1. Lineage (NCBI taxonomy): Eukaryota > Metazoa > Chordata > Lepidosauria > Squamata > Natricidae > Rhabdophis > Rhabdophis nuchalis. Next base: position 333,989 of record CM077653.1, on the reverse strand, counting down.
TCCTAGCTCAGCTCTGCTTTTTACCTCGGACAAATCCATCATGATTTGGGTGCTTTTGAAGGTAGAAAGATAGGCTTTGACTCAAAATAACACACCAGGACTAGGAGAGTAAAGTAAAGAGAACAAAATTTCTCCCAGGTTTTAAGTTACAACAGGGCTAGTTTAGTAGGATCTGGAAATACTTTTTAAGGTATTTAAATAAAATAAATAAATGTCTGAATATCATTTTTAAGTAAGAGAAGGAAAAATTCCATATTCTCAAGCTGTAGGTAAGTCAAAAGCCATCACAGAAAAAAGAGTTGTGAGCCAGACCTGCAGAAGGCAATGGCCTCGAACCCGCAGTTCGCTGGGAAGGAGCAAAACTCGGCGTTCTGATCCGCAGAGCCTTGAAGTTCTGAGGATGTGGAGAAAGATCGGCCGAGGGAGGGTTTCGCTCAGCTGATGCTGCATGACCATCTGTGGGTGGAATTTTTGCTGCAGGAGAAAAACAGGACCATCTAAATTAAAATTTTATTTAAATCTAGATTAAAATCAAAATGCATTTGAACCCTTTCAGGGGGGAAAAGATCATGAAAGAATCATTTCTCCTCAGTAACTTCTGTTTCCATAGGAAAGGGAAGGAAATGGCCCTCTCACCACATCAACTAGGAGTGAGGACATGTTGGGAGGGATGACTTTGTGAGAGGAATATTGCTCCAGTAACATTTCTGAGAAATCCCACCTGCCCTTTTGTTTTCCATGAAGCAAAAGAGACTCAGCTCTGAAAGTAGGCATATTTTAAATGCGAATTTCTAGGGCTAAGGAAGAGGACCATGCATCATCCCCTTTGTGCCTTCCTCCGGAGCTGAAGGAGAACCTCTCGGCCCCCAATTCAAAGGCAGTTCCTGAAAAGGAACAAGCTGTGGCTCAGAGGCAGGTGCCAGCCTGACACCCTCTTCTGCTGCCCCACACCTGAGAGTGGCCCTGGGCTGTGGACAATGGTCCGGTTGTCGTCATGTTCCATGGTGCTGTTGACGTCAGAGTCTCGGAGAGGAGGGCGGCATTCCATGATCTTGCACGTGTAAACACAACGCTTCCGGGCGTCAGTTGTGCTCCAGTAAACCCGGGAGCACCTGGACAAAGAGGACACACATCGGGTGAGTGCTTGGGCAATAGCATAATTTTCCTGGAAATGTTGAAGCCACAGAAAAATGTTGGACATTTTGGGGGGGGAAAAACAGAAACAAAATAATTTTAAATGATAAATTGTATCAAATGTAATTTTCCACAACATGAATTCATTTAATTTATATTGGCTATAAAACTAAGTAATGCTAGTAAAATAGAATAACTCAAGCTTCTTATCTTTTTCAATTACTATAGGATGATTTTTCCTGCTCTTTTAAATTGTTGGGTTATGGGGGCTGGAATCTCCAGCAGAGGATTACAAGAAGTACCTGGGACAGTCCCTTGTCCACCTTACTTTTGCAATTGCTGCTTGCTCACAACATAGGAACATGTAAGGAAAACCTTCTGTTGTGCATATTGTAAAAATTATGTATAGGGAAGGAAAGGGATTTAGCATATGGATGCCATACCTTAAAAGCATTCATTCTAAAGGGAGATGCAAGCTGTCCTCACTTAGCAACTGCCTTCTTTACAATCATTTGAAATTATGATGGTAATGAAAAACTAACTTTACAACCAATCCTTGCATTTACAACCTTTGCTGAAGTAAGCCCGTAAGTACAGTTGTGCTTCACTTAATTATCAAGCTGCCAACTGCAATTGTGGTCACAAAATGAGAACTACTGTACCTCGTATTTCATAATCCAATTAAAAATGAAGAATGAAAAATAAGGAATAAAAAAAGGGACGAGGAAACAAGATTGTTCTTTTTTCATTTCTTGTGTAGAACCAGGCCAGCCAACCACAGCACTGCCCCCCCCTGCAGCCCAGGTTTCTTCCTGAAAGAGCTTGGGACACAGGGGCAGCTTCCACTTACTGATATCCAACTGGAAAGAGCTTGTCTTCGCAGTCAGAAAGGTCATTCAGAATGCCGAGACAGTCAATGCTCATCGACCCTACATGGAAGCAGAAGAAAGGCTGAAGCACAAGAACAGCAGCGGCACAAGAGGGCATCTAGCCTGACTCCACTTCACAAATGGGCTTACCAATCATCACATGGATGTTCTCTGGTTCCAAACCATTCAGAAACTTCCGCCTCAAGCTGATTCCTTCAAAGTCCACAAAGACTCTTCTCAAGACCTCAAAGCCATTTTCTGGCACTATCTGCAAAGGAACCCACAGCAGAATAAGTCATCCGGGCAAGAAACAAGTGAGGGAGAAGAAAAGAGGTAAGTGGCCCAGGACGTACCTCCCCTTTGATCAGGTCCTTGTGCCGTGGGCAGTACACCTTCTTATCCTCCAAGAAGCCACAATTTTTGGCCCGAGAACACATAAAATGGTAGTTACTGGTACAAGTGGCCAGGCAGCAGCCCACTGTGGCACCCGACTTCTGGCAGAACTCACATCGCTGCAAGATTGGCATGTTACTCTGATTGTCAAACTGCACAAATACTGCACGGTTAAAATGAACGTTACATATCTGATTGTTATGATATCAGAGCTCCCCTAATTGGTCCATCTTTCTTGCCCCTAGCTGTAAGCAAGGAAAGCTCCTGGTCTTTTTTTTTTTTTAATACAAATTAAGCATATATTTAGGGCTACAACATTGTATTTCACTCATTTAAACATACCTTTAAATCTATTTATTTAACAAAGCAGCTGAGAAAGTTCACCAGGCACACTGAAGCAATCCGAAGGAATCGGCACTTAAGGAAGAGACTGAGCCTCAGTTCAACTGCTTGGGGCAACTCCCACCTTAACTGCTGAAAAGCACCTTTTTACGCCCCAGCCTGGCTGCTAAGAATCTGCCAAGCAGAGCCCATTCCACACTCTGCAGGCTCCTTTTTTCCTGTCACTAGCATTGCTGAAATAAAATATTAACATTGAATTCATAGATCTTTCTTCCCCCAGACATTCTTTCAGAAGAAGCCTTTTCCCTTTCTGGAAATACTGGTCTGTGGTCCCCCAACTGAGATTGCAATACAAAGAAGCTCCTTTGCGCCTGGAGTCGGCAAGGAGAGACGCGCGGAAGAGAACTCTCTGCAGTCACACAGGCTACCCACCAGCTGCTTCCCACGAATCACAGCCACGTGCACGTTCTTCAGAGAGCCGTCCTCCTCCTCAAACACTTCAGCTGACCACAGGGCACAGTTCACGTGGCTCCACTCGTTCTGACCAATGTAAAGGAGACGGCCAGCATCCTGTGGAAAAGCAAACAGCCCACCAAAGGCGCTCACAGGCAGAGGTCCCACCCTGCGCAGGGAGGAAGTGCTGCTGACGGAAGAGCTGATAAGCAGGGAGGATGCTCAGAAAAGGCCCATTATTCTGGTCTCAATTCGAAAATGGCTCAATCCCCTGTAAATACTGCTAAGGAGCCTTCAGATTGTGGCCAAATGATCAGCCCAAGATGCCTCTGGATACAGTATATAACTACTAAGCCAGATGTTCTCCATCCTCCACTTAGGCCTATTTGATTTTTCTTTTACCATATAACTTTCCCTAATGCATGCTTTTACATCTGTTTGTATTCTAACAAAATATCTGAATTTCATCCTGAGATCTTAACCAATCTCTTCCAGCTCTGAGTCATCTGTAAAGAATGGAAAGAATTCTTTAGTCATGAATATTTTTCTAATTCTCTTTTTCCAAATGCTTCTTGAAAACCAGGCACTGAATTCTAGGCCTGTCTTCTAGGCATGAAAGCTGGCTGGCCGGTCACTCTCTTTTAGCCAAACCCACATTACAAGATTGTTGCCGAAGTGAAACTGCGAGGCAGGTGTGTTGACTATGTTTGCTGCTTTGAGTCGACTAATTTTTTAAGTGGGATAAAAATGTAACAATCTCTTTGATAGCATTATCTGCTAACTGCATTTGCTCACCAAAGTCTCTCAGAGGGATTTGATTGAATGTTTTTAACGGACAAATGATATCACTCTAAGGTAGGAAGATGACTCAAGATCAATCTGCCAGGATTAGTTGAAGTAGACAGAGCAAGCAGGAGCACCTCAACAAGACTGAAATTGGGATGTGGCACTACTTACGTTGCCGCCATCATCACCGTACTTCAGGCAAAGAGCGCACTGCCGGTTGTCTTCCACATCTGGAGGAGGGGAAAGTTCTGGGCTGTCGTCTTGGCCTCTGTCGGGACCTCAAAGCAAATGGAAAGCATTAATTCCCAAGAAAGAATATGAGGAATAAACACCGAATGGGATTAACTATGGGAGCCTTTGACCCAGTTGCAATAGGCAGAGCAGTAAGAGCTCTTTCAAGCAACTCGAAGGATTTGGGGGGGGGGGGGGAATGGGATGCATTTCATTTAGGCAGAAAGTGGACCCCAAGGCTCCTCTCTGCTCCCCCAAAGCTGAAAAGCCTTTCTTCCAGGAGAACTTCCTACAGAGAGCGCAAGATAAAGGAGGCTCAATTTCTCACTGGATAAGGGTGAGGCAGGAAGATGCAGTGGCACGGGGGAGTTTGGCTCTCCTGGTCCTTTGGGTTTTGGAGCTGGGATTATTTTCTTCATCAGAGAAGGTTGCTGCTGAGCAGAACAGGTTTCTTCGCGCTCCTGCCACTGTGCGTAGTTATGGTCAAGGGAGGGGGGCAGCACAGCATTAGGCAGCATTCCACTGCTAAAAGACAATAAGAGGCACGGCCATCAGTTAGATGCAGCTCTCCACTTCCAAAGCCCTCCAGCTCTCGTCCCTCAGCTCCCTTCGGAGGCAGGACGCCACCAGAGGATTCCTGCTTCTGGCCCTCAACCGAAGTTGCTGCACGCAGCCAGGGAGGCCATTCGGAGGTCCACGTGGCTTCCAAGGGACGACATTATGCCTACCACCTTTGCTTAGTGACAGGGTGTGACTTCGCGAAGCAGAGCAATTACTTACTTTGCAGCGACTTTGTTTGGTTCCCAAAATCTTGACTTCTTTACATTGAACCATGGAAAAACCCGTTCCATTTGCTAAAGAGGAAAACCACAATTTTTAATAAGATTTCGTATTACTTCGCTTGTCATTAACCTTTTAAGAAAACTGCCTCAGAGCTCAGCAAATTTATCGGAATGATGAACTTGTGACAGGTTTAAAAATGGCTTCCTTGGAGAATCGGAGCTACTCTGGGAACAAGGGCAACACCAACCTTCCTCAGGACAAGGGCAAAATACAGCCTACCCTCATGAAGAAGGACTTCACCACACTGTTGGCCTTCTTGAGTTCCAGCTGCCCTCCATCTGTGTTGATAGCTGCTTGGATTATCTTAACAAGATCATCGCTGAACTCCAACTAGATGGGAAAAACAAGATCCACCTCATTAGGGTGCTTAAGGGATGCTTCAGTACCCCCAGGAGCTGTAGACTCTTACGGCATTTTCATCGGGCAGCTCAAATGGGTGGCCTCCTCTTCACTCAAAGGAGGGGAAACAGGGGAACAACCATGCAAGAAGTAGCCAGGAGATTGCGGCCTTTCTGTGCCTCACCACAGCCTATTTTAACTCGGCTTCCATTTTCTCTTCACCCCAGCAGAAGTCCTGACAATGAGGGTGGCTGACTGCGCCAAGACCTACCACAGAAGAATAGCCTCCTTGGTCCATCTTCCTTTTCACACCTTCTAGATCGAGCGGTGGCTCTTCTTCCTGCTTGCCAACCTCTGTAAGTATGGGAGGGTCTGGGCCTTTGGGAGAACTCTGAGAAGGTACGCTTTCTTCTGTTTCAGGGTTCAAGTCAGGAGGTTTGGCTGCCTGAAGACAACAAGAGAGTACAACATTTTCGGCAGAATTTTACAAATGTGCTAATGCAGAACATAGTAATCGAGGGGAGATGGGTTACTTTCGCACATTAAGAAAATTAGTGACCCCGTTCTTCGGCCTTCCTTTCCACATACCTAGGGCATTAATACCCGACACATTTTTAACAGCTCTTCCAATAATGCACACCTATCCATTGCATTCAGCTACTTTGGAACAGAAAAACTGGGGATTCCTGCAGGGGTTCACTTAGCGGTGGTGATGGTGGTAGGACCACCTCCTAAGACCTGACAGAGCCTTGGAACGCAGCCATGACGTCTAAGAGAGCTCGTTGGTGCAAAGCAGTGTTTGTTCAGGACTCCTCCAACTTTAACTGACATAGGATAATAATTGGCATATGAATTGTGATAGTTGATACCAAACCTTCAGTTCTTAGCTTATAGAAATGACTTCAGACTAGTGATGCCTAGAAATTCTGAATTTCCAATAACCAACATCTCCTAAATAGACAGGCAGGCAGGCAAACACAGAGTGGTAGTTTGGGAAAGAAAAAAGGTAGACGTACCTGCCGATAACGCAGTAAGTGGCTGGTCGTCCTAGAGTTCAGCAGGGCTGTCAAAACCTGCTTTAAAGAAAGCTGCAGCTCTTTCTCGAGGGCCAGGCGCCATTCGGGAGGATGCTGCTCGGTGCAATTGATGCAGGTGTAAGCTACGCTCTCCGGAAGGTTGGAGAGGATCTCATACATCTCATCTGAAGAAAGAAATGGCGAAGGTTTCCTGGGTGCCAGAAGGCTGTGTTGGTGCAGTGACAGGAAAGAGGGAGCGGAGGATAAGGGCTTGACTATGTTCTGAGATCTCAGGATGGGGAGAATGTGGAGCCTGCCAATTCAGCCAACTGGCGCACGAGAGGAATGCGCCCTGCTGGACCTCTGGAGCGGGGGTTTAAACTGTCTCACAGTATTTCCGCTCACCTTCCGAGATCCAAGACAACCGCGATACTTTCTAAAACTGGCTCAATGCATAGCATGACACTGTCACATTTCTGTCTGTGAGCATTTCTGGATATCAACCTTTACTGCAGGGTTTCCCCACCTTTTCTTTTAAAGCCGTATTCTAAGGGTGAAGTCTGTTGACCGTAAATGCTGTTCCTCACCAGAGAGGTCTTCACATTTGGCGTGAACCCAGCGGTCACACTTCCCACACTGCATCATCTTGCTTTCGTAGTCATCGTCATCATAGCACTTGTCACAGAGGGGGCAGAAGTTCCCTGCAAGCAGCATAAAACGAGGAGATGGGCTCCTATAGCCCGAGACTCGGAGCCAAGCAGGGGCTGCGGATGCCTCACAAAGCAAGAATGGCTGCTGGCAAGTCCTGTCGCTGACGGACCGGAGGGGGAGGAGGGGAACGGGACGGGACCCTTCACAGGTCATACAGGTAAAATGGGGCTTATGGTGGCTTATTTAACAAACTACCACTAAAACAGTACAAGTCTTAGTGCGATCAATGAATCAGGCAGTGTGCAATTCTACATAGGAAGCTGTCTGCCATCCCCCTTCTAAGGCCAGGTTGAAAAGCAAGAATTTCCCTCCGGGTGGAATGACTGCCAACCCTCCCAGGCCTTGGTCCTCAATAATATTTGGCCTTTCTGCACCTTTAGCGAAGAGTTTGGCACAATCGTGACACAAAGAGAAGTCATGGGACCATTGTGCATCCCACCCTTTGCCTGGAGTTGTCGCCCCACAGCTCTTACAACGAACACACTTGGTGCAGATCTAGAAAGAGGGAAAGAAGCTTGTTTTTTTCCCCAAGGATGACTCATTCTGAAAACACAATATTCAATAAAGAGAAGAAATCACAACAGCAAAATAAAAGACCAATCCATTTCCCCAGGAATTTGTATAATCACACCCACTCTCCTTTCCCCTCTTTCTCTTCTGGCTTGGGCAAGAAAGTCTGCCTGAGAGACCCCCCGATTCCCCAGAGAAACATACCCACACTTTCTTCTTCTTTGTGGGCTTAGTTGGGTAGTTCGGTCCCAGGCACTCTGGGTGATAGCTGTTCCGGCACTTGTTGCACTCCAACAATTGCTATGGGGTGGCAGAAAACAGCCGTGGCGTCACACAAAGCCCGGGCACAGCATGGTAGGCTCCAGGAGGCCTGCCCAGGGGCCCTCGGTTCTACCCCAGGTTCTCACAACGTCCTGAGCGCCAGTCCGCTTCCCAGGTGCCAGAAAGTGAAAGGAGTTACCTTGGAGGCCTGATGCTGCCTTCCACACACGTGGCAGAACTTGCAGCGACGACAGCACCAGTTTTCCAACTGGTCTTCCAGGGGGCGTTCATTAACCTCTAAACAGAATTTGTGGAAAGGCTCACAGCAGACCTGGCAATAGACAAACTGCAAGCAAACAAACAAGTCAGCCAGGCAGGCAGGCCTACTGCACTTCTCTCTCTCCCCCCCCCCCTTCCTTAGTTTAGGAACTTCGTAAGAATTTGGTTCTTAACTCAAGCAGCCTGAGTGTCTAACTTAATTGGAAGGCAAAGTGCAAACCGAATAAATGAATGAAGGGAGAAAGGAATAACAGTATAATGGCTCCATCCATTAATATCCAAAATACAGTGGTACCTCAATACTCATCTTTAATTGGTTCCGGGAGGCGCGATAAGTACCAAAAACACTGAGTGCCAAACAAATTTTCCCCTTGGGAATAATGTAGTAAGTTACAAGGCAGCCAGCGCTGAGAAGTTCCAGCTGATATGTTGAGTACCAAACAAATGATGAGTACTGAGATAAAATTTTTGTGTCGAAATGCAGAGTACCAAAGCAATTGAATACCAAGGTACCAGGTTAATACAAAATTGGGTCCACAAACAAAATCATCTGAAGATGCTTTTAGACTACATCCTAACTTGTCTGTGAGCAATTTAACTTCTACAGCAATCGCAAACTCTACAACAAGCAAAACATATTTTTCAGGGCTTAGGAGGAACTGGCAGAAGTTGGACCAGTTTGTGTTTTCAGAGGCAACTAAAAAACTTTTAAAACGATTCTGCAAAAACAATGGATTGTTTTGATGAAGGATTCAATTCCATCTGTTTCAAATTTACTTAAAAAATACAACTGAAAAAAACCCCTCCCATACCTGGCTACTCTCTTACCTCCACGTTTCCGCTGCTGGCACACAGGAAGCAGATTACTCTGGGAGTTATCGGAATGGAGGTTAGGATACCCAGACCCCCCATTTCCCAAACGCTTTCAGCCTTGCAGTCCTCCTAAAAAGCAGAGAGCAACGCCTGCGTGAGCTGGTTCTGCCAGGGAGAAGGGAGGGAACCGTCCCTGCTCCATGTCCCAACTCCCGAGGGAGAAAGCTGCACTCAAAGCTGCCTTGTTACCTTGAAGTCCACTCGGATCCTGTGGACTCCGTCGGTCAGGGGCTTCTGCTTGGAAGGGGTGTTGTTGGACGATGGGCTCAGGGTGTTGAGGGCGCTATTCTCTAGCTTGCTGACTGGGAGGGGCTTCTCCTAGAAAGATGGGAGGCAGACATTTATTTTCTCCCTCCCCAAAGAGGTCTCAGAATATATTCACTGAAGGCACAGGCACCTTTTGTAGCCTGCGATAAGTGGTCAGTCTCCAGAGACACAGCAAACTTTGTGCTGAATGACATCAGACAAGGAACAATAGTGGAGAAATATTACATTTATATTAGGTACCCAGTTTTTCTTAAAAGGCTGGGAATGCTAGTATTTGGCATGTGTACACACACACGCTTTGGGGGCCCAGACCTGTACCTGGCTTTGGATGGTGTGCGCTGGGTTTGCATCCTCGGAAAGGGGTCAGGATGAGGCTTTAAGTAGGAGGATACAATCACAGAACATTTTTCTTTCTTGAAGCAAGGTGAAGCATTAGGTTACCTTTTCTTTTGGTTTCTGTTTCACCGGCAAGCTGGGACGCGGAATGATTTTCTTCTGTCTGTTTTGCTCAATGGCTAGAAAAAGTACAAACATACTTTGCAATAACCTACAATTTGACACATATATGAAGCCGCTGGGTGAGATCATCCGTGGTTTTGGGGTAGAGTACCACCTCTACGCTGACGATACGCAGCTGAATGTATCTACCCCAAACCACCCCAACAATGCCGTAGAGGTGATGTGCCAGTGCCTGGAAGCCGTGCGGGCCTGGATGGGAAGGAACAGACTCAGACTCAACCCGTCCAAGACCGAGTGGCTGTGGTTTCCGGCATCCCGGTACAATCAGTTGACTCCATCACTGGCCATAGGGGGTGAACATCTAACCCCTGTGGATGGGGCACGCAACTTGGGCGTCCTCCTTGATGCCCGGCTGTCCATGGAAGATCAAGTGACAGCCGTGGCCAGGAGGGCGTTTTACCAGGTCCGCCTGGTCCACCAGTTGCGTCCCCTATTGGATCGGGGTGCCCTCTGCACAGTCACTCACGCCCTCTTGACATCCCTCACGCCCTCTTGACTTTTTGCTTGTAGAAACAAGACCTGACTCTTCCAGAATAATCAAGTGATACGCCAGGCCTTTCCCCACTCCCCAAGGAGACCTGTCTCTTCTGCTTTAAGGGCGGGCCCAGATGAAACCAAAAGGCAGAAGCAAGAGGAACGCACCGCCTGCTCTGCTAAAGGATTGGGATGTGCATACAGCAAACAGGTAGACAGAAGGAGAAAATGAAGAAATGGCTGCAAAAGAGAAAGGCAAGTCTACTTTGCCTGCTGCTTCCTCGTGTGGCCATCGATGGGTGCCCAAGAAAGCACCTCTGTTTGCATGCAGTTGTTGAGGCGGGACATTTGCTCCCTGTGGGAGGCAGCCTTGCACCAGAGAGCAAGGCCCAACCGGGCTCTCCAGGGAGCAGGTATGTCAGTCTTGGAGGAGAGGCCACCAGGAATGTCCACACGTACCTGCTTCCAGGGATGGCGCTACTTTTTTCTTGGGCTCAGCCAGGACGGTTTTGGGGGCTTCCTTTTTGGGCGGGCCTGAGCTGGGCAGCTGGGCAGGGGGCAAGGCAGGCGGTGCTTGTTTGCCGGATTTCCGGGTGGCAGAGGGAAGAGGCTGCTTGGGGTCTGGGATAGGCGGCGGCAGCTGCCCTTCCTCTGCCTTTCCTTCACTGGCCTTCCGGGCTTGTTCGCTGCTTCTCTTGGAGGCCTGATCCTCTTTCCCCAAAGCCGGAGGAGGAGGAGGAGGAGGAGCTGCTGCTGCTGCTGCTGCTGCTGCTGCTGCTGCTGCTTTTTGCCCTGGCTCCCCCTGAACCTTCCCCAGCTGGCTGTCTTTCTTTTCACCGGACTTGGATTTCTTTTCCTTTTTTTTCACAGCTGCAAAGCAGAAAAGCCTCTTGATGGAGCCGCTGTCCTGAAAGCCCCCGTGCCCCCTCCCCTCCTGCTCTCCCTCTGAAAAAAGCCCCCCCCCCACCTTTGGCTTGCTTCTGGAGATAAGCTTTGGATGGCATCCACTGCAGATTCTGACACTTCCTCATCCTTCAGAAAGAGAAAAGGAAGAGACGGAAAGAGACATTACTAAGCACACTCCACGGGGGGATTCTGCTGTCAGGCTCCTTGGCCCTCTATGAGCTTGGTGGTTTTCTTGCAATGTTTCATTACCCAAACAAGGTCACCTCATCACTAACACTGACGATGTTACCTAGTCGGGTCATGAAATGTCTGCAGGAAAACAAATACGCTCAGACAGCACCAAGGCTCCTCATTTCAACCCTGACCTACAAATATTCTCATTTACTGATCTTCTGTTAGCCCTGGTCGTTTCTGACTCACAGGCTTTGTGGGGGGGGGGGGGGGGAGAGAGAGAGGGGAAGTGATCCTGTTAAAAGAAATGCCCCCGCCCAAACTCCCAGGTAAGCATGGTTGTCTGAAGTGACTGACACCAGCAGGACATGCTTGGCAACGACAGTCGTTCAGTTTGAGAGTCTGTTCAAAGGAGGAGAGGAAGCCTCCCCTTTCTCTGCCTCAGACCGGCCAGGCAGCCCAAGTGGGAGGGTTGGAAGAAGGATTCAGGCAGGGGACCTGCTTCCCCCTTTTGCTTAGAGACAAAACCCGACACTAACATGGCAAAAGGAGCCACCTGCACCAGGTGTGGCAAAGCTTCCCTTTGCTCCACCTACACCCGCCTGCCTCTCTCTCTCGGTCTGAGAAAGAAGGATGGGAAAGGCAGAAATTCAGCCCAAAGCATGGGAAGGTCCGACACCCTTGGCGTCTCCTCAGGGAGAGTGAAATCAGTGTTTGGGGATACCCCGCTGTCCCCCGGAAGAATCGCTCAGAAGGAGGCCTCACATCCACACACACACTTACTTGCAACACTGCTTTTTTATGTTCCGCCCACCGAACTTGGGCTTATCCAGACAGTTTGTGCAGATGCCACAATCCTCTGGGACTTGGCAGCCTGGACACTGCCCACAGCGTCTCGACCGCCGGCCTTTCTTCACCGGGGGCTCCTGAGGGGCCTTGTTTCTGGTTACGGGCTTGATGGGTTTGATGGGCGGTGCGAGGGGCTCAGCATCTTCTGACCCAGCAACAGAGGATTTATCTGTCAAAAGGACCCCTGGCTATTAATTCAGCATCATCCATGGAGAAAAAAAGTGACTGCTTGCACTTTTTCTGAAGGAGCCCTGCAAAAGGGCCTATTTGGATTTTTCTTTTTTGCAAAACTACTCTTCCCTTTAGCAGTATCCCTTATGTTAATTTCTAAGGCCCCTTGAGATAAGGAAAGGAATGCTATCCAAATCAAAACATTTACCATCGTTCCCCATGGAAGACAGTATCTTCTCCCGTTCTTCCCATGGTAAGGCACTCAGAGTGGGCATGTCATCTGGGAAGACTGCTCGTTTGCGCCCCAGGGCTACGGCTGCCCTCCTGCAGACATGCTTGATGCGTGGACCTCGCACAGAGGTTTCTGAGGAATCGCTCTCTTGACCCTGAATTCCAGTAGAGAAACAGATAGAATAGGGTGAGACAATCATCCTGCCATGAGCAACAGAACCCCAGGAGAGAGGCATGGCTGGCTGCCTTCTTGGCCTTCTCTGACATTATGTTTCCGAGTGGGTTCCCTTCCACAAGACAGAGAGGCTTTGCCTGAAACCAACCACTTGCAATTGTGCAGGTATAAACACAAAATGCATCAAGGACCTTCGTGTGTATGAGTTTATAATCAGCATCTACTAGAAATAACACATAGTAACTTTTAAATTCAACCGCAATCGCTCCATGCACATGCTAGTTTTTTCTTTTTTCTTTTCTCTCTTTTTTGTTTCTGTTATAATTTTGCACCAGTGAAGTTAAAACCAATTTCATTGTAATTTTTACAATGACAATAAAGATTATTATTATTATTATTATTATTATTATTATTATTATTATTATTATTATTATTATTATTATTATTATTATTATTATTTACATATTGTGAGACATTTAGCAGCTGTGTTCTATATAACAACCCATGGCAGCTGAGACGGGCAGGAAGAAAAAAGAAAGAAAGTATGATTTTCTTTTTTTTAAAAACCCTCCCTGCAGTAATTCAGAGCTGATTTCTTTCCCTAAGATGGAAGGTTTAGGCTAGGGCTACAAAATGTTTTGAATTCAATTCCCAAAAGATGTTCTGGAGTGCAATGGGTTCACAAGATTCCTGGAAGGCAGAAAATGGAAACAATTCCCTCAGAGGGAGAGGTAATTAAAAAATATTAGACTGTGCAGAAATGAACAGATTAACATTGGCAATTAAAGAGAAGGAAGAATTAGAGTATTATAAGATATGGGGATGTTTTTATCACTGGCTAGAAAACATATATAGTCAAAAAGAAACAGAAAATTGAATAATTTGGAAAAGAACGTAGAATTATATGGGAGGAGTTGAATTAAAAGGCAACTGAAATGTAAATGAAAGGTAAGATAAAAATAGATTTAAAATGATGTAACTGTTAAATATGATGACACAAAGATCGTACCCAGATGACACACTGTAAGATTACTGATATAATTGTGGTTATAGAAGGGGAAAAAAAAACCATTCCTGGAAGGCAAACTGCTATGTTCCCATTCTGGTGCATGCTGAAATTCCTTGCCGAGCCCCAACAAGGAAGGAAAGACGCGAGAAGCTTTAAGCAAACAGCTCGCAGCATGCCAATGCCTGTGAGCAGCGGCAGTAGAATAGGAAGCATTTTCTAGTTCACGGCTTCTCTGAGTTTGCATAGCGAGACCCAGGGACCAGTCGCACTTGCACCTTCTCAGGAGACTCCTTATCAAACCCTGGCTTCTTGTGCTACCTCCCTTCTAATCCCAATGTTAATGGAAGATACCTGTCCTTTGGGCTGATCCACCTGCTTAAGGGACTTGCTCTTCTCAATCTTATAGAGCTGAGCTTTAGCTTTCTTCAGGAGACTGGCTACCCTCTTGTCCGTCATTGGAAGTTTATCAGCATGGGCCAATACTGAGCTGATGGAGGAATGTTTCACAATGCCAAGTGAGGCAGCAGGGAAACGCAAAGATTCTTCCTTTTCTGCAGAAGAGGCTACCAGGCCAAGGTCCATATTTGATTTCTCCAAGCTCCCTCGGCTTTTCTTGGGTAACTTGGTCTTTATGCTGGCTGAGTCAACCAGAACTACCGCAGGGACATCTGCTGCTGGATCAGGGGCAGTTAGTTTCCTCCGTCCTGCGGGTTTTTTGGCAAAAGATGAGGTTGCTACGTCTTCACTGACAATAACCTTTCCTTTAGAACCTCGAGTTGATGGGAATAAAGCAGAGCCGCTCTGGATTTCGGAAGCCTTCTTCTTCTTCTCTTTCCTCAATTCACGTTTGTTTTCCTTCTCCCTGTCTCGGTCTCTTTCTCGGCTCTTCTCCTTCTCGGGACTGTTGTCCCTTTCTGTGTCTTTGGACAGCTCCTCGGCGGCTTTGTCTTTGCTCCTGGTCCTCTCTGTCTGGGGATCTGGCGCAAACCAAGGAAAAAGGGGAGCAGTGCCACTCGGCGGGAATGGCTCGGCAGGGAGGCTCGCCTGCTTCCTCGGTCTCTGGCTTTTCTCTGTCGCTTCCCCAGCCTGGGACAGGGATTGCGAAGGGAAAGTGAACGTGGTGGCGTTTAAGGCACTGGTGGCAAGGGAGCCGACAGAAACGCTGGTCAGGGAAGCAGAGGCGGAGGAGGGCGGAGGGAGTGTGGGCAGCTCAGAGGAGCTGAGTCTTCCGCTTCTTGTCCTCATCGAGTGTGAAGGAGATCGCGACTCAGATCGAATCGGACTGAAGACTCGCCTCTTTCGCTTCCTTGAAGAAGCTGCTGCTGTAGCGCTTCCCGTAGCGCTTCGACTAATTGAAGGCAATGTGACAGACTCAAAGATGCGTGAGTGCGCCTCACTGGGGGTGAACCTTGGCGCTCGCAACAGGGGGCTCCTCTTGTGTAGGTCAAACCTTGTTCCAGAAAGAAGAGGAGAAAATAAGCGGGCCGGAGCTGCGGCCCCAGGAGGGGTAAAGCCAGCAGCAGCAGCAGCAGCAGCAGCAGCAGCAAAGCCCACGTCCTCTGGGGTCAGGGGCGGCGGCCTGAAATTATCAAAAATCGGCTTGCGGATAAGACCTTCTTTGGCATACTTGGCAGAGGAGAAGTACTGGGGTTCGGACCGGGAGGGCTTCAGAGAAGTCCAACGAAAGGTCGGTTCTCGGAGGATTGACTTCCGCTTCTCTTGCGCAGGGGCAGCAGCGGAAGACGGCAAGAAGGGGGATGCCAAGGGAATGGTGGGAGGCATGAGCCACGGGGCGTGATCAGAGACACCTGCTGCTGGCTGCAGGGGGGGAGGTGGACTGAGCAGTGGCGGGGGAGGCGAAGAAGAAGAAGAAGAAGAGGGCTGCTGTTGAGAGACGCCTTGGAGGCCGGGCAGCTTCTTAGCTGCTTTGGGGGCAAAATTCTTCTCTGCCATTGGAAACCTCCTCCTCCTCCTTTGCTCAGCACCCTCGTCGTCAAGGGAGGTGGACTCTGGCAGGGGCGGGGGGGCTTCTGGAGTATTGTTGCATTCTTCCGAGAGAGCTTGCATCTCTTCAGAAGCCTGTGAATCTGTGGATGTATCAACACTTGGACTGCTGGACCGTGAGGAATCTGAAGATAGCTGGGAGGAGTGCTGAGACGCGACACTGGACTTCTCGCTCGATTCGCAAGAGGTAGCACTGAAGCGGCTGTTTGGGGTAGACTCTAAGCGTGCAATTTTAATTGGCGGGTCATAGTCTTCATCTTCAATGAAACGCTTGGGAGTCTTAATTATTCGTGAAGAGATGGCACTCACCACAGGCATAATGAACTGCCGAATGTTTTTGAGCTGAGTCCTCCCCTTCCGGCCCTGAAGCTTTGCTGCTTCTTTCTCCATTTTCTTTTGAGCTCCTTTTTTTGCCTTCTGCAAGAGCTGCTTGGCAATGGTGGCATCTGTCCTCTTGCAAGAAGGAATCATCCTTACTGGTCTGCGAGGGCTCTGCCTAACTGTTGGCTTTTCATCTTTGGGGAGAGAGGGTACATCCTCTCTCTCCTTTCGTGCCCTCTGGACTTTCTCCAACTGGGAACATACAAGAGCTGGCATGGTCTTCAAGCGATCGGAAGATGGTGGCCTCCCTCTCCTGCGGACAATCTGAATCCCTTTCCTCCCAATCTGGAGTTTCCCCGATTTGAACTGAGACTTCAGTGGAGAGAGTTTGCCTGTTCTTAATTTCTTAATTTTTGCAGCGTGCTGAAAGGTAGCTGATGGTGCCTGCTTTATTTTCTTTACATTCTCTTTTTCCTCCTTCCCTCCTTTCTGAGCGTCTGGAATGCCCTCTTTATGGCTGATGTTAAATTTCACACTGGTTAGAGCAGGAGGTCTCCCTCGCCGTTTTTCTCCACTTTTAAATTCTTTCCTTTTTATGCTTTCCATGGATGCAGGTTCTGGCTTGCTTGAAGGTGAATATGTTGGCAAGGACTCTGGTAGAGCAGCTGGACTTCGGTCTGAACCGTTCCGAGGTCTCCCACGAGGTTTACGTGCACTAGCTTTGACCGAGACTGCAGAAAAAGAAGAGAAATGTGCACATTAAGCAGGGAAATCCTTCTTTTCAGGCAGGACGCAAAATGAAAAAAGGAATGAGGTAAGAAAAGGGAAAGGGAGAGAGGGAGAGAGATATTTATCCAACATTTCATAGTTTTAGCAGTAAGTCAATTTCTGATTTCTACATAAATAGGTTTAGGACGCACATTTAGATGACTAAGATTATGATGCTAGGAGAATTGAGTTAATCAGTTTACCAGATGATAAACTGAGTCACAAATCAACAATGGCTGGCCTTGGAACAGGAGAAGTCATCCTGGACCTTTTCCTGTTGAATTATCAAAAGCCTTAGGAGGTCAGCAGCAAGGGAAACTAGATTTAATAATCTCCTGCTACTTTCACTAACCCATGGCCAAGACAGAAACCACATATCTGAATCTAAATTTCATTTCTTTTTCATCAGGTCATTCAAAGCAGGCTTTAATAATAGATGGCATTTCTATTGGTGGGCATTTTCATGGATGTCTTGAAATATACATAATGGCTAGGGCAGAACTGTGTATGGTAGGAATGCTTAAAAGAATCAAAACTTCCAAAGGATTACATTTAGCCTTAACAGACGAAGTCATATCATTCAGGCAATTGTGTCACAGGAACATTTTACCCATTATAAACCCAGTTAATGAATCTTAGCCTAATCTTTAGGGGGGGAAAGCTGGAGAAAACCACTAAAATGTTTCCCTGCGATTCCCAGAATCTGGCAGCAGATTTTTTTTTTTTAAAAAGGACAACTGCAGCAGCCAAGATACACTCTCTATGATGTCACAAAGTTTTGTCAATATACTCCTGGGGTAAAATGGAGGGGAGAATCTGTTTCCCAAATAGTGAGTTTTGACTCCATTAATGTGGTAATATAAGAATCCGATTAATGATTTAAGGGTATTGTGCAACTAAGTCATGATTTACAGGATACCATATTGTGTGGCCTTGTTGAATTTACTTGCATGCTGGGGAGTATTGGTTTGATCTGGACTGTAAGGTGGATTTTACTTGTATTTTCATATATCATTGGGTTTATTGTATGCTATCAAGTGTTTTCTTGGAGTTGGAAGGCCTTCATAAAACTAATGAAAGCTCAGTTTAGCAACTCATTACTGCAAAAAGCTATGGCCTAGAACCGTGATGGCGAACCTATGGCACACGTGCCACAGGCGGCACACGGAGCCATTTGTCAGGGCATGCAAGGTGTTGCCCTGTGAGCTGTCCAGTGCGCATGCATGCGCTGGCCAGCTGACTTTGGCCCTCTTTTGAGGCCATTTTTTGCCCCCTGGAAGCTTCAGGAACTTCCCTGAAGCCTCCGGGGCACGAACAACCGGCCCTACGAGCTAACTGGAAGTCTGTTCTTCACCTTATAAAGCCCCTGGAGCCTGGGGAGGGCAAAAAAAGCACGCTAAAAACGGGGGGAGTGCTGGTTGTGCGTGCATGCTCACTGGGGTCATGCACATAGCATTATGGGTATGGCACACCCGCCTATGACCCCACTGCGCTCCCCCCCATATTTGGCCCGCAAGCCAAAAAAGGTTCGCCATCACTGGCCTAGAATATTATATTAAGCCAGCAAATACAAATTTCAGATTTTGGCGCTCAACATACACTCTTTAGATCAGCCACATCTAAACTCCATTAAAGCAAATCCTATTCAATATGGCTCAGATTGCAGTAGGTTGGATTTACCTGCAAGGGACTTGGGGGAATTGGCTCCTTTGGCCTCATCATCAGAGCCAAAACCTAGAAATTGCTCATCCTGCAGAAAGAGGGAGAGAGATGGTTTAAGTAAAAGTATCATGAAAACAAAATATAGTTGAGAAATATGAACAACACTGACAATTCCCTGTTATGAAAAAGTGGGGGTGGAAATTCATTAACGACCTATTTTATATGGCATCTGTTGGAAGAGAGGGCACCAGAGGAAAGGCATCTCATGAAGCCCAAAAGACAGCCTGGACCTGCCTTTGGCTATGAAGTTCCCCTGAATGCCTCAAGAAAATCAAGAACCTCACGATTAACAGAAAAAAACTATTTTTGCAGAAGGTTACAAGGGGAACCATCACTTTAAAGAGCCATTTCTTTAAAAACTGCTCTTTTGGAACATAAAATTGACGGCTGTCTTCACAGCAATAATTTGCAACATCTACCCAAACAGCTCCATTCATTCCACTGGGGAGGAAGAAATCTCAATGGGTATTAGCCCATAGGACTAAAGAGAACCTCCATGTTAAGGAGAAGCAGTCTGGGTTTGGACAGAAGCAGCCGCCGATACAAGGGCCTCCTGCAGAGGGTCAGGCGCATGGCAAGTAGTTCAGCTCAGTTGGAAGCTGAAAGGTCAGCAACTATGTGCTCTCTTGTTGGTGCTGCCCCTGTCATGGGAGCCCTTGGCGAGCCATGTTTTCCAGCCTTCTAGAACCAGCCCAGGCTCTCTCTGGAGCAGAGGCATAGCAGCCGCCTTTGGCCAAGAGCTTCTGGCAAGACACTGCCAACCCCTGCTCCCCCCCCCCACCCAGTTTTGCTCCTGTTGTGCCAGAACCTTTAGGCTTTGCTTCTTAAACTCCCCCCCCCCCCCAATCTCCTGTCATGTCCTAAGGAATACCAATCCCGCCCTGGCTCCTGCACTTCCAGGACCCCCTCCCCACCTACACAGAGAAACTGGCCATTCTGAGAGGCGGCAGCTCAGGGGAAGCGGTGGGAAAGCTTGTCTTTCCGTACTTCCCTGTGACATTTGGGCCCTCCCTGCAGAGGAATCAAAGAGATCCATTTGGGGCATTAAACTGCAGGATCGCCTTTAGGGGAGTTATCCTTGTGTGTGAGGGAGAGCGGAAAGGAAGCGGGGTGGGGGGGGTGGGGGGGGCTGGCCAGCCTCATGCTCCCTGCTCAGCTCCTCAATCTCTGGAATGCCGGGAAAGCCAGTTTTGCACACAGCACTCCAGAGCGCAGCTCTGCCAGCCCCTCCCCTTGCCCACGTGGGCCTCCCTGCAAGAAGTAAACAATCTTTGGCTGAGGATGGGCAGAGATTCTGGCAAGCTGGCAGAAGGGGCCGCGCCTTCACAGCTCTAACTAGCATGCGGGTGACAGGTTCTAAGCAGGCAAGGAAGCAGAGCGGTTGAGTCAGGCCACCAAAGCTTCACCTCTTTCCAGGGAGCCAAACTTTATCGGTCTAAGTATTTCTCAAAGAAACGGGAGCTTCTGAAGACCAAAGGCTGCAAATCCTCCAGCGCTTCAACAACTCTTTCAGTCAGGACTCTGCGCTCCTTTTGTGGGGCACAGCTGGAGGAAGGCTGGAGGGAGGTGCAGAGCAGAAGCCGCAGAGGTTCCAGCAGCCTCAGCCATTCAGCCCCAGGATTTGGGTCTCCAAGCCTCCCAGCCTGGCAGTCAACAAGCCAAGAGCAGGACTTCCCTTGGGATGCAGGGGTGGCTTTATGAAAAAAGGGCTTGTTGATTACTCTCTTTGCCACTACTTTAAAAGTAATAAAAAGAATAAATAAATACACACATTAAATAGTGAAAAACAGGGGTTTTGCCACAATTCAGAGTATTTTCAAAACATCCATTGAAATTGGTTATGGTGTTGGCTGGTCCAATGGAGCATGCTCTCGCTCTCTCCCCCCTCCCTCCCTCTCTCTCACACACACCAGCCAGGCAAAAGAAAAGTGGGTAG
The DNA here is from genome assembly GCA_039707465.1 of Rhabdophis nuchalis. Classification (NCBI taxonomy): domain Eukaryota; kingdom Metazoa; phylum Chordata; class Lepidosauria; order Squamata; family Natricidae; genus Rhabdophis; species Rhabdophis nuchalis. Next base: position 313,426 of record CM077653.1, on the reverse strand, counting down.
AGTGAGATAGAAAAAAATAAGGTCAAAAACAGAAAAGCCCGCCACTCACATTTGCCCACCCAGATTAGATCTAGCTGAGCCACTTGGAGAAACTGTCTTCTTCTTTTTAATGTTTTATTTATTTTCCAAGGTCAAATGATCAATGGTGCAAAATGAAAATTGAGGTTTTTCTAGCCTAGTATAATGTACTTTATTCCATAATTGCAACACATGGTTTGAGGCCTAAAAACTTACAGCCATTGGGTAGCTTGGCTGACTTAAGCAGGGCTGAATATGTCTAGTCCTTGGATGGAAACGCCAGAGGCCATACTGGAAGTTGAAAAAACATTGAAGAAGATAATTCTATATTTTTGCTTCCATAGTTGATCACTGCATGTTACTACTCACGTGTAGATTACATACTGATACAGCACTGAAAGTTAGATGCAATATCTCTGGCAAACTGAACAAATGCTATTCCAATCTACAAAGATGTTATTCGAGGCATGCTTGTTCCTTTTAAAATTTCTATGTAAACGGTCTGTTGAATCATCTCAATAAACTGAATTTCCATCCATCAGAGAACATTGGCAGAGAACACATTTCCATCTTAATGAAGATACTTTGGTCATTTAAAAACTCCCAATAGAATATATTAACACTATGGGGTGTTAATATATTTCTATTTGTTATACTTTGTCAGTATCACAAAGAGTCAGGTAGAAACACATTAGCCCAAAATGAAAATTATGGGGGGTTTTGGTCAGGAAAGCAAGACGATATTGTCCGTAGATCAATGGAAATTTAACTGAACTAATTCAGTTCTGTTTATTAGATACTTGGGAGCTTCCAGGCAGGAATCTGGCTGAAAGAAGGTTCATGGATCTTATGTTCCCCAGAATTATGTTCCCAGAATTGCAGTGGTTTTTTCCTCCCCTAAATAGGTCAACTTCTACAACCTCTACATTTTTTGAAGTCAAATGCCTAGCATATTTTTATATGGAATCCACTTTTTTGCTACTTCATCCCCTCCTAGAACTTGAATATAATTGAAACATTTAAGGGCTGCTTGGCTGACTTTTACATGCTGCCCTATTTTGGAAGGGAGGTAAGTTGAAGGTGGCATAATCAGCTCTGCTGTCCCTTTTCCCCACAGGGTTTAGTCCGGCTAATGATTCATGGAAAGTATCTACAGTGAAGAGACTGCCTGTATTGGGGCTCTTCTGCCTGTTTACTTACATACCCTGGATATGAGCTGAAGCTCCCATAACGAACACAGGGTGCCGATCTGATTTGGCCATGACCCCACATCTTTCTTCGTTAGATGTCAGCACCTCCCGCCCAGCTGGCTTAACAGGAAAATGCAGGAGGCTCTCTTTTATAGACCGTGCAACAATGGTCAAGCAGAAACTACCAACACCTGTTCTTCTCCACTGAACACGTTAGAAGAACTCAAAGCTCCCTCAGGCACCCAGGACTCCAAAAGATACCACCAGGCTGTACAAATCAATTCTACAGATAGTCCTTGATTTACAACAGTTCATTTCCTGACCGTTCAAAGTTACAATGGCATTGAAAAATGGGACATGACCTGTTTTTCAAATTTATGACCTTTGCAGCATCCCGATGATCATATGATTAGAATTCAAATGCTTGGCCATTGGTTCACATTTATGAATGTTGCTATATCCCAAAGTCACGTGATCATCCTTTTCATCCTTCTGACAAGCAAAGTCAATGGGGAAGCCACATCCACTTAACAACCAGGTTATTGACTTATCAACAGCAGTGATTCACTTAACAACTGTGGCAAGAAAGATCGTAAAATGGGGCAAAAATCACTTAATAAATGTCTCATTTAACAACACACATATTTGACTCAATTGTGGTCCTATAAATTGAGTATAACAATCTGTTACTTTCAACATATAAAATAGGAGAACTGACCTCTTAATCATTTAACTTGGACTATAGACATCCTATATTCATATTTTGATCTTTAACACCTAATTTTATTATTGTAAATTACTGAAACTTATAAATGTGATGATCAGAGAAGGAAAATTGGGTAATTCAAATAAGCATCCAACAGTCTCAAAATTACTTGAAATGATAAAAAAGAGTGTAGCAGAATAATCTGTCAAATATGAGACTGAATTTATATCTCACAAGCACATGCTTTTCAAAATATCAACTTACTAAAGAACGTATTTTGAAGTCCTTGAAAGAATACAGTCAAAGCTGTAGTTTGCAGACACATCACAAGCATTTTGGAAAAAGATACAGATCTATTGAGAAACGCCAGTCCAACTCTACAGCCTTAGACAAACAGCTTAACTTGAACATCTTGGTTTGCTGCGCCAACCTGTTGCTCCTGCATGGTGACTTCCATCATTCACCATTACTCCCCATTGACTGACAGTCTTCCCCTGCAACTTTTCAGCTGATAAATAACTGAATACCATCTTCAGACAAAATGTTGATTTCCATCCTGGGACCATGGCTAAGCCACACCCATGAACCCCAAGGTTAACCCCACCATGGCAATCCCCCACCCCCCCAGGTAACGTATGTACTCAGTAACAGACCTCCTCGCCCTGCGAGATTCTCCTTTCTCGCAGATCTGGCCCTCAGCGTTAACGAGGGCCCACCTCGATGACGGAATTTTAAATCCCGAGAGGTGGCGAAAACGGAACATAAGGAGCTTTTTGGGGAATTGTTTAATTCGGTTCTTAAAGGGTCCCAGGGAGGGGGGTGGGTTACATGGGAAAATAGATGTGGGCAAAGGAATTGCCCCACAAACTAACATCTCCAGGCCGGTGCACGATCTCGACGGGGAGGCTGTTGGGTCCGATATTGGGAGGGGGGCTAGGGTTGAGTCAACAGGGGGCCTTCCAATCAGGACGGTGTGGGGGAGGGCTAGGTATGGCAGGAGCCGAGGATCATTGAGCGTTCCCGCTACTTACGGGAGGTTGCGCGCTCCCATCCTCAGGGCTCCTCCTCCAACCCAGGAGGTCAAGGATTTCAAAGCCGGGGCCCTAGGCTGATGCTGTGCAACGCCAGGTCCGTGGCCAACAAAGCCCCTCTCATCTACGACCTAATATCAGAGGGGGACCCGGACCTGGTGGGTATTACCGAAACCTGGTTGGGCCGCGAGGGAGGAGTACCCCTCGTAGAAATGTGTCCACCAGGTTACCGGGCATTCCATCAGCCACAGGCCCAGGGTAGGGGTGGGGGAGTGGCGGTTATTATTAAGGAAGGTCTTGAGCCGAGGGAGACCTCTGTGCTGCAGACAGCTGGTTCTTAGTCCCTTTATGTGAAGTGGGGTCATGGGAAGCAGTTGGGTTTGCTGATTGTGTACCTGGCTCCTCGCTACGTCTCAGCAGCCCTGCCCGAGCTCCTCGATGTGATCGATGAGGTGGCGGTTGACACCCCCAAGCTTTTAATCATGGGGGATTTCAACCTGCCATCGGTAGGCGGGACATCTGAGGTGGCCCGGGAGTTCATGGCCTCCATGACACACACTGGGGGACACACTCTGGACCTTGTTTTTGCCTCCGGCCAGTGGACGAGTGATCTGGGATTAGGGGAATTAGTCATCGAACCCCTGTCATGGTCAGATCACTCTCTCCTCCGACTTAACTTTCCAGCCGCTACACTCCACCGCGAGGAGGCGGAACCAGAAATACCAATATGGTTCCGCCCCAGGCGCCTGATGGATCTCGAAAGGTTCCAGATGGAGCTTGAGCCAATACCTGAATCCTTGACCCGTGATCCGACTGAGGACCTAGTGGCCGCCTGGAATAGGGCGGCCGCGGGGGCCCTGGACCGGGGTCGTGCCTTTGCGGCCTCTCACTCGGCGTCGATCTACCTTGGCTCCTTGCTGAGGGAAATGAAACGCCAGAAGAGACGCCTAGAGAGCATCTGGAGGTCCACCCACGCCGAATCTGACCGAACACAAGTAAGGTCGCATTTGCGGACCTACCTAGTGGCGATAAAAGCGGCAAAACGTGACCATCTCGCTGCCCTCATCGCATCCGCAGATAACTGCCCTGCCACCCTGTTTAGGGTGACCCGCGCCCTCCTTCACCAGAGGCCTCAGGAGGCTCCCTTGCAGGGCCGTGCAGAGGAATTTGGATCTTATCTGCAGGATAAAATCGTTCAGATCCGGAGCGAGCTGACCTCCAATTGGACTAGTCTGGGCGGGATGACAGAGATAGGCCTTGAGACCACTGTTTGGGATGAGTTTGACCCCGTGACCCTCAATGGCATGGACAGGATACTGGGGCAGTTGAAGGCCACCACATGTTTATTGGACCCGTGTCCCTCCTGGCTCGTACTGGCCTCCTGGGAGGTTACACAAGGCTGGCTCCAGGGAGTTGTAAATGCTTCTTTGAGCGAGGGGTTCTTGCCGGCCATCTTGAAAGAGGCGGTGGTGAGGCCCCTCCTCAAGAAGCCCTCCCTGGACCCAGCTCTATTATCCAACTATCGTCCAGTCTCCAACCTTCCCTTTTTAGCGAAGGTTGTTGAGAGTGTGGTGGCACGACAATTCCCCCAGTACCTGGAGGAAACTGCCTATCTAGACTTGCGCCAGTCCGGTTTCCGGCCCGGACACAGCACGGAGACGGCATTGGTCGCGTTGGTAGATGATCTCTGGAGGGCACGGGATAGGGGTTGCTCCTCTATCCTGGTCCTGTTGGATCTCTCAGCGGCTTTCGATACCATCGACCATGGTATCCTATTGCACCGGCTGGAGGGATTGGGGTTGGGAGGAACCGTACTTCGGTGGGTCTCCTCCTACCTCTCCGACCGATCGCGATTTGTGTTGGCAGGGGGGCAGAGGTCGACTTTGAGGCCCCTCACTTGTGGGGTGCCGCAGGGGTCGGTCCTCTCGCCTCTCCTGTTTAACATCTACATGAAGCCACTGGGTGAGATCATCCGTGGTTTTGGGATAGAGTTCCATCTGTACGCGGATGACACCCAGCTGTACATCTCTACCCCTAACCATGCCAATGATGCCGTTGAAATGATGTCCCGATGTCTGGAGGCTGTGCGAGTCTGGATGGGGAGGAACGGGCTACGACTCAACCCGTCCAAGACCGAATGGCTGTGGCTTCCGGCGCTGCAACATAGCCAGTTGACTCCATCTCTGGCTATCGGGGGCGAGTCATTAGCCCCTGCAGAGAGGGCTCACAACTTAGGAGTCCTTCTGGACTCTCGGCTGTCCTTGGATGATCATGTCCCTGTGGGGAGAGGGAGCGGTTAATAAATTCAAAGTTATTATTATTATTATTATGTGACGGCCGTAGCCAGGGGGGCCTTTTATCAGGTCTACCTGATATGCCAGTTGCGCCCCTTTCTGGATCGTGACGCCCTGCGCACAGTCACGCAATAATAATAATAATAATATAATAATATTTTTATTTATAAACCGCGTCCTCTCCCCAAAGGGACTCGGAGTGGTGCACAGGGAGAAATTAAAAATACCGAGATAAAATACATAAATAGATAGATAAAATACCAATTAAACCAAATTATCCCTGCGCTAAAATCACCCTATCTTAAAATACACTAAAATCCCCTAAAAACCCTATTAAAAGACGGAAGACTAACCTAGGCAGGCCAAGCAGAAAAAGTGTGTTTTTAATTTTTGACGGAAGGAGCGGAGGTCCGTAGTTGTTTTAATCTCGGGGGGAAGGTCGTTCCAGAGGGCTGGGCCCGCCACAGAGAAGGCCCTTCCCCTGGGCGTCGCCCGCTGGCATAACCTAGTGGACGGCACCCGGAGAAGCCCCTCTCTGTGGGAGTGAATCGGCCGCAGGGATGTATGAGGCAGGATCCGATCCCGCAGATAACTAGGTCCCGTACCATGGAGCGCTTTAAAGATGGTAACTAACAACTTGAAGCGCACCTGAAAGACGACAGGCAGCCAATGCAGCCCGCGCAAGAGCGGTGTTATGTGGGTAAACCTTGAGGTTCCCATTATTGCTCGAGCGACTGCATTCGGGACAAGCTGAAGTCTTCGGGTGCACCTCAAGGGGAGCCCCATGTAGAGAGAAGCAAGCTCTTGTCATTTCCCGCCTAGACTACTGCAATGCTCTCTACGTGGGGCTTCCCTTGAGGTGCGCCCGGAGGCTCCAGTTAGTGCAGAACGCGGCCGCGCGGGGAATCTTGGGAGCACCAAGACACTCCCACATAACACCTCTCTGGCGCGAGCTGCACTGGCTGCCTGTGGCTTTCCGGGTGCGCTTCAAGGTTTTGGTAACCATCTTCAAAGCGCTCCATGGCATGGGTCCTGGTTACTTGCAGAACCGCCTCCTCCCACATAACCCCATCCGACCTGTTGTAATAGAAGCATTCCAAATGACATTCCTGGGCCATTTTTAAACTATAAGTTGTAGTTCAGAAATTTAATGTGAAGAAAGGGACTAAACAATCCCTAAATATGGATTCAGATTGCAATTTAAGCAATGAATGTCTCAAACCTTAAGACAAGCCATTCTTCGCCTATTTTATCTTATAGTGCATCCTGAGTTTTATTAGCCTGTTTTAATTTCTGTTTTCCAGATAAGATTCCAAAAGTCTGGATTCAAACTTTGTATCTCTGGAGCTCGCCAGCTAGCCAGACTTTAAGAGTAATACACCCCATTTTCTAGCCAGGTATCTTTAACTACACCACCAAACTGGCTATAAGACTACTTCCCATCTTCTAGCCAGATTCCATCAGTCAGAAAAGCAAATAGATGGCTTCTTGTTTTAATGTTATGATATCAATATTGTAAGTCATTCTGTCTCCAGAAATGCAGTTGCAGTAAAAAAGAAAGATAAAATTGATTTATCAAAATTGGATAAGCAGGTGTTTCTGTGAGCCACTAGACGCGGCTCTAAATGTTGAAATTTATTAGCATATGAGCAATTATGTGAACAAAATGTTTAGGAAAATTATCACAGCAAATCACGTGTGTGTGTGTGTGTGTGTGTGTGTGTGTGTGTGTGTGTGAGAGAGAGAGAGAGAGAGAGAGAGAGAGAGAGAGAGAGAGAGAGAGAGAGAGCGCTCTCCAAGGTTCTTATCTTGAATGATTCAAACCTTTCACCAACTACGGTAATTCTATTTATGTCTCATGCCTTGTTTAAATAATTCAAAGGTAACAGTACAATAACAATAACATATTATACAAAGTACCGTCAAAGTCTACAAAAGTAGTGCATCAACTAGAAGAAAAATACAATTTTGCAACTATAGAATAAATCCCAAAATGCACTATTTGCCTATCCAAAGCGCCAAAGAAAACAATGGAACCTGAGCTCTGCTTTTTTCTGCCATTTTTTTACAGATCAGCCAGAATTTTAAACAGGACAGTTCAGTTTAAACAGTATAAAATGAACCTCTAGGGCACTGCATCCCAGAACAAGACACATGGACAGTTTTTCCCGAATGCCATCACTCTGCTAAATAATTCCCACAACGCTGTCAGATTATCTACTAAGACTGTATTACTATTCTTCTTCTCATCCTTACTAGTACCTATCTCTTCCCACTTATGGCTCTATCCAAGTTGCTTGTATCTCTACAACTTATGTTGTTTTTGTTTCCTAGTGTGATTTGATTGCTTATTAGTATCCTATGACTGTCACCAAGTATTGTATCCTATGATTCTTGATGAATATCTTTTATTTTTTCTTTATGTACACTGAAAACATATGGACAAAAGACAAATTCCTGTTCTAGAGCTAGTAGTATCTGAAAGCAAAACAGTTTAACAGATGTCTTACCGCTGAAGAGGTCAGGCACTCTTGTGAACCTGCCTCAGATTGACGCAGTCCTTCTAGCTAGGAATAAACTCACAACTTCAGACAACCTAAGTTTGTGCTTTGTGAATGAGAATGTTCCCATATATTGTGGAGGGAGGGTAATATAACTTGTAATAAGTGTGTCCATAAACAAGTGCAATACATTACCCAAGAACTGATCTACTAGAAGTGCATATATGTATCTCAGGACTAAATGTTGGAGTCCTTGGTGTTTTTGGTTGTAGATATTATACTACAGGATAACCAATAAAGCTATGAAAAGGATAATACCTCCATACATCAAAAACATCTTAGAAACAATCAACGGATTATTATAACCACACAGCTTTATGATAACACGCACACACTAACTAAAGCCCTTTGAAACATCTTAAATAAACTAAAAGACCGAAGAAGAAAAAACATCTACAACATATTGCATAAGGCCTGTTGCAGCTTCTGGCAGAGCACATCCATGAACATCAGCTAGCAGTTAGAAGACACCATGCAAACTTTTTAATCATACAACATGGTAAACAGATTCAACCATAGTTTCAGCTATGAACATCTTAAACCAAGCTAATCCAAACATGGATTTAGGGAATTCCTGGAAGCTTGGCATTCAGAGAAATCAGCCATCAGTGAGCACAAAGAGATAAAACATTTATACACTATTCAAAAAGAGACAATAAAAAAGCTAAGAAGAAAATATCCTCTCCAACTACCAACACTGAGATAAGCAGGAATTAACATCAGACAATGAAGCAGAAAACAATAATAGTCAAATCAACCAAGGAGCAAACCACACCCCCACCAATATGGAAAGGCAAGCTAATGTATATTGGTGGTTCCGCCCCAGGCGCCTGATGGACCCAGAAAGGTTCCAGAGGGAGCTTGGACCAATACCTGTGTCCTTGCCCTGCGACTCGACTGAGGACCTAGTGGCCGCATGGTATAGTGCGGCCGCGGGGGCCTTGGACCGAGTTGCACCCTTGCGGCGTCGACTCACACAGGCCCCTTAGTTCACCGGGGGCTGCGGGAGATGAAACACCGCAAGAGACGCCTAGAGAGTAGGTGGAGATCCTCTTGATCCGAAGCTAACCGAACACTAGTGAGAGACCATATTAGGGCTTACTTAGTGGCGATAAGAGTGGCCAAACGGGAGTGTTGTGCCACCCTTATCGCGTCCCCAGATAACCGCCCTGCTGCCCTATTTGGGGTGACCCGCTCCCTCCTTCTCCAGAGGAGGGAAGCCCCTTTGCAGGGGCGAGCAGAGGAATTTGGAGCTATCTGCAGGACAAAATCACTCAGATTCAGAACGAGTTGTCCTCCACTGAAAGTGGCCCAGTCGGCCTGTCTGATGCCGGTCTTGTGACAACATCTTGGGAGGAGTTTGACTTTGTTGCTACCGAGGATATGGACAGGTTGTTGAGGAGCCTTAGGGCTACCACATGTTTAATGGACCCGTGCACCTCCTGGCTTGTACTGGCATCCTGGGAGGTGACACGAGGCTGGCTCCAGAGCATTGTGAATTCATCTCTGAGTGAGGGGTTCTTGCCTACCGTCTTGAAAGAGGCGGTGGTGAGGCCCCTCCTCAAAAAGCCATCCCTGGACCCAGCATTATTAGAGAACTATCGTCCAGTCTCCAACCTTCACTTTTTAGCGAAGGTTGTCGAATGTGGTGGCCCAACAGTTTCCTCGACACCTGGAGGAAGTTGATTATCTGGACCCGCACCAGTCCGGCTTCCGGCCCGGTCACAGCACTGAGACGGCATTGGTCGCATTGGTGGATGATCTCTGGAGGGCTCGGGATAGAGGTTGCTCCTCTATCCTAGTCCTATTAGACCTCTCAGCGGCTTTTGATACCATCGACCATGGTATCTTATTGCACCGACTGGGGGGGTTGGGAGTGGGAGGCACCGTTTTGCGGTGGTTCTCATCCTACCTCTCTGGTCGGTCGCAATGGGTGTTGGCAGGAGGGCAGGAGGGCAGCCCCGAGGCCCCTCACATGTGGGGTTCCGCAAGTGTCGGTCCTCTCGCCACTTCTGTTTAACACCTATATGAAGCCGCTGGGCGAGATCATCCGTGGTTTTGGGGTGGAATATCATCTGTACGCTGATTTATTTATTTAATTTATTTAATTAAATTTATACCCCGCCCTTCTCCAAATGGACCCAGGGCGGCGCACAGGGATGTTAATGATGATACTCAGCTGTACATATCCACCCCAAACAACCCCAACGATGCCGTCGAGGTGCTGTCCCGGTGTCTGGAGGCCGTACGGGGCTGGATGGGTAGCAACAAACTCAGGCTCAACCCGTCCAAGACCGAGTGGCTGTGGTTTCCGGCACCCCGGTACAGCCAGGTAAGTCCAACACTGGCCATAGGGGGCGTACAACTAGCCCCCGTGGAGAGGGCGCGCAACTTAGGTGTCCTCCTGGATTCCCGGCTGACCATGGAGGACCATGTGTCGGCCGTGGCCAGGGGGGCGTTCTATCAGGTACGCCTGATACGCCAGTTGCGCCCCTTACTGGACCGGGGAGCCCTTCACACAGTCACTCAGGCATTGGTGACATCCCGGCTGGACTACTGCAACGCTCTCTACATGGGGCTCCCCTTGAGGTGCACTCGAAGGTTGCAGTTGGTCCAGAATGCGGCCGCGCGGGTAATTATGGGTGCCTCAAGGCAATCCCACATAACACCTCTCCTGCGTGAGCTGCACTGGCTACCTGTGGCCTTTCGGGTGCGCTTCAAGGTGCTGACGACCATCTTCAAAGCGCTCCATGGCTCAGGGCCTAGCTATATTCGCGACCACCTCCTGCCCCATACATCCCTTCGACCAATCCGCTCCCACAGAGAGGGCCTTCTCAGGGTACCGTCGGCCGGGCAATGCCGGTTGGCGGTGCCCAGGGGAAGAGCCTTCTCTGTGGCGGGCCCTGCCCTCTGGAACGACCTACCCCCCGATTTACGCACCATCGTGGACCTCCGCCTTTTCCGTCAACGTCTTAAAACTCATTTATTTCATCTAGCCGGCCTAGCATAATCCCCCGTTCTGACTCTTATAGGGATAATTTTATAGGGATAATTTTTAAATTTTAGAGTTTTATCAATTTTAGCACAGGGAATATTTAATTAGTTTTTAACAATTTTGTATTTTTGTATGTTTTTTAATGATGCCTGTGCGCCCCCCTGGGTCCTTTTTTAGGAGAAGGGCGGGGTATAAATTTAATAAAATAAATATCCCCCCCGATATTAGAACAACCACGGACCTCCGTTCCTTCCGTCTGAAATTGAAAACGCACTTTTTCTGCTTGGCCGGCCTAGGGTAGCCTCTCTACTATAGTATTATAGGGTTATAGGGTTTTAGTGAATTGGCATTGGGGAATTTAGCGCAGGGTTTTACTGTTTAATTTGCTTTTAATTGTTTTGTGTATTTAAGTATATTTATTGTTTTAACTTCCCTGTGCACCGCTCCGAGTCCCCTTGGGGAGAGGGAGCGGTGTAGAAATTAAAATTATTATTATTATTATAAAATATATAAACAGAGAGAAAACCTCCCATACTCCCTACCAGTGATGATGTCACCTAGTTGGGTAATGAAACGTGTGCAAGCAAACAGCCAAGCTCAAAGAGCATAAGGGCTCCACAGACTAGCAAAGAGCACCCACGAACACTAACTACAGTCAGAAGACATGACAAAAATTCCTCCATCTTACCACATATGGACAGATTCAGCCATAGTTTTAACTAGGAAACTAATAGTGTTTTAGGTAAATCCAGTCCCAAAATAGTAAGATCTCCTGGAAGTTTGATATTCAGACAAATCAGCCATCGATGGACATATGAAGATAAACCACATTTACCTAACTTTCAAAAGACACATAACCTAGGAAGGAAACAAAAAGACTACAACACAACCTCTAAAAGTACGATATATAAACAAGGTGCAAACCTCACATTCACTAGCACTGATGTTACCTAGTTGAGCAAAGAACCATCTGCAAGAAAACAACCAGGTCCAGAGAACACGTTCAGATCTTTACCCACAACACTGGTCTTCCCAAATGATTTATATCTGCAAATAGGATGTTTTTACTATGTATGCCTGAAATTTTGTTGAATTAGAGCAGTGAAAATATTCCTACATAAAATACATTTTGTCCTCCAGCTCTGCCTCTTTCTCTCCTTCTAGTAAATCATGACCAAGAGGTACACCTATGAAACGCCTGATGAACACAGTGGGCTGTTTAAGACCATTTAATGACACCGACAGAACATGGGGAGTAGTAGTTCAGGCAGGGGCTTGAATGACTTATGGTAAGTGCACTATTTCTCATTCTGACTGGTCATGCAGCGAAGAATTAAATGAGACTCAGTCCACTGTCCTGAACATCTAAGAACGAGGACTGCACAAATATAAGTTTTAAAATGATTGTACTCTTTGGCAAAGCACATTTAGTATCACAGTATGTAGCATTAAAACGGTGAGAGAGCTTATAAATACTTTGAAGGAAACTGAGCAAAAAGTATGACTTCAAAAATCTATACAATTTCAATTGGTGTGAAGCACTATGCTAAAAGTGTAGGTTTGGGGGTAGCATGAGCCACAATCATCTACATCAAATGCTCATCATCAGGGAAGGTGAAAGAAGGATTTGAAGTCTAGCCTGGAAATCATTGGGGGGGGGGGGGGAGGCTACATAGTTTTTTAGTCAGCACAGCACCTGAGTGGAAGCAGGCAGCCTTCAGTCTGCCTTGGAATCTGTAGCCACTTTCGAAAGGGTGAAGTTTCTTAAAGGCCGACACGGGGGATACACGGGGCGGGCAGTGGGGGGAGGGGGGGGATCTGATCGTCACGGCAAAGCCTAAGGCTGCATGGAGAGAAAAGGAAGGCAGCGCTGAAGTATCGCCGGTCGTACAAAACTCCCCGTGAAAGGAGAGGCCCCTCTTTGCCTACAGGCACCAGGCGGGGCCCTCGGGGGAAGGCAGGGAGGGAGGGAGGGAGGCGGGCTGTCACTTCGGCCTCAGGCGCAGAGCAGCCTTTTCCTCCCCGTTTGAATGGGCGAAAACCCCGCCCGCCTCCCATCGGGGCCACCCCCGGCAAACACGCCGCCCGGAGGGAAGCGGAGCCGCCCTGCCCGTTGCGTCTCGCGGCTCGGCCCGCGCGAGAGAGGCAGAGAGAGCGCGGGGCTCTACAAGCGGCGCGGCCGGAAAGCCGAGAGGCTGCGCCGCAACTCGCCAGCAGAGCCCGCGGCGGCTCCGGACATCAACTGGCAGCCGCCCAGCTGTCCTCCGCGGGGCCGCCACCTGCCACCTGCCCCCGCCCGCCACACGTGCGGCCGCGCGGGAAGGGAGCGAGCCCGGCTGGAGCCGCGAGGAGGCGCGTGGCCGCTCGTTCCCGCGGCGGCGGCGGCGGCGCAGGCGAGGAGGGGGCGTGCCCCTTCCCCTTCTCCGTGCCGGGGAAGCGGCGGATCGGACGAGGGCGGCTCCCGGCCGAGAAAAGCGGCCCATCCATCCCGCTCCCCCGCCCGCCCGCCGGGTCCCGGCCGCCGGCCTCACCTCTCCGCTGGCCGCCTCGGCCCCGCAGGCCGCTCGGAACCGGCGCAAGTTGATGCCGATGGCGGCCGAGACCTGGAGCGCCGCGTCGAAGCCGGGCGCCACCCCCGCGCTGGCCGGGAGCGGGGCTGCGGGCTGCGGCGAGGGGGCGGCGGCCGAGGAGGGGCCGCCCGCCCCGCCCCCTCCGCTGCCGCCGCTTCCCGCCAGAGCCGCCGCCGCCGCCGCCGCCGCCGCTCCTCCTCCGCCGCCGCCGCCGCCCGCCGCCCGCTCCTCGGGAGAGTCCCCGCGTAGGCTGCGCAGGGCCGGGACCCGCACGCGGCAGCCCCCCAGCCCGCGGCGACCCCAACCGCCGCTGCCGGGCCGGGCCGGGAAGCGCCACCGACCGCTGTGCGCCATCTTTCCTGTGAGGCGAAGCGCCAGAGAGCGGGGCCGGGCCGCGCCCGGGAACCTGCCTGCCGCACAACCCGCCCCTAGGGGCGCTGCACGCCCGCGCGGCCCATCCAGCTTCCCGGGCCCCGCCGGAGCACCGCCCCGCGCGCTGCCTGAGCTAGAAGGCGCCGCCGGCAGCCCGGCATAATCGCGGCGCTCATCCAGGGCGCGGGGCCCGCTCGTCACCGCCCCGCCAGCAGCATGGCGCAAGCGCTCGCCCTGGCGGCCGGCAGAAGCGGCCCCGCATCCTCGGCGCGGGGCCTCCGGGAGGGCGGGGCGGGCGGCCGCGGGGGTCGCTGCTGCTGCTGCTGCTGTGCTGCCCCCTTGCGAGGATGCCCGGCAGGGGCGGAGAGGCGGCCGGACCCGGGTCGGGAGCAGAGGCGGGCGGGCGCGCTCGTTCCCACGCCTGCGGCCACGGCTGCCCTCGCCTCCTCCTTAGCCAGCCGGCGCCGTGCCGGAGACGCAGCCGCGGGGCGAGCGGGGTCCAGCGGCCCCTACCGCGGCGTTTCGGCCGAAGCCCCCCCCCCGCGTGTCAGCTCCCCGCCCGCGTCACCGAGGCGGCTTCGGTCAAGGCGCCGTACCTCCGCCCGCTTCTCCGGCCCGTCGGCCCAGACCGCTCGTCGCCAAGCTTCCGCGCCGAGGCCGCCGCCGCCGCCGCCGCCGCCTGGCTGCAAGGCTTGCTGCCTTCCGCTCCTCCGCAGCTGTTGCTTCCCGGCGCCCGGAGGGACCTGCCCGCCGCCGCCGCCGCCGTCCCTTCTGGGTGGGCTCGAGGCCTGGCAGCCGGAGTTCAGCTCCCTCCAGGCATCGCGGTGTCTGCTGGGAGGCTGAGCAGCTGTGCTGGAAGTCGGCTTGCCCTGGCAAGGGGAACGGCTCGCCGCGCTTCCCTGCCGGCCAACCTGTGCGAAGGTGGGCCAGTGCCCAGGAGGAGGCGGGCTTTCTGCTGGGACGGCAGCGAGGGTGGCTCTCCGGCCGGCTGGAGCTCCCAGCATCCCCGGCTGCTCTGGCCCTCCGAGGAGGGACGAGGTGGGCCCTCTGCTTCCACCCTGCGCCCCGGCTGCTCCTCCCCAGCACCTGCACCGAGGGCCCGTCCCAGCAGCCTTTCTGGCGGTTACAGGAGAGGCAATTGAGGAAAGAATGAACATGTTCCCCCAGGAAAAGGGCAGATAGTCTTATGATTAAGACGGGTTAATAAGAAATTATAATAAAGCTTCCTTGGGGGCAGAATCAAATCTGAAAGCTGCCCTTTTTAAGTTAGCAGTAAGTTGTGATAGCCCCACAGCATTAGCAAACCTTACTGAAGCAGTTATTTTATGGGCATGGAAAAGTGGTTCAACAAGGTACAAAATGTTGATTTCACTTAAATGAACAGAGGGACAAATCTTTCCTGCGTTTTTAAGAGGAATGTGGCTAAGAAGGCAGATCAATCTTCTAACTGCTGTCAGAAGCAGTTTACACAGTGGCAAAAGTCTGCTAAAATTCCAAAGCCATTAAAGCTAATAATAAGCTTCCTTTTAACCCCTAAACTGCTTCCTGTAAAATCATAGGAGAAAAAGCAGCCTCTGACTCTAGGAAGTGAGATATGTGCGGAATACTTGGCATTATAACTGCACGAGCTCTAGTAAAAAAAACCAACAAACCTACAGAATTGAAAGTATTTGAACAAATGGTGAAGGGAGAAACAGTAGTGCAATTGAAAATTGAAATTAAGATTTTTTTCCTGCCATTAAATAGTGAAGTCATCCATTCAATCGTGTCTGAATCTTGGCGATTCTATGGGCCAGGTCACCCCATGTCTTCCAACCTGGCACTACTTGAGTTGTTCTATGTTCTGACTGGTGTCAGTTTTGAGGATGCATTAAATACCATCTTTGAGAAAAACAAATGAAGGTTATTCTTGACCATTTCTCCTTATAATTACTACTGGAGATTTCGAGTTAATTCTATATATTTATGGTAGCGTTTCCTGGTACAAAAGGAACCTACCAAATCTAATCTGTCTCTCTCACTTCATTCATTTCTGGCAGCTGTATGGTTTCTTCAAAGCATTTAGGGAAGAATATAAATACACGGGGAGGGGAAAAATAAGAAAAAAAGGATGGCTGTCAGGCTTGAGGTCATCATCAGTCTGGATGACCTGTCAGAAATGTTGCGATCATGGATTCCCCTACCAAATGGAATTGAACTAAACGTTGCCCAACCTTTACATTCTATGATTCTGTGACCATTTGGTTCTGCCACAATGTAAACACAGACACAGTTTAATCTCAGTGACATAGTTTAATGTTATCAAGACACTACTAGGAATCAAAAGAAGAAACTTCTTCAGACATTATATCCAATCAGGCCACGCTTGCCTATGATTTCTCCAATGTAGAACCACATCAGTACTTCAGTAGCCACCAAGCCATTCCTCAGAGCTTCCTGAAAGGAAAATAAAAAATGTTTTTAAAAATGATTATTACTGTGCTAGCAATGGCCCCACCCATTCTTGATAATTCCAGTCAAGTACAAGCAAGGTCTTTGGTCATTATAACTTACATTTAAATTATGAGATACTTAGACTTTAATTTGTTCAAATTAATATAGCCACTATTCCAGAAGACTCATTGATCCCATTACCTCCTTCATGGGATGGGAAAGTACTTCATGCTTCAACTTCTCTCTCTCATACACACACGCCCACACACAAAAGAAAGTTTCCATTCTCTCTAGCTCTATGAAGGAACTTGCTGGAATTAATTTTAGACATTGCAGGAACAGAGCTATGTTAGCCTCTCAGGAAATCAGAAGTCTGAAAGCACCTTTTTCAACAAAGCTTCTGTAAGCTACAATTGCTGGCAAATACTTGCTTTGACTGTGAGTTGTGCAAAGCGCCCAGTCTGGTAGCTCTTCAGCAACGTTTTCAGGCTCTCAATTGCCTTGGGAATTTCAGCAGGAGTTGGAGGGACCAGCTCAACTTTGGCATAGTACAAGAAAGTGTCCAGCCGGGGCCTGGAATAGGTTGCAGCAGCTAGAAAAAAAGAGCAAGAGCAAGGTAAGATGAAGAGCAAATGACAAATGCTAAAACAAAGCCTTTCTAGCTTTATGGTTATATTTTGCTTGGCCTTTGTGGTATAGTATTTGCAGTAGTCAAGTCAGGTGACAAATACACTAGTTGGTTCATAGGGCAGATTCTAATGTTGAATAGAAAAGCATCCATCAGTTGCAATAGATCACAAAAAGCTAACAGCACTGCTTGGTTCTATTCTGGTTCCCTATTCTCCAATAAGAGGATGTGGTTTTCCAGGTAACTATGGAAAGCCAACACGAAGCTGCCAGAATGCAAACAGGAAGGAAACATGTTTAAATCTTGAGGACCATCCTAGGCACTGAAGGAACTTACTGTTGGTCTGACTTAAGCTTTAAATGAAATTTTGGAAAATGGTAAAAGTCTACAGAACCGGAGGACGACAAATGTTCTGCATTAAACAGAAATGGAGGGGGGGAGATGGATGATTCAGGGAACTTCAAATCAGTCAGTCTGATGTCAGTGCTTGGCAATATTTTAGAGCATAAAGTAATGAATCTCCAAGCAACTATAAATACACTACAATAGTTAAAAAGACAGTAATGCCAGATTAAATTTATTTCATTTAAAAAAAATAATATACATTGTTCAAATGTTCCAGATGTAATTTGATTTCAGAACAGCAATTACAAAAAATATCCTATGGCATTTTGACTAGCAAGCTCAATTAAGCTGGGCTCGATGCCATAATATTTGGTAGTAACATGCTAACTTGAAATTCTATTCAAAATGAGCTATTAAGTGGTCAAAATGAAATAATATATCAATAAAGCATAAAAAGCCCCCATATTCTTCATTAAGAATGCAGATGGCAAAAAGTTGATCAGACTAATTAATACATTAAAAGACTGAAGTAAAATTCAAAATGATTTGATAATTTTATTATGAGCCCATTTCGATAAACTATGAAATTCTATGCTTAACTATGAATTCTATGCTTAAATCAACATCAAATCCACAAGTGCAGGATGGGGATTACTTGGCTCAATAACATGCTCATAAAAAAGATTAAAATAGTAAATTACAATTGGAATATGAATGGTGTGATATGTCTGCAAAAAAAGTAAATGCAATCTTTAGGCTGCATGGTGTTAAGATTAATGAATTGAGAATTGTACTTTACAGCGTACTAGTCAGTCAGGGACCACATGGAATATTGTGGCCAATTCTGGACATCATGGTTTAAAAAGCATTATGAGAAATTACAATGTACTCAGAGAAGAACAGTAAGGATGATCAGATGACTATAAAATCATTTGAGAACATATGGAAGGAATTCGGATCATTTAGTTTGAGGAAGCAAGAGCAAGGTTTAAGTGGCTGATATCAAACAGAAGGATCAAAATCTCTATTATTCCAACAGACAGGAAGCATAATAAAGAAAAAAAATCAGATTCTGAGTAAACATTAAAAGAAACCCTAGTTATACCGGTTAAACCCAGGCATTAATCACTCAGAATAGGGGTGGGCTTCTTGTCACTGGAGGTAGAATTCTAGGATTGGAAGCAATCCTTAGACCCTCCAGACAAACAGCTGTCCCAACTTGGCTTGAAACATTTCAGTGATGGAGCCCTTCAATTCCAGGCGGCAGACTGGTCCTCTGCGTAATATTCTTTCTCACTTGAAGCTTGCATATCTCTCTGTGGGGTGGGGCAGGAGCGGCCCTCTACCACAGTGCCAGTTTCTATTGGGAAAAGTAACTGCCCACCCTTGGGCCAAACTGACTGAGCACCATTAAATCCTTTATTTAGCTTCCAAGTTCCTTACCATGCTTGTTGCTCTCCTCTATACGCTCCCCAATTTATATTGGTAGTACTGAAGTTAACAACCGAAGATACCTCTGCCCTTCTGGCCCCTGCCCCCCCAGCTGACCTTTCCGGTTTACTTGCTCCCACAAGGCAGCTGCTGGCCACGCAAGGCCGCCTTCCCCCAATGATGCCCATTGCTTTTGGCGGGAGGGCAGGGGGAAAGGGCCCGGGTGTGGGACGCCTCATCAGCGGAAGGCATGAGACACACGATGATGTAATACAACGGCTATCGGCATCCCTTCGCCCTCAGCCCATATATATACAACAACCCTGTTCCATATATATATACACTTGTTCCACAACACCCTGTTAGGCCCCAATTAAGGGATGAGACATACTGTTTCCTTTTCTGCTTTTCGGCTCATCACCAGAGACCATCTAGACAGAAAGGCATGAGTTCCGTTGTGTAATTTTTTTTAATATGTGTGTTATGGTTTTTTTTGAGTTGATCAATAAATAAGTCGAAATAGATCTATACTAGTCTCCCTGACTTATTTAATGATCAGGTAAAAAAAAAAAAGACACACACACACACACACATATTCATTCTATGGGAGGGAGGGATTTGGGGGGTTGGAGAGGCTCTAGGCTCCCTTCTATCAAGCACCGCGGAGGGCCCCTCTGGGCGGGCTGGGCGTCCCTCCTTTAAGCCAGCCTGTCCACGGCGGGGCTCCCGGTCTCAAGGAGGCGGCCACGGGCAGCTTTTCCCAGGCCCCGCGGCAGCCCGGCGCCGCGCAAGGCAGAAGGGGAGAAGGTTGGGGCGCCGGCAAAATGGCTGCTCTCCGCTCTCCGCCGGAGCTGCGGCCTCGTTCCCGAGCCGGGCGGAGGCAGCGCCGCCTGCACTGAGCCGAGCACCCCCCCCGCCCTCCCCCCGCGGCCCCTCACCGGAGAGCAGCTGCGGCCCCTTGGCGGAGACGGCGCGGAGCAGCTTCTGCGCGGCCTGCGCCATGGCGGGACAGACGGAGCCGAGAGGAGGCGCTGAAGGTCAGAGGCCGCCGCGCCGCACACTGCCAGACCACGCCCCTCGCTCGTCACGGGGCCAGTCCCCGCGCATGCGCCCTCCGCCAGTGGGCGGGCCTCCGGCGGAAGCGGATCTGTCGGGCGGAGTGAGCCAGGTTGGCCTGGGCGATGCGGCCTTGGAAAGGGCAGGCAGGCGGCTCCTCCTCCTCCTCCTCCTCAATTCCGAGGCTGGGCAGGGCGGGGCAGGCCTGCAAGCTGGTTTCCGAAGGCGGCAGGCTGGCCTCCCCGCGTTCGCATAATAAACGCCGCTCCCGCCCGTCGCCTTTCAGGTCTTCTTTGGGCGACGTTCAGCCTGAAAGCTTTAGGAAGCGGCACCCGGAACCCTCCTGAAGAGATTGAAGAGGCACCGGGGCCGAAACCAATTGGGACAGCCAACACTTTTATTGATCTAAAGGGAGCTAACATACTATGTACACACAAGGTGCACATCTGTCATGCGGCAGGCACTGTATTAAAGCAGGCAAGTATTACAGGGCACCTGCACAATCATCTGTTCACAGTGTTTTCCCAAAATGTAGTTACTGGAAGCAAGTGTGATAAGGAAGGCTTATGAAAGCTGCTTGATGTCATAGGCCCACATTACTCCCAGAGTTCTACCATTTCTTATCAATGCTGGTTGTTCCCGTTTTGTCAAGAGTGAGCCACAAATCACCATGCTACCACAATGGCTTTACACAAGAAAAACTTCTGCCCGGATTGAGTAAATACGGCTTTTCTTCTTAAACATAAAAGGGTAAGTCCAGCCCAGTATCTGGGGCAACAGCTAAAGAGAAACCAACATGGTGAGGGATTCTTATGAAAACAATATAGGAGACAAACTAAACTGTCAAGGGATGAGGTTTCCAGGAGATCTTAAATATAAGGAACCACAGAAAAGTGCAGAGGAGCCCAAGGAAGCTTAATCCTCATCATTATGGAGAAAATGAGGAGGAGGAGCAGTCAAAAACAGTCCTGGGTTCACTGAAAGAGGCAGCTGGGGAGACAGCATTCTGGCTGAGTCACAGCTCCTTCTGTTTCTTTCTGTCTGCCAGCCATTGTTGAATCCTCTCCTTCAGTTCAGTATTTGGCTTGATCTGGTCCATGGTGAGAGGGCTGCGATTGAAAGGATCTGTCTGATCACTGCAGAAAGAAAGCAGGGAGAGGATGACAGTAAAATCAGGCTATTGACTAGTAAACAGAATATAATAATGGCCACTTATTTCAGTACACACATAAGCATCCTTATATATTTGAAAGTAGAATATATATTGAAAAATTAAGCATTTCCCATGCAACAAGGAGAAAAAACTTGCAATCTTTTAGCCAAGCCCAGGGTTGCTTTTAGTCTGATCACAGAGCTCTTATCAATTGTTCTTACTGACCCGACATGCCTGCCTAACCTCTATGTGGTTTCTGGTAGCAGTGGGAATCTGCTTACTACAGCTTACACCAGTAAAATGCAAAATTACAAAAAATATAACAATAGTAAAAATGAAAAAAAATGAATAAACGTACAGTGCTATGAATAAAAGATGGTGGGGAGGGAGCAGGATGTGTGTTGGTGGGAGCTATTAGTCTAATAGCCACCTCCAGTATGGTTCTCCCCCCATTGGGTCGCCAGGCCAATATGCAGAGCCAGGTCTTTAGGCTCTTACCGGACAGGAAGGTGGAAACAGACCTCTCCCGAACCTTCTGAAGCGCTACTGGCACTACAAGAGAAGAGGCTCTTGTCCTGGACCCCCCTCTGCTAAAGTTCCTTGACTGATAGGATCTATGGCAGGTCTTCTCTGCCACACGAGTGGGGTGGGCCTCTCCTAGCAGGATGAGACAGTTTATCAAGTAACCTGGGTCTATGCCACAGAGGGAATTAAAGGTCATCACCAACACCTTTAATTAGGATTGGAGTGATTGAGTGCAGGGAGTCCTTACCCAGGAAGGCCACAGCTGATGCACAAACCGAAGCTATGCAAAGCTTCTAGCTGGCTAGCAGATATTTTGAGCAGGACTTGCAAGTCCCAAAGAACTCCTAAGTTGCAAACTGGATCTGAGCGGGATAGTGCAACCCTGTCCAGAACTAAGATGTCAGACCCCAATCTTGAAGCTCCATGCACCCAAGCCACTCCGTTTTCCCAGTGTTCAGTCATAGCCTGTTGACCCCCACCTAGGTCTTTACAGTCTCCTGGCACTGTGAGGGTAGAGACAGAATCACCTGGGTCACCAGGTGTGCAAATGTCAAGTTAAGTATCATCAGCATACCTCAACCCATGGTGATGGATGATCTCACCCAGCAGCTTCATGAAGATATTAAGCAGTAGTTGAGAGGGTACCGAGCCCTGTGGCATGCCATAAGAGGCTAGATCCGTCACTCCCTATCAACACCAATTGGGGCCAGCCTTGGAGAAAGGAGTCAAGCCAATGCAAGCCCCAAACCTCATGGCTGGCCCAAAAGGTTATTATGGTTGATATACTATGCCTTACACCCAATCAGTATGGGGATGAAAGAGTGGAACTGACCAGTGGATGCAGGGACAAATCTGGGAATCAACACCACTAGCATTCTACAAGGAAATGAGTGGCAATGTCTAAATCTAAAACAGGTTCACTCTTCCCTAGAAGGAAATTAGACAGAATTCCATTTTCTCCTGCCTTCTAAGTACCTCAAGAGGTGCCTAGCAATTGTTGGTCTGTCCACTGTGACCCGAGAGGAAGGCAGCAGCACTGGGTCTGTCATTAAGGTGCTCATGATGGGGTCCAGAAATTCATCACAGGCATCAGCATATGTCTCCTCTTCCTGCTGCTGGCGATCTGCTAGAGACTGAAGGAAACAAATCCAGGAATTAGTGGAGAGGGCCCTGCTCGGCTGCCCTGCAGAGTTAAATCTCTATCAACAAACTCAAGACATGCCCCAGAATCTATAGGAGCTAATACTGCTAGAAAAATGTGGCCTGTGATTTTGAAGGGTCACCTTTGCTCTGGAAACTGAAACAGGGCAGAGATAAGAGGCCAAGCACGGCCCTCGATTGGCTCTTTTGATTCCATGGAAGCACAACTAATACAGAGTTGTTTTCTACTGTCTCACTGAATCCTGGAAAATTGACTGCATTCATACTACATTGTAATAAATTCAGTTCTCAGCTACAGAGAGGAATTTAAGTCCTGATGAACTCTATTTTTCACCTGTCTCTTTAGATTTGTAAACATCCTGCAACTATTATTAGAGCATTGAAAGTCAAAATTCCACTCTCGGGAGATTAAAGTCAAATGCCGCTCAGTACAAACACAGGATGCACTGAAGGTTTTCAATATATAAGAGAGAGACAGATTTTTGGGAAGGGGAGATTGACAGCTTTCCCATCTCACCTTAATTTGCTCTGCCAGGTTGCTAAATGCTACAATCATGTTGCCAGGCTTATTAATTTTCTTCAAAACTCGGACCGTCTGAGCAAAAAGAGTTGGGGAATATGATCGCCCATCCTTAGGCACTGTGGCACAAAAGTTCGCTTCATCACTGAAACAGAGAAGAGGGCTAAAAGTGGACGCTGAGGCCCCATGCAAGCAAGCCTCTTTTCCATTTGGCACTCCCGGTCATTTCAGCTTTCCTATCCTGGTTCCTTTCTTGTACTTCCACAGCCTTTTATTAGGTGAGATCAAAAGCCCTGTTCAGACTTTGCAATATATTAGCAAGTGGAGCATGATGGGAAATGGCTCCAGCCTATTTGCACTATAATTTATCAGTTCAAAAGGAACGCTTTTTTGTAAGATCTCTTGGTGGTGAGCATCCTTCTACAATGTAACTAACTGTAAATCTTTCTTATGGGGGACCTCACCCCAATTTGATCTGTATTCCCTTCAGAGTTCACCTTCTTAACTTTCACCAGCACTTCGACCAAAGAAATTTGACAGCACATAGGATAGCTGAGTCTACACGACACCTTTGTCTAGTTAGTTTAAACTGACTCAGCTGAGCCCAGCCATTGTATTGGCATGTTGTGTGTATCAGCCATCAGGTTAAATTTATAAGATGATTTGCTTGGGCATGTTAATCTGGTTATGCATGAGCCAGCAAGAATGGAATTCATAGGAGAGGGACCAGTCTAGCCAAAGTTCCATAGTTTCCTGGGCAGGGAGTACAACAAAACCTGTGCAAATTCTTGACCCAGGATAGGAAGCCCACGCCTCCATCCTATGTATTGCAGCCAAGATTCAGAGTATTGCCTTGGACTGATGCACGCAAGTTCAAGGGCACTCTTCACAGTACAGCCCCATCTCTCTTGCATTTGCAATTAGCTCCAACGAAGATAATTACCACATGGGAAAGCAATAAACCCCACCTAACCATTTTGTCCCTTTTTTCAAGAATGCTTCCTGCGCAATGTACTATCTTCACATTTATGGGACCGGAGAGTCCCAAGCCTCCTCCCATTCTCGTCATGTTCCAGAGAGCATGATATGAAGGGGGTGTCTCCTGTTCTTCCTCACTGGCAGGGTTTGGGGGCTAGAATAGGCTTACTGGTTTTGTGTTAAACAATGAGATGTTCTCCAGTGGTGTCCACTGGCTTTGAGGAGTTCAATCCTTAGTCTGATCAGGTCATCTGAGGAGGGCCTCTGGTGGCTTTCTGGCTGTTCTTCCACAAGAAATATTTCAACATCCACTAAAACCCTGGATGCATAAGACAAAGCCCCCTAATCCTCTTCCCAAGAAGCACTCTGACAGATATTTCCTTTCCAGCATGCAACTCACCTCAGGTTTAAATATATGGTACAAATGTCAGAAACCAGTTGTTGGGGCTTGAAGTCAAATTCACTGAAGTCCTTGACCTTCAAGGCCCCCATTTTGGGGCCTACCAGGTGTTGGAGGAAGTAGTTGAGCATGGAGATAATGCGTTCCGCCAGGAAAGGGTGCACAAAGAGAGATTTGATCTCTGCAATGAAAAGGAGGCTCGGTCAGTAGTTCTGCTCCCTTCAGCATTCCATGCCAGGAAGAACACAGGGCCTTTACCTGAGGTCAGGAAGGCCAATGTCCCAATGGTCTCATTGGACATGATGTTGTGGAAGCGAGCCAACTGTCCAAACATTTGCAGGCTGGCTTCCTTCTCACGCCGCACTTCTGCAGACAGGCTGTTCCACTCGCCCCGGTCCTTCTCTATTTGTTGGATCTTGATCTTGCTCAGGTACTGCAAATAAATTTGAAATAGGCATCAGGAAAGAAAAAGGATCTTGGATGCCAAAATCACACTCTTGCTCATGCAGCCATTTTCAGAAGTTCCTTTTGCCTTGGAGATTTACAGATTTATTCAGGAGCAAAGAGTTTGTATACAAGGCCTTCTGATTTTGCCCAGAACAGCAACCTTGCAAGGAAGGTTGGACTGAGGTAGAGTGACTAGCTCCAGCTCACCCAGTGAGCTTCTGGAACTGAGGTAGATTACAACATCTTAACCGCTACATTAAAACATTCCATAAAACACAGAGAAATGGGGGAACGGGGACGGGATCGATTGGATCTTGTTTCTGGAATGAAGCATGGTGCAGAAAGTTCAGTGGGTGAGAAATGGAGGTGTCATGGCAACCCCTTTCTGTGGACTTGGAGCAGAGAGAATGAACCTTACAAAGATGGAGAACTGGAGATCCAGAAGCCAAGTGCAAAAACTCCAGACCTAAACCTCTCAGAAAAACTTTCTGAGTAGTAGCAGCTCCACAACTGTTCATCTCCTCAGCTGGTGAAGGGTGAGCCATTTCTCAAGGCAGAAAATGTCACTTGAAATTGCCAGTTTCTCCCCTTCTCAACTGGCTCTGCATTAAAGGCACCAAAATTGGCAACCCTTTAATGAATCATTCTTACAAAAAAAAAGAAAAAAAGAACAGTCTTATAGAGTTTGGCAGTCACAATATTTACCCGCTTTCTACCTCCGCCCCTCAAATAATGCTTCACCTGTATTGCTTCATCCAACAAGAAAATGGCATCATTCATAAGCAGGTTCAGAAAGCGCAAGAAGAGCGGAGGAGCCATGGCTTCAAGGTTCTCGGAGGCATAATCAGCCAGTGCCTGCAGAGTGCCAAGAGATGGAGAGCAGGGGGAATGTTAAGGACTCTTCTTCTCCTAGCCCTTAGAACTTGCAAATCTCAGGTCCTTACCTTTATGCTTGCCTGGTATGAATCAGTGCCCCACATATACCGGAGGATAGGGTACATGGGCCTACGATAATTAAACTTCTGCTCAAATTGATGGGGATCCCCTGCACAGAAGAAGGCCCATAATGATTGTAGGATCTGGAGATACTGATCAAGATTTTATGCTCCGAGACACTTTCTTGTAGAAATGCCACAAAAGCACACAGAATGGAGAGTGGAGGATCAGCTCTTCCCTCCCTCCCTCCACACCCAAAAGGCAGTAGGGGAAAAGCTGGCTTGGACCACAGTGGAATGCAAATCTCAAGCTTTGGAAGAAAAGGCCAGGCCTTTTCCTCTCATTCTGCCAGCAGCAGGGCTATTCCCAAAATAAGCAAATCTGCTTTCAGTTCCAGCAAAGCGGATTTACCAAGATTCATGGCACTTTGTTCAAGGGATTGCACTGGGAGGGAGGAACTGAGGGAATGGGACACCCCCACCCCCACACAGTTCTCCCCTTCCTTACCTGTAAATTCAATGTCCACAAAAACCTTAATCAATGCCTCAGCAAGGTAGGCAGCATGCTGATAGGTGCAGAAGACTCTCTTGCGATGAAAGACACTTGAGACAAGAGGCGTCTGGGCCTGATCCAGGTGGGGCATCACAGCCTCCAGTACTTCAGCCAGTTTGGCTCTCAAATGTGGGTTCTTCATTCTGCCAGGAGGAGTGGGTGGAAACCTCCAAATCTACACTTTCCCCAAAATTCTATCAAACTTCTGACACACACACACACACACACACCGATTCTCCTACTGAGTTTGTATCCTCCCAACAGACAAGTGTTAGTTTTCTCACAATGGGTTGTCATCACAAGGTAACATTTGCTTCTCACCCCACATCAATGCTTCTTATTCCTGTTATACCACTCCACTCTCCCATCTGTGGGCCGAGGAACTGAACAGTCAAAACCAAGCCCACCAAATTTATTTGCTTGAAGATTCAGGAAAAGCTTGAATCTGCACTCTGTCTGAAGTTTATTGAGTTTATCAGGGTCACATTTTTCCTCCCTAAGGCTAGGCTGCTGTTCACTGGCAAACAGGCTGCTTGACTACAGAGTGGGCCTGATTCACACGTCTCCAGCCTTCGGAAGAAGCTTTTACCTGTCCACATCCCCTGTGAAGACGGTCACAAAATGAAGCACATGCTCCAGGGAGTCAGCTGAAGGTTCCAGGAGATCATCAGCAAAGCGGCGCAGGAAAATGAAGAAATCACCTAAGTTGTCAGCAAAGAATTCTGCAAATGCAAAGGCCCAAGTGAACTCTTGCTAAGAATGTACAGCCACCAGCCCCGCGCTTGCTTCTTCCCTGTGAATTCAGGCTTTGGAGGGCAGTAGGTAGCGGCTTCCCGGGGCCACCGAAATGGCATTACAGGCATTACAAATCTCCTTGGAAGCAGGAGAGGGTTTAGGATATTAACATCTAAGAAGAGACCAAGCCAGACATAATTGTAAAGTTCCCAGAGTCACTCTCTTGAGTTAGGCAACTATATAAATGGAAATTTAAACGAACAAACAAACATTTCAAGACAAATGCTACTAGTTGAAATTTCCAAAAGGAAAAATATTTTTAACATATACTTGTGCAAGCATGCACATTTAGCAAGGGAAAGGCTGCTTGTGGATGTACCCTTTTACAATTCTACTTTAACACCAGGATGTTATGAGCCAAAAGTCAGGCATGAGCCAAAAGTCTATAGGGTCCTGTCAAGTGCCCTGGGCATTACAAAGTATCAGGCTCCATCCTGGTACTGCTCAAACCCACTTCTAAACATCTGGCCAGTCACCTGGGATATAGGCCAGCGCACTCTTCTTCACTTCTGGCAGAGGGAAGGTCAAGTCCATCAGCTCAGTCCCTTGGTTTCCAATGGCCAGCTGGACCAGGAGAACAGCCATGGACACCTGCAGATTGAGGCAGTTCTTCAACATCTGAGGCTCTGTCACGGCTGCTTTAGTGGAAAGATAGATGGTCATGAGGCGTTCAAACTGCTCTCGGAGATTGTCAGCTGAGGGGCTGGAGCTCTGCTGAGCTTCCCGCCATGCCACCTGTAGTCGATGTAGGCTTTGGTTGAGTTTGATCATCTGCTCATGCAACCTGTACAAGAAACAGATAAAGATACTAAAAATTAGAAGTGGCACTACCATCAGAAAAGCTCAAGGTGGCCATTACAAATTGGGTAGCTATAATGGAAAAGGGGAAACTAGGGAAGCCAGCAATGAGTGTTGAGGTCAGCTAGGGCGAGAACTGGCATACAAGGATTTTTTTGTATTATATGCTCTGGAGAGCTGCTTTTATTGAAGGACCCTTAACAAAAAAAAGTTTGAAGAAATCATAATTCACTTTAATTTCCATCCATTCGTATCCTCCAGTAGACCAAGAAAAATTCTTCCCTGCAAACATCAACTGGTTTATAATAAACGTGGTCTATAATTAGTTCTTGCTTAATGACCAGTTCCTTAAGTAGAAAAAAATCACCACAGTCACAAACTTACTAAGGAATAGGGACAGAAATATTCTTTATTGGCCAAATGTTACTGGACACATAAGGAATTTGTCTCTGGTGCATCAACTATCAGTGTACATACAAATAACAAAGTGGTAAGTCAGAGATCATAAAACATACAATGAACAATGCCTTACAACCAAACATTTGGGCCCAAGTGTGGTTGTTAAGCAAGGACTATATCTACATTTGGGTGCTATTTTGTTAGCAGGAAGCCCAGTGTCCTTCTAAAAGGTCACTGTAATGTACTAAGATTTTGAGCCACATTCCACCAAAGCCTGAATGTTATCAGCTGTCGTGGAAAAGTCTTCCCAAGACATTCAGTCTGCATACCTGTGAAATCCTAAGTGCAGGGCGTACTGCGTCAACACCAAGTTCTCCGTCACCAGGTTATAGCTGTCAGCAAATTTTGGCTCCTGCTCAGGTACCGCTGGGATCAAGCAAGTTTCCCTTTCCAAGCCTTAAAGGAAACGAAGAGCACTATCAATATGGATCAGAGAAGGCTCTAGCAAAAGGATGCCATTTCTCATAGCATCTCTTCTGCCCTTGTCAGCAACGCCCATCTCTCCTGCTACTGGGAGGGTGGCTCACCTTTCACGTGCACATTCTTCACCCTCTGCTCTTCCTCATTCAGTTCCTTCACAGCACAGTAAGTTGGGTCAAAGGTCAGAAGCCTGTGCGATCGGGGCTTACAGAAGGGCTGACAGAGCCTGAGGAGAGCAGCTCCCAAGTTCAAGAAGAAGGCATCCGAGGCATACATCTGGAAGAAGATCTCTGGCATCTGGTTGGCCCAGATTTTGGTGCGCCCAGCATTGGCATGAAGACAGTTTCCCAGCCAGGCCAGGATCTTATGTTTTGTTTGTGGGGAGAGCTGTAGCAGATTCTTCAGCATCTGATGAATCTTCTCATGGAACTCAGCCATGAACTGTTGTGTCGAGAGCAGAGGTCTTAACATCAAGGTACAGGCACAGGCTCACTGAGCCTGGAATCATCTAAGACACAGGCAGGTGGTCCTCGACTTACAACAGTTCATTCAGTGACCATTCAAATTTACTATGGCATTGAAAAAAGTGGCTTATGGCCATTTTTTCATTCTTAAGATCATGGCAGCTTCCCCACAGTCACAAAATTCAGACGCCTGGCAACTGGCATGGATTTATGATGGCTCCCTTTTGTGACATTCTGACAAGCAAAATCAATGGGGAAACCAGATTCACTTAACAACTGGGTTACTAAATTAACTGAGTGATTCACTTAACAACTGTGGCATGAAAGGTCATAAAATGGGGCAAAACTCCATTTTCTGGAGTTTAACAACTGACTAGATTAGCAACAGAAATGTTGGGCTCAATTGTGATCGTCAGTCGAGAACAACCTGTTCTCTTACACCAAGTCGTTCCTCAGCTCCCTTCCCAGGCTGGCATTTTCACATTTTACGGCACTTTCCAGATTTTAATTATCTTCCTACCCTCCCACCCCCAGCAGCCCTAGGTGATCTCCATAGAGGCAGTCAGTGTCATATTCAAAGACACTGGTAGCCACAGATCTGCCTGATCATAGCAATAGCCCTTATATACTCCGTGCTTTCCAGCTCACTCTGAGTGGTTTACAGAGTCAGCATCCTGCTCTCCAACAATCTGGGGTCCTCTTTTTACCCACCTCGGAAGGAGGGAAGGCTGAGTCAACCTTGAGCCTGGCGAGACTCAAACTGCCGAACTGCTGGCAATCGGCAGTCAGCAGAATTAGCCTGCAATACTGCATTCTAACCATACGACTCTAATTATACTTGGATAGTATGCAGAAAACAACACTGATGACAAAGAGTGCTTGTCATTAGCGGCCATTTTGCTGCCTCTCATCACACAATCTTGATACACAAGCAAAGCAGGAATGGAACAGAAATATACACCTGGTGGATGTTGGATTCTTGCACCTTGATCTCTTGAGGACTGGATCGAGAGGGGTTCAGAAAGTAGCCATGGCTTTCCACCACACCAGGTGTCTTCAGAAGACATGAGATGTTCAAGATGGTTCCCAGCAGTGTCTTCTGGTAGAGCTGTCCATTGGCTGGATCTTTTGGCTGAATGTACTCAACAAAAACCTGAACAAACAGAAATAGACCCAAAGATGCTTTTCCCCCCTCAAAAGGCAACTGGACTTTCTTGGTTTTTCCTTTGAAAACATTTCACCACATGCACACAGACATATACAAAGTGAGGTACAGAAAAGTGGCCTTCCTCCCAGGTGAAAGGGTAAAGGCAACAAGGGATTCTGGAATGAGGCAACCAAGGACTCACTTTGGCAATATCCTTTTGCTTAGTGAAGTACAGGAGTATATCCATATAAGAGTACAACAGGATCTGGCAAAGGTGTAGCTCCCGAATTCGTCCTGAGATGATGTCGAAGACAGGGACCATAACCTCCTCAAAAGTCCTCACTTCCTCATCCATCGTGAGGCTCTTGATTACCTCCTCCAGAAACTCTGTTACATCTTCAAAGTCTATGGGGGACAGAAAGGACGAGTATTTTAAAAAGGATTTATTTGGAGTGCTGCCATGAGCTGGACCCCATTAGCTTATCCTGGGGTATCAGCCTTTGCCAACTCACGAGCTCCTCTTAATGATTCCAGCATCAAGTCCACTAACTGCTCATAGACATTCTGGTTGACATAGATCTCTGGTGTTAGGAAGAGTGTGTAGGTATTGGATACAGTCAGATTTCTGCAACGCACTGCAAAAGGCAACAGGTTCTCGGGCACCTTGGTGATCTAGAAGAACAGAGAAAACAGCTGATCTCTAGCCCCTTCCATCCAGGCCAGCAAGCGGCTTGGATGTGATATGGGTGCTTGACCCACCTCCTCCTTTGCCCTCCGGAAACAGGCAAAGAGGTATCGCAGGATGTGCTTCTCTCCTGCATCTCTCTCTGCTGAGAGATTCTGCATGCCAGTTGAAGTCATGTGGATCAAGTGATTGCCAGGTTCCGGGAGCAGTAATCGGGTAAAAAGAGCCTGGGGAAACATCAATCCAGAATATAATTGCTCCCTCCCAACATTTGGAGAAAGAGCCTAGATCTCATTTACATCCAATTTTTTATAGAGTGACATTATGCATAAACAGCCAGGTCTTTTACATTCTTATCCAAATCTAGCTGATTATCACAGATAAGAAGCAGACAGTCCACAGAACTCAACTGTTTCATATAAGATGAAATTGACTTGTTCAAGGAAAAGTACTATAAAGCAAGTCAAGCAAGTGTCATAACAAATGGGCAATCAAATGCCTCTAGGCACATGGCATCCTGGCTTGGGGAAGCATCTTTTCCTGGCCATAGGCACAGGAAACAATTGACCTGATGACCAAGACTAGCCTCCAATCTGGTGAAGACACCATCAGATGCTTGCATGCAGAGACCTGTTCCACATTTTCCATGTCCAGCCAGTCCTGATCCTCAAGGTCCGCAGCCATTTCCTCCAAGTAGACACACCGTGCAGGAATGCCATTTCCACTCTTCAGATTGGGGTCACCTAGAAGGGGGGGAGGGGGAAATCAGCAAAGCAGCAATAGAGAAATCCTCAAAACATTCCATGTTCAGAACCATTTCTCTCTCTCTATCAACAACTCTTATTGTCATATTTTGGCTTCTTGGTTTGGCAGATGTTAAAACAAGGTCTTCCTCAAGATATTGCTCTCACGTGTCTTCAACTACAACTCCCAGACTTCCCAACACACACCAGAGGGTACCCAAATTGAGGCTGGCATGGTTTGTGGCCTAAAGGAAAGCAGTCTCTAGTATCAATGAAATGGCACAGCAAAGCACAAATCTAAAAAACACAGTAAAGGAACCCTTCCAAGCCATACCCTACATTATAACTGTCGATTGGAGCAGGAAAATGAAGCAGTGTGGATGCAAGAAATACCACCGGGTAAAGTTTGTCACACCAGCAATATGCTGACCAGCCCATAAAGATACAGAAATCCACATCAGTAAATTTGGCCTTGAATCCAATGGAAGGTCCCCTTAACTGCTTGCACAATGGAGAACAAGATTTCCGTTCTATGTGCATATTTGTTTTTGCCAGGAGAATGTTTACAGTTTTTTTGGCAAACAGATTTTGTTGTCTTTGGGGCGTCTTAAGTCAGCAGATGTTGTATGATATCAACAATTGTTCTCCATGAGAGGAGCCTGAATTTGCATTCATGAATCAAAAACTGCCACCTGGTGGCTCCCTCCACCTTAATATAACCCAACCTGGATTCTGGCCTTTTATGCCTCCAAACTTACTGTTATCCAATGTGATAAGGAAGATTCTTTGGATCATGTGGTTGATGTTGAGCTGCTCGCAGAGCTCCTGCTGGGAGCGAAAGGAGCGACTGATCTCAGCCACAGAGTAGTCGCAATCATCCAGACTCTCAGACACACTGTTGTCAGAATCATCTTGGCTGGCAGAGGTTTCCTCTACTAGAGAAGCAGAGCTAGTCAATAAGCAGCGTACCTGGGCCCCAACTGGCCCCCACCACCATCTGCGCAGTCTCTCTAAGGCCTGAACCTCTCTCAACTGTGCTGTCACAGCACCAGAAGCCTCACCCTGCGGCCACTTTTTTTTACACAGCAAGTAAACAAAGTATAGATCATAAAAACATAATTGCTTCCCATGAAAAAAATGCAGCCTGTACACAAGACTTTTGTCTCCTAGGAATCCCAGAAGAATCTCGGGACTTCTGAAAAGCAAGGAATCAAGAGGCCACCTAAACAGCTGCTCTTACCAAACCATTCTGCTCTTTATTGATTTGCCATCTGAGAATCTGGAATTAAACAGTAAGTAGTTAGTTCTCAGGATAATACCTGCCAGGCAATGCTAGTCTAATTCACGTCTTTAGTATCAATCCAGTGAAGTAGTCCACCAAGTCCTTGCATTTCTTTTTCAGTTCTGTTGCTAACTGTCCTAGAATTGGGCTAACATTTCAACTAAGTTGTCTTAACTTTGCAGGTAGATGGACCGAGGCTGAGCTACCAGTGACTGAAAAGGAAAGGGATTTTGGATGAACAAGAAATAAACAGTGATTTCCCGCTAAATAAACATGGAACGCAACTACACTTCCAGGCGCAGAAAATAAAGCAAAGGGAAGGGTGACGCAAGAGGGGGTGTGCAAAGATTTCTTTGCGCGCTTGGAGCCCGCGGGCACAGGGTTCCAGAGAGGTGCTCAGGGCGGCCGATGCGGCCGCTCTACCGGGGTCTACGTGCCTGCCTCTCCGGCCCGCTCCCCTTCCGGCCGGCCGGCCTCCTCGCTCACCCGCGGGTTCCGTCGGCGTCGGCGGTTGCTTCTGGATCTCGGCGAAGTGCCGGGCGTCGGCGACGGAGCTGAAGAGGGCGGCGAAGGGGTTCCGGGAGATGCTGTTATTGTTCTCGTGGTCGGTCATTTCCCCGCCGAGCGACCTCCATGGAGAGCCGCGACCCAGACGACGAGCGACGACCCGCAGCCCCGGGCGCCCGGGAGCAGAACGGGGGCGACGAGCAGCAGGAGGAAGGCGAGGCCGAGGCGCTCCAGCTGAGCGGCCGCGCCACCTTTCAGCGATGAGCTTGGCAACGCGCGACGCCTACAGGCCGCGCCCGACGTCATCAGAAAGCGCCGGAAGCGCGCCATAGCTTGGCAGACCAACCAACCATAGAGCCGCATCGCGACTAGAGGGGGCTGCTGGCGCCTGCATCACCCTCTCCCTACAGAGGCGTCCCAGGCGCGCGGGAGCCGCTTCTCCGCCCTGCCAGCGACTTCAGTGGCAGTCGGCAGCGCGATGCAGCAGCCAGCAGCGAGAAAGGCGCTGCGTCCCGCCAGGCCCCTTCGGACAGCCGTCCCAGGACGGCTCCCAGAGGGTCGTCCCGGCTCCTGCTTTCTCCCCTGCGCCGATCCCAGGAGGGCGGAGGCGAGCCCTGTGGCTGGAGGCTTCCCGGCGCCCCGACCC
This sequence comes from Rhabdophis nuchalis, assembly GCA_039707465.1. Lineage (NCBI taxonomy): Eukaryota > Metazoa > Chordata > Lepidosauria > Squamata > Natricidae > Rhabdophis > Rhabdophis nuchalis. The sequence goes on along the minus strand of CM077653.1, from coordinate 279,178 downwards.
AGAGGCTCCAGGCCCTTCCAGCTCCAACTTCATGGCCAGGCGACCCCTCTGACCTTGGCAACTGTGCAAGGTGTGTGGACTTCGGCTCCCAGAATTCCTCGGCCAATATGTCAGGCTGGGGACCTCTGGGAGTCGAAGTCCACAGATCTTACAATGGCCAAGGTTGAGAAACGCTGGTCTGGATCGATATTTGGAGGCTGAGTGCGGGTGGTGTTCTGCACCAGCAGTAGCTGAGGAGTGGTCCACCTGGGTTCAGCCGCCGGTTTGGGTTGGCTCTGACCATCCTGCCCAACAGGCTTGGCGAAAAGGGAGGCGGTGCCCCCCCAACCTCCACCTGGAGCTTTTTTGTGGGGTGCCTTAGTGGAGAGCTGCTGCTAGGGCAGGGGACTCTATTTGCCATTCAGTTCTGCAAAGGTGGGAAGGAAATCAGCTCATTTTTTCAGTAGTGTGGTTTCCCTGTGGTTTCATTTCCTTATGTGTGAACGCACGCACGCGCACACACAAGGCAGAAGAGCCCCCACCCACAGACTTCCTGTTGTAGACTGCCTGCAAAAACCTTCCCTACATCTTCTTGCCCAGTCATTTTTTCCCCTGTCAGAGGACAGACACCTGCTACCTGTGCTGACAAAAAACAGGGAACAACATATCTGGCTCTCCATGGGAAGCCAGGAACAGTTGCTGTGGGTAACTGTCCTTGCCCTGTTCTTTCAAGGTAGGACAAAATCCAAGGCAGGCAGTTTGAGAGGGTGGTGGCTTGTGAATTCAGGGCTGGCGGCGGGGTGGGGGGTGGGGTTGAGGGTAGGCAGGCTGCAAAAGAAAGGAAGAGCCAGGCATAGTGAGAAGGCACAAGGGCCAGACTACCATGTCATTACCATGTGTTGCTTGCACTCAGCTGTGTTTGTGATTCAGAGCATGTGCTCACACACAGTCTGAAAGCAGCAGACCCACGTCCTCTTCACACCTGGCCTGCAGCTGGAAGCATCCAAGCTGACCAGGTGTAGTCAGCCACTTCCCTCTGTCTCATCAAGCTCATAAATGAGGAATGGGACATTTATGTTGCAAGCTTTTGGAGGAAAGGCTGGAAACAAATGTAAATTCAGCCCATTGAAGAGGAAAGCCTGTCAGAGGCAATGATGGAGATATTGCCTTTGGGTGGCTGCCAGATTCCATGGCCAAAAGATCTGTGAGTGGGTCCTGTCTCCCCAGCCTGTGGTAGGTGAAGAAATATTGTTATGCACCTGTTCTGAACTGCTAGTATTTTGGGAGGAAAAAACTTCTCTCTGTCCATTTTCCTCAGACTTAGCCTAATTTTAAAAACTTCGATCATGATACTCCTTAGTCACCTGTTTCTGAAATTAAGAAGTCACAGAAATTTCCCCTTGCTCAGGTCAACATTATACTTTTGGCCGAAGTAGTGTTTGCTATTCCCTCCCTGGGTGCCTTTGACATGGCGTTCAGTCTTTTCACTTTCAACTGTCTGATGTTGCTTGGACACCTGGGTGGAGGACTGGTGTGTGGTACTATTGGTGTTTCTTGGTCCCAGTTTATTTTGTTCTGGGTTTCTAAACGTGACATTGTTTTCTTTCAGGCATCACCGTAAGTGGAAACACCGCATCTGGAAATGGTATGCTTTATCCAGGTTTTCTAAAACCAGGGAGGCAGCTCGGGAGGAGTTCAAATAAGATGGATACAATATGTCTGGGGCCAGCCACAGGTTGTGGCCATGCTTTACTGACTATGCCATAATTGCCTGGGTTTGCACAATGTGTTTAGATTGTGATGCACACCAAGAGACACCCAGTCAGTGACTCTTGGTGTGCTTAAATTTTGGCTCTCTTTCATTTGGGGCTGGCTTCTGAATTTTCCAGATCCTGAGAGTTTGGAAAAAGCTTGTTTCCGAAAGAATATTTGGAAAGAAAGGGATTTTCCTGGCTGGCTAGAAGCTTATCAAGAATCATTCCCGGATGGGAGGGCAAAGGGCCGTAAACAATTCAAGGCTGCCAGGTAGATTTGGAAGGAAGTCTCGGCAGCTACTCAGCAGGAGTATTGGCTGAGCAAACATGTTACAGGAGGAAGGCAAGATCCCCGAGAGAAGCAAAGCGGACAGGCTGTTTGGGAGAGAAGCAACTGCAAAGACTTGGCCTCGGGGGCCGATAGCGGGCTCCTCGCTTTGCAGAGAACTGGTATACTTTCAGCAGACAATACACACACACACACACGCCCCACCACCACCACCACCACTGATGCCTGAGAGGCTGGATAGGGAAAACAAGCAGACCCTTGCTCAGGAGCAACTACTGGCCCAGAACTAGGAATAAGCACAAGGGCTTGTTTCCTTTAACCAAAGATTAAGCCATGACACTTTTGCTGAAGGAATGCCAGTTGCCTGAAGAGCATAGATGACCCTACGTCTTGCTGAAATACTTGTTACCTAATTTGTTTGGCTCCTGAAACCTTGGAGGTCCTGGTGAGGCTTTGCCTGTGGGACCTCTGCCCCACCTCCTCCCATTTGTTTTGCAGACATCACCATAGAACAGAAAGGAAAAAAGGTGTCCCTGGTATGTAAAGGGGGCAATAATGAGACGCGCTGGTTCAAAGGCGAGGTGCCTCTCACCTACCAAGGAAAGGAGTTGGTTTTGGCTGTGATGGACGACCCAAGAGGCATCTATGTGTGCATCAACAGCGATAAGAAAAGCAGACCCCTGCAAGTTTTCATCCGGAGTACGTAAGCCTTCTTTCTCCCCCTTATTTAACAACATTGCCAGTTGTCCGGTTTCAGTGAGGCAGACTTAAATAAGCCTGCCCTTCGAAGCTGGGATGGCTCAAGTGAAAGGAATATCTTAGCTCCGTTCCCTACCCAGAGACAGTCTGGAGCAAAACAAGGAGGATGGGGGAAGCTTCATGGACAAATGTATACAAAAGAACCTGGGCAGTCTATCCTCAGCCTGGTAAATTGGCCACCGATTGCTTTGTTTGTTTGGTGAGGTCTCAAAAGAGTTGGCTTCTTAGATGATTAAATGAAGTTAGTCCTCTTCCTATGGAACCAAGCTTTTTCCTCAAAATGTTGCTTGCCTGTTCTTAGATATTAGAAAAAAAAGTGGTGTAGATTTTTCTGAAGGTAAACTGTCAAATCACCACCTCTGTGACTTACGTTCAATGTCCCTGGAGATGAAATGCTCCACTGCTCAACGTTCAGCATTTCTGGGCTCTCTTACCAGGCTTCTCTTTCCCAGGACACGGGTCATCTTTCTGCCAAGCCCTGTGAAAGCCTGGGGCGGCCCCTGGGATGGGCAGATCAGAGACTGCAGCTGGGCCTCCTTTTCTCTGCCCAGGGACCTGGCAATGGCTTCTGAGGGGCGAGGGTTGCTTGTGGCAGTTCTGCCCTAAAAGGACACCTGCTCTGCTTGAGCGAGGCCTGTGTAGACGCCACGTGGGGGAGTGCAGTACGTATCTTCACCGCTTTCTTTCACTACAGTGTGCCAGAACTGCATCCATCTGGACTTCACCACCATTCTGGGGATTTCAGCAGCCAGCCTCATTACCACAATCTTCCTGGCCATCGCTGTGTACCACATAGCCGTGGAAGAGCGTGGCCGGCCAGCCCAAGGTGAGGAGGTGGCAGGAAGGGGCAGCTGGGTGGCTGGTGGTTTTCTCCAAAAGGAAAGACCATCTTATTTACAGCTCAGGTGCTTCCCTCCTCACCCCCCCCCCACCACTGCTCTCTTGATCTGTTTCTTGTGGACTCAGTCTTCCTACTTTGATCTTGCAGCTTCTGATAAGCAGTGCCTGTTGGCCAACGACCAGCTGTACCAGGTGAGAGCTTCCTTTGACTTTCCCTTTCTATGTCAGATCAGACATTGGCCAATTCATCCCACAGAAAGCGGGCAACCTACTAGAGGATTGTGTGGATATTAGGTCATCTGTATATGCTAGCAGAATGGAGATGGGGCGGAGGTAGATTCAGGGATGAGCACACCTGTGCCCATCGTTGAGTAAAACTAGCTGCTCTCATAGTCACTGATGGGATGGCTTTGACAAAGGGTCTGCCAACCTCTCTGTCATTTCCAGAATCCCTGGGCAGTGAAGGCTGCCCCAAGGACGGCAGACTCTGCCAAACCTGTCCTCTTCCAGACCTATTAAGATGTTTGGCAACACCGTGAGCCACGAGCTCCGGGCACAGCTTGGCTTTGCCTGCTGGGCAGATTCTGGATTTTACTTGAGGATCCAGCATGGCTGATGACAGCAATGTTAAAGAATCCGTGGTTTGCAATTCTGCCTAAGAGTGAAATGCATTTCAAGGGTGCAGTTGGCCATCCTGGGGCCATGGCACTGATTTCCCTTCCAGAAACCCTGGCACACATCATGGCCTCCCGGCCAACAGGGAGAGAGAGCAACCACGCCAGGCTGTCTGGGGCAGCTGAATAGCCCCTCCGAACTGCAGGGGAAGGAGTTACGTGGGAGACTGGCAAGTCAGTGTTGCCCGCTTGACCAGGCCAAACTTCCCCAGAGCCACTGCCGCCACCTCCTCACCCACTGCTGGTTCTTGGCCCCCAAGGTGGTAGAAGAGTGCTGTGCCCACAGAGGCCCTAAGGGTTGGTGTTCTTCCTTCCAGCCTCTCCAGGAGCACAACGACAAGCCCTACAGCCACATTGGCATTGCCAAGCCTCGCCGCCGATGAAACCGTTCTCCAGCCACATTCGGGTTCCCCTTCCTGTGCTCAGTCCCCGAGGGACGTCCATTACGTCAGCTGAGGTGGGGAATTGTGGGGGCCTCTGCCGCTGCCTGCCTTCTGCTCCAGGGCCTCAAGCCTGGGAGAGCCAACGAGGCCTGCCAGAGCTGCTAGATTCCGTTTTCTGTTTGTTGGACTGAAGAGCGGGGGCTTTGGGGGGAGGGGCAGCCTGCTTTAAACGTGTTTGATGAATGCACTCAGGGTGCAAGGCTGGGAATGTGGTGGCCAATCAGAATCCTTAAGAATATCTTTTCTGGGCCACACAAGTGGGCCGGTTCATCTTCCATCCTCCCCGTTGCAGCTGAAAGTGGGTCCCTGCTGTTGCTCCCCTGTGCGTCCCACCTCTCCCCCAATAAAAGATGTTGCTTACAACTTCCTCTCCAACATGGTTCATGAATCAAAGGGCCACAATGGAGTGGGAGTGCAAATTTCATGGAGTCAGCCATTTGCACAAGTGCGTAGCCACCGCTGGGTGGTGATTCATAGGGCAGCAGAGTGTCATTTGCACTGGGTGATGTTTGGTGTCTTTCTTGAAATGCAGCTGCGTTTGCTTTTGACCACATCCTGTGGAATGAGCAGATCCGCTGAGGGTGGCTGTTTCTACGCGGGGCCCCAACTTTTCCTCCCCGCTGCAACTGCCAGATTTTGTGCTGATGAGCCTCAGTGAGCAGCGATGGGTTCGGTTGGCTGGTTCTCAAAGCGGGAAGGGAGGGCCACGTCCTCTGCTGGGCCCAGCCCGGTGCCAGTCTTAGGGCTATGGTGGTGCTATCTGACCTTGACTCCTCCCCTCCCGCCTTGGTTTTGCCTCCCCTCCTCCCAGGACACAAGATAGTGGGTGGGGAAGTAGAGAAGATCTGTCACCCCTGCGCCTCCTCTTTTCTCTCTGCCCCCTCCTTCCCCAAGGTCTCCCCCCAAGTCTGTTTCCAGTCATGCCCGTATCCGAGAAGAAAAACACAGGAGTCATATCTGGGGTGAATGGAACAAAGCTTTACTAGGATCCCTCGCGAGCACAATGAAAACAAATGTAAAAGCAGGCCGCCTTTTCAGCATGGGCTTCCTTGCCAGGGCAAGTGGGTAGCACAAATTGACCAACCAGGCATGCCATCTCAGGTGCTCTAGGGGAGACTGGCCACAAGTGTGTTCTCTGGGCACCCCCAGCCAGAACAGCAGACTGCCCAGACGGGATGGGAGCCGTGGATTTTGCATGCACTTGGGGCTCCAGTGCTTTGGCTGAGTGACCTCACCTGAGGGAAGAGGCGTCTATGGTGCCCCTTCCTTGCCCAGGTGAGACCTGCAGTCTGAGAAGCCCTCTGGGCATCCCGTGGCTCTCTGCTCCACCTGGGATGGGGCTCTCCAGGCCACCAATTTTCCAGCTGCAGAACTCAGCGCAAAGGGAGTTCCCCCACCAGGAAGATCAGTGGTTAGTGCAAACAGAAGAAGGAAGTAGCAGGCACTTCTGGGGACTCTCACGGCCAGCCGGAACATCTGGCATCTTGCCATGGCAAGCGAGGCAGCATCTCAGAAAGCCTGGGGCCCCAGGCCAGCATAAACCTCCCGTTGGCCTTTCCGGATCGGCTGTGGGAACAGAAGATGTCTTTGGCAAACCTGGCCTTGCTTTCTAGGACACTGGCTGTGCATGTTTAAGAGGGGCGCTTAGCAAAGTGACTCTGATGCTCTTCTCTCTCAAAAGCTTTGGATTGTTTCCGTAATACATATCAGGAAACTCTGGCTTCCATTTGCAGTAAAGTTTAAATAATAATAATAATAATAATAATAATAATAATTTAATACTTATAAACCGCTCCCTCTCCCCATGGGGACTCGGGGCGGTGCACAGGTAGAATAAAAACAATAAATACATACAAACATTTCTTAAAAACAAATTAAACCTAACCTGCGCTAAAATTTCCCATTAAAACTGAACTATACTAAAACTACCCAGTAAAACCCCAAAGACAGAGAGACTATCCTAGGCCGGCCAGACAGAAAAGATGAGTTTTTAATTTAAGACGGAAGGAGCGGAGGTCCGTGGTCGTCCTAATATCGGGGGGGAAGGTCGTTCCAGAGGGCCTGGCCCGCCACAGAGATAGCCCTTCCCCTGGGTGTCGCCCGCTGACAGTGTCTAGTGGACGGCACCCGGAGAAGTCCCTCTCTCTGGGAGCGAATCGGCCGTGAGGATTAAAGCCATGTTAGGTTCCTTGTATATTTGGGGGAATCTCAAAGAAGGTTTGTGGGATGTGGGTGGAATGTTAGTTTGGTCTGACATTCTGAATCAATCAAAATTCACAATGTAGCTTCTAATTTGGCTATTAAATTTTAAAAATGAATTCAGAAAAGCAAATTGATTAGGTCAGAGATTCGCTCAAATCATTATTGAACTGAATCTCCCAGTGGAATTTTTGCTACACCTTGCCAAAGTAGGGGAAAAGTCATTTTGAAGCATTACCTGTTCCCTTTGTAAAAGCCAATACTGATTAAATCCACTAAACCTGGATCCCCACTTCAGGAAACTGACCTTAGCAGAGAAGTGGGGAGGGAGGGGCTGTGGGCCTGCCTCCCCTCTGCAGCTCTGGCCCTTGGTCTCCAATACTTGAGATGCTGCACCGCATGAGCCCCCCACCCCCCATGTTCAGTCCAGGGCTTACCTCATAGTCTGGATTCGGGACAGGCGGGGGGTGGTCTGCTTGCTGCCCTGGAGCAAAAAGCAAAGTGCAAAGTTCGTTGCCTCTGCCATTCTCTGGCTCAGCACTTCCCCGTTTGATGCACACACACACGCAAACACACACACACTCTGTCCTTTTCTCCTGTGATTGCAAAATCATCTGTTCCTATTGTTGCTGTCAGCGTCCTTGAAGCCCTTCTCCACTGCGCAAAGGGAGTGGGGAGCGCCAGAGGACTTAACTGAGGGCAGACCAACCCTCACCCCTCAGACTCCTCCAAACTGCAAAGCACAGTGCTTAAAATCTGGCCTGCAGTTGGGGTGGGTGGGAGAAGAGAGAGGCACTCACCCTGCAGCCGCCGTGGGGCACCTGGCCGGAAGAGGGCCTGCTGCTTCTGGCTGCAGAAGTAGACAAGGAGCAGGACTCCCAGAGTGAGCAGGAGGTCAGCCGCGATGATGCCAGCCCCGAGGCCAAAGCTCAGCTCCACACAGTCCTTGCACCCTGCAGGAAACCCAGAAGCCTCAGCTGGACAGGGAGCTCTGCCTGCCTGCCTGGGACTAGAGGTGTGGGGTGGGATCGGCCACCAGGCAGCTCAAACTGCAGAGCAGCCTCCCAGCCCCATCAAGGGCAGAGATGCCCCATCACACCATAGCCAAGACTGACCTTTGATCTTCAGATAAATCTTCCAGGATTTGCTATCATTGTGTCCACAGGAAAATTCTTTCCCCTTTTCGATCTCAAGCAGATTGTCTGGGGCAGAGATGCCCAGGATGCGCGTGGTTCTTAGGTTGGAATTCTTGTCCCACCACTGGGATTTCTCTTCTGGGCATGTGAGAAACACGTTCCCCGAAGCAATTTCCACCGTGATTGCTATGGCAAGTGAGAAAGAATCTGCCTGGCAGCTCTGGGTGCAAACACTGGCAGATAATGCAGCAGGATCTCACCGGGAAGAGCAGTGTGGCTGCCTTTTTGCCAAGTTACCCCTAGGAGAGACTATGAGATTGCACTCCACAGCCCCCCACCCCAAGTGAGCCTCTCTCTTCCTTCTTCCCAGTAGAGGCTTTGTGGCTTTTTTCTTTGCCCCACCTGCGCCTTCCTGGAGGGGTCTAGCATGCTTACTGGAAGCGTGTCTGCTTTGCTACAGGTGTTAGTCACTGGCAGTTTCTAATGATCACTTACAGTAGTTTAGCTTTGAACAGACGGTGCTATTCTTAACTCTGCAACCATCTCCAAACGCTTCCCTGGATTGTCATTAACCAGAGTTTCTTCAGAGGAAATGATCTGGAACACACCGGCTATGCCGCATGCTCCCAACAGTGTCCATTTTCCTTCCCTGGGGGAGCCGGGGACAGGAGCTGGGCCTAATTGGAGCCTCCCATTTTCTTAATCCTGGTAGCAACGATGCCTCCTCGTTTAGGTTTAGGTTTAGGTTTTATTGGTTTTTTATACCGCCCTACTCCCAAAGGACTCAGGGCGATGTATATTTATTTTATTTATTTTATTTTATTAAATTTATACCCCGCCCTTCTCCTTGTTAGGACCCAGGGCGGCGCACAGGCCAGAGTAAAACAAATATATAAAAGTTTTAAAAAATTTAAAAGACATATTAAACAATTTGGCCTAACAATGAAAAAACCCAACCAACCCTGATTAAAATTAATAAAAATTTGTAATTTAAAAATCATTTTTATGCCAGCCCGGCTTGTTGGAAGAAAAAAGTTTTGAGACCACGGCGGAAGGTGCGGAAGTCAGAGATAGTTCTTAATTCCGGGGGCAATTCGTTCCAGAGGACCGGTGCTCCCACGGAGAAGGCTCTGCCCCTGGGTGTCGCCAGTCGACATTGTCTAGCTGACGGCACCATGAGGAGACCCTCTATGGGAGGGTCCTGGCCGGTGGGAGGCTCTCGGTGGCAGAAGGTGATCTCGTAGGTACCCAGGTCCTAAGCCATGGAGCGCTTTAAAGATAGTAACCAACACCTTGAATCGCACCCGGAAAACCACCAGAAGCCAGTGCAGCTCGCACAGGACAGGCGTTACATGGGAGCATCGCGTCGCCCCCATAATTACCCGTGCGGCCACTTTCTGGACCACTTGGAGCCTCCGGGTGCTCTTCAAAGGGAGCCCCATGTAGAGAGCATTGCAGCAGTCCAGACGGGAAGAGACGAGGGCGTGAGTGACTGTGCGTAGGGCATCCCGATCTAGGAAGGGACGCAACTGGTAGATCAGGCGAACCTGATAAAAAGCCACCCAGGTAAATGCACCACCACAGCTGGTTTGGGGCAAAGGTGCCCGGGTCAGTTCCAGATGCCTGTATGGGCAGCAGCTCCCTTTTGGACTTGCCTCCAGCCATAACCCAAAGTCCCAAAGGTCCCTCCCTCCCTCCCTTACCTTTAAGCTCTTCCGCCTCAGGGCTGGCTGTGAAGAGAGAGAAAAAATGGTAAAGACTTTCCCACTGGCACATAACTGCCATTGGGGCCACAACAAAGCGGCTTAAAAGTCACTTCTTTTGTGAAGCCTGAGCAAAGCTGGAGAAGAAGGCCGTGGACCAGGTTGCTCTCCCCAGAGCCCCTGAAACGGAGGGGCTGCCCCCAAATCAGAGGCTTGTGGCAAATGTCCTGAAAAGCTTTCTGGCGCTCCTGGTCGCCACAGCAGCCGCACCCAGGAAAAGGCAGCAGCGGGGAAATGTGTGGGCGCTGGTTCTCTTGCCTCGCACCCAAGACTGAGCGGTCCTCATGAGGCCCCTGGGGTTTATATCATGGAACCTTCCAGAAGCTCCCTTTGCAGGGTGAGAGGGCTCCCATGCCAAAGTAGGTCACCCGTGTTTAAAAGAGGGCCTGTGGAGCTTTTTGTGGAGAGGAGATTCCTCTCCCTTGGCTCGGCTCCATAAGGCAGCTCCACGGGGCTCTGGCTTCCCTTCTTCCTGTCATCCCTTCCCCTGGGCCCTTCTGAGGAAAGGAAAGAGAGGGGCTCTGCCCCCACAACTCCGCCTTCTAGCACACAACAGCCTGGAATCCGCCCCAGGCGCCCTGAGACTTCAGGTAGTCTTTGAGTTACAATCGTTTGTTTAACAACACTTTGAAGTTGTGACAGGGCTGGCTGAAAAATGTTATTTACAACCAGTCCTTGCACTTGTGACCCCCACAGCCTCCTCACAATTACACGATTGTCATTTGAAACTTTCCCAGAGGGCTTCAATAAGGAAAGTCAATGGGGGAAACTGGATTTACTTAACAATTGCATGATTTCTTTCACAACTGCAGCCAAAAAAGTCATAAAATTCAATGTGAGTCACTTAGTGACCGCTTTGCTTAGCAACAAAAGTTCTAGTCCCAATTGTGAGTGTAAGTTGAGGGTTATCTGCATTAGGGGAAGGGGAGAAAGTGATTGACCACCCGGTCTAAAAAACAAAATTTGGGTGGACAACATTTAGATGGGAAAGGATTTGTAATTTCTAGAAAAAGTTATCCTTTGCCCACACATCGCCAATTGACTGCAGGGAATCTCTTCTAGAGGATCTGGTCCTTCAGGTCAATCTGTTGCCCGGAAGTGGAGACAGGTGTCCTGGGTGGTGTGGGGCCTGAGGTTTTGGGAAAGGCAGTCGTGCGCGCAAGCAGGGCGGCTGCCTCCCTTCACAACCTGTGGCTGGGTCCCCAGGGGAACTTGACCCGCAGGGCCAGAAGCCAGGCAGACTGGTTGCTGGAATGAGAAGAAGCCCAGATAGGGGCCCAGGCCAGCCCTCCTTGGAGAAGTGGCACTCACCTGTATGGAACAGGAGGAGCACTAAGGCGCCCAAATGGAGCCCCAGAGGCATCTTCCTGCCCTTTGCGGCTTCCCCGTTCGTGCTTTGAGCGGCCTCCCAGGCGAGCCTGCTGCCTCTCTCTTCAGAAGGGCTCAGAGAACAGAGCTGAGCAATCGCTAAAGAAAGAGAAAGAGCCTTGCCAGGAAGTGGCAGCTCCAGCAAAGCAGGAGGAGCGAACCGCTGAGGCTCAGCGAAGGCACGGATGGAGCTGGGGCCGCTCAGCCGCACCCCCTGCAGGAGATTTCAGTTGGGGATTTGAGGAGGGGATGGCTCTTCCAGCAATATGGAAGAAGCAGTCACAGGCTGCAGGGGGCCTAAAAGGCACTCGGCCCACCTACCTCTTCAATTCCCCCACCCCCCACCCCCACACTCTAGTCCTTAACTACAGCTAGAGGCCTCCACAGGAAACAGCCTCTGGGCCACTGGGGACTGGAGCAAGTTGGCCCGGCTGGTGCTTCAGTGGGCGCTCAACAATCCAGGGGAGAAGGGTGGGCCACGATCTAAAATTCATGATGAAAGAAAGCGAAGGCAAACTCCTTCCAAACATCTGGCTGCCAAGAAAATTGATATCTTCGGGAGCCTCCAGTTTGAGTTCCTCTGGCCATCACAGCTGGCAACCCCTCCCTGTGGCCAACATCCACTCCTCCAGCAGGTGTGGCAGAGATGCCCTGTGGCAAGCAGGCACGGCAGAGTCAAGGCTTTTATATGAGGCACTATGGTGCCTCCTCTGCTTGGCCTGAGCGCAGCCTGATGGCATCAGATCCTCTTTTCAGGCAGAGAGAGCCTCCTGGGCACGTGCAGTCAGCTCCAGTAGCACCACCAGTCGCAAGAACGGCTTCTTAGGAAGGTGGGGGGGGGGAGTTGTTTGAGAGACACCTTCATGTTTAGTTTGCCATTTGGAGGTGCCAGAGGTGGAGTGCCAAAAACAAACCCAGCAAACAAAATGGAGGCTGACCCCTTTCCCCACCCAGTCCTCTCTCTGCCCGATCCCTCCAGATTCAAATTGACACACACACACACACACCACACATATATGCACACACGGCCCCAGACAAGGCCTTCCACAAACCGGTCTTAAACGAACTGGATGAAGAAGCCCAAGAGTGGTTTTCCAGCCCCACTGGCCACCAGCAAGGCTCCCTTTGCCTAAGGACAAGACTGACCCACCCAGGTATTTATTTATTTATTTATTTATTTATTTTTCAAATTTATATACCGCCCTATTCTCCCTAGTGCAGCGTTTCTCAAATAGTGGGGCGCGCCCCCCTAGGGGGGCGCGAGGCTCTGTAAGGGGGGGCGCGGAGCCGCACATCCGGAAAGACCGATACCATCGTTGCATTCTCCGCATGGCCCGAGCGCCTGTTCCTTAGCAGCTCCCAGCGCGCCGCCCGGCTTAGCAGCTCCCAGCACGCCGCCCGGCTTAGCAGCTCCCAGCGCGCCGCCCGGCTCAGCAGCTCCCAGCGCGCCGCCCGACTTGCCCGCTCATGGCTCTTGCCCGCTGCCCGCCTGGACGCGGCCAGTCGAAAGCCGGGAGGGAGGCGACCCCCTTCCACGGCGTGGAAAAGCGGCCTCCCTCCCGGCTTTCGACTGGCTGCGTTGGGAGCGCTGGGAGCTGCTGAGACCATCGCAGTAAGGAACAGGCGCTCGGGCCATGCAGAGAAGGCAACGGCGGCACCAAGGAGAATAAATATCCTTGGCTCGGAAGGAGGCGAGGGAAAGAAGGGAGGGGGCAGCCCCGGGGCTGGGGGGGGCGCTTTCCGGGGCTGGGGGGGGTGCTTTCCGGGGCTGGGGGGGCCGCTTTCCGGGGCTGGGGGGGGCGCTTTCCGGGGCTGGGGGGGCGCGAAATGTTTTCTTCTTCCTAGGGGGGGCCTGACAGAAAATAACTGAGAACCACTGCCCTAGTGGGACTCAGGGCGGTGCACAGAAAGAATAAAAACCCACAACAAATAGACACGATAAAATAAAATAAAATAGTTAAGTCTGTGCTAAAAGTAGTTAAAACAATTAAAATGTTAAATTTAAAATTAAACCCTTGATCTATGCCAGGCCAGCCAGATGGAAAAAGTGAGTTTTAAGTGCCCGGCGGAAGAGGCGTAGGTCCGTGATGGTGCGAAGGTCGGGGGGGGGGCAGGTCGTTCCAGAGAGCGAGTGTCAAGTGTCCCCAGGACTGGGACAGTATAAATGAGATGAAATTATAAACCAATCAATATTATTTTTCTGTGGAAAGGAATAATAGGCTGTAGTTGGCCCTGATGCTGCAAGGGATGCAAGCCCAGGGGCTGCCCCCGAAGACTGCCCTTTGGGTCTGCTATGCTGGGCTCCCTCCTGGGCACCCCAGAGTGGGAGGACAGGTTCTCCACTACTTCCCTGCTTATTCAAGGGATGGTTTGGATGACTAACTCCTCCTCCTTTAACAGATGAACAGAGTTGGAAGGGATCTTGCTGGTCATCTAGTCCAACCCCCTGCCCAAGCAGGAGACCCTACATGTGCCTCTATGTAGTAGGATCGAACTCACAACTTCCTGTTTGTGAGGCAAGAGCTCTACCTCTAGGCCACAGCAGCTCTTTCCTGACAAGGAACAAGAATTCTTTCCATTGAGGGCAGACTGATCAAAAACAAGGAATAGCATTGCATTACATTACATTGTAAGGCGTCTGTGGTAAGATGGGCAGCCAATAAATGATGGGAAGAGGGAGGGAGAGAGAGAGAGAAAGAGAGAATGTGAAGTGGGGGGGGGAGCAGAATGGTGTCTCTTGGGCAGTTAATTCCCTGGCTGTTAAGTGTTAATTGTGGCAAAAAGACTGAAAGGATGGTGGTTCCCTCTCACTCCATTCCAGCTGGAGATTCCAGGGTGGGGAAAGGCCCAGCAGGTTCCCCTTCCCTGCGGAGGCTGCTGCTGATGTCCTTTTGTGGGTGCAGACGATCTTGGCAAGAATGTATATTTACCCACAAAGAAATAAAGGGAGACTGGGATAGATAGATCAATTGTAAGCTATTTAGCTCTCCTGGGCTATCCATTCCCTTTCCAAGAAGCAGTGGAAGCTGAATGCTCGGTCCCATATTTGGGTAGACCAGGATGCCCTGATAAAAACAACACTCGATTTTGGCAAGAATCTCCTTTTATCTCGACGGGATTTCCGCAACCCCCGCGACAGCGACAAGAAAGAGGCCACGGCTCCTAGGAGAAGGCGTCTCCGCCTCGCTCCGGTGCACGGGAGCCACGGGACAGCCGCACCAGGGAGGAGCGGTCGGTGGCGCCCAGCACCGCCCCGGCAGGCACCAGCAGCCGGCCCTCACCTGGACGAATGGGGCGGGGGCCGGGCGAGGCCTTCCTGGGGCGTCCCGTGGGAGGCTCCCACTCTGTGCGGGACGCGCCCGGCACATTCCAGGTTTGGGAGCTTTTCGGCGGAGCGGCTGGCCGGATCCCGCAGAGGCAGGCGCTCATGGCCCACCCGGCTTCGCGGCACGCCGGACTCGCGGCCGCCTGGCGCTTCTTTCTGCTCGGTAAGACAAGCCTGCTCGGGCGGAGCGGCGATGGGCGGCACGGGCTCACCGCGTCGGAGCCCCTGCCGGGCCGCCTCGCTACGGACCCCGATCCTGGACCCTGATGGCGACCCCGTGGAAGGCAGAGGCGCGGCCTGGGCTGTTCCGGAATCGCCGCCTGTGGGCCGCCCCCTGCAGCGGTTGCGGACCCCGGCCCGGCCGCCACGCCCGGGGTTGCCGTGGGTGGCGGCGGCGTCACCTGGCCGACGAGTTCCTGCACGTCGGAGCAGCGACCTGTTCAGCAGGCCCTTCCCTGCTGCGGAATTCAGGCTGGCTCCCTCAGCGCAGTTTGGGCAGCGCCTTCCTCCAGGGAGCGCCGCCACTCTGCGCTTCCTTCTGCAGGGGGCCTTGGAGCCCTGCAGCGGCAATCCCCTTCTGCTTCTTTCTGCAGCTCTCGGGCCGGTGGCGGCTATGGAGACGTTCACCCCTGGCACCCTGGAAGCCTTGAACGGGACCGACGTGCGCTTGAAGTGCACCTTCCGCAGTCCAGAGCCGGTGGGGCCGAAGCTGACCGTTTCCTGGTACTTCCAGTCCGAGCTGAAGGAGCCCCTGGAGGTGGTCAGTCCTCTTGCGTTGTGGTGTGGTGGAGCAGAGAGGCCGCTAAGGGTCAGCGGGTGGGTTGGGGCGCTTGCCTCCGAGGCCCCTGGGGGGAAAGGACAGTGTCGTCCCCCCCTCCTCCTCCGAAGCTTTTGGCAGAGTGGCCTGTGCTTCCAGGGCCAACCGCAAGGGTAGAGCACTTGGCTCAGGCAGGATTCGGCTCAGCAGGCAGAATTCCCAGAAGGAGGGCCTCTTTGCTGGAGCCTTGGCCCAGTCTCGCCTGCCGGTCTGCTCAAGCAGAATCAGCTGCCACTGAGAGGAAGGTTCGGAGTGTCCCCTAGCCCCAGGCATACTTCTCTTCCAGAGAAGCTCTGGAAGTTGAGGGCCTTCTCCTGGCTTCTAGGCATCCCCCCTTCTCTGCAGCAAGGTCTGCATCATAGCCTTGGGCAGGATCCTTCCCTTCCCTGGATCTCACCAGAGTTCTTTCACAAAGCAGTGAGAGAAATGGTCTGAGAAATTCCCTGGACTGGGGTGCGGGATATGCTGCTAAGCAAGGACCAGGAGCTGCCTAACGCCGCTGCTGGTGCTCTCTTGGCCCTGCTCAGGTGCTCTACTACAATCAATGGGCTTACCCCTCCAAATCAGGCCGCTTCTTAGGCAGAATCACCTGGGATGGCAATGTACACAAAGACGACGCCTCAGTTATGCTCCACAATGTGAGCACCAAGGACAATGGGACTTTCCAGTGCCATGTGAAGAACCCACCTGATGTGGACGGTGTTATTGGCGAGATCCATCTGAGTGTTGTGCTGAAAAGTGAGTGGGCCGGGTGGGCTGCAGGGGGTTGGGATTGCTACACTTGTGTCTCTCTTCCTCACCTGTCATCCTGTTGTCTCTGGATAGGGAGCTTCTCAGAGGTACATATTTTGGTCCTCACCATTGGTATTTCCTGTGCTGCAATGGTCATCCTTGTGGTGGTCGTGGTGATCTGGCGTCATTGGCGGAGGATGCAGCAAGACAAGACAAGGGAGGTGGGCAGGTGAGTTGCAGGGAGGGACTGGCCTCCTGGGTGGCACGCTTTTGAGGCAAAGGTAGGTGGCAATGGGGCTCCACTGAGGATGAACTGGCGTGGGCTGAATTCACCCAGTGGAATCCAGAAGCCATGGAGAGCCAACGACTGTTGAGGCAGCCCAGCAGACTGAAGTGGGCTAATCAGAGACTCTACACAGGATATTCCTTTGAATGGCCTCTCCCTACAGCCTCCTGGAAGGCAGCTCACTATTGATCGACTCTGGGGGTACTTTACATGTAAAGTGCAACATCTGGTTCCAATGTTCAAGGCAGGGCACTTCCCCCTCTGCTTCCTGCAGCCTGAGCGCTCTCCCCCCCCCAAACGACCCCCTTGCCTCCCCTGGGTGGCTTGGCAGTGAAAGGTAGATGTGGCTGGAGTCAGCAGTGATTTTGCAGGCCCCCAGCAGGAATAGGGAGACAGAGCACCCCCCCCCAACACCCCTGAATGCAACCTGAGCCAGCGGTGGCCTACCTAGCTGTCCTTCCCCATCTCCCTGTCCCATCTTCCAAAGCAGCCACTTTCCTGCCTCCTGGCCTGCAGTTGCTGCCCTTCCTCTCTTCTCAAATAGGTCGGAGCAACTGAAGCTGAAGGAAGGCGGAGAGGAAAAGGAGGCCCCTCTGCTGGGAGAGGGGACCCGTCCGTCTTGGTAAGGATGCTGGGGCTGGAGGGGTTTGACTGGCACTGGGCAGGAGCTGTTACCAGGTGGGAGGCTGAAGTTTCCTTTCCCTCTAAGAGAGACCAGGGATGAAGGGGCTGCTGCCACACCTGCCAGTCTAGCCTTTGTGGCCACTCAAGCTTCCTCATGGTTGGAGACCTGGCCCAGCAGCTCCCCTGGGAGCCCCTCCCACAATAACTCCTTGTGTGCTTTTCTCTTCCAGATCCACCCATGGATGCAGTGGCCTGCTGGAGTGGAGGTGGCAAAGGTGCTCGTGCTTTTGGCCTTAAAGGAGACGACCTCCTGCACATAGAGGGCCTGCTGGAGAGAAAACCTCACCTTCTGCCCACGTGACACCAAAGGTCCACCTAGCCAGTCTTCTCCATACGCCTGAAGCAGCAGCCCTCCCCTGCCCACCTTGAGTACGGGTTGCCTTTGGCTCAGTGACTGAAGACCTCAAGGTCACTGGCCACCTAGTTGGGTTCAGCAGAGGATCTGGTCAAGACAGACCGGCCAGGCAAAGCTTTGGGAAAGGGAACGGGGGAATCGCTTTGCCAACTGTTTTGCTCTCTTTCCTGGGCCAAAGGCTGGGCAAATGGCTAAGGGGGAGCCCCCAACCACTTAGAAAAGGCCTCCTCTTCCAACAGGATCAAGGCCGTTTCTATGGCCTATGGTTTCTGTGGAGTAGCAGGAGATTCTGTACAGGCAGAAGATCTGCGAAAGGAAGGAGGAACAGTTCCTGCTAGGTGCAGCAATTCTGTCTCCTTTATGGTTCCCCAGCCCAGCTGGCAGCACAAATCTCCTCCTTAAAACCAGGGTTTGCTTTCTCCTTCAGGAGGATTTAAGAGCCCTGGACAAAAAAAAAAATCTCTGACCACTGAGCCTCTTTTATGCAGCACCCCTATGGCAACCCTGCCAACAGCTCTACCTGCCAACAGCTCTACCTGCCTGCCAACAGGCATAAGCTTCAGATATTAGAGGGCTGTCTGCTGGATTTCTTATGGGCCACCCTTTCATATCCTTAGGTGACACACTTTCATATACTAATTTATTTAAAGAGTCTTGTTAAATTTTGTATGCAAATGGAATATTTTATAATAAAGGTACAACTGCCTGGGATTAAAAGTGACTGTCATCTATCTTAATGCAATGTAGTATGGCACCCCATCCAAATCAATTGTACAATCAGACACCCTAGAAATGTGGATTCTGCAAACTGCAATCCTAGGAGGAGCAAAAAAATAAATTCCTGCCCAGAGGCCCAGGAGGACAAGGGGGGAGAGCCAGATGAACCTGGGGGGGGGGGGGCAGCTAAAAGGAGGGTGTGTGGCAGATTATGTGGAAGTAGCCTGGAGTAGCCGGCAGTGTCTGCACTTGGGTTGGGAGGGAGGGAGGGAGAGAGGACTGGGCAATGCTGCCTGTGCGGTGATCCCATTGCCTCTCCTGGGCCAAACTCCCTTGTCCTCCAATGGCCTCAGTGGGTGCGGTTGGCTGATCCTCATTCCAGGTTCTGGGACAGGGAGGGCCTCTGCTCCCTTGGGCAGAGAAGAAGAACTCTGTTGCAGGCCAATCATCTTTTTTTTTTTTTTTTTTTTTTTGTAAAAGTTTTATTGAGTTTTAACAATTTTCTAGAGGGTAAGGTAAGGGTTACAGAAACATTTTGAAAACCTTTGCCTCAGAGTCTTGGCCAATCATCTTGACGAAGGAGCAAAATGGCTACCGGAGCCTCTTTTGCACATGAGGCTACTGGTGACACATTGATAAAAGAAAAAGAAAAATACAATTTCACCTCCATGATGAAATTATATCACACATTTTTGCACAGAGAGGTTCCTGTTCTAAAATTCTCCTTTCCTTGGTCAGGTGATGTGAGGTGATTCCTGGTGGAGTCAGGGCTGGGCTGGGCTGTGGCATTCCTCAGATGTTAATAGTTGCTTGGTTCAGGTCGAGCAAGTCCTGGGTGGCCAAGCTGGGGCCACGCCGGGGCCCAGGCAGCAAAGCAAAGTGAAGGCAAATACAGGTACACCACACAGACCACGAGTCTCCTCCAAGAACTGCAGTACTTCTATTTCTTGCATCGGGTTCCATCTTTTATCTGCACGGACAGATTCGGAAGGCGGCTATTTTGCCAGCAATGGCTCTCGGAAGTTTCCGGACATCCTGGCACTTTCGCTCGCCTCTTTTAGTCAATTCGGCTTCACCCCCAGGCCCAGGGGGTTGCAAAGCGTCCAAAGCGCCTTGACCCCAAGGGAGGGGTTTCCCTGCTCTCTCTCGCCTTCCTGGCCAGAGCCGCTCCAGATACGCCGGTTCCCCGGGGGTGGGGGCGGGGGCGGCCACCCCGCCTTCCTACCCCCAAGCGGCGGCGAAAGGGGCCGCGGCTGTCCGCTGCGCAGGCAGAGCTCCTCGGAGCAGGGCCCGCCTCTTCCGGCTTCCCGGGCCGCCGGCCGGGCAGGTGCGGCCGTGCCCGGAAAGATGGGGCTGGAGCGGAAGAAGCCTGGCGGAGCGGCCGCGCTGCCTCTGCTGCTCTTGGGTGAGCGGGCCTGCCGCAGGGCGGGGACGGGAGACGGGAGGACGGGCAGCTGGGGAGGGGGTGGCGCCCGAGGCCTCGGCCAGGGGCCGCCCGGCTGCCACCCAGGCCCGGAGGGCGGCGGGCCCGGGAAGGAGGCTTCGGCCGGGGGTTCGGCTTTCCACGCGCTCCGGCCTCTTCCTCGCCGGGCCGGGACTCCGAAGCCCCGCGGCGGCCGTCTTGCTTTCCTTCCCGACGGGCTCCCGGAAAACGCCCTCCTCTCGCCCGGGTGCCGGCCGGAGACTGACCTGCGCTGCGGCTGTGCTTGCAGCGGTCGCCAGAGTCCACTTGCTGGAGATCCAGGCCGCTGCCCAGGTTCGCGCGTTTGTGGGTGAGCCGGTGACCCTCAAGTGCTGGTTCAAATCCTCCGCTCCAATCACCGAGAAGCTCACCGTCGACTGGACCTACCGGCCTCATGCAGGGGGCAACTTGGAGCCGGTGAGCTGCGGAGGTTCTGCGGAGGTTTGGTGGCCCTGAAGTGGGCCAGACCAGGGAGGGCTGATGAAAGGAGTCCTGGAGCCTGCCCCCCCCTCTCTTTCCCTGGGGGAGCTGGCTGCTGTTGGCTCTTCTGCTCTGGGATGCCTTACCTGCCCATCCCCCCAGGTCTTCCACTACCAGTCCAATGCCTACCCAGCCAAGAGAGGGAGCTTCCGGGATAGAGTTTCTTGGGCTGGCGATGTGAACAAGCAGGACGCTTCAATTATGATCTGGAACCCAACCCTGGAGGATAACGGGACGTTCACCTGTTCTGTGAAGAACCCCCCTGATGTGCAGCACAACATTCCCCAAACCCTGCTGACGGTCAGCCAGAGAGGTAAAGTAGAGGACGGGAGGGGAAGTGCCTGGCAGACCCTGAGTTGCCACTGCCAGCTGCTTCCTGAAAGTCTGAGCCTCGGGGCTCAGGGTGGGGAGGTTCTGCCCGCCCTGCAGAATGTCTTCCAGTTTGGGGTGCCTTGGGTAGCAGAGGGGGCGGCGCTAATTCCTAACTGGCATTTGTGCCGGGGAGGGGGGTGGTGGACCAGGGGGACTCTTGTAGGTCTGCTCTTGTAGCTGGCTGGAGGGAGTTTTGCTCTGCCTGCCCCATCCTGCTCTGTTTTCAAAGGCGCCTCCTTCCAGCTGACCTCATCCGGATTGCTTTCCATCCTGGTCTTTCTTCCCTCTGGCATCGTGGTGGTTCTGCTGCTGGTTCGAATGAGTCGGAAATCTGGGCTGATGAAAGCAAGGAGACAGCTTGGTTACAAAAAGTCCTCCATTGAAGTCTCAGAAGAGTAAGAGCGATGGGGGCAGAGATTGAAAGGGAGCATTGGCAGAGGAAAAGGAGGTTTTGAAGAGGGGCCAGGATGGCCCCCAACGCCTCTTGAGGGAATTAAAGACGGCCCTCCCTCTGCTGCACCCCAGGCCTAGTGGCAGCTGAGAAGGAGAGGCACCTCCTTCTCAAAGGGCTCAAAGGGCTCCGAGGCCCACCTGGTAGGAGCAGAGGGGCAAATGATTGGGCTGGGGGTTGAACTGGTTTCTTCTCTGTCCTTCTTTAGACCTGAGCAAAGTGGCTGCAGGGAGCGGCTGGTTAGCTGTTGTTTGCAGTGCCTGGTAAGCCAAAGGTCCATTAAGAGAGAAATCTTTTGCATTTCCCCCCCATTGTGGAAGCACTAATTCCTGCATCGTCTCACTGGGAAGGCAGCAGAAGTTCGGCCTCATCCCTGCTTGCATCCCTCTCATTCTTCCCCCCTGAGAACCAACAGAGCCTGAAAGCCTGGGGTGCCCTCAGAATGCCCTGGACGGTTGCTGAGCTCAAAAGGGTGACACAAACACATTACATGGAGGGTTATATAGGAGATGCCGACAAGGTTCTGTAATTGGGAGTGAAGGGAGACTGCTGGAGATAGGGAACTTATTGGCAGAGTAGAAAATGCAGACAGAGAAAAGTCCTTCATCTCCCAGCAAATGTTGAAACTGAGACTCATGCATAATCCTCGTTTACCAGCTGCTCATTCAGTAACTGTCTGAAGTTGTGATGGTGTTGAAAAAAATAACTCAATTTATGACCATTAATGACCTTCACAGAATCCCTGTCATACGACTTCCATTATGTTCGATGTACAACCTGTGTCTGAGAACTGTTTCCCCCCTCCTTGTGGTTTGGAAAGGAAGGGGTTACAAGAGAGTGAGCTATTTGCTCTTCTACACATTGAAAGCAATGAAATCCCATTGGCAAAGGGAACAAGCAGGGAAGAAATAATCCCTTCTTTTCCTCCTCTTCCCTCCACAGAGTGGAAGGGAAGAGATTTCAAAAGAGTGCTGTAAACTGTAGGCTACACCTGCAACTCCCAGGCCTGGGTTGCCAATATATTAGTTTCCATTGGTACAAGAACATTCCAAAGAGGGCAGCGATTAGGGGGCAAACAAAGCAGAAAATGTGAAACTGACTAATCTTGTCAGAAAGAACAATCCAATCCATTTAGCCATGTCTTTGTTTAGTTGTAAAATGTAACAAAAATAAAATAAAATAAACTTTTTATTTAAAAAAAAAAGAATCAGAGGTGGTATTCAACCAGTTCTGATAGGTTCTAGAGATCCGGTAGTGGAAATTTTGAGTAGTTCAGAGAACTGGCAAATAGGCTCTCTCCATCCTGGCTGCCTCCCAGCCGATTGGTTGCCCTGCGTAGGATAACAGAGCTGGAAAGCAGGTAGTGGGATGGGGATTTTGCAGTAACCTTCCTCTGCCACGCCCACAAAGCCACGCCCACAGAACCAGAAGTAAACAATGTTGAATCCCACCACTGATCAGAATATTACTTGTGATGCAGCCAGTATGCCAGATGCCCTGTGGGAGAATCCCACCCCCAAAGATCTAGCCACAGCTGGGGAGAGGGATGATGCTCCATAGGGTGGATGCCACAGCAGAGAAGGCTCTGCTCCTGAGTTCTCCTGAGTTCCATAAGAGGAACTACTTAGAGGATGGGACCTGCCAGACCTGATGGGATGAGAAGATCTACAGGTAGTCCTCGACTTAGGACCACAATTGAGCCCAAAATGTATGTTGCTAAGCGAGACATTTAAGTGAATTTTGCCCCATTTTATGATTCCATTTTTGCCCCATTTTCTTGCCACAGTTGTTAAATTAATCACTGCAATTGTATAATCAGTGACGGTTATTAAGCGAAGCTGGCTTCCCCATTGACTTTGCTGGTCAGAAAGTTTTAAAAGATGATCAATAACCCCAGGTTATTTCAACTGTCATAAATATGAACCGGTTGCCAAGGATTCAGATTTTGATCAGGTGACCATGGGGATGCCACAGCAGTCACAAGTATGAAAAATGGTCATAAGCCACCTTTTTCAGTGCCACTGTAACTTTGAACAGTCACTAAATGAACTGATGTAAGTAGAGGACTGCCTGTAATCAGTGAGAGGCATCCCTCAGATAGATTCAGAACAACAAAAGAGGACTTCCTTAGGCAAAGCTTCGCTCAGAGGTTCACCATCATCAGGAATAGTCCCAGTCACACCACGTTCGGGCTCTTCAGAG
Source organism: Rhabdophis nuchalis (assembly GCA_039707465.1). Lineage (NCBI taxonomy): Eukaryota > Metazoa > Chordata > Lepidosauria > Squamata > Natricidae > Rhabdophis > Rhabdophis nuchalis. The sequence goes on along the minus strand of CM077653.1, from coordinate 256,091 downwards.
ACCTTAGTTCAAGGGCCAATTGCTGGCAAGAGGAGGGAGCCCACCGGCCTTTGCTTGGATTGCTTGTGCCTGTGTGAACTGAATGGGGGGGGGGGGAGCGGGGGTTCCAGCGGGGGATGGAATCTTCTTGTTGGGCCTGAGCCAGCAGCGCTTGTGGCCCAAATGGCTGAGCTGAACGAAGGGCAGGTGCGTCTCCTCAGTTCCCTTCCTGACTGCTATTCCTTACCTCCCATTCAGGACACCGATGAGGAGGAGCCTTACTGACACTGAGAGAGGGAGAAAGAGGCCTTGGCAGCGCCACCAAGATCCAACTCAGAAAGTCTTTGCCTAGAGTAAAATGACCGGATTTCATTCCAGTCTAGGAATTAGCCTGATTTGATATTTCCTCTTTTCTTGCCTTTCTCTTGCCCTGTGAATAGGCCTGAAAAAGGGGGCAGTGGAAGGTCTATCTGGCAGTCAGGCTCTTGGGCGACTCCTCTTCCTTCTCTTCCTCCTTCGTGAGCTTCTAGCTCATGAAATGGGAGTACAGTCCCAAGCTCTTTTCTAGGATCTTTCTGTGCTGAGAAATCACCCATATAGGTTGAGCTCACAGCCGGAAGAGACGTTGGTGAGGATGAAGAATAACTTAGAGACACAGGATTGGGCTCTTCATGGTCTTCCCCTGTAGGCACTGAATGTCGGCCACTTCAGTGGCCATTGCTGGATACAAGCCCATGTCTATAGCAGCTGCAAAGCCCTCCGTATCTTTCTGGACCTGGACCTCCTGTGGACAGAGGGCCGAGCCTCCAGCTGGTCCTGTGCAGCACTGTGGCCTTAATGTGGAAATGTGTATGAAGCAGCTGAAGCTCAATGTTCAGACTTTCCCCAACTCTCACAGTTGGGAATGCTGGCCTTAGGGCCTTCACCTGCAGATCCATCCTCCCTTTCTTTTCTTCCTTGGTCAGCTTTCCTTTGCAGAAAGCCTCTCCTTCCACAACCAATAAAATGCCTTGTGCCAACTCCATCTATTCTTTGTCTTTTTGGTTTGGGGGGGGGGGACAAGGGGGGGAATTGGGAAAATCACACACCTGCCTTCCCTGCTTTTGGTTTTGGGCAACGCCTAACTGGAGTGTGTGTGTGTGTGCTGCTGCTGCTGCTGCTGAAGATTGAATAACCTAGCCCAGAAGGATGAAACACCAGGATCTTGCTGCCATCCAAATTCCACAAATCCTGGCAGATAATGAAGGAAGTCAATGGCCTTCCCCAGTTTAAGGGAGCGGCCAGCCGGGGCATCCCTCTCGCTCAGTGAGCAGGGCCAATCACACCTGGCCCCTTTGGAGCCACTTCTGACCCCCCAATCCATACTTCCAAGTACTGCTGTGACTAATGATGGCCATCATCATCATCATCATCATCATCATCATCATCATCATCATCTCCAAATGTTGTTCTGCCCTTGGAATTTGCCAGGTCAGGCCACTTGTGCAAACGTGGCTACCAAATGTGTGCACAGAATGAATCAGGGGAATCAAGCAGATAGAATCAGGTTCCTCCTATGGGGAGGGGAGAGAGGCTGCAACTCCATTCTTGAAATATCAGGAGAATAGGCTGTCTTGCTAGAGGGGTTCCCTAGAGAGCAGTGGATGGTTGGTGAAGGTGCCCTGTCTTAACATGGAGGGTCAAAAGGTTATGAGGTCAAGAGTCTCTCTGCTGGGCTCTGGCTGCGACACTGGACATTCTGTGCCTCTGTGCCACCTTAATGAGGATTTAAGTTCTGTACAAGCTTAAAGCGGCTATGAGGCTGAAGTTCTGGAATTTACTCAGAGTCATTAGAATAGTCTTTACATTCAATAACAATAACTCTGCTAAATGTGTTGCAGTAGTAATGTAAGTGGCCACAGTTATCTTCTTGGCTCTTATTTTGGTGAGAAATGATTGTCATTCATTTGGCCTTTAAGAGAATCAACAATTCTATTCCTGGTTTTTTCAGGCACATGAAGATGTCCCAACAATCTGGCGGGCAGTTTCTTGAGATGCCAGCTTGACCTTCTGTTCCAAAGGCAGTGAAAGCCCTGGCAGCTTGTCTGACCAGCCCTCCCTGCATGTGAATTCCAGGCGTGAAACTCTAGAGGTGCCTGGAAGGAGACAGGTGGAAACCAAGGACATGAGTGTTGGCTCTATGCCATGGCAGAAGGGCACTGACTGAGCATGTCTCTGGCCTTGTTTAAGGACACCCATTCCTTGTTGAGGAGCAGCTTGGAATCAGATGCTGGCACTCTGGATTCCAAGGAGATGAGGTGAATCTGCTTTGCAAGCTGATCTGGGGTTTAACTGAACCTGGCAGTGAAGGGAGGAAGGAGTGGATTCAGCCCCTTCACAATGAGGGTGAGGATGGAGGGGCCCTTGGATTTCTGTCTCCTTAAGCCACACTTGATCCAGCCATAGGAAACAACTTTTGGCCAGTCTCCGACCTGCTAGGGAAAACTATCGATAAGGTGATAGGGCAGCAGTTCCAGGAAGTCCTGGGTGAAGAGAATCCTTCTTTCCAGCCTGGAGGCAGTCCAGGGACCTTTTTTGCTCGTCCTGTTGGAAAGGGAGTGGCGGTGGAGGGCTAGATCCTGTCCAACTCTTGAAGCCCAATGGCCCAGACCACAGACCATTGGCTGCTCTTGGCAAAGGCCCGTAGAGCAGCTCAGAGGGCTAGATCGGTGTTGCCGTTCGCTCTCTACCTCTGGGATTTGGCCCTGCTTCTTCTTGCTCCGAGAGGGTCTCCTTCGGGCTCTCTCCCGCGATACCTAGAGGAAGGAAGGAAAGCAGCAAGAAGCCCAGTCCGTCCTTGCACGAAACTGCAGGCAGAGCACCAAGTTCGCCTGGTCCCGTCTCGGCCCTCAACTTTTGTCTGCCGGGTGAATAATGGGGGTGGCGGGAGCGTCGCCCTCCGCCCGATGCCGTTTATGCAGCCTCCTGCAAGAGTCGAGGGCAGAAAGGAAAGCGCCAAGGGGCTCTTGCAGCACAACGGACAGCGACGCGGCAGAAACGGAGCCGCCGCAGAACCCCACTGCTCCGGCGGCGCTGCGTCGACCCCACCCGCGCCTTAAAAGAAGCCACCCCGGGGCAGAAGGGAGCCCCCTCCCCCCATGGCCACCCGAGAGCGCAGCCAGCCGGCGCGGGGCAGGGGTGGGAGCGCGTGGGGGCAGCTCCTCGCCGGAGCCTAGGCAGACAGCCCGCTGCAATCTCTTGTTTAGTGTCTCCACCCGCTCAAATTTGCTAACAAGAGCAATTGCGCTCGCAGCTGGTTTTCCCTGGAAGCATGGCGCGAATTGCGCGATCTCTTGAGCAAAGGAGCTCCCAGGAACAGCGTTTTTGCGGCTGCCTCTTTTCTCGGTGTGCGCGAGAAATTACACCCACCACTCTTTCCATGGCAACCGTAGGAGCCGCTACTTGGGGGCGGAAGGGAGACTGTGTAATCCTTGGGTTATATGCAATGGTTCTAGACGAGGGGAGGGAGGGAATAATCCATTGAGACAAAGATCAACGAAGGGGAACGTTCCCGCTGACCCTCAGGGAAGTCTCCCCTCCCCCCGCACATACAGTTCCAGCCCAAATCCCTGCAAGCAACTGCGGTCAACGCGCTGCCCCCAGCCTCAGGAGCTGCTTTTCTCCTGGAATCAGCAATTGAGGCCGAAAAAACTGCGGTCCGCAGGAAAATCGCGTCGAGGGCCACCCGCCCGCTTGTTCTTAGCCGCAGCTTTTTCCTGCCCTCCCGAATCCTTGTTGCTATCCGCCAACCAAAGAATTTTTCTGTCCCCCGATTTTTGGTAGTGGTGGTGGCGGCGGCAGCAACGAGAGTGGCCACCGCCCCTCCAGCCGGCCATCTTGGAGTGAAACCCCGCCGCTGTCCAAGGACGATGAGTGCTCCGGACGAACGGTCGGGCACTTGACCTTCGCCCTGTCCAGCTACTGAGCCCCCTCGCCGCCGCCCTTCAGGATGAGCCCCGCAAGCCCGACTCTGCAGCTGCTGCTGCTCTTCCCGCTGGGTAAGTGCGGCGGGGATTGTGGGGTGGGGGAAGCAGGATTCCGGACTCCGAGAATGGGGGGGGGGGCAGAGAACACTTGATGACGAGACCCTCTCCACATGCGCCCCCAAGGGCTGCCCAGCATGGTGGTTGGAGGGAGAGTCGTTGTAGAAGTGGGGCGCAGGGGCTGGGGCTATCAAGGCAGCCCCAGGGTTACCTTCCTGCAGGCTGGCTTTGGCTCTTCCTCCTAGATAGGTGGGGGGGGGGGCTTGGGTAGTGGACCAGAGGATACCTCCCCTCCTCTGCCTTAAGCAAAGGCCAGACACGATGTGAACCCACGTGGGAATACTGGCTCCCCCCTGCCCTAAGTGAATTCAGTGTCCTGTTGGGCTGCTGTTCCTGCTGTGGAGAATTCAGCTGCTGCTTCTGGCTGGCCAAGCAGATCTCTCTTCGCGTGCTCCCACATGCCAACTTCATCTGCAATTAGACCTACCGACCAGAGCTAGTCAACCCCCCCCCCCTCTCCAATAGCTGCATCCTGCCCCCTGCAGAGTAGGCTGGTCCTAGAGCCCAGGAGTCCAGCTTTGCTGCTGGGTGCAGCCTGGGCCTCCCCCTCTATTAATGTATCCTGGTCAATCTGCTTGGCGAGCTGCACACCGGCACTGGTATAGTACTGGTAAATTAGGCAGTGAATGACAGAAGCAGAGCAGTTCTCTGCAGATCCAGCAGTGGGACCCCATTGAAGGAAGAGCAGAGAGATCCCCAGGGCTGAATGGCTAGAACCTGCAGCTAAGCCCACCCAGGTCCTGGTCTGATCATGGATTGCCCCTCAGTTCTTGGATCTGCCCCTTAGCCTTTTCCTGCCTTCCTCAAGAATGAACCCCTAAAAACTGTCCTCTCTCTATCTCCCGGGTGCCACTTTTGCTCAGGGCGCAGGGGATTCAGGTTATGCTCTGGACTTCCACCAACCCTCAGATGCCAATTTGGGGCTTTAAGGGCTTCTTGCAGAGGGGAAAGGACAGAACACCTCCCAGCCAAAGGCAAGAAACCTCTCGATCCCAGTGCAGGGCTGAGGAGACTCACTGGCGTGGGGAGGGGGAGTCTCTTTTACTCCGCTCCTGCCTCAGCCTGCCCAGGTCTTCTGGCTGCATCCAGCTTCCTGATTTTCCTACTGGAGTCTTCTGTGGATGCTCCTGGGATTCCTGCTGCTGCTTTGGTCATGGGCGCTGGAGGGGCTTTGGGCAACTCCCAAAAGTCCTTTTCTGGGTTTGGGAGGGAAGCACAGCCGAGAATTCATCTCCACCTGCATGAAGGAAAAGACAGGCTGCATTGCCCAGCACACCCTCCCCCCAAAGCCCATTGGCTGACATTCCCATCACTCTTGCTCATATAGCACAGAGAAGGCTTATCTCTCCCCTGAAGGGTGTCACTGCCAGCAGGTCTGGGAGCCCTCCAAGGTTTGCCACCATACACACCCAAGGTAGAAAACTCAGCCGGACATGACCATGCCAGTTCTGTGGTGTCTGCAGTCTCTATACTGTTGGAAGGAGCAGCCCAGTCCCTCCCTGGCTGGAAGGACCTGCAGTTTGTCTGAGTGCAAATAGGAGTAACAGGAAAGGGGGGCTCTTTCTCCTTGCTAGTGCTGAACACGCTGGGCATGGAGCTGATGGCCCCAACTACCGTCTATGCTCTGAACGGCTCCTCCATCCGCCTCACCTGCACTTTCAATTCCTGCTACCAGGTAGACAAAAAGCAGTTCTCCCTGAACTGGACCTACCAAAACTGCCAGAACTGCACCGAAGAGATGGTGAGTGTCTGGACTGGGGGCTGGACAATCCCTCTGCTCCACATGTGAATGCTGCTTGTGCTCCTTTGTGTAAGATTCTGGGACTATCAACTGTGCCAGGAGGAGGGGAGCCAGTGGGCAAAACCTGTTTCCTCTCCCTCTACTGCAGAAACTCTGGGCTTTGCAGCACTTCAGTGGGTGGGTGGGTGGGTGGGTGGGTGGGTGGGGAGGGGGAATGGACCATGGACTGTGTGACCCTTGTCTAAATTTCCTAAGCTCCCTCCCTTTGCTGCCTCCCACCCTGCCCACCGCCACCAGGAATTTCAGACGGAGGCCGGACTAGGGCTTGGGGTGCCCCCAAAGATCCGCAATTCTTCTGATTCTCACTCTCTCTCGCCCACCCTCCACTCCAGTTCTTGCAGTTTAAGCTGAAAGTGGTTCCTGTGGAGCTGAAGCGTTTTGAGGATCGTGTGGAGTTTACAGGGAATCCCAGCAAGAACGATGTGTCCTTCACCCTCCACAATGTGCAGCTGGAGGATGCAGGGCTTTACAACTGCTACGTGATGAACCCGCCTGACCGGCACAAGGGCCACGGCCAGATCAGCCTCCAGGTTCTCACCGAAGGTCAGGCCAGGGTCCCACACCCTTCTCTTCTTGCTTTCTCCCTTTCCTGGAAGACCCTAGCAGCCCACCTGGGGACCCAGGGGGCTCTTTTCCTCTTTCCCCATTGCTCAGGGAAGGGGAAGCTCCCTCTAGGGCCAAGAGGCCTTTCCTGCCCGGTGCTGCTCCTCCTTGCCTGATGCTGGGCTTTTCTCCACAGAGCCTCCAGAGCGGGACTCCACTGTGGCTGTGATTGTGGGGGCCACTGTGGGGGGCTTCCTGGCTGTGGTGATCCTGGCCTTGGTCATTGTCAAATGTGTCCGGCGCAAGAAGCAGCAGAGGCTCAACACGGATGACCAGAAGACCGAAGAAGAGGGCAAGACAGATGGGGAAGGGAACCCGGAGGAAGGCATGAAGTAGGGGGGTGGAGCCTCTCCCCGTGGCTGGCCTCCTCACTCCTCTTTTGTCCTTGGCCTCTTCTCCCATGGACTTTCTCTAAAGCAAAGAGCTCCACCCAAAATTTCGGAAAGACTGGCCTGCTTTCTCTCTCCCTCTTCACCGCTGGGTTCTTGGGCCAGAGCACAGCAGCGGCTGCCTCCCTGCCAACAGTGGGGTTTTATTGGGGGGAGGGAATTTGCTGAAACTGAAAGCTGCCCGGAGTGAGTCTGCATTCCTGTCCCAGACAGGTAGTTCTTCCCTGTGGACTGAGGGAGCCCTGTTTTGTGTCCCTGGCCAGAAGGCCACCCCTCCCCCGCCTCTGCTGCCTTCATGGCAAGTCTTGGGAAGGCGGAAGCTTCTTCCCTTTGCTCATGGAGCACAGGGGTCCCTACTGGAAGGGGCCTGAGGGGAGGCCAATGGCTTAGGAGCTGATGAGGACTCACAGCTTCTCTGTGGCGGGGAGAGGAACTGCGCATCCCATGGCCAAGCAGGATTTCCTCTCCAAAGCAGAAACTGCCATTTCTCACCTTCCACCTTGAACACCAAGCACAATTCACCACTGCCAGGAGAATTCACTGCCAGAAGTCAGCAGCCGTCTCTCTTGCAGGCCAGCACTGCACCACCACCCCAATCTTGCAAACCCACTGCTGGACTGTTTGGAAGGAATGCTGTTGACCTCACATCCCTCTCATGAAAAAACCTGAAGGTTTTCTGCCTGGCATAAACAGGTGTGTGCCTGTTGAGGGGAGCAAGGGAAGGAAGGAAGGTTGTTTGTTTGGGGCTTAGTGGAAGAGTTTCCACCCAGACCCAGTGCAGCCAACTGGCCTTTGCTTTCTCTGCTCACACATCTTGCCTGCTAGTTAGAATCCCAAAGCAAGAAGGGCTCTGGAGGCCTCCATTTCCACCCGCCCCTGCCACATGACCCCTCCTGGGATTCTCCACTCAGCAGCCCCTGAACTGGCCTTTACTTCTGGACATGAGGCTCCTTCCCTAGGATGTCCCCCCGGGGGGGGGGGGGTGAGAGCAAGTGATTCCCTGGTTGGCTTGTGACTGTGCTGATCTCTCTTTGGCTCTGCTGCTTCTCCTTGGAATTGCACTTTGCTGTCTGCTGATTGCAACACCCCCCCCCCCTTTCTGTCATGTTCCCAACACCTGCCCTCGGCTGAGATGGGTTATGCAACCTTTCTGTCCTTATTTTGCAAAATCTGCAATTCAGATTCCTCAGCCTCAGCCTGAAAAGTTTTCATTGCTCTTTTTGTAAGTGCAGAATTGAGTTGGCCTCCATTTGCACGGACAGTGATTTTCTGTGCTGCGCTGGAAATTGATGTTTCTTCTCCTGGGTCTGCTCAGGACGTCCAACAGTCAGATGAAATAAAGCAGAGCTTGCCTCTCAACACAGGCAGATCTCTGCTTCTTTCCCTGGAGGGTGGGCGCCTGCTGTATGTCCTCTCTGCTCCCCCCAACATACCCCAGGGGCCTTCTTCCCCAACTGCTCCTTCTTGTGAGAGGGGAGGGGAGGTTGCCTTTCCCTTTCCCCCCCCCTGCTCTCCACTGGGCCAGGTGGATTCATAGCTTGCGAATCTCAAGGGGGCTCAGAGTGGAAGTGGCTTTGGCTGTGGGGCGAGGCTCTTGGAAACTTAGGATCAAGGACCTGAACCTCCAACTTTGAATGGAGGGTCTAAAAGACTCCCACCTCCACCCCCACCACTTTATAGCAGGTTAAGTAGTTTGGGGTTCAGTACTTACAAACTCTTGAAAGTCTTTCCATAGGGGAACCTTCTCCGGTGCTGGGACAAAGGTGGAAACTGCCGTGAGCCAGCATTCCAGCAAGCGGCACTGGGGAGACTGGCTGTTGGCCTTCCTGGCCCTCTTCATCCGGCTCTCTCTCTCCCCCTCCCCCCCCTCCCTCCCTCGAGAAAGGGACTGATGCATCTCCCTTCACAAGGTGAGAGACTGAGTGAGGCCCCTGCGGCCTCCCTCCGTTTTGGCTCCTTTTCTTGGCCAGGAGGCTGGGAAGGTTTCTTTCCCTTTCAGCCCTCTGCCAGGTCAGGGAATCCCTCACCCCTTTGGGTGAGCAGAACTGCTGTCTGGCATGGAGGTGAAGGAGGCTCTTGGGAAGTCCCTAGTCTCAGCTGTGACCCTGAAAATTCACAGCCCCGGTAGGTGGGTGGGTCGGTAGTGCTAGGAAAGAAAGCTGGACCCGGACTCCCAGGACATGCTACCCACACCAACCTAATTGGTCGGGTAGCTGGCCGCCTCAGAGGACCGGAGTCGGCTGAGGCTGCTGGCCCCTGCTGCTTTTCTTCTCTTCTCTGCTGGAGGCTGTGGGGGCGCCTGATTCTCTGTTCCTCCATCCCTCCGGGCCGAGATGCGACCAGAAGTCCGGAAAGGAAAGAAACGGGGCCAAGCCTCTCCCTCTCTTAGCCTGTCCAGCGGCCCTTGCTGGAGTTATAAAGCCTCTCTGGCCCGCCGAGAGGGGACGAAAGCTGCGGGATTCTTGGCTTCCTCTTGGGCAGGCCAGGGGCGGATCAAGCGGGGGATGCCACTTCTTTGCCGCGTTTCTTAGGCGCCTGGTGGGCGGCGTCCTCTTTCATGGAGGGGCCCCAGATCTCCGTTGCAAAACTTCGGTGGAGCAGGAGGCAGACACGGCCATCGGGCTTGCAGCCCGGGTGCGGGAGATCTCGGCAGGGCGACAGCCGCTGCGGCTATTGACTCCTTCGGCTGGGAAGACGAAGCGTTCGACCGGGTAGACCGGGTGTCCCTCAGGAGTCTGCGAGCATCTCCCCTGGGCTGCCGGAGAGAGCAGCCTCGATGCGCTTCTCAGCCCCCCTTGAGGGGCTTCTGAGCAGGGCGGGTGCGCGCGCGCCAGACCCCTTCTGGTCGGGAGAAACTATAAAAGTCCCCTGCCCCGCCTCTCCGCCTCTCCTGCCCTCTAGAAACGCGGACCGTTTCCTAACCTGAAGCAGCCCGCTTTCTTGCCTGGTGCGGAGGAGAACTGGCCGCAGAACTCGGGGGCGCCCCCGAGGAAGCCTGCCTGGCTGTCCCTGAAACTTTCCCGCGCTTGGGTTAGGACAGCGGGAAGAGGCCCTTCGAGGCTTCAGGCGTGGGGGAAGCGGTGCCGCGAGTGTGGAGCAGCCGGCGGAGGGGAGGCTGCAGCAGCAGAAGACGGCTCAAGCGGGAGCTGGGCGTCCCAGGGCAGAGGACGTCCGCAGAAGTTCTTGGGCTTTGCAAAACGCCGGGTCCTCCTCGGTGTCCTCTGGAGATACATCCCTCCTCCCCCCCCCCCCCCGCCGAGGCGGAGAAACCCAAGTCCTCCGCCTGGACAGCAACTTGAAACCCAAGGACGCGCAGTTCTTCCGGGATGCCCGGCCCGGCTTTCCGCCTCCCGCGAAGGGAAGATTGCAAAGTCAGCAGTTTGCTTCGCGCCTGCAGGGCGCGCTCCCGGGTCCTTCTCCTTTTGCGCCCGAGAAACAAACGGCGAGAATGAGAGGGCACAAGCAGAGCGTGCGGCCGGCCGCACCCGCGCACCCGCGAAGGCGGAGACAGGCGGAGAGAGACGATCGCCATAGCGGCCAGAGAGCCAGGCCGCGTGCCCCTCCTCCTCCTGCCAGGGCCCGGTCGGGCTCAGGGAAGCCACCGGGTTTCCTCGGTGAAGCCCTTGGCAAGAATTCGCCGACGCCGGGTCGGAGAGGCTGCCTGCTGCAGCTACGCTTCGCAGAGCAGCAGAAAGGTTTACGGGGCCGGTAGTTGTGAGGCCTTGGGGCTAAACTGCCTTCTCCCGGCTTCTCCCGGCACCGCTCCGAGTCCCCCAGGGGAGAGGATGCGGTATATAAATAAAAATTATTATTATTATTATTATTATTATTATTCCCGGGAGGGGTACAAGCGGCGGAAACGAACAGAGGAGCGTCGGAGAAACGGATCAAGGGCTAGGCTGCTGCGGCCCCAGGGAGCCAAGCTTCTCCGGCGAGCGCTGGGATTCCTCTCCGGTGCTCACTCTTTGAGCATTGAGGCTCGTTGGCACCAACCAAACGCCCCTTTGCATGGAGAGCGCGAATGCCTCCCCTCTTCTGGAGAGTCCTGGCCAGCTCCTGGCTGAAGGCCAGCCAGGCCCTCAATGGGCCCAGCTCCTTGGCCTGGTGCCCCTGACTTTCTGCAATGGTCACCAGCAACAGAGGCATGGGAAAAGCATTCCCCTCCCCCCATGCAGTAAGCGCTGCTCCCTCCTCCCTCCAGGCTGCTGCCCGGAATTTCTGGCACCTTTACAGCTTCTTTTTCTTTTTTTCTTTTATCTTTCATTGCACAATCCCTGAGTCATGATTCTCCGGGAGCTTCAGAAACTGCTACTACCGCACCATCTACCTGCCACATCAGCAGAAGCTAGCCCAAGGGGCTCAGAATGGCCCCCAAGACTGGCATCCTCTCCCCTCCCCCTTCAGCCAGGAGCTTTGCCTTTCTTCTTTCCCCCATCCCCCCTCCTTTTCTATGCGACACCAGAAGGAACTCCTTGCAGTGTGTGTGGGGGGGGGGGTGTTGTCTAGTTTGGGTGGCATTGCTCTGGCACAAGCTAGGCTGAGGGTCGCTGTACTGGAAGGGCCGCTGGCTGCTTCCCAGAGAGTGGGATGTTGGAGCCCCACCACCTCCTGCATCCCTGGACTCCGTGAGCTGTGAATTCCTTCCTGAGGTGCCTGAAGCAGGCTTGGGCTTGGAGGACACGGGAAGTGTTGATGGGAAAGGCCTGTCCCTAAAGCTAGCCTAGCTAAATTGGCAGCACGATTCCAGCTCTCCGTAAGGGAAAGTAGTCCTTTCTTGATCAGCACAAGTCTTTCCTCCTCCTATTTCAGCAGCGATTCCACCTTTGCCTGTGAGAAAGAATCTTCTCGCCTGATTTTCCTGCTGCCCTTCCATCCCCTGCTCCAACGGGTTCGAGCCACCGCCTATGTAACCGTCTCAACCCCCAAATAACCCAATGGAGAGAAGTTAGCTTCCCCACTGCCCTGCTGGGGATTCAGGGCCAGGAAGGGCCAAGCTGCTCAGGGCTTCCTTCCTATTCTAGGAAACAGATAAAGGTGCAGCCACGCCTACCCCTGGGGAGAACGGGCCAATTTTCGCCCCCAAAAAGCTTCCCTTGGTTATCTTGCTTGGAATTTCCTAAGGCCTAATTCGGCCGCCTACGTCGTTGGGATAGACTAGGCTAGGGAAAGACTCCGTCCACGTCGGGGTAAGTACAAGGCACCCCACGCGGGTGGGCTTGGCGCGCCTGCTCCAGCCGTCTATCCGGCGCTGCGGGCGGCAGGTGGGCAACGACCTTCGGGGAGGGCGGCGTTGCTCCCCAGGCCCGGGGTGGGGAGGCTGCGCGCGCCCTCCGCGCCTCCGCGGGGGGCCTGGCATCACCGCGGAGGCGGTTCCGGGAGTGTCCGCCTCCGCCTCTCGCTGCCTTTTGGGCTGCCGGCTGCTGGAAGGGGCGGCCCGTGCGCGGAGCCCGAAGCGGCAACTGCGGCGGTCGGTGGCGAAAGCAACTTCGGCAGTCAGAGACTGCGGCGTCAACGGGAGAGGAGAGAGTCGGCCGAGTAGTTGCCGAGATGGCCGTGGACTGGCTGGGAGTCGCCTTGCTGGGTAAGGGCGCGGAGCCGCTCGGAGCTTCGGGGAACGGCGGCCGTTTGGGGACCCAGTCAACTGACCGGTCCGCGGTCACCTAGCCGGGCGCGTGACTCGGACAGAAAAAGGGGGACATCTGCCGTCCCCTTTCTGCTGGCGAGTGCCGCAACTGCAGTTCCCTTGGCCCCATCCCGCCGCGGCTCGCCTGCCGTCTCTGCGGAGCGAGGGTGGGGGTGGGAAGCGGGATAGGGGAAGCGTAGGACCGGCGTTTTCTCCCGCATTTGCTGTAGCGCGTTGGGAGACTTTTTGCTCCAGCTGGCAGCCACTTCTGCGTGCCCCCTCCATCCCTCCCGGAGGTCTTTTGAAAGATTCGAGCAGAATCCTAGACAACGCCCCTGGAGTAAGTACGACCTCGCTGTAAGAAGTTTGCTTCGGCTCCAAGAAGCCTCTTTTTCACAGAAAGTTTCGTGGCAAATCCGTGCTGAATTTCCTGAAACTGGGTGCGGGAAGGGAGGTGAATCTGCGGGTTGCTCTGAGGGGTTCAGAGAAGAGGATCCGGGGCACCCCCCCCCCCCCCATGCTGTTTCCTTGACCTGGAACGTGAGTGCCCCATCAACACCTCTGAAGAAGTCAGTAGGGCGCCAATTTCCTTGGTCTCAATCTTTCTCTGGAGCAGTCACACAATGACAAGCATTCAGAAGAATCAGACGAACCCCCTTTAAATGAATTCTGCCCCCTATCGAGAGGGCAATTCTAATTGAACTCTTGCAAAAAGAAAAAAATATATGTTAGCAAGGTCAGTTTGGTTATTTTGCTTTCTGAATGGCAAATACCTGTAGTGAAATAATGTAGTGCCCGATTATTTTTTTGTAATAAACTTTAATTACAAAGCCTATCCCCTCCCATTTTCCTCCCTGGGTCAGTTGTGTAAGAAGCCCACCTGACAATTGCCTGACAATTGCTCTGTCCCAGACAAACCAGAGGCTCCAGTGTTGGCTGGATGCCACTTAAGGGTCTGGCACCCTGCAGAGATCTTGTTCCATTCAAATCCCTGTCAATTGCTTCACTTTATCTACATGTGGACTAAAAATATTCAGAGCTCCATGGTTTTGCACAATCTTCGGTGCTGTGGGGAGCAGGCTGGATGACTTTCTGAGCAAGGACCAGCACTGGGCTGGTGCTTCCAGACAGTGACTGCCAGAGGAGGCTGAACCCACTGGAAAGTTGACCTAGAGGTGGAGAGGCTCTTGGTTGCGAAAGAGGCAGCTATGCCTGCCTTTGAAAGTGAAGGCTTCCCCCTTGAGTCCCAGTGAGCACTCTTGCTTGACACACCAGATCTATCCATGGTGATACACCTGAGTTGCTCTGTGGCCAGGTTCCCTTTGGGGCAGAAATAGAAGAACTGCCATTGGCTCAGGGAGTGAGATGGGAGGATCTGAGTCTATATTCCTTTTGCTTGGTAGAGGCACCTCTTGCCTTTCTTCCAAGAGTTGAAAACAGCTTCCCTGAGTCTCTTCTTTCAAGTTATTCCCATAGTAGCTACCTCCTGGGGAGAACTGAGAGAAAATAATGTATCCAAAGGTACTCAGGCAGTTTCCATGGCTGAGAGCGGATTTGAACCTGGGTCTGCCCTTCCCAACCGACCCCATGGCCTCCCTTCCCTGGGCATGTTGTTTTTGAATTCCAGGTAAGGATGCAGTGGGTTGACTGTGTGCCCAAGTGCTTCTGATCAGCAGGCAGGAGGTGCAACACACCCTGCAACGGTGGCTGGTGGACACCTGCCATTCTCTCCCATGGAAGCCAGATTGACAAGTGCTTAGGGAGGGGATTCTTCTAGGGTAGCCTCACTTGTGATCATGCCATGGGCAAATTTAGTTCAAGACACACATCAATCCAACGTCTGGAGTGGGGATTGCATCTCGGACCATGGTCCCAAGTCCCTTTGGGTGGCCAGGTCATCCCTGGCCACCCAGTCCTGCCAAGAACTGCCCTTGTACACATATAAGTAAGCTGGGAGGAGATGCTGGAAGAGAATTTGAGAAAGCTCTTGAGTGTCCTTGAGTCATGAAAGAACTCTTGCACAGCTGACTCTTCACTGTAGCAACACACACACACACACACACACACACACACACTGCACCTGACTGCTCCAGGAACTCTGCTCTTCCGCCACTTCACGGATTCCGACAATTGCCCTTGCCAAGTTTCAGAAAGCACAACATAAAGAAGCCTTTTTTAGGCAAGTGCAGGATCCAGACATCTGAATTGGGAATCAGAGCTGAAATTGCAACTGGGTCCCCTAACCTACCTCATGCAAACTGCCAATTTGTTTTAGCTTTAAGCTGCAAAGAGCGGGGAAAGTGACCTATCTGAGAAGTTTGACCAGTCACCATTTTCAAAGAGCACCAAAACTCCATGATTGGCTTGCAAGAGTTAGGGCCATCCTTCCCTTTAGACAATTCTGTTTGGTGGATGGCGTTGTGACACACTTTGGCTGAATTGGGACCTTCTCAGCATTCTGCTCAATTTGCCCAATTGTAGCATCTTCAGTTGAGGGCATAGAACAGGGGTGTCAAACTCCATTCCATTGAGGGCCACGTCAGGGTTGTGTTTGACCTCAGGGAGCCAGGATGGGCATGGCCAGCTCGACATCACTCATGTTGTAGTGGCCCAAGCACTGTGCCAGCAAAAACAGGCTCCTGAGCTCCGTATTTATTTGTTTATTTGTTTATTTGTTTATTTGTTTGTTTGTTTGTTTGTTTGTTTGTTTATTTATTTATTTATTTATTTATTTATTTATTTATTTATTTATTTATTTATTTATTTATTTATTTATTTATTATTTAATATACCGCCCTTCTCCCTCCCGGGACTCAGGGCGGTGAACAGCCAAGGTAAAAAGAGGAAATACAAAAGTTAAAATGACAAATTAATAAATATTAAATAATTTGGCCCATTATTATAAAACCCAATACTAAAACCCAATTAAAAAGGCTATAACAGGCTGGCTGCACGAAATAGATGTGTCTTCAGGGCCCGACGGAAGAGACGTAGGTCAGCGATCATGCGTAATTCAGGGGGTAGGTCATTCCTGAGGGCCGGAGCTGCCACAGATAAGGCTCTCCCCCTGGGGGTTGCCAGCTGACATTGTCTAGCCGACAGCACCCTGAGGAGGCCCTCTCTGTGGGAGCGGACTGATCGGTGGGAAGTATTTGGATGAGACAGCCTCCTGCAACCCTCTGCTAGCGAAAACGGAGCTCGGGAGGGCTGTTTTAGCTGGCAGAGGCACCACAGGCAGGTCCTTCGCTGTTTCCAGGGCAGCTCTGTGGGCCAGATCTAAGCACCAATAGGCTGGATCTGGCCCTGGGCCTTCAGTTTGACACCCTTGGCATAGAGGCTGTTCATTGTAGCTTGATTTATAATGTCAATAAAGATCCAGTTCTTGGTCCAGTGTAAGAATATGTTTGGCCCAACATGTTTGGCCCATTTGATGTATCTTCTGGAAATTTGAGAAGGTAGGGCATGACCAGGCCTTCCAGCAACTTCATTGTGCTTGAGTGCTGCTCTACTTTCCTAATGGTCATGTCAAAACTCTGGGTTGGGGATATGAATCAATTCTGTTTTGCTCAAGATGAGTAAAGTGGCCAGATGGA
Source organism: Rhabdophis nuchalis (assembly GCA_039707465.1). Lineage (NCBI taxonomy): Eukaryota > Metazoa > Chordata > Lepidosauria > Squamata > Natricidae > Rhabdophis > Rhabdophis nuchalis. The sequence goes on along the minus strand of CM077653.1, from coordinate 240,021 downwards.
GCCTGTAAGCCATGAACCAGGAAGCAAGCTGAACAACAAAGTTATCTGTGGCTGGTGGCTGCTAGAGAGGATGGTTCGTCTCCCTCTAGACCTTCCCCCCTCCTCAAGCTAGCTTTGTAGAGCCAAGGTCCACTTGTACATGGGAAGCTGTTTTTGGGTGGTCATTGGGCAGGAATAGGATACATACTTGGTGTGAAGAGAGTCTGCCTGTTCCAAAAAACTCAGGTCAGATTAAAAACAACCCTGCCAAAATCAGCATTATTCCTTTCTTTCTTTCCTTCCTTTCTTCTTTCCTTTCCTTTTCCTCCTTAGGACTTCACCTGTGCTCTCGGACACTGGCCTTGGAGGTGTCAGTGGGCAAAGCACCTGTTATTTATGCCAAGAATGGCACCAATGTGCTACTGCCCTGTACTTTCACCTCCTGCATCGGCATTGAGAAAGCCACCTTCGTATGGAGCCACAATCAGACCGAAGTGCGTGGCCTGCGGTGATTGACAATGGGCTGGGCTGCGAGGGAGGCTGATGGGCTGATAGGGCTGCTTTGGTTTGAGTGTTAGATGTTTTGATGAAGCTAGATTCTGAGCAGAAAGCAGAGACACTTATGGCACCTTGAAAATGAATGGATCTACAGGTAGTCCTTGCTTAACAACCGCAAATGTGACCGGCAGCTTCATCATTAAACAATGTGGGCGATAAACGAGATATCCTGTGACCATGGCTGGCGATTTTACTGTTACCTTCTCCATTGACTCTGCTCGTCAGAAGCTGGCTATGAAGCATGCAAATGGAAATTACGTGAAGGGGAGGTGGGGGGGGGGAGGCTGAGGCAGTTGCAAAAGCAAAGCTGCTCTGGTTGCAAGTGTTGAGGACTGATCACAAAGTTACTTTCCAGTGCTTTTGTAGCCCTGAGTAGTTGCTGGACAAGGCAGTCATTAAGCAAGGTCTACCTATACTATCCAGTTATGAGATAAATTCCTTATTCTTGTAGGTGTCATGATCGTTGGTGCTTTTATGAATGACAATTAATGATTGAAGGCAGCTTTCACATTAATAAGTAGCAAGGAAAGCCTTGCCTGTCTCTACTTACCAGCTCTGCAGAGTCTGGGCTGCCACTTGGTCTGCTTGGAGAGCAGCCAGAGAGCCCGGACAATCCCTCCTCCGTTCCTCCTTTACAGTGTAGTCCCTGTGCTCTAGGGCTTGTGGATGGAGATGGAAGCAGTCTACGTCCTCAACCTTGAGGGGAGGCACGGCGTTTTCCCCATTTCCCCAAAACAGGGTCCATGTGTGGAGGGAAGAGAAAAGTTGGGGCCCTTACAGAAAATCCTGCACTGCCAGGAAGCACACGCGTCCCACCGTCTGCACAGCCGGAGTGGGAGGAGTGGGGATAGTTCCCTTTAGGTGGCCTCCACCCTCAACCCCTTTGTGGAGGATGCTTGGCGAGCTGTGTCAGGTGGTTCTTGAACAGGAGAGAATGTCCTTTGCGAAATTCCACCTTGAGGAAAGGTTTTGAGAGCCGTGGCTTCATTCACTGCTCTTCACCTGCTGCAGATATTCAAAGGGGTTGTCAAGAACAAAGACTCCAAGCCAGAGCCTCATCCAGAGTACAAGTTCAACCTTAAGCACATGTTGCCACCCGACCTACCGCTCAGCAAGGACAAACGGGAGTTCAACGTTTCCCTCCTGTTGCTTGATGCCGACTTTGAGGACTCTGGGCCGTACACCTGCTTGGTCAAGAACCCCAAAGAGAGGGATGCCAACCACAGCGGCACCATTACTCTCAAAGTGGTGGTGATGTGTGAGTAGCAACCGGGCAATGGCCTTGGTTCGATCGTGCAGTTAGAGGCAACCGACTAGGCAGCACTGTATTTTTCAGCTCCACGCTTGGGGTGGTTGGAACAGGCCTTCCTCTGAGCCACTGGCTTGCTGAGCTTGGGTGTGGGGAAGCCCGTGGCTTGAGGGTGCAGGCAGAGGGCTCCTTTCTCCCTGACCCTCCCTGCCTTCTGTGCCTCCCCAGTGGAGAAGGCTGACAACACACTGACGCGGATCATTTTGTCTGTGGCGGGTGGCGTCATTGGGCTCCTCATCCTTATCATGCTGACCAAGAAACTGGTCCTCTTCATCCTCAAGAAGACACAGAAACAGAAGTGAGTGTGCTTGTGGCGCCTTGGGTGGGATGTGGGCAAGCCCCATAACCGGCTGGATGAGTAACAGCTCTTGAAGCGACAGCCGTCTGGTTCTCCAGACAGGTTTGGCATGGGAGCAGGCTCGGCTGGCCCTCCTGCCGTGGGAGCCTCCTCCAGGCAGTGGAGCTGCCCAGAGGCCTTCCTCCTGGGTGGCATGGGGAGGGGCAGCAGCTCCCGAGAAAGCCTCTGCTTGGGACCCCCAGGGCGAAGCAGGACTGAGCCGGTCTCTTTTCTATCTCCTGCAGGGAGTGCCTTGTGACCTCTTCAGCAAATGAAAACACGGAGAATGGGCTGCCGGGCTCCAAAATAGACTCTAAATCAGCCCCAAAGGTCTGACTCCACGAGGTGCAGATCTCTGGGCTCCAACCCTCCAAAGTGATCTGCCGGACTCTAGCAAGGGCAGGAGAAGACCCTCTTTCAAACGACCGATGCTTGAGGCACAACTATGTTACTCAACTGGCTGCAAACAAGCGCTGCTTCTTGGGAGAAACTGCAGAGGTGGAAGGCAAGCCTGGCATTGCTCATGTCTGAAGGGCGAAGGGTCCTGGACTCGGGTGGAGTTTCAATTTCAAGAAGCCCTGCGGCTGCAGGAATGAAGTAGATGGGCACTAGACCAAAGACCCGGTTCTCCTTCTGACAATCAAATCTCATCAGCATCCGGGTGTGGGGTGGAAACGCTGCCTCCCTCCCTCAGAAGGTAGCAGAGTAAGGGGCAACTGAAAGGGCAGGGCGAGAAGCTGGGTCTGCTTTACCTGCATCTGGTTAATAATAATCTGCATTATCCTCTTTAGTGGCTCTTCAGTGTTTCAGGGTTGAGGCTTGGCTGCATCTGGACTTGGTTCTTTCTCCAGGTCTCCTCCTGGCAAGACAGCAGAGCAGATGTGCAGCAATGCCTCAAGAGACGGGAGCTGGAGGTGGGTGGGTGGGTGGGTGTCTCCTTTGCCTGGTCTCGTGGTTTTAGGGTGCCCTTGCTCAACGAGAAGCTGATGTCCAAGTGCTCCGTTTCTTCCCCTCAGCTTCTCTTCTTTCCTTGCAGGCCCATTCCCTGGTCTCCTTGGCAGGGAGTGGGGCCTTGCAGGAGCTGAGCTTTTACTGGATCATGACAAGAGCAGCATCTCTAAGGCCTTGTTACTGAAGCCCTTCCTGGCCCAATTTAGTACCCCAAAGAGCAGCTGCCCCGTCTGTTGCCCAGGTGAACAAAATGCCAGATTGGTCAGATGCCAAGTCAAGGTGGTCAAGGAACAGCTGCATCCTGCTCAGCCCAGCACCCCCCTCCCTATCCTGACCCCCTGCAACTGGCAGCCTTTTCCCAACCAGCAGCCGGGCCAAAGGATGCCCAGAGACCTCACGCTCTTCTTGGTCAGGCCGTTTCCCCACCCTGCTTAATTTATGGTGCTCCTCTACCGGAGGCAACACCTTTAGGTTTCCTTATTTAGTCTGAGGTATAGTTTCAGGGGAATCATTGCCAGGTGTAGCTGTTGTGATTGTAAAAGAGATGCCCCCCTCCAATACATATGTCAGCTACATTCACTACCGAACCTATGAGATGTCCCCCACCCCCAATACACATGAGCTCTTACCATATGCCCTTGTACAAAAAAACTTTCACAGCCAACTGAATTGACCTCAGTGGTGATGGGCAGAGAACTCAGTCGGGAATCTGTGGTCTCTTGGCTCTCCTGAAAGATAATATGGTGAGCAAGTGACCGAATACGAGGGAAATGGGTTCATCTTAAATATTCCCACAGCACTCTGTCATTTACACCCTCTCTGCCTTTTCTCTCTCTTGCCTGGCTGTAGGAGGCCAAAGGTCCATCAGACTGCCTCTGCTTTTGCTCAGGGCTGCTCCTCTTTGCTGGGAGTCCAATATTGTAGGGCCGAAAATAAATCCAGCAAAGAAAATGGAGGTTGTTGCATCCTTTCCCTGCCCCATCCTTTCAGACTCAAATTGACACCAAGACAAGGCCCTCCGCAAGCCAGTCTTAAACCAACTGGGTGAAGCCGCCCAAGAGCAGCTTTCCAGCTCCACTGGCCACCGGAAAGGCTCCCTTTGCCTAAGGACAAGACTGACCCACCCAGGTAGCCCAAGCGGCCAGCCAATCAGATTCCAAAGACTTCCTGCCTTGTAGCCCCAACTTCTATAAAAATCCTGGCTTTCCCAAGGTTTGGGCCCCCCCTTTCTTGTAATGCAGACACTCAACAATCCTTGCAATAAACACAGTTCTTCTCCCTAGCGGTGTGCTTTTTATTTTGACAAAAACCCACAACAGTATACTATATGCACCTTAATAAAATTTTGCTGTTTATTCAAAGTGATTTGGTGGCTTCAGCTGAGCCAGAGTGACCACAACTCACCCAAGAGACTCTCACTCTGCGAGCAGATTTAATAAAGCCGAAGGCCCAAGAGGACAAATCGGTGTAAGGAAGGAGAGAGTTTGACGCTTCTCGTGAATCCAGCATCCCTCTGGGAGGGACCTCTCCTCCTTTTCCCACCGGGATGCAGGCAGCAGGAGCCTCCCCCACCCCCCACCCCCAAATCCCAGTTCCGGGGGAAGAGCTTGGCCTTGGTCACCCCAATGCTTCTGGGGAAGCCTCGGCCTCCCTCAGGGCTCTCGGAGAGGGGGCTGCTCAGAGCCATCCGCGCGTCCAGCTTCTGCTGAAACTGAGGAGGCTTCTCCTTCGAAGGGAAGGGCGAGGAGGCGGCTCGGAGAGAGAAAAGCGAGGCGGCCGGCGGGATCCATTTCCGGGCGGCCGCCTCTTTCTGGCTCCTCTAGCGCCTTCCGCCCTAACTCCGCCTCCTCCCAAACGGGCAGAGGCCCCTCCGGAATCCCGATGCCTCGGGGAACGGTCAGTCCGAGCGCTGCTCCTTCCAGCTCCGCGGACCCCCCCAGCCGACTGCCTGGCCGTCGAGGGGCTTCAAGAGGCCGCCGCTCGCCCGCGCCAAGCGCCCTGGAGCCCGCTTCGCCCCCTTGCAGCGAGAAGCGCCGAGCCCGAAGCTGCTTTGAAGAGGGGGGGGGGGGGCTTCATCACGAAGGCCAGAAGGAGCCCGCGGACTCCCCACCCCCGCCCTCCTCTGGTCTGCCTGGCGGGGGGAGGGAGGGAGGAGCCCCGAAGCCCCCCTGGCATCTCCCAGCACTGGCGGGGCTTTCGGCTGGGCGGGGCTGCCGGATCGCTGGGCCGCTTCTTCCTGCGGCACCGGCCGAGTTCCCGTCCTGCGCGCTCCACCCGGGGCCAAGCGAGCCCCCGCCCCCGCCAGCGAAGGCCCCCGGAGCAGCCGCCTCAGGACTCCCGCCACTAGACCGAAGCAGCTGGCCCGCCGCCGCCGCCGCCTTCCGAGCGCCAGCCAAGCCGGCAGCGGCAGGAAAGCTGGCCTGGCCTGGGCGGGTGTGTGTGTGGTGTTTCCCTCGGGAGCGCTGTGGGCTTAGCCTTGAATGGCAGTCAGTGGCTGGTGCTCCTCCCCGCCCAGATGCGCATTTCTGCCTCGGTTCCCTCCGGCTCCCTAAGAGAGTTTCCCCTCCTTCTCCCCCCTCCTCAGCTGAGCTATTGGCTACACCTCCACCCCCCCCCCTCCAAGCATTGCTCAGGGATTCCTGGCAAAATGGGGGGGGGGGCTTCCTTTCCCTCCAAGGAAATTGCCAGGATGGACTGGAGGCGGTGGGGGGGGGGGGCTCCAGCGGTAAAGAAGGTGGGCAGAGCCGAGCTCTGCGCTGGGGGTGTTAAATCCCGGTCGGAGAAGCAAGGCTCACACGGATTCCAGCCGGGGCTCCTGCTTTTTTCATCCACTAAGCCCGAGCTCCGGGTAGGAGGGGGAATGACCTGCCCACCTCCCATCCGAGGCTCCTGGGAGAGGAACGCAGAGAAGGTCCAAGGCTCCATTCTCCCTGCCGCCCTCCACCAGGCAGTGACTTCTTTGCCAGAAGCTGCTGTTTGACACCCCCCCCCCCCAAGGCTTTGGGTTGCCTGGGCAGCCAGGAGAAAGAGGCGGAGCCTGAGAGTAGCCTGGATCCCAGGAAGTAAGTGCGCTGCTAGGCGACATGTCAACTCCAGGATTGGACCCTGGATCAGTCATTGGGCCTGTGCTAAGAGGGAGCCCCTGCAGCCTCTGCCGCCACTGCTGATGGCTCCCAGGGAACAGCTGCTTTAAGGGCCCCCGTTGGCCAGCACAACAGGATCGACTGACCCCCTGTAGGCAAGCCTTGCATTTTACAATGGCAGGTAAAAGCTCCACACCCCACCCCGTGAGATCCAGGCCCTTAAAGGTGTACCGACGGGTGGGGGTGGAACCCCAGAGCTCTGAAAAATGGCAGGATTTCCACCTGGCTTTTTCAGGAGGTTTAGCATTGCTCTTCTTCTGGGTGGCCCTGATGGGTGAAGGGCTGAGTGATATCTTGAGCGCTTTGGCTCAGCAGCCTCACTCTGAACCTGCGTAGGTTGTGCTCCAGGGATTCTCGGCCTGATAACATTGGCTGTACAAGGAACTGTTGCCAGGGGTGTTGTGCTCCTTGGGTCTCTCAATTAGTTGGGTGACAGAAGACACTTTCTCTGAGGGTGCCTTGAATTTAGGTGATGAAATTTTTGGGAGAAGCTGTACAGAAATTCTGGAGGACTTGTAAGGACAGTTGTTCATCATCGCCTGCTCTGAGTGAGCTGAGGCAGTAGCTACGTTGAGTAGGAGAAACAAACGGTAGACCTACAACGAACGTGTGCTGACAGAAGGCCAGCCCACCAGAGGATGTGCTTAGATTTTGCCCACCTTGGAAGGACACAGGTGGCCTCCGTAAATCCTCTTGGATGGAGATGGCCCAGCCTCAATTATCTGTGTCTTCCTGGGTTGGCAAAACTGGCCACACGTGCTAGTCTCCTCTGCTCAGAAAAGAGCTTGCCTACGTTGTCTGTAAAGACGGTGGTTGACCGACATTGCCCCTTCCTGTTCTCTGCTCCCCCCACCCCCAGCACAATTCAGGATGCTGCCTTTGACCTGCCAGGTCTGTTCCGGATGGGATTGGAGGGTGGGCTGAGCTTTGCAAACTTACCATTCCTCAAGAGGCTGGTACAATCTCTTCTGCTTGCCTCCCACCGGCAATGAAAATGCTATTTACTCAAGATTTACTGGATATAAATTTTTTTTGCAATACTAGATCCTTAAAATTACTTTTCAAAGGATGTAGCTTGCCTTCTTGGAAGGTTTCTCTTGAAAGAAGAGAAATGTATAAAGAAAGAAAGAACAAAGAGCACCACTCCCCTGAAACGACGCCTGAGTTTACCTGGGAGCTGTTAATGCTTGATAAGTGAGGAAATATAAATATGAATATAAATCACCAGGACCTGATGGGTTACATCCCAGAGTTCTGAAGGAGCTGGTAGATGTTATCTCAGAACCATTGTATCATATATTTTAAAAAATCCTGGAGCACCACCAGAGGATTGGAAAAGAGCTGATGTGGTTTCCATCTTCCAGGGGAAAAAAAGGGGGGACTGATCTGGGAAACTACAGACTAATCAGCCTAATATTAATATCTGGGAAGATACTGGGGGGGGGGGGGGCAGGATGGGACAGATTTGTGAATATCTAGAAACAAGGTTATAACTAGTAGCCAACACAGGTTTGTTAAAATCAGATCATGCCAAACCAATGTTATTTCATTCTTTTACAAAATGACTAAATTACAACAAAATTCTGTGGACATAGTATATACTTAGACTTCAGCAAGGCATTCGCCAAAGCAGACCATGACCTTCCAGTATTTCTTGCTAAACTAGAAAAATGTGGGATAGACAGCATCACCACCAGGTGGATTTCTAAATGGCTGACAAACCATACTCAATGAGTAGTCCTTAATGATGGTACGTCTACATGGAGGGAAGTACCGGTAAACAATGAGGTACCACAAGGTTCCATCTTAGGACCAATATTCCTCAATATCTTCATAAATGACTTAGATGAGGGAACAGAAGGGGAAACTCATCAAATTTGCAGATGACACTAAGCTGGCAGGAATAGCCAACACCCCGGAATACAAGTTAGGATCCAAAAAGATCTTGACAAACTTGAACAATGGGCCCTATCCAACACCTTGAAATTTAATGTGGAGAAAAGAAAGGCTTTATATTTACGCAGGAGCAACCAAAGGCACAAGTACAGAGTAGGTGAAACCTGGCTTAAAAACAGTAACTGTGAGAGGAATCTTGGCGTCTTAGAGGACGATCACTTAAACATGAGCCAGCAGTACAAAACAGCTAATTCATTCCTTGGTTGTATAAACAGAGGCACAGACTCAAAATCACATAAAGTAATAGTATCACTTTATAAAGCTTTAATAAGGCCACATCTGGAATACTGCATCCGGTTTTGGTCACCACCTTACAAAAAAGGTGTTGAGACTTTGAAAAAAGTACAAAGAAGAGCAACTAAGATGATCAAAGGCTGGAGACAAAACATATGAAGAAAGGTTGCAGGAATTGGATATGGCCAGAGAAGACTAGGATGAAAGCAGTATTCCGGTATTTGAGGGGCTGCCACAAAGAAGAGGGGATCAATTTATGTTCCAAAGTACAAGAAGGCATGTGGAGGAAACCAAAGGTGATATTCAGCAGGTTCTGACCAGTTCTGGAGAACCAGTAGGGGAAAGTTTGAGTAGTTTGGAGAACCAGTAAATACCACCTCTGACTGTCCCTGCCCCCATCTATTCTCTACCTCCGGAGTCCCAGTCCAGCTAATTGGGAGGAAATGGGGATTTTGCAGTAAACTTCCCCTGCCACGCCCACCACGCCATCCCCCCACACCATGCCCGCCAAGCCATCCCCCCACAGAACTGGTAGTAAAAAAAATTGAATCCCACCACTGGAAACCAATCAAAGAGAGAAGCAACCTGGAATTAGGGAGAAACTTTCTAACAGTGAGGACAATTAACCAGTGGAACAGCTTGCCACCAGACGTTTTGGGTGCTCCATCACTGGAGGTTTTTAAGAAAAGACTGGACAGTCACCTATGTGAAATGGTATATAGCCATGATGGCGAACCTATGGCACGGGTGCCACAGGGGGCATGCAGAGCCAATTGTTAGGGCACGTGAGGTGTTTATTTATTTATTTATTTATTTAAATTTATATCCCGCCCTTCTCCACAGAGGACCCAGGTGTTGCCCTGTCAGCTCCAGCGCGCATGTCCAGCTGACTTCAGCCTTCTTTTGAGACCGTTTTTCACCCTCTGGAGGCTTCCCTGGAGGCTCCGGAGGGCAAAAAATGACCCTACGAGCAAACCAGAGGGGGAAAGTGCGTGCATGTGTGGCACACCTGCGCATGACCCCCCCCCCCTGTGCTCCTCCCGCTTTTGGCATGCGAGCCAAAAAAGGTTCGCCATCACTGGTATATAGGGTCTCCTGCTTGACCAGGGGGTTGGACTAAAAGACTTCCAAGGTCCCTTCCAGCTCTATTCGGATAGTAATTAAATAGTTGCACTTGAGAAATATTGCAGCGTTCCCTGCGGAAGCTCATGAATTGGCTTTTCTGTCTGGCAGTCAGCATGCCAGAAAAGCCACCTGGGCTTCAGTGAGTTTGAGCCTCTCCTGTGAGTGGGTGGCTTGTCACCTGACCCCCCCCCCCTTTGCCAGGCACTCTGCCTGGGCTGGCCCCATTCGGCTCCACGTGCCACCATTTGGGGAAAGGTGAAAGAAGTCTGAGCACATGTCCCACTCGGAGCTGAGTCCTTCTGGAGAAGCAGCACTCCGTTGTGCCGATTGGTTGCTACCTTGAGGATTTAGGAAAGTCCAAACCAGGAAAAGGAGAGAGAGTTTTCCCGCTTCGCATCAGATGCTGAAATTGGAAAGCATTTGCTGCCCCCTTCTGGCGGACGAAGGGATTGCTCTGGCGGCAGACAGAGGCAGAAGGCCCACCTCCCCTTGGTTGCTTAAAGCAGGGGTCTGCAAAGTCGGCTCTTTTAAGACTGGTGGACTTCAACTCCCAGAGTTACCCAGCCAGCATAGCTGGCTGGGGAATTCTGGGAGTTGAAGTCCACCAGTCTTAAAAGAGCCGACTTTGCAGACCCCTAATGGATGCCTGCCAACTGAGGGAATGCCAGTGCCACGTGTGCCACAAACTGGGAAGTCAGTGGGCAAGAAGAGCAGGGCTTTAAGTGTGGCTCTGACGGAAAGACCTCTAGCTGGCAGGAGGGGAAAGTCGGCCCTGTTAGAGCAGCAGCAGCAGCCAGGCAAGGGTGTCTGCTAGGCCAAAACAGCCCCACTCACTCTGGGCAGCTACTTCATGTCCAGACTCTGGGGTGGGCTCTTACAGGGGAATCTTTGTTTTAAGCTTTTACTATAAAGATGTAGTCACAATATTCTTCCGGGTGGCTAAAGACAATAGAAGGAGTGAGATGCTTGAATCAAAATAAAGAAATAACAGATAAAAACAAGGAAAAACTTTAATTAGGGCATGTCTGCCTTGCAAGTTCTATTGTTCCCAGGAATTTCTGCATGTAAGAAATGGGGGTGGGGGTAACTTCCTCTCTCCTTTGGTTTTGTTCTCCCCAGTGTTTGGCTCTTGTGGTGCCTCCTTTCATGGGGAACAGGGAGGATTCTTTGGGTCTCTGCTTTTGAGGAGAAGGAGAAAGGGGGGAGGGGAAACCTAGCTTGGAAAAGTTGGGTTCCCCTTTCAAAAGTTTTCAGCCTGCAGTTGATGCTTGGCTGCAGCTCCTGGGACGTGTGCCGGTGGCTCATGAGTCCATCCACCTACTTCCACACAGATGTCTGCACGTTGCAGGCAGGAATGCCTCCCACACTGCCCCTCTTTTGGGAGTCGGGTACCTCAGGGCCTTTCACTTGGCCACTGGTGTCAAACAGCCCAGTGCCCCATCTTCCCCAGACCCTGCTGTGTTTATTTGCAGGCAGAGAGTCCATCAGCATTCCTGGTTTGTTCCTTGGTGTCAGCCTCTCCCTCCTGATCCTCGGAGTTCTTGGCTATGTCCTGGTCAGGTGGTACCGGGAAGGACCCTGCTGGGACAGTAAGTGGGGCAGAATGGAGTCATAGATGTGACGACAAGGGAACTGGAGACCCTTAGATTTAGGGACAATTGGCTAAGCAGGAACCTGCTTGGGGAGATTTCCTCACCTCATATAATGGAGAGCAACTGTAGCCCCAGAGACTTATCGTCATAGCAGACGGCAGACTCTCATGGTGAAGTCAGATTTTTAAGAATATAGCCCAATTTCTGGAGGGGGTTGAGGGGAACCAGCCTTTATCCTTATATGGTCCTGCAGCTGTAACAGTGAACATGGGGGATCCTATTGTGTGTGTGGGGTGGGGGGGATGGGGTGGGGTAGGTAGCTGTGCGTGATACACATAGAGTATTTTTATTTTATTTATTTATTAGATTTGTGTGGTGCCCACCTCACTATCAAAAGTAAGTTCAAGGGGAAGGAATAATCCCTCCACATAACATCCCAGCCACCCCTGCCTTCCTGGGCTTGTTCCTTATTAAAAGGGTAGAGCCTTAAAGAGGGACTCCATCATCTCTTCTGTAATTTGTCTAGAGAAGAAATATTAAAAGAATCTGGTGCTCAGAATTTAACTGTCTGTCTTGCTTGCCTTGTTTTATTTCCTCCAGGGCCTAATTTTGTGTTCAGATTTTATCACATCCGGTAAGTGCATTTCAGGAAGCTGCTTTGGGGTTCGTAAGAGTTGCAATTTATAAAAGCATGTTTCCCGCCTTAGAAATGTGCTTTTGTTCTGCCTGTTTATTTATTTATTAGCTTCATGCGCTGCTCAACTTGTCTTTTTTGCTTTAAGTCCATTGCTGATGCTCTCCTGTGTTTTATTAATATATGGGAGCTGTTGATCAGATCCTGGAGATAACCCTCGGAAGGGCAGGAAACAGGCAGCTGCAGTCCCAGAGAGCAGCCACCACCCTAGGTCAGCCCAGGCAGCAAGCAGAAGGGCTGAGAGCTAGCCAACCGGGAGGCCTACGTTCAGGGCTGGCTTAATTTATACTTCGGAACCGGCTCTTTTTCCCCCTTGAATGGATGCATGTGCCTTTTGTAGCGTTATGTGCCATAACACTAAGTCCATCACCCCCATACTTCTGCTAGTTGATGTGTCTTTGCCCCCTTTAGCAACCTGAGGCCATTGGAACTGGAGCTGGCCCCTCCCTTCACCATCAGTGGTTCCACCCATGGAGCAGGTGTCGCCAATGGGCAATTTCATGAGAGGGACTGTAGGATGGAGATGTGCATAAGTGACCGTGAGGCTCTTCCAGCATCATCCTGGCCCAGTTCCACAGCTGCCATGAGGATCTAAAGTGCAGGGCAGCAGGAGGGTAAGCCTTGGATTTGGGCAGCTTTGTAACCTCTTCCTGAGAGCAGAGATGTGTGGACATCCACTACCCCCCACCCCTTCTAGATTGCTCCTTCGTACCCCTACCAGACTGACCTGAAGTTGTCTCAGTGTGTGGTCCTCAGCAGAACTACATCTCTCTGGAAGGAAGTATGCAGTGGGGTTCCTCGGGGTCCTTTCGTGGCCCAGGGCTTTTCAACATCTTCAGAAATGACCTACAAGAGGAGGGAATTAAGGGAGCACTCATCAACTGTGGATGACACCAACTATGGGGGAAATTGCTAAAACTTTGAAATATACACTCAAGATTGAGAAAGATTTTGACCAATTTGAACATTGGACCTAATTCAAGAAGATGCAGTTCGGTGGTGAACAAAGTAAAGTTCTGCCCTTGGGCAGGAAAAAACAGAGGGAGAGCCGCAGGAGAGAGAATATCTGCCTGAACTGCAGTTGAGAGGAGCCTAGGATGGACTCCGGCTTAAGCATAAGTCACCCAGGCGCTGCAGCAGCCAAAAAAGCCAAAGCAATTCCAAGCTGCATCAGCAGAAGGAGAGCATCAGGATCACAGGAAGTGATAATACCGCTCTCTAATTCAGTGGGGAGGTCATATCTGGAAGGTTGCATCCACCCAGTTCTACTCGCCATGATACAGAGAAGATGCTGAGGCCCTAGGAGGAGAGCAAGAAAGAGCAACAAAGATGAAAAGGATGTTTGCAATAGCTTAACAAATGCCTATGGAGATTCTCAATCATCCAGGTCATGGTTGTCCCAAAAGTGCCCCTCCCCCCACAAAAAGAACTGAATGGATTTTCTTGCTTCTTGGATGAGAAGCAAAGTTTTTCCAAAGTGAAAAAAAAAGCACCTTTGGAAGAATAGCTTAACAAAGAGAATACTTGAAGGGTGGCCAGAATGCAGATTTACGTTCCCCAGAGCACCTGAGGGTAAGGCAAGAAGCTATGGGTGGAAACTAGTTAGCAGGAGATCATAAAGATGACATTCCCGACAGTGAGAACTGTTAAAACAGTGGGAAAACTTGCCTCCTAGAGTTGCAGGTGCTGTATTGCTGGAGGTTTTCAAGAAAAGGCTGGTCAAGGGCTATGTCCGAGATGGTGTGAAGACTTCTGCCTTGGAGCGTCGGCTGTCGCAGACAGGCTTTTACGAGCTTGTCAATCCAGCTGCCTGTTAGAGGCGTTTTTATAAGATCGTAAATGTCTCGGATACTCATAAATCCTTAGGAATTTATGGGTGAACTCACGCTGTCGGGTTGAGCCTCTTGTGTAACTCTCCAGAAGGTATACAGCCTCTGGAGAGCTAGCAAGAAGAGCCCCCCCCTTTTCAGCGCTTTAGTTCCAGGCGGCTGTATTCCTTCGCATTAGTGAAGCTAGACGGCCGTAATCAACTCTTTAAAATATGTTCCAGGCAATCCATCAAGAAAGACTATATTTCAAGCCTTCGTACCTCAAAGGAAACTAAAACGCAAGTAATTAAAGTTTGTGGTATATCTCTTAGAACAAAGGATTCAAGATGGCGTTAACTACCAGATGAATGAAACGAAACTTAGTTGCCTTGTCTAATTATTGATTTGTGGTTGGTCTCTGCTTAACCCCTGGCTGATAGCGGACAGCTGTATGCGGAAAGGGGGAGCAAGCTATAATTACTGACTTATTTTGATATTTTGAAGAGGTTTTTTTTTTTTTCTCTTCCTGAAAACTTGGAAAGCTTAAAAGCAAGGCAATGGAACAAACTCGTGTAGTAACTCCCCAGGACTTTAAAGATTTGATGAACTTTATAGTTAATGAAAGCAGAGACCTCAAAAGAATGATCCAGGAGAAATATGAACAATTAGAAAAAAAAATGTTTGCAATGGCCAAGAGTCTGTCTGAAGTTATCATTAAAATTGATGGGAAAATCGAACAGCTGACCTCACAGGTGGAACTTAAAGCAAAGGAAACGGATTTGAAATTGGTGGAAATGGAGGGGAATATGCACAAATTGGACAAAGAGGTTATTATGTTACAATTTTTTTTAATGGAAAAAGCCATTAGACTGAGAGGATTATCAGAAAATCCTAGAGAAGACTTAAGAAAAGTTTCTGCCGATGCTTTGGCTATATTAGTAAAAATGAATCCTGGTGAAATTTATGCTAAGATTGATAAAATTTACAGAGCAAACTCACGTATAGCATTACAAAGGCAACTACCGAGCGATGTTGTGATATATTTTACTGAGAGAAACCTCAGAAATGATATTCTGCAGAAGTCTTTTCACTCCTCTCTCCACATAGCTGGAAAACGGATTGGTGTCTTTAAGGAACTTCCATCAACTATCCTGAAGCTTAGAAGGGATTTTGGTTTTTTGGTGGCAGAGCTGAAGAAAAGAGGGATACAGTACAGGTGGGATGCTCCAATGGGTGTTATATTCAGATATGAAGGGGCGCGGTATTGTTTGAATACTATAGATAAGGCAAGAGATTTTTATTATGAAATACTGAAGAAAAGTGCAATGCCCCCACGTATATCTTTACCAACACTAGTAGATCTGGATGGTTCAGAACAAGATATTGAGATGGAGCAGAAACAATTTGGAAAAGAGATGGAAGAACATACTCAGTTGGATTCCCCTGGGCTTTTTTTAAGCCCTACTCTGGAGGAAATGTCGAAGACTGCTATAGGGGGATCTGTTGGAATGCCAATACGTAAATCAGATGAGCAATGTGAAGCCAGGTCTAGTACCAGACAAATCCAGAAACCGCAGAAGCAGAGGAGGTCTCAATCTCGGCGAGTTAAGAAAGACAAAAGGATTAAAGGACGAAGCAATTAATCAATCTAGATAAAAATATACAGATCTCTGCAATGCTGGTCCTCTTGGATGTGGAAACTTTTTCAGGGTTGAAAACTGGAACCGGAGCATTTGCAGTGGATCTAGTTGTTACCCTATCACGATCTTGGAACTTTATAATCCTGATGAAAAGTCACTCGGGGGTTACCTATGTAAAGGGTTTTTTTCTTGTTATTTATGGGGGCAGCTGCTTAAACTGGTATTACAAACAGCTATGGATGGAATGGAAGGAGACCTGAAGAGTTGGACTTATGAATATTGACGCGGAAAGGATTAATATTATGTTAGTGTTCTGGGAAAAAACTTGGGCCGAACTTTGAAATTTTCTTGCAATCTGCTGTATCCTTCTTGTGATAGGATCTGAAATTTTCCTATACCATTTCTGTTTCCTTTGTGAAGAGAGAAGTAACTTTGCTTTTTTCAAATATTAGAGTAATCTTTACATTTTTTTTTGTGTTGTTAAGTGGGCAATTAAGCAAATGGAGAGGGGAAAAATAGTAAACCTTTTGAATCAGGAAGGATGTAAACTTGAGCTAGGATATATGGTTTAAGTTTTATAAGTGTTAGGTTATATGACATGGTATTTAGATCTTAAGAATTATTTTCTATGTATTTTAATGTTTAACTAAAAGGGGGTGTTTATGTTGAGCTTGTTATAAGGTTTCTAATGGATTGGTTATATATAAATATCAGATTAGGAAGTACTATGTAGTTTTTAGCTAAGAATGCTTTGATTGATAGGTGAATAGAGTAAATAATATTTGGGATGCTTGGAATTATTAGAGTGGTGTATAGCGGAAGTCAGGGGGGTGGGTTTGAATGGGAGGTGGGGGAGGGTTAGGGTGGAGGGCGGGGTAATATATATGTATGATTAATTTAGAGAGGGGAATAATGGGATATGCCTTTTTTTTTTTTTTAAAGAGAAATTTATATTATGTTTTTTATATCTTTAATTAACTTAGAAGATGGTGTTAATGGGATATTAATATACTAAGAGAAACTTATATTGTGTCTGCTGGGAGGCGAGGGGGTATAATATCTGAATGAGAAACTTATTTTAAGACGGGGTGAGGGGGGGTATAGTATTTGTATGTGATTTATATTACATGTCGGGGGGGGGGTAAAAAGGGGGAAAATCTGTGAATAAAACTTTTTCAATTAAAAAAAAAAAAAGACTTCTGCCTTGAGGTAGGGACCTCCGAGATCCCTCCAGCTCTATGATTCTGTGATCGGGGTCTCTGAAAATTCAAGACCCTCTTGGAAACCATGCATGGGGGGATGTGATCAAGGCTGTGACAGCAAAGAGCAGGAATAACATCTCCGCTCGAATCCCTTTTCGGGGGGGGGGGAGGAGCAGGTGATGCTCCTGCAGGTTGAGTCATGTGTCCTATTGGGACTTTAGGGAAGTAAACTACCCAGGTAGTTCAGGGCCCCACGCACGAGGGAGGACACACGCTGGATCTGATTTTTGTCTCTGGACACTGGATTAGTGATCTTGGAACAGGGGATTTAGTCATCTTACCCTTGTCATGGACAGATCACTCTCTCCTTCGGATAGACTTTCCAACCGTCACACCCCACCGCGGGGAGGCGGAACCGGAGACACCGAGTTGGTTCCGCCCCAGGCGCCTGATGGACCCGAAAAGGTTGCAGAGGGAGCTTGGGCCAGTACCTGTGTCCCTGTCCCACGGCTCGACTGAGGATCTAGTGGCCGCATGGTATAGTGCGGCCACGGGGGCCTTGGACCGAGTCGCGCCCTTGCGGCCTCTCATGCGGCGTCGAGTCACCCAGGCTCCTTGGTTTACCGAGGAGCTTCGGGAGATGAAACGCTGTAAGAGACGCCTAGAGAGTAGGTGGAGATCTTCTCGATCCGAATCTGACCGAACACTAGTGAGAGACCATATTAGGACTTATTTAGTGGCGCTAAGAGTGGCCAAACGTGAGTATTGTGCCACCCTTATCGCGTCCGCGGAAAACCGCCCTGCCGCCCTGTTTGGGGTGACCCGCTCCCTCTTGCATTTGAGGCCGCGGGAAGCCCCTCTGCAGGGTCGAGCAGAGGAATTTGGAGTTTTTCTGCAGGACAAAATCACTCAGATTCGGAACGAGCTGCCCTCCACTAGTGATCCGGTCGAGGTGCCCGGTGCTGGTCTTGAGATAACATCTTGGGAGGAGTTTGACTTTGTTACTACCGAGGATATGGACAGGTTGCGGAGGAACCTTAGAGCCACCACATGTTTATTGGACCCGTGCCCCTCCTGGCTTGTACTGGCATCCTGGGAGGTGACACGAGGCTGGCTCCAGGGTATTGTGAATTCATCTCTGAGTGAGGGGTCCTTGCCCACCGTCTTGAAAGAGGCGGTGGTGAGGCCCCTCCTCAAGAAGCCATCCCTGGACCCAGCTTTATTAGAGAACTATCGTCCCGTCTCCAACCTTCACTTTTTAGTGAAGGTTGTTGAGAGTGTGGTGGCTCAACAGTTTCCCCGACATCTGGAGGAAGTTGATTATCTAGACCCGCGCCAGTCCGGCTTCCGGCCCGGTCACAGTACCGAGACGGCATTGGTCGCGTTGGTGGATGATCTCTGGAGGGCACGGGATAGAGGTTGTTCCTCTATCCTTGTCCTATTAGATCTCTCAGCGGCTTTTGATACCATCGACCATGGTATCTTATTGCACCGATTGGGGGGGTTGGGGCTGAGAGGCACCGTTTTACGGTGGTTCTCATCCTACCTCTCTGGTCGGTCGCAATGGGTGTTGGCAGGAGGGCAGAAGTCGTCCCCGAGGCCCCTCACATGTGGGGTTCCTCAGGGGTCGGTCCTCTCGCCACTCCTGTTCAACACCTACATGAAGCCGCTGGGTGAGATCATCCGTGGTTTTGGGGTGGAATACCATCTGTACGCTGATGACACTCAGTTGTACATATCCACCCCAAACCACCCCAACGATGCCGTCGAGGTGCTGTCCCGGTGTCTGGAGGCCGTACGGATCTGGATGGGTAGTAACAAACTCAAGCTCAACCCGGCCAAGACCGAGTGGCTGTGGTTTCCGGCACCCCGGTTCAGCCAGATAAGTCCAACACTGGCCATTGGGGGCGAACAACTGGCCCCCGTGGAGAGGGCGCGCAACTTGGGCGTCCTCCTGGATTCCCGGCTGTCCATGGAGGACCATGTGGCGGCCGTGGCCAGGGGGGCATTCTATCAGGTACGCCTGATACGCCAGTTGCGCCCCTTACTGGACCGGGGAGCCCTTCGCACAGTCACTCAAGCGCTCGTGACATCCCGGCTGGATTACTGTAACGCTCTCTACATGGGGCTCCCCTTGAGGTGCACTCGAAGGCTACAGTTAGTACAGAATGCGGCCGCGCGGGTGATTATGGGTGCCACAAGGCAAACCCACGTAACACCTCTCCTGCGCGAGCTGCACTGGCTGCCTGTGGCCTTTCGAGTGCGCTTCAAGGTGCTGATGACCATCTTTAAATCGCTCCATGGCTCGGGGCCTAGCTATATACGAGACCGCCTCCTGCCCCATACATCCCTTCGTCCGATCCGCTCCCACAGAGAGGGTCTTCTTCGGGTGCCGTCGACGGGGCAATGCCGGTTGGCGACACCCAGGGGAAGGGCCTTCTCTGTGGCGGGCCCGGCCCTCTGGAACGACCTACCCCCCGACCTCCGTACTATCTCGGACCTCCGCCTCTTCCGCCAACGTCTTAAGACGTATTTATTCCAACAAGCCGGCCTAGGATAGCCCCCATTTCTGACTTTTTAAGAAAATAATTTATAATTGGCAAAGGTTTTAATATTGGGTTTTAGCACGGGTTTATTAATTTAATACATTTTAATAGATATTTATTGTATTTTGTGTTCTTAAATAATGCCTGTGCGCCGCCCTGGGTCCTAACAAGGAGAAGGGCGGGGTATAAATTTAATAAAATAAAATAAAATAAAATAAATTATTCGAATCCCTCCTTGACTGTTTTGCGTAATACTGAATTGTCAGGTCCCAGCAATCCTGGCCATGTCGATGCCTCCTCTGTGCTCAATAAAATTACAGCACCCTTCTCCAACAGTCTTGGCCAGTTGCAGTTCAGAACCAGCGGCAGTAACAAGCCTGCAGCAAGCCAGCACGTCATCCCTACTGACAGAGCCACTGACCAGGCAGCAGGCGAACAGCAGTGCTTGGGCAATGGTCTGGGCTCCCTTTGGTTGATCTGGGGGCATTTCCTGTTTTGGGCTGCTTCTCTTGAATCTTGGATCCTCTGCAGACAGAGTGGTGTGTGTGTGTGTGTGAGAGTGAAATAGAAGGACAGCAGTTGCTTGCAGAGCTATTCTTTTAACAGGAGAATTCCGGATGGGTTTCCCTGGTGCCAAGTGGCTCAGTTCATGCCCCTCTTTTATAGTCCCCCCCCCTTCCCACTCCTGGGACAAATCCTTGCTTTTAAATGCTGATGGAGGGAGGGAGGCTGATCCCTGTTTAGGACAACAGGAGCTTGCCAGCCCTCCTGGCACAAGCCCCATACACCCATGGGCAAGAAGGGCGAAGCCCTTTAGAGGAACCTTGGAAAGTGCCCCTCCCCTTCTTGAGAAGCATCCCATCCACTGGGTGGGGGGAGGGGGGAGAGGCTCCGTCCCCCAAAGTCTTAATTTACCATCATGGAAATGCATTCTTTATTGTGCTGTGTTCAGTTTAATCCTGAAGTGTCACATAGCTAAATAATATTTATTAAATAAGGCAAAAGACATTGGTAAGGATAATTTAGCTGAGTTTAAAACACATGATATAAATAAAGTTGGTTTGTACAAAAAAATTCAAGACTTTTTAAAGATGATCCTTTTCTCTAGACCAGTGTTGGGGAACCTTTTTTGGCTTGCGTGCCATAAGTGGGGGGAGCGCAGGGGGGTTGTGTGTGGGCATGCTGCACCCATATTGCAATGTGTGACCGCCCCAGTGTGCATGCGTGCACTACAGGCGCTCCCCCCTTATTTTCTGCATGCTCTTTTCGCCCTCCCCAGGCTCCAGAGGCTTTATAGGAGCCTGGGGAGGGCTAAAACAGCCTCCCCCTGAAGCCCTCCAGAGGCTTCAGCGACCTTCAGGAGGCTTCCCTGAAGCCTCTGGGTTGGACGCTCAGACCAAACCGGAAGTGACCTCTTATTTGCTCGGAGCATCGTTTCGAGCGCTCTGGAGGCTTCAGAGACCTTCAGGACCTTCAAATTGGAGGTCACTTCCGGTTTGGTTGGAGCGTCGTTTTGAGTGTTCCAGAGACTTCAGGGAAACCCATGAAGCCTCCAGAGGGCTGGTGGGGGGAGGCTCTTTTCGCCCTTCCCAGGCTCCTATAAGGCCTCTGGAGCCCGGGGAGGGTGAAAAATGGCTTTAAAAAAGGGCAAATTCAGCTGCCCAGTGCGCACATGCGTGCTGGCCAACTGACAAGGCAGCGCCCTGACAAATGACTCCGCATGCCACAGGTTCGCCATCATGGGTCTAGACTACTGTATTAACCGCAAAAGCCCTATCTGACAGTTTGATTGTCGTTTTTATTTTAGTGGTTTCTTATAAGCTTTTCACATTGTCAGAGTTGGGTGACCATATACATTCTTTAAATAAAATAAATACAATAAATACAATAAATACAATAAATAAAATAAATAAAATAAAAGATGGTCTGGAACCTTGGCCTGGGAGGAGGAGGGCTCTTGGGGAGGAGGGGAAGGCAAGACTGGAGGTGCTCTTGCGTTGAGCAGAAGGCCTGGGCAGCTGAGTGCCCCCACCCCCCTGTTGCCCAGGCAAGGGCAGGGCCTCTATCCCCCACTTCCTCATCCAGAGTCCTCCCTGAGATCCGGGTGCCTGAGGTCTGGGTCTTTATCACTGCTTCAGCGCCTTCTTACGGGAGGACTCCAGACAGACCTCCAAGCCCAGGCCTCTCCTGTTCAGGAGTGGCTGGACGGGGAACTTTGCAGCCAGCCAGCAGCATGGTCACTGCATGGCTCCTCCATCCGGAAAGCCAGCGAATGGGCAGCTCCTGCGGATTTTTGGAAAAGCAAAGCAGGGCAGGAGGAAGGGATTCCATAGAGAGAAATGGATGGAGCCCCATTCCGGGTTGCAGCGCTGGGCCCTTTGGATGGCAGCAAGGCGCACGTCTTTTTTCTACTTGAGGCCTCCACCCTCCCCTTTCGTAGCACAGCCTTCTCCAGACTTCCGTGCGTTCCCTCCTGCTCTTTCTCGTGTGCAAGGCCCTTTTCCTCTTCCTTCCCTTTTCAGAAGAAAAGGGAGAGTGAGCCGTACCAGAGGTGGTCCTTGCTTAACAACTGCCCTGTTTACCAACTGTTCAAAGCTGTCACAGTGCTAAAAAAGTAACTTTACGACCAGTCCTCACATTTACATCTGCCGCAGTATCCTCACAGGCATGTCTTGAGATTCGGGCATTTTGCATCCAGTGGGCAGTTACCATTATCACAGGGTCCCACAGTCACATGACCAACATGCGAGCTTCCTAGCCAGCTTAATACAAGCAGAGCCAATGGAGAAGCTGGCAGGAAAAATACAGGATGACTTGTTTAATTACCAGATCACTTTAGTGCTGGTCGAGTTGCTGGTCCCAACTAAGTATTTGCTTTTGCTTCTGCCTTTGGAACTCCCGGCTCTCCTCCAACCTCAAAGGCCGATCTTGGAGAATGCCATTTTCAACGGAGGACGTTTGATCTACGTCCAATGAAGAGAAGGGAAAGTGCACTGAGGCCATCTGGGATCCCTCTTCCTTTCTCAAGCTCTCAAGAGGGATTCCCTGTTCTCTGCAGGGTCCTGCCTTTGTGGATCCCGGGGAGGAGGCAGACCTCTTATATCCAGCCCTGAGAAGGAAAGCTCTGGGGATGGGACCCCAGATCAGCTGTCGCTGGAGGGGAAGTGGCAAGGGAGGCCCTTGTCTGGAGAAGCCCAACCTCTCTCGGCTGACTCACAGGGCAGCTCCTACGGTCCAAAGACATCCGGGGATAAGCTGCTCGGGAACTGCTCTTTCTCCTGATCCACGCGATGCAGAAAGTCCTTTGGGAGAGCAACCCCCTGCAAGCCAGGGGGGCCCCCGAGGAAGGTCTGCTTCAAATAACCAGTAGTCAGAGTGGGATGGGGAAGCACCCCCCCATCCATGCTGGAGGGAGGCCTCAGGCAATCCTCAGGATCCAAAGGAGCCCTTGACTGTTGCTTGTACCCAGAAAAATGGGCCTCAGTCACATTCTTGGGTGGTGATCCTTCACCTGGGAGCAGCTGCCCTTTGATCTCAGAGCTGCCTGCATCTTTCTGCATGCCAGACTCTTGACCAATGTCCAAGGTGAAATGCAGATTGTCCAGGCTGCCAGAGATTTCCTGCAGGCAAATGCCGCTGTCTGCACTGCAGCCACTGCCTTCCTCCAGCCCTCTTCCCTCTTCCTGCTGGCAATTCTTCTCTGGAAGCACCGCTCCAGTGCAATGGCTCGCTCTCCTCTCCAGGTGTGCGTGATCCTGTGGACCCAGGAAGAACAGTTGCTGGATGGACTCGGTCTCCATGTGTTGGATGCAGATTTCGCTTTCCTCCATCAATCCCCAGCAGAAGCTGTGCCCAAGGGGCGATTTCTGGTCCGCAAAAGAAAAGAAGGGAGAGTCAGCTGGCAGAGTCTCCAGGCAGCCCCAGCTAGTGGTCCCTCTAGCTCTTCTGAGATCTCACCCAATCCATGAGGTCCTTCCCAGAAGGAAGATTCTCCCACCTCCCCCCAGACAACAATCCTTTCCAAGGGAAAGAAGAATCAGAATGGACAATGGCTCAATCAATCAATCTGAATAGAGCTGGAAGGGACCTTGGAGCTGTCTGGGGATTCAGATCCTTCCCCTGCAGCTGTGGATTGATCATCCTCTCTTAGCTTCAGGTGAGGAAGGTTTTTTCCACAAACGGCTTCTAAGTTTAAAGAAAGTTAGCAGTTTGACTAAGTCATTGTTGGGGAGTGCAAAATACCCTGGAAATGGGGGGGGGGGGGCTCTCACCCTTTGGACAATGGATACAATTCCTTCTTTGAGAGTTTTTGAGAAGCTGGGATTTGGCCTGCATCAGAGAACTTTCCTATTGGCTTCTCTGAGGGCCATCTAGCTTTGAGAAGCGGTGGTTATTTTGAGGAGGGGGCCTTACCAGTACTGAAGGCATCCTTGTGGGCTTCTTCTTGTAGGCAGAGGCCAAGCCCAGGCCTGCACCCAGAATCCCAAGGCTTAGAAGAGTCAGGAGGGCCAAACCTGGGGTAAGGACAGCGTACTCTGCAAAGGAATGTCCCCACGTGATTGATTTATCAGAGTAGGCCATTCATCCAAGATAGGCAGTGCTGGGCAAACTGTGCCCTCTCACTCTGGCCACCAAATGTACCAGCTGTTGTGTAGGAAACAAGGCAACAGTTTGATCCAGAAAAAAAAGTGGACACCAAGAATGGTTGTCATATGTAGGGCAGTAAAATAACTAGGAAGATCCTAATGCTGGGGAGCTAGAGAACGGCCACTGCCCCTGTTAGTCTTGGGGTGAGACCAAGAGAGCCTTCTCCCCACTCGATCCATTTCTAGTCTAGAAACACCAAATTTTATCTCAAAGCTGCTTAGGGGCCTTCTTTCTCTTAAAGAAAGCAGTATGGTAAGACCAATGACTTAGATGGGCCAGCAGAGAACTGCCTCTAAGATCAGCTTCACTGTCTGTGTGTGAGAGGGAGGGAGGGAGAGGGGAGGGGCTTTCCCACAGGCTCTGACTTCCTTGGGTGCAGGACGTGAGCCCGAGGTACAGAGAGGAGGCTGGTGCTCACCTTCTAGGGGGGGTATCTCCACACACTGCTCCTCTGTCCAGTTGGCAGCGTTTGGCCTGGAGGTCACACGAGGCTTGACACTGATGCAGTACTCCTCTCCCCACGGCAGCAGAGGCAGGTCAAATTCCAGACTGCTTTGGGCATGCAGGAACTGTGGAGGGAAATGGGCAGACCCTCATCAGGCCAAATAAGCCTTCCTCCTTGCCAAGCTTATGCCGCTTATTATCCCAGCCCATGGCACCCTTGGGCTCCTGAGGGGCTTCCGCTGGTGCTTCAGCAGCTGCCAATCCAACTCCCCCAGTCAGCCCCACCGCTCACTTGGGCACTGGGGATGGACTGAGGCTCACCTCCTGTTTGTCGGACACTCTTCGGACTCGGGCAAGATATTCCCCCCATGCCTCATAGCTGCCTTCATAAGAGAGGTTGGCCCAACAGCTGGTGGGAAGCTGCAGAGAGACGTGGAGCTGGTTGCCACTCCTGGAGAGGGTCACCTTGGAGAGCCACAGAGTTGCTGGGGAGAAGGAGGGGAGAGCAGAGGTGAAATCCAGCAGGTTCTGACAGGTTCTGGAGAGCCGGTAGCGGAGATTTTGAGTAGTTCAGAGAACCGGCAAATGGCACCTCTGTCTGGCCCCAGAGTGGGGAGGGAATGGGGATTTTGCAGTATCCTTCCCCTGCCACGCCCACCACAGGACCGGTAAAAAGGTAGTAAAAAAAAATTGAATTTCACCACCGGGTGAGAGGAAGCTGGAAGTGAACCTGGAGGAAGCTGCCACCCCAAAGGGTCGCCCTGAGCCCCTCCCCCTCTCAGTTTCGCCTCCTGGGATCGGCATCCCGCCCCCCCCCCAGGAAAAGCCCGTGGCTCTCGGGCCCTGCCTGGTCCCCGAAGTAGAGGCTCTTCGGCCTCGTGGAATGGATTTTAACATTTTAGTCTATATTTTAGCACAGGTTATTTCAATTTAATGCTATTTTAATGTTGCGACTGTATTTATTGTTGTTTGTTGTGTCATTTTTTAATTTCCTGTGCACCGCCCTGAGTCCAATGGGGAGATAGGAGCGGTATATAAATCGAATAAAACCTAAACCTAAACCTCTTGCGCTACCTTCGCTGGGAGTAAATCGGCGCGTCCTGATCCAGGCGGAGGAGCTGTTCCCGGCTACGGCGCGCACCCGGGCCAAGTAGTGAAACGCGGGCTGCTGAGTTTCGCAGGTGAGGTCACAGGAGGCGAGCGCGATCCGGGTACAATTGGCGGCGGCCCTCCAGCTGTCGTTGCCGAGCCTGCGGACGGCGGGAAGTGAAGCCGAAAGCTCTTCTGACACGGAAGACAGGCAAGGAGCCGAGCCGAGCCGCCTCTCTTCCCCGCCTGCTTCGCCCTGCCCTTACCTCCGATATTGCACTTCGTACAGGACCCCGGCGGCCGCTTTAGGGCCCGGTTTCCAGCGCAGCAGGTGATGGAAGAGCCGGGCCTGGAAGTGGGCGTCCGTGGGCGCGGCGAGAATCTGCTCTCCTCCTGAGGACACAAGCAGCGCCCGGGCGGTTAGCAGGCCCTTGGCGTCCCTCCCTCTCCCGCTCGCCTCCTGCGGGCCGGCCGCTTGGCACTCGCCGCGCTTCGCTCTTCACTCACCATGCCCCTCAAGGCAGGAGAAGGCGAACGGCAGCAGCAGCAGCAGCGCCGACACCCCCATCTCGGCCATCCGAGGCGTTTGCCGGAGGGCGACTGAAAGAGGAGCGTCGGCTGCCGTGCGCTGGAGCAGCTGGCTCTGCTTTCACTTCCTCTGGGCATTCCCCGCTGCCCCCTTTGGGGGAAAACCCCGCCCGCGCCTCTCTGCCGCGGGACCCGCCGGTTTTGCCGGAGAAGGAGCGCAATGATGGACAATTGGGCACTGGGGAAGGAGCAGCAGAAGATGCCAAGAGAGGTATCGGAAGCCCTTCGCCGGCCTGCTCAGCTCTCGGCTGCCGGCTTGCCCACCCTGCTGCGACCCCCTCCCGCCTGGCTGCTCATCTTCTGCTTCTGAACTGGGACCCCTCTTCAACTCTGGACGGCCCCTGCCTTAACTGGAGGGAGATGGGGAGTCAGTTTGGTCTAGTGGTTAAGGCACTAGGATAGTAACCAGATGCCTTGAGTTCTAGTCTTGCTTGAGCATGAAAGTCAGCTGGGTGACCTCACCACTCTCCCTCAGCCCATCCAGATGGCTGCTGCTGTGGGGGGAAAAGGAGGAAGAAAGAGCATTAGAGATGTTTGGTTTCTGTGCTCCCATCCTCACTTTCCATGGCTCTCAGGCTTGGGCTGTCTTCCCCCCTGTGGGAACTGCTTCCTCCCAAAGCCTTTTGGGGGAACTGTTGGGTTCTCCACTCCAAGGCCATTTCTGATTTCCACAACTTGGGCAATTTGCCACCCTGCTACCTTCATTTGTGGCTGTTTCTGCTATCAAAAGACACGAGCAGGCGCTGGAACGCGAGATTGAATAAAAGGAAACCGCCTTTCCCATCCTCTGGAATTGATTAGCTGGAAGCAGGATTTAAGAGTTGCTCAACTGAACATTCTGCCCTTCTCACTCTGTAAAACTAACCCTTTGGGGAGGGGGAAATAAAGAGAGTGATATCAGGAGAGTGACGTTAGAATAGATGCAGCTCCTTTCGTTTTCATCTCCCCGAGGTCAGACGCCTCTGACTGGCCGGTTTTCCCCAGCCGGATTTTCCGGTGCACAGAGAAGGGCTTGAAAGTAGCCTCTCCTTTGGATAAGCCGGTATCTCCTGGGCAAGGCCCACCTCGAAGTTAAAGCCAAAGCCAAGCTCCTTTCACCAAGGGGGAGCAAGGCTGCTGTGAACCTGGTACTGGCCTTCTAGCTCCCCAAAAGCACCCCAGGGAAGCACCAGGGAAAGGCCCTCCCTCAGAGCCTGTGGTCCTTCCTGGGCTCATCACGATGGCCAGGTAGTGCTCGGTGGCCATCTAAGGTGTGAGTTCATACTGCTAGGTGAGCTTCAGTGTGGAGAAGGCTCAGACGTCTTCCGTGACCCCCTTGCAGGGAAAAGTTGTGTCTCTGGGGGGAGGCCGGCTGCACCTGGCCACCTTCCGCTGGACAAGTGCCATACTTCTCCTGGTCCAGAAGCCTCCACGTGTGCCGTTGAGGAGGAGGGGATAGGAGGGAGGGAGGCATCTGCAGCCATAGGGAGAGACTCAGTGTCCAGCCTCTTTCCAGCTGGAGCTTTCAAATGCCTTTTCCGGTAGCCCTTCCAACCGGCTGGCCTGTGTCAGTCTAATCTCTGGTCAGCACAACATGTTTGTGTGGTGTTCTTGACAATTGTACCGAAGGGATTTGCCAGTGTCTCCCTTTGGGATGTTTCCTCACTTCCCAGCCTGACTTTTGGTCCAGGGATTCTCTGATGGTCTCCCGTCTGAGTACTAACCTGGACTGTCCTTGTTTAGTTTCTTCCAATTAATCCAATGAAACAAATAGTGGTCACTGAAGTCCATCCCCCACTTTAGTGCATTGGCTTATTCACCTCCATCGCCGCTCCTGTTGGTGACATTCCTTAGTTTAACTCTGCTGGATGCAAAAATAGCTTCCTTAATCTTCCCTGAATTTCTCACCATTCAACCTCACTAAATTCTGGTATTATAAGAAAGAGATTAAAATCTGCCACAATTTTCTTGGGAGTGAAAATGATTTTATAAATGTATCTCATGTTTCCCTTTTAAGAAAGAAACAGAAACAGAAAACCCCCAAATGTTGTAATCGTTCTGCTCTGAGGAATTTGTTCAACCCACTTCCCAATTTTGTTCATGTTCCAGTCAAGTGGTTCCCCCCTGAGAAATAGTCACCACATCTGGACACGGATCTGTTTCCGCCCCATCGGCCAGTGGCAGTTTCATTCTCAGTTCCTTAAAGGCCTCAGGTTCACGCCAGCTATTTCAGAGCTGGTGAAAGAGGGGCGGGAGCGGGAGATGCCTCCGTTCCTCAGGCTGCTCCGTGCAGATCTGTGCATGTGAGGCTTTGGAATGAGAAGCACCAGTTTATACTAACTGGAGCCAGGAGGAAGAGAACCAGGTTACTTTTGGTAGCCAAATATCATTGGTTTGTCTATTGCTTCCAGACTGCTCCTGATTTTAGACAGTAAAACTGTGGTTCCAACTTTCAAAGACAATCCAAAGGTTTGGATCTGCATATCTTCATGGCTTCCACCTCCTCAGAGCTTCCCAGCCAACAGCAGGGGTGGCTCTTCCTGCTAACTGCACCTAGTCCTCAATGATGCTTCCGTTCCTTGGCCATTAGCTGACATGGGGGAGAAGAAATGCATGTTTGTCAGCAGGCTTGTGCCCAGGGAGCCACCTGATTCCAGCTGGTCTGATGATCCTGGGCTCATTCAGAGAGCAAAGTCCAT
This sequence comes from Rhabdophis nuchalis, assembly GCA_039707465.1. Lineage (NCBI taxonomy): Eukaryota > Metazoa > Chordata > Lepidosauria > Squamata > Natricidae > Rhabdophis > Rhabdophis nuchalis. The sequence goes on along the minus strand of CM077653.1, from coordinate 211,501 downwards.
TCTTTGAGTCATAGGGATAAGTTCTGTCACACCCTGGATTCACTTGTTTGGCTTCTACCTCCCTCTCCTGTGATAGGGAGATTATTAACTGCCTCAACCCCGCCCCCCAGCTTTCTGACAAGAGGCATGAGTGGCCCATGGGTGAAAGCCCTACAGCTGCAGGAGGGTGCCCTGAAGTCACCTGGCTTCCAGGCAAACCGAGACCCTTCCATTTGGCCTGGTTTCTTCCATCGTGGTGGGATGTTTTGTCTTAATGTTGCCCTTGGAGACTGTCCTGTTTGCAGCCGTTTTTACTTGTTTGTAATGTGCCTATTTAAATTTGCTTCATTTTTTTTTAATAAGCTGCTTGGGCATTTTGATGAAGGGTGGGGAAGTTATGAAAACTGAAAGAAGTATTTTTTTCTTTCTAGGTCTCTAATCACCTCAGTTGCTGTCCTCTGGACATATTCCAGTTGTCTTTCCTAAAATTGGCATCCAGAATTGGCTGTTATATTCTCACTGCAGTCTGGCCTATGAGGAGGGGAAAGAAGGAGTATCTGCTTTTGATTTTTGGACAAATAACGTATGTTGATGCCGCCTCGGATTGCATGTGCCTCCTTGATGGCTGCATCCCTCTTAGTGGACGTTCACAATTTGATTCAACCAGAACTTCTCCCCATGAGCTCGAACTACAGGCCTTTGGAGAAGAAGAGTTGGAGAAGTTGGGAATCTTTAACCTATAGAAGAAAATATTATGGGATACGTTATAGTTATCTCCAAGAATCCGAAAGATTGTGATGTGGAAGACTGGGTAAATTTATTCAAAAAACCAAGGCAAGAAATGATGGGTTTAATTGACAGGAAACAGCAGCAAAAGAGAATCTTGACAGCCAAAGCAACCTGGGAGAGGCTTCTTCAGGAAGGAGCAGCCTCTCTTTTACTAGAAATGTGTGAAAAAAGAGTAGATGGTGATCAAATGTGTCAGAGTGCGCGCAGTGTGACTATTTTGAGACAACCCAGGAGCAAAATACAGTAAATTGAGGTTTGTCTTTCCAATAGTGGTTTATCTACAAGGAATATATACATAAACATGCTAAGCAAAGTCAGGCAACCAATCATCAACTGTAGCACAGAAGTGCGTATGTGCGTCCCCCCCCCCCCCCACAGGGCCTCTCTATGTTATAGCCTCTTAAAGCGGTAGCAGTCAAATAATTCTTCTGACTCATTGTTGCCATTGCATCTTCCTTACAGTATTACAATATTTCAGCAGCTGGTCAGCTATTTAATCATCATTACCCTGAGAAGATGCTATTGGAAGTGGCCTCCCACGCTTCTTCCACCAGTCCAGAATTCCAGAAACGCTCTCCTGCCTACCTCTTTTAGTAGCATGCAATCTGGTGGGAAGTAGAATGGGCTGTTTTTCCCCTTCTCACCCTTCCTGTTCTCCTGGGTCAGGTACTCCCTTTGGATGTCTTCTGTTGGGTGTGGCTGCCCTGATACTGCCTCCTTGCCTGGGGAGACCAGCTCAGGGCCATGGCCAGGGAGCTTCAGACTCCCATGTGAGGATCCATTGAGCAGCCAGGAAGGAAACCCAATTTCCCTGATCCAGGGAGGGTCCCCATCGGGAGACCTGAAGCCAGTTGCTCTCAGAAACCTGGCAGGAAGGCTGGGCTGTGCAAAGTAATCATTCAGGTCAGGCCAGTTTCTTCCCTACCTGACTCTGGAGGTTGCCACACACAGCTAGCAGGGAGGGTGCCAGGCAGGTGAGACAGGTAAGCTTCCCACTCAGCGCAGTTGTCCCAGAGCTACCTTGTGGGTTGGATGCTGGCACTCTTCTGAAGCTCAAATGTTCGCTTGAAGGAAGGCAGAGGGCCAGGGACCTTGAAAGGTTGCAGTGATCCACTGGGGCTCCTGGTGGGAACAGGCCATGGAGCAGCCCCTGCACCTGGTAAGTCAGCTCAGGGAGGGAGGGAGGGAGGGAGGGGAGAACCTGCTGATCACTCGAGTGATGGGATGTGGTCAGTAGACATCTTCCGGGAATTGGTAGAAATGAGCCCCGTAGAGGAAGAAGGAGTGGGCTGGGGTCTCCAGCAGTCCTAGGACCGGATGGCTTCCTATTCTCTGAGGTTGCTCCGAGTGGGGGTGGGGGGACCTCCTCCATAAATCGTGTATCCTCAGTCTGCTTGAGCAAATCCATCTGAGCCTCTTCCCTGCCCAGTGCTCTTACCAGCATCCGGGGGGGGGGGGGCAGGGGCAGGGGGCAGGGGAGGGGGCGTGAGAACACATTGTAGGCGGTCTTTCTGTTCTGTGATTCTGGGATGGCTGCTTCTTTCTTTGAGATAAGCTTCTTAAGAGCATTTGCAGCCCCTTTCATTTTCATGTATCTAAACTGGCAGGGATACGCTGGCAGGTGTAGCCAACACCCCAGAAGACAAGCTCAGGGTCCAAAAAGATCTTGACAAACTTGAACAATGGCCCCTACCCAACAAAATGAAATTTAAGGTGGAGAAAAGCAAAGTTTTATACTTATGCAGGAACAACCAAAGGCACAAGTACAGGTGAAGCCTGGCTCAAGAAGAAGTAACTGTGGGAGGGATCTTGCACGCCTCACGGACAGTCAGTTTAAAGTTTATAGTTTAAAGTTTATTCGACTTGTATCCCGTCACTTAAACATGAGACAGAAATGTGTGGCAGCAGACAAAAAAACTAATATAATCATGAAAGAGTATAATTAAAAACTATGTTAAATCTAGTTATTAGTATTATGTATAAAATGAAGTGATAATAGTTAGTCAAATAATGATTAATAATATAATGATTAATAATATTAATCATATATATATATATATATATATATATATATATATATATATATATATATATATATATATATATATATATATATATTAGTTTGATAATATGAAGGTTTACATAAACTATAAATGGAGATTATAAGAGGAGGTTTAAAAGCTTTGTTATTAAATATAACTAATTTTTATTTAGAATATGTTATAAAGATGTAATGTTATTGCATGATTTTAGGAAAATCTAATAGAATGCCATTATATAATTTTAGATTTAGAATATTTCATATAAAAGGAAGTAAAAACAATCATAGTCAAATGAAGGTTGAGGTATAATAATCGTAATATATATAAATATATTTGGACTAAAATATGTGATTTGATATGAATATGACTATGGAAGAGATGCACAGTTTGTAAGCAACCGACACATTTTCTACAATTTGTAATGGAAGATGGATTTTATGTTTTTTGTTTTTTGTTAGATTTGTTTGTGTTTGTTTAAAAATAAAAAAAAATGTTTCAAAAAAAAAGAAACCTAATATAATCCTTGGTTGAATAAACCGAGGCATAGAATCAAAATCATATGAAGTATTACTCTTGCTTCAGAGGTGGGATTCAGTAGGTTCTGACCAGTTCTGGAGAACCAGTAGTGGAAATTTTGAGTACTTTGGAGAACTGGTAAATGCCACCCGTGACTGGCCTTGCCCCCGTCTCTTCTCTGCCCCCTGCATAGGGGTGGCTGGGTGACAGTCTTTCCCATCTACTGCCACACGTTCTGAGAATTGGCGCTGCCAGCCCAGGTCATAAAGTGGGAATGGGCACACGGAATGCTGGAGCCTTGGACCAAGGAGCCCCTGCCTGATAAACTTAACCCGCCTTATGCTGTGGTTGCTTTTTGGATGGCATCACAATCTGATTTAATCCTAGTGGATTATATGACTTGACTTAATTTATGATTAAAAATAACCTGGGAAATAAATTCCAGATACATAACAAATAAATCAATTGTGGAGAGACTGGAGGGGGGTGGGGGTGGGACTCCCCCTCTAGATCCAGTGGGTCCTGCCCTTTGGGAAAGAGCCGTGTGGGGCCAGGAAACGGAACTGAAGGGTCTTTGTCCATGGCTTCAGGGAGGTTGGTGCAGGCCACGTCTCTGGCAAGCGAAGTATTTGGAAAACCTGGGAAGTGGGGCACCTGCCAGAAGGCTCTGGGACTCTCCATACCCTTCCCCCTGCACGTCTGACCGGAAGCCTGCATTGTCCAGTCTCTGCCGACAAGCTGACATGTCTACCTGGAGGGCTCCAGACTCCTCTTTGGCCCTGGTGTGAGAGGGGGGCAAAAATGTGTGTGCACCAAACCGGCAGTAGTGCTGGCAGCAACCCACCCCTGCTGTGGAGCCGTCTTGGCCCTAAGGGATTGGTGTTCTGGTAGGAGAGGCCTCCTATGGACCCCACCAGACGGGGAATTTCAGCTCTTGAGATCCAGGAGAACAGAGCCTGTTCTGGCACGGCTCCTGCCCTTTGGAACATCTTGCCACAAGATTATTTCTGCCAGCCTTCAGGAAAGGCCTTAAAACTGGGCTGTGCTGATTGACATGGAGTCCTGAAGAAGCAGCTGTTGGCTGGAGGGATTTGGTGGGCTAACAGAGAAGGCACCCCACCACTTTGCTCCAAAGTCATGGTTTTTTAACAAAATCGTAATTTTAATATGTTCTTACATTCATAACTGTCTGATATTTGTATATATTATCATACTACAAGCTGCTCAGAATTTCCCGAAACCACAAGATGGGCAACACGTGAATCTACTACTAATCGTAAGGTTGCAAGTGAATCAGAAGCTAGGAATCTGATCCTCGGGAGTGAGGTCAGGGCCCAGCAGCATTCCGGGTGGGCCAGGAGGCAGTGGCTATTTTGCAAGCAACCAGGGCAGGATGACTGGAGACTGGGAGCCACACTGCCCAGCCCTGAGTCCTTGTGGATGGCTAGGGTCCAGGCAGGCGCCCAACCAGGGACCTCGACTGGCTGGTAAGGAGATTCCTGGAGGGAGACTCTCCTGCTGGGGCAGCTTCAGCGAGCACAACAGCACCCACGCTGCACGTTGCTCCTCCTAAGGAGGTCAGGGCTCAGCCCTTTCAGAGCAGAAACAGCCAGAGGGAACTGCCCTGCCCTGCCCGGCCCGGCCCTGCCCTGCCCTGCCTTGCCTTGCCTTGCTGTGCCAGTGTACTAATTCAGGTGGGCATCTGGAAACTGGGCTTCTACAAAGGAGCACACCCAGTTCCTTGACAAACAGGCCAGTCCAGAAGCAGCTCAGGGAGGGCATTCTCTTGGCCTGTGGTGCCTCTGGTAGAAAGTGTCCTTGGTTGTGAACAGGAAGCTTGCTGAAAAGAGGGGGCTTGGGACCTCCCATTTTGTTCAGATGCATCCAGATTGTGATCCTTGGACCTCTTTTCCAACGTTGGTCTGCTTTGCCCACAGGAAGATCCACTGCCTTGTCCGGAGGTCCTGAGCCCCATCCTCTATGCCTTCCCACCTGCTGCCTCTCAAGGAGCCTCATCAAGTGAGACCATGCGAGGGGCCACCCTCAGACCTTATGCTACAGAAACCAGACCGAGCTCCCCGCCCTGCATAGCTGGTGCAAGTTCAAGTGGTAAGAATCTGTGGGAACCACCTAATGAGGGTGGTGGTGGTGGTTTGTATATATAATGATGGAGAAGTTACACTGTCCAACCTCTTGCAACAGAGAAGACCCCTAAGTAGGGGCCTGGGAAACGTAGCCCTATCTGAAAGAAAGAGAAGCAGACAGCTGGCTCTTCCTTATAGCTCCAAAACCCCTTGTCTCTCTGCTCTGTTGTGCAAGATGGCAGCTTCAGCAATCCAGGCCTCTGGCTGTGGAGGGGAAGGGTGGAGGAAAGCTGAATCCAGCCTGCAGTTGAGCCTCTCTCTCGCCTGCTTCCCATCTCCCTCAGTTCCAATCTCCAACTGGAGATTCCCAGAAGAGAAAGCCCAGCCTCCCACCCCTCAGCCTCCGACTTCTCCTGCGCAGAGACCTCAGCTTGTCCCACAACTGTCCTCCTTCCTCCCCCCCCCTCCCCGCAGCTTCCTCCAGTCCCGCTGGCAAGGTGTTCTGGGGAATGGGCCCGAAGAGGGTGGCCCTCATCGTCTGCCTTCTGGTCCTCATTGTGCTGATGGTTGCCCTCATCCTGCTCTGTGAGTCCTTCCCTTTTCTCTTAGATGAACATAATAGGGTCGGAAGGGACCTTGGAGGTCTTTTAGTCCGGGGGTCACCAAACCTTCAGAACGCAGAGATCGCTAAATTCATAATTTTAAATCCCACGGACCACTAATGTGATCTGCCTGGGTGGTGGGTGGCTAGGTGGTCAACTGACTGGGTGGGCGTGGCCAACTCAATGTCACTCATGTCAAAGGACGCCTCACCAGCCTCTACTCACCTCTCCCCTCCCAGTCACTCTTTGTCTCCCCTCCAGGGCTCCTTAGGGCTTCAACAGGAAGCAGTTGCTGGAGCTAAGAGTTGGCAAAACTGCTGGCTTAGTTCAAATTGGATTTGACCGAGAAGGAGGCTCAGCAGAAGGAGGACTACAAGTATAGGCTTCCCCCAAGGAGAGGGAAGACCTGCGGGAGTGCAGGGCCAGGTACCGGCGCCTGGAAGCTCAGTGGGCTGAGATGGTCAGACAGTTCCAGTTGCAGTCCCACTGGAACGAGGCCCTCCAGCTCTTTACCACCAGCGCCGTTTCCCTCCAGCCTTTGCCCAAAGCCCCACACCAGGAGGTCAAAGCAGGCCCCAAATCAGAATTTCTGACCCCCACACAAGAAGACCCTGAAGGGGGAGACTCTCTGCAGCAACACAAATGCTCATTGCACGTATCTGCCCCAGGGGGGGCGCAGTTTGAGGACCCCTGATTTAGTACTATATAAAAAATGCAAGTAGTTTTTCTGCGGACCACCACATTTTTTTACGGACCACCAGTGGTCCATGGACTAAAAGTTGGTGACGGCTGTTCTAGTCCAAAGCCCTGCCCACGGCAGAAGACTCTATGCCCTTCTAGACAAATGGCTGTCCAATTCCTTCTTTAAAACCTCCAGCGATGGAGCACCCACAGCTCCAGGAGGGAAGCCGTTCCACTGGTTAATTGTTCTCACTGCCAGGAAATTTCTCCTTAGTTCTAGGTTGGAATGTAACGATCTTCCAGCTGTTACTACTTGTCCTGCCTTCTTGTTTTGCTTGGTTGCCACTTATGGTGTGCAGGAATGACTTCCTGGTTCTTTCCACTCACACGGAAGTTCTCTGCTGATATCTGAGGGGAGGCCCAGTCCAAAGAGCCCAGTCTCTTTGGTGACCAAAGGAATCATCAGCAAAGTTTCCATTTCTGGTGAGATCAGGTTCCATGAAGGAAGAAGTAATATTTGCAACGTGGGAGGAGTGGCGGTGGTCAGTGGCTCTTCCTTTGTGGAACTGCAGTGCTCTGCCTCAGACCAAGCACTCCCTGCTCTTATAGGGGTGAGGGCAACTGCAGACCCCCTCACTTTTCTCTTGCCTGTTGCAGGACAGGAAACGCGGCTGAGTCCTAGGGGGGATTACGTTGTCTTTTTGGCATCATCCTCTCCTTCCTCCCATGTATGTCCAAAAGCTGCTCTGTCTCCATTGCAGGCATCATCCCACACCCCTAAATCTCTTCCTCGGGCTGTGAAGGAGGAGGGCTCCCCTTTTTTTGTCAGTCAAACCCTGGGCAGAGCGAGGGGAGGTCCAGCTTTTTCTCCTCAGAGATTCACGGATTGTCCTCCTTCAGGGACACCAGCAGTAATGTCTGGACAAGAAAAGAGCCTACTCTGATACAGAGAAATGCATTTGAGTCGGTGTAAATATGTGTCCCACATTGCCAAGAGGTGACACTGCAGAGCCTCCAGGAGAAAACCTGCTTAAGGCCTGGTTTCATTGTTATTCCCACTTCATGGAAGTTTGCTGGGAACCCATATTGCTCCTGGGACATGCCAGAACCATTTCCCTTCCATTCTTCATTGCTGACTTTGGAATCCGTATACAGAAAGAGAAGGAAATCAGCTGAATGCCAAGACTCTCTTTGTCTCCCTCTCCTCTCCTTCTGTTTATACAATGGTTGGAAACTAATCAAGGAGAGAAGCAACACAGAACTAAGGAGAAATTTCTTTTTTTTTTAATTGAAAAAGTTTTATTCAAACAAATTTTCCCCCCTTTTTACCCCCCCGACATATAATATAAACCACATACAAATAATATACCCCCTCCCCTCCCCCCGTCTTAAAATAAATTTCTCATTCAGATATTGTATCCCCTCACCTCCCAACAATCGTAATATAAATTTCTCTTAAAGTAACAATATCCCATTAACCCCATCTTCTAAATTAATTGAACATATATAAATCATAATATAAATTTCTCTTAGAGTAACCGTATCCCATTAATCCCATCTTCTATATTAGTTATACGTATATATTTCCCCACCCTCCACCCTAACCCTCCCCCACCTCCCATTCAAACCCACCCCCCTGACTTCCGCTATACACCACTCTAATAATTCCAAACATCCCATATATTATTTACTCTGTTCACATTGTATCCCTTGCTTTTCACCCTATCAGTCTAAACATTCTTACCTAAAGGCTACATAATACTTCCTAGTCTGGTATTTATTCTGTATATAATCAATCCATTTTGCCCATTCCTGTATATAATTCTCCTGTTTCTGATCTTTTAAGAAAGCTGAAATTTTTGCCATTTCCGCAAACCCCGCCACTTTCTGAATCCATTGATCAATTGTCGGTAAAAAATCTTTTTTCCAGTGCTGAGCAATCAACAACCTAGCTGCTGTAACCATATACAAAACCAATTTTGTTTCCCCTTTTGTAAAATCCTTAGTTATACCCAGTAAAAACATTTGCGGAATAAATTGTAATCTTTTCTTAAATACATTTTGCATAACCCACCATATTTTTATCCAAAAAGCTTTAACCTTATTGCAAATCCACCATACATGAAAAAAAGTAGCATCTAAACACCCGCATCTCCAACATTTTGGTTGAACATTTGGGTACATAATACATGATAATTTCTTAGGATCTAAATACCATCTGTAAAACATTTTATAAAAATTCTCCCTTAAATTCTGTGACTGCGTAAATTTAACATTCTGAACCCATATTTTTTCCCACGTATCCATCATAACCGGTTCGTCAAAGTTCTGAGCCCATTTAATCATACAATCCTTCACCAATTCGCTTTCTGAGTCTCTTTCTAACAATACATTATATATTCTTTTAACATGTTTGGGGCCAGTCTCTTTTATCTGCTTAATCAGTTCCACTTCTTTATCCATGAAGCCAACCCTGCGATCTTCTTTCCATCTCTTCTGTAACTGTATATACTGTAACCAATTTAGAATAATTCCCTCTTCCAACAGTTGTTCCAAAGTTTTCAACTGCCATTCGTCCCCATCAGCAATAAGCACGTCTTTCTATAAACACCCCCCGAGTGACTTAGTATTTGTAAGGAGAAATTTCTTGACAATGAGAACGATTAACCCGTGGAATGGCTTGCCTTCAGAAGTTGTGGGTGCTCCATCTCTGGAGGTTTTTAAAAACTGGACAGTTACTTGTCTGAAATGGTATAGCCAGGTTTCACCTACGTAATTTGTATTTGTATATTTGGTTTTTTCATGCCTAAGTGTAAAATGTTATTTTTCTTTCCTTTACATTACATTTCATTTTGTTAGATAGGGCCTAGTGTTCAAGTCTGTCAGGATTCATTTGGATCCTGAGCCTATCATCTGGTGTGTTGGTTATTCCTGCCAGCTTAGTGTCAACTGCAAATTTGATGAATCACCCTTCTATTCCACATCTAAGTCATTTATGAAGATTTGGAAGAGTACTTGGCCTAAAACTGAACCTTGGGGTACCCCACTTCTTACTTCCCTCCCTGTAGATGTATTACCATTAAGGGCCACATTTTGAGTATGGTTTGTCAGCTAGTTACAAATTCATCTGGTGGTGATGCTGTCTATCCCACATTTTTCTAGTTTACCAAGAAGTAGGTCATGGTCTATTTTGTCAAATGCTTTAATGAAGTATGCTATGTCCAGAGTATTTTGCTTTGCCAAAGCTGCTGAGAAGTATAGTGTCCAGGACTGGCCAATGCAAAATACATTGAATTTATTAATTATGTGCTTTGGAAATGGCAACTAACGCTGTGACCCCCTCTGTGCCAGATGCCTGGCTCCCTCTGCTCCTTGGGGTGTGAGATATTTTGCGAATGTGCCTAGGATTGGACTTTGATCATTTTGGAAACCAGCATCTGATCCCTGGCAAATGCTATTCAGATTTTGCCGATGCCCAAGCATGGAACAGCAGCACAACTGATTTCTGTTTCTCAGCCCCTTGTGGTACATGCGGCTGCAACATGTACCTCTTTTTGTGCCTTTCTTGGAGACACAGAAAGGCGGAGAAAGGGGAAGGAGGTGAGAAAGAGAAGCAGTTATCCTCTTGGCAAGTTTACTGCAACAGGGAAAGGACTTCCATGTCCTCAACTGCTGGGGCTGGTGCGCCAGCTGGTTTTAATAGTATGGGCAACAGAAATGAACAAACCACAGAGGCCCACAATTTCTGGGCCACAGACCATTTCCCCCAGAATCAGGGGGGCTCCTGCTTTGCACTGTCATATTTTACTTAAAGGCAAATGTTCACGAGCCGCAGCTCACTTCATTAGATACATAGATAAAGATTTGTGGTCAGAAACGATGCTACCAGACTCCATCTGATTTTTGGCTACCCTGGACTAACTCCTTTAAAACTTTCCCCCTAGAGTCTGTGGTGATTCCTGCACATCACAATGTGGAGGCATGATCTCTGACACAAATGCTGCTTCTCTGGAGGAAACATATCTGCCCCCTGCTGCCTAATAACACTGAGAACTGGGAGCTTGTTCCGCTGGCAATGCCAGTGCTGAAGAGGTGCAGTGGCAAGGGCCAGGCATTCCGCCTTGCAGTCTAGGCAGGGCACAGTTAATCCAAAGACTGAGAAGCTGTAATCTTTATGAGAAGGAAAACTGAGGCGACCCACAAGAATTTCAACAAGTCCTTTATTTATTTCTCCCACTTTCCATGTGGAGGGGGAGGGGGCATCTGCAACGGTTCCCTGCTTGGTGGTCTGGAGACTGGGTTCCTTTTCTCAATGTAAGGTGAGGTAGAGGTAGAGTTTAGGTAGAGTTTCCTCTACCTGAAACCTCACCTAAGCCTCAATTTCTTCATTGTTCTTGCTTGTGTCCCACTCCCAGTTTTGTTCTGGCGGTCCAGCACAGGCATTGTGTACAAGCAGCCAGTGGAGAGCTGCAGTGACCATGCTGTGCGGTGTGATGGGCTTCCTGACTGTTCTCAGAGGAGCGATGAACTGGACTGTGGTAAGGCCGGAAGGTTTGGGGGAGACGGATGACAGAAGGTGGGCCGAGGGGCTGGGAGGCTACTTCCCTCCCGGAACGCCCATTCTGGCTCTTTCTGTTCTCACTTGTCCTGCAGTGCGCTTTGGGTGGAACCAGTCCTTGCTCCGTGTCTACTCAGGAGCAGAGAGGGCGTGGCTGCCTGTCTGCAGCCAAGCCTGGACCGAAGCCTTCTCCCGAAAGACCTGTCAGCAGCTTGGATTCCTTAAGTAATTCTGGGCCTTCTTGCAAGGTGGGGAGGGAGTCCACCGAAGGAAGGAGAGAAGCCCTCGTCTTCTCTTAGCCTCTGGCGTGCTTTTCTGGTCCTGTTCATGTGCAGAGTGCCCTGGTGGCGAGAGCCATTTGTGGACTGCACTCCTTCAGATGAATCGGGGATGGGGGAGCTTGTTGTGAGGAAAAGAGATGAGGGTCTTTGAGGGGGGGGGGGCTGCATGCTGTGCCAGGGATGCTTTGTAGTGCAGATAATGTTGGGTGTTTAGTCACTCTCCACTCCTGGCCAAGCTGTGTCCATGGTGGCCTGGCCTGCCAGCCGCTGGAGCTACGCCACAGCTGCTCTGTGCAGCAAAATGCCCCCCCCCCAGGCCTCCTTTAGCTGCAACTCTTCTGTCTCCCTAGTGCTTCCGACACAGAATACGTCCCTCTGGTGTTTTCTGGGGAAAGTCTTGTGGCTGGCGAGATGCGGAAAACCATTCAGCAGAGTCTCAACAGGTAATGGGCTGCTCGGGATGAGGTGGTGGGTTGGAAGGAAGCCCCCTCCATTGTGACCCCCACCACGTGCTGGCTGGTCGGTGCCATTCAGGGCAGATGGACTCAGGGGGCTTCCGGGCCAAGGACAGCTTGGTCTGCTTGGGCCAATGCTGCTGCTGCTGCTGCACACGGACCCCCAGGCCCTGGGCAGAGGGGATGCCCTTGGCTCAGGGCTTCTGACCCTCAGGGGCCCTAGAGGATAACAGGCCTGCTAAGGGTTGTGATTCATGGGTAGTGCATCAATGCACAATGCACATGCACAAAGACCCACAAAACTCAGAACCGGGGGAAAAAACTAGCTCACCTTTGACTGGATTGTTCCTTATTTAGCCAAAAAGTGCTTAGGAAATGTGGTTGTACATTTCTCAAGATAGTTTGTGTCCTCTGGGACCAGAGCCACCTGCTACGCCACAATGTTACCAAAGATATCAATTTTCTTTAAGGAACACGATCCCAGTATATCAACAGAGTAATGAAAAATTAGAACATTCACACCTTACAAAGTGTGAGCCTCAAGACCGAGTGTAACAATTAGTGCTTAGTTAAGCTCCTAGTCATGCCTTGGTGGAAGGTCCTTCATCCTCCTCTTTGGGATCAGGTGCCGGCAGGTGCTTTTCTGCCAAAATCCAAATTCTGCTGTCATTTGGCTTTGTAGCACTCCCCCCACCCCCAAATACCTCCTGTTTTCTCCCATCCTCTGCCCTCGCGTGACCATCTACAGGCTTGCAGGTATCACTTGGTGCAGGCACGTCTGCATGTCTCCAGATCTCCTTCATGGAGGGCTTGAACCATTCGTCCTCCGCTTCATCTGTGGGAAGTCAATGTCCCTCATTGCTCTCTCTGCAGCTTTCCTCTGGCTGGGCCCTCCAGAAGACAAGTCTTTCTCCCAGACAGGCAGGCAGACCAAGTAGGGCGGGTGAAAGACCCCATTGGCTGCAGATCCTGTTTCTCCCTTAACCTCTGGTTTATTGATCTCCTCTATAGCTCCCGGTGCCATTCTGGAAAGCATGTCTCTCTCCGATGCACAAGTAAGAAGACGGAGGAAGCTGGACGTGGGCTGTGACCCCAAGGGGCTTTTGTATTTCTGCGCTATAGTTGAGGAGGGACGAGGTCGTGCCCGAGGGCTCACCTGCTCAGGCTAGGCTCAGCCGCACTCTTTCATAAGCTCTTATCTCAAGAGGCCAAAGCAGTATGCAAAGCCATGCCAGTACAGAGAGAATACTGTACTGTCTTCACACTTAGAAAAGCAATAAAAGCTATAGTATATTGCCAAAATTATTATAATTATAATCTGGGTCAGATTATTTGCTGACCCATCCAAATAATCAATTAGGTGTTTCAATCACTTCCATGGCCACAGGTGTATAAAATCAAGTGCCTAGGCATGCAGACTGTTGTTACAAACATTGGTGAAAGAATGGGTCGCTCTCAGGAGCTCAGCATGGAACTGGGATAGGAGGCCACCTGTGCAACAAATCCAGTTGTGAAATTTCCTCGCTCCTAAATATTCCACCCGCAACTGTCAGCTGTATTATAAGAACGTGGAAGTGTTTGGGAACGACAGCAACTCAGCCACAAAGTGGTAGTCCACGTAAACGGACGGAGCGGGGTCAGCGGATGCCGAGGCGCATAGTGCAAAGAGGTCGATAACGTTCTGCAGAGTCCATCGCTACAGACCCCCAAAGTTCATGTGGCCTTCAGATTAGCTCAAGAACGGTGCGCAGTGAGCTGACGTCATCTTGAACCATATGGATTAGGAATGGCATGTCACTTACTGTAAGTTCATATGCGAGTAAAGGCAGGTGAATGAATACTTTTGGCAATATAGTGTATAAATATCCTGGAGCAGAGCCTGTCAGAGAACCACCTGTGAAAACCCAGGACGGGCAGATCATGTGGGGGCCGGGCTGGGAGCGTGGCTAATCAAAAGGGACCTTGCCTGCACCTCCAGGTGGGTTGGTGTGGTGCATGTGTGTGTGGAGGGCTTCTCTGTGCTCCCCCAACTGAGGTTCTTGGATGTTTCTCCCTGCAGACTGTGGGCAACGGATATCTGGCCGCATTGTGGGAGGCATTGAAGCATCTGCCAGTAAATGGCCCTGGCAAGTGAGCCTCCAGTATGGCTCTGCTCACATCTGTGGTGGCACTCTCATTGATGCTCAGTGGGTGCTGACTGCAGCCCACTGCTTCTTCATGTAAGGCTGACCTCTGGGTTAACTTGGCAGGGTGGTGGGATGCCCGTGGAAGGGAAGCTCCCCACCAGGATGTCTGCCAGAAGGAGGCACCCAAAGGGCCAGGCTACTGCAGAGAGGCAGAGCTGCCCACCTGATGCTCCGTCCATTATTCTGCCTGGCATTTCTTGTGTCCCAGCAAAAAAATGTGGACAACACCCCCACCCCACCCCACCCCCATAACTGCCTAATTCTCATCACTGTCTTCTTTTGGATCCATTTGCTGTCTCAATTTGAATAATTAAATTGGATTGTTTTTCCAAAACAACCCTTTGTAGACGATGAGGGTTGATCCCCACAGCGCTTGTCTCGGAGAAATCTCCTTCTGGGTACCTATGCTCTGAGCCAAAGGCAGAGGCTCCCATAACCTTTTGCCTTTGGGCTTTTCAGAAACAGTGTGAAAATCCTGGATGAGTGGAAGGTATATGCTGGGACCTCTGATCTCAAGCAGACGAAGGAGGGGATCCTGGTCTCCGAGGTCATCATTCATGCTAATTACAGTGATGATCACGACGACTATGACATCGCCCTGATGAAGCTCTCCCAGCCCTTGGCCCTCTCAGGTGAAGTTCTCCAATGCCTCCTGAGCGGCTCTGCTCAGGCACTAGTAGGCCTGTTTTTCTTTTGCTCAAGGGAGGAAGGGCTCACTTTGCTTGTCCCTCTTTTCCAGCTCAGGTTCGCCCAGCTTGCCTTCCCATGTCAGGCCAAAGGTTTCTTTCTGGGAGGGCCTGCTTCATCACGGGCTTTGGCAAAATCAGTGAAAATGAAGGTAAGATGGGCGAGTGGACCTCACTTGCTAGATTATTGCACAGAAAAGGTGAGCTTTCCCCCCCCCCCCGACATCTTCTAGGCTAGGCGGTCACCTGCCAACAGGCTTTAGGAGTGAGCTGGGGACTCCTTACCTCTAATGCACTTTTCCCATCAGAGATTCCAGCACGGGAGGCTGAGGGGTGTCCAGGGCTCCCTTTTCATCACCTAGTTTTTGCCTTTTGCAGAGAATACGTCGCCCAGGCTGCGAGAAGCAGAAGTGAAGATCATTGACTATCGGCTCTGCAACAGTCGTAATGTCTACGAGGGATTCTTGACCCCCCGGATGATGTGTGCTGGGTTTTTGCAAGGGGGCAAAGACTCTTGCCAGGTAAAGGAGGTATTCTTGCCTGGAGAGAAAGTGATGGGTTCTCCCATGCGACCTTACATGCGACCTGTCCAGAATGCAGCCGCGCGGGCAGTTATGGGAACCTCCAGGTTCTCCCATGTAACACCACTCCTGCGCGAGCTGCACTGGCTGCCTGTCGTCTTTCGGGTGCGCTTCAAGGTGTTGGTTATCATCTTCAAAGCGCTCCATGGCACGGGACCTAGCTATCTGTGGGATCGCATCCTGCCCCATACATCCCTGCGGCCGATTCGCTCCCACAGAGAGGGACTTCTCTGGGTGCCGTCCACTAGGCTATGCCAGTGGGCGACGTCCAGGGGAAGGACCTTCTCTGTGGCGGGCCCGACCCTCTGGAACGACCTTCTCCCCGAAATTAGAACAACCACGGACCTCCGCTCCTTCCGTCAAAAACTAAAAACACACTTCTTCTGCTTGGCCAGCCTGGGGTAATTGAACTGTTTTTAGGGTTTTTAGGGGTTTAGTTTTAGTTTTAATATGGGATTTTAGCACAGGGTTTTAGTTTAATTCATTTTAATATTGTATTATGTTTGTGGTTTTATACATGTATTTTTGAAATTACCTGTGCACCGTCTCAAGTCCCTTCGGGGACAGAGAGCGGTTTATAAATTTAATAATAATAATAATAATAATAATAATAATAATAATAATAATAATAATAATAATAATAATAATAATAATAATAATAATAATAATAATAATAATAATAAGGAACTTGTAAATTTTCTCACACCAACTGAGACAGAGATAAGGGAAGGTTATGAGAAAGACAGTAGCAAAAGTCCTCAAGGAAAAGGAAGCTGCTCATCCAGTCTGTGGCTCCATGTGAGTTCCTTGAAAGCAGATCCAGAACCCAAGCCCAAAGTCCAATCCCCGGACAAGAATTAAGCCAGAGCCAGAAGGGGCGGCCTCAGGACACAGGAGGTCAGGAAGCAAGAGACTCGCCTGGAGGACATGCTTCTCAATTCAGTGCTCCCAGCTGGAGCTGCTTCCTCCTCCCGTGAGGAAGCAGTTCCAACTGGTCCTTTTTACCTGGAGGCATGGCTGTGGGCTTCGGCCCACTCGCTCCCTGACTCTGAGCCTAACTCCCAAGGGGCAAGCAGCCTCCTAAGCAGAGCTCAAGTAGTTCGCAAAATCAGAGGGGTTCATTCCTGAGGCACCCCAAGAACGACACCCCCCCCCTTTCGGGCCATTGTCCCTGGCATCTTGCATGCTTGCAGTGAACGTTCGAACTCAGGAGAGCCAGCACTCCTGCTCCCTCCTCCCAGTGGGATGGTTCTTTCCAATTCAGAATCACTTTTAAAGTATTTGAATGTGCCACATCTTACTCATTTAACATTAGCTTTTAAATGATTTTAATGCTGTGATTTTAAAAATATTATACGAATGTGACAGAATAGCATCTAAAATATTACTGTAGTTTAAGGTACTAATCTTAAATTGAAACAATGAAAAAAACCCTACTTTTCCATCATCCCCACTGAATACAATATTGTTTCAGAAAATAATTTCTGAAGAGTTAGTAGTATTGTGTTATGCAACTACAGATTTCATTTAAATGATGTTTCACTAATTACAGACAGAAAAGCTGATGGAAATATCCATGCTAAAAAAGAAATGGGCCAATCAAAGGTGCCACCTGCAAAGGTGACGGAGGCTGCATGTTGTACTGTGACAGACCCTCAAACTCCCTGCCAGAAGGGCTTCCTCACCTAGACAGATATTTGGCATTTTTTTCAGGAGAAAACCAGATTTTTGGCACAGGAAAGTTAGATGGACCACCAGCGAACGCTGTTGATGGAACAGCAACAAACGTCATAAAAGATGGAAGCCATTCCCCTTGCAGGACACAGAAGCGCCCTCCACTAGGCCCTTTTTCTACAAAACCCCAATTCTGGGCTTATCCGTGGTACAAATTACCAAACGCCGGAATGCCAGTCGGGGATTGTGACCCCCAGCTCCCTAATGCCCATCTCTCTTTGCCTAGGGTGACAGCGGTGGCCCCCTGGTTTGTCAGGACAGTGACCGATGGTACTTGGCTGGGGTCACCAGCTGGGGAACCGGCTGTGGCCAGCGAAACAAGCCAGGGGTCTATTCCCAAGTCACCAAGTTTCTTGGTTGGATTTACAGCCAAATGGAGGTGAGAGGGTCTTTGCTGGCTCGAAGGGATGTAAAGAGGGGAATTCAGGTGGCACGTAGAAGTTGGAAACGGACATGGAAAGATGCCAGAGTGAGGGGGACACTTGCACCCACTGCCCCGACACGCTTGATTAAACATGGGGCAAAGGCAGGCTTAATTGAGCTGCCCACCTGATGTGGCAAGGATTTGGTTTAGGCCTGTCTGTACTTGCCATCCTGCAAGCTGCTCTCTGGGAGAAGCTCTTGAGACTTACCTCACCTTTTCCAGGGGACACCCAAGCACGGAGCCTAGCTATCAGGGAGAGAAACGGCCAGGAGTGGGAACTTCCCCTGTGGGATGTGGGGGTGGCATCTTCCTGTCTCTCAGAAAAGGGGGACGTAGGGAGAAGGCAGCAGCCTATCAGCCGCCTGGCGTTCGCTTGGGGCACAGCCAAGGCAGGCTGGCCTCCCAAGGACTGGGAGAGGTGAGTTACTCAGGCGGTGACAAGGGGTCGCTGCAGATTTAAATGGCAGTCCTGAGACCGCAATACTGTCTATGCACGGTTACCATTAGCTTGGGATTTTGCTTTGCCCCTTTGCCCCTCAGCTGGCACTGGCTGAACAGAGGCTTGCTGGCTACTCTGCTCCCAGGATGGGTTTTCCCCCAGGAGGCCGTTTCTAGGCTTGTTCAGGAATCCCCCCTTTTTTTCTGCCTTGCCTTGCAGAATCAGACTCCCTAGAAGAAGACAACCGCATCCCTTTCTGTGGAAGAGGAAGAAGATTGTGAAGGTGGGGCGACTGCATCTTCTGGCTCTTGGGTCATGGGGACACTTGGGCTCCTCCCAATGCTCTCTGGGTCCCCCAAGCTGCTCTTGGAACCAGTTGGGGACGGTTTGAAGGATGCAGCTGGTGGTGAGGCTGGAGCCAAGTGCTTGGCGAGACAGGCTGCAATGATCTTGCTCTGTGGGAGTGCCCTTCAGAGAACTGATCACACATGGGCACCCCAGAGCTCCGACTGTGGCACCCTCAGCAGGCAGAACAGGGTCAGCTGCCACCCTTCCTAGGGCAGGGTCTGGCTGGCAGCAACACAGGCCCCTGGAAACTGGACTCGCTAGGACAGCCCTCTGCTGCCTCACCCCCTTCAGTGCTTCTGTGCCTTTGTTTTGGCAGCCCACCGCGACCCCTCCCCTGGAGAAGAGGAGGAACTGCACAAGGAACACGCAGATGTGAAACACAACCCCCCCCCCCCTGACTTTCCATTCTCCAAGCACAGAGTTTCTTCCCTTTGTCTTTTCCTGAAAATAGAAGTGTCCGTTTGGGTCTGCTCATTTTCCAGATTCCTTGCCCCCATCTGCTTCTCTGAATCAGGGTGGCAGCCATCCCTTGCTGCCTCCTCTCTGTCATCTTCTCTCTCTCTCTCTGTCATTCTGCGATGGCTGGGCAGTGGCCCCCGACAGCTAAGCCAGAGAGGGTCTTCCTGAGCTCCACTATCAGCACTTCTGGGATTACCTTGCACATTGGCTTGTGTTGCAAATGGAGCCAGCCTGAAAGCCAGTTTGTGTTGGTGCGTGTGCGTGCGCTAGATTAAAGGTCCCAAGACATGAGGAAAAGCAGAGGAGGCAGAAGCGGCCCAAAGGAACCTCTGGCCCCCAATCTGTGTCAAGTCAGGCCTCCCCATTCCCTCCTTTGACCAGATCATGAGAGGCAGGCAATGACTTCTTCTGAAATCACACTGAAGTGGGGGACTTTAGAGCGCGCGAGACCTTTCCCCACCTGTGGCCAACCTAATGCATCTCATAAGCAGCCCCTTTGGTAAGAAAAAGAGGCTCAGTGGTCAAGGCACGGCAGGAGTGGGGAGGGGGCGGCCCTGCCTGGGCTTTTCTTGCCTGCCTCTCTGGCCACCCACTTACGCTTCCAAGCCCACCAGGGAGGCCCAGGAGGATAGGAGAACCACAACTGAGCCGCACCAGGCACAGCAACCTCAAGCTTTAGGGGCGTGGGAAGAAAGGATTGAAAGACAGAGGGAGCCAGGCAGTCAAGCAGCACCCCAGCTCACCCTCCCGCTTGCTTTTGGGGCCTGACAGGCAAAGGCAGAGCCTCCAGAAATGGCTTCAAGATAGTCTCTCTTCTTGTCCAGTGAGCAGTGGAATATTACCGCCCTCTTCTCTGGGGAGTTTGGCTCAGGAATAGGGGTACGGTAGGGGTCAGAACGGAGCTCCGGGAAGCAAGGCTTGTGAAGGAAGGGCAAAGGCAGGAGAGAAACGCTGGCTTGTTCCCGAAAACACACGTTTAATCATCTCCACAAACCAGGAGGTGACAAAGCATGAAACTCTTTAATGAAGGAAATGCTGCCCTCCCACCTCTACAGACAGGGCTGCCTGGGGAGATATGGGCAGTGTTGTACCCACAGGATGGGGGATGCTGTGGACAGGGCCAAGGCCAGATTTCTGTTTGCCCATCAAAAAGGACGCCCTTTTTTTGGCTCCTGGAGATTCCAACCCAGAGAAGACGAACTTCCCAGCCCAGGCGCTGGCGCCTGCAAGGGGGCCTAGCTCAGGCCTCTCCGCTGTCATTTAGCACAGTTGGCCGCAGGTGGACTCAAAAATCCAACTTTAGGTATAAATCTGCCTCCCTTGCTGATGCCCCCTCCCCGCTGCAGGGAAGGCCTCAGTCCCGCGCATCCTAACAGTTCCCAGTGAAGAGCAGGCAGGGAAGGCTATGCCCTGTCGTCCCCCGTTCCTTTCCTCCACTTGGGGCACCAGGCCTTGGTCGGGAGCCTTGGCTCAGGTCTGGGCGAGGGGGCTCCCGGGGCGACCGCCCGTGCTGACATCACATGCTGAGGGAGGGGAGAGACCCCCGACCCCGCCCGGGCACGTCGAACGCAGCCAGCAGCCGCCCGCCTTTCCTCCGTGCGCGCTCTCGGGTCTTTGCTTTCGCCTAGCGCCTGCCTTGCTCCCAGCCGAGAGCGGCCATGCCCGAGCCCCTGGCACGCCCAGCCCTCGTCAGCTGCGAGGGGACGCGGGCTTGAGCCGAACCACAGTCGGGAGGCAGGACGCCCAGCCTTTCCCTCTGCGGACGCCGTCTGCCCGGGAAGCCTCCCGAGGAGAAGGTAGGGCCGGCCAGAGCGGCCGGCACCGACGGCCTCGCCCTTTCCTACGCTCGACTGGTCGAGGGCTCCGTGGCCGGGTGTCCGTGGCGGCCCTGGGACGCGGGCGCTCGGCCCTCTGGGCGGCGGGGCCCCCCCGTTTCCCGCATCCGAGCGCCTTTCTTCCGAGGGCGCAGCAGGCGGCTTCAGCTGCCGGCGCTTGGGACTCCGGAGAACCGCTCTGCAAGAGGAGGGGGGCCGGGGACAAGAACACTCGCGGCTCCACTGGGAAGCGGCTTCTGGGCACGGGCAGACTGCCGTCGGTCCGCTTGTTGAGCACAGCCGGGCGGCGAGGGGCGGTGCACCGGCCGATCAGGCGGCTTTTTCGGGGGGGGGGGCACGATGGACACTGTTGTTCCGCACCCCGCCCTTCTGGCTTGCTGACGGCGGCCACCGCCCTCCTCTTCAGCCGCCCGTCCAGCGGCCATCGGGGAGGTGGCGCGCGTGGGTCTGTCTGGCGCGGCCTCCCGCCCAGGCTCGCAATTGGCTTTCCGGTTGTCGGGTCAACCGCGGGCTGGCACGGCGCTCCCGCCGCTGGGTTGCCTGGTTACCGCTCCTCTCCCGCCGTGGAGCGCGAGGACGCCTCGCCGGGCTGCCCCTCCCTTCCCGCCTGCAGCGACGTGCTCAGCGGGGAACCGCGCGCTCTTCCCCGCGAAAGCCGGGACGGACTCCCGCCCGCCCCTCGGAATCGCACGGTTCGACCCTGGGGAGGCGCCTGCTCTCGGCCCCCGAGCCAGGACTCCCGGAGGCGGCTCGCCTGCTTTCGGCCCAAAGGACTGCGAGGGGCGGCGGGCTGTATGGCGGGCGGGACGCGCTTTGTTTACCGGCCTTGCGATTGGGGGCGGGCCGGCCATGGAGTGGCGGGTCCGAGCCGCCGCCGCCGCCGCCTTCACGCATAAAACAGCTCCCAGCGTTGCGCAGGCGCAAAGGTGCCCATTCTGGGGTGTGGCGGGCTTTTAGGTCTCCTTCTCTTTTCTCTATTTTGAACAAAACCCCCGTTCTCCTCCCCGCTCCCCCTCCAAACAGCTGGGAAGCAGCTGGCGCGGTTTGGCTTGGATGCCTAATTAGAAACGGGCGGGTTGTTTCGTCGGGCTCCGAAATGAAAGCGAATGAAGGGCAGGTCGAGGGCGCCTGCAGGGTGGGGTAGAAGCTATCAAGGTCTGGCCGGCCCTGAACTCCGCCTATGCAAGTGGGCTTGCAAACATCTACGGGGTGGGGTTGTTATTGCAAGATTACAGCCTGAAGGTCAGTTGGCATCCTTAAGAGAGTGAGTGGGTGATATTCTGGCTTCCTCTCGAGACTCCTTTGGTCTCCACCCAGGGGAACGGCTTCCCCCACACTCCCGCCTGGGCTAGAAGAAGGCCTAGAGAGGCGCTTAGGGGTGAGAGTTGCACTTGCTTCAGACGTTAATGGCACTCTTTACCTGTGCCCAAGGGACCCACAGCCTGCAAGCTGCCACAATTCTTGAAAGCTCAGTGTGATTCAAACCCCTCTTGGCCAAAGGAAGGGGAGGGGAGGCTTGTGGTCAGAACCTGGCAGTGCCGTCCCTTCATGAAGCTCCAGTGCAAGGAAGTGGTCTCTTTCTAGCTGTTGATCTCTGCAGCACTGCCTGCCAGACAAATGAACAGGCCCCACTCTTGGGAGGGCGGCTCTTTTGGGGGAAAGGGTGCCTCTGCCTCCACCAGTTGATCAATCTCCTGGTTTTGGAATAGCTGCATGCGTTAATGCCATCTGCAGGACAGATTTTTATTCTGCCTTGTGGTGGTGTTGTGCACTGGCTTAAGAGGGCTGTCTGGTCAGGGACAGGCTGGGAAGCCACCTTTCTGGATCTGCCCCTGTTTCGCAAACAGGCATTTCTCTGCCTGACTCTGCTTTTTGGCCCAGGGATGGTCCCTATCCAGAGGGAGTCAGCTGCATCCATCTGGGTTACAGTGCTGTGCCAGGTTCCCAGAGCATGACTGATTCTAGCTTCTTCAGCTCCTGTGGTTCAATATGTTCGAAGATCCCAGTCCACTGGCTTCCTTAAGCCAACCAAGTTTAACAAAGCAATACATGGAGTTTTCCTTTGGTCTTCAGCTGGTGGCCCTTGGTTGCTTCTGAAGGTGAAAATTTATTCTAGGCCCCTGATGGCAAACCTATGGCACACATGCCAGAGGTGGCACACAGAACTCTCTCTGTGGGCACACGTACTGTTGCCAGCTGCACTTCCAGGTTCTGTCACACGCATGTGCACCAGCCAGCTGGTCTTTGTGCGCGACTGAACCCAGAAGAGAGCAGCTGGCTACCTGCGCCTGCGCACAACGGAACCAGGAAGTGCAGCTGGCCAGCTGCCCTCTTCCGGGGTTCGGTGCTGTACTAGCACATGCACACATGCACACACGTTCCTGTTTCAGTGCTTGGTGCCGAAAAGGTTAACCATCACTGTTTTAAGCCATGATCACTTTGCGCTCTGGGGGGAGAAAGTTATCTGGATCGGGCCTTTCCTTGTGGCCTCACTATCCACGGTGTCAATCAGTTAAAATGGGGACAGAAACTGCTGATCAGGATTTTGGTGCCTGAATGATCAGTATGTAAGGTGTTTTGCTGACTGTTACAACATGGGAGGGGAAATCAATTAATTAGAATTAGACCAGAATGGCTCTCAATGGGGGCAGGCATGGCTAAAAAAGTGGACTATATGGCCGTGAGAAAAAAACAGCTCGCTCTTGTTCTTCCTTCTGGCCTTGGGTGGGGTAGGATGGAGGCTGTTGTGATAACATTCTGGCAGTTATCAGGCGGGCAGGCCCACGGATGAGGGGGAAGAAAAACGACACCAAATTCTTCTTCGAGTGGGGTGGAACGGCGCGCAGACAAAAGCCTGCAAGCCCTTTTATTAACTTTATCAGAAGGCAGAGTTAAGCATGCAACGTCATGTAAACATACACACAAATCATGCTTAGCACGTGACGCAGTGTCATAACGCAACAGGAGGCCAAGCAGCTGCTACTTGAGAAGGAAGCTTTTTTCTCCGTCTTGCTAAGACTCCTGCAATGGAGTCTCCTGTCTCCTGCCCTGAAAGGCCCACAGAGACCTACGTAGCTCCAAGACCCTGAAAATGCTTCTCTCGGTTGGTTTTGGCTCCTTCGGTAGGATCCAATCTGAGTTGGTCACCAGGACTAAAGATTTATTCCTCCATGCTGCCTGGTTTTGTGTGGTTTTTCTGAGTTCCCTGAGGATGGTTCCAGCACGAGCCCAAAAGCTTGGAAGGCTAAACCTTTGTTCTCAGTCACTGGCTTGAATTGGATCCTGCAACATTATCCCAGGACTGCTATATTTGCCTTCAGTCAGAAGCATCTTCTCTGCCATGCTGGTGCGTGTGCCTCCCATTCCTCCTAAGGGTGAATAAGTTACCTAGACCACGCTAGAGGTCTCAGCCCTACCTCCTGACCACTGGGGTTGCTTGGGAGGCTGGAGGCAGCTCAGCAGGGCCTCTGCGCTTAGAAAAGGCATTTATCCTTTGGGACCTGACAGATAATTTGCAGCCCTGTTGTTGAGGTGAATTGTCAATTTTCTTAGCAGGCAAGGTAGCAAACAGATGTTTTGTACCTGCCTATTCTAGAGGACAGATGAAGAAGAAGGAACACGTAATACAGCTGAGGAATGATTTCTTAATGATTAATTCTGGTATGCGAAGGAGAACCCGTCTTGACGTTTCATTTAGGAGGCTAAAGGCATAACGCTGTGTGTGGGGTTCTAGAGGGCTCGCTGGAAAGAAGAGGCCATTTAGGGCAACCTGCAGCTTCTGTGAGGTTCTGGAGTCTGCTTGGGATTGCCAGATCTCCAGGCTGCACTCACCTTTGGCCTAAGGCTGGAGGTCAGGGAAAAGGGGGTCACCTGAGCAGCGCAATGATGGTGCAGCACTGGCGTTTCTGCAGCTGCTCCAACATCCTTCTGGGCAGGGGGGCAAGGTCCACAGCAGGGACTCTGGGGTGAGGTAGAGACCCCATCCTCCTTCCAGGCTTCCTTCTGCCTGATTCTTAACTCAGGGTGGGCTGGGCTACTTGGCTTGCAACTCCTCATCTAGGTGTGGTGCTAAAAACTGATAAATAACTCTTTAGGATTGGGACAAGAGACTGCAAAGAGACCCCGTTGTGGCAGTTCCTGTTGGGATGATGGATTGCATTGTTTCATTTTCCCCTAATATAAAAAAGTTCCCCCTCCATCTTGTTTGTCCACAGAGCATTGTAGTCTTCAATTGGAGATGGGTGTTTTCTGGAGAGCATAGCTTCCTCCTTGGCCTCCTCCTGGACACACGGCTCTCCTTTCCTGGATGGTGAACGCCTGGCCAGGGTGAATGGAGAATGCTTTGCTATTGCCGTTGGGTTCTTTGCAGCCTCTGGGTTACTGTATGCTTTGCTCTTAAGTGATTTTCTTTTATTTTTTTACTATTCCTGGCATTGCGTTTTCTTAATTTGAGCTCTGTTTTCCTGACCATGAATTGATAAAATGCCAAAGTCTTTAGGATTTTCCATGTTGCCCTTTCTAGACTCTTGGGCATTGCCAGGCCCTTCCCTGGGATCTGCATCTGTGTCCTGAGGAACAGACTCTGATGGTGGCAATCAGGGGTTTTTATAGAGGAGAAGCCCTCAGACTCACACCTGACTGTCATTGAGCAGAATCACTAACCCAACTTACCCCCATAACAGAGTGTGGATTATTTTAGGGCTTTGCATACTTTTTCCAGCAAAAACTGTGAAGGTTGGCTTGGTGTTCAATAAGGAGGCGACACAGAACACTGTTTTGATGTTGTTTGTGTAATCAAAACCTCCTTATTTATTACAGGTAGTCCTTGTTTATAGACCACACACTTAGCAACTGGACAGTGGTGCTGAAAAACCAAATTTATGCCCAATGTACAACCATTTATGACCTTCACAGCATCCCTCAGTCTCATGATTTGTGTTACATTCAGTACCCAAACTGTGTTTCTCTCCCCTTGCGGAACAGGCCGAGGAAGGGTCTGCAAGAGAGGAATGGGCTGCTAGCACATTGCATGACTTTTGATGTGTACTAGAGAATAATTGGGCGTTCCAGCACTCCAAAGGGGGGGTGGGGGAGCAGGGTAGGAGGCAAACAAAAGCAGAAGGCATGAAACTGGCTAATCTTGCCTTTTCTATGTCAGAAAGGACTCTCCCGGCCATTGATTTCCCACATAGCCACCTCTTTGCTTAGCGTTAAGAGTTTCTGGTCCCACCAGGGTTTTTAAGCGAGGACTACTTGTAATAAGATGTTGATGAAGGTCTGGTCACTTCTGGGGGTCTTCAAGGATTACTGTAAAGGGTCCCCCAAATGTTCTGTTGCAGCTGAGCTGTTCATACTTGCTGGGAAACATTTGGAGGCCGAGATGAAGATTGGAACAGAAGTCACACTTCCTGGATTGGACATCTGGTCCATGGAGTCCATCAACCAGCGCTCCCAGGAAGCTCTGCAGCCCCCAGGCAAATCACGTAGGCCAGTTTTCCTCAACCCGGGTAATTTTAAGACGGATGGACTTCTGCACCAGGAATTCCCCAGCCAGGAGTTGAAAGCTGCTGGGGTTGAGAAACGCCACTCTAGGCCGATACCCACTGATCCAAGGACTGGTCCTCATGATAGCAAATTCCAAAATTTAATTATGTATTGTGATTAAAAAAAATAAAGTAAGATGAGTGGTGCCAAGATCTGACAAACAAATAAATAAGAACATCCTCTGAAAATTTTAGCTTTAAAACAGTCATGTTTTAAAGAAGCATTCCCTGTTTTCTGCTAGAAACTCTGCTATAATGCAGAGCTTTCAGCTTCCTCCCTAGCTTCTAATATGAGCTGCCCAGGGGACCTCCAGCTGTGATTCCTCCAAGGTTTCTGGATGAAAAAGAGCAGTAGCTGGAAGGGTGGAGTCCTGGACACATCGTGGTTAGATGTGCAGTATTGCAGGCAAACTCTGCCCGCAGCCTGGAGTTCAATCCTGACGGAGCACAAGATGGGCTCAGCCTTCCATCTTTCCGAGGTCTGTAAAATAGCGATCCAGACTGTTGGGGGCAAATAGGCTGACTTTGTAAACCACCCAGAGAGTGCTGTAAAACAAGTCTTAAGTGCTGTTGCTATTGGTATCACCCAAGGTCAGTTAGGTATTAGTGATTTTAATGAATTTTAAAGACTATTTTTATTAACATCTCCCCTGATGGAATGTTCCAGAGCAATCAAACGTTCACCCACTCCTTTGTGTCATTTTGGAAGAGCCTCTCCACCAGCAATCAATATCCAGATGAGCATGGATTAATTCCAAGATTAACATCAGACCAACAATTAAGTAAGCACTACCTCAATTAAGAAACTATCAAACAAGACAACAATAAACAGCCCAGCCAAACAATCTCCTAAAACTTTCCCCACTAACACTGACCTGGGCAAGCCACTAGAACAGGGGGGCTCAAACTTGCAACCCGCAGGCTGGATGAGTCACCTGTTAACTCCGCCCCCACCCGGTTTGACTGCCGTTTGACACCTCTGCACTGGAACATAATAATAATAATAATAATAATTTAATTTTATATCCCGCTCTCTCTCCCCAAGGGGACTCGAGGCGGGGCACAGGCAATTAAAAATACAAATAAGACCACCGACAAAATACAAAATACAAAATTAAAAATGAATTAAATTGATCCTGCGCTAAAACCCATAAACTAAACTAAAAATTACCCCTAAAACCCCTAACCTAAAAAGAGACTACCCAAGGCCGGCTAGGCGAAAAAAGTGTGTCTTTAATTTTAAGCGGAAGGAGCGGAGGTCCGTGGTTGTCCTGATATCGGGGGGGGGGGGGGGGGGGAAGGTCGTTCAAGAGGGCTGGGCCCGCCACAGAGAAGGCCCTTCCCCTGGGCGTCGCCCGCTGACAAAGTCTAGTGGACGGCACCCGGAGAAGTCCCTCTCTGTGGGAGCGAATCGGCCGTGAGGATGTATGGGGCAGGATCCGATCCCGCAGGTAGCTAGGTCCCGAGCCATGGAGCGCTTTGAAGATGATAATTAACACCTTGAAGCGCACCCGGAAGACGACAGGTAGCCAGTGCAGCTCGCGCAAGAGCGGTGTTACGTGGGCAAACCTAGAGGTGCCCATAATTGCTCGCGCGGCTGCGTTCTGGACCAACTGAAGTCTCCGGGTGCACCTCAAGGGGAGCCCCATGTAGAGAGAGTTGCAATAGTCCAGTCGGGATGTCACGAGAGCATGAGTGACTGTGCGAAGGGCGTCCCGATCCAATAGGGGGCGCAACTGGCGTACCAGGCGAACCTGGTAAAACGCCCTCCTGGCCACGGCTGTCACTTGATCTTCCATGGACAGCCGGGTATCCAGGAGGACACCCAAGTTGCGCGCCCCATCCACAGGGGCAAGATGTTCGCCCCCTATGGCCAGAGATGGAATCATCTGGTTGAATCGGGCAGCCGGAAACCACAGCCACTCGGTCTTGGTCGGGTTGAGCCTGAGTCCGTTACTTCCCATCCAGATCCGCACGGCTTCCAGGCACTGGCACATCACTGCTACGGCATCGTTGGGGTGGTTTGGGGTAGATATATACAGCTGAGTATCATCAGCGTAGAGATGATACTCTACCCCAAAACCACGGATGATCTCGCCCAGCGGCTTCATATATGTGTTGAACAGGAGGGGCGAGAGGACCGACCCCTGAGGCACCCCACATGTGAGGGGTCTCGAGGTCGACCTCTGCCCTCCTGCCAACACAAATTGCGATCGGCCAGAGAGGTAGGAAGAGAACCACCGTAACACGGTGCCTCCCACCCCCAACCCCCCCAGCCGATGCAATAGGATACCATGGTCGATGGTATCGAAAGCCGCCGAGAGGTCTAATAGGACCAGGATGGAGGAACAACCCCCATCTCTGGCCCTCCAGAGATCATCAACCAACGCGACCAATGCCGTCTCGGTGCTATGCCCGGGCCGAAAGCCGGACTGGCGCGGGTCTAGATAATCAACTTCCTCCAGGTGACGGGGAAACTGTTGTGCCACCACACTCTCAACAACCTTCGCCAAAAAGGGAAGGTTGGAGACTGGACGGTAGTTGTTTAAAAGAGCTGGATCCAAAGAGGGCTTCTTAAGGAGGGGCCTCACCATGGCCTCTTTTAGGGAAGCAGGCAAGGAACCCTCACTTAAGGATGCGTTGATAACCTCTTGGAGCCAGCCTCGTGTCACCTCCCAGGATGCCAGTACAAGCCAGGAGGGACACGGGTCCAATAAACATGTGGTGGCTCGCAGTCGCCCACGTAACCTGTCCATATCCTCGGAAGTAACGGAGTCAAACTCCTCCCAAACAAGATCTGTCTCGTGGCATCCCACTGGACCATCAATGGAGGCTAACTCATTCTGTATCTGAGCGATTTTCTCCTGCAGAAAAGTCACAAATTCCTCTGCTCTACCCTGTAGCGGGGCTTCCCGCACCCTCTGTTGAAGGAGGGAGCGGGTCACCCTAAACAGGGCGGCAGGGCGGTTTTCTGCGGATGCTATGAGAGTGGCACAATGACACAGAAAATGCTTCTTTTCAGGACTATGATAACATAACAGGGAAAATGAAGCCCAACTGCCTCCCTAGGCCCCACTTCACGCAGAGGGACTCACAACCGGTGGTCTGTGGCACAATGGTTTCTCTTGGCTCAAGACCTTTCACAATGACCGCTACCCCACCGCCCCTACCCAGGGCCCGGGGCTGATGAAAAGCGCGGTAACCTGGTGGGCAGATTTCAACGAGGGGAAGTCCTCCCTCGTGGCCCAACCAGGTCTCCGCAATCCCAACCAGGTCCGGCCCCCCCTCTGACACAAGGTCATTAATGAGGGGGGCTTTGTTGACAACGGACCTGGCGTTGCAAAACATCAGCCGTAGGCCCTGGCTCTGTACTCCCTGACCACCTAGCCTGCGGGGGTTGTGGCATCTGACCGTTTGAAGCCAACGGCTACGTGCCTCCAACCGGGAGGATGGAACTTGTCTCCCCTCGGACCTGCCTCTCCCCACGACCCTCTGGATCAGTCGGCCCTCCGTCGGAACGACTTGTGTTTCCCCCCTCCTGTCGGATCCTTCCGCCTCCCTGAAAGCAAATACCCCTCCTTACTAGCACTGATGATGTTACGTAGTTTGAGTAATGAAACATCTGAGAAGAAACTGCTCAGCTCAGAGAGTGCCCGAAACCCTTCATTTCAACCTCGAACTGCAAATATTCTCCTTTATTGATATGTGCAAAATTTCACCTTGCCTGCTAATCTTTGTGCTGTAGGGGCCTGGCAATAGGGAAGGTGGCTCAGATGAATAATGGAGGCAATGGAAGGGTTCCCCATAACCACCTATGGAATGTGCCCGAGAGCTGCTGCCTGTTCAGGCCCATTGCACAGAGGATGCTTGTTGGAGGCCAAGGACACAGGCAGCCACAGGCTTTTCAAGCACTCCGTCTGTGAGGGTGGGTGGGTGGGGATTTAATCATCATCATCATCATCTTTATTGTCATTGTAATAATATTGTAATAAAATTACAATGAAATTGGTTGGATTTGACAACAATGGCCTTGGGGCCGGGGGGCTCTTTGGGAAGGCCTTGCTGCAGCGCCCCAGGGTCCTTGCGCCAGCCCTTCCTTGCTTGTCTTGCAGCGGCTGCTGTGCTGAGCTGTGCCCTGTGCTTTTTTTGGGGGGGGGGGATCCAGAGGCAGGCAGGCAGCTGGAGGAGCTGCTGCTTGCTGAGCTGAGAGATGACTTGGGTGGGGGCCTCTGTAGGAATCTCTTTGTGGGGAGGGGGCTCAGGTTTGGCTCCCTGCCTTGCTGAGCCAGGAAACGTCTATGGGCTGAGGCCAAGTGAGGAGAGGCGGCTGGTGGGGGAGACGCCCTGGTGGCCCACATGAAGGGCAGGAGAGGAAAGCCGGGGGGCTCTCCCTAGACCTGGCATTCTCCGCCAAAGAGCTTGGGCAACAGGCTTCCCTTGGCCTGAGCTGCAAGCCAGTCCGTCTTGTCAGGATGCAGCCAGGCTGGCTTCTTTGTAAGAGAAGATTGCTCAGAAGTCAGCTGTGCAGATAGGAAATCACAGTTCTGCAAGCTGCAGGTGATCTGAAACACAGTCCCCACATGCAAAGTGCAGCCTGGGTTGGGAGGAGGTTTTGGAAAGCCCCCCTGATGTTCTGAGTCCAGGCTTCTCTCCTCCCCCCCTTCCCCTCCTGGGTCCCCAGGAAACAGGCTCCCAGGCTCCTGATGGGCTCTCTTTCTGTCTCCTGCAGCACAGCCATGATGGGAGGCAGCCTGCTCTTTCTCTGCTCTTTCCTGGTTCCAGTGATCTTGGCAGAAGGTATGTAGAGCTTGAAGGGGGGGGGGGTGTCTCATCAGGGTCTGTGCCTCAACCTATTCTTGTGGCAACTGCTGGGGAGGAATAGATTTGGGTGGTTTCCATGCATACATGGTGAAGTCAGGACAGAGGTTGAGGTCCAGGATCCGGTCCTCTCTGGCTGCGTTTGTTGGCACATGCAGAGGAGGAAGAGGAGGGCGAGGGGGAAGAAGAGGAGGGCGAGGGGGAGGACTTGGCTCCCCTCTTGCTCTGCCCACAGAACTGCCACGTTATGGATGTTTTGTTTTCTCTTTCCAGCAACTGAGCAAGAGAAAGAAAAGGATCCCTTCAACTATGGTGAGACTCAACCACCTTTATTTGACCCTCTCCAATATTTCGGAGCATTGCTGCAACCTCCCTTCTCTTTGGTCTCCCCCCACCCTCACCCCTAGACTACCAGACCCTGCGGATCGGTGGCCTGACCTTTGCCGTGGTTTTCTTCACGCTCGGGATCCTGCTCATTCTGAGTAAGTGAACTCCGGATTAAGGACAGGAATGCCATTTGCCAAGGGCCCGGCCTCCCTGGGGCAAGAAAGGAAGCCACGTGGCGATGGCCTCCCTCCCTCGGGCACTCTGGCCAAGGTGAGGCTGTGGCAGGAGAGGGGGCCCAGGCGATACAGGGTTTTCCTCCTCACCCCCTCTGTCCACACCAAAAGAAAGGGATGGAAACGGGAAGCACCCGACAACTGCGTCCTTTGGGCTGGAGCTGCCCAGGTTGGCCTTGCTCAGGAGGTGCCCATGCCAGGCTCGCCCTTTCTTGCCCAATGGAAGGAGGCCAGTGGTTTGTACACAAGGCAGCTGCTTTGTCAAGTTCCCCCCAGCTCAGCATCTGCTCTGCTACGGTGGGAGACGTGCACCCAGGATGCCCGGAGAGTCATGGGCAGACAAGGCTTCACCAGTGTCCCCCACCCAGAGCCGTCTCCTCTTGCCTCACCGTGCCGTGTCTTTGCCCCCAGGCAGGCGATGCAGGTGCAGCTTCAACACAAAGGCCAGGTGGGTGAGGTGGTTTTGCTTCCTGGCTGTCCTTCTCCCCGTTGCCCCCTGGGGAGTGGGAAGGGGGTGACACCTCCTGTCTGCTCTTGCTCCACAGGGTTCCTGGCGATGAGGAGGTGCAGGCTGAGAACCCGATGGCTTCAAATGGTAAGGTTTTGGCCAGGGGGAGGGTTTCTGGCCCCAGAAGGGGGGAAAGGGCCTTCCGCCAGCCTCCCTGTCCCCAGGGCCACTTGCTGGA
Source organism: Rhabdophis nuchalis (assembly GCA_039707465.1). Classification (NCBI taxonomy): domain Eukaryota; kingdom Metazoa; phylum Chordata; class Lepidosauria; order Squamata; family Natricidae; genus Rhabdophis; species Rhabdophis nuchalis. The sequence goes on along the minus strand of CM077653.1, from coordinate 179,215 downwards.
GCAGGAGAGGAGCCTGCAAAAGGTGCTGCGTTTGCACAGAGGGCAGTCTGGCTTCCTCGAGGGAGCTTCCCCTTTCCTGTGGCCCTCCAGTGTGGACCATGGGAATTGGGTCCATGGGAGAGGAAAGCATTAGAGGTGTTTTTTTGCAGCAGCACCAGCAGCACCGGAGAAAGCAGAGAACTGAAGGGAAGGTGTGTGGGTGAGTTTTCAGAAAAGGGGAGAGGGTGGATGTGAGGGTGATGTGGCTGCGACATCTGTCACCCCGTCGATCGCCAGGGTTGCCTTGGCTGATCCGGCTGGCTAGGCGGTGTCCCCTTCCTCCCTCACCACTCCATGTGCGTCTCTCCCGAATCTGCGTGCTTGGTGGAAGAGGACGACCATCCCAGGTGGAAGGAGTGCACCGATCTTCAGTCAAGGGTCTACGATAGCTGCGCTCCCCTGCTAGAACCTCCAAGCAAGCTCAAGGAAGGGGAGAGGGTGTGTGTGTGTGGGGGGGGGGGGGCTGTTGAATGGCAGAAATGGAGCAGATCTTGCCAAACTGAAAATTCAGGGGCTGCCCTGGGAAGGAGAGAGGAGCAGCTGACTGAGAAAACCTGGGTGGACAAAGGCAAAGAAACCGGAACCTTTGGGAAATTGACATGCCGAGGGATGTTTGCTTCCTCTCAAGAGCGGCCTTGGTGAAATGGGGCTCTTGTTGTTTTAAATATGGTCTTAAGCCAGATGTACCTTCCCGTGCTGCAGAGGGTCTTTCTCTTTTGCCACTGTCTCTTTTTCTTCTTCTTCAGCAAAGGAGAGCTGACCCTGGAACAAGTCCATTCCAAGTGCAGACCAGATGATGAGGGGACATGGAGGTGATGCCCCCTGGTCCTCTAAGGGAATGTTGACATTTTGGTGTCCATGTTGGCCTGTGCCCTGAAAAATCACCCCTCTGCTTAACTATTCCCCACCGAATCTTTGTCTGATTGCATAATGTTCACCTGTCATTACCATGGTTGTGGCCTTGATGTCGTTCTTGTGCAATAATCTCCTCTGTGACCCCCTCTCCCCCCCCCCATGCTTGCTTGATATTCTGACCCTCCCAGGTGAAGACCTAGCCACTTCTGCCTTGATGTGCACAAAGGCTGTGGCTGCCCCCCTCCCCCCAACAGCTGAAACAAGAGGCGGGGAGGACCATGTCTGTGGGAAGGGACTGGACTGAGGAAAGGGAGTCTGGCCCCTTGGTGGTGTTCAGCCTTGGCGGCAGCAGCAGCCTCCCTCCACACAATCTCTGGTCCTTCTCCTGGCCAGGTGGAGCCTCCAGAAGCTGCTTGTCAGCAAGGTCATAATGGGCCGTGCCTGGTGTCTCTGCCACCAGCCAGCCACAGGGCCAGGAAAGGAGCTGGAATGAGAGGGGCTCTTCTCAGAAGTCTTCACTTGGCTCCTCAGGAGGCTAAGAGGGTAGTCTGGCAGGGTCCCTTTTTCCTGGGCTGGAGATCTGCTGGCAGGGGGTTGCGGGGGAAGGTATTCACTTTTTTGCAAGGCCTCCGTGGGGTGGGGTGAGGTGATTCCTGTTACCATTGATTTGTTTTGGATAGGGCATTCGTTCCACCAAGTTCACACCTCTGCATGTTGCAACACAATATCCTGAAGGATTTTGGGTGCCCTTGTGTTCTTCTAAAGTGCTTGGCAGAATTGGTAAGATAATTCAGCATAGGAAAGAATGAGAAATTCAGTTCCAACATGGTTTCCATTGGAAGCCCAGAGAGGAGCCGAGGCTCTTCCAGATGAGTTTGGGAAGTGGGTTTGGCCTGACCTTAATTCCCCAGCCCTAGAAACCCACCCCCCCCAAAGGCAGAAGGCTCCCCTGGCTACTTCTCATCTCATGCAGCCACCTGGTCAGATGCCACCAGGTGAGGAGAGCAGAAGAGGAGCCAAGCCTTCCTCCCCCTCCCCAGTCTTGTCTTTGCTGTGGTTGCCACACCTTCTGTATTGCCATGTGACTCTTGTCTCTGTAGTGTGCAGTAGGTAACAACCATTGAAAACATCTGTGTACAAATGTAACTCCAAAACCCATGCCATGGTTGTGCGTTCACTTGGTGTAGGCTCTCCTACTGTGTGGCTATGATAAAGGACTCCCACATGTTTGTGCTGTATCTCAACTCAAGAGAAGCGTCAAATAAAATATTGTTTCTATTCCAGTGCCTCAGTGTTTTGCAATGCATGAGGGCTCCTTAGGAGAGCTCCGTGAATAAGGAGGAGTTGGGTCTCCTGCATTTCCAATGCCCGTGGTCCCTTCAGACCCTGCCCTTTCCCTGTTTGCAAAGGAAAAATGCACTGGTTTTCTCTTTCTCTCTCTCTCTCTCTCTCTCCCCCTCCCTCCCACCATCCATCCACCCATCCATCTATCTACCTACCCACTCGTCCATCCGATTGCTCTCTTATCAAGAAAGGCTGAAGAAATAGTGAGATTTTTGAGTAGGGGGCAGCCCCACTTGCCAGTCACAAAAGTTGGGAAGCAGCAACTGTTTATGTCTGGCCAACTTAGGTTGCGTGGCCTTTGGGGGAGGGGGGCTACTGCCCTCTTTGGATGGGTTGTCATCGGAGAACACAGTCCCATAGAACCTGGACAAAATACCAAGTGTGGTGGGTGGGTGGAAATTTCCTGTCTGTGACTCAGGTTGTGTGCTGAAAAGGCCGGGGAGGGGGTGGCAAATGTACCTTCCCAGGAATGTGGGCACCTTCCAGGGAGTGGAAGGTCAGCTGGGCAGCCAATGAAGGGCCCCAAGGAGGTTCTTCCGCTAAATTGGTTGATGGCCAGAGAGCCACCTGAGGGCGTTTCTGGTTGACCTTGGGGAAATCCTTCAACTTGGCTTCCTGGGGTGCATGTTGCTTTGGTCTCCTTTAGGGGTTTCCCTGTGATGTCAGAGCAGCAGCCAGACATCAAAAAGCATTTGCTGGCACCTGAAAGATTTAGATGGATTATTGTAGATGTTCTAGGGGATCACAAGTGACGGAAAAATAAACATGTTGGAGAACTTCAGAAACCACATGACGTGGTTGCTAGGGAAAGACTTGTTTGCAATGGTATCTGCCCCTGGACCCCATAAGTTTACAGCTGATTGTTTTAAGCCTTTCTGCATGCTACAGCAAACATTTAAAACCAGAAGCCTGTGCCAGAAAGCCTTCCATTGGAATGGGAGTCTTGCCCAGGATCTTGCTCCAGAGGATCCCCCAGTAAAGGGCCAACCGAGAGGAAAAGTCCAGGGACAGTGCAGTGGCCGACTCTGCTGGCCCTCCCCTCTGACTGCCTCACTCTCTATGAGAGAGAGAGGGAGGGAGAACGCTTTGGTTTCTGGGATGGGAGGCAGCTCCAGCTGTTTGGCTTTGGGGGGGGGGTACCCTAGGTGCTTCATTGATAGGGAGACCACAGCTATTTCCAGTCAGGATGCAGACTGCTGCAATGTGACACCCTGGGGAGGGGAGAAGCTCCCCAAAAGTAGATGGGCTTCAGCACCCCCAGCCTGTGAGATGCGGAAAGGCCTGTGTCCAAAGACTGGGACTCAGCCACCTGCTCATTCAGGAGTGGCTGGAGGTCGGCTTCTCCTACCCAGACTGGACCCCTTATTTACCTTCACTGCAGCTGAGCCTCTCCTGTAGCCCTGGGGCCAATTATGGGGCGGCCACCACCCCATGGAGCAGTGGCAGGATGGAGCAGAGCAGAGTGGGGAGCCTTGGGTGGTCCAGGTCTCAGCCTGCGCCTTGTTTTCAAGGAGATTGAGCCCTTCCCAAGGAGGGTAGCCTCCCCCAGGCTTTGCCTTGTGACTGGGAGAAACATTACGGGCAGCTGGTTAATGTTTAATGAGGTGTTTGTCCTCTGTGCTCCCCTTTACAATGTGCTTGGGGGGGGGGAAGCTGCTCTGGCTGTCCATATCTGAGCCAGACAGGCTGGAAAAGGGTAGGTGGTCCAACCTCTTCACAGCTGGAGAGAAATTGCCCCCTCCACTAGCCCCTCTCCCATTTCCTCCAACAGAAAGCCAGAGGAGAGATTCATTCTGATCAGCCCACTTGGAGGCCAGAGCTGACGAAATGCGAGGGCCAATAAAGAGAAAAGGCAGGCCCAGATTCTGATCGCTGGGGGCACCACCAGCCCTGGAGCAGAAGCGAGGGAGGGCGGGGAGGGGGCGTAGAGGAGCTGGAAAAACCCCAGAAGAGGCGTCCCCATCAGACGCGGGAGGGGGCCCTGCTTTGGGCGGTTGCGGGCCCTCTATTTATCGCCCCGCGCAGTTGCTCTCCAGTCCTTTCCGCAGCGAGGTCGGAGCGCTCCCAAGGGACGCGGGCAAAACCAGCGGGTGGCGCGATGGCACCGCTTCCTTTCGCCCCCACCGATGTGGCAAGTGGGTCTTTCCTCGTACTTGCCGCGCGCAAAGGGTGGCCGGTTTCAGGCCGAGGGCCTCTGGGCTGCCATCTTTCCTTAGTTGGGGCTCCTCCGTGGGGTTGACGTCGTAGAAGGCAGTTTCGCAGTTGCTCGGCCGGCCGGCCGGCCCGACAGTTTCGAATGCCGCACGCGAAAGGCTCCGAGCCTGGGTCGCAGCGTCTCGTCCTCGGAAGCCGAGGCCCGCTACTGCCCGGCTTCTGATTTGGTTTCTTTTCTCTCCTCCCGTTCCCGCCAGAAAATTTGCCGGAGACCGAGAAAGCCCTATTTACTTACGGTAAGAAAGGGCGGAGGGGCGGACCCAAGGATGGGGCGATGCAGGGAGTTGGCCGCCGCCGCCCTGGCAGGGGCGCCAGAGAAAGGGCAGGCGGGGAATCATCCTATGGATAATCAGAAGGGACCTGAGAGGAGACCGAGCACCACGAAGACTTGTCCCGCCCCAAAATATTGATTTCCTTTCCTTTCTATCTCGCTTCCCTTTGAGCAAAACACAATGAAGCATGTTTACATCAGACAGATCAATGAATATGGCAACACACAGCGACCCAGTTTAAAAAGTTTAGAAGGACGCCCTCCCCATCCCTCCCGCTTTCCGAGCCGCGCTCTCCCAGGACCAGCGAGGCTTTGGCCCCCTTCCTTAGGCCTCGGAGGAGTCTCGCCTCATCTTTGCCGCTCAGTTCCCCGCCCCTCCGCGCCTGTTTGATTCGCGGCTTGTTTGGGAAGTAACCAGCCGGGGCCTTTAGGAGGGCAGCCGCTCGCCTGCAAGTTTAGCGCGGGCTCCTTGCCCCCTCCAACCAGAGGTCAACTCGGGGGCCGCTCCGCCTCCCCCCCCCCAGCCCGCTCTGCCTCTGCTGAGCGCTCCTTCTTCTCTCCGCAGACTACGAGACCATCCGCCACGGGGGGCTCATCTTCGCCGTGGCGGCCTTCCTGATCGGGCTCGCCATCCTCTTCAGTAAGCGGCGGGGAGGGAGGGGGCGCGGGGGAAGTTCTGGCAGGAAAGCGGGCGAGGGCGCCTGGCTCGCCCTTCCTGAGAGGAAAGAGGGAGTCGCCGTCCCCGTCTTTTCCGCTCTCAGGGTCAGACTCCAACTCCCGGGAGCAGGCGGCAGGGAGGGCGTCGGGACTGAACCCCCAACAGCTGCCCCTCCCGGCGGCTCGAGCTTTCACCAAGGTCTTGCTTTGCAGGTCGGCGGTTCCGCTGCGGAGGGAAGCAGCAGCGACGGTGAGTAGCCCTGGCCCCGTTGGCCAAGCCTCTGGGGCCCGGGGACTTTCCTGATCTCCGCCTGCTCTCTGGCCCCTCTCTCTCCAGACCCGGCGAAGTGAACGAACTGTGAGCCCGGCTCTGTCCAGCGCACTTTTCTGCGGGCCTCCGGCTCCTTCTCGGAGGGGGACAGGGAATGCGGGCGGCCTAGCCGGCGGCTAGAGCACCACTCGCTGCAGAGGTGCCTCTTCTCTGCCGGGAGCGAGAGGCTGCGGACCGCGCAGTTGCGCTTCTTCCTCCGAAGGCTGTATGGGAAACGTCTCCGGGCGCGCGTCCGAGAAAGCGATGAGCCTAAGCCGCGCTTGGCTACCGCCGCGCCGCCTCTAGCCATGAAATAAAGCGCCGCCTCCCAAGTCGAGTTTTAACTGAGAAAACCGGCTCCGCTTGATAATTGTGGCCATCCCTAGTGGGCGGCAGCGGCGACGTTTTTCCGACCGGGGCTTGCTCTCCGATAAGGGGAGCTGGACCTGGAGTCCCGGCCAACAGGCAGGAAGAAGCGGAGGCTTTCCGTGCCTTAGCTGCGCTTGGTCTGGGGACAGCGTTGACCAACCAGAAGAGGCCGGCGGAGTGTGTGTATGAGGGGAGGACGGGGGCGGGGTGCTCTCTTCCACGGTCCAAGAGCAGAGTTCCGGATTGAAGGTGGCCGGGCTGCCTTTCCCGCCAGGGGTGAAAAGAGTTGAAAGGTGTGGCAAGTGGCCCGAAGAAGGCAGGACACGGAGGGTGTGTGTGAACGTGGTATTCTGTATGCTGCAACTGGTAAAAGAGCCTAGGGCCAGAAGAGTATTTGCATCCTCCTAAATTCTGAGCTGTGGGGATTATATAGCATCCCCAACATCTGTTGTGGCCTTTGGTGCCATCTAAATGGGGCAGGCTGTTGTCAACAAGAGATTTAGCCAGGATCCTGCTTTGCCATATCTTTCTTTTGGTCGTTCTCCACAACTGAGTCCAGGTGCTTTCCTCTGCCATCCTTGAGTTGGCACAAAAATAGACCTGCATAAAAGTTGGTGTCCCCATTGCCAATTGTTATCCTGTCCCTTTGCCTGTTTCTGAGTCCTGATTTGTGAGCAAGTTAATGATTGGCTTTCTCCTGTAGCTTTGGTTCCCCCACCCCCCCATCCATCTTCAGTAAAGGAAACCCCTCCTGGTCAGGAGAGGACAGGAAAAGGGAGGGTGGTCCTTTGGGAGCCAGCTGGGCTTCTCAGCCAAAACTCAATTTGCTCTGTCTTGAGCAAGAGGGCAGGAGGGAGAAACTCTCCTAGGATGTTAAGATTCTGTGCTACCACAGAGTTCCAGTTATTACTGGGGTTTCTGTTTCCTGACCAGGCCTCTTTCAAAGTGCTGAATGTGGGGAGCCCCCTTTTCTCCTGGCTCTCGGTCACAGCACAACCCATTAAGAACCCAATGCTCCCTAGCCATGAATCAATCATTGGCCAGTAGGGCACCCACGCTGTTCACACATGGCACATCTGACTGCTCCAAGTGAGACTAAGTGGAAGAGGAGCATACAGGCTCTGGGAAGCGGCCAAGGGGCCAGGCTCCCCAAATCCCTTTGCAATGTTGCTTGTCTTCCCACCATTCCTAAACTAAAGGAAACCCCAATATTCTGTAAAGGTGGTGGCCACAATCTTCCCTCAGGTGCATCATCTTTTGCAGCAATTGTGTTTTTTAATGGGGGGGGGGCATGCAGCCTTTTTGATAAGACAGGTAAGGTTCTTGGAATTGAGGAGGATACTGAGTGAGTGGTCCACATGTATACAATGGAAGAGCTGCACTTCAAAGAGCTCCACTAGAGGTCAGTATAGGTTCATAATTTGTTCTATAAAAGGCAGGCAGAAGAATTGTTTTTGTTGCCTATAAAAGGATCAGTTTCTTGATTAGGGACTTCCAAAACAGCACAAAGGAGCTTTTGATTTCAAGAGGGGAGATGTTCATAAAAGCCGTCTTTAACATTTCTTAAAATCAATAGTACCCAGCTGACCGTGGGTGACAGCAATAGTAATAGCACTCATTGTATAATGCAGCATTCTCTCTTTCAATCCATTCCTCCCAAGCCCCCAAAGTGTGTGTGCCTGCATCTGGTCAGTTGCACTTCTCCTGCTCTCCAGGGGCTTGCTGGTGGATGAGGGGATGGGGCCAGAGAGGCAGGCAAGAAGCCTAGAAAAACCCAGGCAGGCTCCCAACACGCCCCCCCCCCCCCCGGCCGTATCCTGACCAATGGGTATTCTCTTCATCAGGGGTGGGGGGGGGGCAGCAAAGCAAAGGGAGAAAGCCAATCATTGGCGCATTCACACACATTAGGACAAGGCCACAGTCTCAGAAAGAGGCAACAGAGGCAGGATGAGGATTGGCAATGGAGGTACCAACTTTTATGCTAGTCCATTTTTGTGTCACCTCGAGGACAGGTGGAGCACATCGTCTTCATCAAGTAATAAACTAATCTGGTAGTGTTTCTCCTGAAATGGCAGAATTGGTACACTACCTGCACTTCACGGCGGGATGAAGCACAAGAGACCCCTGCATGGGAAAGTTGCTCAGGGTTGTATCCTTGCATTTTATCATCTCCCAATTGTTTGGTCTACCAACTATTGGGAGAAATTTGAACACTGTCATCCATGAGACTGACACACACACACACACACACACACACCCCAATTTCAATCATATCATTTCTGCCTCTGAAAATTAAATTTGGCTTTTTGTTTGTCTTGGAAGAAAATAATTAATCCCTACCCTCCTGAAGAGAGACCATCTGCCCCCAGCCTCTGTGCACTGTTTGAATGTAAATCTCAGAGGATTATATCTAGAGAAATATATATTGTGGAGGGCCAACACCTTGTCTCTCCCTCCCAGTCCCAAAAGTGTCTTAGTTGCAGTTATTTATTCCCTATCAAGAACTCAGTGGGGTTCTGTGCCAAGCACAGATGAAAAAATAAGATGCCATCATTACCAGTGAGCTTCACTGGGAGTTATATTTCCTTTGTATTTACCCAAAGCCATACAGCAGGTTGCATCCAGGTAAACTATTGCAATTGGACACCTGAAAGGTAACTTGTCTTAGCCACAACCCCCTTTCTCCTTCGGGCAAAATCTGGAAAGAGGAAGCACAGGGAGATGGGAATTTACTCTCAGATACTTTCCCCACAATGATGGGGAGCATATTTTGGCCTTTTCAGGGCTTTTTTTTTTTTTGCAAGGACAGGGTTCCCTTTGTTCCCACAAAACACCTCTGGAGCCAAGATGTGCCTTATTTGGGTACAATCGTCCCTAGGGAGTCAGATGAGCTGACCAGACCCTGGGGGAAACTAACCAAAGAGCAGGGGAAACTCAGGGCTTATAAGTCTCTGAGCCCAAGAGTGGGGAGGGGGAGCTCTCCAGCAGAAGGAAAATAGGGTAGACATCCCAGTGAATGCTGGGGGACTCTCTGGCGTAGGAAGGTCTGTTCCAGGAGGGTTCCTCCAAATGAGCCCAACCTGAGGGGCTGCTTCTCGCACAGTCTCACTCTGGGAATTAATCCAGGCCCAGAATGTGGAAGCAGCATAAGAATGGTGACTGGAATTATCCGCAGACAGATTAGTCAGTCCAGGTCTAGGTTGTTAAAGAAAAGAGATCTGGAGCTCTGAACTTTCTGGGCCACTGGACTAAGCCGGGCAGCCCGCTCTTCATGAACACAGAGGCTATGTTGGTTTTCAAAAGGAGTTGTGGTCAGAAGCAGGAGTGACTTCTCTACCTAGATTGGGATCTCGATGAGGGGTGGATATTGATTTATCTATAATAGCTGTGTAGTCCCTAACAGGTTTTCTGGTTATATGCAGAAAAATTGAAAAGCACATACAAATAAGGAGCAAAACCAAAAGCAAAATAAGAAAATACAGGTAGTCCTTACCTTACAACCACAATTGAGCCCAAAATTTCTGTTGCTAACCAAGACAGTTGTTAAGCAAATTACTGCAGTTGTTAAGTTAGTAACATGGTTGTTAAGTGAATCTGGCTTCCCCGTTGACTTTGCTTGTCAGAGGGAAATCACATGACATTGCAACCATCGTAAATATGAGTCAGTTGCCAAGCTTCTGAATTTTAAACACATGACGTGGGAATTCTGTAATGGTTGTAAGTGTGAAAACTGGTCATAAGTTTTATTTTTATTGTGACTTCAAACAGTCACTAAATGAACTAATGTAAGTTGAGGGCTATTTGTAGCCAGTTCAAGACATCAAAATACATAGTCAACAACTTGTGGTGAAAATGACACATGCCCAATAGTTGGCCTCCCACCCAGCTGACACACCCACTGACGAAAGGCCCTCTGCTGAGGAAAACGAAGCTCTTCCGAGTTGACCATGTGGACCAACCGGCATGCGTGAGTCTCAGTGCCAGGGCTTCCAATGGCCATATGTGAAGTCCTCAAAACAGTTCAGGACCAAGAGATGTGGCAGAGGATTAATTTGTACAACTGTGAAGCAGAATTGGCACCACCAAAATAGTGACTGGGCAGCAGGGTCAGATGGAATAATAGGTCAGAGTTCAAGTGCCCTTGAAACCCCACAATTGCTTCCCCAGAGGAAAGCTGGCTCCTGGGTCTGCAGTGCCCTTCAGAGAAATCAGTTCCCGTGGTTATCAGCATAACCATTTCACCAAAAATGACCCATCATAATGATTTCCATGAATCTCTGTGACCCATCAATTATGAGTGCCCTCTATACATGAAATGGACATCTATGATTAAGCAGTAGTTTGGGGGTGCTCATAAGGGACCCATGTTTTGTCCTTTAGGAGGGATGGCTCTCTTATCAGGCCCTAAAAGCAGATTTGAGATCTCTTCTGGGGACTAAGGTGAATTTGAAGACAAATTATGAGTTATGAATTCTACTGGGTTCACAGAACCTTCTCTCTTCCCTGTTGCTTTTATTGACGTGTTCCTTTCCTTGTTGCCTTTGGTCAGCTGGGCTGTCATCCCTGCCCCCCCCCCCCCCCATATGTCCCTTGATCCCTTTGATTCTACAACATCATTTCTAAACCTCTTCATTTCTCATCTGGTTGTATTCAATCTTCCTCCTGTGCCCTCCCACCCACCCAAGGCGTCCTTCACTTTTTCCTTCTGCAGCTTGCGTTACACCCACCACTTCTGAATTTCTGGGTGGCTTTTGGGCAAGTCAGATTGAGAGCCTGCATGCTCCTCCATGAGAAATTGGATCAGGGAAGCTCTCAGAGATGTGGCTGATTTCTCCACATGTGTCGGTTCCTTCAGGAAGGCAAAGCAGTCCCTGCAGATTTTGCTCTGATAGTCATTGCCAACGTTAGGGGGTGGTGCTCATTTCTGAGGCTGTTGAGCCAGCACTATCCAAAGTTATTTCTGTGTTCATATAGCCAGCATGACACCACAGAGCACTGTTACCTTCCCACCAAAGTGGTACCTATTTATCAACTTGCATTTGCATGCTTTCGAACTGCTAGGTTGGCAGGAGCTGGGGCAAGGAAGGGAGCTCCCCTCATCTCTTGGTGCTCGGGTCTTGAACCTGTGCTGCTGGCTTTCCAGCCGACAACCCCAGAGTCTTAACCAGTGAGCCACCACACCTTGCCAGTGCCTTCTGGACGCAGACAGTAATGAGAAAGGTAACCCAAGGAGCAGTTCTCCAGTCGCAATGGTTGATGACCTCCATCACCGCCTGACATTACTCTGAGGGGATCACTGACAACGGCCTGCCTGGAAACCTCACACATCAGGAGGAGAAAAAAGATCATCGCCTCCAGGGAGTCATTAGCCCAGAATTGACTAGCTTATCTCTGCTGGCCTCCTGTTAACCACAGAACGTTTGTGACCAATTATAGTAAATCAAAGATGAGTTTATTAAGGACAGTAAAGACAAGCACATGGCAAAGGGAGAACACAGCCGCCATCCAGCTGGGCAAGCAGCAAGTGTGATCTGTCAAAGGCTGCCTACCTGGTTGAGGGCAAAGACTGAGGTCATGGGGTTCATTCCATGGCTGGTTTCTCCCTGGAGGAACATGCAGGCTTCCACAGGGGAGAGCTTCTCCCTCAAAGAAGCCATCACCACCCCCCTCACTCCGTGGCCCGGATTTTATACTGCGCTCTGCATATACGCTCTGCCGGCCTGGCATAGTTTTAATTGTGTTTAGTAGGGTTTTAGGACAGGCTAATCATTTAATATATTTTTAATGTATTTATGTTTTATACTATTGATTTTATCGTTGCCTGTACACTGCCCTGAGTCCCGTAAGGGAGAAGGGAGGTATAAAAATCTAATAAATAATAATAATAATAATATGCAGTCTGAAATGGCATAGGGCTTCCTGCCTAGGCAGGAGGTTGGACTAGAAGACCTCCAAGGCCCCTTCCAACTCTGCTATTGTATTGTATTGTATTGTATTGTATTGTATTGTATTGTATTGTATTGTATTGTATTGTATTGTATTGTATTGTATTGTATTGTATTGTATTGTATTGTAAGCAGAATAAATACCCCTCTATTCTCCTGCCTACTTTCAAAAGGCTTCTAAGATTTCTTCTGACTTAGCTTCAAAAAATTAAGGGCCTCTCACAGTTTGAAGTAGCTTATTTGAATTTCATGAAACAATTTTAATGTTTTTTAAAGCTTTTTTGGTTAGACCTCATTTTGATTTTGTGTGGTTTGTATTTTTGCATTTGCTTGTCTTTTGTTTGATTTTATCATAGCAAGATGGACTTTACTCTAGTAAAGGGTCATTTTCCCTGTTATGTTATCATAGTCCTGAAAAGAAGCATTTTCTGTGTCATTGTGCCACTCTCATAGCATCCGCAGAAAACCGCCCTGTCGCCCTGTTTAGGGTGACCCGCTCCCTCCTTCAACAGAGGGTGCGGGAAGCCCCGCTACAGGGTAGAGCAGAGGAATTTGTGACTTTTCTGCAGGAGAAAATCGCTCAGATACAGAATGAGTTAGCCTCCATTGATGGTCCAGTGGGATGCCACGAGACAGATCTTGTTTGGGAGGAGTTTGACTCCGTTACTTCCGAGGATATGGACAGGTTACGTGGGCGACTGCGAGCCACCACATGTTTATTGGACCCGTGTCCCTCCTGGCTTGTACTGGCATCCTGGGAGGTGACACGAGGCTGGCTCCAAGAGGTTGTCAACGCATCCTTAAGTGAGGGTTCCTTGCCTGCTTCCCTAAAAGAGGCTATGGTGAGGCCCCTCCTTAAGAAGCCCTCTTTGGATCCAGCTTTATTAACCAACTACCGTCCAGTCTCCAACCTTCCCTTCTTGGCGAAGGTTGTTGAGAGTGTGGTGGCACAACAGTTTCCCCGTCACCTGGAGGAAGTTGATTATCTAGACCCGCGCCAGTCCGGCTTCCGGCCCGGGCATAGCACCGAGACGGCATTGGTCGCGTTGGTCGATGATCTCTGGAGGGCCAGAGATGGGGGTTGTTCCTCCATCCTGGTCCTATTAGACCTCTCGGCGGCTTTTGATACCATCGACCATGGTATCCTATTGCATCGGCTGGGGGGGTTGGGGGTGGGAGGCACCGTTTTACGGTGGTTCTCCTCCTACCTCTCTGGCCGATCGCAATTTGTGTTGACAGGAGAGCAGAGGTCGACCTCGAGACCCCTCACATGTGGGGTGCCTCAGGGGTCGGTCCTCTCGCCTCTCCTGTTTAACGCATATATGAAGCCGCTGGGTGAGATCATCCGTGGTTTTGGGGTAGAGTACCATCTCTACGCTGATGATACTCAGCTGTATATATCTACCCCAAACCACCCCAACGATGCCGTAGCGGTGATGTGCCAGTGCCTGGAAGCCGTACGGATCTGGATGGGAAGAAACGGACTCAAGCTCAACCCGACCAAGATCGAGTGGCTGTGGTTTCCGGCTGCCCGATTCAACCAGCTGATTCCATCGCTGGCCATTGGGGGCGAACATCTTGCCCCAGTGGATGGGGTGCGCAACTTGGGTGTCCTCCTGGATGCCCGGCTGTCCATGGAAGATCAAGTGACAGCCGTGGCCAGGAGGGCGTTCTACCAGGTTCGCCTGGTTCGCCAGTTGCGCCCCCTATTGGATCGGGACGCCCTTCGCACAGTCACTCATGCTCTCGTGACATCCCGACTGGACTATTGTAACTCTCTCTACATGGGGCTCCCCTTGAGGTGCACTCGGAGACTTCAGTTGGTCCAGAATGCAGCCGCGCGAGCAATTATGGGAACCGCCAGGTTCACCCACGTAACACCGCTCTTGCGCGAGCTGCACTGGCTGCCTGTTGTCTTCCGGGTGCGCTTCAAGGTGTTAGTTATCATCTTTAAAGCGCTCCATGGCTCGGGACCTAGCTATCTGCGGGATCGGATCCTGCCTCATACATCCTCACGGCCGATTCGCTCCCACAGAGAGGGACTTCTCCGGGTGCCGTCCACTAGACTTTGTCAGCGGGCGACGCCCAGGGGAAGGGCTCTCTCTGTGGCGGGCCCAGCCCTCTGGAACGACCTTCCCCCCGATATTAGAACAACTACGGACCTCCGCTCCTTCCGTCTGAAATTAAAAACATATCTTTTCTGCTTGGCCGGCCTAGGGTAGTCTCCCTTCTATGTGGTTTTATATTTAATTATTGGGTATTTTAGCTTTAAATGGGATTTTTAGCACAGGTATTAGATTTAATTCGTTTTTAGTTATGTTTGTATATTTTGTATATGTGTATATTTATTGTTTTTATTCTCCCTGTGCACCGCCCCGAGTCCCTGTGGGGAGAGGGAGCGGTTTACAAATTAAAAGTTGTTGTTGTTATTATTATTATTATTGTTGTTATTATTATTATTATTACTATTTCCCACATCCTTCCAGGCCACAGAAGATTGGTAAGAGGAAACCCAGAAGAAAGAAAGGGTAGAGGCTTCAGAAAAGGTCAACACAGAAGATCAAGAGAAGGAATGGTCTACTCTGAGAAGGGAAGATGGGGAGGGAGTAGAAGGATAACACTATTTGAATATCTAATTTTAGGGAAAGGAAGGCTGGTTTCCAAGAAGACCAAAAAGACTCTCACCTTCCCAAGAGTAAGATTACGGTCACCTGGTAGCGATGAAGAAAGGAGTGGGGTCCCTTTTCCTGACTATGAGTGAATGACAGTCTTCCTGTACGCAGAAAGTGGCCAACCAGGAGGAAGAGAGTGAGGCAAATAAGTCCCTAAAGAAGGTAAGACATAAAAGTGCTTCCCCCACCACAGAAATGGCTGCAGGAGGGGGGGGGGGGTGAACTAGAGCTGAGCCTTCTCAAAGGTCCTGACTGCTGGGGGGAGGCATGGAAAGACTACTCCATGGTCAAAGGTTACACCCCAAAGAACGAAAAAGGGGTCTGAAAACATAATATATGCTCCAGTCCCTGGATATTGCTTGTTTGGGGTTTATTTGCTTATTTATTTCCAGTACATTTGTGCTGTCCAGTTCCATCTTGATTCCAGGTGAATTACATAAAATATAACAAATATAAGAAACTGCATGTAGAAACAACAGGGTTCTACAGAACAAAATCAGAAATGAAAACAAAAATGGTTGTCCACATAGTCACCATCCTATTGAACTTTAAATCTCTGCAGAAACATAACAGCTTTGGCTAATTTGTGGTAGGCTAAAAGGACAGAGCCCAGGCAAGCCTTGCAGGCAGTAGGGGCTGCATTGGAAAGCATGGGGCTGTCCGTCACAGAGGAACACTATGCTCAGGCCCCTGTTTCTCCCCCACCCCCTCCCAATTTTTGTAGAGATGGGATCCTCAGCCTCTCTTTTTGCACGTCATGAGACAGGACAGTTTTTCCTGAACAAAACAGTTCCCAAGTGAGTCTTGTTCAAAAAGAGACAAAGCTCTTCCCCACTATATAAAAAAATTGTGAAAAAATTCAGAATCATGCCAACTGAAATTGCCTACATACAAGTTGCTCATCTGAGAGTAGAGTACATTTTGGAATCAGAGTTTCCCCCCCAAAAGCTTCAGCCAAGTTAGATAGGTTTTTAAATGGGATTTTAGCACAGGTTCTCTATTTAATTTCTTTTTAAATGTTTGTATATTGTTATTTATTCTGAATTTTAATGTCCTGTGCACCGCCCAGAGTCGGTCTCGACGGAGATTGGTGCGGTCAACAAATCAAATAAATTCAATTCAATTCAATTCAATAAATATTATTAATCAGAGCTCTGAGAGATTTGTTTTTTGGATTAATTATTTCCAGTCCCAGGTTGGTACAAGTGAAGGAAGTATGTAGCCCAGCCAGGTACCGTTTTAAACACTGAAACTGAAGCACTTTCAATGGAAGTCTGTTAGCAACGCAGGCAGCAACCAAAGAATGGGTGTTCTGCACAGTTTGCACTATAGTTCCATAGTGTCTAACAGCCAACCCAGCTGAAGCTTCTGAATGATCTTCAAAGGCAGTCCTTTGCTCCAGTGTTTTACAGTAATCTAGCTGCAGGGTGGTCAGTACATGAATCAACAGTGGGCAGAGCATCTTCATTAACCAAGATAGCAATTGGCACACCCAGCTCACCTGACTGTGCCTTTACCTGCTGTATCAGCAGCAGTGGCAGCCCTGGGTCTAGGAGCCTCTGCAAAATGAAGTTCAGCTCCTTTAAAGGGAGTGTGATCTTGTCCACAATTACGGTTGGAGTTATTCTCAGTCTAGAACCAGAATGCTTGTGAACAAATAGTTGTTTGTTGTTTATTCGACTTATATCCCGCACCTATCTCCCAAAAAGGGACCCAGGGCGGCGAGTAGTTTTATTGTGCTGGGTTTTGACCCTGAATTAAAACTTCCTTAATTTTTCTAGTGTTGTGCCTATGTGATATTGATGATACCTCACCCCAAACCAGCAGAGGAAAGCAGAAAGCTGAGCCCTCCCATACAGGTCGACTATACTTAGGCCTCGGTTTACAATCACAATTGGGCTCAAAATTTATCTTGCCAAGGGAGACAGTTGTTCAATGAGTTTTGCCCCATTTTTATGACCTGTCTTGCCATGGTTAAGTGAATCACTGCAGTTGTTACGTTTGTCAGAAGGTCACAAAAGATGATCACATGATCCCAGGACACGGCAACTGTCACAAATATGAGTCTGAATTTTGATCACTTGACCATGGGGATGCTGCAATGGTCATAAGTGTGAAAAAATGGGCATGCCACTTTTTTCAGTGCTGTTGTAACTTTAAATGGTCACTAAATGAACTGTTGTAAATTGAGGACTACCTTTATTAAGATAGTATTTATATTAAGATCTTACGGAGCCCCCTCCCTTCCCTGCCTTCAGAGGGAGCCACTTTGGGCAACTGGGCAGTGCCAGGCCAGGTCCGTTTCTTCAGCACAGTTCCTTTAGCAGTGCCAAGGCACAATCACATTTGAGACACCTCTGAAGGATAGGTCATCAACAAAATGTGCCAGGGAGGACTAAATCTTGATTATTCTCTAATTTTGGGGGAGATTTTGACCGAAAGACTTCAGAGTTTGAAAAATCCCCACTGGTGAGAGATTCCTTTGGAGGACTTTTCCGGAATATGCTGCTGCCCTTGCGTTATTGAGAGCAGGGGTGGGGAACTACGGCCCTTTTATGACTTGTTTATTTATTTATTTATTTATTTATTTAATTTAATTTATACCCCGCCCTTCTCCACAGAGGACCCAGGGCGGCGCACAGGAAATTTAAAAAACATACAAAAATACAATAAATATCATTTAAAAAACTATTAAATAACCCCATCCTGCGCTAAAACCAAATTTTAAAACCCAATTTAAAACTATCTTAAGTCCCCAAGGGAGGTTAGGCTAGGCCGGCTTGTTGAAACAGATATGTCTTAAGACATTGGCGGAAGAGGCGGAGGTCGGTGATGGTACGTAATTCAGGGGGTAGGTCATTCCAAAGGGCTGGCCCCGCCACAGAGAAGGCTCTTCCCCTGGGTGTTGCCAGTCGGCATTGTCCGGCCGACGGTACCCTGAGGAGGCCCTCTCTGTGGGAGCGGATTGGTCTGAGGGATGTAGACTTGTAGACTTCAGCTTCCAGAATTCTCGCATGCTGACTCAGGAATTCTGGGAGTTGAAGTCCACAAGTCGTAAAAAGTCCCAGCTGAGCCGGCTTTGGACTTCCATCCGTGTGTGGCTTGCCCTTTGTTTCCTGCCTATGCAGACCCCAAGGACTCCCAGAAACCTCTGCAGCTTCAGGGGAATCTTGCAAAGGAGGCTTCCTGCGAAACGTTTCCTCGGTGTTAGGAGTTCAAGGCTTCGTTCGCTCTGTTCGCCCAGCCCACCCAGGACTGGCCCGGAGCGGGGGTGAGCTGGTAAGGCTAGGGCCGGTGTGCTTGGAGAGCGGGGCCCGTCGAAGTCCAAAAGCGGGGGTGAGGGCCTGGCGCCTCGGAGGGCGTCACTGGAGGAGGGATGGAGCGGCCGAATGCTGAGGCGTAGCGCAGGAGGGCTGAGGGCCGGCAAGATCGGTCCTTGACCCTCCAGCCACGCACGGGCGACCCGGCGGCTCAGCCACGCCTGTCCTTCTCAGGAGGGGCGCTCACGGTCCGCTTCCTCAGGCCCGAAAGGCCCGCACGTGTAGTAGGCGCGGGGCGCGACCCTTCAATAGCCGACCGGCTCCGGCCAACGCTCCGAGAGTGGGGAGGAAGCCGTGACGCGACCAGCGGGAAGCCGGTGGTCCTCCGGAGGACCTGAACCTGGGCACGGTTGGCCGAGGAATCAATTTCGATCTGCCGGGCAGGGCAGGCCAGTTGCGCCGAGGTGGCCTGGCTTGGGCCTTTCGAAGGGACCCAACGGCGCCAGACGGCCGGGCCTGACCGCCTGAGGGCCAGCTGCCAAGTCTCCGACGGGTCCGCAAAACTTTTGTCCGCCGCGGAGAGAAGACGCCAGTAGAAGAACCCAGTTGCTCGGCGCCGGAACCGCCTGCCCAGCCCAGGTTCGGCCGGGAGCAAGAACAACCCGCCGCCGCCGCCGGAGCGCTCCTTTGCCACTATTTCCTTCCTCGGAAAGGCGAGGCCGACGGAGAGGAGGCCGCTCCCAGCTGCCGGAGGTAAACGGGGGACACAAAACAGAGCTCGGGGGCTTCAGGGGGAGGCGGGCCGGGCTGAGGAGAGGCGGGTTCCCGGGCAGGCGGTTCGCAGGTGGAAGATACGGCCCGCGCCGGCCGGCCCGCCCTAGCGGGGCACCTGCCAGGGCCAGGCGCGAGGCGCCCTTCTCCCCCTCCCGGCTGGTGGGCGGGGATCTGGGAGGCCGCCCGCTCCTCCTCCCTCGCCGCCCGCCCGCTCGCTAGCTCGTCCGCGCGTTCCTTCGTTCCTTCGCTCGCTCGCTCGCCGGCTGACAGTCGGAGCGGCTGAGCGTAGCGCTAGGCTGGCGGGCGGGCGGGCTGGCCGTGCGGAGTGCGGAGCATCCGACGACGGGGGAAGCTGGCGAGGGCCGGCCGGGGACACGGGCAGAGGCAGGGCGCCCGCCCGCCCGCGGCACCGGCCCCCCTGGATGGCATGTGGCTGGTCACTTCTTGCCTCCTGCTGCTCAACTCCTGGACCAGCCCAGGTAGGCGGCGGCGGCGGGGCGAGCGGGCGGCGGCGGGGCGCCCCGTCGGGGCGGGAACTTAAGGAGTTTCTGCGGGAGCTGCTTCCCTGTCCTGGCCGTCCTTCCCTCTAGGAGAGACCGGAGCAGCTTGAGATGCCTCTGCTTTGCCCAGCTCGGTAGGGGCAGCGGCTCAGCGTGCCCAGGCTTGCCCTCGAGGCTGCTTCTGGCGGCCGGCTAATAGCGTCCCCTCTTTGCCCCTCTGGCGAAGGGATGGCGGCCTTCCTTGGGCCCCGGTTGGCTGCCGCCCCTTTGTCCTGCCGCCCGCGGTGGGTGCAGACAGCCCCTTCTAAAGAGGCAAGGACCGCTGCGGGACCATTTGCCTGAGCAGGCAGCTGCCCTCCCAATCCCAGCCCTGAAATCATTCAATAGGAAATTAAAATGAACCCCACCCGCCTCCCTCAGCCCGTCGCTGCAGAAACGTCCTTAATTACATGAATGTCGGAGAGACTCTAGCGCAGCGTTTCTGCCCGTGGCTCCAAGCGAGAATGTTCAAGGCTGAACGCGGAGCGCGTTACTTTCAGAGCTTTGTTCTCTTGTCTTCAGTTCTCAAAGTAGATGGAGAACCATCCTTGAAACCCAGGAAACACACATTCCCAAGCCCGGCGGGCCTGTAAAATCTGGAAATGCTTCCATAAATCGAACCCGGCAGTTTGATAGAGACGGGATGGAACGGGAGGGGGAGCCTTAGGGGGTAGGTGGAAAATGCAATTCCTTCAGATGCTT
This sequence comes from Rhabdophis nuchalis, assembly GCA_039707465.1. Taxonomy (NCBI): domain Eukaryota; kingdom Metazoa; phylum Chordata; class Lepidosauria; order Squamata; family Natricidae; genus Rhabdophis; species Rhabdophis nuchalis. Next base: position 159,264 of record CM077653.1, on the reverse strand, counting down.
CAGCTTCCGATCAGGAGCAGCGATCTTGTGTGTCAAAACTGGGGCCAAACTAATGGAGCTGTTGAAAGGAGAAGGCGCTGGGAGGTTGCCTTGGATGAAATTACAATCCGATGTAGAGTAATCGATCTGCGCTGTATAAAAGAAGGGCAGCGGCAGCTTCTGCCATCTGTTTGGTGCAGGAGCCTCCAGCCCCATCGTGCAGCCGCGGCGGCAGTGGCGGCATTTCGGGGGTGCCTGGCTCTCCTTCGGCTTCATAGGTTCTGGCATCAGCCGTTCTCTCCTGCTGAGCAAGTGTCTCTACCTTTGGTTCAGTCGGAGACGTTGGTGGGGGGGGGCAAGACACAGAAACAGCATTTACTTATTCCTATTTATTCCTTTAGGGACATGCCCAGATATCTGAAAATGGGTGATTAATCATCCCAAAACTTTTTAATTAAAGCCAGGGCTCGCCTGTTTTCCGAGAATGCTGCCCAGACCTTTTTCCTTGTCGCTGCCATCCATGCCAGCGTCTGATTTGCCTTCATTTGCATTTTGACTGTGCGAAAGGCAGGGGGGGAAAGAAGACACCATCTGAGCTGAGATCCTTTTGATTTTTCACAGCCAGACTAATAACTTCATGTGAGGAGAGGCAATGATGGTTTTCAGTGCTGGTGGCGAGGAAAGTGTTGGGGCTGGTTTGGTTTTTGTGGAGACCAAATCAAACCACCTTCATTCGGAAAGAGAACCTTCTACCGCCTCATCCCTTTTTGGAAGCCATGATTAAAAAATAAGGACCCTAACTGCTTCTTTGTTACAAAGTATTATACTGAAGCGGTTCCAGAAAGTGAATAATAATGCTACAGAGGTTAGGTGGCACTAAGAAAAGAAATGGAATGTCTTAATGCATGAAAAACCTTTTGGATATTTAATATATTGGTGCATCAAAGCACAGAAGCTTAATAGTTTGTGCCGTATGAAATGGGCTCCCGTAGAACAAAAAAACCCCAACTGTTTGTTCCAGGAAATCACTGAAGTTTGGGAATATCTCTCAGTAGATTAGATCTTTTTTGTTTCTTCATTATTAAAAAACCCCACTTCCCAATGAATGGCTTACAAGGACAGGCTGGGAGTTTGCTGGGTGGAGCTGGGTGCCAGGGCTTTTGTGACGGGAGAGGGAATAGAAAAGAACACCTTGGTTTCCTGTCACAGGCTGGAGATGGTCCAGGTGCTCAGTGTGATGGGAACACCCGTCATTTTCTGTCTTCTCATTCAGTTCAGGCAGCCATAGGGTCTCCATTGAAAGCCTTCCTTCTCCCTCCCCCCACCTCACTGTGCCTTGCTTTGTTTGCCGTGGAAATTAAACATGGATCCTCATTAAACTGGGGAAAAACTGGCTTCCCACATCCCAAGTTCTGCCGAGCAGTCGCATTCAGAGCAGGTAACAGATGGGGCAGCTGCACCTTTCCCACACTCGCTCAGCACTGAAGGACCTCAAGGCCCTCCAAACCTGGGCAGTGGCTGTAAAAGACCTCTTGGTTGGAATCCACCTGGAAGCGTTGCCCTTGTCTAGAGGGAGCTGGGCAGAATTTCTGGCTTTGCCATTCATCCTGTAGGCACCTCCTGTCCCTGGCAGCACAGCAAGAGAAGAAGGGGGGTGAGCCTCCCCATCTGTTCCTGTCCGCATCGAAGCTCTGGGGGAGAAGGAAAAAAGCTGCCTTCCTTTCTGTGTTGAGATCCTCCCAACATGGCGGCCCACCCATTCTGCAGTGTGCTGTTGGGAGGTGTGAATTCATCCCTTGGTCAGGATTCCGAGAGTCCGAGCCCGTGCCAATCTCCAGCAGCCAGGAGGCAACGGTTCCCAGAGCAGGAAAGGGAACAGCCAGTTTCCAAATGAGGAATTGCATTTTCAGAGGCCTCGTCAATTTTAGTTCCTTGCGAAATCAGAAATGGGCAAAGCCATTTATTGTATCTCAGTAGATGCAAAGAAACCCGCTGATTCCAGGGATGTCCTATTTTTGTGGAACATTTTAGTTCCTTCCTGTTATAGGATTGCCTTTGCTTTGTGCACACTTTTTAAAGGTTTCTGTAGCCTTGGCAGCTGGACTTCGAGACACCGCATGCCAAGGTCCCCCTACTGGCTCATTGGTGGCTTATTCTGTGGTCAAGCTTTGTCTTCCAGAGCCCTTGACTGGACAGGGCCTCCAATGGATGGGACCTTGCCCTGATGTGGATAGGGGTAGGAGTCAGATGCGGTGGGTGAATGCTGTTCCCTCCCCCTGCCCCATTTGCTCACAAGTCCCAGTGAGAAAACGCTTGCTCTTCATGCCGAAGGAGGGTACAGCACAACCCACCTCCTTCCTCTGCCCGTCTGAGCCCCAGATAATGAGGCAGGTCTGGAAAAAGCATCTACAATCTATCCTCTCAGTGGGGGCAGGTGGGGGCTCTGTGGGATGCAGCCTCCCCCACTAACTGAGACAAGGTCTTCCTTATGAGTCGCAACATTTGCATGTTCATGGCGTGACACCCCTCCCCCCCAAGGCTGTCTTCGTCAGGCATGATTCCTCTTGTCACATTTTAACAAAGGCTATTGCCTTTCAGAGAGAGGCAGCCTCCTTTTGGCCCCAGCATATGTACGTGCCACCCTGCCAGGAGTGGTACCTGGGCAGAGAAGGACTTCCTGGTCAGCCTCTTTGTAATCTCCACTGGGTGAGCCTGGGTCACCCTGCTCTGCCTCTCTCCTCCCCTGCTCATCAGCCTGGAACAGACCCTGCCTTTGAGGGATAGTGGCTTGTCTAAGGACTGCCTGGTCTCCTACCTAGCTCTCAGGTGACTGTTTCTGAGGAGGCAAAAACCTTACTGAAGACTGTGTAGGTGACTAATTTAAGTCAGGTGAAGTGGGAGGAATGACATTTAGGCTGGGCCAAGCTCACGAGAAGCGACAGGATGGGGGCTCCGTGGTATGCAGCCTCTGGTCTCAGAGGACAAATATTGGTTCTTTTACACTTGTCATCCAATATTGCTGCACCAATTCAACTCTGGTCAGCTAAGCAATAGCACTTAGACTGTTATACCACTTCACAGTGCTTTATAGCCCTCTCATTTGGGAGGGCTATTCTTTGGCTTTCCAAATATTTGTGCAAGAGTGGCCAACTCACTGAGACCACTTTTCCCCTGAAGATGACTAACTGGTAGTGATACCCACATTCTGACTGTTTTGGCCCTCCTGGGCCAATCAGCCAACTGACAAGAGGGACAGCCAGAAACATGGTGTGCAAGGCACAGATATCCCTTACAAGAGGCCCTCTTTCCCTTTGAGTCTGGTTATGGGACATTGGTGCGGCCTCCTTTGCACAGTCAGGGACAGCTGCAAGTGGTGGAGGGCTGAGAAACCTATCGGCTGGGTTTGAGACACCTCTGTGATTTACATCTGTAGATGGGAGTGGATTCTCTTTCTAGTCCAGTCTAACTTTGCCAACATTATAAAAGTTGAGCGAGGAAAACAAGTCAATATTGTATTGGAATGATAACAAAGATTCCTTGGACAAAGCAGAAGCATTAATATTTCAATACTTTTAGGTTACAATATCCTACAATTTTGGTAGATTGCTCACTGAGAACTTGAAAATGGGTTTTTTTCCAGTGCTGGGAATGCAGAGTCTTTATCTGGGTACCATTGTTGTGCTGCCCTTTGTTTCTGTAGGGAGGCCCCCTTTTTACATCATTTCTGAAGGTAGAGTCTAAATTAATGCCTCTGGTATGTAGGTTACATCCAAGGCTTGTGACCAGATGCCAGAAGTGATTTCTGTTTTAAAAATATTGCAGGCTTTTTCTACATTTTTAATCTCTCTTGCTGATTTGGAGGCAGTTTTATGAAAGATGGAATTAGGATGATGTACACCGTTAAATGGTAAAGGAGATTAGACGGATTTAACTCTATGCGTCTGTCTCATAACTACCACCAATCCTGTAACTTCCATTTTATATGAAAAATCTATTCTGCCCCTTTTGACCTGCAGAGGCTTTACCAGCCAGTCTGAATTTCTTCTCTTTATTTATGAGATATTTTGCTGTTTTCTGTTCCTGGATTTGCGCTCTCCGTTGCTCTTCTGCCGGGGACTCTTTTCCAAGGAAGGTGTGTGCCAAGTAGGCTGCAGACAGAGAGAGCTCCATGGGAGGCAGCTGCCACTACTCGGGTGCCCCTTTGTCTCTGGAAAGTGCTCTCAGTGGCTCGAGGCGCTGGACCTGCTCCATTAGGTCATCGAGGTTATGTGTCGATTTCATTAAGGACTTCCCAAAATATTTGTCAGTCACTTTTCACCTCCCCCAAGGGTCTCATGCTAAAAGAGAGAACGTATCAATACCAATTGTTTAAAAATGTCCAAGTTAAAATATTGCACAGCAGGGGTTGCAGAGTGTGCCTACTGTTAACGATCTTATAGAATCATGGGGAATCATCATCATTTTGAGGATCTTTCTCTGCCCAGTCCCCATGGAAGAACCCTCACCCACACCCTCTTCCCCCTCCAGGGCCTGGAAGGCTGCTGGCAGGAGAGTCCCTCCCTTCTCTTCTGTAGGTTAAAACAGACTCTACTCTTTTAACCATTTTTCATAAGAGTTTAGTTGCTTTGCCTTTTTGTAATTTTTATATTTCTATTGTGAATAATCATGTTAACACCATATTTGTATCTACAAGTGCATAGAGATATAAATGGCGGTTTTCATATAAATGTGGCTTTGTGTTGATAAGAACACAGTATAAAAGTAGGTAGATTGCATATTTTGTATATTTATTATTTTAATTGAGTCGCCATCCAGCTCCAAACAAGTCTCAGTGGCTCACAACATAAACTGATCAGCACAGGATATCCCATACTAAACATGCAGAGAAGATTCACGTCTGTAAGGCCCTCCAGAATGCTTCCAGGGGGGAAATTCCCTGGATCTCAGGGGGGACCTCTTTCTAGAAGGCAAGTGCCATGACCGAGAAGGTGGGCTTCTGGGGTCCTGATAGAGGTCGCTGCTGACTCAAAGGAATCAGTCTCTACCGACTCTTGGATTAACATGGCAAGGCTGACACCATAGGTAGCCAGTCCTTCAGATAGCCAGGCTCTCTGTCACGAAGGGCTTAATAGATCATAGCCAGCATCTTAAACCTCACCTAGAAGCAAGCAAGTGCAGCTTGTGAAGCAGAGCTGTCCCATGGACAGCCTAAGGCTTGCCCATCACTGCCAGTGGTGCTGCATTCCAGACCATTTGATGTTTCCGGGTGCTCTTCAAGGCATCTCTGAATTTCTACAAACTTTCCACAAAGGTAAAGGTAAACAAACCTAAGGTAACCTATTTGTGAAGTAAAATAGGGATTACAATAAAATCATAAGGTGCTAGGCAATATCAAGCTTTGATGTTCTCTCTGACATGGCCAGAGAATGGCCAAGATTTTCATGGCGTTTAATTTTGCATGATGTTCCAGGTGCCGTATTTGCTAGTGTGATTCTCAATGGGCCGATACTGAAACTGATCATCTGTGCTGAGGACCCTTTGCCTTAAAAGAATACGCAGCATGGGTGGTTTTCCATGGGTCAGTTCCAGCTGTTTTGAAACCCTGTTTTGAATGGCTTCAAGGGCCATTCGTGACCCTCTACTGGGAAGTGAAGGAAAGCATTTATTTATTTATTTATTTGTTTTATTTTATTAAATTTATACCCCGCCCTTCTCCAGAAAGGACCCAGGGTGGCGCACAGGAATTAAAAACATATAAATATAACAAAATATAACATTTAAAAGCATATTAAATTCCTACCCTGTGCTAAAATCGATTTAAAATCCCCCAAATTAAAACTGTCTAAGAGTAGTCACAACGGAAGGTTACGCTAGGCCGGCTTGATGGAAAAGGTGTGTCTTTAGACACTGGCGGAAGAGGCGGAGGTCTGAGATGGTGCATAGTTCAGGGGGTAAGTCGTTCCAAAGGGTAGGGCCCGCCACAGAGAAGGCTCTTCCCCTGGGTGTCGCCAACCGGCATTGCCCGGCCGACGGCACCCTGAGAAAGCCCTCTCTGTGGGAGCGGATCGGACGAAGGGATGAATGGGGCAGGAGACGGTCTCGCATATAACTAGGTCCCGAGCCATGGAGCGCTTTAAAGATGGTCGTCAAAACCTTGAAGCGCACCCGAAAGGCCACAGGTAGCCAGTGCAGCTGGCACAGGAGCGGTGTTATGTGGGAGTATCTGGGGGCTCCCGTAATCACCCGCGCGGTTGAGTTCCCGTTTTCCTGAACACCAGCCAGAAGGGCTTTGGTGCTACAGCTTCCAAATGGCTGCCATGATGATGAAAAGACAAATATTTTTCCCATCTTGCCTAGCGCTAATGGTCTCATCACTGCTTTGTGATGGGATGTGAATTGCTGTGCCCAATGCAGCTTTAATTTCTTTCCTCAAATGAGCAGTTGGGATGCATCTTCCCTGGGGGGGCCAGTAAAGTACTTTGCTTGGAATATTAATAGAGGAGTTGTTTTGCGGCTGCTAATGTTCCTCTTCCTCCGATCGCCTCAAAAGCAGCGCTAGGGAAATGGGCAGGCCAACGGGAGCCCCTTGCCGGTGGGGCTGGTGCAGGTAGGCTCCGTCCTCCATCTTGGCCTTGCCACCTGCCTAAGCGTAGCTGAAGAGAGGGCTCAAGCCAAATGGCTCTGGGGCCTCCAGCTGCCACCGAACCCTTCAGCAGCCAGGAAGAGTCCTGTGAGTGGAAGGGGGCGATGGGGTGGGGTGGGGGGCTGGATCTCAGCCTTGCAGGGAGTAACAGGGGCAGCCCAGTGGGGGCCTGGAGAGGAGCAGGCCTTGTGAAATGGCAGCGGGGGCAGCAGGGCTGTGAGGGACTGAATCGGTTTAGGCCACACCAAAAGGCCAGAGCTCCTTGCACTTTGGTAGGGGCGTTATGTGAGCGTGTTGCCTCCTGGATCCCATGCCTTCCCTTAAGTTGCCAGGTTCTTTTCCTTTTTCCCAATAAGATTCATGAATGATTCTGAAATATACACATCTTCCTAGATTTCCTGTCAGTGCTGCCGAAGGTCTTCTGGGATGGGAGTCTCACTCTTGGCATGATGGTAGATTTAATTCAGAAGGGCTGGCCCTGGAGATGGCCTGGGCTTGAGAAAAGCCCACCTGATCCCAACCTTCAAGGAAACCTTGTACTTTTCCCTCTGGAGCCCATTCCCTGGTCTGGAGCACTTTGGGGGAAATCTGATGGTCCGCAGACCTGCAAGTGCTAAACTCATGAAGCTTTTCCTAGCATTTAGTCAGGATGTGGCTTCTGTTCAGTAAAAGCCTTTTCCTGTGTTCTTCTCTCTGGGGTGATGGCGGAATGCTGCGGAGATGCCTGCAGGGACCTGGAAACTGCTGCCCTGCCCACTCCTCCTCTAACGGGCACCACTTGTGAGATAAGAGACCCGCTGGATGAGCCCACCCTTCTTCCTCCCAGGGCTTAAAGGGACATCTCTAGGGACTCAGCAGCAGGACCTTCCCTCTCTCACCATCGTTTCCCTGCAAGGGGTATATGAAGCCAAGCCACTCTTGCCTCAGAAATAAGACACGCCCTTTTCACCCATGAATGTTTTCAGTCTTCTTTTAAGACACCCGAGTTACTCATCTTTGACCCATCTTGTGGGAATGAATTCCATAGCTTACTGATGTGCTCAGTTCTGGTATATCTCTTGTTGATTTACACTGAAAAATTAATCAATTGATTCAATGCCATTAAGGTGTGAATTAGACGCCTTCCAGTCAGGATCATTGATGACCATTGATCCTACTGTTTGGGTAGTGATTGTGTGGGTGGGTGTTTCTGTGTGGGTGTGCCTTCAAGTCAGTGTTGACTGCAACACTGTTGGCAAGATTTTGGAACTGGTGTGCCACTGCCTGCTTGCTAGGACTGTGACAGAGTGACTGGCCCAAGGTCATTCAGCTAAGGTGGCACTAAAATAGACGACGGCCTCCCGGTTTCTAATCTAGTGTTACATGCAAGAAATCAAGAAGGCAGTTCAAATGAATATATTTACTGCATGCTAACACTCTCTACAAGAATCTGAGCTACTTACACACTAAGCAAATTGGCGGTAGATAAGAGTCAATGGAACGAAAGGTGGGCTGGACTTAGGTCTCCTGTGGGCAGGAAAGGACTCAAAACCGATGATGTGTTTGACCCCTCAGGCTCTGCTGGGTCATCACCTACAGCCGGTGCCTTCACCACTACGTTCACAGCTATGTTGGCTGTCACAAATCAAACTATTTGGAGGATGGGGAAAAATACTGATGGTCCACTTTTTCCCTGCTAGGCATCATGTTCAAGCCTGGTCTGTATTCACCCACCCACCCCAACCTTTTTAGCAAAAGCATCCAATCTCTATTAGCCTCCAGATCATTTGAGCTGCTCTTTTCTGCACTTTTCCCAACTCCCTTTTCTCCTCCTTCCAAGGGGCCCATGGTACTTGGACGAAAGGGAGTGCTGAGCCAGGAGGAAGAAGGAGGGGAGGCAGAGGCTTGGTGAGTTCAGGTGAACTTTGGGAACTGCATTCACTTTCTGCTTGCCCCCATAGCGCACACTGAAGATGTGGGTACCAGCCTCTATTTTGTGAATGACTCCATCCAGCAGGTGACCTTCTCCAGCTCTGTGGGAGTGGTCATCCCTTGTCCAGCAGCAGGATCACCCAGTGCCACCCTTCGCTGGTACCTTGCTACTGGGGATGACATCTACGATGTCCCACACATCCGCCACGTCCATGCCAATGGGACTCTTCAACTTTACCCCTTCTCGCCATCTGCCTTCAACAGCTTTATCCACGACAATGTTTACTTCTGCACTGCAGAGAACTCCGTGGGCAAAATCAGGAGCCCAAACATCCGGGTCAAAGCAGGTATTGGCTGGCTGAGGGAGGGCTGTCTTCTCAACTGGTAAGGGAAGGTTAGGGTTAGGGTTGGTCCCAGAGAATCATATTTGCTGGGAAAATAAAAATTCACTGGGATGCAATAGGTCTTCAGTAGCCTTGTCGGAGATCTGATTCTGCTTTCTGGATGGCATTTGGGCCCTGGACACAATCCTTTGTGTGCTACAGGCTAAGCAGTTGGAGGACTAATTAAGCAGAGGGAAGTGAGGAGCAGGTGGGAGGCCATTTTTGGTCAATGATCAGCCAAGTGGGTGGATGAGGAGCCCCATTGGTTCCATTAGGTAAACTATTAAACACTGGTTGCCAAAGTGCACAGACCAGCTTGATACCCAACGTCTTCCTTCCTTGCCTCCCAGGGTGGGATAGGACATTAAAGACCAAGAAGTGAATTATTTACTTGAGTTGCAATACTAGATATAAAAAATGTTTCTATATGTGCGCATGATTTTATTTTTATTTTGAGGACTTTGTGCCATGATGATTTCCTTAGAATTTTTAGCAGGCAGCCTTTAACCTTCTACCTTTGTATTCTGTTCTCTTGGATGTGAGAAGCAAGAGAGAAGAGACTCTTTTAAAATAGTGATAGTCTTTATTTCTTGTAACTTTATGTCTTGTTTCCTCCTGGTTGGGAAATTAGCTCAATAGCTTCACATTGGGTTAGCCAAATAAATGCATTGCAGCACCCACCTAGATCCATAGTCATTCTTGGATGGTATCAATAATCAAGTGTTGGGATGTGTCAAATGTGATTCTGGATTCTAATTCACATTGCAGTGGGATCCCACTCATGCTTGGAAAACAAAATCTTGTTTGCTTCCTGGGACACATTTGTTTACGACTGCTTCAGAAGAAGAGGTGCCTAAGAATAATAAAGGCGGGATATAAATCAAAAAGTAAAAAAAAGAAAGCGATGGGAGTTGCCCGTATATATCTGGGGCCTCCATCCACTGGCTCGTTCTCCATTGCAATAGAAGTTCAGCAGGGGGAAGGCCTATGGAAATCTTCTCAGGTGTTGCCTCCAAAATTATACGTCTCCATTTCCTGAGTTGTTGGGGCCCAGCACAGAAAGGAGCATGATTGAGTGCAAAGAAACTTGAGGTCTGCCTGGAGAAGCTGAGGTACAGCTTCTGTCTTGGAAATGGGATTCCCCCCGAAGGACCCTTGGAAGCCCTCAAGAAACATTCCGTGCATCTGACCGTACTGGAGGGAGGTTTGTTCAGTGGGAGCAAGCTAAAGGATTTGTCTGCTCTGGTCAGGCGGGGAGAGATGCACCTAGCCTTAGGCAGGCATGGAAAGCAGCTGACCCACTTGAGGCTGAGTCAGGGCTATGATTGTTTAGCTTCCGTTTGCACTTTGGTTGGTTGCTGCAACTCAAAAGATACACCCCATGGAGCCAGGAGAAAGCACAGAGCCTTTTGATTGGTGATTGGAGGAAGAGCTCCAATATTTGGGGCTTAATAAATTAGGAAAAAAAGTGAATGAATGTGAACATGGTAGAAGGTATCAAGTTATGCATGCTTTGAAACAAAGGATGAAATCATTTTTTCCTTCATCTCGTTAAGTCTGAACCCAATGGAGCTGTCTGAGATAAACGGATATGGAAGAGTCCCGAAGGTGTTTTTTCAAAAGGCGACTGGACTTCCTTTGTTTTTGCTTGAAGACATTTCGTTTCCTATCCAAGCGAAACCTCTTCAAACCTTTTTCAACCATGACCTGGATGACTGAGAATCTCCACAGACATTTGGATATGGAAGAAGTTGAAAGCAGCCAAAGAACAATGTTTCTTTCACACTGTGTGCTTTAAAACGAAGCTTGCTGCCTTGAATGTGGCAAGTGTCAGGAAAACCATTTTATGCTCCTTGTCTGAATTCTGAGCGGATAAGGAACAGCAACAACAAGGAGCCATGTGTGAGAATGGGCTGGGCACTCATGTCCTGCTTGTGGACTTCTTCATCTGAACGTGGAGTGGACGTCTTGTCCTCCTCAAAGAAGATAGTGGGAGAACCTCCCAGGAAAGAGAGGGTAGATTGGTGATTGGCAGTTGATGGATAGAAAACCAAAGAGCAGGTTCAAATCTGCTCAAATGAAATTCTCCCTAAGATGGAACAAATCAGAATCATGATGAAGTAAAGGGAAATAAGATTTTTGCTTTGTTTCATGGCATGTTCTGTTTGATCTATAAGAACGTATTTCATACTATGATCATTCTTTGTACATTAAAGCAATCTTGGGGGCAACTCCTGATAAGTCTACCTTTAAGAATTTTATCTAAATATCCTATATCCAATTTAGCAGGAAAGCTAGAACAGGGTGTCTACCTATAAAGTATCATTCAGTGGGGAGGACATCTGGCATTATGAGGTTGGGACAGGAGCAAGGAATGAAGGACAGGCAAGAGGGAAGCAAGAGAGGAAAGGGTCCTAAAGGACAACTCCCCCCCTGCAGTTGTCCTTTTGGCTAATGCTGGCCTTGGAATGCAAGTCTGGATAATAATAATAATAAAAAATTTTATTTTTATACCGCCTCCTCTCCCCAAAGGGACTCGGAGCGGTGCACAGGGAATAAAAACCAATATAAAATACATAGAAAGATAAATAGTTAAAATACGAATTAAACCGAAATTGTCCCTGCGCTAAAATCCCCTAAGTTTAAATTACACTAAAAAACCCCTAAAACTCCTATCGAAAGACGGAAGACTAACCTAGGCCGGCCAAGCAGAAAAAGTGTGTTTTCAATTTTTGACGGAAGGAGCGGAGGTCCGTGGTTGTTCTAATTTCGGGGGGAAGGTCGTTCCAGAGGGCTGGGCCCGCCACAGAGAAGGCCCTTCCCCTGGGCGTCGCCCGCTGGCATAGCCTAGTGGACGGCACCCGGAGAAGCCCCTCTCTGTGGGAGCGAATCGGCCACAGGGATGTATGGGGCAGGATCCGATCCCGCAGATAACTAGGTCCCGAGCCATGGGAGCGCTTTAAAGATGGTAACTAATACCTTGAAGCGCACCCGAAAGACAACAGGCAGCCAATGCAGCTCGCGCAAGAGCGGTGTTATGTGGGTAAACCTAGAGGTTCCCATTATTGCTCGCGCGGCTGCATTCTGGACAAGCTGAAGTCTTCGGGTGCACCTCAAGGGGAGCCCCATGTAGAGAGAATTACAGTAGTCCAGTCGGGATGTCACGAGGGCATGAGTGACTGTGCAAAGGGCATCCCGATCCAATAGGTGACGCAACTGGCGTACCAGGCGAACCTGGTAAAACGCCCTCCTGGCCACGGCTGTCACTTGATCTTCCATGGACAGCCGGGTATCCAGGAGGACGCCCAAGTTGCGTGCCCCCTCCACAGGGGTAAGATGTTCGTCCCCTATGGAGTCAGCTGGTTGTAATGTTCTAATGGAGAAGCTCTGGTGGATTTTACCCTGAGGAGAAGGTTTGGCTAGACTACCCCTGAGATGCCTTCTGGGCCTCTGGTTCTGTGAAGTTCTGGAAGTTTTCAAAAGCAGCTTCTTCTTTCCTCCTTTGTCAGCCACCCAGGCCCCTGACAGTCCCACTCTGATCTTAATTCACAGCCAGTTCGACCTCTCAAGATCTTTGGGGTTGGGATCAAAGGGTCTCCTGTGTGCTTGTGTTCCTGTGGACTCCTGTGAACCAGGCTACCAAGAGAGACTCGCAGGAGTTTCCTGAGAGGAGGTAGCATCAACAGTGAAATGCCATCCTCAGAGAGGCCTATTTGGCGCCTGCCTTGATGACACGTTGGTACCCTTAGAAAAGCCTTGTTCCTTTATTCCGTTCTTTCATTTTACACTGATTTTAATAAGCTTTCCATTGAATTGTTTTATTGCAGAAATTTGTTTTTAAGAATCTCAGTTAAAAGCCATCCATAGCAATCAGTTGCGCTGAAGACAAATCTTTAACCTGTGACAATTTTTCAGGTTAAGAACATCTGTCAACCCTCAACTTATGGTGGGACATGTACTGTATTTTCTACAATCCCATCTTTGTCTTTTCCTGTTTTGCTAGAATGAGATTTTTGAAAATCAGCGGATCAGGATGAAATACACATATAAGGAGCGGTCTTATCCCAATTAATGAAGCTATGGTCTGGGGCAATCTTTGGTGTATACCCTGTAGGGTGAAGAGATGTGGGAAGGTGTGAAATTAATTTTGGGAAAAGTATACAAGTTGCTAATCTGTCTGCTCACCTATTCTTTTTCTTCCCAGTGTTCAGGGAACCTTACACAGTTCGAGTGGAGGATCAAAGATCAATGCGTGGAAACGTGGCTGTTTTTAAGTGCCTCATTCCTTCTTCAGTGCAAGAATATGTTCATGTTGTGTCCTGGGAGAAAGACACAGTTTCTATCATCTCTGGTAAGAGGGGTAACGGCAGTGTTCCTCTTTCTATTGCATGGCATCTCTAGGGGCCTCCTGAAGGTTGAAAAGTCATCGGTCAAAAGTACAAGCTGATCAGGCTGATCACCAACCTTGGCTAGGTTTTCCTCAGTGGTAGATTTCTCTCAGGATCTTTTTTGCTTCAAGTGGTTTGCCAAGCTTCTAACAGGTTTTTCACCATTCTTCCAGTATCTTTGACTTAGGATGTTAATACAAGTTTAATTTGCTCTGGCACTATTCAGTTCAGACCTGCTTAGTTGTGTCTCCTTGCTTAAATTTTGGTCGGACATCTGGCCATGTATGTCCAAAGAGTTTTGAATTTATTTTTCAAAATTGTCTCATATGTATATTAATGATTTCTCTTTTATGTAGCCTGTGTGATAATACAGCCGTGCATGTCACCTTTATAAGCTTTGCATTCAAAGATTGGAGAAATAGCCATTCCTGCATGAAATTTAAAAGATAAAATGTGAAGCTGTTTTTTTGTTCGTGCCAAGAGATAAGGGGGTTGGAATTGGTTGCAGTCATGAAATAGGGAATAAAGGTAGTCCTCAGATAATGGCAGTAATTAGGATTGAAATTTCCATCGCTAAGTAATGCAATCATAAAGCACCATGTCGGTGACGATGCCTCATAATGGTAGCGCTTCTGGCTGCCTTCCTTAAGCGGATCCTGTGCCGTCATTAAGTGGATGATGTCCCATGGTCCTGATTTATGATTTCCTGGCAGATTCCCCATTGAATTTGCTTGTCCAATGCATCACACCACTGGGACGCTGCAATGTCATATTGCAAGTTGGTCACTGAGTGCCAGGAATCACAATCTTATGACCACAAGGACGCTGCAGTGGCCAGAACTTTGAGGACCAGTCCTAGGTACCACTGGTTCAGTGCTATTGTGACTTCAGTGGTTGGTAAACATGTGGTCATTAAACAAGGATCACCTGTATATAAAATCAAAGTTTGTACTCGTCTTGGAAATACATTCAAATAGAATCCAACGTCGATGGGTGGCTTGCTTAAAGCTGTCTTACAGTGAAATGCTGTCTTGAGTGAATTTGATGGCAAAATTCTACAAGGCCCTGTGGCAGATCCTCCATCCAAGAGAAGATTTCATGGCCTTCAGTTTTGCAAAGAGTATAAGAGTTTGAATGGACCCGGAAGAGGAAGAAAGGCACGTGCCTCACCCCTCTGTTTGACCTTTCCAGTGTACGATCTGCATGATGAAAAGAAAGGGGAAACAATAAATAACTCAGTGATTTGTGAGTTGTGCTTGCCTGGGGCATTTTCTGTTTGATCTGTAGGATAAAGGTGGTCCCTTTTTCAGAAATTTTGAATAGGTCCTACTGGTTTTGTGATCCTGGAGTCCTGGTTTTAGCTGCTGTGTCTTGGGTAGCTTGGAGGCATGGGTGAAGTGGATGGAATGTACTTGGCGGGGAGCTGAAGAGGGAAACAAGTTTTAGCATTTGGGCCTCTTGTGGTACCTGGCGAGCCTTTGGGGCTATTGGTGGAACATAATTTTGTCAGTCATATTCAGGAAAAAATGGAAATTGACAAAGGCACAAGAAATGTCAGTTTTATAATGGAGCCCTTCACTCTCCAAGGATGGATCTGGACTGCAAGGATTAAACTTATGTCTTGACCTTACTCTGCATGATGGCTCTAAGGTGCTCTGACTTCTAGATGATATGAAAATTCTTATAATGTCAAACTCTTTTTCATTTCCTTTTTTTTTAATTCAATCATCTCCCAAATCTTTAGTCCTTGAAGTACTTTTGAATGTCTGGCAATATCCAGTGTGAATTGCCAAGGAAGACAGGAAACCCAGCTTCACAAGATATTGTTAATATCCAATTATTGGATATTAATATTTCCTATTGTATTGTTAACTATCCACCCATTAAAGCAATTTTTTGGGGGAAAGTGACCTGCCAAAGAATGAGAAAATTGTTAGCTAATAATTCCTTTTCTGAGGCTTGTCATCTTGCCACATAACAAAAAATGTGGCTGCCAAAGACGTGGCTGGTTTAATACCAGATCACTCATACCGGTCGATGCTGTTTCTCTGGAGCATCTCACTTGTTTAATGTCTGAAGCCTGATCTTGGAGGCTGATATCCACAACATTCCTCTTGAAGTGGAGTCTTTTTAATCAGCGTACCGCCGATGTCACGGATGGGTCCAGAAGATAACTGGGATTTAATCATAACCTGTAATAGTGATGATGGTTACTGGGAATGGGTGGTTTCCATTTGTCTCATGGGCTGCTTGCAACCTTAGAAAAAGAGACGGCCTCATGTCACCTAACCCACCCACACCAGGTCTTGTGAGAAACTTTGGCAAGCCCTCCAGTGCTGCAACTTCAGTTCGCCTGTACCTTTCAGCCATCCCATCTCTAAAAAAAGTAGGCTTGCCAGGAAGCAATTATTTTTGACAGGTGGATTTTAAGTGTTGAACTGAATTGAATGGAATATGTGGCCAAGTGAGATTATAGGCCCACAAGGATCTCATCTCTGGTACAGAAGGACTTAGGGTTGCGTTTGCTATCTGATAGATTTCACCAAGAGAAATGGAGGAGTGGTTTTTTTACATCTGATGGCTGGCCTGCAACACTTTAGCAGTCTTATACAGGTACCAAAGTTTCTTACTGTTGCTCTTCAAAAGATCCTTCCACGGTTGAAGAAAGAAGATTTTCACATTATAATCTGGTCTTGACCTCATCATTGCCTGAGATTTATGGTGATGCTCCTGTTCAACTTTTGACTCGCCCATAGGTTTTTATATAGGGCATGTTTGATGCTTCAGTCCCCACAGCCGGAGGCTTCTGGTCACCCCTTGTGTATCATTATTGCAGAAGCAAATCTCCTCATTTGAGAACTGGTCACCTTTTACAGCATAAAAGTCTTTTCCCCCTCCCCCCCCCCCCAGGGTCTCTGTTAACGGGGTTCAGGGGTGCGAAGGTTTGCTGCCCCTTGGAGCTCCCCTTTGTTCTCTGGCACCACCTCCCTTTAAGGGCCATTCCCTTTGCCAAGCTTTCCAGGCGTCGACTGTGAGGCAAACCGATGGCCTCTTTCCATAGCCAATATTTTAATGCCTCCTCCTGCCTGTTCTTCATCAGTTCTGGGCTGCTGTGGCTGCCGTAATGTCCTCCTCTCCCCCTTGCTGGTCAAATTGTTGGCTGTATTATCGGTTAACTTGGCAACACTGAAATTTACCCTGAAATCAAAGATAAATTCCCTTATAGAAGGTTATCCTATACATGAGCCATTATTAGTCGGCCTCATTTTTACTTAATGCCTATCTCACTGTGCTTCTGTCTAAAAATGTGTGTTTAGTCAAGTCAAGGGTTGCACAGAAATTATAGGTTTTGGAAACCCATTTACTTTGCTAGTGCTCCTGTCAAGATCAGTCTCGCCTTGAGTTCTGACTCCTCCTGCCAATAAGTCCTTGTTATGGATGCAGGAGTTTAAGGAAAGGTCGTGGAACTAGAAATGTGCCTTGAAGTCATCCCTGAACAGCCACAGCTCTGCAGCTGGACAGGCATCTGCATCTACTGGGGCTCTAATTGGAAGTAGGACACAATTCAGAAAATCCGGAATAATGTACTGGAAATCCTTCTGCAAAATTTCATTTTAAGCAGCAAAATCTGGCCTGAGCACATGTTCTTGAGTAGAGGTGAGACAATGAAGCACAGATGACATTTTGCCAAGTGTGAGGAAGAAGCAAATGCAGATATCCCAGAGACTGGAAACCTGAGGTGCCAACCACGTTTTCCTTTCTCCTTTCCTTCTCCTCCTTTAGGCCTTTGTATCCTTTCTGTTGACTCTGTTCTTCGGAGGCAAGTAGACTCAGCTAAAGTAGTGTTGCACCTCTGCTGAAGCCTTAGGAGGCACCTTAGAGAATAAGACTCAGTTTCCCAAGGAAGGCCGTTTTCTTTCAGCTGGGGGCGGGCAGGGAGAAGCTTCTTCATTCTGCAGGCAGTACTTCTGGGGTGAATTCCTAATTCCCCTCTTTGAATTTTTGAATTGGCAGTTTTAGAGATGTAGGTCTCGTCTTTCCCAGAGCTTCATAGGTATCTTGAAAAATGTACTGTTCATCCCATGATAATTGAAAGCTGATAGACGGATCACTGAGTTGAGAGGCGGGGCGGGGGGGGGGGGGGCTCTCTGAAGCAGAAGGCAATCGACTGGAAGGTAACCATTTTCTGTGGTGACCCCCTCTGAGACAGGAATTACAAGGCAACCCAGGCCTCCCACTCTGCCCAACCAAGGTGGACTGGGAGCAAGCTGGCTGCACTCGCCCAGCCCTTTGCCTTGGAGTCTGCTTTGTTGGGTGAGAGCAGAAGATCTCCCCTGTTCCTGCTCTGAGTCCCTCAGTCTGCCCTATCCTTTCCCTTCTTTTCCCATCCTAACACACACACACACACACACACACGGAATTCTAAGCCTCGCTCCTAAAAGTGGTCAGCCTGCGGGGCATCCTGGTGCTTATTCGGTGGCATTGTAATGCTTTTTAGGATGCTCTTTTACGGGTTACATTTTAGCATTTAATAATCTGGGAATTTCACAAAATTATATTTTTAGAAGTTGTTTATTTCCTCTCCAAGTGTAATGAACTCCTGGAGATTCAGCATGAAGCTACACCAAATTAAGGCTGCCAGCGATATTTATGGCTGTAGCACCCACATCCATATTCTGCTGTCTGAGCCAAGCTTCTGCATCATGGTTTGGCTGCCAGCCTCCACAGAGGGGTGCCCAGAGGTCTCAAACAATGCCACTTCCTGCCTCGTGGCCTAATCCAAGGAATCCGTGTGTTGGGCACATGTCAGCCTGCCCTGCCCTTTCTCCAGGAGCCCTCTCTCTGAGGGGCCGCGACCTCTGCCTCCCACCAAAGGCCGTGGGGTGACATGGGTGGGAGCTGGGTCTTTCCTTCCTGGCCCTCCACTGCTGCCCAGAGAGCTCCCTCTTATTAGCGAGCCATGGTTGTGTGCCACTGTGTGGATGATGCAGCCCTAGCCTCTCTATCCCTTCCCACCTTCACCTCGGAGTTCACAGTCTGGGGGCAGAAGAATTGTGTTAGACTAAGGAGGTCTCATCACCTGCAAGGATTCCCTCCTCAGGTGGCCCTTTGGATTGCTTGAAGGGAACACAATGAACAATCCCTTTCCAGGAGTCGCTGAGCAGGTTCCTAAGGGGGCTGGGGTGAGGGGAGAGTGGGGTGGGGATTGAGCTCATCTCCTGGATCTGTAGTGGGGGGAGGTGGGACTGTGCAGTGGGGCCACTGCTGGCCAGCATAATTCCCTTCCTCAAATTCAAGTCCAGGTTCCGGTTGAAAGCCTTTCAGCCATATTGAGCGACTCCTTCGGTTGGACAAAATCTTCAGCTTTTCATTCCACTCAAGCCAGCCAAATGATGCAAGCCTCGACATGTGTGCAAAAAAACCTATTCCCGAGCTCCTTGGTGGGGCATGTGCTGTGAAATGTGAAATAATGATCCGTCCTCATTTGAATATATTCTGTATCTCCTTGGGAATTCCTGCGTGTGTCTGATGCATTCAAGAAACCCCACAGGGGCTTTGCAGCAAAGCTGCTCGCTCGCTCGCTCGCTCGTGCACCTGGGGTCCGTGCTGGCCTTTCCCTCCCCCACTGTTGACCAGCCCCTTCCCGAAGCCCCTTATGCCAGTCGAGAGGGGTCAAAAGCATGGCATCCCTGGCACCAATCTCAACAACAGGATGAGATTCTGTCTGCAATAATTCCACGCACACTCAGTCTTGGTGTGAATTTTATCTAATCACCATGGCAACAAGATAAAAAAAAGTGTGAACACCATGTCTCTTTTACTGTGATAATTCAGATTTAGATATTCAGATCAGATGGAGATGAAGATTTCAAATGGAGCAGCAAAACAAGGAATGCTGCTGCGGATGCCTTGGTGTGTGATCATCTTGCCCTTTCGAGTGAGGAGGGGGCAACATGTCGCCTACTGATGTGTTTGAAACACAATTAATTTGTCAAATATGCCTTGATCATTTACACACACCCACACCCACACCGTATGTGTGTATGTATGCATGCATGCATGTGTATGCATGTATATAGTGGGTGGGTGTATCAATCATTCAATCTATATAGAGCAGCCAGAAGGTTTTCCAAAGGCCCAGAGAGATTTAAAAGTCCCATGTTGAGTTCTGCCCCTCAGCTAAGCCCTTGAGCTGCCCATGTGTGCTCTGCTTAAAGCCCCCCCCCCTTACATGGCAGTGCCCAACTGCTGCATGGGCCCCCTCCTCTCTCCCCATCAGTAGGTCCTGCTTCCTGAATTTTAATTGGCAATTAACTGGCTGCTTCAGGTATCTCTGCTCCCCAGAGTGAAAGCCAGCCCCTGAGGAAGAAGGGGATTTTCCCCATCTCCCTGCCTTCTGAGTGGGTTAGGGTTAGGATAATGGGAGGTTGGGGAAGGAGAGAAAAGACCCTGGTAGATCCTGGGTGGGGTGGGTGGGTAAGAAGGTGGTTCCAATGATTTTGAGAACTCTCAACATATTTATAATTCCCCAAGTCACCAGCTTGTTGGTTGTTTATATTAGTGCTTCATAGGTGGATCATATTTTCTGGCCAAATGCTGAATAATTCAGCAAAATACCAGACAAGAGCAAGGCCTGGTGATTTGAGGTACTAAGGCTCCACAGAGGATGCTATTTCTCTGCCTTGGCCTTCAGAGTAATTAGATGGTCTCCAAGCCCCTCTGTATTCACCTCAGGCTCCTTGGTGGGGCAGGACCGGACACTCCTTTGTTCACGGTCTCCAGATGCCCGAGCGAGCGGGTGGCTTGATGGAGGGCCCCTGGCCAAGGTGAGGTTCCTAGGGTGTCCCTTAGAAGATGATATCATTTCCACAAAGAGAGAAGAGGCCCACGTGGAAAGGCAGAATGGCCATCGGAGGCTAGCCATGTAGGCTCTGACTTGCAGAGGATGGAGGGCCGTGTGTGCCACCATGGGGGCTGAAGCCAGTACAGGTGGCAGCCCCAGGAAGTTAAGCTACGGTCAGTTGACATTGGCCTTTGGCTGCCCATCACCTTCCTTCGTTGTTCTGGGAGTCGGTCTTTAGAAGGTGGAGGGAGATGGCCTTACATTGCAGGAGACGACATCCAATGCCACCCCCCCCTTTGTCCCTGGGCTTCTCCTTCAGGGCTGAGGATGGGCATCTCTGGCTCACATGGTCAAGAGCTCTGTGCAAAGAGAGTGAATCTGGTTCTAGCACTTGGGGGGGGGGTGGAGATGAAAGAAGAAAGGATCTCTGTCTCTTCAGATCCTTTGAAGCCTGTCTTGCTGGGATCTCTCCCTTCTTCAAGTCCAATAACCCTAACCCTAACCCAATGACTAATGACCATAATTGAGCCTAGAATTAAGGTTATAAGACATTGTGGTCATAAGTTGAGGAACCCGTATGACTGGAAGTAATGTTTCAGCTTTTTTTGTTTGGTATTCGCTAAGCAAACACCGCAGTTATTAAGCAAACACATTCATTTGAATAGGCCTTTTTTGTTGGAAACCAGTAAAAAAAACCCTCCAATGACATGACTGTGGAAACGCCACGCCTGCCATAAAGATAACCTTCCTGACGTGCAGTCATGGAACTGAGGTGCATGTGACTGTTTATGACACCTGGGTCTGCTTTAAAGGCCATAAAACACCCGTCCTGTGGTTGTTGTAACTACATGACTGGTTGTTAAGTGGGGACTAGATGTAATTTCTGTTTTTTACTCTCCCTGCTCAAGGGAACATATGCAGCATGTTCAAACTGGGGTGTGGAGAATTGAATTTTTTCCTGGTGTCTCCCCAGCAAGCTTAACTGCCATTTGTCAAGGGTGGCCTGTGAAGTCTGTTCATTTCATGAGCTCAGAAAACGGATCTCCCCTGCCAAGCTCTACTCAAACAGGCTGATTCCTGGCTGCGAGCATCCTCCTCTTGCCCCAGAGGCAGAGTTGAAGAAGAAGATGAGGTCAGTCCCTTGGGATGCCGTTCTTTTCTTCCCTGGTCCCGTCTCTGCCTTACCCACTCTTCCCTCGCCCCCAATTTCTGCTGTTTTTACTTTCCCTCTCCTTGGCTCCGAGTCCCCCAGGGGAGAGGACGCGGTATAGAAAAATCTATCTATCTATCTATCTATCTATCTATCTATCTATCTATCTATCTATCTATCTATCTATCTATCTATCTATCTATCTATCTATCTATCTATCTATCTATCTATCTTTTTACCTCCCTTTGCCTTGGGCTGCTCCTCTGAACCTCTCAGTCACCCACTCTTCCAGACCTTTGCTGGACCTGCTGGTGGCAGAAGACTTCCCAACGGCCCAGAAGCTCTCCATGCCTTTCCTGAGCTAAAGGGGAGAGGGGAGGCCTGTTCTTGGCCACAAATCTGCTCTAGATTTGCAGTAGTTGCCCTGGGGCAGCATAGTTTTCAGTGGCTGTAGTAAACACTGCTGGGAATGATCTTCAGACACCCAGCAGGCAATGGCACAAAGTCCTTGCAATGCAGAGCATATAAGATAACTGCCCTGTCTATAGTAGCTTTCTTGGCTACCTCGTTGTTTGGCCCAAACAGCTCTTCATAGGAATCTCCAATGAGAGCAGTGTGTGTGTTTGTAAACTCCAAGGTGAGAGATTGTATGGCTTCTGCTCCAAATAGCAGTAGCACTTATATACTGCTCCACGGTGCTTTATAGCAGGGTGGCTAACCCAGGGTGGGCTGTGGCCTGTTCCGAACCAGGCTGCAGAAGCGGTGGGCAACCACATGCATGAGTGCAGCTCTACTTGCACGAGTAACAGGCAGACAAGCATGTGCATGCCTTCCAGAAAGACCATTGCTTTATTTCACTCTATGAGTGGTTTACAATGTAAGCATTCCCCCCCCCCCCCTCAACAATCTGGGTCCTCATTTTACCGGCTATGGAAGGATGGAAGGCTGAGTCACCCTCAGCCGGTCAGTATTGAACTCCTGACACTGGGCAGAATTTGCCTGTTATACTGCATTCCAACCACTGTGCCACCAGGGCTGGGAACGACATGCTACATTGGATCTCAAATGCATGTACCATGCAATCAAATACTAATAGGTGTGGAAGAAAGCTCTGAAGACCATAGAGAGTCTTCCAGAGAATAATTGTCTGGTGCTCAGTGGGCTTGTAGGACACCTATCTACAACTTCCTTCCAGGAAGTTCCTCAGGGACCCACCATCTATTCAAAGCTCTCTCTTTTGACCCGTTGCCAGTTTCCATCATATTCATGAATATGATGGAGTACACTGTAGTTTTGTTCAAATTCATACTTCAACCAGTACAACAGTGTCCTCCAATTGCCACATACCCTGCATCATATTGGTGCCATCTTGGATATCAGAAGTGGTTCATTTTCCCTCTCAAAGGAGCAGCAAATGGAATCACTCATACTGGTACACCTGACCTTGCACTAGATCCACTTTGCCACAGATACCATGGATGGGAGCCAAACACAGCAGAAACCTCTTGGAGCTGCAGTCAGCATGGTAAGAGATTATTCCAAAGACCAGTATATGCTAGCAATTGACCATTAAAGCCAAATCAAGAAAGAGGGGAGCAGCAGATCAAGGTAACTCTTGAGGAAGATGGAGGCAGACAAACTTCTATACCGGGCAAAGGAAACCGTTCCCTCTTCCATGGCAGATCTTACTTGGAGGAGCAAAAAAGCATCAGAGTGTTTTAGCTTAAAGAAGAGAGATCCTGGCAAATGGTGCTTCAGTCCCCGACTAAATAGCGCCAATTTTTGGGATTGCATCTGTGGAGCTCCTAGCAATTCCCTTTGATGGCACCAACTCCAATTTAGAGAAGGATTCACCCAAACAGAATGGGAGAATTTAGGCTTGAATAATCTTCTAGTTAGTTTAAAAACCCAACTGGACTCCAAAGCCTTACCTCATCATCATCGTCTCCAGGTGGATCAACTAGTCTACAGGATTCAGAATAAGCTCACCCCCACCCCCACCCCGCCTGAATGCCAGGGCCTTAGCTGTCCTCCAAGTGAATGCTCCATTGGTCTTCTGTGTCTTCTTTTACATGACAGTATCAGATTATCTTGTGCATCTTGGCTGCAGCATCCTTCAGCTGAACTACAGTTCCCTGCCAAAATGGGTCTCCTCCCAGGGAGAGTCCCTCTTGAGAAGGCCCTGATTCCATTGTAGGAAAGCAATATATGAAATTTACCACAAAGGTCCTTCTTTCACAGTTCTTGCAGTCCAAGCAACATTGCCAGGAAGAAGAGAGATCCTCGTTGGGAGGCCCATCTGTGTTGGCAATTGACATGAAGATGGTTGTATCCATACAGTATTTCTGCTTTCTCAAATTTTATTTCTTGCAGTTCTTCCATTTGTCATTTTGAAACTGAGGACTCTCCTGCAACCTCACACACTTCTCCAGCCCTGCAACTGGAGCTGCTGGAAAGGAGGGACCCATTTCACAATGGAAAAAGAACCTTCCCAGCAAGTCCAGCTTTGTGCTATTCTTATACGTGCAAAGAGGTTAGGTTCTCGTAGTGAAGAGCAGGTGCTGAGCCCTTGGACGGGTGACAGTTGCATGCCTCCACCCCACCTGCAGTGCAAAGATGACTGCATAATGTATGCAGTGGCAGAAGCGGAGGGATGTTGGCTCTCCCCCTTCCTGAAACAGGCTGGGCTTTATTCCTGTTTTCCAAGTCTTTCATTTTGTAGGAGGAACAGATGTGTGGGCTGCAAGCCCGTTCCCTCCCCAAAGAGAGAGGATTGCCTTGTTTGCATCTCCAACTCCTCTGGCTTTAGGACAAGGAGAGCCCTATTTCTCTTGGTTGCAGAACACAACCTACACACACACCAGGGGGATGCAGCTGATCCCAGGCGATGTTATTTTCATCCTGGAGGGAGCGAAAGGGAAGGTCGCTCTCTTTACTTCCGTCCTTCTATTCTTCTGGAGGGAACCTCACATCTTTCCCCAAACTTGGTTCTTTACTGGTTGTTGGGCCACCCTCTTCTCCTGAGAGAGAGTCCCTGTGTGTGCTGGAGTGCAGGGGAAAGGGAAGGGGAAGAGGAGGGGAAGCCGCTTCTTCAAGTCAGTCACCCTTTCCTGCCAAAGAAGGGAGAGCAATGACCTAGAGTAAGAGGAGCACAAGTTATGCGGGCAGTCTGTAGCGTAGTTAACACGACAGGGGGGCGGGAAATATGGAATGCATACTGTGTGTTCATTTTGTGTCAACAATGAATCTAGCCCAGCCTATTTTTTTAGAATTGGATCTTGCCACCCAAAGGCTACAGAAATGTCTTACTCTGCAAAGGATTCTGTACATTTCCCTAATTCAGGACATTAATCAGACCAGTTTGGATTACTGCTCATTCATCCAAAGTTAGCAAAATGCCTTCGGAGAAAGTACGTTTGGTGAGTCAGTGGCAGCTGAGTGGAGGTGTGTCGCATTCAGGCTGGAGGCTAGAGAGGTGCTAGACGGGGTGCCCACCCTGGATCCGGAGCACTTGCCCTGCCTTGGTTCAGAAGATGCTGCTGGTGGGTGGCTGATACTTGTCTGAGCCCCCCTGCTTGCTCTGCTGACCTGACTTCTTCTGCTGATTGGTCAGCTTGGCTTGCCCCGCTCCACCCAATTGGCAGAAAACAAGATGAAGAAGAGGGTTGCTGCTCTCAGTATCACCCCCTGTCCTAATCTGGGTCAGACTCCTGATGCCCCCCAAGTGCGTGTCTGGTAAACAAACCCTCGTTGCTTTTATGTACCTAGGGGGCACCTTTGGGTACGGTTGGAAAAAGGGAAAGTTTGGCTAAGGAAAACATCAGCCTATTTCCCCCTGGAGCTGGTGACAAGGTCAAGACAGGGATCTCCAGGAGGGGCAGAATGAGGACAGGTGCAAGCAGGACGCTGCCCAAAGTAGCAGCCTGATGTTTAGAAGCTCATGGTCAGTTGAGACGCTTGGAGCACAAAGAGCACCACATCAGGCGGTGGGTAGATGGCAACCATTTTCTTCTCGGCTCTGTTCCCTTGCAGAAAGTGCTTCCTTTCTTGGCATGAAACGTTTTTGGGCTGTTGGGAATCAGTTCAGGAGTTTCTTAGCAAGTATCTGATCATGAGTGTCCTTTCTATCTGTTCTGGCCTAAGCTTCCTAGTACAGTAAAAAAACACACACTTAGTCTCAAAACCCCTTTTTTTAATTTCAAAGGCTGTGAAGTATGTTCGTTCACAGCCCGTAATGAGTCCCAAATAGTTGCAAAGAGTCCTACGGCAGGCTGCCAAAGTCCTTTGGGGTAAGGCTGATAAGCACCCACCTTTATCTTCCTTGAAACACTATGGAAGACTTAACTGGCCGTTAGCTTGGCAAGGCCACACAGAGCAGAGTCAGAACGGAGCTTCAGAAGGTAAACTGACCAGCATGAAGTTGCTCCCTGCAGAGGCTCACCTGCCTTTGCTCCTCCTTTATGCCCTATGGGAGGGGCCAATCACCTCCAAGCCTTACTCCCGAGTCGTCCCTTCGGTCTTAACTGCTCTTGCCTTCTGGCAGCTCTGCGCATGCACTCACTGCTGTCTGACTCTGGAGGCTTCGGAGGCAACACATAAGGTAATTCCCAGATGGCCCTGGTCCCCCCTCTGCCTCCGATGCAGAGCCCTGGTCCGAGCCTTTCCCAGACTCCAGGACTGGCCCATGTTCCTCCCCAACCTCCTCGCTCTCCCACTCTGCTGCCAGCTCCTCAGGCCGCCGGCAGACCACAACACTATCAGCCGTAGGAAGGAGGCAATGGCAAACTTGTTGAGAAACTCCAGGCAGTCTCCCAAGGATTGAACTTGTTTGAACAAGGAAAAAAAGTCTTCAGTGCTTCAGAGAGATGCTTTTTGGAGAAAAGTCTCCAAACACCAGGGAATTCTTGATTAAACCTCCCACCCCCTTTCTCCTTTAAAGTCTATCCACCACCTTCTTATTCATGGTGTTACCATGTTTTGATGGCCTTCAGAAATGGCTTGCTCCAAAGAAGAGTAACCTTCATTTACAACACGCCTGTGGCTCTTGAAGAGGCTGCTGAAAATGGACCTTCCTCTCAGAGGGTATTGGAGGTTTGGCCCTTGTCCTTGCCTGGATCTGTATGGACAGAACTGCCGGTTACAGACAGCAGCTGGGATGTGGGGATGAGGGTAGAACCTCACTTCCTGGGCTGAGCACCTGTTGCTCTATGTGCACAGCACTTGGGCGCCCCAACCCTCCCCCCGGTGTTCCTGAAATGGTCCTCACAGCCCTCTGAATCCTCTGCTCTGCTCATGCCTCTTGTGGCTCTGGCTTAGAGGGGATCTTGCTAGGACTCCTGTGCCAGTTTGGGGACGCTTTGAAGGGAACAGATTTGGGCAAAGTATGGCTACTCTTTTGGCTTTTCTACAAGAGCAAGGTTAGCAACTGTCCCATTTATTGTCTCTTCTGCACAATGTGCCACAGGATGTTGCTGAGATGAGCCTTGTTGTGTTCCTGCTAAGCAATAAAATAAGTCTCCATACATTCACTGGCTGGGAAGGTTTAGGATTGCAATTCATACCTCGAATTGCCTTCCTGTGAGAAAGGGCTTCCCATTGCTTATGTTGTTAACAAGGCATTTCCTTAAAACGATGGATAGCTGTTTCCCTGTGGCCACTAAGCCCTGACCTGCCAGCTTCTGGGGAGGTCTCTCCCCCAGTTCATTGTTGATCCTGCAGAGAAGGAGTAGCGATTCTAATGCCTCCATCTAGTCTGCTGCGTCTCAGGATGTGAAACAAGAAGGGTTTTTCTGTGTTCAGATTAGGTAGCTCTTTGTCCCAAGATACACAGCTTGGAGCCTGTGGTGGCTGTGAGGGGCTTGCTCTGAATGAGCATGAGGGGATTGCTGGCTGCCCAAAGAGGTCGGGGGTTGCTCTGGTGCAACTCACAGGTTTGGAGAAGTTTGAGGTTTGGAGAAGCTGAGGGATTGCCATTGAATTCAGTTTTGTTGGGACTTCTTGGTAGGATCAAAATGGATTTTTATGATCAGTGGTGGAGTGGCCATTTGTTCTTTTTAGGATGTATCTGAAAAGCAGCTTCTGGAGAGAGGCAGAATTTAGGAGGCAGATTTTGTAGCAACTGATGCATTCCAGCAAATCAGAGAAAAGTCTTTGCAGTGACTTATGTGATTAAATACGTGAGGGGGGGGGAGGGGGAGAGATTGTTTTAGGCTTGTAGTTTTCATGTTGGTAATCTTTGCATGCTGCCCAGAGTCACCTGTAAGAGAAGAGTGGCCAAACGTTTTCTGCTTTCCATAGCCACTATGTTTTTTTGTGTGAGAGAGAACTTTCTAAATGTTTACAATTAGATGATAGTTTATATTCTGCTATTCCATTTGGTATTTGCATGCTCTTCCTGACAGTCATCAAATGCTTGGGTGTTTGGGGGCTTGTCTTATGCTGAGCCCTCTGAAGGTGATATTTGGGAAGCAACTGGCCTGAGATCTAGGATACCTGGCTTTCAAACCATCAGAACATCCTTTGCTGGAATTTGGTTTAATATTTATTGTTGTCTACTAGCCAATCTCTCAAGGTTTCAGATCTGAATTGCTCCGTTTTGGTCAAAGGGAGCCATTTCAAAGATTGAGTGCCAACTCCAACATTTACTCAATAGCACATTTGTACAGCAATCTTAGACTCAAGCAATTTTATCTCTGTAATGAAGCCATGTTATTAATCAATAGCCTTGCATTTCTCTTAAACTTCAGATAAGATACTATCTGAAGAAATTATGCTTGATCTTTATTTCTATTGGATGGGGGGGGGGGGAGACAGCTTTTGAGCACTAAGAGAACACATGAAGCCAAAGAATAGGCATTTTAATCATGTTTTTCCATAATCTGAACAACTTTTTTCAGTCTTAACTGGATGTGAGAGGAGGATAATCACAGGTGGATCTGTTTGCAAGGGGCAGGTGCACAAATCCCATTTTGCTTTTGTCCTTCTTTCTGTTCCAGTTAAGAGCAGCCTCTGAAGGATCCAAAGTCTGGTCTGTGCTGCCTCCTTCTGGTGTCCCTTGACGCTCTTCTCCAGAGGCTCCTGAAGCCCCGGAGAGGACAGGAGCCAGCATTCTCTTCCTCAGATCCCTGTCCTGCTTGTCTTCCATCACACAGAAAACACTTCTAATATGCTCATATTTTGAGCTGTCAACATGCCTGGTACTTGGATGGTCACTGCTTTCTTTATTAAAATTCTGCCATCTCACAGTTTCTCTTCCGTTGGAGGAGGGAGGCTAAAGCCGCTCATCGTCTCTCCAGCAGAACTGCCCCTAGTCCTTGCCTTAATTTCCATCCCACGCCATCCAATTGTGCACACTTCTCTTGGACGCTGGCGTGTTATTGGGGGTGTTTTTGACTTTGCAGAGGGAGTTAAGGGAACCTGCTGGAGAGGCACTGTTTTGCCTGAGGTAGTGGCAATGGCCTCTGTTCAAATGCCCCCAGCGAAAGAGAGTCAAGGAAGTTTGATCCTTGGTAATGTGAACCCCTTTTGTCTTGTTCTCCCTTCTGAAACTATTCTGCCCCCTGCATTTCATGACAGTTCTTTGGTATTTGAAGGCATTTGCCATGTCTCCCTCCAGTCTTCTCCTCTCTTGCTAAACATATCCATCCTTCCAGTTTCTATGTGCAAGCCTCTTTCTCTTGGTTACTTTCTTCTGGACCCACTCCAATTTGTCCATGTCTTTCTGCAAATGCAATGCTCGGAGCTGGACTTGGGATTCTAAGTGCAGCCTAACCAAGGCAGCCTAAAGAGGAACTGTGACTTCTCTTGATTTCAGCAGTATCCTTCTGTTAGGGCAAACTATAATTACATTTGTTTTATTTGCAGCTGGGTTATGACTCAAATTCAGCCTGTGATTCCCTTAAATAACTACCCAGTTTCTGTTTTTGGTTCCAGTTTATCAGAATCCTTCTGAATCTTGATATTATTCTCTAAAGCATTTGCTATACAATCTTTGAGTCATCTGCAGATTTGATAACTCTTATCCTGATTTTCCTCCAGAGCAATTGATCAACAATGTGGAACAGAATATTTTCTTCTCAAAAGGCCATTTTCTAAACTCTGTAAGAGCACGGCCCATGGAAGCAAACAAACCAGACAATTTTTAAAGCTGTATTTAATGTCTCTGATGACTATAATTAGACTTAATGGAAGATTCTTTACATGAGTTAATATCTTAAGAAGTTTCTGTGCCTTTCATTTGTGGCATAGGTGAAACTATTATCTATTTACTTAACATTTCTGCAATCTACTTTGAATACTGGCAGCATGCATGAGAATGTTCAAAATCAAATAAACCAGATAAGAAACTCCCAGTCGCAAGAAAATAGAAAATGAATGCCACAAAACGATCAATTCAGGCTTAAAAAAGAGGATTTTTTGTGACTGACTTTTGCAAAACTAGAAGGAAGAGCAGTCATAATGTCAAAAATTCCAGAAGACGTCTTGGTCCTTCGATAAGAATTGTTTCTAAGCAAACCTTTGGATTTTTTGATTACAATATCTGAACCACCTTAAAATGCTTAATATAAGTACGGGAATTGGGGGTGTTCAGAAGAGAGATGGATTGGATCCCAGTCTATCGAGGGCAGTGGAAAAATTCTCCATTTCAGATTTTCACCTGATGGGGCTGGCAATTTCCCCACCAGCCCTGGAGGCAGGGCTGCCAAGGGCACTTGGGTGGGGGTTGCTGCCTGATGTATGGTGTGAGAGACTAAGGTGGCAAGTTTATTGCTTGCTTCCGATTCATTTTATGCCTTTATCTCTATACCATGATAGGGATATTTCCTGGATGATTTTAACCCAATGAACCCTTGCTCTCCCAAGGGAACAATTGAAATAAAGAGGAAACAAGGGTATCATCTGAAGGTTGCCATATGCAACCATAAACTTTGTACTGTCAGAGGATCTGGTGAAAAGGTAAGCAGAGGAAATGAATATGGATGGGTAGCTCTTTTATTACATCTTTTCCAGCAAGCCGGCCTAGCCTAACCTCCCGTCGGGGCTATTTTAGATAGTTTTTAAACTGGGGATTTTAATTTGGTTTAGCATAGGATTGTAATTTAATATGTTTTTAAATTTTGTATTTATCGTTTTGTATGTTTTTAGATTCCTGTGCGCCGCCCTGGGTCCTTCGTGGAGAAGGGCGGGATATAAATATGATTAAAATAAAAAATAAATAAATAAAATAAAAAATAAATCTCTAGAGAAAATGTTGTAAGGAGAAACTGGAGAGGGTGAAGGACTTCTGGAAGGAAGGGATGGAGGGGGTGGGGGGTGGGGAACAGTGACTTGGAAATAATGCATCTCTAGGGAACCTTAAGCAGAATGGCTTGCCCAGTCAGTTCCAAGGCTTAGAATTGGGAAGATGGAGGCAGAGCCATTTTGCAAAGTAGTGGTTGGGGCCAAGACAAAGCTGGATTTGCATGGCATAATGATAAGTACCTGCTCTACAATCACTTAGGTTCTATTGGGAGGTCTCCAGAAGTTGCATGGCAGCTTTGAGCTCTGCCCACGGAGAGCTAAGCTGAACACGATGCCCTGCTGGAGGGATCCTTGTCTCCCCCCTCTGCCACCCAGAATGTGGTAGCTGACCAAGGACCCTTCAGCCTTCAGATGAGAAGCTTGGTGGCATTTGCATTGCTTGGCCAGAAATTTCCAGACATTGGTGGCAGTTTCACTTTGACAAGTTTCTTAACTTGTCAAAGTGAAACTGTTTCTAACTTTAGCTGGAAAGACAGAGAAGCAGAAACCCATTTAAAATCTTGCATGGACTGAAAAATGAGGACAGATACCTTTATTTAATAATAATAATAATAATAATAATAATAATTTTATTTATAACCCGCTCTCTCTCCCCGAAGGGACTCGAGGCGGGTAGTGTTTCTCATCTGTAGTGTTACATCTTGGGGGATTCTTAATGGAACTACATTTGGGAAGGTTGTGGACCAAGATAAAAGTTACCCTTTCCTCCTCTCCTTTCTGCCCACGTGGCCGAGAAAGAAAGGCCAAAGCCACGAGGCTGAGCCACAGTGCAACACTCCACCCCACCCCCTGCGCGTGCTTGGGCCAGGGGCAGGGGTGGGTGTTGCTGAACTGAAGTCTGTGCCTGCAGCTCCATCTGGCGAGAAGCCAGATCCGGCCAGTGGCTTTCCAGTGGAGTCCTGAGCAAGGGGATTACTTGGGAGGGAGACCCTTCCGGCTCTCCGCCAGCTGTTGGGGGTCAGGACACTTGTGGCTTACATGAGCTTGTCAGCCAAGATGAAATGTTACTAAGATTAAATGCTACACAGAACCCAGTTAGGCTTCCTGCTGTTGCATTTCAGGAGAGCTTTAGTCAGTCTGCTGCAGGATTTTAGAAGGAGTAGGCAGTTTTTCTGGCTGTGGCTGTGTGTGTGTGTGTGCGTGTGTGTGGGTACGCGTGCAGGCAAGTGCACCCCCACCCCATGCATAAAAAAAACTCCTCTGACCCCCTTGGACTGACTCCTTCTGGGGCCCTGAGAAATCAAGACTGCTGCTAAAAGAAGTGAAATCTAAAAATGGTTATTTGCAGAGTCACATATAAAAAAGATGCGTACTGCTGGAAATCCCATTTGCAGGTTGATGGTTTTGAAGCTGCAAAAATGTTGAGGATATGTGTGCTTATAGTAGCATTTGTAGGTTTGACGTGACAGATGACTAGCTAAGCTTTGGTGAACAAAAAAACAGAAATATATATTTTAAATAGAAATACAAGGAATGTGAAATTTGGAAGTTGATTTTTATTTGACAGCTTTCCTTATCCAGTCTAGCTGTTTAAATGTAACAAACGTCTAACATTTGGGATTAAAGATCCGAATAGTAACTAACCAAAGCATTTCTTCTGAGTTGAACAAAGTGTATTGTTGAGTTCAGAAGAGTTTACCCCAGGTTATGTGTTTGTGTTGGAACTCCTGGAGACTGGTTGTATTGTTCCTGCAGTTTTCTCAGCCATGTCTTTTGACAGTGGTCTGCCATTGCCTCCTTCCTAGGAGAGAGAAGGGTCAGCTCCTGCAACCTGCATCATCCCAGCCTAATAGGGACAGGAGGAGTGTGAAAGAAAGTGAACACAGGAGTGTGTATAGTGGCTGAACTTCCACAGGGCAGATCACAGAGCAGGCTCTGGCTGGGCTAGATTTTGTGTGTCTTGAAGCACACATCGCGTGAGTCCCTTTTATCTTGTGGCGGCGCTCTTTTTGATCATGGGCTCATTCTTTAAGATCCCGTCTTCAGACAGTCAAGTGCCCTCACCCTTTATCCATTTATAAACTATACTGTGCATGATGTAATTCATCCCGAAGTCTCTCTTTTGGGAGCCCAGCTTTGTTATAGGACAATGCAACTTGCTTGCAGCCTTTTAGAGTTCCCTCACTAATAGTGACATTAATCTTGAATGTCTTGGAATTCTCCCTGCTCTCTTCCCTCCTAAGTCTTCAAAATAAGTTTTGAGGGGTTCTGGTTTTGAGGGATTCTGCAATGTTGGACTCATTCAGCGCATTTCTGGGTGGAATCTGGAATGCTTGTTGACTATTTCAATAAACCAGGACAGTTGAGGGGACTTAGATTGCCTGTAATCTTGTAAGCAAAGTTGGACTTGCAGGAAGACTACACACAAGGGAGATCAACCTCTTGGTGGTCCTGAACAAATCTGCCATTCTCTGACAGCCTAGCGCAAAGTGGATGGATCAGAGCCATTGTAACCTAGTTTCTAAGTCTGGACACCGGAGCTAAGCGTTGCCCCCTCTTAAGCCATGCTGGCAGCCATTTAGTCTAATCCTACCAGGTTTGCTTGCCTGCTGGGATTTCATGACTGCTTGAAATAGTCTGGCTGGGGAAGGGAGAAGCCCTCTTTGGGTTAACCTTTGGGTTGCTTTCTCTTTAGAGTGTTCGGGTGCCTGGCCCTCCTCTTCACCTGAAAAATCCCCATGTCCCATGAGAAATATCTCTAATAGTTGAAGCTGCCCTCCATTGCTGCAGAATAGCAGCGGATACCAGAGCTCTGTAATGTCAGTTTAGGAGGCAGTCTTCTCCTAGAACAGCTCCCAGATTTAGTCCTGGGTGCTGATTGTTAGTACCTGAGTGGAGGGGATGGGATGGGCAGCCCCCCTCTTTGTGCAGCTGTTGTATCTCAAGACAGAACCTTCCAAGTACACTTCCTTGTCTCACGACTCGGCTGCTAAGTTGAAAGGGAGGGACATTCTTTGGCTCTTTATATTGATGTATGTCACCAAACTTCTGCAAAGGTATTAAGAACTTTCTTTTCCTTGATATTTTCTGTTTAAAATCATATTCCTCTAACTGGGTCAGACAAACCTATACTGTAAGCCTCTGAGAGCAGTTGCTGAAAAAAATCTGTCTGAGTGCACGTTTCCCAGACTTTCTCTTTGCCTGTCAGTCATCCCTCCCTCTGAAGGAAGAACCTGCCTCTTAGTGGATAATGAGGGTCCGGGGAGATGGCCAGCCTGGGAGTGGCCTTAGATGGAGAGCGCTGAAGGGTCGATGGGCCGTGGCCCTTCTGCGCTGGGGTTGTGGAGGCCAACTGGGTGGGTGTTTGGGAAAGACTCCAAAGATACTTAGACAATCAGAAGGAGATGGAGGATTGATGGCGGGGCAGCTGAAGCATGCTTGGGAGCCTTTGATGAGAGAGCTGTATGGGTGTGAAGGAAGGTTGGATGGATGTCTTTATTGTGTGACGCAGAGGAAGGCCAAGAGTTTGCAATGATTTTGGTGAAGGGACTGTGTGTGCATTTTGACCTGCTGCTGCCACCCTTCCTCTTGTTGTCTTGTGCCAGGCTGGAGGAAAGCAGTTTGCATATGCTCAGAGTGACGTTTGTTGCACCACAGGACTGCCCGCGGTAGTTCCACGAGTCTCCTGAACATTTAGCTAGCAAAACCTAATTGGGGTGGGAGAAGAGGTGGTGGGTGAAGCATCACAAATTGCATTCTCCCGATGATATGCAGTGGGTGAACAAGAATTAGAAAATGAATGGTTTCCTGCAATTAGCGTAATGACCTATGGCAGAAGAGGTTATTTATACTGGAAATAGAACTCCTGGCTATAGACATCAGGAGGGTGTCTATGTGAAGCAGAAAGCTGATTGTGAACAGGCTTGGCCAGAGATCAGGGTCTCATGTTTGGGTTGTGGTCAAGAGATCTTGGGAAGGGCAGAATCTCCTCTCCTCCTTGCTTCCTCTTATGGGTGCAGCAGAGTATGGCTTAAAGATCTCCGAGCAGCCAGGGACCAGAATGTCAATGACCAGAGAAAGGGCAGGTTTGCTTTGCTTTTATTTTTCAAAATATTTTTGTATTTCCTTTGGATTGAGGCACTCCAGCAGGAAGCATGTAGAATAGATGGGTTATGTCAACTGCTTAAAAACAAATTACTTACCACAAATCAGCATAAACATGTGATGAAACAAACAGACGAGTGGTGACCTGCCTCAGGAAGAATAACACTAGTATAGGATATAATGATATTGTTCCAGGGATGTTCCGTGGACCAGGATCATCAAGGAAGAGGTTTTCTTCCTTCTTGTTATTTATAGGGATGTCCTTGAAATACATGGAAAAGCCTAAGGATAGGGACTCCCAAGGATAGTTGAAGGGGATACCCCAAGGAACGCCAAGGAGCTGCAAACGAGCCCCTTTTCTAACTATTGGTTCTCAATGAAAGGTGGCAACTTGTAAGGTGCTGCTGCTGCATTCCATAGGTTTCTGAGCAAAGACGGTGCTTGCGTGATGCTCTGTAGACGCACAGCAATCTCCCCAAAATGAACTGGTTGTTGGAGCAGTCGGAGGGGCTGAAAAAGCTCCTCCCTCTGAATGCAATGAGACTTGTCCTCTGTTACAGAAAGGGTCTGTGTGTGCATGCAAGTCCAGCGAAGCTGAGACTGGCCTGGGTCCGTCCTTCTGTGCTGATCTGTCTATGGTGGAGTTTCTCAACCTTAGCAACTTTAAGATGCCTGGACTTCCAGAATTTCCCAGCCAGCCATAACAGGGAGAAGAAAGAATTTCCAGACCCCATCCCTTTGGTCTTTGTTGCAAGTCACAGCTCATGTTTCTTTCCAGGGGAAATTGTGGATAGGCTTCACCATAAGATGGCCCATCTCTGCCAAATGGACAGCCTGAAATTCTACCCTGATGCCAGCAGTTGATGGGGTTCCTTTGCTGGATAGGAAGAGGTTGATGTTGTGAGCCAGGGTGTCTGGGCCCAGTGAGATGCTTACTGGCTTGGCTTTTGTCTTTCTGTGGCTCTTCCCTCCCTTTGCCTTTCCAGTCCCTGATGAGGCAGAGTCGGTGGTCTTGGAGACCATCTCGGCAGTCCTTTCCTCTTTTGGCGTCCTGCGTCACCTTGCTATTCTAGGTTGCTTGTCATTTTAGCACAGAGGAAAGCCAATGTGCAAATACAGCGTGCCCATGTGCCAGCCACTTTCACTGCCTGGTGCCCATGATGATGACAGCTTCCAGCTTGCCATCCTTGCAGATGAGTAACAGGCAAATGACTCGTCCCTGATGGCAAGTACTTGCCACTCTTCGCCCCCCTGCTGTACAATATTCGCCCGTGTTGCAGAGGCCCGAAAGAGTGAACAGGAACCTCCAGACGACGTCTGCTGCTTTTCCGCTCTGCTGGAGAGAGCTGGACCATTTGTGCTATGCGGGGTGATGACTGTCAGGGATTTGTTCCAAGCCCTGTTGAGATGTGGCTTACATCTGTAAATCCTTTTCCGCTTCACGGCCCAGCCACGAGGCTTCATCCATGTGACTGCCCTTCGCAATGGCCAGGCCTCTGCTGGCTGGGGCACTTGGGGAAAGAGAAGGCAGCCCCAAGGTGTTGCTGCTGCGCTCACCTTCCAGGGGCAGGTGGCGACCTGTCTAGGCTGAGCTTCCTCTGGACTGGAGCTGCATTGCCCCATGTCCAGTCCCGAATCCTGATCAGCAGCTCCTTCCATGACTGTACTGGACCGCTCTGGATGACTCTTTTGTGGCAGGGAGAAACTGGTTGTACAGCCAAGTAGCCCTGGTGGATGCTGGCTCCATTAGCTGACCAGGGAAGGTATGTGCCAGCGGCAGGTGACCGCCTGCTCTCCCTCCGCCCCTTGCTCCGAGCAGCTGTTTCACTCTTGGGCCAGAGGAAGGTCTTCCTTAGGTGAGTAAGGCTTACTTGCATCAAACTGAAGAGATGGCCAGAATCATGGGGAGAGCAATTCCTTCTCTGAGCACCAGGACTGGAGTCTCTTTTCACTTGGGATCATGGCAGATTTGGGGTACCTCAGTCACTGTTTCCATTCATTCATTCATTCATTCATTCATTCATTCATTCATTCATTCATTCTATTTATTTATTTATTTATTTATTTATTTATTTATTTATTTATTTATTTATTTATTTATTTATTTATTTATTTGATTTGATTTGATTTGATTTGATTTGATATGATTTGATTTTATTTGACTTGATTTGATTTGATTTATAGACCGCACCCTCTCCCCGGAGGGACTCGGGGCGGTGCACAGGACATTAAAAGCATATTATAAATACAACAGTACAATATTTAAAATTGAATTAAATAATTTACCCTGCGCTAAAATTTTAAAATCTTAAAACCCTTAAAACCCTTAACACTGTTTCCCTACAATCCCTATTAAAACAATTAAAATTTATACTACAGCCTAGGATAGGAAAGATTAGGCCAGGCCGGCCTGATGAAAGAAGTAAGTTTTAAGGAAGTTGCGAGAACAAGCACCTTCCCAGGTGGCTTCTGTTCTTCACTATTGGAGGGAAAAGATAAGAGGTAAGATACAGACTAAGATCAGTTAGGAGCAATCACAGTGAGCAATCATTAAGAAGTCAATAGCTGCTAATGTGCTTTAGGAATACCTAGGAAAAAACCCCATTGTTGATAGTAATTCATGACTATTGCTAAACCAGGGACACGGTCTATTCTGTAAATAGTAAAAATAGTCCAAGTGGTTTCTTTTTCAATTCCAAAGGGGTTTGTGTCTCATTGCCCAGGGAGCTTGCCCATTCTGCAAACCTCCTCTCTGGCAAAGCCCTCATGTAGCCCGTCGGAGTGAAGAAGGGGCTTGCACCAAGTCCTCTTCTAGCTTGTGAAGGGGGATGCCTTTTCATGGAACTGTGAGCAGAAGACTGTAAACACCGCTGAGCATAACAACCATGGCCGTAGAGCAGGCAAACTCTGTATTGCTGCTGTTCTTCTGGGTTACGACTGGAGCCCTGGGACCCGGAGTGAACAAGGACCCCCCGCGGGATCTTCTGCTAGGTGGCCCTCATGGCACTGGGACCTATCCCCTTCACTCAGGGTTCCTCCAGAGTTGCTGTCTGAGGCCATTTGTTGGCTGACCTGAAGTATCTTTTCCTGTGCCAAGCAGAGAGTGTGCCTAGTGCGGAGTCATTCTTTGTGCGGGGCTCTTGGGGTGCTGCCCCAAACAGCTACTCTTCCCTTCCCTCTATCCTGGACAAGATGTTAAGATCCCTGTGGTCCCAAACTTGTGGGTGCTGGCCATTTGGGGGTATGGTATGGGATTACCGCTGGTATAATTAAATGGACTTCCCAGCTACTCTTCTCAGACTTCCATTTGAGTGGAGACTAATTTCCATATAATAACATTTTGTTATTTGCAGTAAATCATCCACAGTAAGGTGATTGGGTTGTGTCATTATTTGCAAACCTACAAGTATAATTACCCAGAGCCTGAAAAACCTTCCTACTTTTTCAGTTTGGTTGGTTCAGGAAGGGTTGGTTGTGCCAACCATCTGAAGATATATAGTGGACATGCATCTCCTGGCAGACTGCCCTGACTCAAAAATGACGGGCGCCAGGCAGGAAAGTTTTCCCCAGCGTCCTGCCCTTCCCAAGGACACTTGAAGCTTCCTCAGTGTTCCCAAGAGGCTGACAGCCTGTTTGCAAGAGAAAGGCTCAACTCTAGTTAGAAAGGGAAGGAGGGGAGATGAAGCCACAGCAGTCATGGGAAATCTCCCCATCCTTGGGTAAGGAGAACCTTCTCTGTGAGTCAGCCTTTAGCTAATGCTATTAGTAGACTTTTGTTCATCTGAGCCAAAGTGCCACCTTCTCAGATATCATAAAGAACATAAAGCAAGTAATGCAGGGAAAATTCATTATTTTTAAAAATTATGTTTCTGTTTATTCATGTATTTGGGATTTGTAGCCTCCAGATCCCTTATCATCTTTGTTGCTCTTTTCTGCACTCTTTCTAGGGCTTCTACATCTTTTGTAGAGTGACCAGAACTGGATTCAGTTTTCCAAATGTGGCCTCACCAGTAGGATGCAGAGTGATGCTACCATTCTCCTGATCTAGATGCTATCCCTCTGCTGACACAGTCTAGGACTGCATGAGGTTTTTGGAAGCTGCAGCACATTTCTGACTGATACATATTCAGGACACCTACATCCCTCTCAGCTTCAGTTGAGCCAGGCCTATCCTATACCTGGGCATCTGGTTTTACCTGCCTAAGTGTAGAAACTTATTTTTCTCACCACCACATTGTCTCTTGCTGGATAGGGCCCAATGCTTAAGTCTGTCAAGCTCATTCTGAATTTTGAGTCTATCTTCCAAAATGTTAGCATTTCCCCCCAGCTTGGTGTTGTCTGCAAATTTGATGAGAGCCCTATCAGGCCCCTCATGTAGGTCATTTATGAAGATGTTGAAGAGCACTGGGGCCAAGACAGAACCCTGAGGAATCCCACTGCACACTTCCCTCCACGTAGATGTAGTTCCATTGAGGACCAGACGCTGAGTGTGGTTAGTCAGCCAACTGTGGATCAATCTGGTAGTGGCGTTCTGTATTGTACATTGCTCTATCTCTGTGGCCTACTTCATCAAGTGCTTTATTGAAATCTAAATATGCTATGTCCACAGAACTTCCTTGGTCCACTAATTTAGTCATTCTATCAAAGAAGGCAGTAAGGTTTGTTTGGCATGACCTGTTTTTAACAAATCCACGCTGGCTTCTATTAATCAGCTTGGTCATCTTTTTCCAGGATTTCCCCAGCCCTACTAGTGCCTCTCTTTCTGTTTGGAAAGGCAGAATCCATGTGGGAAAAATAGCCTCTTAAATACTAACTGGCTCTGTGGCAGCTCCCTTGGAATGTACTGCTCCATAATGACCATCCTCCTTTCACCCCTCCCTCAATTGCTGTGCTACAGCCCCCAGGTCGTGGCTTCTACTTGTTTCTTGAGGGCCTCCTATTGTGTGTCAACTCTGGCAAGATTCAGAAGGCTTCTGAATCAACAGGCCCTCCATCTTGCTCAGGTTGAATCTGAGCTTGTTTTTCCCTGAACTTAAGCCTCACAGACTCCACACAGGATCGGGATCTGCATTTCATCTCTCATTTGCCTGGGTGAGGAGGTACAATTGGGTAATATCGGCCTATTGAGAATCTCTCACTGGATGGCCTCTGGATGGCCTCTCCCTATGGTTTTATGTAGATGTTAACAGATCTATCAAGCTCCGAAGACTTGGGGTGCCTCCAAAGAGTAGGTGCAGGGGAGCTACTGTGGGAGAAGGGGCTATCTCTATGGACATTTCTGCCAGGTGGTCCTGTGAGCATTCAAGACCACCTGGCAGAAACCCAAGGTTGGACTGGGTTGTCCTTCTGGTGATGGGCAGGCTGGGAAGGAGGCCTGAGACTTCCAGTTCAACTGGCAGTAGCTGCCAGCACATTTCAACGGTGGATTCCCCCCACCCCCCGTGGCACTCCATCCCTTGAGCAGCAATAGAATACAGAATGACAGAGTGGGAAGGGGCCTTGGAGGTCCTCTAGTCCAACCCCCTGCTCAAGCAAGAACTCCTATACCATTCCAGACAAAGGACTGTCCTTTTCTTCTTAAAAGCATCCAGTGACTGACCACCCTTAACTTCTGGAGGCAAACCATTCCACTGGTTAATTGTGCCCAATGTCAGGAAATTTCTCCTTAGTTCCAGTTTGGATAGGAAAGCCCTTCGCTGCCTCTGGGGCTGCAATTGCCACCTTGCCCTCTGGCTGTTCTCCAGATACGTCTCTGGGATCCAGATTCCTCAGGGGGGGCTTCCCTCTCCTCATCCCCAAAGCAAGGCCCTCAAGCTCCTGTGGCAGTCTAGAAATGGGAGAGATAAACAACCCGCCAACCCCAGATTTCAAAGTTAGAATCAGGTAGGTAATCCAAGCCAGCTGCCTTGCGCAAGTGACGGAATAGTATGGACGGGACACAAATTTCTCGGAATGGGACAGCTAAGCGTGGCCAGCTCACTACCAGCAGCTCACCTCTGCCAAGTTGCTTCTGATAACTCACCGCCACCAAATCACCGCAGAACAAATGCGCAAAGCCAACTTGGCATGGGGGCAACTTGCAATGGGTGGCCAGAGGGAGAACTGGGTGGGTGGGCAGAGCGCAGAGCAGTGGCAGTGGTTGGCAACGGTGTCCCAATTTCACACACTCTGCTGCCTCCACTGCTGTTACTGCTGAACCTTAGGCCAAAAAGGGCAGAGACGGTGGTTGGCAGGGCAGAGAGTGGGAAAGTGGTAGCTGAGGGCATCCTGTTTTCACACCACCTGCTGCCA
Organism: Rhabdophis nuchalis; assembly: GCA_039707465.1. NCBI lineage: Eukaryota > Metazoa > Chordata > Lepidosauria > Squamata > Natricidae > Rhabdophis > Rhabdophis nuchalis. The sequence goes on along the minus strand of CM077653.1, from coordinate 118,331 downwards.
CTGCTGCCATCCTTGGCTTCTTCAGTCTGGGACTCGATGTAGCGGTGATGGCATTGTGTGTGAAAACGGACTGCCTGGGCTGCCACCTCCCCACTGCCCACCCCACCCACCACTGCCCACCATTGCCATCACTGACCTCTTCGACCCAAAGCTCAGCATTGGCAGCGACGGGTGTGAAAATGTCCCTGTGGTGAGCTGGCAGTGTGGCGTTGTCCTGTAGCAGCTGGGTGATAGTGAGTTGGCAGAGGCGATTTGGTGGTGGCGAGCTGGCCATGGTGAGTTGTCCTAGACCCCTCTCCCTGCTGCCGTTCTCCCCAGTCTGCAGTATCAGCGGCCTGGACTTGAGCCATCCTTCTCCAGCCTCTTGCAAGTTTGCCTTCCTCTTCCTCAGGCTGTTGTGCTTGCGACTGGAATAGCTGTGATGGATTCCACCACTACAACACCTCTTCTACATCCCCCTCCATCATCATAAATATTTCAGAATAATTGAATAAGCATTCATTCTGCATCCATTTCTGCTCCATTTCTTCTGTGGTTGCTCTGGGCTGGTGGCTAGTCTGGGTGGCAGGTGGTTGAGCTCTGGGTCTTCAGGGCTGCCCAGTGGCATCTTTCCCTGCTGGCAATGTGGCCAGCATGAGGAGGAAGAGCCGCTCTGGGCCTGGCACCTTAGTTCTGGCACTGAGAGAGGAACTCAGTTTAATTCCACTGGAATCGAAGGCGCTTCATTAAACCGCCTGTTCAGGACATCTGCAAAAAGAGCCCAGGTCTCAGGAAAGCCCCCTGGAATCCCTGGTGCTTAAGCTCAGACACTGGTGTGATTCAGCGAAGGTCCTGCCCTCCAAGGTTATTCCTTATCAATCCCAGAACAAGTGTCTTAACTTTAATTGCATTCTTTTTGTCTGGTCGTGACATTCTATTAGGGAAGGAAAGCTGTTTCCTAGTGGACCATTGATTATTCAGCCAACGCTGATTAATGCACAATAGCTTATAGCTTCATTAGACGTCAAGACCTTTTTTACATAAGCAAGGAATATGAGAAAAAATGGAAGCAGGCCGTGCCTGGAATCCTACGGCAGATTTGGAAAGCCATCCATGCCATCTATGTCTGAGGGGCATCCTTACCCCCTCCCCGTCCCGGCCATCAGTCTTCCTAGGTCCGGTTAGGTTCTAGGGACAGGTATTCTTATGAAAAAGGTGCTCTTTGAGTCTGCTCTGGATGACTTTTTCAGACATTCTGGAGGAAGCCCAGGGCTGTTGTGGTTTCCTGATGTCCCTTTGGAAGGCCTTTGGCATATCTTGCCAGCCGGGCATTCTCAACTTGCAGAGATAAGGTCTTGAGAATGAAATTTCTCCCTCTTCCCTCTGCTTTTAGAAAGCTGCGTTTGGATGATTCTGACATTCTGAAAAATCTGGTCCAAACTTCATTCTAATAAGAAAGTGTCTTATTTATTTTCAAATAAGTGGAGGAAGGAAAATTAAGTATGTTCACCATCCTGAGTTATTTATAAAAATAGTAAATGTAGGATATAAATAAATAAACAAACACTTTTCCACTTGTGTTTCATATTCAGCATTTGTACATCTGGATAGGTATGATTACATTGAAAAGATTGGGATGGAAATAGAGGTTTTGTGGGACGAAAGGAGGGACTAACTGAATCCCTTCCGGAGCGTATTTCCACAAAGCTTTTTGCTGATAAAAGTCATAGCTGCAGACACTTGTATGTCTTTTTGGCTAATTGGACCACAAAACCTAAAATGAACTTTTATGCTTTTGTCCATCATGTATCTCTGTAGTGTGGGGTTTACAGGAAAAAGATGTTTACCTTATAATGTATTCTATAGAGGTGTCATCGATGTGACGCATGGTACAGACCGATGGCTGTAGCAAACCTGTCATCTGCAGTGGCTTTTCTAAAATGGGCCTGTTCAGGTTTGGTGGGGATCAAGTTTGAGGTAGGAAGAAAGATGGACACGCTGTCAACTCGCAAAGCATCCCTGGCTTGCTCTGACACAGGCCTTGTGTTATTCCTATGTTGGCGATCTTTCAGGGACAAGAAAATTCAGAAACTGTGTGAGAGTTGGAAAATGCATAAAAATTTTCACCAACCATTGGGAGTATTTTCCATCACAAGTAGGTTGTTGGCCTGATGGCTAAGGTACAATAACATTTTGATATTGAAATAAGCACAATGATGGATTCTTTTACTTTTTGTTGTTCATGAATTGTGACCCTCTTTAGTTTTAAAAGTGTGCTGCCTTGGCATTCAGAACGAGAGGTTATTCTGTTAAACTGGCACCTTTTACATTTCCTGCAGTTTGGAAATGGTGGCTCTTGTTTGTCCACGTTTCCTTTCCTCTGGCTGGAGCTTTCTCAGTGTTTGTGCATTGATTGATCTTTGCATTTCTGCAGTGTGGGCTCCCCTTATATTGTCCACTGGAAGCCAACTTTTCGGATTTTTGATCAACTGAAACTTAAGAGGTGCAAATTAATGGTTTAGCACCACTGGAAATGGTGCTTCATTTCCTTTGGAGAACCTGAAGCAGCTGTTTGACCATTCAGATAGTTGTGACTTCCTGAAAGCTCTCCAGGGGAGAGATGTTCCCCTTCAGAATGCAGTGAGACTTTGCTGCATTCCTGCTGGAAGGCCCTGCCAACCCTCCCCGGGACTTCTCTCAGCCCGTGAGCCTCTCAGTTTCCTCTTAAGGAGGGGCGCCATTCAAGCAAACCCTCCCCCCCCCCTCTGTCCCACCGGTGGCTGTGGTTTCCAGGGCCAGGAGATGCTTTGGGCGGGGTCAAGTGAGAAGTCAGTAGCGATGGACATTTCAAACTTTGCTTTCAGGCTTTCGGGGGTGAAGTAATGAACTGAGCTTCTTGAGGCTTCCCACAAATTCTGCTGGGAAGTTAACCCTGGCAAGGAGCAGAGATTTACATAGTAAGCAGCAAAAATCGTTAGCGGTGCTGCTAGTGTCCTGCTTAATTAAGACATACGGCCTTCGTGTGTGGCAGGAAAGGGGGGAGACAGTCTCTATTTATGGTCTGTGCAGAAGCATCTGTCAGGGAGAAAACACAGAGCTTGTTAGTGTGTGGAAGATGCCGCTTGCCCTGGATTTCAGCAAACCCCAATTGCAGTCATTTCCCCCCAAGCTGTAATGGCAGAGGCGAAGACAGTAGATGGAAAAATAGCAAATATTGTTTTTAACCTGTTTTATACTCCAGATGGCTTCATTCTTCAAGACACAACAGTTCTGGAACATCTTTAAGAGATTCCTTTTCCTAGGCCTAATACTTTATAACTACAAGGAATTCCTCCTTGTTTTATGTCTGAGAAAATGTGTTCCTTGGCTGTGTGGCTTATTTTTAAATCTACAGATGGTTTTGGCTTCTTCTGCCCTCAGCTTTTGCTGCAGCTTTCCACCTCAGTAAACTGCTTTCTAATTTAGCCAGAGGCTTAGAGCAACTGTGCTGTCATATTTGGTTGTCCATTCTCGTCTCCTTTGCATGTTCTCATTCCTTCTTTGATAATGAGCAGCTAGAGTGCACATCTGTGCTAGCTTGCTCACTTTGTAATTCTTCTCCTGTCTGTAGAAATAATGGTGGAGGTTCAGGGCCAGCCTGCTGCATGGTGAATGCTTTCTATGGAACCATGAATAAGGGCATTTGAGGTGGGAATATATCTGAAAGAGGGCCACAAAAACCAGAGACATTGGAACCATGGATGGAGAGGAGCTGCTGAATGTGATCTGAGCATCACTAACTGTAATTTTGAGAACTCCTGGAGCACCGAAGATTGGAGAAGAGCTAACGTTGTTCCATTATTTTTAAAAAAGTGGATTCGGGAAACTATTGCTTGACACTAATAACCCCCCACCCCCCCACCCCAAAAAAAGATAATCAAGCAGTGGACTACAAGCACTTGGGAAGGAACAAGGCAATTTGTAGAAGCCACCAAGAGTTTCTTAAAAATTGATTGTGCCAAACTAATCTTGCTGCTTTTTTTTTTTTACATTCGTAGACAAAGTGAATGTAATGGATGCAGTGCACATAGATTTCAATAAAACATAAAAAAATAAAAAATAAAGTTGACTGTGGATTCCGTCTCCATAAAATGGAACAGTGCAGGATGGATGATCCCACTACCAGATGAATTTGCTGTCCCACTACCTTAATGGATCTATGCCTATGTGAATATCGCAGATGTTGTGGGCACCTCGGGGTTCTGTCCTGTGCCCAGAGCTCCTCAAGACAGACAAAGGGCCAGAAGGGCCTTCTGCAGACACAGAGATGGAGGTGGGGGTGGGGGGATTGCTAACACCTCAACATTGGGGTTCAAAAGGATCTTGGTAGTTTTGAATGTTGGGTCTTTTCCAAGAGATCTGCTTTCCCCAGCAACAGTGCTTGTGAGAAGGAAGTGGGAATCCCCATAGACTACAAATTAAACCTGAGCAGCAGTGTGCAAACTTCTGCACATCTTGATCAGATGCCAAAAGAGCCAATGCAGCCTCGGGCTGCGTCATCTGAGGTGTAATGTTGAGATTATGGGAAATGACCGTTCCACTCTTACCACTCTGGTCAAACCACACCCGTTGCCAGTTTTGGTTACTACAATACAAGAAGGTGGCTGAAGACCTGGAAAGAATGCAGAGAAAAGCAACCAAGATATTGAAGGTTATAGAGCCAAATCCCATGAAGAACTCTGCAAGGAACTGATGTTTCTTCCTGTGGAATCAAAACTGATTTTCCTCACAGGAGAAAAGGCTGAGAGGGGACATGATAGCCGTCTCCCAACGCTTGGACACTTCTCACAGGAAAGAGGGTGCAGATCAGGCCTGCACAAACGCATGGCCTGCCAAACAGCCTTGTATGATCCACCAGTTTTGATTAATAAAGAATAAATCCACCGTCACTCTGCTCTTGCCGAGCCCCTCCAAGTCTCACCAGCTCCAGCACAGCTGCCAAACAGCTGATCAATAGAACAGGTATTACGGTATTTGTGACTCCAACGATTTTTAATTTATCGATATTGCCCTTTCTATTCTATGAGTTGTGCAGGACTGGTGTAGATTCTTCCTTTGCAGTGACAACATCTAAAGGGTGGCAGCTTTACTGAGATTCAGACTTGAAACAAGGAGAAACTATAGTATATGAGAATTAGCTCTCTCTCCCCCTCCCTCCCTCCCTCCCTCCCTCCCTCCCTCCCTCCCTCCCTCTCCCCTCTCACACACACCTGCACCTGTTCCCGTAGTAAACCTTTTCTGACCTAGGCAGAATATCTGTGCAAGTGAGTCTTCCTGAATGCTAAATTATTGGAGACAGAGAACTTCAAGGGGAGATGGAGACACCATCCTTTTTCAGGTTCCATCTCATGGCCTTTGTGGCGCATTGCAAAATCCAGATATTGGGAGAGTTCAAAGAGATTCTTAGGGATGGAGCAGGAGTTGAGTTGCCCAAGGTTGATGAACCTGAAGTGACAAGCCAAGAAGTCTTGCTTAATAATCTGGGTATAATGAGGGTGGGGAGGGAGGGAGGGAGGGAGACCATTATGCCCAGTCCACCCTGTTCCCTGTTTCATGCTTTCAGATGCAAACTTCTGCACATCTTGATCAGATTTTTTTTTGTTTATTAGCATGAAATTTGATTAGTTCTACATTTTAGTGGGGGGAAAAATCTAACTGGAAGAAGAAACATGGGAGACTGTGGTATCTGGGAAACGGCAGATGCATGGATGTGCATCTATCTCCCTTTTGCCTCTTAGCCAGCAGTCGGTGGAGGGAGGTGGGAGCCCTCTTGCCTTAGTGGTGGAAACATCCCCTCTCCCCCAAAACGAGAGGTTTTTTTCCAAACTGCAGACACAGAACCCAAAATACTGGTCAGATTTCTAATCCTGCCACGGGGACTCTGTTTTTCGTCTGGGCAGCCTTCTAACCTGCATCCCCCCTGCTAAACCGCTTTCTGGGAAAGGGTTCCTTGGTACTAGACTTGCACAGCCTGTAAACAAAGGCTTAATCTTTGTCATGGAGCAAACTCGGTGCCTTTCCTAAAAAGAGCAGAGAGTGATGGAAGATCAGCAGTGATACCCACTTCTCTGAGAATGAGGTTGGTTGCAAGGAGGCAGAATTCCTAAAAACTTCCTGCTTCCCTCCCACCCCTTAGCACCCACCCTGAGCAAAGTGGGGGCCACTGGGTGGTAGTTGTGGAGGGTACTCAAAAAAGGTCTCGGCACAGCAGCTCCACCTCAGCCAAGGCATTGGCATGTTCCTGCTCTGCCACTGGACAACCTAAACAATCATTTACATGTCGGCCTATTTTAGCTAGAGTCTGGGTGATTCACAGTCAAATGACGGATACAGACCAGGTTCCCTACAGCAGGATCAGCCTGTCTCATAGAGCAGGGGTCCCCAACCCCCGGGTCATGGACCGGTACCGGTCCGTGGCTTGAAAGGAACCGGGCTGCAGTGAGCGGCGCACCTCTTAGAAAGGGCCGGAGAGGAGGAGGAGGAGGGGGCAGCCCCCTGGGCAGAGCCTGCGCCGGGGGCGGGAGAGCGCAGGCGTGGCCGCTCACGCCGTTGGGAGCCCAAGAGGGGCGAGTGAGCCAACTCACCCCCCCACGCGCGCATGCGCTGCCTGTTCCCCCTCCCCCCTGCTCCCCCTCTACGCCGGCCGAGCCATGGCCACCGGTCCACGGAATTTTTTTAACATGAAACTGGTCCCTGGTGCCAAACAGGTTGGGGACCCCTGTCATAGAGGGTCACATTCCTACAGATTCCATTCTCCTGCTACTATCAATTATTTTAACCTTTTGTTAATTTGTTAATCTGTTTGGATGTGGTATTGACCAAAAGGTACCAATTTCATACATTCCAGAAAGAAAGCTTCCTTTTTGTTTCTCCGGCATCTTTCAGTTATCGATTTCTTTGGAGCCTCCTTGATGCAATGGTGCCCCAACAAGCGATGGAAAAATGTTATTTTCCTTCCTTGCCCCATTGAAAAGGGCAGCAGCCTCTATTTCAGGGACTTCAGGCAGGATGGGATTGTCAGGGAAGGCTACCTGGTTGTGACCGCCTAGGATGCTGGACGTCTCCTAGAAAGTTTGAGATTGAGGGTCAGGGTTGCCAAGGGGATGGGAACCGCTTGGACGAAAAGGTGGTGTCTGTTTGCATCCCTTCTGTGAATGAGGTGTTAGCTAGCTTCTTTGCAATGCATTTGAATGTGGCAACTCAGACAATCCCTGATCTTGTTATGCCACAGGGGTAGGCTTCGCTCTGTTGGGTGCATGAAATGTTATTCTAGTTACAGATAAAATACAGTATTGCAGAGGGAAGAAAGGAGGAAGCACTGAGAAGTGATGACATAAAACGTAAACAACAGAGTATATGAATTAAATGTATGCAAAAATAATCGTAGCATAAAAGCTGCATTTTACAAAAATCTGGTCTTGCTGTTCTGATCTCTGGCATGTGTTGCTTGTTGGTGGGCCAGATAGGATGCCCTCCAATGAGCCCAGCCCCTGTTAACTCCTCCCCTTCTCCCTCCCCTTCTCCCCCCTCCCCATCTCCCTTCCCTTTCTCCCTCCTTCCCTGGAAATCTATTTAAATGCAATTCCATTCTTCAGCCCTCTCCTTCATGCATGTCTAATGAATGTCAGAGAAAATGCTATTACAATGCAGCCAAGTAGGATCCAATCTTGTAGAGTGTCTACAAGTCATTTGGCGAAAACCCTGGGAGCGCTCCCAGTTTTATTACGATGTAATTAGAAATAAAATCTCATTGCCATAGTTGAATGAGGGATGGGTGTTAATCCTTTAACCGGGAAAGATAGAGCTGTACTTAGAGAAGAGATTAAGGGCAGGAGTCTGCCAGCTTAGGCAGGCCTGGAGGTTGAGGAACAGTGAAACCCTCAGGAGGCCTGGTGGGGAAAAGGTTTTTATGAATGGGAACCTCCTTTCTTCGTATTTGTCATTCAGGATTTGGTGGTGGGTAAAACTCTCACTGTGGCTTGGTTAGGTTGAAATAGCCGGTTGAAACCAGCTCTTGACTTGGTGAGCTGTTAACCAGGCCATCAGCCACAAAAGCATGGCAAGATGCACTTGGGTGGGGTTTTGAAAACGGCCCCCGTCAACAGTGTCATTTCTTCAGCCCGTGCGAAATGACCAGTAGTCCAGCAGTAGTCCTGTCTACTCATTCAGCTGGGGAGGTACTGCAGGACGTGCCCTCTTGCTAAGGGGGAGACGAAAGGGGCCCTCCCTGGCCCTTTGAGACACGGCCTAAGTAGTAAGCAGTAGGTGGCCCAGCATGTCCGGAGGAAAAGATTGGCCCAGGACAACAGGTCTGAGGGGCCCCCTGGACGCAGCCGAGCTCAGCCAGAGATTCCCTTTTCAGCCTGTTGGCTTGAAGGGACTTCTGGCTGTTGATATTCCTTTCTTTTGGGGGGGATCTGCCCCCACCCCATGTTTCCCAGAATAGGGAATCCTTTAGCATGCTTTTTGTTAGTGCAGCCTCCTTCCCTCAAGGCCTTTTCCTTCCTTGCAGAATATAAGAGCTGATGCTTCTAAAAAGCTACTCCATCAATTAAATGTGCATACAAATTGGACAGGGGAGAGCAGCCATTTGCAAAGCAGTGGTTGCCTGTTGCCATAGCAACTGCTTCCCCCCCCCCCCCCAACCCAAATTCTGAGGCAGACGCTCCAGGCTGTTGGTTCGCAGGCAGCTGGGAGAATCAGGATTCTTTGTCCCCCTTTCCTGCCCCCTATTCCAGACTGATGACTTTGAACTTGGCTTGTACCGAGGATGATGGGTGTGTGGTCCTCCAGAGAAAAGGACCTTGCCAGGGTGCTTCTCTCCAATGCTGGGGATGCCCTGGAGAAGAAGCTGGCTTCGAGCAATGCTGGTGGTGGGCATCGGCTGGACAACTGGAGCCCATTTCTGCAGGCTGCAGAGCAACTTGCCCCCCTCCTCCTGATGCCAATTCTATTTCATTGCGTTCCTTGGCAGGGCTTCTCTGCCAAGGTCTTTTGGTGGATGGCCCCTTGCACTCTCGGTCTTACTGCCAACACTGAGGTGTGGGTGAATGAAGCACGCCTTATTGCTGGCATCTCACCTCCAACGTGTGTCTGTACTTAGCGTGTGGATGAGATTGCAGACAGGTATAAATTGCCCTCTCTTTCTGACGGGCTTAACTAGAATGTTTGTTTAGTCCCAAAGCTGACTTAAAGTATCTCAATATCTAAGGAGTGTTAAATTGGGGGCTTAACCAGACCACTTCCAGCCTGCCCAAAGGAGAACTAGAAGTCCCCTTGCAGGCTGGGCCCGGGCCCTTTCGGGCACTCTGCTGCCCTTTGCTTCCCAATGGAAGAGGTTAGAGCCTGCAAGGTGTCTCCTTCTCTTGTGTTACACTGATTCCTTTAGTTTTCCGAGACCGAAACATGCTGACGTTGCTCTCTTTTCTCCTCTTGTCTCTTCCAGAAAATAGGTTTTTCATTACTTTCTATGGCGGGTTGTACATATCAGACGTCCAGAAGGAAGACGCCCTGTCCACCTACAGATGCATTACAAAACACAAGTATAGTGGGGAGACGCGGCAGAGCAATGGTGCCCGCTTGTCTGTCTCAGGTAGGTCTTGCTGGGTCATTGGCCAGGGAGTTGGGCTAAGTTTGGCTTGCTTCGATGGTTGGCACAGGGGCTCCCAGAAGGGAGAAGCAGGGGCTACTGAAGGAATACCAGCCCATGATTATTGTCTCGAACACTTTCCTGAATTTGGGGGGGGGGGAGGGGAGGCAAGGATGTGGCGAGTGTTTGTGGTTTCTGTGGACTCCTGCCATTGGAAGGAAATCCTCTGGAAGAGGAAGGCCCACCCACAGCAGCAGCAACGTGCTTCTTCTAAAGAACTTTGCATGTGAAAAGCAGCCCGAGAGGCCACAGTTCTTCTTGGGGCTGAGGAGCTGCCGACAGTGGATTTCTTCACTGAAGAGGGGGTTGCACCAGCTGTTCTCTAGCATCTCTTCCAATCTTTCCATTTTGTGATTCTGGTTTAGCTTCAAAGCCACCAAGCGGGGCTCAGACAGTTCTTATGTTTGTAGGAAACGCAGGAAGAAAACTCTCTAGATTTGAACCAGTGGAACGGTCGGCCAGGCCGGTTTGTAGCTAAGATCATTTTCTAATCTTGATCGGTGTCTCTGAGACTTCTGGTTAATCCCACCCATAGAAACAAGGAAGGAGGCCTCAGTGCTGGTCAGGGGAGCCTGAACATCGCCCTTTTTTCTATATTGGATCGGAAGACTTGGGGTGAGCACAAAGCGATGTTTCACAACCAAAATGGAAAGGAGACCTACTCTGGGGCAACCAAGGAAAAACATCCCCACCAACTAGGGTGGTACAAAAATCCTCCAGTGGTTCTTGAGTTATAAGAAGCAGGGCTTTCTCCCTCCGTTGAGCCTGTCCATCTTCTCAACCTTCGGCTGCTGTGAAAGTTTGGGGCAGCAGTGGAACAACTGCACCTGGCTGAGCCTGAGCCTTCTCTGCTCCTGCTTCCCCTGGATGTGGGGAGGGGAGGGCCTGGAGCAGTTCTCAGTCAAGCAGCTCCAGTCTTCCCACTCTGCCCACTCTGAGGGGAAGAGGGGCTTTTCCTGACCCTTTTTCTAGGCCCAAATGAAGCACCCAGAGCCGGATCTGTGAAAGGGATGGGGTCTTGAAAGGTTTCTCCTCCTGGTTCATTGTTCTCTTGGCCTATTTTGAATAACAAACTTCTCATCTCCCACTGGCTGAGGCTGCAGAAGGCCCAACTCAAACTTTTGATCACCCGCTTTTGTTTTGGGACAATGCTGATGTGATCTTGTATTGGGGGATGTAGCTGGGGGGGGGGATGTCCTTTGTTGTGGTCAGATCATTCTCTGTGGGGATCAGAATTATTTGAAGGATCTGTTTGATTGGTCCATCTCAGGAACTAGGTAGATCCTGCCTAGATTCCAGTGGGAACCTGGGCTCGCTCTTGAGACTCTGATGGGTTAATTAATACACCTTAGTCCGTCCTTGGAAGATGGAATGGCAATGACTTTGGATCATACCTCTGCTTCTAGATTCTGAAAACTCTGGTGACAGAGGTGCTCCAGAGCGACTGGCAGAAAACAAAAAAATGAATCTATGCATGGGTGAGATATTTATTAAGCACAACCTTGGGGTGATGGGTGGCAAAGCATGATTATTTCTCTGCTCTTACAACATCTGCAAATAACCAGCTGGTGGCCCACAATTGGTTCAATACCGGTAATTATGAGCAAAGCATGTTAGACCCATGTAACATCTCTATTTTGTGAGCTACATTGGGCTGGGTTGTTTGCAAGAGCCCAGTCTCCTTGGAACAGTAACCCACCCATCCACCACAGATTTTGATGGTCTGACCCTGCTGGCTTTTAAAGTCTTTAAAAAGTAGATTTTCCTTCTCAAGATCTTGGTTAGTACTTTGAATGAACCCATCTGGAAAAAAGGAGTCATTTCAAAATGAGTTGGGGGGAGATAAATTTAACAGTTACAATAAAAATAAAAATTGGCTTAAGGTTTAAAATATGGTTTAAAACATGTTGCCTTGTTGGTCTTTATGCGCATTGTTGCATATTGTACTGTCTTTTTATAATTATTGTTATCTTGCTTTTTTTTTTTAATCCGATACTACTCAGCTGGAGGTGAATTGTGTGATTTGGGTGCCCATACAAATAGTTTGTTTAAAGGAAAGGAAAAAAAAATTGGTGTGGCCCCTAGAGACATGATGTAGAGAGAGCTCTGCATCCTGTTTTTTTACTGTTTTGTGCAACTTGGGAAACCTGTCCTGCACATTTCTGCGGGAGCAGAATCACCCCTGTTGATGTCACCTTCATCCGGAGCAGTTCCTGAATATGTCTCCAAATGGCCACAGGCCAGCAAGAAGACTTGGAAGATTCTACCATGGAGCCAGTTTGGGAGGAGAGATAAATACTTAAAAGAGTTTGAGAGTACCTTTCATTTTCATACACTGCATTCATAGAATTTGGACTCGGGTGGGATTCCATTTGTTTTGATTGACCCCCTGAATTCCATTTGTTTCTCTGTTCTCAGACCCAGCAGAGTCCATCCCAACCATTCTAGACAGCTTCCAGGACCAGGAAGCAAAGGTGGGGCAACTAGTGGAATTGCCATGCCTTGCCTCTGGGTACCCGAATCCTGCCATCCGATGGGTCAAGGATGGAAGGCCCTTGCCTGCTGACAGTCGATGGACCAAGCGTATCACAGGCCTGATGATCAGTGATTTGCGTGTGGAAGACAGTGGGACCTACATCTGTGAAATCACAAACACTTTTGGGTCTGCTGAGGTCACTGGGATCCTGGCAGTAATTGGTGAGTGGGTGAAGACTTAATTCCCAGATGCTGTGTATGAAAGTTCTCTTACTAGGAGGGAGAGGAGAGAGAACAAGAAGAGAGAGCATGGATATGCTCCAAGTTCTTCCATATTTCTACAGAGGATGCACACCTGGGGGACCTGGCTGCTTGGGAGACTAGTAACCTACCCATATTTATCAATGAAATGTAACTTATTCTGGATGCAAAACTTAAATTATTCTGAAGAACTCCAGAATGGTCTCCTGTGTGATTCTCCAATCAAAGAACAAATGCATTTCCACTAAAGTCAGAGAACTTCTTTAAATAACATTGACGATTGGGGCAAAACCCCTCAGCTTCAGAGATACAGTTGGGATATCGGTTGTCTGTAACTAACTAGGAAAAAGATCTTGGGGCTATAGTGGACTAAGGAATATGGTGTCTTCACATAAGGCAGCTGAGAAAAATGAAGGGAAGTTTTTAAAGACCTGACCCATCAAGAGGCATTCCCACAGGAACTGTTGTGGGTCAGGATGACCATTTTCACCTCTGTGTTAGCATCCCTGCAGAAAAGCCATAGTTGATGGGATTGGGAAGAGAGGTTGGGTTGTTGGTGGCCAGACAAGAATGGCTCCTATGTGGGTATCCGCCTCTCTTGAAATTGGTTGTGCTCTTTGTCTTTCACAGAGCCACTGCGGGTCACCCTCACACCAAAGAAGCTAAAGACTGGCATTGGAAGCACTGTCATCCTCTCTTGTGCACTTTTTGGCTCGCCGGAATACTCTATCCGTTGGTTCCGCAATACGGAGCTGGTGGTTCCAGATGACTTTGTCTCCATCCGGGGAATCCACAACGAGACGCTGCTCATCACAGCTGCCCAAAAGAGCCATTCAGGGGCCTACCAGTGTTTTGCCACCAGAAAGATCCAGACAGCTCAGGACTTTGCTGTAATTGTCTTGGAGGGTGAGCATCCAAGCCTGGAGAGGGGGTTCTAGGCTCCCGAGGTACTCCTGGTTCGTTTCCAAAGAAGGAGAGATCCTGAAAGGGGTTTCCAGCAGCTCGTGCTTGTTTGAGAGGATCCCATAGCTGTTGCAGCCCAGATCCCCCCTCTCCTCCACATCCTGATCCATGGGATCTGTTTCCAACAACAAATGGGAGGACAGGGAGGGAAGGGAGAGAAAGAGGGAGGGAGGGAGGGAGGTAGAACTAACTCTCATTTACTACAGGGAAGAAAGGAAACTATTGGACTGGAAGGGGTTGAACAGGGCGGCCATTAAGCCAGCAAGGCTAGTGTAGTTTCACAATGAATAATAGTATTCCTACAACAATCACTTTTGGATCAGAGAGAGGCTGAATTGCCAGGACAGGAGGATAATTATTCTGTAAAATGCTGAGGGGCCTACAAACTTATGCCCCACTCTTTCCAGGCTTTCAGGAACCTTTTGAGATTCAGGGCTTTTGGTGTTTCAACATTTCTCAAGCCTCCTATCGTTAGAAAGATGTGCTTGGATGGAAAGAGCAGTTGTGTTGATCCGCATGTCTGCTGTGGTTTCTCTCCTAGATGGGACCCCCCGGATTGTCTCCTCCTTCAGTGAGAAGGTGGTGAACCCTGGTGAGCAGTTCTCCCTGATGTGTGCAGCCAAGGGAGCCCCTCCCCCCACCATCACCTGGTCCTTGGACGACGAGCCCATCCAGAGAGATGGCAGCCACCGCACCAACCAGTACACCATGTCCGATGGCACCACTGTGAGCCACATGAATGTGACGGGCCCACACATCAGGGATGGAGGCGTCTACCGATGTACTGCGCGGAACTCGGTGGGCAGTGCCGAATACCAAGCGCGAATAAACGTAAGAGGTGCCTGTCTACTTTTCAATATCAGCCTAGGCTCTTCTTGCATTTGGTTTTTGTTTCTGGTTGGTTGTGCCGTTTGTTCTGCCTTGTTCCCTTACCTTTGTGTGTCGTTCCACCGTGGGATGCCTTCTGGCAGAGCAGAGGGTGCTGGGGGGAAACGCAGATCTCAGATGTCCAAGCAAAGTGTGGGACCTGGGTGGGAGTGCAGAAAAGGCGGGGTGAGTTGGAACTGAACTCCCTTCCGATGACATGGCAGAGTGCCATTCTGCACCCCTGGCCCTGGCAACGCTGGTCATATTAACACCTTCCCTGGGTTCCTGCTGCGCAGTTCAGTGTCCTGTGCATTTCTTTTGGACAACTCTTATGCCTCCCCCATGCTTCTTTGAGGGGCGCCTGGAAGCCTGTGGAAGGGGAGAGGCCTGCCTTTTGTCTCTCCCTCAGCAGAAGGGCAACAAGCACTCCGTCTCTGGCTACCATTCATAAAATGGCCCACTAGCAAGAGGGAGGTCTTGCTTGGAGTCCCAAAGGGGCTTTTTCAGAAGGCAACTGGACTTTGTTTTTTCTTTGAGAAAGACATTTTGCTTCTCATCTGAGAAGCTTCTTCAGTTCTGACAGAGCTGAAGAAGCTTCTTTAGATGAGAAGCAAAACGTCCTCAAGCAAAGCAAAGAAAGTCCAGTTGCCTTTTGAAAAAGCCCCTTTGGGACCACCAGGGACCTGTTGCCTGGAGCCTTTGAAATCCCGTGAAGGAAGCCAGCTTGACCGACATGTTGCTGGGCATGGGTGGGGACCCACTCCCGCCTCCCTCCTTCTTGGGAGCGAAGCCCCCCTTTCCTTGAATTGCCCTAGCCTGCCTTTTTCTCCTCCCCTGCTTCAGGCCCTCCCAGCATCCGTGCCATGAAGAACATCACGGCTGTGGCAGGCCGGGACACCTTCATCAACTGCCGGGTGATCGGCTACCCATATTACTCAATCAAGTGGTACAAGGACTCCTTACTCCTGCCGGACAACCACCGACAAGTGGTCTTTGAAAATGGCACCCTCAAACTGATGGATGTCCAGAAGGGGATGGACGAAGGAGAATACCTTTGCAGCGTCCTCATTCAGCCGCAGCTCTCGATCAGCCAGAGCGTCCATGTCACTGTGAAAGGTAGGTGGCCATAAGTAGGAATCCTCCCTGGCACTCTTGCGCCTCTCCTTCCATGGCAGGCCTGCTCTCTGCCTGGGTCACCCCTCTGACAGGCTCCATGGCTGGCCAGCAGATGGACTGGGACTGGCACGTGGCCCCCATAATGCTGTCCGTGGCGATGCCTAGGAGGGGGCCAGCCTTGCCCTAGGGGGTTGGGCAGGCGTTCCGAAAGATGGCGCCCTGCTTTGCTGGTGGACTGGGCAAGGCCTTCCTTGGGTAAATAGCCAGCCAGGGAAGGGGATAGAGAGCCAGGTGCTTCTTGGAAGACGGAAAGGGTCTTGAGCGGGTCAGGGCAGAGGCAGCCATCAGCCGGAATAGCTCGGTGGAGCCCCTAGGTTCCAAAGGGGTTTCCAGCAGCTTGCACTTGCTTGAGTGTCAGCTGCTGCAGCCCAGATCCCCCCACCCTTCCGTCTCGATCCATGGGATCTCTTTCCAACCACAAGCCCTGGAGTCGAATGGGGGGTGTAGGCCATGTAAACATGCCACTTTGAAAGAGCCGACCTTTGCTCCGAGCTCCTTTGGGGCGGCTTTCTCTGTTCTCTGTAAAGGATCGTTCTCGCGTCCTGCCAAGCGCACAGAACATTGTAAGCGCTCTCCAATTCATCCATTATTCAGCTCAGTTTGGGGAGCCATCGGCCCTAATGACTGGAAAGAGAGGCGGGCCTGCCTGGCCTTTCCATCCCAGGGCTGGCTCAGCTTGAGCTCACGGCTGACTGGCCCTCACCAGGTTGCATTTTGGGGGCAAGGACTTCTGGGGTGGGGTGGGGTCGGAGGTGGTTTTGAACTGCATGAGTGCTTGCAAGTAGGAGGCAGTTGCTGCAGCTGTGCAGAAGGCGTAGCAGCTGTTCAGGGGTTGAGTGTTGCATCCACCTCAGGAAGTTTCAGAATGTCCTCCAGTTTGGACTCCAATGCATATAGCGTTTTGTCGTCCCCACTGGGATTAGCTAGAGTTCCTGGCTGCACCCATTGCCTTTGCACCACATTCATAAATAGATCTGGCACCGGAATTAGTTCCGGTTCCGGGGCTATCTCCTGAAACAGCCCAGCCTTGTGATCATCCAATGAAGATGGACCAGCTACCTCTGACGTTTTAATTGGGGTTATCCAATCTCCTTAGCCACAATCGGGATTGTGGAAGACCAGCAAAGTAGCTCAGGTTAATAAGATTTATTACGAAAATGGTTTTATACAAGAATTCTAGTAAGTAACCTTGCTTTCAAATGTGACCATTCATAGTTGTTGGATTCTAGCTGTTTTTCTCTTGTGCTTTTGCTATAATGCACAATACTTTCTAGCCACATTCTCAATGTGGGAATTTTCCTTTCTGGTGGCTACCCATCCCTGCAGTAAAACGTGTTCCTGTAAGTCCTGTCTGTTCTAACAGGCAGGCAGGTAGGGATTTCTCCACAGCAGAGAAATATCTGCTACCCGTCCATCTTCAGGTTGTATTCTTGCTCTTTTGCAAATATGCTATTCAGCAAGCTTGAGTGCGCCACGTCTTCCCATAAGGGCTTGTAGCTGCCTTGCAAAATAGGCAAGACTTACCATGAAGGGAGAGCTGTGGCTCTTGGATTGTGGCTGAGAGTTGGCCACCCAGAGCTACTTCCAAGCTCCCAGGCGCTGTGCAGAATCTCTGAGCAGGCCTCCCCTCGAGCCATGGGCTCATTCCCTGGGGGCGGCTGCACTGGGCGACCTCTCTCCTCTTCCTGCTTTCCCACCCTCCAGGTCTCCGTGGTGTCCAACACATTCCTCTTTTTGACAGTTCCTCCTCTGATCCAGCCCTTTGAGTTTCCTCCGGCTTCCATTGGGCAGCTGCTGTACATTCCATGCGTGGTCTCTTCGGGCGATATGCCAATCCGCATCACTTGGAGGAAGGACGGGCAGGTGATTGTCTCAGGCTCCGGCATCACCATTGAGAGCAAGGAGTTCATGAGCTCCTTGCAGATCTCCAGCGTCTCCCTGAAGCACAACGGCAACTACACCTGCATTGCCAGCAATGCCGCTGCCACCATTAGCCGAGAGCGGCAGTTGATTGTACGAGGTAAGGAGCCGACTGGGCTTTGGTGGGGAAAGGCCCCTGATGGTTCCCAAGATGGTCCTGGTTGGCTTCTGTGCTCCTTCCCAGATAGTGGTCCAGATGGAAGAGGCCGCTGGGCCAAGCTTGGCGCCGTCTGCCATACATTACCAGGAAGCCATGGAAGAAGTTGCTTGATGAACACTCAGCAAAGAGTTAGGATTTCAGATGGCCCAGCTCTAAGGGGCTCAGAACAGGGGAACAGGGCTTGGTGCGACTGAATGGGTCCGAGGAGCAGAAGGGCCTAGAGGGCAGTTACAATGATACGTAGATGGGAGACTTAGAAAGGGGCTTTAGAAAATGGCTGGGGGAAGGGTTGCTGTCCCAGATGCTTCCAGTCAGCCACTTTGGGAAGCAGGATTTGTGTAATCATTTATTTAATCCAATTTCAAAGTTCCTGGATTCCTTAATAACTCTGCGGGGCTTACATACAAGAGATTAATGAAATAAATATATAAAAAACACTGCCAACCAGAACAAAGCTAAGCTAAACTCCACACCTACCCTATCCCAAAGCACAAGAGAATATTTTAATCAATTTTAAAATACTGTCTGGAACATCCTACGGATGGGAGCTTTACAGGTCTTGTGGGGGGGGGGGAGTGGAATATCATCCTGGAGGGCAGGTACTGCAAGCAAGTGGGTGCACCTCCTGGGTACTGCCGTCTTGAAAGAGGCGGTAGTGAGGCCCCTCCTCAAGAAGCCGTCCCTGGATCCAGCATTGTTAGAGAACTATCGTCCGGTCTCCAACCTTCACTTTTTAGTGAAGGTTGTTGAGAGTGTGGTGGCCCAACAGTTTCCGCGACACCTGGAGGAAGTTGATTATCTAGACCTGCGCCAGTCCGGCTTCTGACCCGGTCACAGCACCGAGACGGCATTGGTCGCGTTGGTTGATGATCTCTGGAGGGCGCGGGATAGAGGTTGTTCCTCTATCCTAGTCCTGTTAGACCTCTCAGCGGCTTTTGATACCATCGACCATGGTATCCTATTGCGCCGACTGGGGGGGTTGGGGCTGGGAGGCACCGTTTTACGGTGGTTCTCGTCCTACCTCTCTGGTCAGTCGCAATATGTGTTGACGGGGGGGCAGAGGTCGACCTCGAGGCCCCTCTTATGTGGGGTTCTCCAGGGGTCGGTCCTCTCGCCCCTCCTGTTTAACACATATATGAAGCCGCTGGGCGAGATCATCCGTGGCTTTGGGGTGGAGTACCACCTGTACGCTGACGACACCCAGCTGTACATAACCACCCCAACGATGCCGCCGAAGTGCTGTCCTGGTGTCTGGAGGCCGTACGGATCTGGATGGGTGGTAACAAACTCAAGCTCAACCCCTCCAAGACCGAGTGGCTGTGGTTTCCGGCACCCCGGTTCAGCCAGATTACTCCAACTCTGGCCATTGGGGGCGAAACACTGGCCCCCGTGGAGAGGGCGCGCAATTTGGGTGTCCTCCTGGATTCCCGGCTGTCTATGGAGGACCATGTGGCGGCCGTGGCCAGGGGGGCGTTTCATCAGGTACGCCTGATGCGCCAATTGCGCCCCTTACTGGACCGGGCTGCCCTTCGCACAGTCACTCAAGCTCTCGTGACGTCCCGGCTCGACTACTGTAATGCTCTCTACATGGGGCTTCCTTTGAGGTGCACTCGAAAGCTACAGTTAGTCCAGAATGTGGCCGCGCGGGTGATTACGGGAGCTACTAGATGCTCCCACATAACACTGATCCTGCGCGAGCTGCACTGGCTTCCTGTGGTCTTTCGGGTGCGCTTCAAGGTTTTGACGACCATCTTTAAAGCGCTCCATGGCTCGGGGCCTAGTTATATGCGAGACCGCCTCCTGCCCCATACATCCCTTCGGCCGATCCGCTCCCACAGAGAGGGTCTTCTCAGGGTGCCGTCGGCCGGGCAATGCCGTCTGGTGACACCCAGGGGAAGAGCCTTCTCTGTGGCGGGCCCTGCCCTTTGGAACGACCTACCCCCTGAACTTCGCATCATCTCCGACCTCCGCCTCTTCCGCCAGTTTCTGAAGACACATCTTTTCCAGCAAGCCGGCCTAGCCTAACCTCCCATGGGGACTATTTTAGAGAGTTTTAAATTGGGAATTTTAAAATTAGTTTTAGCATAGGATTAGATTAATTTAATATGTTCTTAAATTATGAATTTATTGTTTATATGTTTTTTAAATTCCTGTGCGCCGCCCTGGGTCCTCTGTGGAGAAGGGCGAGATATAAATATAAATAAAACAAAAACAAAAACATGACATTGCTGGATAGGTGGCACCTGGAGGGAACCCCTCTGCTTGAACAGGCACAGGTGGGCAGAAACAAGTGGAGAGAAGGAGCCCCTCAGCCAGCCCTGTGCCCGTTAAGACTTTAAAAGTCACAACTAGCCTCAATCAATGCCAGTGGCGGAACACAGGGGGTCCCATGAGCATAAAGCACTGCTGCCACCAATGCTCCTGGATCTACTACAGTTTCTACAAGGCCTCCAGAGGCAGCTCCCTGTAGCCTAAGGAGAATTATAGCAATTCAATTGTGAGGTGCCCAGGAGTTGAGTGAGTCCCTGAAGAGCCTCCCAATCCAGGGAAGGGCATAACGTGCACGCTACATGTCCCTATGCAAAAGACCTCTGGGCCACAGCTCCTACCTCCTGCTTTTTTGAGAGTCCTACGTACATCCTACCATCCTCCTAGTTCTACCAAAGTTCATCAACAAGTGCAACCCAAGTGACTTCCACAAGAAATCCTGGCCTGAATACCAACTGAAACAGGTTGAGATAATCCGCTTCTGCTGGGGACCTTGAAGCTGAAGCCTGACTACCTTTTCCACCAACTTCCCTGGAAAGGCAGATTGGAGACTGGATGGTCCAGGGCTGTTGGGTGCAGCTACAACTTTTTGAAGGGAGGGCACAGAAGAAGGCCAAGGGAACCACGCTCACTCAAAGAAGCGGACACCCCCAGATGAACCCAGCCACAAGTCACCTCCTGGGTTGCTCTCAGGGCCCCTTCCAGCCTGTGACCGATGGCAGATTGTCCGCCAAACCCTTGGGGGAAGCCCCAAGAAGCCAGTTGAGTCCCTCGCTGCAGCGCTGCTCCAGCAAGGCCTGGTGCCTGAATCTTTTCTGGAGGGAAGCAGCAGCCAGGAGGCCTGCTCAAGTGGACTGCCCTCCACTTCACTTGCTCAGTTAATGCCATGCAGCCAAGGGAGGTGGGGGGCTGTCTACCCAGCAGAAAGCGAGGGATGGGTAGGGCGAACTGCCAATGCAGAATTGTGGTGGCGCAGGCAGAGGAGTTGGGGGCGGGCGGGCGTGATTTAGAACCCAATGCCATCTAATGTGACAAATTATCTGACTGAGCTGACCTGTAGCAGCTCCAGGCCTGCAGGTGGACATTGAAGAGGTGATTTGGAGTACTTCTGGTTCAGCTAGCCTTGGAAGACAAAGACACAGCTGTTGGAAAAGCCATTCCTCAGCACTTAGGTTGTTTGGGATTTCCACATTTTTCTTCTTCTTCTTCGTACTACGCTTCTGGCAGAACCAAAAACAAGGTAGTAAAGCTGGTGAATTGAATGGCAGCTCTGCTCCGTGCGGCATGGCTGGCCTTGGATCCTATTCCAGGCCAGGAGAAACATCCATCCTGCCACACGGGCTCTGCTTCGGCCCTGTCCCTGCCCTGCAGAGGCTGATCCAGTGGCATGCTTCTGCACCTCCAGCGCCAGGTATCTCCCAAGCCCCTTGACGGCTCCCCACCCCACACATCTGCCGAAGGAAAAGCGAACGCTTCTCCCCAGAGGCAGCCGTGCGTCTGTCTCCATCTAAAGAGAGCAGAAAGGCCTGCCTGGGGCCTCCTCTCTTCTAACCGTGGTTGCCCAGAGATTGGGTAGCCATTTCTCCAGAATCATATATGTTGAGAGGGGTTGGACTAGAAGACCTCCAAGGTCCCCCTTCCAGCCCTGTTACTCTGTAAAAGGTGGAGGAGGCTGCCAATAGGAGATGGGGGGAGGGGCTCAGCAGAGGGGTCTCCAGCATTTCTTCAGGCCTGACATTTTTGAGGTGCTAAGCCAGATGGGAAGGCAATGGGGTGGGACTATTAGAGGGAAGGGAGGAAATGGCAGCGAAGGACCCCTGAACGAAGGGAGGCTTTGGGAATGTCCTCACAGGCTGCTCCCTTGTTCTGCAGTGCCTCCTCGTTTTGTGGTCCAGCCCAACAATCAGGATGGGATCTATGGCAAAGCTGGGGTCTTGAACTGTTCGGTGGATGGATACCCCCCTCCCAAAGTCATGTGGAAACACGCTAAAGGTATGTGAGACCTTTCATTTGGGGCTGCAGTGTAGGGGGGGGGAGGGCTCTGCCCTCAAGGTGTGTGGAGCAAGGGCCTTGGTCCACAGCTGGAAACTGACAGGCCAGCATGGAGAAGAGAATCTGAGGTAGCCTGGTGGATGGCTTGGTCCTTTTTCCCCCGGCCATTGAAGGGCCTTTTTCTCACTACCATTAGACAGTTTTAAATTTGGGATTTTAATTCGGTTTTTAGCACAGGGTTTTACTAGAATAAGTTTTTAAATTTTAGATGTTTTGTATGTATTTTAACATTCCTGTGCGCCGCCCTGGGTCCGTCTGGAGAAGGGTGGGATATAAATTTAATAAAATGAAAAAATAAAAAAAATACTCTCCTTTTCTTCCAGGCAGTGGGAACCCCCAGCAGTACCACCCTGTCCCCCTGACGGGCCGCATCCAGATCCTGCCAAACAGTTCGCTGCTCATCCGGCATGTTTTAGAAGAAGATATCGGCTATTACCTGTGCCAGGCCAGCAACGGGGTTGGCACAGACATCAGCAAGTCCATGTTCCTCACTGTGAAGAGTGAGTGATTCTCTCAGGGAGAGCACCGTTGGTGTGGGCTTTTGTTCATGGGGTGGGGCCACTCCTGGATGCTTTGTGCACCTGTTAGCCCCTCCCCCTCCCAACTATAATGGCTCTTAGCTTGGCATCCCTCCTTTGCACCATTTGCCAGGTCATTTTGCCCCTCTGAACAAGGTCTTGGTTGCCTCATGAGTTGGGACCGTCACCCAAGTGGTCTCTGATCACAACTGCTCTGTGCTTGGCAGATCAGACGGGCCCTTCAGTTGCTCTGGCCAGGTTCACTCCTAGCACTTCTCTTGCAGTCCTGGAAGTCAGTGCAGTGCAAAAAAGGGGATGTCCTCTGGTGACACCGTGGCTTTAATAAAAACAGGCCCTCAGCTGAGGGGAAGGCAAGACATTCCACCCAGAAGCAGGTGAAAGGAAAGACCCGTGAAGCATTGTGGGGGATGTTCTCCTGCCTTGCCACCAGAGGAAGAACCCTTAGGGCAACGAATCCCTCCTTTTATCCTTGGCTTTGGAGTTTTGCACGAGGCTAATTATTTTCTCCACTAGTCAGTCATTATTCAGATGGCTCTGGGAAGTCCTTCCCCCTAGGGTGATGATAGCTTATGAAATCCCCTCCCCCTTTTTCAGTTTTTATGCTCTACACATGCCATGCTCATGGCACTGTCAGCCAGACTGGGTGGGGGGCTGGGCTGAGCTAGGCTGGGCTGTCCCAAGCCCATAACGGGGCCTTTGCCCATTTTGCAGCCATCGCTCACATGCTCCTGGTAGACAGCAGGTGCATGAAGGCTGGAGAGATGGCCTCACCGTCTAAGCATTGCTGATTGCTTCCATGCATTTTAAATTAGTCTCATGCGTCAGGTGAAATGCAGCTAATCAGGGTAGACAAGAAGCTGAGAAGGGTGCAATCCAATTAACATCACAGAGCTTGCACTTAAGACCACCCCCCACGCTTGCTTTGGCTCTCTTCCCCCCCTTCAGTCCTCTGTTCCTTTTTGTTTGCTGCTCTGCTCTAGTGGGACTGGGGCGGCGGGGTAGGTGGGTGAGGAGAATACCCCAAACACTGACAATTCCCATTGTAGCCGCCTTATCTCAGGCTGCCAAATGAAAACAGCCTCTTGCCTACAACTTGTTCACAAGACACCAACATGAAGAGCCTGAAAGGAGAACACAGCTTGCTTGGGGGTTGGGTGGTGACCTTTTGCAGGGTTTGCCTCTTCAGGAGAGATGGAACAAATGGGGTGGGGGGAAAGCTGACCTCCAGAGGCCCGCCTGTGGTCTACTCTTTCATGATGAATGGCTGGTGGGCACAGGGAATGTCTGCTTTTCTCTCGGCTGTACTGCACTAGCGCTCCCTTCTCAAGGACCAAAGAGTGTTCCGACAGGAACCTGGGACCAGTCTTGCTCCTGGCAGGGAATTTGACAGCTTTGTGTGTCCTCTGGAAAGGTCCTTTTTCCCAACCTGACTTTCCCATTATTCAAATCTGTTGGATTGTCTTCAGGGCCTTCCTGCGGGGTCTCCTCATCTGGTATGACTTAGCTGTTGGTGACCCCAGGGCCCACTTTTCATAGAAAAAGGAGTTTCTGGGCAGTCAGGGATGAGCATAACTAGCAGTGGCCTTGGCAACCATTCAAGGTTCTAGGCGGCTTTTAAGAACCATCGGTGGGCAATGGGCACAAGGAGATGGCTTCCTTCTTTTTGCTTTCCCAGCTCCAGGTATTTCTGTGGGATAGGGGGGGGGGGGCTCTTAAGATTGGCGCTGATAAGCTTTTGGGCATGGCATAATTTTCTGCTTTGAGAGGATGCTGGTTGAGAGCTCAGTTCAACTGGTTTGCAGCTACCGTACTAACCAAGCCAAAAATTGATGCTGTAGGTTCTTAATTTATCTAAAATACATATGCATTAAGAGACTGCCTATCTCATACAATCACCGTAAGGTGTTCACAGTAATCCAGAAAATGTCATTTAAAATGTCATTTAAATTGCGCCTGGTGCCCCAGGCGCAATTTCCCGTCCTAGTTTGGTGCTCGAGGGAAGAACCGGTCTTCACATTTTCCAGAAGGCTAAAGGGGCCCCTCTGATCTGCAGTGGACTGGAATGGTCCCTGAGGAAGCAGTCTTTGAGGTCCCCTCCGCTGGTAACATTGAATGGAGCAGGGGACCCTACCTAACCTAAGATGGACAGTTACTCTCTCAGAGAGTGGTGGTCGAACAAGTAGTCAGCCCTGGTGCCCTGCAGGCTTTTGAAGAAGTCCACCAGCAACTTGCATTGCACCTAGAAAGCAGCCTATGAAGCTCTGGGGAACCACGGGGCACCCAAAAGCGCACGTGCTGCTGAAGTGTAGGCCAGCTGCAGCTTCTGGATGGTCTTCAAGGGCAGCCCCATGTAAAGTACTTTGCAGTAATCCAAACAAGAGATGACTAAGGCATGGGTGATTGTGAGCAAGAGCTGCTAATGCTGTCAGGCCTGCAGCCATATTCCTTTACCAACAGGAGATCCTGGGTGACAAATGCTTTCACTAACACCCCACGTCCCGTGTCCCACCCCCACCCCCCAAAAAAAGGGAAAAAAGAAACCACCCCTGACTTTCCACGGTTAACCATTACAGTTATCATCAGCCCTGCAGTCTCCCAGTTGGGAAGGGGAAGGCCCACGCCATTCATGGAAAGGGTGGCAGACAAGATTGGCATCTTAACTGGGCCATCACCGAAAGGAGGTTGTGACTGGCCAGTAGGCATACCTGAGAGGAACCCCCTTGCTGGTTGCCACTCCTGTGCCCCCGGACTGGCCTCCAAGTCACCCTCCCAGCTCTCTTTCTTTTCTTGCCTCTGCCCCTCCTTGCTCTCTCGGGACTCGTTGAGCCTTTGGGGGGGAGGGGTGGTTTTTGTGCCATCTGCCCAGCAAAACCGTTCCTAGTTTCTCTTCTGCTAAATTGCCCAAGTGGGCAGTGAATGGCCAGCATTAAATGCGCACCTTTTTTTTGCTTCACCTTGCCTGCCCCCCTCCCCTTCAGCCACTGGATTATGTGGCACACCAGTCCTGCAAACAAAATGGTCTGTGTGGCGATGTGGCATCACAGTCCACCCTCAGTACTGCCCGCATGCTGCCAATGGGAGCAAGCTGAAAGTCAGCCTTTTCCCAGCTGCTAATTGAATTAGATTGCCATGGAAAGCGGAGAAGCTGTAGCTCATTAAACCCCCCAGTGTCCCATTAGAACTGTGTGTGTTGCCTTTGCTGATTGTCATTACCATATATTACCGCACTCTTTGGGTAAGCAGTGCTTTTTTAAAATCTCTGCCCCCTGAGCCAGCCTGGTTGCATACTCAGCATTCCCCCCCTCCCCCTACAATCGTTTCTGGATTAGGACGAAGAGGAGGGGATGGCATGTGTTAGCGTGACTTCGTGGCAACTGCCCCTGTGGTGAGCAAGAGGTTCTGGCTGCTGCTGGGATCTTCTCCGAAGCTTAATGGGCAGGCTAAGCTGATGTGAAAGCTGAGGGGTGGGTGGGGGGAGCCAGGCAGCTGGCGGCCAAAGCAGCCCATGAAAGAGCAGTGGAGAGCAAAGTTCAGAGAAGGGGGAAGAAAACTGCCTGCCCTCAACCCTTCGACTCGGCCTGCAGTAACAAGGAGCCCATCCATCCCTCCATCTACTCTGCAAACTCAGATTTTGGCTGCCCACTTGGTCTCCTGTGCCCCCAGCATCCTGCCCTGCAGCTTCTTGCCCTACAGTTGTCCCTGAGTGGGCAGCCAAGGGCACCTGCAACTCCAGGCTGAATTTCCAGGTCTCTCCCTCTCCCCCCCCCCATCCCTGTCTGATGAAAAGAAGCTGCAAGGGGCTTTGAAGCAAACCCTGGGGTGGGCTGGCTCAAGATTCCTGAGCAGAAACTGGGTCATTGCATCTTCTCACCTTCCACCACCCATGATTTGAGAAGTCCCATGCTCTGCTAGGCTCTGACAAGGCCACCTGCTTTTGCATGTCTGTCTGTTGTTGTGTTTTGATTTGGAGATGGCCTTGTCTTGGCTTCTGCCGATTCCACCCCCCCCCCACCCCCACCCCAGCTCAGGGGCTGTGAACAGTTGCTGCAGGTTGACTGTCTTGCTGGCTCAGCTCAGCTGATGCCTGCACTACGCAGAAGCTCTGGGACTCTGACAATTGCTGCTCAAGGAAGCAACAGAGATCCCTCTGCTTCCCTAAGGCCCATTTTATCAAAACGACCAAAGGGTGGAAAGGTTCCCTTTGGCCACAGCTGGAAGCTCTTGACAACTGCCTGATTAGGGGCTGGCCACAGCTTTCGTGTTAGCATTTGCTGACCCCCTTTGGAGCTCCTGGAGCGAAAGGAGACTCCTTGGTGGGCTTTTTATTTTTGTGTTCCCTCTCAAACCAAGCCTGCCTCTTGTGGAAACCCCTCTCCCCCGTGTTCTGCCCAGTTCCTCAGAGGGAATTTTGCAGATCTCTTTGAAAAGTATCCTTTGACAACTCATCCTTGAAAGTATAAAATCTTAGTAATTCATATGAACTTCACGGTGGCTGCAGCTTTTTCAAGGTTAAAACTTGTACTTGGTTACTTGTCTTTCACAATGTATTGATGTGCGTTATAAATTGTGCCTGCTTCATTATTCCATGAACTTCACCTTTGGTGGAAGACAGGGCCATTTCTTCCTGGTTCATGTTCTTACTCCTTGGCTAAGAATTAACAGGCACTATTTAGCCAGAGAGTTGTGGGCTTTCTTTGGGGAGTTCTGGTCACTTGTGTGGATGTGGATCTGAAGGCCAGAGGTTTTGGTGGCTCCCTCCAAATTGATACTGGGTGGGAAGAATCATGGCTTCCGCCTTGTCTGTCTTTCCCCTCCGACTGGCCTCTGGGGAACGGAAGGCAAGGGGGAGAGAGGGTGCCCGAGTAGCAAGAGGGGGCGCTCTTGACGGATTTTCCTTTAAGCTCTAGTTCATTACATTTATATCAGAGGTGGGTTGCTCCCGGTTCGAACCGGTTCGGCCAAACCGGTAATGGTGATTTGTCCTGGGTTACAGAACCGGCAGCGACCCAGGCTGCCCACGCCCCCGAACCAGTTTCTTGGTCTCTTCTGTCATCACTGGCATGTTTCTGTGCATGCGCAGAACAATTTTCAGTCAACTGAGCATGTGCGGTACACACGTACGTGAAGCTAGCAGCGTGCGAGCGAACCCACCCCAGATTTATAGGCCTCCTATCTCACTGTTATAATGCTACTGTTCATCTTCCATATTTGTGTTAGCCTCCTTGTGTAACATTTGGAAGAGAAAAGCAGTATAATCCCTCCAAAGAGGAGTCCCCCGATTAGCGGAAAGTGGCCGATCTTTCTCGGTGCTTTCCAGTGCAGCAGATCTGGTGAACTTAAGCCTTCAGCATGGCTGCCTTAGAGGCTTTTTTTGCTCATCAGATTAAGCTCTGAGTTGCAAGGGTGGATAAACACCCAAAGATGGAGCTCTTCAGCAAACGGGATGCCCCAAAGGCGCTCTGTGTGCAAACCTGGATCCTTTTCCCACAGTGAGAAGAGGCAGTCGGGTTCCTCCCAAGTGCAGGAGCCTGCTGCAAATCTCCAGATCTTTAAGCTTCCACCTGCAGGATTCAGGTTTCTTAGATGCTTCTTATTTAGCTTCCCCTTTGAGGGAGTTACACTGTAATGCAAAAATAATCTAAGTCCTTCTCAGGTATTATTGCCTCCCCCTGCCCGGATGTTCTGACTCAGAAGAAAACATGACAAGCAACAGAGACTTAAGCAGACTTCTCTTGTCAAGCACAGCCTGCTTCTCCTCTCCTCTCCTCTCCTCTCGGCAGTCCCAGCTATGATCACCTCTCACCCCAACACCACCATCGCCATCAAGGGCCAGGCTAAAGAGCTGAATTGCACAGCTCGTGGTGAGCGCCCCATTATCATTCGTTGGGAGAAAGGGGACACCGTGATCGATCCCGACCGAAATGTCCGATACGCCATTGCTACGAAGGATAATAGTGACGAGGTCATCTCGACCCTCAAAGTAAGACTCATGGCTGCAGGGCTGGGGGTGGGAGTGGGCAGGGCTGCAGCTGGGCCCTTAAAATGCTGGGATTTGTGGGCCTTTTGTGGCAGGGGAGAAAAAAGCCAACCTTGAGATTTGGAGCACCCATGGGTGCAGCAGGGGGTGCAATTTTCCTTTGGTGCTGAAATTTCCCAACTTGCAGCCTTGTCCAGAGACCTTCAGGGAATGGCATTGAGATTTGAGCTGATGTTGTCTTCTCCATAGCTCAAGCCTGCTGAACGAGGAGACTCTGTTTTTTTTTCCTGCCACGCGATCAACTCTTATGGTGAAGACCGAGGACTTATTCAACTTACTGTACAAGGTATTGGCCTTTGTTGGGTGTGTATGCACGCATGCGGTGGTGCCTTTCAGACACTGCTGGGTTAATCCCCAGTTTATGACAAGGGAGCTTTGAGGGGTGCAGAACACTGACGATATTTTAGTGAAACTGCTATTAGAAACTCAGCTCATTTTCTATTTTTTCACAGACAATTTCCTGAGGAAAGCATGACATGAATATGGATTTAAAATAATAAAAGTATTACATCTGATTCTCTGTTGAGAAACTTTAAAGCTAAATTGTACCCCTCTATCTGCACCTAGATGTTTTCAAGGAATTCAAATGTAAAGCGGAGATGGAAGGGTGCTTCCCCCCCCCCCCCCAACAATGCTCAGCTTTTGGAAGATGGGTAGCTGCTGGTCTCCCATCGTTTCTGAGTGGGTTGTGCGTTGTGTCTCGGGAGAACTAGCCAGAGGCTTGTGAGGCAAGGCAAATTTCCCTGGTTGCACTGAGCTGCCATGGAAATGGAGTTCAGCGACCCACACCTGACTCTTTGGAGCTGCGCTTAGCAATGGTCCCGGCCATCCTCCCCCACCATCTGGCATGCAGAAGACCTTCCAAAACGGTCTTATCTTCCTCTCAGCGTTTACATTTTATGCATTTTCAGCTTATTCACTCTTTGATATATTGTTCAATATGTTAACCTTTTTTTAACCTGCATTTTCAAGAAAGCCTATTGCACGTGGAAGTCCTTCTTGGCACCTCTACCCTTCCTGCTAATTTTTCCAACCATTGCATTTCTTACTGCTGCCCCCCTGTCCCTCCCCAGAGCCACCAGACCCTCCAGAACTGGAGATCCGAGAAGTGAAAGCCCGGAGTATGAACCTACGGTGGACTCAGAGGTTTGACGGCAACAGCATCATCACGGGCTTTGATATTGAGTACAAGAATAAGTCTGGTGAGCAGAACTAAGGATGTTCTGAGTGGAAACAGGAATTGGGAAACACTTTGCTTAAGATTCATGCTTTTTTTTAAAAAAAAGTTATTTATTACTACATCCTCGACTTTCAACAATTCATTTAGCGACCATTCCAAGTTACGGCACTGAAAAAAATGATTTATGACCGTTTTTCACACTTTTGACCATTGCAGTCATCTGATCAAAATTCAAATGCTTGGCAACTGGCATGTATTTACAACAGTTGCAGTGTCCTGGGGTCACGCGATCACCTTTTGTGACGTTCTGACAAGCAAAGTCAATGGGGAAGCCAGATGTAAGGTTTCCTAAAAATGCTCTAATTGAGTTATGAGTATCAAGTCAAGTTTCAATACAAAGCTAGTCATTTATTAGGAACATTATAAGCAAGATCTTTTCGCAGTCAAGTCTAAGCTTTGTTTGATTTATAGCTGAACTTTACTCCTGTTCCTTCCCTCCCCTCAGTCTGTGTCATAAATCACATTCCCCTATGAGATGCGCCCCTCCCAAGCCAGCTGCAGTAATCTGAGATCCAACTTCAATCGAAAATATGCGTGGAATGCACTCCACACCCCTTCTCTTACTATGACATCGCTGAGAGTTGATACCAGATTCATTTAACAACCATGTTACTAACTTAACAACTGCAATGAGCCACTTAATAACTCTGGCAAGGAAGATTGTAAAATGAGACAAAACTCACTTAATAAATGTTTCACTTAGCAGTAGAAATTCTGAGCTCAATTGTCATAAGTCAAGGACTATCTGTTCTGAGAAAATGGGAGAAGTTCAACTTGAATAGAACGTTGGCTTTGTTGGCCTCAAACAATGCTGCAAAACGCAGTGCCAGGAAAAAAGGGGTTTCGGGGCAAGATGTCACACTCCAGCGTAGCAGGTCCTTGTAGATGCAGTTCCATTGAGGACTCCATGTCAAGTACAGTTGTTCAGTTTGTTGTGAATCCATGTGCTGGTGATGCTGTCTATCCCACATTGTTGTTGTTGTTGTTGTTGTTGTTGTTGTTGTTGTTAAATGCCTTACTGATCTAAGTAAACTATGTCCACAGCACTTCCCTGATTCACTAATTTAGTCACTTTGTTAAAGAAGGCAGTGATTGTGTGGCACGATCTGTTTTTAACAAGCCCATATTGGCTTCTAGTAATCACTTTGCTCATTTCTAGGTTTTTGCAGATCCACTCAATATCTTTTTCCAAGATGTTCCCAGGTATTATTGACAGGCTGATTGGCCTCTGGTTTCTTAGATTCACTTTTTTTTTCCTTTTTGAAGATTGGAATCACATGAGCTATTTTCCAGTCCTCTGACAGTTACTTGGTTCTTCAGGAGCTTTGAAATATTTTGTTCGGTGGTTCCGAGATAACTTCTGCGAGTTTCTTCAGAAGTTTGGGATACAATTTGAACTCATCTGTATTGCATAGGGGATGTCTTATCATTTTCTTGCCTCTTCTGACATGTATTCCTACTCTGCCATCTACTGTACTGCTTTTGATAGGTAGGGCAGAGGCAAACATGAATTAGGCAGTTCCATTTTCTCCCTGTTATCCATCACTTCCTTGGCATCTTGTCCCATTAGTGGATTGATCATTTCCTTGACTTTTTTCTTGTTTCTTCCATTTTGAAAAAGGGGTCATGATGGCTCAGTGGTTAAAAATGCCGAGCTTGTCAGCTGGAAAGCTGATAGTCCAGTTTCGAGACCTGAGTGCCATACAATGGGGTGAGCTCCCCATTCCTGCTCACCTAGCAGTTTGAAAGCATGCAAATGCGAGGAGATTAATAAGTACCACTTTGGTGGACGTTCTGTGCATCTTTGGTGTATAGCCATACTGGCCACATGGCCATGAAAAATGTCTTTGGACAACCCTGGCTTCCTCAGCCAAGAAACAGATGAGCACCATGCCCTAGAGCCAGGCAGGACTGGGCAGAGAAATCTTTACATTAAAAAAACCCCTATTTTATTATTCATTTACCATTTTTTGCACAGTCAGCCAGATGTTCAGACTGGATTTGGCATTTTTACCCACCTATCCGTTCTTTCGCAAGGATCTGGGATAGGCCGAAGTTTGATGGTGTTACAGATATCATTGCAGGATGTCATCTGTTCCAAGTAAAGCTGCCTCCTACAGTGGACTTATGGTGAATTTGTCAATGCCCGTGGTGTTCATATCGTTTTGCGATTGCACCCATCTTTGCTTTTGCTTGCCACAGTTATTCCATTTCTATTTGCAGGCCTTCATATGTTGTTATCTTCCCAGTGCTTTCTCTTTTATTCCGCTATCTCCAGGTACGGTCACATCCAGTATTCAGATGGTTTTTGTCCTTCTTATGGACAATTGTTAAGTCTGGCATGTTGTGTGTCAGATGCCTGTCTGTTTGAATTCTAAAGCTCCAGAGCACTTTGGCTTCTTCATTTTCTATTACTTCATTTATCTACTACTTTCTTCTATTACCACCAGTTCTTATTTGCAGGCACAGGGCATTACTTGCAAATCTTCCAATGTACCAGTGTTGCTATTTTGTCATGTCATTGTTTGTAATCAGTCTGTGCAATCTTCTTGCAGCAACAAACCAAGCGGTCCACTGTTTTTTCAGCTTCTTGCTGAACTTGCTACCTGTTGCTGTGTTCTTAATTCTGGCCTGATATGCATTTGTTCTTAAGGCTTGTACAGCTAGAATTAGCCCCTCTGTGTCTTTCTTCAACTTCCCTGCTCTTAGCCATTGCCACGTCTTGTTGTTGCCTGTTTTGCCTACTATGTTTCTAGGGTAGCGGCCACACAACGCTTGTCTTTCCGTGCCCCTTTTCTATTCTTCATTTGGTCTTTTTTTCAGGCCAGTCTGGTCTCTTCAGTACTTGGTAAGCCTTCCCGATATACTCACTTCACTGCATCTTCTTCACTGCCCTTCAGAGATTCTCCCAGGGCCCTTTTTACTCGCAACATTCCATGCCCACTTATTTTCCTTGGTAAGTAAAGCCTGTCCACACCTAATGTGTGAACGAAGGGCATGATTTATTGCCATTGTTTTTCTGGCCTTCCTATCCAGGGCCTTTAGTTCTGCTTGAGCCCAGTCTACTATTCCAGCTGTGTATCTAATGACAGGAATTACCCAGATGTTAAGTGCCTTGATAGTATTTCCTCCAATGAGTTTGGACTTAAACATGATCTTCACTCCAACAATGTTCTTTTTGTTTAACCTTCTTCTTTACTTCAGTGTGGCTGATGTTGTCAGCTTGAAGGATACCCAGGTATTTGTAGTCTTCATCCAGATTCTTGATTTTATTTTCATAGGGCCTTATAGATCCCCCCCCCCCCCCCCCCCGTTTGATAGTAAGCATGGTATATTTGTCTGTTCCAAATTCCCCTGCAGTTTTGTGGTTTGTATATATGGACAGTGCTGAGCAGGGATTCTGTTTCAGGTGATGTTTTTCCTTACAGCTTCAGCTCATCCATGAAAAGAAGGTGGGAGAGCCTGGCAGAGGTTTTTGATGTTTGATAGCCACGGCCTAATTTGTTATTTATTTATAAATACATTTATTATTTATTGGTTGAGATTATTTAACTTTTTTGTGCAACTACCGTATTTTTCGGAGTATAAGATGCACCAGAGTATAAGACGCACCCAGGTTTTGAAGAGGCGATTTTTTTAAAAAAAGTAGGTAAGTAGATAGAGGGATAGAGAGGGAGAGAGAGAGAAATACAGTAGATAGGTAGGGAGAGAGAGGGAGTAGGTAGGTAGGTAGAGGGATGGAGGGATGGAGAGAAATACAGTAGGTAGGTAAGGAGAGAGAGGTGTAGGTAGGTAGGTAGGTAGGTAGGTAGGTAGGTAGGTAGGTAGGTAGAGGGATAGAGAGAAATAGAGAAATACAGTAGATAGGTAGGGGGAGAGAGAGAGGAGGTAGATAGGTATATAGGTGGATAGAGGGGGGAGATAGAGAAATACAGTAGGTAGGTAGGGAGAGAGAGTGTGTAGATAGATAGGTAGGTAGAGGGATAGAGAGAGAGAAACAGAGAGAGAGAGAAAAATACAGTAGATAGGTAGGTAGAGAGAGAGGGGGTAGATAGGTAGGTAGGTAGGTAGATGTTTTCAGGTGTATTTACCCATGTGCTGGAGAAGGAAATCACTGACCACCTTTGGAGCAAATCTTTGTTTCTGCAGGCACAGGACTTGACCAACGTAACTCTCATCAATCACTCTAATTAAACAACTTTCCG
Source organism: Rhabdophis nuchalis (assembly GCA_039707465.1). Lineage (NCBI taxonomy): Eukaryota > Metazoa > Chordata > Lepidosauria > Squamata > Natricidae > Rhabdophis > Rhabdophis nuchalis. The sequence continues at coordinate 84,501 of CM077653.1, read as the reverse complement.
AAAGGCAAAAAAAAATCCCTTTTTGCACTTTGCAAACCTCCCCCAAACGGCCCGTTTTTTGCGAAAATGGGCCCGTTTTTTTTTCAAATAAAAAGCATGACTAGCCTTGGGGGGGCTTGCAGAGTGCTCCTGGGGAGGTGGGGTGGGGGTCAAAAATGAGCAAAAAACCGGCACATTTATTGTGAAAATGGGCCATTTTTTGGTCAAAAAAATTGCATGCATAGCCTTATGGAGACTTATAGAGTGCTGCTTGGAGCTGGGGGTGGGGGCAGAAACGCCCTGTTTTTTGCTCATTTCTGCCCTTCCTCGCTCCCAGGAGCTCTCTGAAAGCCTCCATAAGGGTATGCGCGTGGCCATTTTGGTGAACGGGTGGGGTTTCAGGAGGGGGAAAAATGCTGTATTTGATGTATAAGACACACCCAGATTTTCAGCCTCTTTTTAGAAGAAAAATGGTGTCTTATACTCTGAAAAATACGGTACTTTGGCTGACTTGTTACTCTATTAACCTCCAGCCTCTGAGGAGCATATAATTTTAGAGGTATGAGCAAAAAGCTCAAAAGTAAAGCAAATTATTTTTTGTTTCAAAGTATTTATGACACGCAGCTGTGTTTAAAACTCTGGATCAACATATAATCTCTCAGCCATTCTGTTTATTTCCAGATTCTTGGGACTTCAAGCAATCGACCCGGAACATCTCTCCCTCCATTAACCAGGCCAATATTGTTGATCTTCACCCGGCCTCTGTATACAGCATCCGCATGTTTTCATTCAACAAGATTGGCCGCAGTGAGCCAAGCAAGGATCTGACCATCAGCACGGAGGAAGCAGGTGCCCATCCGCCTCAGGGCTGTATCCACAAGATAATTTATGAAACAAATTAGGCAATGGGCAAAGTGTGAGAAAGAGGAAGTCATGAAGGTTGAGAGCACACCATTGTCTGTGCTTAAGACCCATTTCTTCTTTGCCCCCCATCCTTTTTTTTGGCCCGTCTTTTTTGCCTAAAAGTCTCAGCTCCATAGACAAGATTTGTGTGTGGGGTGGTGGGGCGTGTATGCTTAAGTGTCTGTGGCAACAATATGTGGGTGAGTGCACGTGTCCTTACCAGAGTGGCAGAAGTCCTTGTTCCTTGGGGCAAAAGCCATTTGCTTGTTTTCTTGGGTTGATCCGGTCAGGAAGCTCCCTTCCTGAGCTGAACAGTGGGCCAACTGGGCTAATCTGTCCTTTAAAAGCTTGCCTAGTGCACAATGAAAACATTGGTTGAGTGGAATTTATCTGATGAAATGCCTCGTATCAAAATAAACAGGTCTGTCTTCTAAAATGCAACAGAATAATTTTTTTCAGTATAATTTATAGCGTTCTCTGAGGTTTACCCTTTAAGCTGAAGAACTTTGTGGGTTTTCCAGATGCTCTGTTGCTTGCTGTCTTTACTACCGGCCTTTCTCTCTCCACCCTACCCGCTTCCCAGCAAGCTAAAGCAACTGGTGCCACCTCTGACATTTGTAGAACAGATGCCTACAGCCCTTCCACTGGGCATGGTTCTCTTGGCATTTCAGAGGCATGAGCCACGGGCATGGCAAGCCACTGTCAGAAATGCATTACATTCAGGCACTTCTTTTTGCTACATTTCAAGAACTGGGAACAAAGAAAGAATTTCTCTGTGCAACATGTAATGTGACTTCCACTCTTTCAGCTCCCGATGGTCCCCCGCTGGATGTCACCTTGCAGCCAATGACATCCCAAAGCATCCAGGTCACCTGGAAGGCAAGTATGCATGTTCCATGCTTGAATGAAGGCTGGGATCAGTGGCGCTTCTTATTTATTTGAACTATGAAAATCACAGCTCATAACCAGGCATGGCCCGTTGGCTGATGTGGAGCAGAAGGTGCTCTTGCCCTTTCCCCTTGAAGCCCTGTCCCTGCTCCTGTTTTGGAGCTCTGGGCCTCTTGACACCCAAAGCAATCGGAGAGCGGTGAAATGGTGATGCATCGCAGAGGGGGGCAATGTGGGGGACACCCCGTGGCTCTAGTATTTAGCCCACCAGCCTTTGCTGCTGGCTTCTGTGCTAAAGTTTGTGGGGGTCACTACAGAGCCTCTGTTTCAGTCCTGCTGAACTGAAGAGCACTTACAAGAAGGCATTTGACTCCTTGGCACGTGGATAATCAAATGCCTGGAAATAATAACAGTCAGTAGAAACCTCAGAAGCTTTGTGCAGAGATCACAGATGGCCCAATGGAAGACAAGGTTGCTGGTCAATTATGATAGACTGGGAGAAGTCAAGAGAGGACTCTTTCAAGGAGATTCACTAGGACCAGTATTATTTGTCATTGCACTGATTCCTCTTTGAACAATACTGAACAAATTAGGCCGTGGCTATCAAACATCAGAAACCTCTGCCAGGCTCTCCCACCTCCTTTACGTGGATGAGCTGAAGCTGTAAGGAAAAAAACATCACCTGAAACAGAATCCCCGTTTCACAGCTGGAATAGTAGACTGGGCTCAAACAGAACTAAAGGCCCTGGACAGGAAGGCCAGAAAAACAATGGCAATACATCATGCCCTTCGTTCACACATTAGGTGTGGACAGACTTTACTTACCAAGGAAAATAAGTGGGCATGGAATGTTGCAAGTACACCAAACAGCTGAAGAAGTAAAAAGGCACGGGAAGAATCTTTGAAGGACAGTGAAGAAGATGCAGGGAAGCAAATATACCAGGAAGGCTTACCAAGTACTGGGAAGACCAGACTGGTCTGCAATGGACCAAATGGAAGAATGGAAAAGTGACAGTGCCAATATTACATGGCCTCTACTTTAAAAAAAACTAGCAGGAAAAGCATGTAATAATAAGAAAATGGCTTATTACTGACTATGGCTAAGAACAGGAAGGTTGAAGAAAGAGTCAGAGGAGATAATTCTGGCTGCCCAAGACTAAGCCTTAAGAACAAATGCACGTGGAGCCAGAATTGAGATGACCGCAACAGGCAGCACATGATGCCTCTGCAAAGAAGCCGAAGAAACTGGACCTCCTAGTTAGCTGCTGCAAAAAGATCATGCAGACTGAGTGCAAACAATGGCATTCCACAGTACCAATCTTGCAAGATCTGCAAGAAATGCCATTTGTCTGCAAGCAAGAACTAGTAGGATCATAAAATAGACAAAGTAATAAAACATAAAAATAGTGGCCTGGGACTTTAAAATTCAAACAGACAAGTATCTGCTACAAAACAATCCAAACTTTAGAATTGTTGATAAGAAGACAGAAAAGTTTGGATAGGGGACATGGTGGTCAGAGGCGTAGCGTGGGGGGTGCAGGGGGGGCCGGCCGCACCGGGCGCAACATCTGGGGGGGCGCGCTCCAGAGACCCAACTCGGAAGCTCTCCTCCGCGAGTCGGGGAGCGAACAGCGGCCAGTAGGGGCCAAACCCTCCCGGGCCATCCCCCGGCTGAGGCCAGCGCCGGCTCCTCGCACCCGCCAGCGCCACCCGAGGGGGCCAGGCGAGACTTAAAGGCGCAGGTCTTTCGAAAGCAACGGCCGTGCGGAGACCCTGGAAGACTCCTCCGTTCCGAGCCAGCCAGAGGAGCGGCGACCTGGGCCCCGCGGCGGCCCGGGAAGACCCTCTTGCCCCGGCTTTCGGGCCGTCGCCCTCCGTAGAAAGGAGCGTCGGGTGTCCCAGGCCCGCACCACGCAAAGGGCGCCCGCTTCTCCCCAAGGCGAGGCAACGAGTGTCGGACCCGGATGGCCGAGCCCTGTGGGCAGCGGCTGCCCGCCGGATCCTCGCGGGAGGTGCGTGGGCTCGACACCACAAGAAGAGCTGCCTCCCCCGGGTTAGGGGGCGCAAATTACTTGCCTTGCCCCGGGTGCTGACAACCCACGCTACGCCACTGATGGTGGTACCTGGAGACAGCAGAAGAGAAGAGAAAGAACTGGAGAAAATCACAAATCATAAAGACCCTAAAACAACTGGCAATAGAAAGCAAAGCATCAATTTATGCCTTAGGTGTCCTCCCAAAATATCCAGAGCACCACTTGAACACCACTGGCATTGACAAAATCCCCACCAGTCAATTGCAAAAGCAACTTCCCTAACCCTAACATTTAACACAGGGGTCCCCAACCCTGGACTGTGGCCCACTACTGGGCCTTCAGCCATTTGGAATTGGGCTGCGGAAGTGATGGGCGAGTGTACTTGTGCACATCCCCGCTTGTGTGAGCAGAAGGTAAGGCGTGCATGCACGGTCCATTGGCGTGAGAGGTGGGCGTGTGTGCCCCCTGTGCGTACAAATGGAGCTGTGTGAGCACGCTTGCCCACGGTTCGCATGGAACCATCCCGTCTCCCACCCCACTGCCGGTCCGCACAGCCAGAAAGGTTGGGAAACTCTTCAAACAACATCTGCCTACCCCGGGTTCTTGGGAGGGCTCAATAGATAAAAATGCCAAATCCAGTCTAAACATCTGGCTGACTGTGTGACCAACCATAATAATTTATTAAATTTATATGCCACCTGACTTCCAGTGCCCAACTCCCAGTGACTCTTGCGTGCTTATTTTGAAAATAAATATTTTTTTTAAAAAAAATATTTTTTTAAAATGCTGAGGAAAGAACTTTATTTGCAGAAAGTCCTTCAGTTGAACGACTGGGTTAAATACTTGAGGCAGGGGCTTCCTTCTTGGCCTGCAAGGAGCTGGGACTCTATCTTAAGAGGAAGGTAGAAACAACAGTGCTCCTGGCTCGTACTAAAACCAGCCAGCCTTCTTGATGGGGGGGGGGGGGGTCTTCCTTCCCAAGGTGCTGGCAGAATGTCTGAGATGGCTTCCATCTGCCCATCCACTTTTTCTGCTGGGTCCTTCTTTATGGATTGGTACCAATGGGAAGACCAACTCTCCATTGCGGGCTGGGATCCTGCCATCCAGAGCATGTGACTATAAGGATGACAGGCTACCTGGAAGGCCTGGTAGACTCTTGGACCATTCGAACAAGCCTGCACATTCGTCCGTTGAACCTGGGGTGGGAATGTAGGCAGTTAACATTTAGGGGGTTGGGTAGGGGAGTTACGCCCCTCTCTCACCTTGCCCCTCATGCTCTGACTCTTCCCTGGACTCTCTCCCCTATTTTTACCCCTCTTCTTTACACGCCCATCTCGTAGGCCCCCAAGAAAGAACTCCAGAATGGGGTCATCCGAGGCTACCAGATTGGCTATCGGGAGAACAGCCCAGGAAGCAGCGGGCAGTACAGCATTGTGGAGATGAAGGCCACGGGGGACAGTGAAGTCTACACCCTTGACAACCTGAAGAAATTTGCCCAGTATGGTGTGGTGGTGCAGGCCTTCAACCGGGCAGGCACCGGCCCCTCGTCCAGTGAAATCAATGCCACCACGCTGGAGGATGGTATGTCCTCACAATTTCTTGGCTGTTCAGCAGCTGTTGCATTTTATTTCAGTCCAGCCAGGCTTTCCTGCAAGATGGTACCCCTCCACCCAAAGCTGCTACTATCTTCCCAAAGGCAGCCCTGTTTCTGTTTTCCACACCTAAGAGGACGTATGTGTTTCCTCGTCAGAGGCAGAGATCATGGTTAGGAGAAGCATGTGGGCTCCCCGGTTGGGTTCTATTGTGCTCCAGGCATTTCGGGGTTTCAGGTGCCTGCAAATAGGTGGCAATTTCTCTGTGGGAGCTGAAATAAATGGTAGTCATCATTCTGTGTTGGCCACCATTAGGACAAGTGTGTGAGTGGGAGAGCACAAGAGCCTTCCCTTCCCTTCCCAAGATTGGCACAGGATAAGATTCCTGACCTGGAATGCCTCCTCTCTCTCCGCGGTATTAGTGTGACATCTGGGGGTGAAAGGGCCTCCTGCACATAGGGTGCCCGTCTGGTTTTGCTGATTATGGGGGCATCTTGGGCCTTCCTCAAATGCCACTCTGATGAGTGCCTGAAGTCTGCCATCCTTCAGCACCCCAAGTCTGGACCGGCAAAGGTAACTGAGTTTCTCCAGGGCTCCCTTGTGCAGCTGCCCCCCACCCCCGCCTGCAGAGCTCTCTGCCCACAGCTCCTTGTGCAGGGTGCAGCAGCTCGCCTTGCCAAGGGGCAGCCCTGTTGTGCCTGCAGCGGCCCTGTTTCCTCTGGGGATTTTTCACAGGTTTCCATGGGGGAGAGATCAGCACTTGGAAAACAAAATCCAAGTTACTTCCTCATTGGTTCAGCAGTTTTTCATACTTAATTAAGGTCCTCATTAGCCTGTCAAAGCAGGATCATTTCCTGCCTAGATTAGCACTCCTCCTGGGGTATTCAAGGGCCCCTGTTTTAGCAATAGTGTTATTTCCCATAATTATATTACCTTCATTTTCTTCAAATGGACTCTATTCGTTTATAACACCGGCCCCTAATTACACCATGCATTCGGCTTTACACGTAAATAAACTGAAACAATCATCCTTTTCGGAGTGGATCATTAGGATGATATATCGTCATTTAAATGCTCATAAAAATTAGAGATCTCTCTTTGGGGGCAGTGGGTTCTCATTACCTCTATCCCAATCACTCGCTAAGTCTTTCCTTCTTCAAGCAACTGCACAGCCTTGTGGGTGTAGCGGAAAATGCCAGAGACCTCATCCTGGGACTCTGGGGAGCATGGATGGACTGGCAAATTGATCTGCCCCCGTTTGAAGGAACAGCCAAGGTGCTAGGACAACTACGGGCATCTCTTTTAATGCGTTTCCCTGTTCAGTTCCCAGCCAGCCCCCTGAAAACGTGAGGGCCTTGTCCATCACCTCTGATGTGGCCGTCATCTCGTGGTCCGAACCCCCTCGGAGCACCCTCAATGGCATCTTGAAAGGCTACCGTGTCATCTTCTGGTCTCTCTTCATGGATGGTGGTGAGTTGGGAGCAATGTGCTCATTGCCTCATTTATTTCACTTTCACTAATTGAATTTAGTGCAGCATCATGTCTAGAGGGCAGAAGGCTGTTTTTCCTCCACCAACACATCAGATCTTCAGATGGCTCATGTCAGAAATAATGCTCTTCCTACCCTCCAACTGGATACTGGAGGCCAAGCTGGTGCTGCCTGTCACTCAGCGGCTCTCATGCCACTGCAAGACAAGGGAATTCAGCTCCACTCTCCTTTGGGAACCTCTTGCAATTGTTTGTCCTGTTCCAGTAGCTGGCTCTGACCCGAGTGCACTTCCTCAGGAATTCCTGCAGACTGCAACGGTTCCTGAACCTGTCTCCCGCTCAGCAAATAACAGAAGCAGCCACTTGGAGCAAATTCCCTTTCTGAGCCCCAGAACCTCCCTCAGGGGAGATTCTGGCAAGTGAATGGGGGTCTGGGCAGAAGGGTCTAAGTGGCCGGTGGTTCTCAATAGAGGCCACGGGGGTCCCTTAGGCCATGCCATATTATTATGGAGGCACAGTAAGTTTCTGAGGTGACCTCCATCTTTACATAAATATTGAAATATATTACTATTTTACCCGATATGATATAGAGTAGTAAACAGTACCAATAGTAAATTACCTTTTGTTTCTAGAGAACAGTGGCTGTGAGGTGTGTGTGTGGGTGTCATACAGGTAAATAAGGCTCACAAGAGGGCCAAAAAACTTTAGAGCAGCTTCTTTCTTTCCTCCAACATGCAATGCAGACTTACTACTTTTGGGGATTCTGTGGGCTGGATTATTAGGAGGCCTTTTAGTCTGTAGCCATAATTCTTTGTGCATGAGAGAAAGAGCCCGCAGGAGTGAATGTGAGCTTCCACAGAATGTGACTGGCCCTTGAAAGGCTTCCTCCCCTGTTTTGGGGGGGCCTTGTGTCCTTGAGGGGGGAGGGAAGCAAACTGAAGGCAGCAGGGCGGCACCTCCATGACAGGGGTTGCAGGGACACTGCCACTGTGCTGGGTTCTGGCTCTGTCCACGTGCTGGTTAGACCAAGGCTGCTCTGGCCCATTTGTGGTCCTTGGGGCAGTTGCTAGCCACATCTCCAGGCTGCTTTCTCCATATCTGTCCTGGAGGCTTGCTGGGCAAACAGAGCCACGGCAGGCTGAGTCAGGAGGCTGCGGAGGTAGCAGGAGCCTTGCTTGCCTCTGCATGGGGTGTTCTTGCTTCCTGAACAGAGTGGGGGGAGATGCAGAATGTCACCACCACTCGGGAGCGAGCAGAGCTGCGGGGCATGGAGAAGTTCACCAACTACAGTGTGCAGGTCCTGGCCTACACCCAGGCAGGTGACGGGGTCCGCAGCAACGTCCTCCACATCCAGACCAAGGAAGACAGTGAGTGCCTATGAAGGTGGCTGGAGCAGGGGGTGGGTAGGGGGCACCCGTTCCTTGCCCGTGAAGAGCTCTCCCACTGCATCTGTATGGGGGACAGCTGTTCTCTTTGGGGTGGTGGATGATTCTGCTTTGCTACGGCTCCATGGGGCCCACTCTGGGGCGCTTGGGACTTCCTCTTTTTTCTCCCTCGCTCTGGAGATGGGGCAACAAGAGTTTTTCAGCCCACTTAACCCAGTTATGTGGCCTGTTCTACCATCCCAGGGCAGCCCGGCTGGCTGCAGTTCCTGGACCTGGGCCTATGGCCTCCCTCCTGAGAGGAGACAGGGTGTCTTCTGGAGCACAGGACAGAGTCAGGGGCTGCTGGGTGTTGGAGGCCCTCGGGCCAGAAAGCTTGGAAGGAGCAGGCAGTACAGAGACCTACAGAGTCCATGTGGGGAGAGCAACCCATTGAAGGATCAGAGAAGGCCCTCTGGAGCACACGCTGGCTTTGGGCACCCTGCCTTTTGGGTCCATCCCAGGGCACGGAAGGGGTGCTTCACCTGGGCTGCACTATAGCGCTTCAGGGGAGGGCACAGCTGGGGTAAAAGAAGAGCCCCGTCCCCGTCCCCCACCTCTGGCAGGGTACTGCTGTGAGTTGTGCTCCTTCCCTCCCGACACGGCTGCAGTGCGGCCCACCTAGAGAAGCCTTGAGAACCATGCCTCTTCTTTCCTCTTGCAGTTCCTGGTCCTCCTGCCGGGATCAAAGCGGTGCCTTCCTCTGCCAGCAGCGTTGTGGTGTCTTGGCTGCCACCCTCAAAACCTAACGGAGTTATCCGGAAGTACACCATTTTCTGCTCCAGCCCAGGCTCTGGCCAGCCGGTGAGCAGCTGTGATGGGGCTCCTGGGAGAGTGGGCGTACCATAGTTACCTGGCCACTGAACCAGCGGGTGGCCAAGCACTCTCGCTCCCCCGAAGAGAGGAGTGGCCTCGAGTAGCTTTGCTCCGGGGATCCTCAGCCCAGGTTGTAATCGGGAACTGCCAGAAGCGGCCCACAATTTGGTGGACCATCTCAGACTATTTTGGACAGCAGGATGGGGTAGGGAAGAACAATGTGATAGTGGCTCAAACCTTTCTCCCATAGGATTTTCCCTCCATCCCTCCCGCCCGCCATTGTTTCTCTTTCACCACATCCAATAACTTAAAGGCTGACAAATGTATCATTGCTTATTTTACAAAGCACAAATAGATTTAAATGACCAGCATTAATTTACTAATTCAACCTAAATCCTGCCTAGTGGCTAACCCCAGTGCTGCACACATCTATTTTTAAAAGGCAAGGCATTTAACAACACACCAGTAAAAGTCAAGGATAAATGGCATTCATGAGTTAAAACTGACTTTGTTGCAACCTCTACTTGAGACATTCCTTTCCCAGTGCGGAGGGGGAAGCCTCAAGTGCCGACTTCCCCTGCTGCAGTGGGCAAGCCCTTCCCTGATGGAGAAAATCTCTTCCCTCAGGTCAGCCCTAGCAGGGGGGTGCTGAAAGGCTTTGGAGGTCTAGGCTGGCCATACACACCTCCTACTTTGGCAGCTGCAGGAGATAGGATCAGTTAGGATGGTCTGTCCTAGGCATGCATGGATCTTGTTGATTTTCAAACCTGCTTTGGGAATTTCCCAGTGAATTGGCAGACAACTGGACCTCCTGTTTAATTGAAGCATGATTACTTCCACGTCCGTATTGCAATAGCAGTCGGTTAAGGTTATCTCAACTGGGTTGGGTTGGAAGAAGTACCTTTGAGCCACGAAGACCTTTTGGGGTTAGTCACACTGCAGATAAAATCACTCATAAGCTTCTTCAGTTGGGCAGTGACCCATGAGATGCAGAACTCCATGCCTTGCAAAATCCTGTGGGATTCACTTGAATCATGAACTCCAAGAAAGTTGACAGGGTTTCCTGTGGGATGAACTCCGTCCCATGTAGGCTAGCTCTTTGTCCCTGCTGGCTTTTCAGAGTTGCCAGGAGCAGATGATATAAGGCAGGGGTCCCCAACCTTTTTGGCACCAGGGACCGGTTTCATGTTAAAAAAATTCCGCGGACCGGTGGCCATGGCTCGGCCGCCGTAGAGGGGGAGCGGAGGAACAGGCGGCGCATGCGCGCAGGGGAGTGAGTAGGCTCACTCGCCCCTCTCGGGGCCCCAACGGCACGAGTGGCCACGCCTGTGCTCTCCCATCCCCGGTGCGCGCTCTCCCCAGGGGGCTGCCCCCTCCTCCCTCCTTTCCAGCCCTTTCTAAGAGTTGCGCCGCTCACTGCGGCCCGGTTCCTATCAAGCCACGGACCGGCACCGGTCCACGGACCGGGGGTTGGGGACCCCTGATATAAGGAACTGGAGGACAAAGGCCTTTTTGAAAGCGGGTATGGTATTGCCATGAAATGAGCCTCTGCTTCCATCTCAAGCTTGCCCTTCTTTGGGAAGATTATAGAGGTGTTGGGACCCTGGGATGAAGTGGCTATGGGTTCTAATTGTGCTTGGGATGCTCCATATAGAAGGGCTGTGAAAATGCCCTTCTCCCGTAGAGACTTCAAGGCAGCTGTTCTGATAATACTGGTTTCAAGTTTGATTTATTGCAATATGAGAGCTGAGATATGATGGCTGTGACCCACCTTGTAAGAAACAAACAAGCAAGCAGATAGATAGATAGATAGATAGATAGATAGATAGATAGATAGATAGATAGATAGATAGATAGATAGATAGATAGATAGATAGATAGATAACAGAAGCATCATCTGCAGAACAGGCTGCTGCCCCTCTGGTGGTTTGCTATTCGTGGTCCATGCACAGCATGGGCTCCTTTGTTCCATCTAGTGCAGTTGCACCAGTGGCAGCAGCAACATGGAAATGGATGCAGCCCAGATCTTAGTTGGCCCCCAAAGCTTCCTGGGAACATTCAGGCTCTGTTAGGTTGGGAAGGAGGGCGGGGACAGCATTTGCTTATCAAGATCGCTTTCTGCAGTTCATTTTAACATCTGAGGCCTTCGTTTCCAGGGCAACATAATCTTTTCATCAAAGCAACTGGTGAAGCTGCTGGGATCTGATATTGTTTCCTTGGCATCTTGTCAAGGCTGCCATTTGGCGTAAAATTATGCATGCCATGTAATATTTATGCTGGCATATTTAAACAGTGGTTAGATTTAAGTATTCTGCCTGTGGATCTATCAGTCCACGTTCTAAGCACGCCAAACCAAAACTGGGCACAGGGGTGAGGTATTTGTCTGCCAGTTAGGCTTGGCCTTGGCCTTGATGGAGCTTCGTAAATGGCAGAGATTGGGGCTTTAACTTGTTTATAAAAGAGTCCAAGTTAGAGGTGAAAAGTGAAGTTGCTGCTATTTTTTTTGCTTAAAACAGAAACAGGCATCGCAGAAATCCAAAAGTGTCTAGCTTGAAGAAATGGAGGGTAACTAATAAACTTGGTCCATTGTAGGAAGAAAAACCTATCTGCACAAATGTATGGACTTCTTGCAGAAGTTGAGGAAAGCGCTTAGGGAAAAGTTGTCCTCCTAAGGCCAGAAAGCAGGGGAGTTGTCGAGTTTTGGGGCAGACCAAGAAGGAAGGGAAGGTGTAAATCAATGAGGGACCCTAAGCCTGAGATAGCCAAACTTAGCAAGGGCTCAGGGGTTGCTAATGCTGCCTCCAGGGACACAGGCCTGTGGGGGGGGAAGCTGTTGGGGTAGGTGAGCTCCCGAGAGGCCTCCGCTGGGCAGGCAGGAAAGCAGTCTGATCCAGCTGCAGGCCTGTTCTCCTTCGGTTCTCCTGCAGGCTCCCAGCGAGTATGAAACAAGCCCGGAGCAGCTGTTTTATCGCATCGCACACTTGAACCGCGGGCAACAGTACCTGCTCTGGGTGGCTGCTGTCACCTCCGCAGGGCGGGGCAACATGAGCGAGAAAGTCACCATTGAGCCTGCTGGAAAAGGTTTGCAAGTGGAACGGGGGATGTCTGGCAGCTAGGCTGCCGTGGACACTCCCCCCCCCCCCCATGTCACCCTCTCCCTCTTTTGCAGCTCCAGCCAAGATCATCTCCTTTGGGGGCACCGTTACCACCCCGTGGATGAAAGATGTGCGGCTGCCATGCAGCTCAGTGGGGGATCCTCTCCCAGCTGTGAAGTGGACGAAAGACAGGTGGTTGTTTTTTTAAGCTGAAGCCGGCGGCGTGTGTGTGTGTGTGTGGCTTGGAAAGTCTCCGGCCAGACCCTGCCTTTCTCATGTGCTGATCTTCCTTTGCAGTGATGATTCGGCTATTCCGGTCATTTTGGATGGTCATCGCCAGATCCAGCCCAACGGAACCCTGATTCTGCGCTCTGTGAAAGCAGAGGACTCGGGCTATTACACTTGCACTGCCACAAATACCTGGGGATTTGATACCATCATTGTCAACTTACTGGTGCAAGGTGAGCCATCAGAAGGAATGCCTCCCCTCCCCAACCCCTCCCCCGGGAGGGAACTTTGTCTTTAGGACAGGGAAGCTGGGCAGCTCACAGCCCAAAAGACTTCCTAACTTCCCTGCCCCGGAGTGTCCAGCTTGGTGAGCTCCTGCAGCCGAATGTGGAGGAGCCGGGTGAGAAGGAAGCTGACTGAAACGGCCTTCCCTTTCAGTCCCTCCAGACCAGCCCCGGCTGATGGTCTCCAAGACTTCAGCTTCATCTATCACCTTGGCCTGGATCCCTGGGGACAATGGTGGCAGCTCCATCCGAGGCAAGTCGAAGGGAGGGTTGCTGCGCTTGCTGGATAGACGGAGGAAGCTTGACTGTTCCTGGAAGTCTTTTCAACTCTGCCTCCCTCTCCTTCTCTGGGCTTGGGCCTCGTGCAGGGTTGTGCTCTTGGTTTTCTGGGTGCAGCTGCCTCACGTGGCTGGGCTACCAAGGGAGGCTGATATTGGGTGAAGGCATTCTTTTGAGGAGCACTAAACGGCTCTGTGAAAGATTCCTCAGAGCTTCATTTGAGGGTGTGTGTGTGTTTGTGTGTGTGTGTGTGTGTGAATGGGAGGGGGGCGGGCACGAGAGGGAGAGAGAAGATGGGAAAAGCTCTGAACAGTTCCAAGTGCAGCTTATTTAGGGAAGCCAGGGAAGGTCAGGCCCTTCCTTCTTACCTGGGCTCAAGCTCCTTGTGCCTCCCCAACCAGGGTGTTTAGGGAGGAGGAAGATCCTATCCTCCATTTTTATTTCACAACAGGGCTTTAGTCTGGCAGAGGTGAAAGGTAGCAGCTGGTGCAAGATCACCCTGGAATCAGTGAAGATTCCAAGAGGCATTTCCCCGGTCTCGGCCTGGTGTGAAGCTGTGTGGCAGTGCCTTCTTCATCCACTTCAATACCCTCAGGGAAATAATGGCAGCCTGAGGAGGAGGAGGAGGGAGGGAAGGAAGGGAGGGAGGGAGTTTTCACATTGCAATTAATTAAACACATGGAAATAATTACAAGGCAGCCTCCCTAGCCAGCAGCATTTGCTTGATGTGTTTCCTTTTAATTGAAACAGCCAGAGTGCTGCGGTGCAACTGATGGGGGTAGAATCCCCTGCCTGGGCTGTTTTGTTGCTTGGTTGGGGGCAGTGGGGAGCATGACTTCCCAGAGGAGCAGGAAGAGGGCCAGGAAAAGGAGGAGGGCATGGAGGAGCCCAACTGCAGGAGCCCAAAAGGCTATTTTCTATTTCACGTGGGGGGGGGGGGGAATAGGTGGGAGGGGGTCCCCAACTGCCCGAATGGATCCCTACCTCTCTGTCTGGCACAAGCGCACGACCGCAGGACCCACACCCCTCATTCGTGACATGCATAGGGGGCCCCCGAGGCAGTTTGCACCTGCTTGTTTGATGGCTCATTTTGTAACTCTTGATTAGCTTTGCTTATTGAGCTCTGAATTTGCCTTTTGCCAAAGGGAAGATGGCTGCCTAGAAGGCTGGGCATCCAATGGAACATTTGCCATGTCTTCCTTTGGAGGAGACACCTGGCTGTCCTGGGGGTGGGGAGCCTTCAGGGACTTAAGTCTGAGCTGCTGGCGTGAACTGGGAGGGGGGGGGCGGGGGAAGGAGATGGCAGGAGCTCCTGCCGCGTGGACTCCCTTCTCTCACTTGCTGCCTTTGCTGCACCCCGGCAGGCTTTGTGCTCCAGTACTCAGTGGATAATAGTGAGGAGTGGAAGGATGTGTTAATTGCTTCTGCAGAGCGCTCCTTCAAGCTGGGCAGCCTGAAATGCGGGACCTGGTACAAGGTGAAGCTGGCAGCCAAGAACAGCGTTGGAGCTGGTCGTATCAGTGAGATCATTGAGGCCAAGACCCACGGCAGAGGTGACTGGGCCCTGGGGTGGCAGCAGTCGGGACGGAAGGAAGGGAGCCTGGCAGAGTGGAAGTTGGGACCCAGAGGCTTTCTTAGAGTTAATTGGGAAGGAGAAATTTCAGAGGGGGAAATTGTGGTTCCTGCACTCATTTAACAAGTGGTGCATAACAACGCCATCCATTCCGATGTTCTGGCTGGAGCTCATCTGAAAGAGGAAAGGCCTCCTGTGGCAGTATTTCACCCTTGCCTCCTAAGGGACTCATTTTAAACAAGGCAGACAAGTTTATTACAAAGGTTTGCAGCCGGCACCAGTGGTTTCAAAGATTTGCCAATTTCAGGAATGCCAGACAAGTGCATCACCTGAAGCCTAATTGAAATATTACACCCATCGAGTCGATTGCAAGCTTGGTGATGTTCTTAGCTGGACCATTTACAAGCAAAGCCTTCCTGTAAATCTTCTTGTATTAAGAAGATTTCCTGACGAATATAGCATCCTTATGGAAGAATCGTGAACACTTTTCCCTTTAATTTTTGCCATGAGGTTGTGTGTAGAAAACCAAGTTCAAATTTGTGTACCACAATAGAGTATCGGAGGTTGCTGCAAATACATGTAATAGCAGTATGTTAAAATTTGAGTATTTCTTGGTTAAAGTGTAGAAATCAGAAAGTATAATAGTACCCGACACGTGTCGCATACACATTACTCTGCAGTTCTCTTGGCAATAAATATTAATTCAATTCTTTTTTGGCGGGAGGAGAGAAATTAAT
Organism: Rhabdophis nuchalis; assembly: GCA_039707465.1. NCBI lineage: Eukaryota > Metazoa > Chordata > Lepidosauria > Squamata > Natricidae > Rhabdophis > Rhabdophis nuchalis. The sequence goes on along the minus strand of CM077653.1, from coordinate 69,185 downwards.
TAACCCCTTTTTTAGAGTGGGTGGAAGGGAGGTGATGCTTGGTCAGGAAGGGCCTCGGCTGTTCCTTCCGCTTTTGTCTCTGCAGCAGGTCAGCTGCCATTGCACGGCTGGGAAAGGGCAGCTGCCTGAGGAGCCTGGCTGAAGGGAGCCCCTGCCCAGGCTGGCAGACAGCTCGTGGAGAGCACCCTGGGTGCTCTGGGTTTTATAGGGACTAAACTGATGACGATGGTGATGAAGAAGAAACTTACTGTGTGCTCTACATTTTATTGATTAGCGGGTTAGGCAGGACACCTTAAGGGAACAGAGGCCACTTTTCAGAATCTGGCAAACTGCTGCGTCCTCTCGTCTCCTATCCAAACTCACCTTCCTGCTTCTTCTCGTAGAACCATCTTTCAATAAGGACCAACATCTGTTCACCCACATCAACTCCACCCACGCCAGACTGAGTCTGCAAGGCTGGAACAATGGGGGCTGCCCCATTGTAGCAATTGTCCTGGAGTTCCGGCCCAAAAGCACCTGGGTCTGGCAGAGTCTGCGGGCTAATTATTCCAGTGAAGTTTTTCTGACTGACCTGCACGAAGCCACTTGGTATGAGCTGCGTATGAAAGCATGCAACAGTGCCGGCTGCGGCAATGAGACCCTGCAGTTCGCCACCCTGGACTACGATGGCAGTGAGTATGGATTGGCCGGGGGAGGCTAGACGCCCCCGTTGCCTGTGGGTCGGGCTTTTTCGGGGGGTGCACAGCTTGTGCTTTGATGCATCTTCTGCACAGGCACCATTCCACCTATTAAGTCCGCGCGAGGGGAAGGAGATGATGTCAAGAAGCTCTTCACCATCGCTTGCCCTGTCATCTTGGCCACCCTTGGCGTTGCGTTGCTCTTTGTTGTTCGAAAGAAGCGGAAGGAAAAGCGCCTGAAGCGTTTGCGAGGTGGGAATCCCTTTTCAACACCCAGGAGAGAAACCCCAGGGTCGGATCAGCCCCAGCAGGCGTCACCCTACCTCTCCGCTCTAGAGGATTCGGTGGGTTGGGGGCAGAAAGCTGGATGCTGCAGGATAGGGTCCTCGTTAGAGCTGGGGGTACAGATAGTCCTTGACTTACAATCACAGCTGGGACTGGACTGGAAAATTCACAGTTAAGTGTTGCAGCTATTAAGTGAGGCTTCCCAGGACAACTGGTTTTACAGCCTCTTTTGCTGCAGTCATTAAGTGAGCATCGCGTGGTCATGACTTGCAACCTTCTCTGCCAGTTTCCCCACTGACTTTGCTTGTCCGAAGCTGGATGGCAACAGACACCAATGGCAGGTTGCCAAGCCCCCAAATTGCAGCTGGTGACAATAGGGATGCTGAGACAGCTGTAAGTGAAAGTACTGGTCATAAGTCACTTTTCCAGTGCTGTCCTCACTGAAGGAATGCTGGCAAGTTGACCCGACCTGCTTGGGCTGCACTCCTCTTTGTTCCTCCGTGAACATGGGCGCCCAAGGAGACTATTTCTGGAGTCTCTTTCCTTTAGCCTTAGCTCCCCATAGAGAGGAGTGCCCAGAGTGACCTCTCAGCCTGATTCGAGCTGCCCCGGAGCAGCTGCTTCTGCTGCCTTCATTCAGGCCCCTCTGCTCTTTCCCTTGCAGATGCCAAGAGTTTGGCTGAAATGCTCATCAGGTAGGTAACCACATTCAAATCCTGTTGGTTTTGCATTGTGATGCTGCGTGGATACAGATGACCTGGAGTGCCAAACACTCTCCTCCTCCTCCTCCTCCTCCTTCACAGTAAGAATAATCGTAGCTTTGACACGCCCGTGAAGGGTCCTCCGCAAGGCCCTCGGCTGCACATTGACATCCCCCGGGTTCAGCTGCTCATTGAGGACAAGGAGGGGATCAAGCAGATCGGTGAGTGGCTTCACTTCACCTGCCAGTGCAGGGGCCTGTCCTTGTCCTCAGAGCTGCCTCCCTTGCATTTTGCCCTCGTCCAATTACTCTCCCTGGTTCTGGGAATGGGGTCCCTCCTCTGTCCTAGGGGCACTCCGGGTTCTCCCACTTCCCAGCATCAAGTGGGTTGAATGGCGTTTTGGGACTCCTGGCAAGCATTTTGGGCCTGGCCAATTGCAGATGCCGGCTTTGCTCTCCACCCCCAGTGAGGCTCCAAGTGCATAAAGGGACACCCTCCAATTCTGTGGTTTTCTCTTGGAGGAGGGGTCAAGGGGGGGGGGGGATATCACTTCCAGCAGTCCCAGAATGGGAGGTCATTATCCAAATTTATTTTCCAAAGGAGATGACAAAGCAACAGTCCCAGCCTCTGACCCAGAATTCAACCAGACGGTCAATCCGCAGACCTTCTGCACAGGGGTATCGTTACACCACCCAGCCCTGATCCAGAACACGGGGCCTTTGATTGACATGTCTGACATCCGGCCTGGCACAAGTAAGCACTGCAGACTCTGGCCCTGCAGGAAAATGGTCAGAGGCCTTTGCCCAAGCACAGCATGCCTCCAAAGGCTTGGGGGAGGGGGGAAGAGATCTCTGGGGGACTCTTGGCCGTACTTGTAGCCAAATTCTCTCTCTATAGCTAAGGTTGGGTTTCTCACAGCAACCAGCTCTGATAAAAAAGGCTTTGGATCGTGTGGCTATGTTCATCTATACGGACAGTGCTGGAACAGTGAGGTTGGGAGAACTTGACCATTTATGCCCTTATCTGTAAAATAAATGCATTATGGTTTGGTATGTGACCAGACTATAGTCTGCTTTTAGTGATTTCAGGTCTTGCCTGCCCAAAATTTAGAGGAATCAAATGAACACAGGGCTGTCTGGCCCTTCTCTGCCCTCTGATGATCCTATATGGCCTGCACCACAGTGCCTGCTTTATCGCCCGTGAGCTTTGCCCACAGGTGGCCCATCAGTCAGCCCTATAGCTGCCCCTCTCCTCCATGACTGGTCCATCTCCTCCAGCTGTCCAGCTCTTACCTGCCCCTAGTGTTGTCAGGGGTCCTGCACTCGTACAACAATAATGGTGTGTTCTGTTTGCTGCTTCTGGCCAGAGAATGGGCCTTCTAGGTCCGGGCCTGGTCCATGTCTTGATCCGTGTCATGCTCCATTTCATAGGCTGCATATGACCTATTCAGTACCTGGAATGTTGCCTACACCCTACCGTGACTATATGCAAAGGAGGGGAGAGAATGATCTACAAGTACAAAAAATCATTTTAGATACAAGGCATCACCAACATAAACATGAAGCTGTATTAGTGAGAAGCTACATCATGAGGCAGATCTCAGCCTAGCCTTGTAAGGTCCAACCTACACAGTTCTCATTTCTCATGCCAAAGCCAGTAACAGCAGCCATCTTCTTTTGCAGATCCTGTTTCAAGGAAAAGTGTGAAATCTACACACAGTGCCCGGAACAGATACTCCAGCCAGTGGACTCTCACCAAGTGCCAGGCCTCCACGCCAGCACGGACTCTGGCCTCTGACTGGAGGGCAGTTGGCTCCCAGCATGGCATCACAGTGACTGAGAGTGACAGTTTCAGTGCTAGTTTGTCCCAGGACACAGGTGAGTTGAGTCACAGCCACAAAGCCCAGCCTTTCAAACCCAGCCGCCGTTTGTTGTGTTCCTGCCACCCCAGAACTTTCAAGAGATAAAAACTGAGGCTCCTTCTTCTTTCTTCATATTTTGCAGAGGTTTTATTTGCTTATTATAATTAGAAACTAGATTCTTAAATGGTCCTACAAAATAGCACATTCAGTTAAAAACAGCAACAATTATAATGTAAACCGACCGTTGACTTACCTGAACGGTCCTTCTATGTGCGCTGCGAGGGGAATCAAATCATGGGTTAACTTTGTCCATTAGCCTAGAGACTGAGTTATGTAAATGATGACCACGCCTCCTCTGACTGGGCATGCTCAGTTTTGTACGAAGGATCAGCCGGTCGAAGAGACGTAATACTTCTGTAGGATACTTCAGGAAGAGTCTGGTAAGGAGCACAGAGATAAGTGAGAAAGGTCCTGAGCAGCCGAAGCTGAGGGCGGGTTTGGATTCCCCTCGCAGCACACATAGAAGGACCGTTCAGGTAAGTCAACGGTCGTTCTCCTGTGTGCTGTTTGGGGAATCCAATCATGGGACATGCCAAAGCAATAAAACTTCAGGGGCGGGAGCCAGGCTGATCAGGGGCTGTAGATGATGACACGACCCTCTGAAGAACTCGCCGCCCAAATGATGCCTCCCGCTGAGGCAAATGAGTCAACTTTGTAGTGTTGGATGAAGGGTGGCGGGGAACGCCAAATAGCCGCCCTACAAATGTCCTCTACCGAAGCTTGAATCGCCCAGGCTGCTGTGGTAGCCACGCTCCTGGTAGAGCATGACCCTGTGCAGAAGAAAAGATGGGATACCACTGGCTTCCAATGTCCCATCCGCTCCTGTCTTGTCAGGATTGATCTTGAGTCTGTCTGTTCCCGCCCAGATAAGGCTTCCACCATGTCTCCTCTTTGGCTTTGGAGTTAGGAAGTGCAGGAACTGGCTTCTCGCATCCACAACTGTTTCAGCCTAGTAAAGGAGCATTGGAGTGCCATCTGTTGTCTTGCTGGTTGTCCTGGCAGGGTTTGCATTGTCTCCCTCTTGTCCCCACAGACAAAGGCCGAAACAGCATGGTGTCCACAGAGAGTGCCTCATCCACTTATGAAGAGTTGGCTCGGGCATATGAGCATGCCAAGTTAGAGGAGCAGCTGCAGCACGCCAAGTTTGAAATCACAGAGTGCTTCATTTCTGACAGCTCCTCTGACCAGATGACCACTGGCACCAATGAGAATGCTGACAGCATGACTTCCATGAGCACTCCCTCCGAGCCAGGCATCTGCCGTTTCACAGCCTCTCCTCCCAAGCCACAGGACAGTGACCGTGGCAAGGGTGTAGCTGTGCCCATCCCTCACCGAGCAAATAAAAGTGAGCTGCCTTTTGGTGCCCCAAATGAAGAGCTGAGCCCCAAATAACAATAGCAATTACGCTTGAATACTCCCCCCCATAGTGCTTGTATGCTGCCCCAAACACCCTCTGGGTGGTTTACAGTGTCAGCATCCTGCCCCAGCAATCTAGACCCTTATTTTGCTGACCTCAGAAGGAGGGAAAGCTGAGTCAACCTTGGGCCGGTCAGGATCAAACTCCAGGCTGTGGGCAGAGTCAGCCTGCAATGCTGCACTTTAGTCCCTGTGCCCCCCAGGGCTTTTGATTGCAGCTCTTCATGAGGCAGTTCAGGACAAGCTTCCCAGTGGAGTATCGCAATGAGCTTGGATAGTGGAATGGGATGTGCTTTGGGCAGGGAAGAGCTACGCAACTTTCAAGTTAAGTAGCCAGAGCCAGTCTGAGAGCTTGGTAAATGGGGATGAAAAGGCCTGGCCCAGAGATGGCATCAGGAGGGGCTGCGGAGAGGGAGTGCTGGGGCTTGCCGGTTGCGGAGTGAGCTGGTTCTTTAGGTCTCTTTCACCTGCTTTGCTTCTTTCCTGAAGGAATTGCTTGTTTTCAGTGGACTGGATGGTTTTTTCCCCTCTGGTCCTCTTGCACCCCACTTGTTCTTGAGCAACTGTGAGGCTACTCCTGGCCCCGCCTTCAGCATCTCTGTTCACCCTCTTTCTGCCTTCTACAGGTGACTACTGCAACCTGCCTTTGTATATGAAATCCGAAACGTTCTTCCGCAAGCCAGACCTTCAAGACCCTTGTCCTGTAGTGCCACCCCGGGAAGCCTCCATACGAAATCTGGCTCGGGCTTACCACACACAAGCCAGACACTTGACTTTAGATGCCAGCAGCAAAGCCTCGGCTGCGCCACACGCAACTGCAGCCACCACCTTACCTCAGAGGACTCTTGCCATGCCAGGCTCGGCCAGTGGTGCCCCTCCTGCTGCTTCCACCGCTGCTCCTGCCCCGGCACCCGAACCTAGCCCAGGTCCCGCTGCTGAGCCACGCTTGCCTACGCATAGCAAGATTGGGGGGTCCAAAGACTCCCTATTAGAAATGAGCACATCTGGCGCAGGGAGGCCACAGAAGCAGGGAACCGGTGCCTACTCCAAATCCTATACGCTGGTGTAGCAGGAAGGACAGCCAAGATGCGGCTCTTTCTCCAAGTCGTTTATACTGGAATTCAGAATGGATTTTTTCTTTTTGTATAAATGAAACTATTTTTCTCTTCTCCAGAATTGGGGGAGAAGTCACGAGGGCTCCAAGCGTCTGCAGGAATTTCTTTTATGGAAGAAGCCCTGCTCTCCTTTCGGTGTTGCGGAAGAGGGTGCTGAATTTTGATGGGCACAGGCTCTTTCCCATCCTCTCATCGCCCTCATCACGCAGCCTGGTTTATTTTTTTTTAAACAACCCTTTGGGACACTGCATGTTGTTTTAATGTTTGGTAAACCATGGGATTTGCTTCCAGTTGCATCTGCCTGTGTTAATACTTTTTTCTATTTAAAAAAAGCCAGTGCAGTGTGCAATAAAAGTTATGTTTCTATAACACGAGAGTCCTTCGTTTGGTGTAGGCTGATCTCCAAGAACCCACAGGAAGCTGGGATGCAGGTGGCAGTGGCGGCTTTGTCAGAATAAATTCTGGAATCTATTGCGGAGGATTGCCCTGCAATTCACATCCTGTTTTAACATGAATGAAGCTGTTCTAGGAAATGTCAGACATAAAGCACATCGTTATTTTATATATACATCTCTTAGGCATCACAGCTATTTAAAAGCTGCAATGTCTAATATGACCCTTTAAAGTGCCATTTTCCTTTCCTCACCACAGGAAATAAAATATGAATTGTCAGACGGAGCGAGAGCAGACCAGCAGGCTTCCAGTTGATCGAGGCCCTCAAATGGTTTTTAGTAGGGTAGGTTCAGGCGGGGAGAGACCTGGCATTAGCTCCCCTGATTGGCAAGGAGAATTTCAGCCCAGGCAATACTCCACCTTGCCTAACAGAGGGTAGCCTGTTCGTCACTAGAGCATTCGTTTTCCCTTCTGGGTTGCCCTTGTCTGAGTCAAGATAAGCATAGCAGCTGGGCTCCGTTGGATTGCTGTTTGGCAAATCTTCTAGCAGCTCAGGAAGAAAGCTCCTGCCTCAGTAGGGAAGGATCATCCAAGCACCCCAGGTGCCTTCCTCTCAGCGGTGCAGCAGCCGGTGTCAGATGGGCAGCCATGACCAATGTGCCCTTACTACCGCTTCTCTCTCTGTTCATATCGGAGCTGATTATGGTGAGGAACCAAGAATAGCAGCAGCAAAAGATGTTTTGTTCAGGACATATCTTGGAATGGCTCCAAAGAATTTTCTGCCATGCTAGGGCAGAGGACCAGGTAAGCAGAGTGAGCAGGTGTGTGTGTGTGTGTGTGTGTGTGTGTGTGTGTGTGTGTGTGTGAGAGAGAGAGAGAGAGAGAGAGAGAGAGAGAGAGAGAGAGAGAGAGAGAGAGAGAGAGAGAGAGAGAGAGAGAGAGAGAGAGAGAGAGAGATTCCAAGGGGTAACCGACATGTTCCTCCTATGTGAATTCAATTAATCCATTTACAAGGATTTTTGTCTTAACATCTTTTGACCCTTATCATGGATTAGGGATAGGACACATGAAATTATCTCAGGATCAACTTGTGGCCCCAAGTCCTAACTAAAAGTTTTTAATTAAACTTGGAAATTGGTAATATGGGCTGACAGACATGATACATGTATAACGCAGATGACACATTTAATTGTTTATGGCAAGGTAGCTACCCCCCAAGAAGATGCTTTGGTATTAATGCTCCCTAACCCTCCCGTGGCTTTTATCTTCCCACACATGAATGCCATCATGGCCGACAATTCTGGCTTCAGTTCTCAGCAGATCTTACAGCTCTAGGAATTGAGACAGTTCTTCTCCTTCCTCAAACCCCTTTGCTAGCCCCCGTGGATAGTTCCATGCCACATTTCCTGAAACGTGCTGTGGCCAAAGAGGGAATACAGCAAGGAAGAGGCAAGGGTAGTCCGAGACAAACTTGCACAACTTATCAATGGTTTCATTGCAAGGGTGTCCATTTCCAAATACAGCCCTGGGAGGTTCAGGACCAGTTCCCACAGGCAAAGAAACACGGCCCCTAACACGTGGACAGTAATGCCGGCCTAAAGCAATCAGTACTGAAGAAGAGCCTCGAAGTGTCCTGTCCATGTGCTTCTCTATTGGAGCTTCTTTTTGACATTATTATTATTATTTATTAAATTTTTATACCGCCCTTCTCCTTTCCGGGACTCAGGGCGGTGTACAGGCACTAATAAAAGGCAATGATATAAAACATGACAAGCAACAGCCTCAGGACAAGAGACACGGCACCACTTAGTCAATTAGACAGCCACACTGGAAGCTGCCAACACTCCACAACTCCCTGCCACCATGCAAAACTTGGGGGCAACCTTCTACACAAAGGTCTGGGTTGGGAAAGAAGCTGGTGGCACGCCAGTACAAAGACCTGAAGACAGACATAGGAGCTCAAAGTCCACAGCCCCCCAGCCGGCTAGTACTGCTGAGATGTAATATACAATGCTGTGCGTCTCCAAGTGATCTACTTCCTTGGAAGGGAGGTGGGTGTTGAGTCCCTTGCCCTGTAACGCCTGCAACTAACACCATTATTCTTTAACAAGAGGCAGCAAGCGAACACCTTCCTTCCTGTGCATCTGATCTAAGGGACGGATTCACCAGGACGCTCCCAGCATGGGATGGAATGTTACGACCGCAGAGACAACCTGCCTGATGGTAAGGTGAGGCTACCTCTCATTGAATGGCCTGCCTAGAAACCTCCCTTAATCTCCTAGGTGACCCTGTGGGAGGAGTCACTGATGGGTATTCTCAGACCCCATTTGCCTTGAGACTGAGATTACATTTGAGGCCACTCCCCTCTTCCTCACTTCCTCAGTCTCAGAATAATAATAATAATAATAATAATAATAATAATAATAATACTAATACTAATAATAATAATAATCTTTATTGTCATTGTACTAAAATTACAATGAAATTGGTTAATTACAATTATAATAGGAGACTAATTTCTTGGCTCCTGCAATTGGATTTAATTGAGTGAATTTCTGCCATCCTTGACTCCCCCTCATCCTCTCTTGGTCTTCCCTGGTTGTGGTGAGTGCTGGGCTGTAGCTGGGCTTTGCCTAGTGCCTTTGATTTTCTGGGACCGGTCATTGGCGGTCATTGCCGGGGTTTTTGAAGCTGGACGCCAGAAGATTCCTCGAGGCGTTGCACCTCCAGCCCATCGAAGGCGCTGGAGCTCTGCCAGCTCACTCGCCTGCTGGCATCAGGCCGCATGATCGGTGGCTGCCATTTTGTGGGTTGGCTTCTGGGAAGACGCACGCCATTGCGGATGTGGAGGTGGCTCCTGCTGTGGCGAGCACCCCGGCTACCCCAGCTCCAAGCACAAAAAAGGGGCCGTTCCACAAGCCCCCAGTAGAAAAGGAGGAGATCCCTACTCCCCCTATGTTCATGGAGGTTCTCAAGTCCCAGTGGGTAAAGCCTGCGGCCTAGTTTCTCCTAGGCGTTACAGATTCCGACAGTGGACCCCCCTGTGGTGTCCTTGGCGTCCTCTTTGTCTCTGGTGGCAGGTGACATTGCCAACGATCTTAAGGCAGAGGATAGGAGAGCTGAGCTGACTGTGCAAAAACTTCCAGGTGGCCACGTGGGCGATCAAGGCAGTGGCTGCAGCTTCCTTCTTCAATAGGCCTACCCTCCTCTGGCTCACCCAGATGCAGGAGAGGGTTCCGGCCATGGAGGTACGTCTCTTGCAGGACATCGCAAAGCTTACTGCAGCTGCTCAGTTCTCAGCGGATGCCACGCTTAATGCGTCCAAAGCACTTGCCACGTTGGTCGCGTCCAGGAGACTGCTTTGGCTCCATAGTTGGCAGGGGGATGCCCGGTCCAAGTGGACCTTAGCTGCAGCAGAGTTCTGGCGACAAGCTGTTTGGAGCATCCCTGGACCCGCTACTGGTGGAGGACAAGAACAAACGTAAGATCCTTCCTTCTTCTTCTAAGCGGACAGAGCAAACGTCGACGCCCTACCAGAGAAGGCCTGCATATCAGCCTCCAGAGCAGGACTACCAGCAGCAACAGAGGTACCCTCCCCCTAAGTACCCTCACCAAGGGGATAGGCTATATTACAGGGACAGAAATTGATACCAACAGCCCAACAAGCGGCCCTTTCGAGGAGGAGGAGGCCATTCCTACCACAAGATTAAATGATCCGGGCTCGGATCTTCCTATAGGTGGTCGCCTCACTCATTTTGTGGACCGCTGGGACCTCATCACCTCTGATGAATGGGTCCTTCACACTGTTTGGAGTTTCGTTCTCACCCCCCCTTCTCGTTTCAGGACTTTCTCCTCCTCTCAGAACCCATAAGCGCGAGCTTATGCGCAAGGCCATCCAGCACCTGCTGGACATTCAGGCCGTGGAACTGGTTCCGGAGGACCAGAGAGGTTCTGGGTTCTATTCCAACCTTTTTGTAGGTCCAAAGAATTCACGGGGCTGGAGAGCCATCATAGATATAAAGTTGCTTAACTCCAGACTAGTTTACCGGAAATTTAAAATGGCTTCCTTGAAGTCTCTCCTCGAGAGGATCAGGGTTGGGGATTTCCTAGCCTCCATTGATCTTACTGAGGCCTATCTCCATATTCTGATTGCACCGGACCATAGGAGGTTCCTTAGATTTTCATACGGGCGGGGTCCATCAGTACAGGGCCCTTCCCTTTGGTCCTGGGACTACGAAGAAGGACCTTCAGTTCACCATTAGGACCTTGCAGTCCTTGGGCTTCTCCGTAAATTTCGAGAAGAGCCATTTAGAGCCCTCTACATGCTTACAACACCTGGGGGCAGTCATTGACATGGTGGAGAGTAGAGTGTACCTCTCACAAGATCGTAGGGACAGTATTTATTTTTATTTTATTCGAATTTATATCCCGCCCTTCTCCTAAAAAAGGACCCAGGGCGGCTGCCAACTGGTCCAGCAGATCCATAGGGCACACTCTGTTCCCGTAGTGTTGCTCTCGCATCTGCTGGGGAAGTGCATCTCCTGCATAGCGATCGCCCGGTGGGCCCGGCTTCACTCCAGAAAGCTGCAGTGGCTGCTGCTTCTGTACCAGAGGGACGGTGCCAGTGACACGACTTTCCAGATTCCTGTTCCGCCCCAAGTCCAGCCGTCTCTGCGCTGGTGGAGGTCTCTACATTAGAGGTCTCCCGCCATGGAAAAAAGGGGCTCTATTCAGAGAGGTTGGTGTTGTCGACCGATGCGAGTCTCTTCAGTTGGGGGGCGCATCTAGACTCCCAGCAGGCACAGGGCTGTTGGTCGGTGAAAGTGCACATCAACAAGCAGGGGGGCACCCACTCAAAGGCCCTTCGGAACGAGGCTGCGAAGTTGGGGGAAGTGGGCGGAATGTCATCTCTTGTTGCTGAGAGCGGAGCACATCTCGGGGGTGGACAACCTGCAAGCCGACTGGCTCAGCCGAGCGACAGTGGACCACGGAGAATGGCAGCTGCTTCCTGAGGTCTTCGACAGGATTTGCCAGAGGTTCGGCAAGCCGGTGGCGGATCTGTTCGCCATGCCAGCCAACCCACAAATCCAGAAGTTCATTTTCCGGTACCCAGCTCGGGGTGCGGAGGACGTGGACAGCCTGTGGTGTCGTTGGCCGGAGGTCCTCCTGTATGCCTTTCCCCCCTCTTCCCCTCATTCCCAGGGTCCTCAGGAAACTGGTAGCGGAGGGGGCAGAGGTCTTCCTAGTGGCCCCTTATTGGCCCTGTCGGCCTTGGTTCGCGGACCTGATAGATCTGTCTGTGTCTCCCCACTGGAGGGTTTCCTGGGGGGAGGTGGTTCTACACCAGGGGTCACTGCGCCACCCGGAGTCCCAGTGGCTCCAGTTGACTGCTTGGGGCTTGAGAAGGAGCAGTTGAGGGCGGCCCAGTTCTCGGCCAGGGTTATTAAGACCATCAAGGCCTCCAGAAGGAAATCCACTACCTGCATCTACGTTGCCACTTGGGCTGCTTTTATGTCCTGGTGCAGCTCTGCGCAGGTAGAACCAGTGCAAGCCTTGTCTCCTCAGGTGTTGGAGTTCCTGCAGGACAGGCTGGACAAGGGGCTTTCCCACAACACCCTCAAAAGACAGGTTGCGGCATTGACAATGGTTCTTGGGGTATTGGGTTCCCATTTCCTAGCGCGGGATCTGATCATTAAAAGGTTTCTCCAGGGGGCTGCCAACCTTAGGCCTCCTGTGATCCATCATTTTCCCACATGGGATCTACCAACTCTCGTGCAGGCGCTGACGGGGGCTTCTTCGAGCCATTAAGGACGGTGAGCCTACAGTTCCTCACCCTGAAGGCTGTGTTCCTGGTGGCCATCATGTTCGCCAGGCGCATCTCTGAGATCAATGCACTGTCCTTCAGGGAGGATCTTTGCACATTCCATGAGAACAGGGTTGTCCTCAGACTGGACCCTTCGTTCCTACCCAAGGTCAATTCCCCGTTCCACAGGGCACAAGATAGTCCTGCCAGACTTCTGTCTGGCACCCTCCATGGAAGGGGGAGGGAACGCTCCTGGCATCGTCTTGATGTGGGCTTTGCGCATCTATCTTAAACGTACCTCTCCCTTCGGGAGGTCGGAGGCATTGTTCGTCTCTTTCCAGCCTTTCACCCTTGGGGCTAGGGTCTCCTCAGCTACCATTGGTAGGTGGATTAGACTGGCTATCACCAGAGCCTACCAAGCTCGCAGCCTTACAGTGACGGCTGGAATAACAGTCCACTCCACTAGAAGTGTGGCCATGGCGGTGGCCTGGTCAACCCAGGCACCCATAGAGGAGGTTTGCAGGGCAACAGCCTGGACTTCCCCTATGCCTTTCATCAGGCATTATCGGGTGCATGCTTACGCTTCAGCAGAGGCTTCATTCGGTAGGCGGGTTCTGTAGAGAGTGTTAGAACCTCGGGAGGCTCAGGCTTCTGATTCCCTCCCTGGGACATTGAGCGTTGGTATGTCCCATCAGTGACTCCTCCCACAGGGTCACCTAGGAGACTGTCAGTTGGTCTTACCTGAACTGCAGGTCTCTAGGTCCCTGTGGGAGGAGTTACTTCCCACTCTAACTGGGCGCTGACGCGGGAGGGGCCTGAGCATTATTATTTCAGTTTGGTCGGTTTGGTTCTGGGTTGGTTGTAGTTGTTGTTCTTGTGTTCCGGTTGTTGTTCCTTACCATTCCTTACCAGTTTCTTCCTACCACACCGACCTTCGATTAAGACTGGGGCCAGGAAGTGAGGCAGAGGGGAGTGGCCTCAGATTTAAACTCAGTCTCAAGGCAAATGGGGTCTGAGAATACCCATCAGTGACTCCTCCCACAGGGACCTAGAGACCTGCAGTTCAGGTAAGACCAACTGACATTTCAGAACCTCCAGTCTTCATTCGTGAGGCCTGAGGGAGGTCACATTCCAATGGTGCCCACCAATAGAAATCTTAGCAGGGGAGAGGGAAAGTGTGTGTATGCAAGGATTAGGCATGGAAGGCACATGACCTGCTCAGCATATAATCCCTGGAAAGCCCACCACCATTTACACTCCAATTACAAAAGGCCACCAGAAAAATCTGTCTGAAGCTGATCTGCTGTGTATCCAGAGAGAGAGACACACACACAATCTCCATGACTGTTTCTGCCTTGATTAAGGAATAGAGCAGCTCACAAAATAATGTTGAAGCAATGCAAATGTGAGCCGTTTTAAAATCTTCCTGGAAAAAAATCTTCCTGACTGCAGCAGAGAAAACGCAACAAAGTCATGAAAGATGTAGAAAAGAGTACATCTGATCAGAATTTTAAAATAGAGTTAATAGCTGAAGGATGCACACCACCAATCCTCTGCTATAATATGCATTTCGTTTATTGGAAGGGCAACAAAACAAGTCTTACCAGACAGTCCCATGCAACCGAGGACAGGAGAAAAGCTGCTCTGCCTGCCCCACAAAGGAGAGGCCCGAGGCCGCTTGTCGCACCAGCCGTTGGGGACGGTAGTTTCTGCTGCCTGCTTAGACACATGGTGATCATTGTTTAAAAAGCAACCCCGACAACAGAAATGGGGGAGGAGAGGTTGTTGGGAAATTTAGCTTGCTTCTGGCAGCCTAATCAAAGGATATACCAACCATTTGCAAGGAAGAGTACATTGGGCCATTGCCTGCTCTCATTTGCCCCCAATCTCTGTTTACCTTCTGGTGTTGGTGAGAGCACTGAAGAATGCCCCATGAGTGCCATCAATACGCTGCCAGTGCTCCCTAAAACAAACCAGCAGCTCAGGCATAAGAGCACTTAGAAAAAGGATAGAAACCTGGAATAGAAATGAACTTCCAGAATCCAAAAGCACCTGGGGAATTGGACTTGCTTCAGCCTCTGCCAAGTCTGATTCTGTAGTTCATATTACCAGTTGCTGCCCCCCCAGCAGCCATACCTGAACTGGGGATTCTGTGATGTGGAAAATGACAGTGGAAAGAGGAAGCTGAGCAAGAGGCCTTTGTTTTTCTGGCTCCCTAGGTACGGACAGGTAACCTACCAGCCACCTTTCTCCATTCAGCACGCTTCTTATTCGTTCACATTTATGATGGGATGGAATGGAGAATCTACAAGAAGGCTTGAATTAATTTCCCAAGAGAAATTAAGCTAAGAATGAATCCAACTGCAACCCAAGAAAACACGTGGAGGCTGTTGGGTACAGAGATGATAATATATATTGTTGTTAGACAGGTAGGTAAGCTTTTTGCAGACAAGCAGGACTTTTGTCCATCTAGAAGTGGTAGATCTTGATCTGATTGTTCTCATCCAACCCAAGCTGAACCAAACTGGAGCCACTGCTGGAGGAATGCGAAGGACTCGGGAAGAAAGGGCTGGCAACGTGAGTGAAGGAAAAGCATAAGAACATGGCGACAAAAACTAGAAAGGCATGAATGGGTAGAAGCACACTGGCCACAGCCAGACATGGAAGAGAATTCTCCTTGAAATGATTTTTTTTTAAAAACCCGGCCTTTTTATTGCCATGCAGCTCGTCACAGACTGAGTTGGAGAGATACGTTTAATTGGGAAGATTAATAGAATCAGGATTAATCTGATTTCCCCCCCAAAAATCAGGATTTACCTGAACCAAACTGAGTCCACTAAATCACCCAGAAGCAAATCTATCCTAACAATTCAGGAGAAACTCCGAGAGAACTACGATCTACAAAGGAATGTAGAATAGTGTCCTTCCACCCACGCTATCTTCCCTATTAGGAAATCAGCATGGCCACCCCCCCAACCCCCCCCTCTCAAAAAAAAACCCTAGACATTGAGAGTTCTGGAACGGCTAAGTCAAAGCCCAGATCTAATTGAAATGCTGTACGTGATTTAAAGCAAGCTGTGCATGGCATGAAACCCCTAAATCATCACACAAGTGAGCAAATTCTGCTTGGAGATGTGGAGGAAAATCCCTCCTAGTCAAAGCCACAGACTGGTAGGCAGCCTGCTTGAGGTTCTTTCCGCCCAGTGGAGGAACACCTACTATTGCAGCCAAGGATGCACTTGCCATTTCCACGGCAGGAAACCTCTTAATTTTGGGATGAATAAAGTGCCTGCAAAGTCAAATTTTCATTATTTTTTTGTTCAACTACACCACCTTTACGTTTACATATTGCTGTAGTCAAGATAATGTATTGATAAAGTCCATGTATCTAAAAAAAAAAAGGGGGCGTACTTACTTTTGCACATGGGAAATTAGCAATTATGTTTATTTAAATTACACAGTTGATGACAAAATGTAACTGATGCATGTATATTAGATCCTGTTATCAATATTGATGATCAAATATCTACAGGTTGAACTGTGTTGAAAAAGTTAAAGCTTTCAGTGGGGTGTGCTTATCTTTTCACAAACCATATTTTTCGGAGTATAAGACATACTGAGGTTTTAAAGAGGCAAATTAAAAAAAAAAGTTTTTGCACTCTGAAAACCTCCCCAAAATGGGCCTTTCCCCCCCCAAAAAAGGGCATGAATAGCCCTTAGGAGGTTTGTAGAGGGCTCTGCGGAGGGGGGGCAAAAACAAACAAATAACGGCCCGTTTTTCACAAAAATGGGCCCGTTTGTTTTATTATAAAGGGCATGGATAGCCTTTAGGAGGCTTATAGAGTGCTCCTGGGGGCTGGGGGCAAAATTGAGCAAAACAACAACCCATTTTTTGCTCATTTCTGCCCTCTCCAGCACCCAGGAGCTCTCTGAAAGCCTCCTAAAAGCTATACATGCCATTTTGGTGAGGGGGGAGGGCTTTCGAGAGGCAAAAAATGCTGTATTCACTGTATAAGACGCACCCAGATTTTTAGCCCCTTTTTTGAGGGAAAAAGGTGCATTTTATAATCCGAAAAATACGGTAACTACAGGACTGTGAGAGAAAGGAAGGATGCACACCTTTGTTTTCTACAGTTTAATGAGAAACTTGATGAGCAAATCTGATTGAAAATGAGGGCAAGAAACAATCTACCTTTGGGCGTCCTTCTAGATGCCCGGCTGTCAATGGATGACCATGTGACAGCCGTGGCAAGGGGGGCGTTCCACCAGGTTCGCCTGGTGCGCCAATTGCGTCCCCTATTGGACCGGGACGCCCTTCGCACAGTCACTCATGCGCTTGTGACGTCCCGGCTAGACTACTGCAACGCTCTCTACATGGGGCTCCCCTTGAGATGCACCCGAAGGCTGCAGTTGGTTCAGAATGCAGCCGCGCGGGCAGTTTCGGGAGTCTCTAGATACTCCCACGTAACACCTCTCCTGCGCGGGCTGCACTGGCTGCCTGTGGCTTTTCGGGTGCGTTTCAAGGTGTTGATTATCACCTTCAAAGCGCTCCATGGCACAGGACCTAGTTATTTGCGGGATCGTATCCTGCCCCACACATCCCTTCGGCCGATTCGCTCACACAGAGAGGGACTTCTCCGGGTGCCGTCCACTAGGCTGTGCCAGCGGGCGACGCCCAGGGGAAGGGCCTTCTCTGTGGCGGGCCCGACCCTCTGGAATGACCTTCCCCCTGACATTAGAACGACCACGGATCTCCACTCCTTCCGCCAGAAACTCAAAACCCACTTGTTTCATCTAGCCGGCCTGGCCTAATTCCAGCTTTCCCACCTCAGTTTGTATTTTTAAATTTTGTGATTTGGTTTTAAGGTTAAGTTTTAATTTTTATAAATTTGTACAGGGGTTTATTTAATTCGATTTTAGTTATATGTATGTTGATTGTATGGTTTTAATTTGTACCTGTACACCGCCCCGAGTCCCTTCGGGGAGAGGGGGCGGTCTAGAAGTCCAATAAATAAATAAAATAAATAAATACCTGCCAGGCCAAGCCCACAGCTGCTGGGTTCTACACTCCTCTACTGCCCCTATGGATACAAACTGTAATGCAAATTAGTTTTATAGCACTTGGCCACTATAGACACAGCTTATTATTTTCAGTGTCTCTCAATCTCGACACCTTTTTGGGAACAGGCTGCAATGGGAGATATCAATTAGCAGCTACGGGGCTTAGATAGGACCAAAGGATACCTTTTGCAATCATGCTTGAAAATCTCCAGCCATTTCTTATTGGCATCAATCATGCGCTGGATGTTTGGCTTCTCAGTCTTGGAGCTCTGAAAATGAGGATGCTGGAACAGGCGGACTTGCTCGCTGTTGGGAAGCAGGAGGTGGGGAGAATCAATCACGAAAAGAGGTCAAGCAGCAGACAAATTGGTTGTATTCAGGCAACAACCTTAATCGGGTCAGGTGTAGACCAAAGAGACCCAAGGAGGCCTGTGGGGAGAGTTTTTGGCTCTTTTGATGATGTCAGAACAATCTTAATTCTCTCTAGAGCACGGGTGTCAAACTCAATCACGTCACATGATGTATGGTGACTTTTTGCCTTTGCGGAGCCAGGGTAGGCATGGCCTGTGTGTGATGCATCCGGCCCATGGGCCACCAGTTTGACACCTCTGCTCTAGAGAATATCTTGCTGGCTTCCTCAGATTTGAGGAGAACATCCCTTCTCTCTCCTGAGCTGGAGGAAGAGAACTGCACCACCTTGCAAAATGGCTACTCTAAAACACACTCCAAGAGACAGATTTTGTTTTGTGCTAGTTGACATAGTCAATGCTGTACGGCAAGATACAATGATCTCATCTGACATATCAGCCTGCATGTGAGAAGGTTCCTTACCCAGTTATTAAGGAGTCCAGCTTGTCATCTTGCGCACCAAGCCCACCAAAGGGCCGTGGAAACTCCCCTGAACAGAAAAGACTACGTTTACAAAATAACAAAGAGCTTTCCATTATTAGAACCATACAGAGACTAAAAAAGCAAGTCATATTTTTCATTCAGACATCAATCCATTCAAAGAGCTTTGGATTTTTCTAAACCTTTCTAATAAATCATATTACTTATTTCAAATCTAGTCTCCAAAAGCTGAGTGGATTTGTTCAGTTGCTTCCATCCCCCAAACTCCATGTTGGACAAAAGATGGACAAAAACCAAATTAATTTTGGTTCAGACACTGAATGTTCTTCAGAGTGTCCTTTTAGGAAAGACCTTTTCAATAACTAAAATGTTTTCTTTACTACTATTACATCATACAGCTCCACTCAGTTCTTAACCTTAAACTTAGATCAGTCATTGATCAAGAAAGGAAATGGATTGCTGACTAGTGAATAAATAGAACTTGTTGCTTTGCACACCTTTTGAAGAAAAGGATTCTACACGATGGACCAAAGATATATGAATCTTAAATGCCTTTCACTTATTTATTTATTTATTTGTCAAATTTATATACCGCCCTATCTCCCCGAAGGGACTCAGGGCGGTGCACAGAAATATAAAAATATAGTACAATACAGTACAAACAGTTAAAAATGAATTAAATTAAAGTCTGTGCTTAAAATTTAGATTAGAAAAGGGTTAAAATCAATCAATACTTGTAGATCCTAAGTCAGTTCTTGAAGATGATTTTATTTCTGCTCATACCCCATTTGTGATTAAAGGCAAAGGTGATGAAACAACTGTAAAGAAAACTCCCCGTGTTCTAGGCTCCAAATAAAAGCTACTACCAGGAACAGGATTTTTACAAAATGCTCAGAATGCTCTTGGGATAGAAAACAAAAGCGCCCAAAGGAGAAAGCCTCAGGCACCCGGGTGCTTTGGAAGGAAGTCTCACTCAAGCAGCTCCTAGCACAGCTGCAAACGATGGCATCATGCCGACTTTCAATAATCCAATCCTACTTCTGGTATCTACCAATCTGGCCTCATATTTGGTGAGGGAAAGGAGGGAGAAAAAACAAGCTCTATGAACTGGCATCAAAACAAATTGGTAAACTCAGTGATTCAATGCCGGATTGGGCATTGGGGCAAAAGAAAGGAACCACTCAAGAATCCATTCTTACCTGGAAAATACTTGCGCCATTTCTCCATCAGCATATTGTCCACAGACTGCCTGCTCACAGTGGCAGAACCGGGACTGGAATTGCACCAGACTGACTGAAGTCCAGCGGAAGGTGCATACGATGCAGCCGAATAGGCATGTGCCAGGGAGGTATAAGCAGTCAGAGGAATTCCATCCCTGGCCGGTGAAGCCGGTGACTGGCCTTGGGCGGAAGCGGAGAGAGTCTGCTGGCTGCCGAAGGTTCTCAGGCGACAAAGGACAGAGTTCAGGTCACTGGTGATGCGTTGCAGTGACTCAGTCAAATACTGGATCTTGTCAAAGGGAGAAAACTGGACATCCGGTTTCAAGTCAGCTGCTGTGAAAAGGAGGGGATGGAGGGAAAGAACTATTGATTATTTACTTGACAAAAAATACAGAGATAGTAAAGCTCTAAAATCCAGCCACAATTCAGAATTAAAAGCCTCCTGTATTTGGGGGGCGGAGAGGGGGCAGTAGCTTTCTAGAAGATCAAAGTCAGACCAATTTAATCCAGCTCTTCATCCACAGCAGAGAACTAGAGGAGAAAAGACCTCATCAAATCCATCAAGGGAAAATGACAGTTGACTTACTTGAACGGTCCTTCTATGTGCGCTGTGAGGGGAATCCAAGCATGGGTTAACTTTGTCCATTAGCCTAGAGGCTGAGTTATATAATTGTTGGCCACGCTTCCTCTACTGGGCTAGTTCAGTTTTGTACGAAGGCTCTGCCGATCCGAGAGGTGCAATAACGGTACAGAATGCGAGAGGTAAGTCAGGTAGGTAAAACCGGGAGGAGAGGTAAGTAAAAGGCCCAGAACAGCCGAAGCCGAGGGCAGGGTTGGATTCCCTTCGCAGCGCACATAGAAGGACCGTTCAGGTAAGTCAACGGTTGTTCTCCTGTGTGCTGCTTGGGGAATCCAAGCATGGGACGTGCCAAAGCAATAACCCTCATGGGGCGGGAGTGAGGCTGGTCTGGGGTCGTAGATGAAGAAACCACCCTCTGCAGCACTCATCGTCCGAAGGACACCTCCGCCGAGGCATAGACGTCCACTTTGTAATGATGGATAAAAGGCGATGGTGATGACCAAGTCGCTGTCTTGCAGATATCTTCTACCGACGCCTGTGTCGCCCAGGCCGCCGTCGTGGCAGCACTCCTGGTGGAGTGCGGCGTAATGCGTCTGGGGATTAGTTGGGACTGACAGTCATAGGTGAGGGCAATACACACCTACAACCAGTGGCCAATAGTATTAGACTAGGTATTTGCCCCATGGTTGCTGGCTGAAAAGACACGAAAAGGACATTCCGTCCTTCTGAATGACGTTGCACGATTCACATAGCGGCAAAGCGAGTGGTGCACGGCGAGATGAAGCCAACGCCGTTCCTGTGGGTGGGACGGATGTGGGCAGAAGTCTGGGAGGATGAGTTCCTGCGCCCTGTGGAACCACAAATTGACTTTTGGAAGGAACATTGGGTCCAATCGTAATATGACTCTGGGTGGAAAATGCAAAGTTCTTCACGAACGGAAAGCGCTGCCAGCTCAGACACCCATCTAGCCAATGTGATGGCTACTAAAAATACAATCTTGAGAGTTAGTAATCTTAGAGAGATAGTCCGAATAGGTTCAAATGGTGCAACCATGAGGGCCTTAAGTATCAGGGAAAGGTACCATGTGGGGTAACGATGAACCATAGGTGGGCTAAGGTTCAATGCACCCTTAAGAAAGGCCTGAACCCCTGGTTGTTGCGCCAGGGAGTGCCCCCACCCGCCACCAACCACGGTAGACAAAACCACAATTTGGCGGTGGAGGTTGTCCATGTCCATCTGCAGAAAGTCCAATACCTGTGGTATGGTCGCCTCGGCTGGGTCTGCATCGGTTGTTCGACACCATCTGCAGAAAGCTTGCCAGGTAGCCTTGTAGATACGGGTCGTTGACAGGTGGCGAGCCGCTTATATCATGGTGATGACTGTCAGAAAAGTGTTATCAACTCAAGATAGCCCGCTCACTTGCCACACAGCTAACTGCAGCAGCTGGGGGTTCGGATGGATGAGAGCCCCTTGCGAGAGGACTATCCGGTCATCTGGAATCCTCCATGGGCGAGAGATCGACAGATGGATGAGGTCGGCGTACCAGGGGTGTCTCGGACACATCAGCGCGACCAGTAGTACTTTTGCTTGTTCCGCTAGAATCTTTTGAATGACCAGCGGTACAATTGGTATTATTATTATTAATCCAATTTATACCCCGCCCGTCTCCTAAAAAAGGACCCAGGGCGGCACCTGGTAGAGGTGGGAAGGCCTAAAGGAGGCCCTCTGGCCAAGGGCTGCAAAGCGCGTCGGTGCCTTCTGCCACCTGCACCTGTAGAACCGCAGCAGGTGTGTGTTGCTGGGTTGAGCAAACAGATCCACCTATGGTTGTCCAAATCGGCAACAGTTCTTGGAACAGGGCTGAATGGAGTCGCCACACTGCCTGGTCCACCGTGGCCCTGCTCAGCCATTCCACCTGAACATTTGTGGTGCCTGATATACAGTATGTTATGCCCGGATCGACAACAGGTCAGTCTCCGCCCAGTGGTATAGGCATTCTTCTTCCAGCATCAGAGACCTGGAACGCGTGCCCCCTTGGCGGTTGACATGTGCCTTGGATGCCACGTTG
This sequence comes from Rhabdophis nuchalis, assembly GCA_039707465.1. Classification (NCBI taxonomy): domain Eukaryota; kingdom Metazoa; phylum Chordata; class Lepidosauria; order Squamata; family Natricidae; genus Rhabdophis; species Rhabdophis nuchalis. The sequence goes on along the minus strand of CM077653.1, from coordinate 47,096 downwards.
TCGGTGAGTACCAACACATGGTTGGATGTCACCAGGTCCCAAATTCGCGGAGAGCTAGAAGGATGGCTTGTAGCTCCAGTCAATTGATGCTGTTCTGCAGTTCCCGGGCACTCCATTGACCCTGTGCCACTCAATCCAAGGCATGGGCTCCCCACCCGAATTGGCTCGTGTCTGTTGTGACAATGAGTCGCTCCGGTTCCTAAAAAGGCATTCCTTGAGGATTCGGGATTACATCCACCAACGGAGTGATAGCGATACTTTGGGTGGTAAGCATGTCTTGGTCTGAGAGTGACTGGTGTGGGCCCTCTGGAAGGGAAGGAGGAACCACTGGAGTGGTCGCATGTGGAATCTTGCCCAAGGAACCATGTTTATGCAGGATACCATCTTCCCTAGGAGTTGGGATACTACTGCTAGGGAAGGTGATCTCTGGCCAAGCACTTGACTCATCAGGGTCTGCAAACTTTGTCGTCTCTCCTGAGAGAGGGACACAACACACCTTTCTGAGTCGATAACGGTCCCGAGATGTAGCAGGGACGTAGTCAGGTGCAGATGGTTCTTTGGAAAGTTCAGGACAAAGCCATGGTGTTGCAGGGTGTCGATCGTTAGCTGCAGGTTGTGGCGAGCTTGTTCCCGGGAGGACGACAAAACCAAAATGTCATCTAGATAATAGTTGACCCTCATGGGTATTGACCTCAGTGAGGCTGCAATCACTGCCAGCAATTTGGTGAAGGTCCGCAGGGCAAGGAGAGGCCGAAAGGCAGGGCGCGGTACTGGAAGTGGCACCCTGCAAAGTGAAAACGCAGGAACCTTCGATGGGCCGGATATATCGGCACGTGCAGCAGATATGCCTCCTTGTTATCGATCGAGGTGAGCAAATCACTCTGGCGAATGGGTTCGTTTCGGGGGAGGAAAGCAGCTGGCAGAGCCGAGGATTCATCACGATAAAAAACACTTTGCGCAGTTAGAAACTACTGTGCTGCGTTTTGTTTTTATGTGCGCGGCCACGCAGGCACGCAGCTTAGAGGAAACATAGGCCTAACCGTTGACTTTCAGTGCGAAAATGGCTCCAAAATGGCCACCGCTATATGCATCGGCGGCGGGAAATTCAAACTTGAGCAAAATGGCCGCCGACAGTTGAGGACGCTAACCTCACAGAACAGCTAGTGGCTGCAGCCGAAGCGCTCAGTGGCGTGCAATGACACGAGCAACAGCAGTGAATCCCAGCGGCATAGCGCTGTGGCGCTCGACTCGGTGTGGCTTGAAGTAGAGCTCTGGTAGATGGTGGATTGTGGCCCGAGCAGCCGGCGGGAGAACGGCGAACCGACCCCAAATGCGACAATAGGGGCGAAGGCAACGAACTGACCTTCCCAGCGAGTTACAAATAGAAGCACAAGAGCTTTCAAATGAAAGGTTCCCCTGGCCCCAAAGGCTTTAGGAACGCACATTAATTCAACAGATAGCAAAGCAGCTAAATGGAAAACCAACCTATAAGGAAGGAAAACCCATGATTCCATTGGAACGTATTCAGAAGCTTTACTTCGAACAGAGCTCCATGAAGGGGACCCAAGCTGAATAATAATAATGATTAAATTTTCTATTAACCTAGAGAGGATTTTTTTTTGCGTCTCTTTAGGCTGGACTGAGTTAAAAAGCTGAACTAGCCCAGTCAGAGGAGGCATGGCCAACAATTACATAATTCAGTCTCTAGGCTAATGGACAAAGTTAACCCATGCTTGGATTCCCCAAGCAGCACACAGGAGAACAGGGCTGTTGGGGGGGGGGGGTTATGGGGGGAGATTCTTCTGCAAATCTGTGCGGAAGATGACAGATAAATGACTGGGCTTCTATGTCTTCTGGGGTTTCCCAGTTAAGGATGGATGGATGGATGGATGGAGGGAGGGAGCGATGAAGAGCCTTTTAGTTGATCTATTGTTACGATAGAGCCACCTTTCCCAAAGTTTAGCTGTATTGTTTTCTTTGTTCATTTGTGTTCGTTTTTGGTTTTTAAGGGAGGAATATATATTAAGATTGCAGTAAAGGGAGACATGAAAGTTTAGAAATTGATTCTATAGCAACACTTGTGTGAGGAAACACAAATCCTGACATATGCCACATCTTTTTGGTAGGTAGGAAAACAGGAACTCTAGGTACATTCTCCAGCTTCCCAAATGTGTGGCCAGAATTCTCAGGAGCTACAAACTAGTGGTGCTGCAATGGGAATGAAAAGTTATCCAGCAGGTTCCCCAAAATGAGTGTAAACTCACAGATTGCAGGTTGAAGGATGGTCTCAGCATTCATCCAAACACTTACTTTTGCGAAGAGACCGATCAGCACTCATAAGGCTACTTGTGTCTTCAGAGTCACTGAGGTCAAAAGTTACCATTTTCTTGCAGGCCCCTCCATTGATTGTATCTTCATCAGAAAACTAGTAAAGAAGAAAGGATTTTCCTTGCTGCTGTGACTCAATAACTCAGAATTAAAAAATAATAATAATAAGCAGCCACTTGTCATCAGGCAGGGCCAGGTCAGCTTGCTTAGTTTCTTTGGCTTGGCCAAAACCAGCAGTTGAGCCAAGTGTTCACAATTAGCAAGATGCGGGTTACTGGCAGAGCCAGTGACTGAAGCCCCCAAGCCCCCTTGTTCAGCCCCATCTTCTAAAAGCTCATCCCATGGTTAGTTTTGAAGAGGCAAAATGACAGGTCGATGCCCTGGATGATTACATGACTGTAACAACTAAAACGGGGCCTCCCCACACCCTGGGATGTAGGTAAACAAAGGAGACAAAAGCGGTTCTGACAATTCAGAGGCTCCTTCCTGCTACTCCTCCCCAGAAGGACGGGCAGCTGCAATGGCACTGCAGGAGACTTAGGACGTTTCCTTGCTGGCTCCGGCAGAGCTACCTCTTCCAGGAGAGAGGATTCCAGCTGGCTGAGCCTCTCTTCTTTCTTCTTCAGCAGTTCCTGCCCTTTCCGCATGGCAGATTTCATTTCGTCTAGCTGCCTCCCTTCCTAGGGGGAAAGAAAGTCACACTGCGGTAACACAGACCCATAAACGAGGGACTTTCGTTAGGACCGATGTAAATGTCGTTGCCATTGTTATCCGACTTTAAAGTCCTCTTAATAACGGTGTCTCCTCATCTGTGAGCTGCTGCTTGCAGGGATGCAAGTGTTGCAGGAGAGGAGGGGGCCTGCTGCTCACAGGGCGACTCGTTGCAAAGGCAGAAGGGGCAATCCTTCCTCCCTGCATGGCCACTTGCCCAGCAGCCAAACTGCAGTAAGGCACAATTGTCCAAAGCGAGACACAATTGGTATTCTCAACCCCAAAGGAAGCTTTCTCTCCCCCCCCCCTCTTTCTCAAGGCACCAAACCAAGTGTACTACTGCCTGGAAGAGTTGTAAAGTTCAGCCCAGGCTGGTGGTTTCAAGCACTGCCTTGCTTTGTCTAGCTCACCACTCACCTCTTCCAGGTTCCTGCGCAGTCCCTCTAAGACCTGAGAATGGCCTGAGTCTTGCACAGTGGGTGTTCCCTGTAGACCACCATACCAATGCTGCTTTGCTGCTCTCAAGGCCGTTCGCCTTTTTCTCATGGAACGAGTCTGGTACGCCAAGAATTCCTTCGCTGTCTTCAGGGAAGTTCCTTCAGAGGAAATGTAGTGTCGTATTCTGTAAGAGCAGGAAGGGGGGGGGGGGAAATCTGAGTTATAAAGAGGCCAAGTAGCTGCTGCCCTCTGTCCTGTCTCTAACAGCTGCCAAAGACTATAGAGTCACACCACCCATATAGTTAGTTCTGGGTGCCAATAACTTTTTTTCACTTACTGGTTCAGAAGAAGGCTGTTTTCTTCATTGCTTCTTGGTATTACAGATGTCATTTCTCTGGAGGAAGGCTTTAAGATGAAACCATTTTTAAAATTAAGTAACAGGCAAATGAAGCGGAAACATCAAGAATCAAACCAATATAGGTTGTGGTTCCTTAACGGAGGGAGCTTAAATCAAAGCAGTGGAATATTAGGTAGGCAATATTATTTCCCATCTCTTCTGAGCCAGAGGATCTTCCTTCTGCTTATACCTACACCTGGAATATCTAATCCATATGGAATCAGGCACTGATTTGTTTCTTCTGGATCGTAGCAGGCAAGACCTCCCTTCTCAGCAGCAGAGGATAACTTTCCATATGGACACCAGGCCTTTCCCAAATTTCAGCCTCCCCAGACTCTCTTCTCCAGCCCCGGAAGTCCATTTTCTTAAGTAATATCCAGCAGTTCAAGGCATATTTGAACATCCCTTGCCCCCCCCCCCTCCCCATTTCAAGATGGTGGAGGAAGTGGCTGTGGAAGTCTCATCTCAGGTGTAGCGACTGGTTAGTGTGGCATCCCTCACAAAAGTTTTGTCTTTCCCATTCTTCAACCTACATTCTATATTGGCTGTGTCCTTTTATAGGCAGAATTTGTAAAAATCCGTGCACATTGAAGGTATTTAATAAGAATGCTGCCAAAAAACTATTTGAAAGACATGCTACGCTATATATGTGTGTGCGTATGTGTGTGTGTATGTAGGTATGTATGTATGCATGTATGTATGTATAAAAGTATGTATATATATATATAAGCTCGAAATAGATCTATCCTGGTCTCTTCTAATTTAATTTATTGATCAGCTCATAAAACTAACACACACACACACATATAGTATATATTTTCTGAGGTTTTCGCGGGTGTTTGTATGTAGGTCTTTGGTTGTTCGGGTTTTCTCCCGCGTAGAATTGGAAGTATCTTCACGGCGTTTCGATGAAGTCTCATTCATCATCTTCAGGCTGGTGCTTCCGGCTTGCTCCTGGAAGCACCAAGCCGGAAGCACCAGTCTGAAGATGATTAATGAGACTTCATCGAAACGTCGTGAAGATACTTCCAATTCTACGCGGGAGAAAACCCGAACAACCAAAGACCTACATGTGTGTATATATGTATATATATATATATACATATATATATATATATAAATATATAATATTTAATTAATTAATTAAATTAATTAATTAATTAATTAAATTAAGATTTATTAACCGCACCCTCTCCCCACAGGGACCCGGGGCGGTGCACAGGCATAATTAAAAAACAATATACAAAATACAAACATTACTTAAAATAAAATTAAATAAATCTACCTATGCTAAAAATATATAATTAAAACCCATTAAAATTTGTAATTAAAAGACAGAGAGAACTATTCAAGGCCGGCCAGTCGAAAGAGATGGGTCTTCAATTTTACCCGGAAGGAGCGGAGGTCGGTGGTCGTTCTAATATCAGGGGGAAGGTCGTTCCAGAGGGCCGGGCCCGCCACAGAGAGCGCCCTTCCCCTGGGCGTCGCCCGCTGACAAAGTCTAGTGGACGGCACCCGGAGAAGCCCCTCTCTGTGGGAGCGAATCGGTCGTGAGGATGTGTGGGGCAGGATCCGATCTCGCAGATAGCTAGGTCCCGAGCCATGGAGCGCTTTGAAGATGATAACTAACACCTTGAAGCGCACCCGGAAGACGACAGGTAGCCAGTGCAGCTCGCGCAGGAGCGGTGTTACATGGGCAAACCTGGAGGTGCCCATAATTGCTCGCGCGGCCGCATTCTGAACTAACTGAAGCCTCCGGGTGCACCTCAAGGGGAGCCCCATGTAGAGAGAGTTGCAATAGTCCAGTCGGGATGTCACGAGGGCATGGGTGACTGTGCGAAGGGCGTCCCGATCCAATAGGGGGCGCAATTGGCGAACCAGGCGAACCTGGTAAAACGCCCTCCTGGCCACGGCTGTCACTTGCTCTTCCATAGACAGCCGGGTATCCAGGAGGACACCCAAATTGCGCGCCCCATCCACAGGGGCAAGATGTTCGCCCCCTATGGCCAGCGTTGGAGAAAGCTGGTTGAATCGGGCAGCCGGAAACCACAGCCACTCGGTCTTGGTCGGGTTGAGCCTAAGTCCGTTACTTCCCATCCAGATCCGCACGGCTTCCAGGCACTGGCACATCACCGCTACGGCATCGTTGGGGTGGTCTGGGGTAGATATGTACAGCTGGGTGTCATCAGCGTACAGATGGTACTCTACCCCAAAACCACGGATGATCTCACCCAGCGGCTTCATGTATGCATTAAACAGGAGAGACGAGAGGACCGACCCCTGAGGCACCCCGCATGTGAGGGGTCTCGGGGTCGACCTCTGCTCTCCTGCCCGCACAAATTGCGATCGGCCAGAGAGGTAGGAGGAGAACCACCGCAAAACGGTGCCTCCCACCCCCAACCCCCCCAGCCGATGCAATAGGATACCATGGTCGATGGTATCGAAAGCCGCCGAGAGGTCTAATAGGACCAGGATGGAGGAACATCCCCCATCTCTGGCCCTCCAGAGATCATCTACCAACGCGACCAATGCCGTCTCGGTGCTATGCCCGGGCCGAAAGCCGGACTGGCGCGGATCTAGATAGTCAACTTCCTCCAGGTGACGGGGAAACTGTTGTGCCACCACACTCTCAACAACCTTCGCCAAGAAGGGAAGGTTGGAGACTGGACGGTAGTTGTTCAAAAGAGCTGGGTCCAAAGAGTCCAAATATATATAATTTCTTTAGTTATATTCTCACTGTGCAGTCCAGGCTGACCTGCGCCACTGAAAGTCCATTTTATTCCCCTTCATCTCCAACCCTGTTTCCACTGACCTCTGGACCATCCCCTTGTAGGTCTTTCACTCGGAGTGCTTCTTCCTTTTCCCTTGGAGAAGTTGCTTCACTCAATTCTTTATCCAGTTTCTTTAGCAGTTCTTGCTTGTTCCTGATGGTCTCTTCCAACTCACTGAAAGTGACAAGGAAGAAGTCAGATGCCACCCAGGATCTACAGCTATACATCTGGCCCTCTCCTTCAGGAAGCAGCCAATTCTTATTCAACATTTGGAAAGTGAAAGTTGGGAACCGTTGCTGAATTCAAGGATGATGGCAGATGGCCATCTCCAGGTCAGTGAGCCATGAAGCTTCCCAATCTTCCTAGATCCTGAGAACATTCTCCACAGGTTGCCGGCATAGCTCTATACATACGTGTCACATGGCTTATAACCACATAATACCTGGTCCATTTCTGCTTGTCTAGTGAAGAACAAATCTCACCTGGTATGTCTCTCAAGCTGTTGGCTCTGTATCTGTAGCAATTCTATCTGAGACTCCACCTTTATTTTCTGATCCTGGAGTCCTGCCAGAGCACTGTGCAGCTGCTGTAAGGTATCTTCAAGTTTCTCCTGTGCTTTTTGAGACTCCTCAAGGTGGGAATGAGCTGCCAAAGCAGCTTCCTGGAAAAAAAAACAGTGGGGGGGGGGGGATGGAGAGTCTAGCAGATGCAACATTAAATATTCAACTGATATGTAAATGTTTTTTGGCTAATGTTAGTGCATCCTTGGTCATAGATCAAGATGAGCAGATACTCGACTGCAGCAGTACAAAGGCGCAACTCAACCTGCCTGTTTGTTTCTATTCTACAGCTGCCTTCTCACTCACATCTAGAGAAATGGCCCCAGATCGTGTGAGCTGCATGCTAAGTGTGCCAGGCCAAAAATCCATTTGCTTCTCTGGCCAAAACTTCTTCTCTACAACTTTAGAAAGCCACCACCAGAGAAGACAAACGAATGCTAATTGGAGTCTTGGTGAACAATACCATCAGCCTTAAGGCAGTCCTCAACTAAAGAGGACCGGCTGAGAGCCAAAAGACAGAAGCCTGTACCTGGAGCTGTGCTGCTCCTGCCTCCCCATCTCCTGCCTCCCTCCCTCCTCCCTCCCTCCTGCCCTCCTCCCTCCTGCAAAGACTTCCCTTACGTCATCCCAAGGAAAAAGAGATTCCTAGCTCATAGTGAGAGCTGCCAGTGCATACATTTCTTTCTTCTTCAAGCTGCTTCTCTTCTTCTAAGACCTGCTGCCTTTTCTTCTTCCAGGCCTCCTCCTACACATAAATGAGAAATAATCTAAGTAAGCTATGAAGACCACAAAATTCCTCCCTCGGGACAACGATTTACAGGGGCTAAGATACTGGACTCGCTGCCAGCCCTCCACGTATGTTCCAGAGCAGTGATAGGCCAGAAGTGCCCCTTGGACAATTCAGGACATCAAAGACTGAGTACAGCAAAATCTTACTGTAGAGCTGCTTAAGTTTCAGCTCAGGCTCTATGCAGAAAATTCTGCATCAGAGCTGTGCCAATGTTCTTCCTCTAGAGGGGAAACTGATAAGCCAACAGAAAATAGTGGAAAGGGCATTCATGTGATGGATGTTTTCCGGAAAGAAATCTACTCCTCCCATAAGATACACATGGACAGCTGTGTTATGCATTAACTAACAGTCCGAGGATCCAAGTTGCAGTCTTCCGCAAATGGTATGATGAGCTACACAGTTGTGCATGCGTGCGTTCACCTGAGCAGAGAGTTGAGCTGCTTTTGCCTGGGCATCTTTCGCTCGGAGCTCGAGCTCCAGTTCTGCATCCTGGGCCCTCTTCTCCTGTAGGAAGAAAGCCATAAGAGATGTGACCTCTCTGCCAAGACCCAGACAACGAGGACAGCCACGTCACAAGGAATGAGGAAGGGAGAAGAACTAAGGTGCCAAAGGAACAAGGGAAACCTCCCCTTGTAGCCATGGGAAATTCAAGAGGACGTCCAAGGAGGTGGGAGTTACAGCTAGAGAGACACTATCAAGCTCTCGAGGAAGCACTGCCAGGGTCTACTGGAAATGTCCTTTTCATGGGCAGCTGAGGTCCTGACCTCCACACACTATTTTCCCCACCTGCTCCTGGCTCTTCTGGCACAGCTCCTTCAGCTTCTCCACGTGTGTCTTTCGCAAGGCCTCTTGCTGGGCCTTGTGGAGCAGCTCTATGTGCTCCAGCTCATCTTGCAGCCCTGCAAGCAGCTCGGCCTTCTGCTTCTTCTCCTGCCGGGTACAAGAGTTGACATGACCCAAGACAAGGGATGGAAACAGCAACTCATATTTCATCACTGCCTCTTTGGATTGCTGCAATGATCTGCACGAGGCCGTCTTTGAAGACCCCAGGAGGGACACATGGTGCAAGATGCGGGGGCCTCTTTCTGGACGGTTCCTACTTTCACTGAGGCTACATCTACAGACCCAGAAGTAAGCTTGGCGCTGACTGACAGGAGGTGTTTACTCGAGCTCAAATCAATAGATTCTTCCTAAGAAAAATGGCTTGGGATTTCCCTTTCTAAGGAGATGCAGAGGGCTGAGCCCAAAACATTACAGCAATTTTCAGTTGTAGCTCCCTTCAGAGGTAAATCCCTTTTCTTTACAGTAACTTTCCCTATGGGGATGTGCTTCAAAAGTCACTTAAAACTTGGCTGTGTCAATAGGTTTAGAGAGGGTCAGGGAAATGGTGGTTTAATGAAGTGGCTACATTATTTGTATTATGTAACATCTCTTCTACCCTTTTAACAATAATATGATTTTTTCAAATTCTGGCATATTATTAATACTATTATTTTAAGGATTTTGTAATTGTATGCTGCCCAGGTCTTGTACGCCAGGTAGGCAGACACAAAGATATGAAAAGCTGATATGCATGTATTTGTATTCTGCCATTATTATTTTTATAAATCTCAAGGTAGTGAACATACCCAACACAACTTCCTCTTGCTATTTCCCCCAAACATCAACTCTGTGAGATGGGCTGGGCTGAGAGAGGGACTGGCCCAAAGCCACCCATCTGGATTTCATGGCTAAGGTACGACAGGAACTCAGGTTTTCCACTTTCTAAACTGGTGCCTTAACCACTAGACTGATATCTATTATTTTGCACACAGTTGATATTAACAAAATTTACTGTGGATGTTTTATGCTATATGTTATTATTACTTAACCAGACATTATTTTGGATGTTCTTATTGTTAACAGCTCTTATATACAACTAACTGATGACCCGGTATTGCCCGGGTATTCATAGATGTCGAAGTGGTTGTCTGACAGGTGGCTTTCTTCCCCCTACTCCCATGCCCATCATCCCTGCCCTCTCCCTTCCCCCTCACATGTGCTCCTCTTTCCCACCCTTTGTACAATCCTAGCACTTTGCCCCGAAGTGTTTGTCTGACAGGGAGTCATTGAGAGGGACCTTTCTTCCCCCTACTCCCATGCCCATCATCCCTGCCCTCTCCCTTCCCCCTCCCATCCTGCCCTGTCTATGATATTGGCACATTGCCCCAAATCCATCAGGGGCTTCCCCTTTGGTCCGCTGACGGGTGAACGTCATGACTGGCTTTCCAGAGGAAACTGCGAAGGAACTGAGATCACAAACAATTGCCGCTCTAGGACAGTGCACTTGCTCTGCTTAACAGCCCAACCTCTCCCTTCTCTCTCCCATGACATCACAAACAATTGCCACTCTAGGATGCTACACTTGCTCTCCTTAATGGGCCAGGCATTCCAGATTATGCTGGAACACACACACATACAGACACACACACACGCGCGCGTGATGTGTTACAAACGCATGCACACACACACAATTTATTTCCAGAGGGTAAGTCATCTGTGTACCAAGACTGGTTTAAATTGCTTGAGACATTCCAGAGTTATGCTGGAACATATATACATACATAAAATTAAAAAAATAAATTTTTAATATAAAATTATAAAAAATCTAGATATAAAAAAATTATAAGTATAAATATAAAAAATAAAATTAAATAAAGATAGATAGATAGATAGATAGATATAGAAGAAGAAAAGAAGAAGAGGAGGAAGAAGAAGACGACATAAAATCTGACAGAGTCAGATAAATATATAAAAGATGTTTTAAAACTAGCTCCATCTCTTGTTCGGATGCTGTGAGTAAAACAGCCATAAGCCTACGGGACCTTTTACTGGTCATCCAACTTATTAGTAACTTTACCTTGTCCTCATGTTCCATCTGAATCCTAGCTAGAGTCTCCTGGTGTATCTTCCGCATTTTTTCCAATTCTCTAGCATGTTCTCGCTCAACCTCTCTTCGCTTCTCTTTCAGAAGATCACTGAGCTACAGTTGGGATAAAGGCATCCAGATTAAACTGCTATTATTCCCCCCATCATCACACACTGACATCAAAAAAATGATCCAAAACTACAGTCAAGGAATAGCACAGTACATCACACATGACCTGCTGGGACTCTTGTACTGACATAGGTTGTCTAATGTGTTGTGCAAGTTCAGCAACCGAGTTGCTAAGCAGCTCTACAGGATGATCAGAATGGCACTTGATTGAAATTGGCTATCACAATCTTGCAAATCTGACCGTGATATATTTCCCTTCCTATACTCCAGGGACTTGGGGTGGAGTAGGGGGGTGTTTGCCTGAGCCGATTCCTAATTTCTTATTTCCCAGACTGAGTAACAACAATTCCACCTCTCTCCGCTCTGTCCCCGCTCTACCCACATGTCCTTAGAATTTAATTTTGATTTTAGTTTATTTATGTTTTCATATACATGTATAAATACATTTTTAGGACTGTAAGCCTCCCAGAGTACCCTGAGGCAAGAGGGGCGGCCAATACATTTTATAAATAAATAAATGCATTTATATTCCCTGCTGGGAATAAAATCTGTATGGATTCCACAAAGATAAGTCCTGACAGCCCTTTGAGGTAGGCCATGTCTGAAAACTTGCACTACAGAGTTCCTGACACTCCATTTTATTGTTAGAGGATATAGTATCACAATTTGAATTTCCCTCCCTCGATACCCAAGAGAGTCAAGGTGGGGCAATCTTGCAATTTCTTCCTCTCCCCTCCTGTCTTCCAGGCAAAGCTGATATTTCTGTAATTGTGGTTGCACCCCTGTTTCAAGGCTCTCTCTCTCTACTCCTCTGCAAATACTGCTCAACAAATAACCAATGTTTCTAAGGTGTCAAACAAGTGATATCATATACAAGGACTTTGAAAAAGACTTTGACGTAGTTTCTTATCAAAGGATCTTGTGTACATTTCTTGTCACTGATATGAAAAGCTGTTTTTTGATGGAATGGTAAATGATTTTTAAAAATCCAGCAACTTACTTCCTCTTTCGAAGTGCTTTCAATGGTGGCTCTGTTCACCCCAAATTTTGGACTGTTTAGGTCTGGAGTTATTTCAGCCACGTCCAGGACTTTTTCTAGAATAAGATTCTGGAAACCAAAAGCCACAGAAGACAAGAAAAGCACGTGTGTGGAAAAGCAAGGTTATCCTATACCAATAGTCTTCCTACATGACCTAACACCAACACAAAGTTGTCGAAAAGCATAAAGGAAAACAAATTATGGACACTAGGTGACCTGAGATATTTCTAGAAGGACTGCATTCCTGAATAGGTTGTTCAGGAACCAATGAGTCTCAAGTTCAAGGATGTAATTTCAAGGTACCAGAGCTTGGCTTGGGATAAAAAAGCAAGTCAGCGAAGAAGCGGCTTTGAGCACAGAGTCATAGATGAAAGGAACCCAAGAGAAAGCCTTCCAATCCGATGGCTTTCATCCTCTACTGAAGCGCATTCAGGGAAACACACCATCTCTTCGATTTACAGACACTGTTCTGAAACTGCATTTTAAAAAGTGGAAGGGTTTTCAATCAGATCAGTTGCTCAAGGTTCCTTCTAATTTTATTAATCACCCTCATTAACTTGGTTCAAACTTTCCTGCAGGTTAGGGTGTTGATGACCTGCCTGGAAGGGCTAATCCAGTTCTGTCAAGGTGCTGCTTGGTGCTTCCTGATGCTATGCCATTTAAGGTTTTAAAGATAATGATGAGCAGTTTGAATCGAGTTTGGAAATCTTCTAGTAAGCAGCACAGTAACTTTAGGATTCTGTTACCTGGTCTACAAACCAGGTAACTACTGCATTTCACAATAACTATAGTTGTTGAACTACATAAAACACATTTAAGACAGACTAGAAATTGTACCCCATAGCATTAAATGCACTCTTGCCCTGCTTGTTTTACAGGAACACATCACCCTTCCCCTGCCATCCGAGAGCTGATTTCCCATACTCACAGGGGCAATGCCAGTAAAGTCTTTTTCAAAGATCCTTCTGGGATACATTATGTACAAAAATACATCCCCTTCAGAGATATATCAGATGTGTTCTATGGTAAAAAAACCCTACCTCACTGACTTCTTTCTTCTCTGTTACATCGGATATCAAGTGAGGCAAGCAAGCTTCTTTTTCCTCCTCCTTTTTGGATTTAAAAGTATTTTTTCCACAGCTACTGGGCTACCAAAGAAAAACCAATCAAAATAACTGTGTTAAGATGCAAAAAGGAGTCACAAAGCCAGTCCAGCTTGCAGTCACATGCCTTGCAATTGTTCAAGACAGCATGCTAGTCCTACAGAGCTTCTCTCATTTGTTCTTAGGGAGCTGTGAAGAGCATTGGTTGAGACAGCCACAATATCACATACCGTATTTTTCAGAGTATAAGATGCACCTTTTTTCCTCTAAAAAGAGGCTGAAAATCTGGATGTGTCTTATACATCGAATACAGCATTTTTTGCCTCCTGAAACCCTGCCCCTTCACCAAAATGGCTGTGCGCATATCTTTATGGAGGCTTTCAGAGAGCTCCTGGGGGCTGGGGAGGGCAGAAATGAGCAAAAAACAGGGCGTTTCCCCCCCCCCCCCAGCCCCAAGCAGCACTCTATAAGCCTCCTTAAGGCTACGCATGCAATTTTTTTGACCAAAAAATGGTCCATTTTCGCGATAAATTTGCTGGTTTTTCCTCATTTTTGACTCCCCCCCCAGGAGCACTCTGCAAGCCCCCCCAAGGCTAGTCATGCTTTTTATTTGAAGAAAAACGGGCCCATTTTCACAAAAAATGGGCCGTTTGGGGGAGGTTTGCAAAGTGCAAAAAGAGGTGGTTTTTTTCCCTTTTGGAAAGCTGTTTAGTGTTAGAGTGATTGATGAGAATTATGTTGGTCAAGTACTGTGCCTGTAGAAACAAAGATTTGTTCCTAAGGTGATTAGTGATTTCCTTCTCCAGCACATGGGTAAATATACCTAGAAACATCTACATACCTACCTACTCTCTCTCTCTCTCTACCTACCTATCTAATGTATTTCTCTCTGTCTCTCTCTCTATTTGTCTCTCCCTATCCCTCTACCTACCTGTCTACACTCTCTCTCTTCCTACCTATCTACTGTATTTCTCCCCCCCTCTATATACCTACCTACTCTCTCTCTTCCCCTACCTATCTACCGTATCTCTATCTCTCTATCCTTCTATCTACCTATCTACACTCTCTCTCCCCCTCCCTCCCTACAGTATTTCTCTCTCTCTCCTTTCCTCCCTCTACCTATCTACCTACTCTCTCCCTCCCTCCCTCCCTCCCTCCCTACTGTATGTCTTTCTCTCCCTCTCTCTCCCTCTACCAACCTACCTACCTACCTACTTTTTTTAAAAAAATTGCCTCTTCAAAACCTGGGTGCGTCTTATACTCCGGTGCATCTTATACTCCCAAAAATATGGTAATCAAGGACGCAAGACTCTCTTGGAAAGCCTGGACCAAAAGAGGGCAAAGAGAACATCTGGATGGGCATTGAAAGAAACTAAGCGTTGGAACTAAGCGTTAACCCAATGCAGCAGGACTATTTTAGTGTTATATATTACAAGAGAGTAATATATAGCTTTTATCTTGACCATGCCTCCAATCTTGCTCAGTGTTTTAATTGTAATCTACGCCTTTGCCAATTTTACTTTTTTTTGAAGTTAGTTTGAAATTCCACATGCAGCCACATCACCAAATATAAAATGTAAAGGGCAAACATGTAGTGATTTCAATCACTTTATAGGAAATCTTTTTTCAGCTGTCATAATGTCTCAGTCTTTTCCACAAGCTACCAAAAAGGATCCTGAAATCCTTTCTCTGGTTGCTCACTGTTTACTATGTATGCAATCAGGATAGGACTTTCCCCCCCACAAGCATCACTTTGCACCTGCACACATTAAAAGAAATGTGCCATTTTGATAGCTGTTCCCCCAGCTTAAGTGGGTCCTTTTGGAATTATTGAAACACTTTATTGCTCACTTTTAAGCCCAGATGAACCAGTTAACATTATAAACATTTCCTTTCTTAGAGCTATCCAATAGGAAATATTCTATTTTCTCTTCCCAGTTCAGGGGCCAGTCAATAAGAGAGACACAAGGTAGGAAGATGGGGTTCAAATCCAGCGAGTGATTCTAGGCTTACCGAATCTTACACCATTTATCCATTCTTGGCCTAACTGGATAATGGAATAGTTTACAGTGGGGAGAAATGTCTTCTCGGAGAAAAGACAGATTATAAATGCCAGCTGCCTACCTCTTCAATTCCATCTCCGACTTTTGGAAGCCCTACCCTGCAGGCTTCTTCCATCAAAACCGTATTGGGCCCCAGCTGTTCTCCTGCCTGGTTGTCTTGGAAGATGCATGCCTGACCTTCACAGGGCTTCAATCTCTCTTCTTCAGGAGTTGTTGCTGCTTCTACTGCTGCCATTTCTGTAGTTCCTTCTCCAGCAACATCAGGCTGAACAGGCTGATCAGAACCAGGCGATTTGCTGCAGCCCTTCTGACACTTGAGAGACTTGGGTATACCGGATTCTGTTCTCCTAGACTTCTGCACCATATGGAGGACGTGTTGATAGAACTTCTGATCCTCTGAATAACACTCACTAGCTGACTGATTGTCTGGGGAGCTTTGTGCTTGGCTATTTACAGCTTCCAAAAATGGTCTTTGGGGAGAAGGCAGGTGCTTTGTGGGATGCTCAGATTCATAAGAGCTCTGTAAGTCCCAGGATAAATTGTCTACTTCACCTAAGACTTGAGAATCAAGGTGGTCAGAGAGGCTGTTAGCAACACTGATGCTATTACCGCTGTCAGATTCTATCTTTGAATTGTGGTTTTCTCCCCCTGTGAGTTGACCTGGTGTAGGCAATGACACTTCACTCTCCGAAATTCCTCTTTTGGCTCCGAGCTCAAGAGAACCCTGCAGCTGAGAATGAGGAACAAGAGTCTCGATCTGCCATGGGCTGGACTCTGTAGCCTGGCACTGTTCGGAAAGGTTCTTTTTTCCCCTTCTGCTCTCCTTTATTCTCTCCAGAGGCCTTAATATTTCATTTTCAAAATAATGGATGTCACCTTGTCCCTCCAAAGTCCTAGATGAGATCAATGTGAAAGCAGCAGCAGGGGGGGAAAGGTGTCTTTCCTTTTCAATGCTATGCAAGAAGTCTTCCTTCCTGACTAGTCCATCACCCTCCGCATGACCTTTCCCATGGTCCTCATCTTGTTTTTCTCCCTCTAAGAACACCTTTTTCTCCTTGACTCCCCCCAGGGCTAACACAGTTTGAGAGGGTTTCTTCAGCATTTGGAAAAAAGGCTTTATGAGGTGAATGCTATCTACATCCTCAGCTTCCAAGTCTGATAAAATACCACTAGCAGCTGCACATCTGATTTCTGTATTTGCATCTTGTTGTGCTTGATGATTAATATCTGACCTGCTGGAAGATGCATTTCTTCCAAGAATTTTCTCCACATCTGCAAGGATCTGTTGAGTCCGATTTGATTTTTCTGGCAGAAGAGGTTGTAGTTTCCCTGGGGCAGGGCTTGATAGCCGCTTGGACAAATCACCGGCAGCCAAAATCTTTCCCTTGGGGTTTTTCAGGAAGGAGTCATTCTGTGTTACCAGGCTGCCCTGTTGCTCCAGGTCAGGACTACCATACTCCGAATACAGGATAGGAGATGATACTTGATAAAAGGATGCTGACGGAAGAATCCCTGGCTCTGACTGCATCTCCTAAGTAGGCAAAAACCACCAGGTTACTGATTTTGTAAACAGGCTAAACAGACTTTTGATATCAGGTTGGATATGGTAATCGGCTGCTTGAATAACACACACCTTTGCAATAGTTTTTTCGGGGGGGGGGGGGGGGGGGGATTCAAGGCAGCTAATTTATTCAGACCCTGCCAAGTCTTCAGCACCAGAGACTGAAAGAAACACCTATGAAAGAAGAGCAAGTGCCAAGGCCAGAACTGGTTTCTGGAATAGTTTGAAAAACTGTACAAAACATATTGTTCTCTTCAGTTGTTACTTATTTTTTAAAAAAAGAAATATTTCTAGCCATCCCAGGAAAGGATTTAACAAAACTGAAAGTGGAAAAGTCTACTGCTGATCAGGGGTATTTAAAGCCCAGCTCCTTTATCCCGTGGGGAGACAGGGAGGGAGATGAAGAACAAGATTTTATCTGTTTCCTTATTCTGATAGCAGAAATGTTTACTCACCAGAGGATGCTTCAAGGGGTCTCTCTTGTCCTTTTTCTTTTCTACCCTTTTCTTCTTCCTTTTCTCTTTCTTTTTAAGACTTTCATGTTCCAGAATTTTTTCCCTTTCCTGGATTACAAGTTGGCGGTAGCGCTCATCACACGGATGGTCCCAGGTCGACTGGCCATTGGCAAAATTGAAGTAATAGATATCACCAGTGGTATCTTGGCTGCAGACAAGAGAGAGAGAGCAAGTAGCAACCGATCAGGGAGAACCTCCCTTCCCAGGAGGAACGATCGTGAGTGTGTGTGTGTGTGTGTCTTTTGCTTTGAGAAATCAATGGGACTTGACGGAAACTGCGATCCTCCTCACTGCACTCGAAACCGGCGGCCGAGTCGAATAATAAAATAATAATAATAAAATCGTTACCCAGGCAGGAAGACGTTTGGGGGCCGCCGGGGGGGCTGGGCCGTTGTGGCGCTTCCCGGGACCGGCTGACACGGCGATCAGCACCGGCTCTCCGGAGCCCCTCCGCCCAGCATCGCCCCTGAACCTCCAGCCAGGCTGAGCGGCCACCGTCGCCTCCGCCCGGGACCTTCGGAGCCGCCAGAACCGCGCTCGGGAGGAGGAGCAGGAGCGGGACAGAGCTTACCACGGCTTCCACTCGGCGGGCAGCGGGGCCACGAGGCCCTCCCGGGCCAGCCACATCAGCTCCGGCTCGTGCTCGGGGTCGATGCCCACCACGCGAGCGAACTCCTGGATCTCTGCGGAAGAGACGCGCCCGTTGAAACCGCCCCGCGGGGCCCCGGTTGGCCCGAGCAGCCCCCCGCGCGCGCCCCCGTCCCCCCGTCCCCCCGCCCACCTCGCTCGCTGGGGATGTAGCTGTCATCGTAGTCCTCCTCCAGGATGAGCTGGTCCCCGATGCGCAGGGCGGGCCCGGCCATGGCCTGCGGGGCGGGGGCGGGGGTGGGGGGAGCGCCGAGCGGGGGGACCGCGAGCCCCGCTGCCACAACGGAACAATCCCGCCCCCGGAAAGCGACGCGGCCGTTGCTATGGCGCCGCGCCGTCTCCTAGCGACACGGCGCGCGCCGGCCTCGCGTTTTTCGGGCGACAAGGGTGGAAGCGGCGGAGCGAAGCCCCTCGGCCCGCCCGGGTGGGGGGGACCCGCGTGGCCGCCCTTTCACCTCGGCTAGTCGGCCCACCGATCTAGGCGGCCCCGAGTCGCGGGGGTTTCATCTACCTTCCCCCCCGCCCCCTAAATCGCGTGGCGGTTCCCGGCGGCCACTGCCTTTGCCCCGATGCTCGCTGACCCTGCCCGCGGCCGCCGGCTGTTTTGGCAGCTGCCGCTTCCTAGGGAACCGAAGGATGGGTAGGTGGAGATACAAATGCGGGCAATATATCGCGTCCCCGTTGTAGACCTTTCGGCTTTGAGAAGCTGGGCAAGATTTGGGGAAGCTGCCCATGAATTGCGGCATCCCAGCAGATTCCAGAAGCTCAGGGTAGACGAGAGGAAAGTGAAAATGGGGTTAGGGGTAAAGGCAATTTGTGGACCCTATATCATTTAGAAACCCTTTCCAAGCTTTTTGCAAGAGCTCCCCTAAGAGTGGAAGAAGAAGCAAGGTTGGAGGTCTGGACCCACACTGGCCCCTACCATGTATTTTTAGAAGGGATTCAGAACACCGAAGTCATTTGTCAGCTGAGTCAAACTGCTGTCTTCTCTCCTGAAACTTTCCATCTTTAAAAAGATGCAGTCTTCTTTGTTTCCCCCCATTTCTGTAGGTTTGTTTACACATTAATTAGTGAGCAAAGGCATCCCTATGAAGAGAAAAAAGAAGCAGCACTAAGCCACAAACTCTTGTGTACAGGAGGATGCACATCATAGCCTTGGGGAAATTGTATAGCAGGTTAGGAGATGGATATTTAACCCACATCCAACATTTAAATAATAAAATTATTTTTGTTAAGATATTCAAAAAACCCTGCCGGTTTCCTTGTTTGATGTATTGTATAGCACACTTGCTGCTTAAATGAAAAAGATGGTAGCATTTCAGGTTCCAAGGTTTGACATAAATGGGGTAGTAAGAATACTCAAATGTAGGAACACCCCCCCCCCCCCCACGTAATTGCAATTCAAAAGCCGATTAACTTGCATTCTTTTATTGAGACCTGCAAGAGCTCGGAGCCTTTCCCTCTTTTCGGGAGTTGCCACAGGAGGGGTGTACAACACATCTCAAAGAAACCCCTGCAATTATGCTGGGGCAATGTCAGCAATTAGCCAATGGGAAGAAAAAGAAGGAAGAGCTGTTTTGCGTAAAAATGTAGTTTCCCTAACAGAAACATTTAAAACCTCATAAAAATACTGTTTTGTACAATTATGTTTTATTGTTTCAGGTGGGGACGCACGGACAAGGAGGGCAACATGCTGACAAGCAATCACCCCCTGCTTTTGCCCAGGATTGTGGAGACCGAGGAGCAAAATCTCCAAGTGAGATTTTTCTTATTTTAAGTATTTAAATCAGGGGTCTCCAACCTTTGCAACTTTAAGTCTGAAGGACTTCAGCTCCCAGAATTCTCCAGCCAGCAAAACTTTGCTGGCTGGAGAATTCTGGGAGCTGAAGTCCTTCAGACTTAAAGTTGCAAAGGTTGGAGACCCCTGATTTAAATATCCTAGCTTATGTTTTACAATGTTTTTTCATTTTTGTTGTAAGAGTGCCTTGATGGTAGGATAAATAGAAAGAACAGATCGACATAAAACTTTTTAATAAAAAAGTGTTTCTCAAAAACAGCAGTGAACATAAAATCTAACCTTATTAACTCATTTTAACACTACCACAATAAACTCAAAGATAAACCACACCATTAATGTCTTCCTGTCCCTCATTGCCTGTAGAAAAATGACCTTCCCATCATGGATTACTTCCTGTCTAACCGCCTTAATTATTCCCCCAACTTCCTTTGGCAGCGACCTTTCCAAGATGGCCAACTTCCTGTCCATCCTTCTTAGTCATCCCCCATCCGCCTTTCGCAGAGACCTCGATATGGTAGGATTTTTTTTAATGGGATTGTAAGTTTATTATCCTGTATCTGTTATTAAACGCCTCATTATTAATATTAATTGGGCAACAGGAGGCCCATTTGCTGCAAGACAGGCACAGAAGAAGGAATCCTGCCTCAAAAGATTTAAACTTAAAAAGGCCTGCTATAGCTTTGATACTGTTGCTAAGGGACAGAAAACAGTGCCATCCTGTGGTCAAAGCAGAAATAGCAATCACACAAAAACCTTTTTTTTTTTAATTAGAAGATTTTATAAAGATTACAAACAGTTTCTCCCCCCCCTCCCCCCAACCTCTTCCTATTAATATTAATTGTGCAACATAAGTCCCACGAGCTGCACAACAGGAACAGGAGAAGGAATTCTGCTTCAAAAGCCTTAAACCGAGTTAAAAAGATCTATGATGTGCTAATGCTAAGAGACAGAAAACTGCCATACTGTTGTCAAAGCAGGTAGAAGGTAAAGATAAAGATTCCCCTTGCGCATATGTGCTAGTCATTCCTGACTCTAGGGGGTGGTGCTCATCTCTGTTTCAAAGCCGAAGAGCCAGCACTGTCCGAAGACGTCTCCGTGGTCATGTGGCCGGCATGACTCAACACCGAAGGCGCATGTAACGCTGTTACCTTCCCACCAAAGGTGGTTTCTATTTTTCGACTTTTCTTTTTACATGCTTTTGAATGACTACGTTGCAAGAATCAAAGCAGGTATAGAAGCTACCAAAAGAAATAATTTTAAGATTATCTATTGAAGCTAGTATAGGCCTGTTTAACTTGGTTTAAGGCTTTTGCAAAAGGATTCTTTCCATTGTGCCTGCTCTGCAGACACTGGTAATGGAAAATAGTTCCACACTGTGGTCAAAGAAGGAATAGCAGCCACCAAAAGAAACTTAAATTGGAATTATAAGGTTATTCTTTATTTTTAAAACCTTATTGTTATTATTAATAGGCCATAATAGATTAACTCGGTTTAAGGCTTTTCAAGCAGGATTTAATTTTCTTTCCCCATATTGCTGAAAATGAGGGATCAGGATTTTTCCTCTTCTGGGTGCAAAACGGTCGATTTTTAAAAACAGCAAAAAATAGCATTTTTCTGACGGTGGGGTCAAGGAATTTTCCTCCTCTGGGTGCAAAAAGCTTGATTTTTAAAAACAACAAGAAATATCATTTTTGAGCATGAAATTCCACCACGAATCAAGTACCCTCACAGGTTTTTAATTTGGGCTAAAAAAAAAATTGGCCTCCAAAGCACCCATTTTTCTGACCACGGGGTCAGGAGTTTTCCTCCTCTGGGTGCAAAAAGCTTGATTTTTAAAAACAGCAAGAAATACCTGTCAGGCCTGCAGTCATATTCCTTTTAGGATCTTTGGCCTGCCATACTTTCTCTTATGTTCTGCTGTTTCATTAGTGGGCAATTGGGAGGGGGAAATAGGAAGGAGTAGAATGTGTTTGTTTTCAAAATAAAAAATTACTTTCTAGAAGCCCAAGGTCATCTTTTGTCTCCAAGATTGGACCATGTGACGGATTATGGGTGCGGGGACAAGATCATGAACTTTCACCTGAGTGAGAATCCCAGGAAGCTTTCAAATTCAGGATTGCCACAGATGTACCAACATGTCTGTCTTACTAAATTGGAAGTTTAAGGATAGCTCTGCCTTGGACTCTGATTTATTTCTGGATGATATGTGGAATGCTGACAATACCATTTTTTCAGCATGAAATTCCACCCCGAATCAAGTCCGCTCATGGGTTTTTCAATTTGGGCTCAAAATGTTTTTTGCCTCCGAAGCACCCATTTTTCTGATTTTTCCTCCTCTGGGTGCAAAAAGATTAATTTTAAAAACAGCAAGAAATACCATTTTTAAGCACGAAATTCCACCCCGAATCAAGTCCCCTCAAGGTTTTTTCAATTTGGGCTCAAAAAAAATTTGGCCTCCAAAGCATCCCTTTTTCTGACCGCGGGGTCAAGAGTTTTGGTGCCAACTAACCTGTTGTTTTACCTCTCTCTTGTTTTAATCTTTTGCAGGCCATGAGCAGAAGGAGAGAGAGGTGGAATTGCATCTGCCCACTCAGATCAACATCAGCCAGGATCTCACCTTTGTTGCCAAGTTCACCGAACTGCAGGTGAGAGAAAGGGACAGTAAGTTAGCCTACGATAAAGTCACAGGGTGGACATCATTGCCCAGAATTCTCAGCAGCAGCCGTGCTTGTCCAGGGAATTCTGGGCATTGAAGTTCCATTTACTGATTTTTTGTCAATCCCCCTCCACTTCCAATTTCCCATCACACATGCACAGAGCTTTATTGCCCTCCCATCCTTTCCCTCCCTTCCAGCTCTTGATGACAGGATGCCGGTGAGGCGCCAAGCCGAACCAGGCAGAGCGGACACCCAAGCTACAGCCCCTAAATACACCAGAACGTTAAGCGTGTTGTGTAAATCCTGTCAGCCGGTTTCACAACTTGAGGGTTGTAGACTTCAAGCGACATTTTGAATTAGGAACTGCATCACTCGTAGCTTGCATTGATATCCGGAATTCCCAATTCTTGTGTTTCGTTCTAGTGGAAGATCCTTACCCTGAAAAACGAGGACACGGAACATAAATACAGCTCCTCTCCCTTCGACTGGATCACCCTGGAGACCAACATTGCTTACTGGTTCCATTCCAGCTCAGGGGTGATTTTACTGGATTTGTACGTGGGCTT
Organism: Rhabdophis nuchalis; assembly: GCA_039707465.1. NCBI lineage: Eukaryota > Metazoa > Chordata > Lepidosauria > Squamata > Natricidae > Rhabdophis > Rhabdophis nuchalis. Next base: position 24,114 of record CM077653.1, on the reverse strand, counting down.
TAGAAATCATGTTTTCTAGAATACATGTGGGCAATCTCCAGGTCTCTTTTTCCCAGAGAGAATTTCAGCAATCCTTATCCTGCTGCCTTTTTAGGCGTACAGGCCTAAAATTAACAAGCATAACTGAGGCCAAAATTTCCGCTGCTAAGCAAGGCATTTGTGAAGTGAGCTTTGCCTCATTTTGAGACTTATCTTACCACTGAACAAATCACTGCTGTTGTTCAGTTAGTAACACAGCTGTTAAAGTGAAGGTGGCTTCTCTGTGGACTTGACTTGTCAGAAAGTCGCAAAACACAACTCAAGGCATCTTCTCGATCTTTCTCGGCCAGGCTCATATTCACCTCCTGGGCAACCTCGTCAACTGGACATCGGCCAACGTAGCCACCATCGTCTACGTGGTTTTGTTCCTGGGGTACCTGCTCTGGCAGCGGCGGATTATCCGGGATATTCCCGAAAGTTTGGGATCTCCAACCCCATCTTGATCTTCCATTCCAGACCCCTTAATTGGGTCGTCCTAGACCTGTTGCAGAGGGTTGAAGCCTTTGAGGTCTTCTTCTCCGGGGGGGAGAAAAAATTGGCTTTAATCCTGAAAGGGGCCTGAGAGGTCTTCTAGTCCAGCCCGCCAGCGGAATTGGTGGCAGACTTAGACAGCGAGGAGGTCAGGGAGGAACCCGGCCCAGTCCTGGAGTCTGGGGAAGGCTCTGAGGAGGGCTCTGTGTCAGAGGCAGAGAGAGGACCAGGGCCGTGTGACAGTTATCAGCTGCCTTTGGAGTCAGACATCAGTGAGGCAGAAGAACAGCTGGAGCCTGTTCCCGATGTGGGCACACACAGCTGCCAGGAGAAGGGAACAGTTAGAGAACGGGGTGAACTTGGAAGTAAGGCCACAGGTGGCCGATGAACGGCCCCTCCCATAGGGAATAAAAGAGGGGCTGTTTTAGCCCCCCGAATAATCTCGGTTGCTCTTCTCTGCATTCTTTTTGAGTCTCATCCTCCTTTTATTACGCTTGTCTCTCTGTTGGACAGATCCAGGCTTTACAAGAGCATGCACGGCGCTTTGGTGGCAGCCTGGATGTCTTCCGTCTACCTGACGTACCACACCTTCCGCCCTCTCACCTACGGAGAACCAGCACTTTCGAAATCCGAGTTGCAGGCCCTACATTGGAAGGATAGCTGGGACATTTTTGATCCGCAAACGCTGACCTAGCCCGAGCGAAACGTATGGCAGATACGACATCCGGGACCGGACAACCAAGAAAAAGAGAAAATAATTCATATGAAGTAAAGATTTCTTCCATTTAGGACCAGAAAACAGTATTGTCGAATTGGAAATGCCCCGTAGAATGGATTTGCAGCGTTTCCTCTCCGCCCCCCATTTTTCTTGCAGATGTAAAATTCCTTCCAAAGGATAGCAATGTAGTTGAACTAGGGAAAGAACCGCAGGGGCCCTTTTACTCGCTCAGGACAGAGAAAAGGGGCTAATGCACCCCAAGTCCCTCGAGCACTGAAAGAGTGCGTGGGCCTGGTTGGCCAGAGACTCCTTCGACGGTGAAAGGATTCAATTGGACTTTGGCAGAACGTTCCTGAGGGCAGAAGCAGAGCGGATCAGGGGTGGCATCCTACCGGTTTAACAACCAACTCAGCGCATGCACAATTTAGAGAATACTTACCTTTTGGGACGCTGCTCGGGAAGGAAAACAGTTGAGGCACGGCAATCCACTCTGCCGCACGACTCAGCTGAGAAGATAAAGGTAGGTGTAGCGTAGGGGCGGGCAGGCTCACTCTCTCCCTGTAGCTCCCAGCTGCACGTTCGCCCGAACCGGTCGAATGCCACCCCTGGTCGAATTGTGAGGGTTAGAAGCACGAGCTTCAGGTATGGCAGGACGTATCCATCTGGACCATAGGCAGTGTCAACCCTGAAGCGATCCTGGCTGAGGCCACCTTGCAGGCTTCATGGTTGCCACAGGGCAGAAAAACGGATGAGGGTGGGTGGGAATACATAGCTGGGGCTTTACAGTCAAAAGCGGAGTAAAAAAGGGGAGCGGAGCAACCCAGCAGACGGCTGGCACCTCGATCGGACAATGCGACTGATGACTTTTCACTTTACGTTAGCTGAAAACGGAGGAACTTTCAGAGTCGGTTTTCACCATTTGTGCCAATAGGATGCATCCAATAAACCTTTTGAGGAATCTATCCGTCTTGGAGTTGTGCTTTCCACGGGTGCATTAATTGGAGTGCTGACACACGGGGGCCAATGAAATAGCAATCGGACTGGGGGTTCAGGACCAACAGGCAGTCCCTGGGTGGGTCGGAGGGCAGGCAGAAGCAGGCTACCAGGTCTACCTGTCGCGAAAGGGGCCCAAGGAAACGCAATGGGAATTTAGTACCTCTTCTGGGTGAGAAAACTCGATTTTTAGAAAGAGCAAGAAATACCATTTTTAACCATGAAATTCCATCCTGAGAAACCTGCCCTCCTGTGGGGAAAGATTTAGATTTTAGATTTAGATTTTATTATATCCCACACCTATCTCCTACAAAAGGACCCAGTCCGGTACTGCAGGCAGAAAAATAAAAATAAAAAATCTCCGGTGAATTAAAACTACAGCCATCCCAATAAAAAGGTTTTTCTGTTCCTACCTGCAGTACCGGCTTTCCCCACAAGATGACAGATTTCTCTCACGGTGAATTAACAGTGGGGGCCCTCCAAATAAAGATTTCTTTATTATTATTATTTTAATGGCTGCAGTACCGGTTTTCCCCACAAGAGGGCAGATTTCCATGCAGGTGAATTAACAATGGGGGCCATCCCAATATATATTTTTAAATTTTTATTTTTCTGCCTGGAGTACCGGCTTTCCCCACAGGAGGGCAGATTTGCCTGCGGGTGAATTAGCAATGGGGGCCATCCCAATATATTTTTTTTAATTTTATTGTTCTGCCTGCAGTTCCGGCTAGCCCCACAGGAGGGCAGATTTCTCTCACAGTGAATTAACAGTCAGGGCCCTACCAATAAATATTTATTATTATTAATTTTCTGCCTGCAGTACCAGCTTTCGCCACAGGAGGGCAGATTTCGCTGCAGGTGAATTAACAATGGAGGCCATCCCAATATATATTTTTTTAATTTTATTTTTCTGCCTGCAGTACCAGTTTTCCCCACAGGAGGTTAGATTTCTCTCAGTGAATTAAGAGTCGGGGCCCTCCAAAAAAGATTTTATTATTATTATTATTATTATTTTTCTGCCTGCAGTACCGGCTTTCCCCACAGGAGGGCAGATTTCTCTCACGGTGAATTAACGGGGCCATGCCAAAAAAGATATTTTTTTAATTGTTATTTTTTCTGCCTGCAGTACCGGCTTTCCCCACAGGAGGGCAGATTTCCCTGCAGGTGAATTAACAATGAGGGCCATCCCAATATATATTTTGTTAATTTTATTTTTTGGCCTGCAGTACCGGCTGTCCCCACAGGAGGGCAGATGTCTCTCACAGTGAATTAACAGTCGGGGCCCTACCAATAAATATTTATTATTATTATTTTTCTGCATGCAGTACCGGCTTTCCCCACAGGAGGGCATATTTCCCTGGAGGTGAATTAACAATGAGGGCCATCCCAAAAAAGATTTTTTTAATTTTATTTTTTGGCCTGCAGAAATCTGCCCTCCTGTGGGGACAGCCGGAACTGCAGGCAGAACAATAAAATAAATTTAAAAAAAAATTGGGATGGCCACCATTGCTAATTCACCCGCAGGCAAATCTGCCGTCCTGTGAGGAAATCCGGTACTGCAGGCGGAAAAAATAACAATTAAAAAATATCTTTATTGGCATGGCCAACCACTGTTAATTAACCGTGAGAGAAATCTGCCCTCCTGTGGGGAAAGCCGGTAATGCAGGCAGAATAATAAAATTTTAAAAAAATAAATAGGTATGGCCCCCATTGTTAATTCATCTGCAACGGAATCTGCCCTCCTGTGGGTAGAGCCGGTACTGCAGGCAGAAAAATAATAATAAACAACTCTTTTTTGGGAGGGCCCGGACTGTTAATTCACTGTGAGAGAAATCTGCCCTCCTGTGGGGAAAGCCGGTACTGCAGGCAGAAAAATAAAATAAAAAATATCTTTATTGGGATGGCCCCCACTGTTAATTCACTGTGAGAACTCTGCCTTCCTTTTGGGAAAGCCGGTACTGCAGGCAGAAATAATAATAATAATTTAAAAAATCTTTATTGGGAGGGCCCCCATTGTTAATTCACCTTGAGAGAACTCTGCCCTCCTGTGGGGAAAGCCGGTACTGCAGGCAGAATAATAAAATTAAAAAAAAATTGGTATGGCCCCCCATTGTTAATTCAACTGCAGGGAAATCTGCCCTCCTGTGGGGAAAGCCGGTACTGCAGGCAGAAAAATAATAATAAAAAAATCTTTTTTGGGAGGGCCCGGACTGTTAATTCACTGTGAGAGAAATCTGCCCTCCTGTGGGGATAGCCGGTACTGCAAGCAGAAAAATAAAATAAAAAAATATATTGGGATGGCCCCCATTGTTAATTCATTGTCAACGCATCTTTGAGTGAGGGGTCCTTACCTGCCATCTTGAAAGAGGCGGTAGTGAGGCCCCTCCTCAAGAAGCCGTCCCTGGACCCAGCATTATTAGAGAACTATCGTCCGGTCTCCAACCTTCACTTTTTGGTGAAGGTTGTTGAGAGTGTGGTAGCCCAACAGTTTCCGCGACACCTGGAGGAAGTTGATTATCTAGACCCGCGCCAGTCCGGCTTCCGACCCGGTCACAGCACCCAGAAGGCATTGGTCGCGTTGGTTGATGATCTCTGGAGGGCGCGGGATAGGGGTTATTCCTCTATCCTAGTCGTATTAGACCTCTCGGCGGCTTTTGATACCATCGACCATGGTATCCTATTGCACCGACTGGGGGGGTTGGGGCTGGGAGGCACCGTTCTGCGGTGGTTCTCGTCCTACCTCTCTGGTCGGTCGCAATATGTGTTGATGGGAGGGCAGAGGTCGACCTCGAGGCCTCTCTTATGTGGGGTTCCTCAGGGGTCGATCCTCTCGCCCCTCCTTTTCAACACATATATGAAGCCGCTGGGTGAGATCATCCGTGGTTTTGGGGTGGAGTACCACCTGTACGCTGATGACACTCAGCTGTACATATCCACCCCAAACCACCCCAACGATGCCGCCAAAGTGCTGTCCCGGTGTTTGGAAGCCGTACGGATCTGGATGGGTGGTAACAAACTCAAGCTCAACCCTGCCAAGACTGAGTGGCTGTGGTTTCCGGCACCCCGGTTCAGCCAGATTACTCCAACTCTGGCCATTGGGGGCGAAACACTGGCCCCCGTGGAGAGGGCGCGCAATTTGTGTGTCCTCCTGGATTCCCGGCTGTCCTTGGAGGACCATGTGGCGGCCGTGGCCAGGGGGGCGTTTCATCAGGTACGCCTTATGCACCAATTGCGCCCCTTACTGGACCGGGCTGCCCTTCACACAGTCACTCAAGCTCTCGTGACGTCCCGACTCGACTACTGTAATGCTCTCTACATGGGGCTTCCCTTGAGGTGCACTCGAAAGCTACAGCTAGTCCAAAACGCAGCCGCACGGGTGATTATGGGAGCCACCAGATGCTCCCACATAACACCGATCCTGCGCGAGCTGCATTGGCTTCCTGTGGCCTTTCGAGTGCGCTTCAAGGTTTTGACAACTATCTTTAAAGCGCTCCATGGCTCGGCGCCTAGTTATATGCGAGACCGCCTCCTGCCCCATACATCCCTTAGACCGATACGCTCCCACAGAGAGGGCCTTCTCAGGGTGCCGGCGGCCAGACAATGCCGACTGGCGACACCCAGGGGAAGAGCCTTCTCTGTGGCGGGTCCAGCCCTCTGGAATGACCTACCCCCTGAATTACGTACCATCACCGACCTCTGCCTCTTCCACCAATGTCTTAAGACATATTTGTTTCAACAAGCCGGCCTAGCCTAACCTCCCATGGGGACTTTTAGGTAGTTTTAAATTGGGTTTTTAAAATTTGTTTTTAGCGCAGGATAGGATTATTTAATAGTTTTTTAAATTATATTTATTGTATTTTGTATGTCTTTTAAATTTCCTGTGCGCCGCCCTGGGTCCTCTGTGGAGAAGGGCGGGATATAAATGTAAATAAATAAATAAATAAATAAATAAATAAATAAATAAAGAAATAAATAAATAAATAAAGAAATAAATAAATAAATAAATAAATAAATAAATAAATAAATAAATAAATAAATAAATAAATTCATCTGCAGGGAAATCTGCCCTCCTGTGGGGAAAGCCGGTACTGCAGGCAAAAAACTAAAATAAAAAAATCTTTTTTGGGGGGGCCCGGACTGTTAATTCACCTTGAGAGAACCCTGCCCTCCTGTGGGGAAAGCCGGTACTGCAGGCAGAATAATAATAATAATAATAAAAATCTTTATTATTAATTCACCTGCAGGGAAATCTGCCCTCCTGTGGGGAAAGCTGGTACTGCAAGCAAAAAAAATAATAATTAAAAAAATATCTTTATTGGGATGGCCCCCAGTGTTAATTCACTGAGAGAAATCTGCCCTCCTGTGGGGAAAGCCGGTACTGCAGGCAGAAAAATAAAATTATATATATATATATCTATATATATTGGGATGGCCCCCATTTTTAATTCACCTGTGGAGAAATCTGCCCTCCTGTGGGGAAAGCCGGTACTGCAGGCAGAAAAATGATAATAATTATAAAAAAATCTTTATTGGGAGGGCCCCCACTGTTAATTCACGTGCAGGGAAATCTGCCCTGCTGTGGGGAAAGCCTGTACTGCAGGCAGAAAAATAATAATAATACAAAAATCTTTTTTGGGACGGCCCCCATTGTTAATTCACCGTGAGAGAAATCTGCCCTGCTTTGGGGAAAGCCGGTACTGCAGGCAGAAATATAAAATTAAAAAAATCTTTATTGGGATGGCCCCATTGTTAATTCACCTGCAGGGAAATCTGCCTTCCTGTGGGGAAAGCCGGTACTGCAGGCAGAAAAAATAATAATTAAAAAATATCTTTATTGGGATGGCCCCCATTGTTAATTCACTTTGAGAGAAATCTGCCCTCCTGTGGGGAAAGCCGGTACTGCAGGCAGGAAAAAATCTTTATTGGGATAGCTGCAATTTTAATTCACCGTGAGAGACATCTGCCCTCCTGTGGGGAAAGCCAGTACTGCAGGCAGAAAAATGGAATACGCCATACGTCTGCGCGATTTTTGCCAGTAGTACGAGAAACTTGTCCACAATGGCACGGAAGCCACAATGCAAAGGAAGAGGTTTATTGCTCCGCGACTGATTCGTGCAGCAGCCCCCACCCTCGTTCCTTTACGTGCAATCTTTCTGTCCCAGCTGTCGGCATTGGTCGCGTTGGTGGATGATCTCTGGAGGGCACGGGATAGAGGTTGTTCCTCTATCCTTGTCCTATTAGACCTCTCAGCGGCTTTCGATACCATCGACCATGGTATCTTATTGCACCGATTGGGGGGGTTGGGGCTGAGAGGCACCGTCCTACGGTGGTTCTCGTCCTACCTCTCTGGTCGGTCGCAATGGGTGTTGGCAGGAGGGCAGAGGTCGTCCCCGAGGCCACTCACATGTGGGGTCCCTCAGGGGTCGGTCCTCTCGCCACTCCTGTTTAACACCTACATGAAGCCGCTGGGCGAGATCATCCGTGGTTTTGGGGTGGAATACCATCTGTACGCTGATACAATACAATACAATACAATAGCAGAGTTGGAAGGGACCTTGTAGGTCTTCTAGTCCAACCCCCTGCATGGGCAGGAACGTTATACCATTTCAGACAAATGGCTGTCTAACATCTTTTTAAAGACTTCCAGGGTTGGGGCATTCACAACTGCTGGAGGCAAGCTGTTCCAGAGGTTAATTGTTCTTACTGTTAGGAAATTTCTCCTTAGTTCTAAGTTGCTTCTCTCCTTGGTTAGTTTCCACCCATTGCTCCTTGTCCTGCCCCCAGGTGCCTTGGAGAAAAGTTTGACTCCCTCTTCTTTGTGGCACCCTCTGAGATATCGGAACACTGCTATCATGTCTCCCCTGGTCCTTCTCTTCATCAAACTAGACATACCCAGCTCCTGCAGCCGTTCTTCATATGTCTTAGTCTCCAGTCCTCTAATCATCTTGGTTGCTCTTCTTTGCACTCTTTCCAGAGTCTCCACGTCTTTTCTACATCGTGGCGACCAAAACTGTATGCAGTATTCCAAGTGTGGCCTTACCAAGGCACTATACAGTGGCATTAACACTTCACGTGATCTAGATTCTATCCCTCTGTTGATGCAGCCTAGAACTGTGTTGGCTTTTTTGGCAGCTGCTGCACACTGCTGGCTCATATTTAAATGGTTGTCCACTAGGATTCCGAGATCCCTCTCACAGTTGTACATATGATGACACTCAGTTGTACATATCCACCCCAAACCACCCCAACGATGCCGTCGAGGTGCTGTCCCGGTGTCTGGAGGCCGTACGTATCTGGATGGGTAGTAACAAACTCAAACTCAACCCCTCCAAGACCGAGTGGCTGTGGTTTCCGGCACCCCGGTTCAGCCAGATAAGTCTAACACTGGCCATTGGGGGCGAACAACTGGCCCCCGTGGAGAGGGTGCGCAACCTGGGCGTCCTCCTGGATTCCCGGCTGTCCATGGAGGACCATGTGACGGCCGTGGCCAGGGGGGCGTTCTATCAGGTACGCCTGATACGCCAGTTGCGCCCCTTACTGGACCGGGGAGCCCTTCGCACAGTCACTCAAGCGCTTGTGACATCCCGGCTGGATTACTGTAACGCTCTCTACATGGGGCTCCCCTTGAGGTGCACTCGAAAGCTACAGTTAGTACAGAATGCGGCCGCGCGGGTGATTATGGGTGCAAGGCAAACCCACGTAACACCTCTCCTGCGCGAGCTGCACTGGCTGCCTGTGGCCTTTCGAGTGCGCTTCAAGGTGCTGACGACCATCTTTAAATCGCTCCATGGCTCGGGGCCTAGCTATATACGAGACCGCCTCCTGCCCCATACATCCCTTCGTCCGATCCGCTCCCACAGAGAGGGTCTTCTCCGGGTGCCGTCAGCGGGGCAATGCCGGTTGGCGACACCCAGGGGAAGGGCCTTCTCTGTGGCGGGCCCGGCCCTCTGGAACGACCTACCCCCCGACCTTCGCACTATCTCGGACCTCCGCCTCTTCCGCCAACGTCTTAAGACGTATCTATTCCAACAAGCCGGCCTAGGATAGCCCCTACCTCTGACTTTTTAAAAATAAATCAATTTGGTATGGTTTTAACATGGGTTTTTAGCACGGGTCTAGTAATTTAATATATTTTAATTGATATTGTATTTTGTGGTTTTAATAATGCCTGTGCGCCGCCCTGGGTCCTAACAAGGAGAAGGGCGGGGTATAAATTTAATAAAATAAAAAAAAAAAAAAAAGAAATGTCCTGCAAGCAACGCAACGAGATTTCCTTCGCTAGCGATCTATAAAGGGACGTTCCCTTTTTTGGTAAGCAGTCCTAGAGCGAGAGTGTGTTCCGCCATCCAAGAAGGAACCACAAAAAGCAATAAAACCTTTGAATAGGATCTTTATTATTCCGTATTTTCATTCAACGCGTAGGAGGGCCAGGGGGCCTCCATACAGGCACAGAAGAAGGAATCCCGCTCGAAAAGCCGTAAACGGAGATCTCCCGCTCATTAACTCGTTAGCGGTGCACAACAGGCACAGAGGAATCCGATCGAAAAGCCTTAAACCAATTTGAAAAGGCGTATAATAGAGTCAATCGATATAGAATCATGTTAAACAATAGGGACACTCCCTCCCCTCTCTCCCCCCCTCCCTTTTGTTCCCCCCACCACCACTCGCGCCCGCCCCCGCCCGCCAAGGCGCTTAACTCCGCCCAGCCGGCCACCAGGGCTGCTTTGCGCGGGAGGCCACCTCCGTCAGGTCCACATGGAAGAACCGGCCGGCGGTCCCGCCAGCAGCGCCGCCTCCTTCAGGCAGAAGAAGAGCGAGTCCCAGCCGGCGTCCAGGAACAGAACTGCGGAAGGGAGAGCGGGGAAAGGAGGGGGCCAGAGGGCGCTGCGGGGGGGAGGAGAGGGGAGGAGGGAGGGAGCGGGCGAAGTTGCGTTCCTGCGCGGGTGGCCCCGGGGGCCCGTCCGGAAGGGCAGCAGACTCCGCTTCACCGCTCCGGCCCTCACACGGTAGTCCCTGTGCGGGGGCAGAAGAGCGCGAGGGGACGGCGGGCGCTCGAAGTTTACAGGTGAGTAGATTTGCGTTACGTTTACTACCTCCATTCCGTGCTCCTTGTAATGAAATCTTTTAAAAAAAATATAAGGTATGCCTTTCATTTCCAGGCCGCCTCACCTCTCCCCACCTAACTTCTGTTATATGACAAAAAGGGGTATAAAACTCAAGTCTGACCTCCACGTGCCACAGGGCTAGGAGATCCCTTTGTCTAAAATCCCCCCTCCCCTCCCCCTTTTCTAATCGCACTTTAGTGGCAAATACAATACAATAGAATAGCAGAGTCAAAAGGGAACTTGGAGGTCTTCTAGTCCAACCCCCTGCCTAGGCAGGGAACCCTATGCCATTTCAGACAAACCGCTATCCAACCTCTTCTTCAAGCTTCCAGCGTTGGGGCATTCACAACTTCTGGAGGTAAGGTGTTCCACCTCATTGTTTTCACTGTCAGGAAATTTCTCCATATTTGTAGATGGCTTCTCACCTTGATTAGTTTCCATCCATTGCTACTTGTTCCACCCTCAGGTGCCTTGTAGAATAGTTTGACTTCTTTGTGGCAACCCCTGAGATCCCGGAACACCGCTATCATGTCTCCCCTAGTCCTTCTTTTCATAAACTAGACGTATCCAGGTCCCGCCACCGTTCTTCATACGTTTTAGTCTCCAGTCCCCTAATCCCCTTCGTTGCTCTTCTCTGCACTCTTTCTAGAATCTCCACTTCTTTTTCACATCGTGGCAACCGAAACCAAATGCAGTATTCCAAGCGTGGCCTCACCAAGGCAATATAAAGCGGTATTAAGACCTTGATTCTATCCCTCTGTTTACGCAGCCTAGAACCGCGTTGGCTTTTTTGGCAGCCGTCGCACACGGCCGGCTCATATTTAAACGGTTGTCCACTCGGATTCCAAGACCCCTCTCACAGTCGCTACTATCGAGCAAGGTACCACCCGTACCGTACCCGTGCATTTTGTTTTTCTCATCTAAATGTAGAACCTTCCTTTTTTTCACCCTTGAATTTCATTTCGTTAGATCGCGCCCAATGTTCAAGTTTGTCAAGATCCTCCTGTATTTTAAGCCTATCTTCCGGAGCGTCGGCTACGCCTGCCATCTCGGCGTCATCTGCAAATTTGACGAGTTCCCCATTTATTCCCTCATCCAGATCATCGAGGAAGACGTTGAAGAGTAGATGCAGTTCCATTGAGGAAGACACGTTGCGTGCGTTCGGTCAGCCAGTTACGAATCCATCTCCTTTATCTAGCGCAGCGTTTCTCAAATAGTGGGGCGCGCCCCCCTGGGGGGGCGCGAGGCTCTGTAAAGGGGGGCGCGTTTGACCTCGGCAAATCGGCTCTGCCGATTCCCTTTCTCCCTCCTCCTCCCTCCCTCCATAGCCGGCATGCTGGCCACTCCGTCTTCAAGACTGCCGTTCCTCACACACACACACGCACACACACACACACACGGAGGCTTCTCAGCTCCTGGAAGGAGCGGAGCGAGCGAACGAGCGATCAAGCACGGGTGGCCGAGGCAGGCTAAGGCGGGTGAGCCGGGCTGAGGAGACTCCGCGGGGAGTGGGGGCGGGGACGACGACACACAGACAGAGAGAGGCACAGACACAGAGAGAGACAGGGAGGGGGGGAGGAATCAGAGAGTGACAGACACACACAGAGACAGAGAGAGACAGGGAGAGAAAGAGAGAGACACAGGAAGTGCGTGAATGCAAGACACACACACACACACACACACACACAGTGATAGATGGGCAGACGAAGGAGAGACAGACAGAGATAGAGAGAAAGAAAAAGAAAGAAAGAAAAAAGTGGGAGAGAGAAAGAAAGACAGACAGAGAGAGAAAGAGAGAGACAGAAAGGAAAGAGAAAAAAGAGAGAAAGAAAAAAGAGAAAAAGAGAGAGAGAGAAAGAGAAAGAAATTTCTTTCTTTATTCTCTTATACTTAATAAGGATACAGTGTTATGCAGAGGTGTACTTATAACAATTTTATAGACAAATGATACTATTTACAGTCGCGCGGGGGGGGGGCGCGAAATGTTTTCTTCTTCCTAGGGGTGGGCTGACAGAAAATAATTGAGAAACACTGATCTAGCGGTAGGTTACGGTCTACTTTATCAAACACCTGGCTGAAGTCCAATTAAATTATATTGACAGCATTCCTCCGGTCCACCGATTTTGTCACTTTGTCGAAGAACGCAATAAGATTAGTCCGGCACGATCTGTTTTGACCAACCCACGTTGGCTTTCGGCTATGACTTTGTTTACTTCTAGGCATTTGCTAATTCGTCGCTCGATTATCTTTTCCAGCATCTTCCCCGGTATTGAGGTCAGGCCGATAGGTCTATAGTTTCCCAGGTTTAACTTTTTTCCTTTTTTGAAGACGGGAAGCACACCAACTCTTTTCCAGTCTTTTGGCAGTTTCCCGGCACTCTGATTTCTGAAAGATATAGTCCAGCGGTTCCGATATCTCCTCTGCCAGTTCCTTCAGAACCCCGGGGTATAATCCATCCGGTCCTGGCGATTTGAACTCGTCTAGGGTAGACAGGCGCTCACTTACCATTTCTTTTCTATTTCAACTCGCGTTCCTAATCTGTTTTTTGAGGTCGGTTGTTTTTCCCCCCCCCCCCTTTGCGTCAAGACAGATGCAAAAAATGAGTTAAATAGTTCTTCTTTCTCCCCGTCGCTTGTCACCTTCTTGCCATTTTCTCCCAGCAACGGACTGACACAATTGTTCCCTTAACTTATTTTTCTTGTTTTTAACTAAAGGGAAGCGTTTAACGTAAATGACTAACGGGAAGCGGGTCTCAACCTTCCTAACATCTCGATTCTCCAATACAGTTCCTCACACGTGGTGACCTCCAACCATAAAATTATTTTACGTTATCCGTATTTTTGTTTTGAAAATACGTGTTTTCCAACGGTCTTAGGCGACGGCCCCAAAAGGCCCCAAAGGAGTCACGACCCACAGGTCGAGAACCACCGGTTTCAGAGTTTAGGATTCCTGAGCGAGCTAATACTTTGGTTATCGGGGATGGGGGGGAGGGAAAAGAAGAAAGCAGTCTCCTAACCCCCCTCCCTCTTCCGCCAATTTCCAATGAAAACCCAATCAAATTCCTAAGGGGGGTGGAGAGAAGAGCTGTTTTTAAGGAAGAAGGCTGGGGGGGGTGTGTGACCGGGTAACAAACGGTTCTTTCCCTTTATCTCCTTCTGTCTTCATCTGTTCAAATCGCCTTCGGTATGTCCACCGGCTCTCCTCCTCTCCAGGAAAGTTGCTTTTGCAGGTTTCCTTTCGAAACGGGGGACCGGACTTTAAGCTAGGGAAACCTGTCGCTTCAGTAGGAAGGGAAGCAATTTCAGACTTACAAAGGCTTCCCACCGATTTCCCCCCCTCCAATTTCCCGATAGATTGAATAATTTCAGCAACACAGACCCCACCTTCCCCTCACAGGTCACCTGCACTGTGTTGTCCAGGAAGCCTGTCCTTTTTTTTGCCTTTAGAAATAAGAATGTTTAAAAGGGTTTAAAAAAAAAACTTTAAAAAAAGACGATGCAGGTTCTGCAAGAGCAAGTCTGCATTGCAGGGCAGTGGGAAAGACACAGCCGGGGAGCACGTGCGCTCGGCCGCCCGCCCGTTCCAATCTCGCCCACCCTTTTTCCAAACCCCACTCGTTGGAAAGTTGCCCAGCAGTCTCTGGCAAGGCGTCTTCTCCGCCCCACTCTGGCCGAAAGGAAATAAAGAAATTACAAAATAAAACGCTGGTGTCGTTTCTTGGGGGTTGTTTGTTGTTTGTTTGTTGGGGGTTGGTGGGTTTAGTGGTTAGAGTTAGGGGTGGGGTTGCATATGGGGTTTGGAGTTAGGGTTAAGGGTGAATTCTTAGATCCTAAGAATTATCATGTATGTATTCTAATGTTTAACCAAAAGGTTGCAGGTGAGGGTGTTTATGATGGGTTTGTTATAAGATTTCTTTAAAAAAAAAGTATTATGTAGTTACTAGGTATTTTAGGCAAGAATGAGTAGATTGATAAGGAGATATGTAAGGGGTATAACGTGAACAGAGAAGATAATATCTGGGTTGTTTGGAATTATCAGAGTGGTGTATAGCGGAAGTCAGGGGGGTGGGTTGGATTGGGAGGTGGGGGAGGGTTAGGGGGGTCAGGGGAGGGAAATATAATTACTTTAGAAGAGGGGGATAACTGGATGATACTATTTTGTGAGTAATTCATATTATGAGGGTTGGGATGAGGGGGGGTATAGTACTTGTATTTGATTTATATTACATGTATGGGGAGGGGGGAAAAAGGGGAAAAATTTGTTTTTGTAAAACTTTTTCAATAAAAAAAAGGATGAAGGGTTGGGGCTACGGTTATGGTTTAGGGGTTAGGTTTAGGGTTTGGGTTAGGGTAACGGTTTTATTGGGAGGGTCTCCACTGTTAATGGACTGGGAGAGAAATCTGCCCTCCTGTGGCAAAAGCCGGTACTTCAGGCAGAAAAAAAGGTTTTTAATGGGAGGGCCTCCACTGTAAATTCACCAGGAGAGAAATGTGCCCTCCTGTGGGTAAAGGCGGTACTACAGGAAGAAAAAAAACTTTTTAATGGGAGGGCCTCCACTGATAATTCACATGCAGGGAAACCTGCCCTCGTGTGGGGAAAGCTGGTAGTGCAGGCCCAACATGAAAAAGCTTTTTAATGGGAGGTGTGGTAGTGTTAATTAACCGGGAGACTAGGGATACGTTTAGGGTTACGTTAAGGTTAGGGTTATGTTTAGGGTCCCTTCGGGGAGAGGAGGCGGTTTAGAAATTCAATAAATTGAATTGAAATTGAAATTGAGTTTAGGGTAAGTGTTACGTTTAGGGTTACGTTTAGGGTTACGTTTAGGGTTACGTTTAGGGTTACGTTTAGGGTTACGTTTACGTTTAGGGTTACGTTTACGTTTAGGGTTACGTTTAGGGTTACGTTTAGGGTTACGTTTAGGGTTACGTTTAGGGTTAGGGTTACGTTTAGGGTTACGTTTAGGGTTACGTTTAGGGTTAGGGTTACGTTTAGGGTTACGTTTAGGGTTACGTTTAGGGTTAGGGTTACGTTTAGGGTTACGTTTAGGGTTACGTTTAGGGTTACGTTTAGGGTTACGTTTAGGGTTACGTTTAGGGTTACGTTTACGTTTAGGGTTACGTTTAGGGTTACGTTTAGGGTTACGTTTAGGGTTACGTTTAGGGTTACGTTTAGGGTTAGGGTTACGTTTAGGGTTACGTTTAGGGTTAGGGTTACGTTTAGGGTTACGTTTAGGGTTACGTTTAGGGTTACGTTTAGGGTTACGTTTAGGGTTAGGGTTACGTTTAGGGTTAGGGTTACGTTTAGGGTTAGGGTTAGGGTTAGGGTTACGTTTAGGGTTAGGGTTACGTTTAGGGTTACGTTTAGGGTTACGTTTAGGGTTACGTTTAGGGTTAGGGTTACGTTTAGGGTTACGTTTAGGGTTACGTTTAGGGTTACGTTTAGGGTTACGTTTAGGGTTAGGGTTACGTTTAGGGTTAGGGTTACGTTTAGGGTTAGGGTTAGGGGTTAGGGTTACGTTTAGGGTTAGGGTTACGTTTAGGGTTACGTTTAGGGTTACGTTTAGGTTTAGGGTTACGTTTAGGGTTACGTTTAGGGTTACGTTTAGGGTTAGGGTTACGTTTAGGGTGTTAGGGTTTACGTTTAGGGTTACGTTTAGGGTTAGGGTTACGTTTAGGGTTACGTTTAGGGTTACGTTTAGGGTTACGTTTAGGGTTACGTTTAGGGTTACGTTTAGGGTTACGTTTACGTTTAGGGTTACGTTTAGGTTACGTTTAGGGTTACGTTTAGGGTTACGTTTAGGGTTACGTTTAGGGTTAGGGTTACGTTTAGGGTTACGTTTAGGGTTAGGGTTACGTTTAGGGTTACGTTTAGGGTTACGTTTAGGGTTACGTTTAGGGTTACGTTTAGGGTTAGGGTTACGTTTAGGGTTAGGGTTACGTTTAGGGTTAGGGTTAGGGTTAGGGTTACGTTTAGGGTTAGGGTTACGTTTAGGGTTACGTTTAGGGTTACGTTTAGGGTTACGTTTAGGGTTAGGGTTACGTTTAGGGTTACGTTTAGGGTTACGTTTAGGGTTACGTTAGGGTTACGTTAGGGTTAGGGTTACGTTAGGGTTAGGGTTAGGGTTAGGGTTAGGGTTAGGGTTAGGGTTAGGGTTAGGTTAGGGTTAGGGTTAGGGTTAGGGTTAGGGTTAGGGTTAGGGTTAGGTTAGGGTTAGGGTTAGGGTTAGGGTTAGGGTTAGGGTTAGGGTTAGGGTTAGGGGTTAGGGTTAGGGTTAGGGTTAGGGTTAGG